>JASDDO010000012.1:178942822-181342822 GCA_030015575.1 Agapanthus africanus | reverse complement strand
TTTTGATCTAGGAATATGTTCATAACATTATCCTTTACTACAAAATTATATCCTTCTTTACTTAATAAAGAAACTTATATAATGTTGCACATCATGTTCGGTATATAATAGCACTCATTTAGAATCAGTGTATTACGACTTGGCAATACTAGGTGATATTCGCCAACTGCTTTGGCTGGAATACTTGCACCGTTTCCTACTTGAACGGAATGATCATCTTTTCCCAGTTCTCTACCTTTCCGTAGCCCATGTAACAATTTACATATGTGGGATCCTGACCCGGTATTTAATACCCAGGAGGTAGGGTGAACAGAGAAACAGTTCTCAATAACTAACACACCTGAAGAAGATGCATCAACATGCATGTTCTTTTGGGCGGCGTGAGAATCCAGATATTCTCCTATTCCCTGTTCAGTCTTATAACTCTTATAAGAAAGAACGGGTCCAACATTCCCCTGCTCAGTATAATAAGCGGGTTCAGTCAATACATCCATATTATTATCTTGATTATGGCCTGACATGGTCGCTACCTGGAGAGAGAGAGAAGAAAACACTTTAGCGTATGCTCTTGCAAGATTAGATTGGTTATTATCTTATCTAATCAGGATGTCTCCCACCGTTTTTATCAAATCTTCCTTCAAACCCTAAAAGGTAAGATTAGCCGCAATTAATTACACCCTACAATTTCGTCAATCTTTCAGCCAGATCAGTGTCGGTACTTGAGGGAGGTTCCCCGTGCTTTCGCACGGACCTAATTAAAGTAAACCTCGTTTTCCGAGAGGCGTAACCTCGTTAACACTTTTCTAGACACCTACTTGATCGGCTAATTGTCCTATGTAAAACTCTCCCAGGAGTAACTCTTACTCGCAGTGGGTATCGGGATCCAACTATTTCATAGGAGGTATGCAATCTCATTGCAAATTTCAACACTTGAAATTCCCGATAATGCTTTTACCCCTAGCAACTTATGACCTTGGCTAAGGTCAACAAATCATAAGTGCTAATCAAGTTCAACCCGTCATTTTCTGATTGAATTAAACCCACCCGTACGACCCTTAGCTAAGGTCAACAAAGTCGCATGACTACCCTAACTCAATCACATCTCATGTTTTAGAAGATAAATACTAATTAGCTACCGTACAACACGCCTTGGCTAAGGTCAACAAACGCAGCATGAATACTAACTAGTCTCTATCTGAAATGACAGAGGGCTACGCAAGTTTTTCAGAAAACCATGAGCGTAATGAACTTGATATCGTCGTAGAATCATGTGAAATTTTGAAATGGAGTGTTTTTTAGGCTTTCATCAGTTTTGATAAAGAGGTCACTCCCGGTGAAGGGATCTCGGCTCTTTCCCCATCGAATAAGGTGCAGGGTATATCATATATACCTCTATGCAAAGCAAAACTCTAAATGCAATCAAAAGACAAACCGAAAGTTGTAGCATCTGCCAGTTTTGCTAAAGTGGTCACTCCCGGTGAAGGGATCTTGGCTCTTTCCTCATCGAATAAGGTGCAGGGTATATCATATATACCACTATGCAAAGCAAAAATGTAGCTACCCTTTTTATAAAGTTTTGATTCTACAACATCTTTTAGGTTTCTTTTCTTTTTATTAATCTCATTAATAAAATCCCATCAGCTTATGCTTCCTAAGCATCACAGAAGAAACGAAAGCAGTAATATTTATATATCAGCATATATATATAGTATAAGCATTCGTCTCAGGCAGTAATACCATCTCATCACAGAACATTGCAGCAGAAGAACATATATGAAATATTGGATATACTAGGACGTCCGTGTTTTCAATACGAGCCTGTATAAAACACGAATTCCACGGTCGCGATGAATAGCCAAACCCACATCCCTAGACCCCTACGAGAGCGGCAAGTAACACTGCCAATTCTAGGGTTAGGAGACTCGGTCTCGACTCCTCGAGATGGCCTCCCACTGGACCCAAGAACCTGGTTACTTGTGCTCCCCTCCTTGGGTCTACCTAATGCGGAAAAGTAAATAATATACAATGGTGACATCAACCTCATCCCGGAAGTACCCCAAAAAAAGAATATTACATACAAATGAATTTTACATGAATGAAAATAAAAACCCTCATCTCACATAAAACACCCGGCTATTCAGAACACGACGATCCAATATTGTTAGTGTATATGCTCTAGGGGCCATTATTGTATCATACTAGTTTGTATATTACTTAATGGAAGCTTGGGATATTAACATGTATATAACAGTCTTGCTAAACATGGTAGTATGCTACTTGGTTTTTCTATCTTAATATCTGAGTATACGTATTGATAGAGCTCTTAGGATCTTGCTTGACTACCAGCATTGTGATGGCAGTCACACTAGTGGGGGATGGGTAGTCTACAAGCACATCCTTATTCAGGTCCCTAGTCGTTGGATTATCGAGACAGGGCATCGATACTCTGGAGTAGACTAGTGTGTACGCTTCTCATCCCAGTTGGGGAGATGGTCTGTCCCACAGCCATCAGTACATCGTACTGGAGATAGTATGCAGGTGCTCGTTAGGTTACGGGTACACCGGACAGGACTCACAGGGAACTGTTGGTTGGTTTTATACCAGTCGTCAGTGAACAGTTCCCTGGTGACATGAGTACAGCATAGTCCGCAGACTTGACACTGCTACTTCGCCTCGAGTGTGTCCCACTGTTCTTAGATTGCTACCCTACCACGGCTCAAAGGAGTCGTGCAAACAGGTAGCAGTTGGGTGCAGTCCCGAGCACTTAGAGGTAGTGGCGGTTAGACAGGACTCGTCTCTCCCGGTATTGGGGGTTGATATCGCGCTGTGTCAGAGAGCCATTACGCAAAGTCCCTGGCCAGGGCAAGCGAGATTTGCTGGTAGGTTCCAGTAGTTTCTCAGGGTGTAATGGGCTTCGCTCCGACACGACTTATACCGCTATTAGGGGACTGACGCTTGCCGCCCCCTAGGCCCGATATGCAATAGTCTTAGACGAACGGACCGGACTGTATGGAGATTGTCACATCAGACTCAGTAGGAGTTCGGATGGGTTTCCTCATTGGCCTTCTTATCAACATCTACATGGGGACCGTTACGTACAGCTAGTGCCGCTTGCGGTCTGTGGTTAAACCCACTGCCAGCGTTGTAGTCGAGTTTCTAGAGTCCCACGCAGAGAGTTTCCCTACTCCAGGCGAAATGATATAGAGGTCGTATGGTTTTACGACAAGGGTTCGGACGCATACGTGTGTTTACGCACGTACGACTTTCGGAAAGTTTTTACTAGTCGGCTTTGGTTTAAGCCAGTTACTAATATCCGGTTATTGGATTTATATAGTCTAAAGTTTTTCCGTGTTTTCACGGATAGGACGGGCGTTCTCGTAATTGCGCGAGAAGCTTCTAGAAGATGGTGACTAAGGAGGTTAAGGTGACATATACATTAAATGAGATTAGTGAGTCATATGGATGATTTCTCCATGTCATTAATGCATCATAAATGCTTAATGACTCATGGAGATGAATCACCATTTGATATTTATCAAGCATGGTTGTAAATCATTTTCTTTTCTTTTCTTGAAAAACAATAATGCTTGATATATATTATGATAACTCATTTTCTCATTTCATTATTATGTTCATCTTCTCTCTCCTCAAGCTCTCTCTCTTCAAACCCTAATCCTCCCCTCTCATGTGTTGAGTACAAGAATTAGTTAGACTACTTAATCCATAACCATACTCTATTTCATCTAGGTACTTTGATTAGCACTTAAAGATACCTAGTTGCCTCATGTTTAGAGGCAAAGCTTGGAGTTTAGCTCTCGTGGTGGATCGTCTACTACTTGGAGAAGGCCGAGAAGGAGGTGGAGTTCGTAAAGACGAAGGACACGGTTCTTTAGGTATAATCCCTTTACATAGTAGTTGTTAACTTCTATGTTTGATGTTAGTTATCGTTTAGCTTCGATTCATGCGGTTAGTCGATGTTTATGCAAAGAACAAGATCATTTTTCATATTTCCACCTCCCCGCTAGTCGTAGGGTGTTGTACATCGACTTACAGTGCTATCAAAGCCTCGCTAAACAATAAATAACTCACTTGCAAAATTGTATGAATTTCTAACGGAAAAAACAAAAACGGAAAACCCCGATATTATGAGTTTCTGTCGATTTTTAAATAATGTCCAAAAAATTTTCAGGCAGGTTCAGAAAGCCCTAAATGATAGTATTAGAACACCCAAGAAAACTGGGCTCATGAATCGGCTAAAGCGCCGCGGAACCGCGGCGGATCCCACCGATCCGCCGCGATTCCGCCGCCGAGTTGCCGATCCATCTGCCCAATTTTCCCAAGTTGGTTCTCTGTGATATTTGGTATTTTCTGGAATTTTTTAATTTTTGCTCAGGTTTCAGATTTACAGAGAAGTATTGGAGCAAAATTAAATGTGTTTAATCGATCGAAATTATACGGTATTTGCTTGTTGGATTATATCTGTGTTTGTATAATGTGTTCGTAAACCTCCCCTAACTGCTAGTATGTCGGTTAGCAGGGGTTTGCACATTTCTGTAATGGTTTTTTTCTGTTTGTGGATATGAACTGTGTTGGACTGTTGTGATGTATAGCCGGGGTTATGTGATGGGTTATTATTTAATTCATTTGATGTAAATGTAATTTGTTGTAATATTATTTTGCGGGGCACATCCAGGTTGCGGTTGTAGCCACCGTTGTATTATTTCATTTTACTGTTTTTGCTCCTAGGACAGACCCAAGGTGGGGTGCACAAACTGCCGGGCGGGTAGTTTGCCGTGCCCGTAGGGGTCTTGGGTGGGGTAATGGCTATTCATCACAACTATGTAATCCTTCTTTTGTTGCAGGCTCAAAACAAACACGGATTGCTTGTAAATCCAATAAAGTTCATCTGTGATCTGGAATGCCTATTATTGCGTCTGACGAATGTACAATATCTATATATGATAGCTATTTAGACGTCACTTATGTTTTACACCCGCGCTAGCCCAGCCCCCGCTCTGTCGTTAGTTAAGTAACCTAACGGGTGATGACGGGACCCCGTGGCGAATGCGGATGGCATAAGAGGACGTTGTATTTTCGTTGTTTTCTGCAATGATAGGTTAATGATGGGACGCATTTTTTATAATGCGAAGAAAATAAACCAAAAGTTTAATCGTTGGAACAATTTAAAAGAAACCACTCGGTTAATTTTAAAAACAGATATTTTTAAATGCGGAGCTTTAACCACTCCTTTTAAAAGCTATCAGGTTCCTTCGGTTATATCAAGTTCACTACGTTCACGGTTTCGCCAAAACCATTCGTAGCCCTCCGTCATTTCATCTGGGTGTTCAGTAGTATTCAAGCTATGTATTTTGACCTAACGCCAAGGCATAGTGTTTGGTAGCTACTGAATATTCATTTGTTGCATAGATAGATGAGTTAGTTTGGGACAGTCGTATTATCATTTTGGCCGAACGTCAATGATATATACGGATGGGTTCAAATTGACAAGATAATGATGGGTAGAACTTGATATGTGACTTATGACATTTTGACCTAACGCCAAGGTAATAAGAGCATGGGGCAAAAATATATATCGAGAATTTCTAAAGAAACTGAAATTTGCAAAGAGTTGCATACCATTTGGAGTTTGATGAATGTTGGTAGGATTCCTTCAACATTATCATACGATGATATTTGGATCCAGATCCTACTGTGAGTATATGCTACTCATCAGGATATTCGTCACTTAACGATCAATGCTATAAACCAAGTAGGTGTCAAGAAAGGTGTCAGCGGGGTTACGCCCCCATAGAAAAGAGGTTATTTAATTAAGGAACTTCGCGAAAGCGTTGGAAAACCTCCCTCGAAGTACCGACACCAGCCTGGCTGAACGGTTAAGCAAGTATTGTACAGTGAGAATAGTCCTGGCTAATTCTTCTTTTATGGTTTGAGGAAGGATTCGAGAAACAGTAGGAGCCATCCAGTTTAGATAAACTAAAACCACTCTAAACTTGCAAGAGCATCATGCTAAAGAGTTTTCTTCTCTCTCTCCTAATTGCAGCGACCCTGAAAATGACTGGACTTAAGTTACTTTTAGAGAAAAATATACTGACAGGGCCAAGCTATAAAGATTAGCTGCGGAATGTCAAAATGGCTTTGACCTATGACAAATTGGGGTACGTCCTCACCTCTACGGCACCTGCTGTCCCTGGTCCCAAATCTAGTAATGCGGATAAGGAAATCCGCAAAACATAGGATTTCGATTGCGCGAAATCCAAGTGCATCGTGCTTGCCTCGATGAATAATGAACATCAGAGGAGGCACGAGGATATGGAACTAGATGCCATATTTCTCCATAGAAAGGAACTTTATGGAGAGCAATCTCGTATAACAAGATACGAGACCTCTAAGAACTTGTTTCAAGCGAGGTTGGCTGTCGGGTCATCAGTAGGAGAACATGTCCTAAAGATGATCGGCTATATAGAAGAGCTCGCAGACCTTGGGACGACTTTGGATAATGAGCTCTATACAGACCTTATTCTCCAGTCCCTTCCTCCCACCTACGCCTAGTTTATCCTGAACTTCAACATTCAAAGAAAAGAAGTTGAACTTCCGGAACTCCTGAACATGTTAAGGAGTGCAGAGGGCACCTTGCAGAAGGTAAGGGAAACACCCGCTATGTTTGTTGGCGGTGCTTCTTCTTCCGGGTCCAAGGCTAGGGCCAAAGGAAGGAAAAAGAAGGCCACCCCCAGACCTAGAGGAGGTGTAAGTAAGGTGGGAGGGAAGGGAAAGAAAAAGTTTGTGGTACCAGTAGTGGGCCAGGATGAGTGCTTCCATTGTCACAGGAAAGGGCACTGGAAAAAGGATTTCAAGGCGTGGAAGGCCAAGAACCAGGAACCGAAGCAAGCTGTGGCTTCGACTTCAGGTGTGTTTGTAATTGAGAATTGTCTTTCAATCAACTCTACTTCCTGGGTATTGGATACCGGATCAGGATCTCATATTTGCAATTCATTGCAGGCACTGAGAAACCGTAGAGTGCTGAAGGAAGGTGATATGACCCTGATGGTTGCTAATGGAGCTAGCGTGGGAGCTGTGTCCGTAGGGGATTATCACCTGGGATTGACGAGTGGACACATTTTGGTTTTACATAACTGTTTTTGTGTACCCAGCTTAACGTGTAATATCATATCTATTTCCTTGTTATCAAATAAAGGTTATGATTTCACGTTTGGAAGTGGTGTTGTTAACATCCACCTTAATCATAGTTTGATTGGGTCTAGTACACTGGAAAACGGTATATATGTGTTAAACCAACTCCAAATTTTCAATATCCAGAACACACTAAAAAGAAAGTCTCCAGATTTAAATAAAGCTTTCTTATGGCATTGTAGACTGGGTCACATCAATGAGAGAAGGTTGACTAAGTTGCATTTATAAGGTTATTTGGACTCGTTCGAATATCAAACTTATGACACTTGTCAATCTTGTCTCAAAGGAATGATGACAAAGACTCCATTTACTGGACATGGAGTAAGAGCGAGCGAGCTCTTAGGACTCATACACAGCGATGTATGTGGTCCAATGTCTACACATGCAAGAGGTGGTTTTTCCTATTTCATTACTTTCACGGATGATTACTCAAGGTACGGATTCATTTATCTAATGAAACATAAATCCGAGGCTTTTGAGAAATTCCAAGAGTATAAGAATGAAGTAGAAAACCAAACCGGCAAAAGTGTCAAGACACTAAGATCTGATCGAGGTGGTGAATACTTGAGTGCCGAGTTCCTAGGTTACCTAAAAGAGAAAGGAATTCTCTCTCAACTTACTCCTTCATACACTCCACAGCATAACGGTGTATCGGAGAGACGGAATCGAACCCTATTGGATATGGTACGATCTATGATGAGTAATGCTGAATTACCGCGATCATTTTGGGGTTATGCGCTAGAATCAGCGGCATATCTTCTGAACATGGTACCTACCAAGACTGTGCCTACCACTCCATATCAGATGTGGAGCGGGAAGAAACCCCATCTACAGTATATAAAGATTTGGGGATGTCCAGCTTTTGTTAAAAAGCAGCATGTGGACAAGCTCGATGCACGATCAGTAAAGTGTAAGTTTGTGGGATATCCAAAGAACTCCAGGGGATATCTATTCTATTACGCAGAGGAACAAAAGGTATTTGTTTCTCGTAATGCCCATTTTCTAGAACATCAGTTTTTAGAAAAGGAATCAAGTGGGAGCGAAATAGAACTGGAAGAAATTCCAGAACCATAAACTAATACTGAAAGTTTGGTAGAACCGGAAGTTCAAGAAGAACAGGACATTCCCACACCCCTCCGCAGGAGTAGTAGGCCGTCTCATCCGCCTGAGAGATACTACGGTTTTCTCATAGATGGGGATAGAGAGGATTGCATCATAGATGATGATGAACCTACTGGCTTCCAGCAGGCCATCCAGAGCGGCGACTCGGTACGATGGCTAGATGCAATGCGGACCGAAATGGAGTCCATGTACACCAACAAAGTATGGACATTGGACTTTGCTCCAGATGGGGTAAAACCCATAGGATGCAAATGGATCTTCAAGAAAAAGATTGGTGTAGATGGACAGGTGGAAACCTATAAGGCTAGACTTGTTGCAATGGGTTTTCATCAAAGACCTGGTTTGGACTATGACGAAACTTTTTCTCCAGTGGCTATGCTCAAATCCATTCGGGTCCTTCTTGCTATTGCTGCCTTCCATGATTATGAAATCTGGCAGATGGACGTAAAGACGGCTTTTCTGAATGGAAATTTAGAAGAGTGCGTCTATATGGATCAGCCAGAGGGTTTCACTCAGAGTGGGAGCAGCGGGAAAGTATGCAAGTTGCTTAAGTCCATTTATGGACTGAAGCAGGCATCGCGGAGTTGGAACATCTGTTTTGATGAAACAGTTAAAGAATATGACTTCATCAAAAATCCAGATGAACCGTGCATATATAGTAAAGTTGTAGCAAGAAGTGTCGTATTCCTCGTCTTGTACGTGGATGACATTCTGTTGATAGGAAATGACATTCCTATGCTACAATCTGTCAAAGGATTCTTGTCACACAGGTTCTCCATGAAAGACCTGGGAGATGCCTCTTACATTCTGGGGATCCGGATCTATCGTGATAGATCCAAGAGGATGTTGGGACTTTCACAGTCCAGGTATATCAACACTATACTGAAAAGATTCAGTACCGAAGATTCTAAGCACGGTAATCTACCGGCTTGTCACGGAATCACCCTATCCAAAGAGATGTCTCCCAAGACTGATTTGGAAAGGGAACGCATGTCAATTATACCCTACGCTTCTGCGGTAGGCTCTATAATGTATGCGATGTTGTGCACCAGACCAGGGGAGAAGCACTGGATAGCAGTAAAGAACATTCTCAAGTACCTGAGAAGGACTAAGGAGATGTTCTTGGTTTACGGTGGGAAAGACCTCAGGTTAGAGGCCTTTGCTGATTCCGGCTTCTAGAGTGATAAGGACGATTCCAAGTCCATGTCGGGTTATGTCTTTACCCTCAATGGAGGGGCGGTGTGCTGGAAGAGTTCCAAGCAAGACACCGTTGCTGACTCGACGATGGAAGCGGAGTATATTGCTGCTTGCGATGCCGCAAAAGAAGCAGTCTGGATGAAGAAGTTCCTAACAGAACATCAGGTAGTTCCTACCATTGTTGATCCAATACCTCTGTATTGTGACAACAACGGAGCTATAGCTTTAGCGAAGGAACCAAGTTCCCATCAGAAGTCCAGACACATCTTAAGGCGGTATCACCTGATCAGGGAGATCATTGATCGTCAGGAGATCGAGGTTCGGAGAGTTGCTACAGAAGAGAACATTGCTGATCCATTCACAAAGGCCCTACCTCAGATTCAGTTCGAGAGGCTACTTGAGATCATCGGTCTTCGATATGCCAGTACATGGCCCTAGTGCAAGTGGGAGATTGTTAGTGTATATGCCCTAGGGGCCATTATTTTATCATACTAGTTTGTATATTACTTAATGGAAGCTTGGGTTATTCACATGTATATAACAGTCTTGCTAAACATAGTAGTATGCTACTTGGTTTTTCTATCTTAATATGTGAGTATACGTATTGATAGAGCTCTTAGGATCTTGCTTGACTACGAGCGTTGTGATGGCAGTCACACTAGTGGGGGCTGGGTAGTCTACAAGCACATCCTTATTCAGCTCCCTAGTCGTTGGATTATCGAGACATGGCATCGATACTTCGGAGTAGACTAGTGTGTACGCTTCTCATTCCAGTTGGGGAGATGGTCTGTCCCACAGCCATCAGTACGTCGTACTGGAGATAGTATGCAGGTGCTCGTTAGGTTACGGGTACACGGGACAGGACTCATAGGGAACTGTTGGTTGGTTTTATACCAGTCGTCAGTGAACAGTTCCCAGGTGACATGAGTACAGCATAGTCCGCAGACTTGACACTGCTACTTCGTCTCGAGTGTGTCCCACTGTTCTTAGATTGCTACCCTACCACGGCTCAAAGGATTCGTGCAAACAGGTAGCAGTTGGGTGCAGTCCCGAGCACTTGGAGGCAGTGGCGGTTAGACAGGATTCGTCTCTCCTGGTATTGGGGATTGATATCGCTCTGTGTCAGAGAGCCATTACGCAAAGTCCCTGGCCAGGGCAAGCGAGATTTACTGGGAGGTTCCAGTAGTTTCTCAGGGTGTAATGGGCTTCGCTCCGACACGACTTATACTGCTATTAGGGGACTGACGCTTGCCGCCCCTAGGCCCGATATGCGATAGTCTTAGACGAACGGACCGGACTGTATAGAGATTGTCACATCAGATTCAGTAGGAGTTTGGATGGGTTTCCTCATCGGCCTTCTTATCGACATCTACCTGGGGACCGTTACGTACAGCTAGTGCCGCTTGCGGTCTGTGGTTAAACCCACTGCCATCGTAGTAGTCGAGTCTCTAGAGTCCCACGCAGAGAGTTTCCCTACTCCAGGCGAAACGATATAGAGGTCGTATGGTTTTACGACAAGGGTTCGGACGCATACGTGTGTTTACGCACGTACGACTTTCGGACAGTTTTTACTAGTCGGCTTTGGTTTAAGCCAGTTACTAGTATCCGGTTATTGGATTTATACAGTCTAAAGTTTTTCCGTGTTTTCACGGATAGGAGGGGCGTTCTCGTAATTGCGCGAGAAGCTTCTAGAAGATGGTGACTAAGGAGGTTAAGGTGACATATACATTAAATGAGATTAGTGAGTCATATGGATGATTCATCCATGTCATTAATGCATCATAAATGCTTAATGACTCATGGAGATGAACACCATTTGATATTTTTCAAGCATGGTTGTAAATCATTTTCTTTTCTTTTCTTGAAAAACAATAATGCTTGATATATATTATGATAACTCATTTTCTCATTTCATTATTATGTTCATCTTCTCTCTCCTCAAGCTCTCTCTCTTCAAACCCTAATCCTCCCCTCTCATGTGTTGAGTACAAGGATTAGTTAGACTACTTAATCCATAACCATACTCTATTTCATCTAGGTACTTTGATTAGCACTTAAAGATACCTAGTTGCCTCAAGTTTAGAGGCAAAGCTTGGAGTTTAGCTCTCGTGGTGGATCGTCTACTACTTGGAGAATGCCGAGAAGGAGGTGGAGTTCGTAAAGACGAAGGACACGGTAGTTTAGGTATAATCCCTTTATATAGTAGTTGTTAACTTCTATGTTTGATGTTAGTTATCGTTTAGCTTCGATTCATGCGGTTAGTCGATGTTTATGCAAAGAAAAATATCGTTTTTCATATTTCCGCCTCCCCGCTAGTCGTGGGGTGTTGTACATCGACTTACAAATATAACATATCACAGAAACACATAATATCACATATCATCAACGTAAGTAAGTATGCATACAACGATCGTCGTTGTCGTATAGCAACGAAAACCGGCAATACAACTACATACTTCACTTACGGTTATAGAAAAGAAATTGTAAAACTACAATATTTGGAATCCACAATCACTTTAGACATCGTAAATCCGAAATATCACATACTTCGCATTTCATGCCTAACTCTATGAATTCCACATATTGTATCACATTTCAGATAAATAGACAGTATTAAACTTTCCGAACAGATAATCAAATACCCAAAATTTCCTAAATTGCTCAACACTTGAGCGGAGTTCAAATAATCCCAGAATATGTTACAGTACCGGTGATCCAGCCGTAGAAGGGTCAAGCCAACGCCTTACATATGGCACGCCGTACTGCCCCAAACCATAAGGTTTAGAGGCAGTTCAAGACGGTCACATAATCGAGTTAAGGTTTGTTGTCTTCTAGAGAGTCCACCATGTTACTTGTACAATTTTTCCGAAAGATTTAAACCTGATAAAAATTCAACACTTGAAAGTTTTTCGTGCCGGGAAAAAGTGAGTTAATGATATCCGTTCGAACATTTTAACAGTTTCTAAATATCCGGAAATAATAACGAATTAAAATTTTCCGATCGAATCAACGATTACAAAATAAACCCCAGAACACTCAACACTTGAGTCAGATTAAAAATACCCAGAAAATATAAAATACAGATACTGATATTACTGTAGAAAATCTAAGACCCAACTCCATATTCCCACCGCGGATCCGCGGCCCAAGCGCAGTACGGCCGTGGTTCCGCGGTGGTATGTACGGATTGGTGACACGTTTTTCACAATAATATTTATATTTCCCTGCTGAATTTTTTAGGAATTTTTAATTCTGAAAAATCACAGTTTTTAGAAAAAGTCCAGAGAGGGGTTCAAATCGTCGTATCGGAGCTCGTTCGGAGTTTTAACTTCGTAAACACGTCGCCTAATGCTCTAGCTAGGCTCTGATACCACTGTAGGGTTCCTAGGCACTCTTGTGAAGGTTCATAAGGCATCAAACAGGCCCGAATAAAATTTTAGATGTGCCGAACAACCCAAAGCCGGGATCTTTACTATATTATTAGGGTTTAACATGCAAGTAAACATCTTTACTACTAAGTGTGAGAGATTACAACCTTTGTAGTCCGCTCCTTCGCTTCATAAGCTTCGAGTAGAAGTCCCTTCGCCGCGATCCACGATCTCCCGGACTCAAGAGAGGCTCCACGACTCGAACGATCCATGCTAGCTTGTCGTATTCCTTTTCTCCGATGATCTACGTCGAAATTGCAATAGCTCAAGCTCTCTCACTCTAATGAGGTGAACACCCTAATCTAATGGGCAACATTAGATGAGGATGATGGAGTAGTATTTATTCTTTCTTTTTATATCATTTTCTCACAAGAAATCATCAAAAAAGAAATAATTAGTAAGCTTTCTCAAAGCTAAAGAGAGGAGAAGATGATGACTGAAAAAGATAATTCCTTTTGTGATGAATAGTAGTAAAGAATATATGATTGATTATGAAACCATGGTCAAGGATGAGAGGCTTAACCTTTGTAGAGAATAAACTAGAGCTAGGGTTTGGTTAGGTTAAGAATGGGTCATGGATAAGTATCAACCATAATATCTTAACCAAGACAAAAGGAAATCCTTCTAGAATGAGCAAGAAGGAGCTAACCCGAATCAAACCCTAATCTCTTTTTATCATCACTAAACATGTTTTATAATAAATCATATCATGTCACAATAATATATATCACATATATATTATATATTTGCAACAAAAGAAAATAATATAATTAACATATATCGCATATATATCAATATATTAATCCGGTGAGAAAATTAAATAATAAAGCGAGCCAATATTAAATAATGTAATACAATATATCATATATATCATTATACATTAAATTATCAAATCAACACTTGATCAGACGATCCGGCTATATCAAATATAACCGACTAATATATCATGTACCGATTCATCGAATCAACACTTGATCCGATGTCCCGGTTCATTTCTAAATATCACGAGAATATAATACGGTATCTCATATCGCTTTATCCTCTGTCCTGCGCATATCACATATGTGCCTCTACTCCGTTTTGCCTGAGCCAAGAAACCTCTGTGTAGGACTCTAAAGAATCGTCAATACGCCGGTAGCAGGTGATGATCATATCAAACACCCACAAGCTGCAAGCGGTCAGCTCAACGTAACAGCCACCCAGGTATTGAGCGATCAGAAGATCAACAAGCTAGCCTGTACGTTCTCCTGTGAATCCGATCAGTAACACTCCCGTACAGTCCGGTCTGTTCGTCTGATATGTCGCATATCAAGTCTAGGGGTGGTATACGTCAGACCCCAGTAACCGATAAGTCGTGTCGATGTGAGGCTCATAACAGGTCGAGAAACTACTGGTAACACTTTCCAGTATATCTCTATATCAGCCCTGGCCAGGGACTTCCAGTTATAGCCAATCGAACACAGCACAACATCAACTCCCTATACCGGGAGAGACGAATCCCCTCCTATCGCTCATTGCCTCCATGTGATTCGAGACTGTACCTAAAAGCCACCGTTTTGCATGCCCTCTTTGACATGGTAAGGTGGAAATCAAAGCACAGTGGGAATCACACAAGACTCTATGACGATCTCGGGTCTACAAACTACCATATACCAGTGTCACCGGAGAACTGCCATCTGACGTGTGGTATATCACCATCTGGGAGTTCTCGGCGAGTCCGTCCAGTGTACCCAGTCTCCACTGATCACCCGTACACCATCTCTGATGTCAAACACCGATGGATATGGGATCATCCATCGCCCATCACATGGGTCAAGATGCGTATACGCTAGTCTACTCTGGTGTATCGATGCCCTGTTTCGATATACACTCGACTAGGAACAGTTATAGGATGTACTCATCGACTACCGTGGCCCCACTAGTATGATCTCATCATAATATCAAAAGTCAAGTACAGATCCTAAGGGCTTTATCTGTTAGTGTATATGCCCTAGGGGCCATTATTGTATCATACTAGGTTGTATATTACTTAATGGAAGCTTAGGATATTCACAGTTGTATATAACAGTCTTGCTAACAAAGGTAGTATGCTACTTGGTTTGTGTCTACTTTAATATGTGCATATGTTTCTTGTTACATATCACTTATACATATTAGTAGAGCCAATAGGATCTTTGCTTGATTACCAGCGTTGTGATGGCAGTCACACTAGTGGGGCTGGGTAGTCTGTAAGCAACATCCTATACAGGTCCCTGGTCGTTGGATTATCGAGATAGGGCATCGGTATTCCGGAGTAAACTAAGTGTATTCGCTTCTCATCCCAGCTGGGAAGATGGTCTGTCCCACAGCCATCAGTACGTCGTACTAGAGATAGTATACATGTGCTCGTTAGGATACGGGTACACCTGACATGACTCGCCAGGGAACTGATTGGTTGGTATTATACCCATCGTCAGTTAACAGTTCCCAGGTGACATGAGTACAGCAAAGTCCGCTGACTTGACACTGCTACTTCGCCTGGAGTGTGTTCCACTATTCTTAGATTGCTACCCTACCACGGCTCAAAGGAGTCGTGCAAACAGGTAGCAGTTGGGTGCAGTCCTGAGCACTTAGAGGCAGTGGCGGTAAGATAGGATTCGTTTCTCCCGGTATTAGGAGTTGATATCGCGCTGTGTCAGAGAGCCATTACGCAAAGTCCCTGGCCAGGGCAAGCGAGATATACTGGTAGGTTCCAGTAGCTTCTCAGGGTGTAATGGGCTTCGCTCCGACACGACTTATACAGCTATTAGGGGACTGACGCTTGCCGCCCCCTAGGCTTGATATGCGATAGTCTTAGACGAACAGACCGGACTGTATGAAGATTATCACATCAGGCTCAGTAGGGGTTCGGATGGTTTTCCTCATCGTCCTTCTTATCGACATCTACCTGGGGACCGTTACGTACAGCTAGTGCCGCTTGCGGTCTGTGGTTAAACCTACTGCCAGCGTAGTGTCGAGTCTTTAGAGTCCCACACAGAGAGTTTCTCTGCTCCAGGCGAAACGATATAGAGGTCGTATGGTTTTACGACAAGGGTTCGGATGCGTACGTGTGTTTACGCATGTACGACTTTTCGGACAGTTTTTACTAGCAGGCTTTGGTTTAAGCCAGATTCTGGTATCAGGTTATTGGATTTATATAGTCTAAAGTTTTTCTGTGTTTTCACGGATTGGAGGGGCGTTCTCGTAATTTGTCGAGAAGCTTCTAGAAGAGTGGTGACTTAGGGGGTAAGGTGGCATTGCTTTAAATGAGATTAGTGACTCATTTGTGTGATTCATCCATGTCATTATTGCATCATAAATGCTTAATGACTCATGGTGATGAATCACTCATAGATATTTATGAAGCATGGTTGTTAATTCTATTATTTCATTTTTGGATAAATAAATAATACTTCATATATATTATGATATATCATTATCTCATTTCATTATCATCTTCACCTTCTCTCTCCTCAAGCTCACTCTCTCTTCAAACCCTAACCCTAACCTCTCATGAGTTGAGATCAAGGGTTAGCTAGACTAATACATCCATAACCTCACTCTATATACCCTAGGTAGCTTAGATTAGCACTTTAAGCAACCTAGTTATCTCAAGTTTGAGATTAAGCTTGGCATAGGAGCTTTCAGGTGGATCGTCTTTGATTCGAGGAGGCCGTTGAGGTGCCGATGTTCCAAGGAGCCTACGAGGAATGGAGGACCGCGATGAAGACCCGAAGGACAAGTAACGTGAGGTATAACTTTGTATCCGAGTAGTTAAACCTCTACCTTTTAGTTAGTAATGGTTTAGATAACGATTCATGCGCTCAAGTCCGTGTTACGAAGCACTGATAATTGTTTTTCATATATTCCGCCTCCCCGTAAGTTCGTGGGGTGCGTGACATGGACTTACAGTGGTATCAGAGCCAACTAAACCATTACTAGCTTGTTAACAATTGATTAGAAGTTCGATCGACAGAAAAACACGAAAACAAAAATTCGAAACCCTAAGTTTCTGTTAATTTTAAAAGTGTCTGAAATTTTTTTTGACATACCTTAAAATTCACAGCAAGGAAATTAATGAAAACTGGGAAAATACGAGCCAGTGACTCGGCAAATCGGCCGCGGATCCGCGGCAATAGAGTGCTTCTGCCGCGGATCCGCCGCCGAGTCAACGCCGAGTTGACTCGGAGTTTCACAGTAATTCATAATTTTTGCTTTTTTGTCTTCCTGTATGCTCTGTTTCTACCCAGGTTACTTCAGTGCTGCTTTTCTTTCAGGGTAGACACAGAACATGGTTATCGATCGATATTCTAAGATATTTGATAATTGGGTTTTTATCTGTAATGTTTAATGTGTTCGTAAACCTCCCATAACTGCTAGTATGTCGGTTGGCAGGGGGTTGCACATTTCTGTAATGTTTACTATTTGTGTATATGGACTTGATTGGAATGTTGTGATGATTAGCTGGGGTTTAAGATGGGTTTAATACTCATTCATTCAATGTAAATGTAATATGATGTAATATTCTTTTGCGGGGCGCATCCAGGTTGCGGTTGTAGCCACCGTTGTATTATTTCTTTTTACTGTTTTTGCTCCTAGGATAGACCCAAGGCGGGGTACACAAACTACCGGGTACTTTGAAGTGTTTAGTGGCATACTCACTTTGTTGAGGTAGACCGCTTCACTTCGGGTACTTGGCGGGTAGTTTGCCGTACCCGTAGGGGTCTAGGATGGGGTAATGGCTATTCATCACATCTATGTAATCCTTCTTTTATTGCAGGCTCAAAGCAAAATGCGGATTGCTAGTATATCCAATAAAGTTCATCTGTGGTCTGGAATGCTTATTATTGCGTCTGACGAAAGTACAATATCTATATATGATAGCTATTAGACGTCACTTATGTTTTACACCCGCGCTAGCCCAGCCCCCGCTCTGTCGTTAGTTAAGTAACCCAACGGGTGATGACGGGACCCCGTGGCAAATGCGGATGGCATAAGAGGACGTAGTATTTTCGTTGTTTTCTGCAATGATAAGATAAAGTTGGGACGCATTATTATAATGCAAAGAAAATAAACCATAGTTTAATCGTTGGAACAAATTTAAAAGAAACCACTCGGTTATTTTTTAAAAAAAGGATCAGAATTTTTAATTGCGGAGCTTTAACCACTCCTTTTAAAAAAGTATCAGGTTCCTTCGATTATATCATGTTCACTACGTTCACAGTTTTGCCAAAACCATTCGTAGCCCTCCGTCATTTCATTTGGGTATTCAGTAGTATTCAAGCTATGTATATATGGCCCTTAGTCAAAACATAGTGTTTGGTAGCTGCTTGGGTATTAATTTGTTGCATAGATAGATGCGTTGGTTTGGGACAGTCGTATTACTTTTCTTGGACCTTAGTCAAAAGTATATACGGGTGGGTTCAAATTAACCTAGATAATGACGGGTAGAAATTGACATGTGACTTATGACATATTTGGCCCTTAGTCAAAGTCATAAGAGCATGGGGCAAAAATCCATATCGGGAATTTCTAAAGAAACTGAAATTTGCAAAGAGATGCATACCATTTTGGAGTTTGATGAATGTTGGTAGGATTCCTTCAACATTATCATACGATGATATTTTGGATCCTGATCCAACTGTGAGTATATACTACTTATCAGGAGATTCATCACTTAACGATCAATGCTATAAACCAAGTAGGTGCCTAGAAAGGTGTCAGCGGGGTTACGCCCCCAGAGAAAAGAGGTTATTTAATTAAGGAAATACGCGAAAGAGTTGGAAAACCTCCTTCGAAGTATCGACACTGACCTGGCTAAACGGTTAAGCAAGAATTGTATGGTGAGAATAGTCCTGGCTAATTCTTCTTTTATGGTTTGAGAAGGGATTCGAGAAACAGTGGGAGCCATCCTGTTTAGATAAATTAAAAACCAATCTAAATTTGCAAGAGCATCATGCTAATAGTATTTTCTTCTCTCTCTTAAATTGCAGCAACCTTGTGACCACACATAGGTTACATCTAGGTAACAAATTGACTGAATCTGACTTATATGACTGGCAAAAGTCTGTCCAGATGTCCATTGCTTATGACAAGCTGGACTACCCTATTACTACTCAAGATCCCGCCGTCCCAGGTCCAGTTTCCACTGTAGCGGATATGGATATCCGTCAGACAAGGGAAAAAGATAAAGCGAAAGCTAAGTGCCTCGTGTTAGCTTCAGTTGATGGTGTTTACCAGAAGCAGCACGAGAAGATGGACCTAGTTTCCATCTTTCTCCATAACAAAGATTTATATGGAGAGCAATCTCATATCGCAAGATATTAGACCTCGAACGAATTAATTCAAGAGAGGTTGGCTGACGGGTCATCTGTAGGGGACAACGTCCTTACAATGACTAGCTGTATTGATGAGCTCCAGGACCTGGAGACCGCGTTGGGAAACGAGTCAGATACTGACTTGATTATACAGTCTCTGCCTCCTACCCTGAAGGAAACCAGGGAAGTAGAAGGAAAGAGAAGGGCAAAAGTTTCGGGACTGAATATAGTAAAAGAGGGACGTTCCTATTTTTACAGGAATGAACATTGGCAGAAAGATTGCAGGGCTTTTCAAAGCCAGTAGCCAGGATTCGAAGCATGTTGTGGCTTCAGCCTCAAGTGTGTTTATGATAAAGAACTGTATGTCAGTTAACCCTACTTCCTGGGTATTGGATACCGGGTCAGGATCTCACATCTATAATTCGTTATAGGCTCTGAGAAACCGTAGGGTTATCAGGATAGGTGATATGACCCTCACAGTTGCTAATGGAATGAGCATGGACGCTGAATCCGTAGGGGAATATCATCTTGGACTGACTACTGGGCAGATATTGATTCTGCGTAACTGTTTTTATGTACCAGGTACAACTTGTAATATCATATCTGTATCATTACTTTCTAAGGAAGGATATGATTTTACTTTTATAAGCGATATAGTTCACATCCACCTAAATCAAGTTATGATTGGGTCAGGTACATTGCAAAACAGGATATACGTATTGAGTCAAGCTCAGGTTTTCAATATCCAAAACACACTTAAAAGAAAGTCTCCAGAAATAAATCAGGCTTTCTTATGGAATTGTAGACTTGGACACATCAATGAGAGAAGGTTGACTAAGTTACATAGAGAAGGGTATTTGAATCCGTTCGAATATCAATCTTATGCTACTTGTGAATCTTGTCTCAAAGGAAAGATGACAAAAATTCCGTTCACTGGACACGGAGTAAGAGCAAGCGAGCTCTTGGGACTCGTACACAGTCACGTGTGCGGTCCAATGTCTACACATGTGAGAAGTGGTTATTCCTACTTCATTACTTTTACGGATGATTTCTCTAGGTATGGATATTTCTTCTTAATGAAGCATAAATCCGAGGCCTTTGAGAAATTCCAAGAATACAAGAATGAAGTGGAAAAACAAACAGGCAAGAGTATAAAGACACTAAGATCTGATCGAGGTGGTTAATACTTAAGTGCCGAGTTCCTGGGTTACTTAAAAGAGAATAGAATTCTCTCTCAGCTTACTCCTCCATACACACCACAACATAACGGTGTATCAGAAAGGAGGAATCGAACCCTATTGGATATGGTTCGTTCCATGATGAGTAACGCTGAGTTACCGCAATCATTCTGGGGATATGCACTAGAATCAGCTGCATATCTTTTGAACCAGGTTCCCACCAAGACTGTGCCTACCACACCATATCAGATATGGAGTGGGAAGAAACCCTATCTTCGGTATCTAAAGATTTGGGGATGTCCGGCTTATGTTAAAAAGCAGCATGCGGACAAACTCGAGGCACGATCAGTACTATGTAAGTTTGTGGGATATCCAATGAACTCCAGGGGATATCCATTCTATTACGCAGAGGAACAAAAGGTTTTTGTTTCTCGTAATACCCATTTTCTAGAATATCAGTTTTTAGAAAAGGAAACTAGTGGGAGCGAAATAGAACTGGAAGAAATTCCAGAAGCACAAACTACTACTGAAAGTTTGGTAGAACCAGAAGTTCAAGAAGAACAGGACATCCCGACGCTACTCCGCAGGAGTAGTAGGCAATCTCATCCGCCCGAGAGATACTACGGTATTCTCATAGACGGGGATAGAGAGGATTGCACTATTGACTATGATGAGCCTACTAGCTTCCAGCAAGCCATTCAGTGCGGTGACTCAGTAAAATGGCTGGATACAATGCGGACCGAAATGGAGTCCATGTACACTAACAAAGTATGGACTTTGGAAATTGCTCCAGATGGGGTAAAACCCGTAGGATGCAAATGGATCTTCAAAAAGAAGATTGGTGTAGATAGACAGGTTGAAACCTATAAGGCTAGACTTGTTGCAAAAGGTTTCCGTCAACGACCTGGTTTGGCCTATGACGAAAACTTTTCTCCAGTAGCTATGCTTAAATCCATTCGGGTGCTTCTTGCTATTGCTGCCTTCCACGATTATGAAATCTGGCAGATGGACGTAAAGACGGCCTTTCTAAATGGTAATTTGGAAGAGAGCGTCTATATGGATCAGCCAGAGGGATTCATTCAGAGTGGGAGTAGCGGTAAAGTATGCAAGCTGCTTAAGTCCATTTATTGACTAAAGCAGGTATCACGGAGTTGGAACATCTGTTTTGATGATGCTGTCAAAGAATTCGACTTCATCAAAAATCCAGATGAACCTTGCATATACAGTAAGATTGTAGGGAGAGCTGTAGTATTCCTCGTCTTGTACGTGGATGACATTCTCCTAATAGGAAATGATATTCCTATGTTACAGTCAGTCAAAAGATTCTTGTCACATAAATTCTCCATGAAAGACCTGGGTGATGCCACCTACATTCTAGGGATCCGGAACTATCGTGATAGATCAAAAAGGATGTTGGGACTTTCGCAGTCCAGGTACATAGACACCATAGTGAAAAGATTCAGTATGGATGATTCTAAGCGCGGTAACCTACCGGCTTGTCACGGAATCACCCTCTCCAAAGAGATGTCTCCCAAGACTGATTTGGAAAGGGATCGCATGTCGATTATACCCTACGCTTCTGCAGTAGGTTCTATAATGTATGAGATGTTATGTACCAGACCAGATATAGCATACGCATTGAGCGTAGTAATCCGGTATCAAGAAAACCCAGGGGAGAAGCACTGGATAGCAGTAAAGAACATCATCAAGTACCTGAGGAGGACTAAAGATATGTTCTTGGTGTATGGCGGAAAAGACCTCCAGATTGATGCCTTTGCCGACTCCGGCTTTCAGAGTGACAAAGATGAATCCAAGTCCATGTCGGGTTATGTCTTTACCCTCAATGGAGGGGCGGTCTGTTGGAAGAGTTCCAAACAGGAGACCGTTGCTGACTCAACGATGGAAGCAGAGTACATATCTGCTTGCGATGCCGCAAAAGAAGCTGTCTGGATGAAGAAGTTCCTCACAGAACTTCAGGTGGTTCCTACCAGTGTTGATCCAATACCTCTGTATTGTGACAACAACGGCGCTATAGCTTTAGCGAAGGAACCCAGGTCCCATCAGAAGTCTAGACACATCTTAAAGCGGTATCACCTGATCAGGGAGATCGTAGATCGCCGGGAGATCGAGGTAAAGAGAGTAGAGACGGAGAATAACATTGCTGATCCATTCGCAAAGGCCCTTCCTCAGACGCAGTTCGAGAGGCTATTCGAGATGATAGGTATACGATATGCCAGCTCATGGCCCTATTGCAAGTGGGAGATTGTTAGTGTATATGCCCTAGGGGCCATTATTGTATCATACTAGGTTGTATATTACTTAATGGAAGCTTGGGATATTCACAGTTGTATATAACAGTCTTGCTAAAAAAGGTAGTATGCTACTTCGTTTGTGTCTACTTTAATATGTGCATATGTTTCTTGTTACATATCACTTATACATATTAGTAGAGCCCATAGGATCTTTGCTTGATTACCAGCGTTGTGATGGCAGTCACACTAGTGGAGGTTGGGTAGTTTGTAAGCAACATCCTATACAGGTCCCTGATCGTTGGATTATCGAGATAGGGCATCGATATTCCGGGGTAGACTAAGTGTATACGCTTCTCATCCCAGTTGGGGAGATGGTCTGTCCTACAGCCATCAGTACGTCGTACTAGAGATAGTATACAGGTGCTCGTTAGGATACGGGTACACCGGACAGGACTCGCCAGGGAACTGATTGGTTGGTATTATACCCATCGTCAGTTAACAGTTCCCAGGTGATATTAGTACAGCATAGTCCGCTGACTTGACACTGCTACTTCGTCTCGAGTGTGTCCCACTGTTCTTAGATTGCTACCCTACCACGGCTCAAAGGAGTCGTGCAAACAGGTAGCAGTTGGGTGCAGTCCCGAGCACTTGGAGGCAGTGGCGATTAGATAGGATTCGTCTCTCCCGGTATTGGGAGTTGATATCGCGCTGTGTCAGAGAGCCATTACGCAAAGTCCCTGGCCAGGGCAAGCAAGAAATACTGGTAGGTTCCAGTAGCTTCTCACGGTGTAATGGGCTTCGCTCTGACACGACTTATACAGCTATTCGGGGACTGACGCTTGCCGCCTCCTAGGCTTGATATGCGATAGTCTTAGACGAACAGACCGTACTGTATGGAGATTGTCACATCAGGCTCAGTAGGGGTTCGGATGGTTTTCCTCATCGGCCTTCTTATCGACATCTACCTAGGGACCGTTACGTACAGCTAGTGCCGCATGCGGTCTGTGGTTAAACCCACTGCCAGCGTAGTGTCGAGTCTTTAGAGTCCCACACAGAAAGTTTCCCTGCTTCAGGCGAAATGATATAGAGGTCGTATGGTTTTACGACAAGGGTTCGGATGCGTACGTGTGTTTACGCACGTACGACTTTTCGGACAGTTTTTACTAGCTGGCTTTGGTTTAAGCCAGATTCTGGTATCAGGTTATTAGATTTATACAGTCTAAAGTTTTTCCGTGTTTTCACGGATTGGAGGGGCGTTCTCGTAATTTTTCAAGAAGCTTCTCGAAGAGTGGTGACTTGGGGGTTAAGGTGGCATTGCTTTAAATGAGATTAGTGACTCATTTGTGTGATTCATCCATGTCATTATTGCATCATAAATGCTTAATGACTCATGGTGATGAATCACTCATAGATATTTATGAAGCATGGTTGTTAATTCTATTATTTCATTTTTGGATAAATAAATAATACTTCATATATATTATGATATATCATTATCTCATTTCATTATCATCTTCACCTTCTCTCTTCTCAAGCTCACTCTCTCTTCAAACCCTAACCCTAACCTCTCATGAGTTGAGATCAAGGGTTAGCTAGACTAATACATCCATAACCTCACTCTATATACCCTTGGTAGCTTAGATTAACACTTTAAGAAACCTAGTTATCTCAAGTTTGAGATTAAGCTTGGCGTAAGAGCTTTCAGGTGGATCGTCTTTGATTCGAGGAGGCCGTTGTGGTGCCGATGTTCCAAGGAGCCTACGAGGAGTGGAGGACCGCGATGAAGACCAAAAGGACAAGTAACGTGAGGTATAACTTCGTATCCGAGTAGTTAAACCTCTAGTAGATAGTTAGCAATGGTTTAGAAACGATTCTTGCGCTCAAGTCCGTGTTACGAAGTTTTGTTAATCGTTTTTCATATATTCCGCCTCCCCGCAAGTTCGTGGGGTGCGTGACATGGACTTACATTATCAACATGTGAAAGAAAGACAGTAAACCAATACAAGTCAACATGTTAAGATAAAGGGAAACCAAATAGCATACTATCATGACGAGCAAGAAAGTCCTCTCTGTATATATCCGAGCATCCATCATAATATACATCATATGTACAACAATGGCCTCTAGGGCATATACATAACTAACAATATTGGATCGTCGTGTTTGAATAGCCGGGGGGTTTTATGTGAGATGAGAGTTTTTCATTTTCATTCATGTAAAAACGTGCATGTAATATTCATTTATTGGGGCACTTCCGGGTTGAGGAAGATGTCACCGTTGATGTATATTATTTACTTTTATGCATTAGGATAGACCCAGGGAGGGGAGCATAAGTAACCGGGTTCTAGAGTCCAGTGGGAGGCCATCTCGAGGAGTCGAGTCCGGGTCTCCTTACTCTAGAATTGGTAGGGTTGCTTGCCGTTCTCGTAGGGGTCTTGGGATGTGGGATTGGCTATTCATCACGACCGTGGAATCCGTGTTTTATACAGGCTTAAATTAAAACCTGAAAATCCTAGTATATCCAATATTTCATACATTGTCTTCTGTTTTTGATATTCTGTGATGTGATCACTTTATATTTTGAGATAAATACTATATATGATATATTATAGACGTCGCTTATGTTTTTCACCCACGCTAGCCCTGCCCCGCCCAGCCGTTAGTTACCTAACCTAACGGTGCATGACGGGACTTCGTGACGAATGCGGATGGCATAAGCGTACGTTGTATTTATCTGTGATGCTTGAGTAACTTAAATGATAGGACATTCATTAATGAGATTAATGAAAGAAAATAAACCTAATGATGTTGTAGAATCGAATTTGAAACCCACTCGGCATTTTACGAAAAAGCAAAGTTTCAAAATGCGGAGCTTAAGCCACTCCTTTTAAAACCATTTGATTCTACAACGATATCAAGTTCAAAGTGTTAAAGGTTTTCTAAAAAACCATCCGCAAACCTCCGTCATTTTAGGAAGTAGAGTACTTAGTATTCGTGCTGCGTTTGTTGATCTTAGCCAAGACGCAGTGTACGGTAGCTAAGTGATGTCTTCCTACATAGCATATGATGCGATTAATTAGGACAGGCAGGTGACTTTGTTGATCTTAGCCAAGTGTCATGTGAATGGGTCTAATTAATCATGAAATGACGGGTAGAACTTGACTAGTGCTTATGATTTGTTGACCATGGCCAAGGTCATAAGTGCTAGGGGTATAAACCATTATCGGGAATTTCAAGTGTTGAAATTTGCAATGAGATTGCATACCTTCTATGAGATAGTTGGATCCCGATACCCACTGCGAGTAATTGTTACTCCTGGGAGAATTTTGCACTTTACAATTAGCCGATCAAGTAGGTGGCTGGAAAGGTATCAACGTGGTTACGCCCCTGAGAAAATGAAGTTTATTTTACTTAGGTCCGTGCGAAAGCAGGGGGAACCTCCATCAAAGTACCGACACTGGCCTGGCTGAAAGATTGGCGAGCTTGTAGGGTGTAATTAATCCCGGCTAGTCTTTCCTTTTAAGGTTTGAAGGAAGATTTGATAAAAACAGTGGGAGTCATCCTGATTAGATAAAATATATAACCATTCTAATCTTGCAAGAGCGCACGCAGAGTGTTTTCTTCTCTCTCTCTCTCCAGGCAGCGACCATGTCACGCCTTAATCAAGATAATAATATGGATGTATTGACCGAACCCGCTTGTTAAACTGTGCTAGGGAACGTTGGTCCCGCTCAAATTTATAATTGTTATAAGACCGAGCAGGTAATAGGGGAATACCGAGATTCCAATGCCGCCCAAACGAAGAAAGTGCATGATTGATGAATCTTCTTCGGGTTTGTTCGTTACAGAGAACTGTTTCTTAGTGGCCTCTACGTCCTGGGTATTTGATACCGGATCAAGATCCCGGATATGAAATCTGTTACATGGGCTACAGAAAGGTGGAGAACTGGGAATGGGTGATATGTCTCTAAGTATAAAGAACGGTGCAATTGTTGCAGCCAAGGTGTTGGCGGTTATCACCTTATATTACCAAATGGTAATACATTGATTCTGAACGAATAGTATTAGATACTGAACCTGATATGCAACATTATATCAGTTTCTCTATTTAATAAAAAAGGATATAATTTTGTATTGTTGGATAATGTTTTGAACATTTCCTATATCAAGAGTTGATCAGTTCAGGGACATTATCTAATAGCATATGCGTTCTAAATCAAACCACAGTTCTTAACGAACAGAACACACACAAGAGGAAAAGTTCAGAAATGAATAAACCCTATTTATGACATTGTAGACTAGGTCATATCAATGCGACCCGACTAGTTAAGTTATATTAAAATGCATATTTAAATCAGTTTGAATTTACATGTTGTGAAACTTGCCAGTCATGTCACAAAGATAACATGACCATAGCTCCGTTTACTTGAAATAGAGAAAGGGTTAGTAAACCTTGGGACTGATACATGATGATGTATGTGGTCCCCTGTCTATACATGCCGGGACTGGTTCTTTATACTTCATTATATTCACTAATGATCTCTCAGTATTCGGAAATGTGTTCCTGTTGAAACACAAGCCTGAAGTTTTTGAGAAATTCAATGAATATAAATCCAAAGTAGTGAACCAAAACGGGTATAAGTATTATGTTCTTTGATGGGATCAGAGAGGAGAATACTTGTTCATGGAATTCTTGGACTATTCTAAAGGAGAATGAGATTCTCCTCCGTATATACGATAACACAACGATGTATCGGGACGGAGCAATCGCACCATATTAGATATGGTGCGCTCTTTGATGAGTACTGCTGAGTTGCCTGTTTCCTTTTGGGGCTATGCGCTTGAAGAAGCAGCATGCCTATTGAATTGGGTTCCAATCAAATCAGTGCCTATAATTCCATATGAGATATGGTATGGGAAGAGCCCATCTCTTAAGCTTGTTAAGATTTCGGTTGTCCGGCCTATGTCTAAAAGCAAAATCCGGACAAGCTCGAGGCAAGGTCAGTTCTATAGAAGTTTGTTTGATATCCTAAGCATTCGCAAGGTAATATCTTCTACCACACCGTGAAACAAAAGGTGTTTTATTTCTCGGCATGCCACCTTTTTAGAAAAAGGAATTTTTAAGGAAGAAATTTGTGGTCATGAGGTAGAACTGGAATTAGTTCCAGCTATATAAACTACAGCTGATGATTTGGTAGAACCAGAGGATTCAATAGTTTCCAACGAACTTCAGCCTCTCCGCCGATCTAGTAGGGTTCCTCATCCATTTGAGAGATACTTCGGTTTTCTCGATGACAGTGGGAGCGATGATTGCATCATAGAGATGATGACCCGACTAGTTTCGAGCAGGCCATCATGTGTAGGGACTCTGTAAGAATGGATGGATGCTAAGCGATCTAAGATGGAATCTATGTACACCAACAAAATATGAACTTTGGTTGCATCATCTGATGGGTCAAAACCCCATCAGGCGCAAGTATATCTTGAAGAATATTACTTGGTGTAGATGGAAAAGTTGAGACTTTCAAAGCTAGACGTGTTGCAAAAGTTTCTCGTCATCGACCAGGCGTGGATTATGATGAAACCTTTTCTTTTGGCTATGCTAAAGTCCATCCGGATCCTGCTTGCCATTGCTAGATACCATGACTGCGATATCTGGCGGTTGGATGTCATGACTGGTTTTCTGAATACTGATTTAGAAGAGAGCGTCTATATGTACACAGCCAGAGGGCTTCGTAGACAGTGGGAGCAGCAGAAACGTGTGCAAGTTGATTTATGCGTTAAAGCAGGTATCGCGGAGTTGGAAAATCTGTGTTGATGTGATAGTCAAAGCGTTTGACTTCATCAAAATGGTAGATGAACCTTGTATATACAAAAAGGTAGTAGATAGTATGGTGGTCTTCCTCGTATTGTACATGGACGACGTACTCTTGATAGGAAAGGAGTTTCCTATACTACTGCCGGTCAATCTCCTCTTATCATATTGATTCTCTATGTAGGATCTAGGTGATACCTCCTAAATCCTGGTTTTTAGATCTATGAGATAGATATATGTGGATGTTAGGATTCACACTAGATGTAGTGAGATGGTATCAGATGATCCTCGGGAGAATCACTGGATAGCTTTGGAGAACCTTCTTAAGTACTTGTGAAGCACTAAATAAATGTTCTTGGAGTTTGGTAACGGTGAACTCCAGTGGGAGTCCTTTACCGACTCAAGATTCCAGAGTGATAAGTTCGACTGTTAGACAGTCACAAGCTTTGTCTTTACCCCAGAAGTAGGGTGGTACGTTGGAAGAGTTCCAAGCTAGATACCGGGGCAAACTAGACGATAAAGGCTGGATACATCGCTATCAACGATGCTACCAAAGAGGAAGTCTGGGTGTATATATGTTCATGAGATGAACTTGGTTCCTACCATTGTATGACAATGGAGTTGTGGCTTACGCCTAGGAACCCCTGTCCCATCAGTGACCTAGACAGATTCTAAGGCAGTATCACCTGATCATGAAGATGGTTGATCTCCAGGGGATCGAGGTCAAGAGAGTTGACGTGAAGGATAACACGGCGGATCCACTCACATAGGGCTTTATTGCGAGATAATTTTATAGGACGTTGGATATGACATACTACAACAACTGGTCTTAGTGCAAGCACAAGATTGTTAGTTGTATGTATGCCCTAAAGGCCATTATTGTACATGAGATGTATATTATAGTGGATGCTGAGAAATATATAGGGAGGACTTTCTTGCTTGACATGATAGTATGCTATCTGGTTGCTCTTTATCTTAACATGTACACTTACTGTCTCTCTGTTACATATTGATAAAGCCCTTGGGATGTGTACTTGACTACCAGAATTATGATGCAGATCATACTAGTAGGGCCTGGGCAGTCCATGAGTTCATCCTTCAATTGTTCCTAGTCGAGGTAATATTGAGACAGGGCATCGATATTCCAGAGTAGACTAGCGGTATATGCTTCTCGACCCATATGATGGGCGATGGATGATCCTATATCCATTGGTGTTTGACATCAGAGATTGTATATGGGTGCTCAGTGGAGACTGGGTACACTGAACGGACTCACCGAGAACTCCTAGATGGTATTATACATCACGTCAAATAGCAGTTCTATGGTGACACTGGAACAGCTTAGTTTGTCGACCCGAGATCGTCATAGAGTCTTGTGTATCTCCCACTATGCTTTGATTTCCACCCTACCACGGCACTACTGAGTCATGCGAACAGGTGGTTTTTGGGTACAGTCCCGAGTCACATGGAGGCAATGAGCGATAGGAGGGGATTCGTTTCTCCTGGTATTGGGGGTTGATGTTGAGTTATGCCCGACTAGCCATAACTGGAAATCCCTGGTCAAAATAGATGAGTTTTACTGGTATGTGTTATCAGTAGTTTCTCGACCCGTTATGGACCTTGCATCTGTTAGTTATATGTATGCCCTAGAGGCCATTACTGTACATGAGATGTATATTGTAGTGGATGCTGGGACATATATAGGTAGGACTTTCTTGCTCGACATGATAGTACGCTATCTGGTTGCTCTTTATCTTAACATGTATACTTGCTGTCTCTCTATCACATGTTGATAAATCCCTTAGGATGTGTACTCGACTTCCAGGACTATGATGTAGATCATACTAGTGGGGCCTGGGTAGTCAATGAGTACATCCTTCATTGTTCCTAGTCGTGGGAATATCGAGACGGGGCATCGATATTCCAGAGTAGACTAGCGTATATCTTCTCGACCCATGTGATGGGCGATGGATGATCCCATATCTATTGGTGTTTGACATCAGAGATGGTATGCGGGTGCTCAGTGGTGACTGGGTATACTGAACGGACTCGCCGAGAACTCCCAAATGGTATTATACATCACGTCAGATGGCTGTTCTCTAGTGACACTGGTACAGCTTAGTCTGTTGACCCGAGATCGTCATAGTGTCTTGTGTGTCTCCCACTGTGCTTTGATTTCCACCCTACCACGGCTCTACTGAGTCGTGAAAACAGGTGGTTTTTGGGTACAGTCTTGATTCACATGGAGGCAATGAGCGATAGGAGGGGATTTGTCTCTCCCGGTATTGGAGGTTGATGTTGCGCTATGCTCGACTGGCCATAACTGGAAATCCCTGGCCAGTGTTGCACTGATTTACTGGTAAGTGTTATCGGTAGTTTCATACTTGTTATGGACCTTACATCGGCATGATTTATCAAGCTACTGGGGTCTGACGTTTACCACCCCTAGGCGAGATATGCGACATATCAGACGAACAGACCGGACTGTGCGGTAAGTGTTACTGGTTGGATTCACAGGAGTGTGAGCAGGCTTGCTCGTTGATCTTCTGATCGCTAAATACCCGGGTGGCCGTTACGTTTAGCAGACTGCTTGCGGCTTGTGGGTGTTTGATATGATCATCACCTACTGCCGGCGTATTGACGAGTCTTTAGAGTCCTACACAGGGGTTTCCTGGCTCAAGCGAAACGAAATAGGAGCGCATATGTGATACGTGCGGGACCGAGAATAATACTAGTATGTGATACTGAATTCTATTCTCGCGATTTGTATCATCGGACGGTTATATAAGATATAGCTGCGTTACCAAATCAAGTGTTGATTCGATACATTGATACACTAGATATTAGTCGGTTTTATGCAATATGACCGGATCCTTAAATCAAGTGTTGATTTAATTATTTAATGTATAATTATATATTTGATATATTATTTTACATTAACTAGTATTTGTTCACTTTGGATTTGGATTTCTCACTCTTTTTCTTCACTTAAAATTTTCAAGCAAGCTTTCTTCTTCTTGAAGAAGAAGAAGAAGAAAGAAAAGAATGAATTATGATTTATGAATAATCAAGTGAAGTCTATCATAATGCAATCATGGGTGAGTTAACTTTTGTAGAGAGTAAACTAGAGTTTAGGTTGATGGTTAGATCAAAGAACAAAACAAAATGGTTAGACTTTTTCAAAGATGCTAAAAAGCTTCATGAAGCTTCAAGCATAAAACAAAGAAAGCCACCATTTTATTTTTATCAAAAATAAATAAAAGAAAATAAAACCCAACCATTAACCTAAACATGGTGTAAGTCATACACACACCCAAGTTTGCATGTATCATCAATCATGATACAAAATAGTGCACAAATGTATATCATATATACAACTTGTACACATCATGTGAGAAAATCAATCTAAAGTGAACAAATACTAGTTAATGTAAAGTAATATATCAAATATATAATTATATATTAAATTATTAAATCAACACTTGACTTAACGATCCGGTCATATTGCATACAACCGACTAATATCTAGTGTATCAATGTATCGAATCAACACTTGATTCGGTAACCCGGCTATATCTCATATAACCGTCCGATGATACAAATCGCGAGAATAGAATTCAGTATCACATATTGGTATTATTCTCGGTCCCGCACATATCTCATATGCGCTCCAATTTCGTTTCGCTTGAGCCAGGAAACCCCTGTGTAGGACTCTAAAGACTCGTCAATACGCCGGCAGTAGGTGATGATCATATCAAACACCCACAAGCCGCAAGCGGTCTGCTAAACGTAACGGCCACCCGGGTATTGAGCGATCAGAAGATCAACGAGCAAGCCTGCTCACACTCCTGTGAATCCAACCAGTAACATTTACCGCACAGTCCGGTCTGTTCGTCTGATATGTCGCATATCTCGCCTGGGGGTGGTAAATGTCAGAACCCGGTAGCTTGATAAGTCATGCCGATGTAAGGTCCATAACAAGCATGAAACTACTGATAACACTTACCAGTAAATCAGTGCAACCCTGGCCAGGGATTTCCTGTTATGGCCAGTCGAACATAGCGCAACATCAACCCCCAATACCGGGAGAGACAAATCCCCCCTATCGCTCATTGCCTCCATGTGAATCGGGACTGTACCCAAAAACCACCTGTTTGCACGACTCAGTAGAGCCGTGGTAGGGTGGAAATCAAAGCACAGTGGGAGACACAAGACTCTATGACGATCTCCGGTCAACAGACTAAGCTGTACCAGTGTCACCAGAGAACTTCCATCTGAGGTGAGGTATAATACCATCTGGGAGTTCTCGGCGAGTTCGTTCAGTGTACCCAGTCACCACTAAGCACCCGCATACCATCTCTGATATCAAACACCAATGGATATGGGATCATCCATCACCCATCAAATGGGTCGAGAAGATATACGCTAGTCTACTCTGGAATATTGATGCCCCGTCTCGATATTCCCACGACTAGGAATAATGAAGGATGTACCCATTGACTACCCAGGCCCCACTAGTATGATCTACATCATAGTCCTGGAAGTCGAGTACACATCCTAAGGGCTTTATCAACATGTAATAGAGAGACAGCAAGTATACATGTTAAGATAAAGAGCAACCAGATAGCGTACTATCATGTCGAGCAAGAAAGTCCTACCTATATATGTCCCAGCATCCACTACAATATACATCTCATGTACAGTAATGGCCTCTAGGGCATACATATAACTAACAATCTCCCACTTGCACTAGGGCCATCTGTAGCATTGGTTGCAGTATCTCATACTCAACCATCCCATATAAGTCTCTTTCTGGGAAAAGGCCTTTGTGAGTGGATCCGCCGTGTTGTCCTCTAAGTCTACTCACCAAACTTTGATCACCCTGGAGATCAACTATCTCCATGATCAGGTGATACTGCCTTGGAATATGTCTGGGTCACTGATGGGACCGGGGTTCCTGGGCCAAAGCCACACTTCCATTGTCACACAATGGTAGGAACCTAGTTCATCTAATGAACTAATATACATCCAAACTTCCTCTTTGGTAGTATCTTTGATAGTGATGTCACTAGCCTTTATCGTCTAGTTAGCCACGGTATAGCTTGGAACTCTTCCAACATACCGTCCCTCTACTAAGGGAAAAGACAATGCCTGCGACTGACATTCAGTCGTCCTTATCACCCTGGAACCTTTCCAGTGATTCTCCCCAGGATCGATTGATACCATCTTACTACACCTAGTGAGAATCCTAATATCCATTTAGATCTATCTCATAGATCCAAAACCCATGATTTAGGAGGTATCGGTTTGATCCTATATGGAGAATCCTTGTGATAAGAGGAGATTGACCGAGCGTAGCGTAGGGAACTCTTTTCCTATGAAGAGTATGTTGTCCACGTACAATACGAGGATGACCACCTTACTCTCTACTACCTTTTGGTATATACAAAGTTCATCTACCATTTTGATGAAGTCAAACACTTTGACTACCACATCAAAACAGACGTTCCAACTCCGCGATGCCTGCTTTAATCTGTAAAGCAACTTGCACACGTTTCCGCTGCTCCCACTATTTACGAAGCCCAATGACTGTGTACTTATAGACGTTCTCTTCTAAATCAGTATTTAGAAAAGCAGTCATGACACCCAACCACCAGATATCGTAGTCATGGTATGTAGCAATGTTAAGTAGGATCCGGATGGACTTAAGCATAGCCACTGGAAAAAGGTTTTATCATTATCCATGCCTGGTCGATGACTAAAACCTTTAACAAGTCTAGCTTTGAAAGTCTCAACTTTTCCATCTACACCAAGTAATCTTCTCAAGATATACTTGCTCCCGATGGGGATTTAACCCTTTAGATACAGCATCCAAAGTCCATACTTTGTTGGTGTACATGGATTCCATCTCAGATCGCTAAGCCTCCAGCCATTCTTACAGAGTCCCCACTCTTGATGGCCTGCTCGAAACTAGTTGGGTCATCATCTCATGATGCAATCCTCGCTCCCACTGTCATCGAGAAACCGAAGTATCTCTCAGGCGGATGAGGAACCCTGCAAGATCGGCGGAGAGGCTGAGGTTCATCGGAGTCTATTGAATCCTTTAGTTCTATCAAATCATCAGCTGTAGTTTGTATAACTGGAACTCCTTCCAGTTGTACAGAACTGACCTTGCCTCGATCTTGTCTGGATTTTGCTTTTGACATAGGCCGGAAAATCCTAAATCTTAATTTACTTAAGAGATGGGTTCTTCCCATACCATATCTCATATGGAGTGGTAGGCATTGATTTGATTGGAATCTAATTCAATAGGTATGCAGCTTCTCAAGTGCACAACCCCCAAAAGAAAATAGGTAACTCAGTAGTACTCATCATAGAGCGCACCATATCTCATAGCGTGCGATTGCTCTTTCCCGATACACCGTTGTGCTGTGGTGTACTCAGAGGAGTAACACCGAAAGAGAATCTTATTCTCCTTTAGAATAATCCAAGAATTCCATGCACAAGTATTCTCCTCCCTTATCCCATCATTGGACATAATACTTATACCTGTATTTGGTTCTCTACTTCTAACTTATATTCATTGAATTTCTCAAAAGCTTCAGATATGTGTTTCAACAGGAACATGTGTCCGAATCTTGAGAGATCATCAGTGAATGTAAGGAAGTACAAAGAACCATTCTTGGCATATGTAGACTGGGGACCTGTATACATCACTATGTATCAGTCCCAAGAGTTCACTAACTCTTTCTCTGTTTCCAGTAAACAGAGCTATGGTCATCTTATCTTTGTGACATGACTGGCAAGTTTCATAAGATGTAAATTTAAACTGATTTAAATATGCATCTAAATGTAACTTAGCTAGTCGGGTCGCATTGATATGACCTAGTCTACAATGCCTCAAGAAGAATTCGTTCATTTCTGAACTCTTCCTCTTGTGTGTGTTCTGTACGTAAGGAACTGTAGTTTGATTTAGAATGTATATGCTTTCAGATAACGTGCCTGAACCGATTAACTATTGATATAGGAAATGTTCAAAACATTATCCAACAATACAAAATTATATCCTTCTTCAGTAAATAAAGAGACTGATATGATGTTGTATATCAGGTTCGGTATCTAATAACATTCGTTCAGAATCAGTGTATTTTGGTAATACAGGGTGATAATGACCAACAGACTTGGCTGCAACACTTGCACCTTTTTCTGTCTCATGAAACTTATCACCCGTTCTAAGTTCTCTACCTTTCTGTAGCCTTATGTAACAGATTACATATCGGGGATCCTAATTCGGTATCAAATACCCAGGACGCAGAGGATATTGAGAAACAGTTCTTTGTAAGGAACACACCAAAAGAAGATGCATCATCATGCACTTTCTTCGTTTGGGTGGCATGGGAATCCGGGTATTCCCCTAATTCCTGCTCGGTCTTATAAAAATTATAAATTGGAGCAGGACCAACGTTCCCCAGCTCAGTATAACAAGCGGGTTTGGTCAATACATCCATATTATTATCTTGATTAAGGCGTGACATGGTCGCTACCTGGAGAGAGAGAGAGAAGAAAACACTCTGCGTTCGCTCTTGCAAGATCAGATTGATTATATATTTTATCTAATCAGGATGGCTCCCACTGTTTTTATCAAATCTTCCTTCAAACCCTAAAAGGAAAGACTAGCCGGGATTAATTACACTCTACAAGTTCGCCAATCTTTCAGCCAGGCCAGTGCCGGTACTTTGAGGGAGGTTCCCCGTGCTTTCGCACGGACCTAATTAAAGTAAACCTCATTTTCCCAGGGGCGTAACCCCATTGACACCTTTCTAGACACCTACTTGATCGGCTAATTGCAAAGTGCAAAACTCTCCCAGGAGTAACAATTACTCGCAGTGGGTATCGGGATCCAACTATCTTATAGAAGGTTTGCAATCTCATTGCAAATTTCAACACTTGAAACTCCCGATAAAGGTTTTTACCCCTAGCACTTATGACATTAACTATGGTCAACAAATCATAAGCACTAGTCATGTTCTACCCGTCATTTCGTGATTAATTAGACCCACCCACATGACCCTTAACTAAGGTCAACAAAGTCACGCGACTGTCCTAACTAATCGCATCATATGCGTTGTAGGAAGACATCACTTAGCTATCGTACACTGTGCCTTGACTATGGTCAACAAACACAGCACGAATACTAAGTACTCTACTTCCTAAAATGACGAGGGTTGCGGATGGTTTTTAAGAAAACCTTTAACGCTTTGAACTTGATCTCGTTGCGGAATCAAATGGTTTTTAAAATGGAGTGCTTTTGAGGCTTTTACTAGCTTCGCTAAAGAGGTCACTCCCGGTGAAGGGATCTCGGCTCTTTCCTCGTCGAATGAGGTGCAGGATATTCACAATGCCACTATGCAAAGAAAGAACTAGAAAAGCAGTCAAAAGACAAACCGAAAGTTGTAGCATCTGCTAATTATTGCTAAAGAGGTCACTCCCAGTGAAGGGATCGTCGGCTCTTTCCTTATCGAATAAGGTGCTGGATGTTCTACAAGGAACACCGCTATGCAAAGCAACAACTAGAGCTACCTGATTTTATTTTTGAAATTCGATTCCACAACATCTTTTAGGTTTATTTTCTTTCATTAATCTCATTAATGAATGTCCCATCATTTAAGTCCACCTAAACATCACAGATAAATACAACGTACACTTATGCCATCCGCATTCTCCTCGATGTCCCGTCTGCACCGTTAGGTTAGGTAACTAACGGCAGAGCGGGGCAGGGCTAGCGCGGGTGTAAAACATAAGCAACGTCTATATAATATATCATATATACTATATATAATATCTATCTGAACAAATCACATGATCACATCACAGATAACGCAGCAGAAAATATCATATGCAATATTGGATATACTAGGACGTTCGTGTTTTATATTGATCCTGTATAAAACACGGATTCCACGGTCGTGATGAATAGCCAATCCCACACCCTTAGACCCCTACGAGAGCGGCAAGCAACCCTACCAATTCTAGAGTTAGGAGACCCGAACTCGACTTCTCGAGATGGTCTCCCACTGGACCCTAGAACCCGGTTACTTGTGCTCCCCGCCTTGGGTCTATCCTAATGCGGAAAAGTAAATAATATACAACGGTGACATCATCCTCAACCCGGAAGTGTCCCAATAAAAGAATATTACATACAAGTTTTTTACATGAATGAAAATGAAAAACACCCGTCTCATATAAAAAACGGCTATTCAAACACGACGATCCAATATAACATATCCAACAACACATAACATCACATGTCATCAACGTAAGTAAATATGCCCATCCCAATTGTCGTTGACATATAGCAACGAAACCGGCGATATCACATATTACACTTACGGTCGCAGAAAAGAAAGTGTAAAACTACAACAGTTGGAATCCGCAACCTGCATAGACATCGCATGCCTAACCAAATGAATTCCTTAGACATCGCATGCCTAATAATTATAAACCCCGCATTTTAGTCTCATTATCGAAAACTCTTTTCAATATCAAGTTGGGCAATTCAACAAGATTCCCGACATCCTGAACGAATGCTCGTCGCAAACTTTAATAGACGGCCGCACCCCCGGATGCCGTCGACGAAGTGCACTAAGGCGGAACACCGATGCCGCGAGCACCCGAACGGATGCTTTCGGTGACGGGGTTCTCCTACAGTCACTTGGTCGGGGCTATGGGGCATGGCTATCTATTAAGTTTACCGGCGAGTATCCGCGTACGTAACGTGATTTCGACGGACTTTTGATCATATCAAAATCCCGTGGCAACCGATCAAGTGAGACTAAACTGCTAGATTTATAACATTCAAATCAGTTATCTCATAACTATTTGTGGATTCCAAATATTGTATCACATACCAGATAAATAGACAATGTTAAACTTTCCGATCGAACAATCAAACACCCAAGTTTTCCCGAAAAGCTCAACACTTGAAATAAGTTTAAAAACATCCACTTCATGCCACAGTACCAACGGTCCAGCCATAGAAGGGTCAAGCCAACGCCTCACATGTGGCACGCCGTACTGCCCCAAATCCTAAGGTTCAAAGGGCAGTTCAAGACGGTCACATAATCGAGTTAAGGTTTGTTGTCTTCTAGAGGGTCCATCGCGTTACTTGCACTACTTAGAACGTTCTTAAACTACGGAAAAATCCAACACTTGGAAATTTTCCGGCAGGGGAAAAATTGGATTATTTATATCCGGTAGAACTTTTTAACATGTTCTAAAATTACCCGGACAAAATAAACAAAGTTAAATAATCCGATCGAAACATCGAGTCCCCAAAACAACCCAGAAAACTTAACTGTTGAGTATAAATTAAAAATTTCCAGAAGAAACAGGAAACAGATACGGGCATTACTGTATGAAAAAGAATCCACAACCATTACCTATGGCCGCGGAACCGCCGCCAAATCCAGGGTACGGCCGCGGTTCCGCGGCGCTACAATAGAGTTAGGGCTTCGTTTTGTACAGTTTTTCTTAGAATTTCCTGCTCTATTTTCTGAGCATTTTTAATTCACAAAAATCCACTGTTTTGAAAAATGTACAGAGAAGGGTTTTGTTTAGGGTTTCGGGGTTCGATCGGGTTTCTAACTTCGTCTACACTTCGCCTAAAGCTCTAGCTAGGCTCTGATACCATTGTAGGGTTACTAGGCACACTCATGAGGTTCCACAAGGCATCAACCATGTCAAAATCAAATTTATATGTGCCGAATAACTCTATGCAAGATTGTTAACTAGAGGATAGGCGAAACTAAAAACAAGCAAACTACTTTGCTACAAAGTGAAAGGAATTACAATCTTTGTAGATCCGGTCCTTCACTTCTAAAGCTCCGTGTTGACGTCCCTTCACTGCGATCATCGGAATCCCGGACCATAGCGTTGGTTTCATCGGAGAAATGAGCGGGCTAGGTCGTTGACTTTGAGGCCGAAGATGATCTACGTCGGGGAGACTCAAACTCAAGCTATTCCTTCACTTGGTCAAGAACTTTGTGAAAAGAACACCCTATACAACATGGCAAGTGTTAAAGGATGAAGAAATAGGAAGTGGGATCACTTTGGATTTGGATTTCTCATTCTTTTTCTTCACTTAAAATTTTAAAGCAAGCTTTCTTCTTCTTGAAGAAGAAGAAGAAGAAAGAAAAGAATGAATTATGATTTATGAATAATCAAGTGAAGTCTATCATAATGCAACCATGGGTGAGTTAACTTTTGTAGAGAGTAAACTAGAGTTTAGGTTGATGGTTAGGTCAAAGAACAAAACAAAATGGTTAGACTTTTTCAAAGATGCTAAAAAGCTTCATGAAGTTTCAAGCATAAAACAAAGAAAGCCACCATTTTATTTTTACCAAAAATAAATAAAAGAAAATAAAACCCAACCATTAAACTAAACATGGTGTAAGTTAGACTTCACTTGATTATTCATAAATCATAATTCATTCTTTTCTTTCTTCTTCTTCTTCTTCAAGAAGAAGAAAGATTGCTTGAAAATTTTAAGTGAAGAAAAAGAGTGAGAAATCCAAATCCAAAGTGAACCCACTTCCTATTTCTTCATCCTCTACCACTTGCCATGTTGTATCGGGTGTTCTCTTCATAAAGTTCTTGACCAAGTGAAGGAAAAGCTTGAGTTTGAGTTGTTGGAGATAGTGCCCTCATAGTCAATTATTGGATCACAGGCACGTGATTGCAATGAATGAGGGAGGACCTATACCGGTAAGACAGTCTTATTCAAGATGATAGTATGCTATCTGGTTTACCTTTATCATCGTGTACTGCTTCAGGAGACCTTACAGGTCACTATTGCGCGTTGATAGAGCCCCTAAGCTTCTTGCTTGACTGCCAGCAGTATGAGGGCGATCATATACGTGGGAGCTGGTAGTCTATAAGCACATCCTTAAATGGTCACTAGTCGTGGGAGTTTCGAGACAGGGCATCGATAATCCAGAGTAGACTAGTGTATACAGTCGAGACCCCGACGAGGGGAGGTGGCCGGTCTCACAAGCCATTGGTGTCAGTTGGTTAACCTAAGATGTATACAGGTGCTCATTGGGTTATGAGTACACCGGACATGACTCGCCGGGAACATGCTAGTTGGTCTTATACCTGACGTCAGATAGTAGTTCCCTGGTGACATGTGTACAGGTTAGTTCATCGACCTGAGATCGTCATTTGTCTCGTGTTAGTTCCCACTGTACTTTGATTACTACCCTACCACGCTCAAAAGAGACATGGAAACAGGTTTTAGTTGGGTACAGTCCCGAGCCACATGGAGGCAGTGAGCGGATCTGCATGGGTTCATCTCTCCCGGTATTGGGGGTGAGGTCGCGCTGTGTCTAGGAGAGCCCTAACACGAAGTCCTTGGCCAAGGAAGGAGATTTACTGGTAGGTATTCCAGTAGTATCTCACGGTGTTCTGGGCTACACTCCGACACGACTTGTACCGCTTTTGGGGGTATGACTTTTACCAACCCCCTAGGCCCGCCATGCGATGCTCATAGACGAACGAACCGGACTGTACGGATATTGTCAATGACAGGCTCAGTAGGGTGTCAGGATGAGTTCGCTCATCGACGTCCCTTTTGGTCAATACCTGGTAGCCCGTTACGTATAGGCTAATACCTCTGACGTGCTAGTGGTTAAATCCACAGCCAAAGTATTGACGGGTCTTTAGAGTCTCCCATAGACAGTTTTCTCAAGTTTCGAGCGAAACGCTGTAGAGACCGTATGGAGATATGGCAGGGTTCGATCAGATACGTGCGGTATTGCACGGATCATGATCGGACGGATAATACTAGTGGGCTTTGGTTTAAGCCGGATCCTATTACTGTACAGTGTAGATTTGTCTTATTGCATTTGTATTCGGTCGGAATACAAATGCGGGTATGTATATACAGTAGCTGGGTTTCCTCTAATTTATTACGGGATCAGTTTTATGAAGTTGCCAGTTTGCTTTCCGTTTCGGCCATTTTCTTTTGTATCTTTCCTTGGCTGAAAATTGGTGGAGGAAGGCTTATTTGCAATTGTGCAAATTAGCATTGTGGATGGTGGTCTTTGCATATTGTTGCTTCATGATGGTTTCACTATCATTTGACTCCATGACTTCATGATTGCTTGACTTTAGGTGTGATGATGGTTGATGGAGTGTTGGATTTGCTTGTGATCATTGCTTATTATCATCACCCTTTCTCTCTCTTGCATTATGGTATGGCTCACTTCTTTTTGATTCTAATTCACTCCATTCTCTCATTCCTCATGCATTTGGCCGGCCAAAGAGAGGGAGGGGCTGTCCAAGAATTTTGTGAGGCAATTTTTGTTCTCTCGATGCCCACAAAATCTCTTTGTTCTCCTCAAAAAGTATACATATCATTCCTCCACCAAAATGGCAACTTCAACCCCATGAGACACATAACTTTCTACACTACATTCTACAGCAGTTCTTGGGAACGTCGGCTCGCCAACTTCATGCCCGGGTTGCCTCGGTCCAGAGGTGGGAGCCCGTAAAAGAACCCGGCGATGTGGTGCCTTTCCGACGAGAAGATGAATACCGGAGATTCCGCGGAGAGATCGGGACGACGACGAGAAGACCGAAGGACACGGATCGCTCGGTATATCTCTCTACCCCTTCTCTAGTTAGCTAGGATTAGATTAATGGCCCGATCCGGGATTTTTGTGCGCGGTGGTGCCGGTTCGAAAGTTAAAGTAAATTATCGTTTCCGCATTTTGGCCTCGGATTGACGGCCGGGGCGCCGCCGTGCACTTACACTGGTATCAGAGACACCCCATTAACCTAGTCTAGCTTGCTCTAACATGTTTACAAGTTCGATCGATCGGATTTTCCGAAAACCCGATATCAAAAGAACAATTTCTGTCGATTTCATTTTGTGCTCCAAAAATTTTTCAGCACACTGCAGAATTATGCGCAGGGAATTATTAGCATTCTGTAAAAATTTGGTCGTGTAAACTCGCTACCCCACCGCGGAACCTCGGCCAAACCCATGCTTGGGCCGCGGTTCCGCCGCGACTTTCACTGTTCAGTGTACCAAAATTTTACAGAAAGCTCCTGACTTGAAAATAGGGTTTTTGGAATGTTATTTTTGGGCCCAGATTTTCTTTGAGTGCTACAGTAGTGCTTGGGGCCCACTTCGGTAAATTTGATCGATCGAAAATTTTAAACATATTAGTTCAGAGTATTTACATTATATCTGCGACCGTGAATGTCATTTGATCGGTAAATCCTGTCTATTTGCTATAGCCCTTTTAGACGAATTTGCGAACGTGACATTCACGTTGATGTTCTGTATTGTGCTGTGATGTTGCGGATTGGTCGTGGGGGATAGCCTGGATGCAATGTTAGTACAGTTTCGTTTTATATGTACAATTGATATTGCGGGGCGAGCGTCCGACATGTGGACTGCCATTACTGTCTGTTTGTATATTATTCTTTTGGGGCACGACCGGGGTGAAGTCGATATACCCGTTGCATGTATATTTTACTTTCTGTACTAGGATTACCCCAAGGTAGGGTCCACGGATAGCCGGGTTCTAGTGGGCAACGGGCCCGCATCTCATGGCGTTAAGACGGAGGGGGCTTCACTTTAGAATTGGCAGGCTATTCGCCGCACTCGTAGGGGGTACAGGTTGACCCAGGAGGGGTGCCCAAGTTACCGAATTCCGTGAAGTGCTGGGTGGTCCATTCACATTACTGAAGGGGGCTGCCTCGCTTCAGATTTTGGTGGGTAACTTGTCGCGCCCGTAGGGGTCTAGGATTTCATTGCATAGGCTATCCACACGACCAGGGGAACGTCGGGTTTCAGTAGCGGCTCTATGAAACCCGGGGATCCCAGATATCTGTATTATTCTGTGATGCTTATTACATTTCTGTGATGTTGAATTTTATCACGCCTTGAGCGAATATTATATATTGATATATATACTAGTAGATGTTGTATATGTTTTGCATCCGCGCTAGTCCAGTCCCCGCTCCGTCGTTAGTTAAGTAACCTAACGGGTAATGACGGGACCCAGTGGCGAATGCGGATGGCATATACGTACATAATTATTTTCGTTCTTTATTGGTGTGATCAATTGATGGGACTGTGTTGATTCGGATCAATGCAACTTAAACAAACCTAATCTGATGTTGTTGGAACAATTTTTTCAAAAAGCTGTTATTGCAAGGGCGTTCTCTTTTGTTTTGCACAGTGGTATTCGGTTATGAATATCCAGCACCTCAGTCGATGAGGCAAGGGCCGAGATCCCTTCACCGGGAGTGACCCCTTGGACAGAAGTTTGCGTCAGGGCAATAACTTCACTATAGTCGTTTACTTTTGCTTTTCATCGTGGTATTCAGTTGGAATATCCTGCACCTCATTCTATGGGGAAAGAGCCGAGATCCCTTCACCGGGAGTGACCTCTTTAGCAAAGGTTTTCGTCACTATATTTTTATAAAGCTATCCAGTTCCTTCAACGATATCAAGTTCATTACGTTAAAGGTTTTCGCCAGAAACCATTCGTAGCCCTCCATCGTTTCATATGGATAGTCAATAGTATTCAAGCTGTGTTTGTTGGCCAAAGTCAAGGCACAGTGTTTGGTAGCTATTGGGTATTCATATGCAGCATAGATAGATGTGTTGGTTTGGGACAGTCGTACTGCCTTGTTGGCCAAAGTCAAGGGTAGGTACGGGTGGGTTCAAACTAACCTGGAGAATGACGGGTAGAACTTGAAATGTGACTTATGATTTGTTGGCCAAAGTCAAGGTCATAAGAGCATGGGGCAAAAATCACATCGGGAGTTTCTAAAGAAATTGAAACTTGCCAGATATGCGCATACCTTCTGGAGTGTGATAACGTGAGCGGATACCGTCACGTTATTATGCGATGATAGTTGGATCCCGATTCCTACTGATGAGTTGGTTTACTTCTCGGGTGATCCCGACTAATTCTTCTTTTAGGTTTGGAGGAGAATTTGACGTTACAGTGGGAGGTTTCCTGATTAAATAAATTGGTAACCATTCTGATCTAGGTTAGAGTGCACGCTGAGTGTTTCTTTTCTCTCTCTCTTTGGCAGCGACCATTGACCCGACCCTAGACTATAACTCAGTGACCAAAATTAACCGAACCTTCTTAAACACTGGCTTTTGGATTGTCAGAGTTGCAAACCTCATTGCCACTCGTACTTTTACCTTTTTCTCCAGGACACCCCGTATTACTACGAACGTCCACTTCCATTGGATAAAACCATCGTATGGTTATATACGAACTCGAAGGAATTTATTCGAGGATGGTTTCCGATTCTGGAGAAAATGAATAGGACTATTCAGTTGTCTTTTCCTTTTACCTTCTCTCCGGTTGCGAGTACTCCTTGGTTTAGGAGATGGTACACCTATTACGCAAATTGGATAGTCTTCTTCCAAACCTTAGGCTGGTGCCGAACGGTGGGGAATGAAGAAAACCAATTAGCATAACGATGGTGTACAGAAGGTATTAAGTAAAGACATATCAAGAGATTAGTAAGAGGGCAAAGTAAATTGTGACTGCTAATCACGACCAAACCAAGTATTTCTTCGCCAATCCTAAATCACCTTTGTATTTCTCCAGGACACTCCATATCACTACGAAGATCCACAGTTTATTGGATACTGCATCGTATGGTTATATACGAACTCGAAAGGAACTTGTTCCAGTTCGGGGATGGATTCTGGTTCAGGAGAAATAGGAATAAGGTTTATTCGGTTTTCTTTTATCTTCATCTTCTCTCGCATTGCGAGTGCTCCTAGGATTAAGACAGTACACCCATTATGCTTATTGGATAGTCTTCTTCCAAACCATAGGCTGGTGCCGAACGGTAGGGAAGGAAGAAAACCATTTGGCCTAAAGGGGTGTACAGAAGATAATGACTAAAGACATATAAAGGGATTTGGAGAGATGGCAAAAAATTATACGGTTACAGTTGTGAATCTGGATAATGGAAGAGGCATTACTAGGAATACCAGGATACCCCATCGAAATATTTCAATGATTCAGTTTCACTGTATACTGTTAAAGGAAAACTGATTTCCCAATTAGACACTTGCACCAGGGTATGTATTTACCAGGTATGATTCTCACATCTGTATGGTTTTACAGATGATGAATGGGAGTAAGTTATTGGGAATTAGGTGATCATCCTCATTATATCAGAATTCGTTGTAATTGGTGATATTTGAGGAAATCGCCTGGGTTGTTTGCCGGACGGCAAATTTTTGGTTTTGAATATCCGCTGTTATGCACCAATTTTAAATTGATATATCTGTACGTCTATTTTTATAGAGTGAGATATACCTTTTTGAAATTATGTCTATGATATTTACCTATATCAGTGGATGGTTAGGTAAGGAGCATTAAACATCGGTGTAATTCTTCATAACCATAAGTACAGTTTTCAACCTACGACACACAGGGAATGAGTTATTAGACTCAAAGGGACTTATACAGAGTATTGTATGTTGTCCAGCGTCCATGAGGACAGAGGGGTTGGTTCTCGTACTATATTCGGTTTACTTATGACTTCTCTAGTTTTTAGACAAGTGTTTCGTAGAAACACAGGGTCCGAAGTTTGAGAAGTTATAGGTATATGAATAAAGTAGAGAACCAGGTATTGCAAGTATCAGGATTCTTCAAGGTGATCGAAGATGTAGATACTTGTGAATGGTATTCAGTTGATAGTAATGACTAAGAGAACTTGCTTCTCTTTCAGATTACTCATAATTGGAAGCACTCCTAAGTTGAGTAACGCTGATCGGCCTCCTTCCATTTAGTTTACATGCACTGAAGACAGCTGCGTGATTTGAATCTGGTTCAGTTAAATCAGTGCCTCTGTTTCTGTATTGGATATAGAAAAGTTCATATCTTGACATTGTTAAGGTACGGGGAGTTGTCCGGCTTATGCTTAAAACCAGACTCTGGATAACTCAAGGCACGTTTCTGTAATGGTTGTTTGTAGGTTGACCCAGGCTATGACGAGGGTTGACTCTCTACCATCTGGAAGATCAATAGTGATATTGTTCTTAACTCGCCACAGTTTTAACAAAAATGGATTTTTTCATAAAACAGTAGTGGGAGTATGGTAGAACTGGAAGTGATTCCAGAACCGCAGACGATTACTGAAAATTTGATAAGAACCTAAAGATTCAATTTTTTTTGACATTCCATTGGCCACTCCGCAGATATGGTCGGTAACCTCAGGCACTCGAGAGGTACTTCGGTATGCCTCAAGGACGGTGACAGGGAGGTTCTTGTTTACCCAGACATGCCATTGCTTTTGTTCCCGACTGTGAGACCCGGCAGGAGGATGAGTATAGCGTCGTTCTGAATTGGTTTTAGAAGTGTACGTGTATATGACTCTGCCAGAAGGTTGTCGTAGTCAGTGGGAGCAGCTGAAGCATGGTGGACAAGTGGCTTATGTCTATTTAGAGACTAAAGAAGATATAGCGGAGATAGATCAACTATTTCTGATGTGACAGTCATAGGTTTGACTTCATCAGAACAGGGGATGGATCTGTTAATAAGGTAGTAGGGTGTGATGTCCTGGTATTTGGATGACATACACAGAGGAGGAAGTGATGTTCCTATACTACGATCGGTTATACTTTGGTTGTCACACAGTGGTTTCTCCACAAGGGACTGGGATATAATATCAAGACATTCTGGTTACTGGATCTATGGTTTTAGATCTAGATTTGCGTAGTTTCCCAATCAGGGTACTTAGACAACATTCTGAAGGTGTTTTAGAATGGACAACTCCAGGCACGGTAGTGTACCTGCAGGTGATGGAGTCACCCTCTCTAAAGGTGTCTTATAGACTAAAGGGGAGAGGGATGTGAATGATCGGCAGATCACTTGCTTAGGCAATTGACTCAATCATGAGATGTCAAGTACCACACCAGATGTTGTTTTTTGCAGTAGATGCAATATGTTGATATTGATCCAATCCTGGAGAAATGAACGAAAGCAGTTTTTAGAACATAAGTGGATGTTCTAGGGATATGATAACAACAGCCCCCTTTAGGAGACCGTTATCATTCCAGGCTTCAAAGGTGACCTGGATGACAGAGAGGTTGTCAGAGTTTTAGTTTTCCTTCTGACAAGGGGCAGTATTTTGGACAGGTGGTCCAAGGGGATACTGAGGGAGGCATGACGCAGGATACTGATTAAGTTCAGTTGACGATACAATCTAAGAAGTTTGGATTTAGAGTTCATTTATGAGCTAGGTCCCATCAGACATCCAGACACATTCTAAGACATGTATTGCTCATTTCGGGTGATGGCTTTCTCCACGAACTTGAGATATAGAGAGACATAGAAAGAAACATCCAGGTGGATCCACTCACTGAGGCTATTCCTCGAACGCAATAGTTTCGCAAACGGGTTTTGTGAGACTGACTAGTAGAGGAGTTGGGTGTTCGGTATCACACGGGCTGTGAGTATGCGACATCGCAATAATTAGCCTTGAGTGCAAGTGGGAGATTGTTGGAGATAGTGCCCTCATAGTCAATTATTGGATCACAGGCACGTGATTGCAATGATTGAGGGAGGACCTATACCGGTAGGACAGTCTTACTCAAGATGATATTATGCTATCTGGTTTACCTTTATCATCGTGTACTGCTTCAGGTGACTTTACAGGTCACTATTGCGCGTTGATAGAGCCCCTAGGATTCTTGCTTGACTGCCAGCAGTATGAGGGCGATCATATACGTGGGAGCTGGTAGTCTATAAGCACATCCTTAAATGGTCCTTAGTCGTGGGAGTTTCGAGACAGGGCATCGATACTCCAGAGTAGACTAGTGTATACAGTCGAGACCCCGACGAGGGGCGGTGGCCGGTCTCACAAGCCATTAGTGTCAGTTGGTTCACCTAAGATGTATACAGGTGCTCATTGGGTTATGAGTACACCGGACAGGACTCACCGGGAACATGCTAGTTGGTCTTATACCCGACATCAGATAGAAGTTCCCTGGTGACATGTGTACAGGTTAGTTCATCGACCTGAGATCGTCATTTGTCTCGTGTGAGTTCCCATTGTACTTTGATTACTACCCTACCACGCTTAAAAGAGACGAGCAAACAGGTTTTAGTTGGGTACGGTCCCGAGCCACATGGAGGCAGTGAGCGGATCTGCAGGGGTTCGTCTCTCCCGGTATTGGGGGTGAGGTCGCGCTGTGTCTAGGAGAGCCCTTACACAAAGTCCTTGGCCAAGGCAGGAGATTTACTGGTAGGTATTTCAGTAGTATCTCAGGGTGTTCTGGGCTACACTCCGACACGACTTGTACCGCTTTTGGGGGTCTGACTTTTACCGACCCCCTAGGCCCGCCATGCGATGCTCATAGACGAACGGACCGAACTGTACGGATATTGTCACTGACAGGCTCAGTAGGGTGTCAGGATGAGTTCGCACATCGACGTCCCTTTTGGTCAATACCAGGTAGCCCGTTACGTATAGGCTAATACCTCTGACGTGCTAGTGGTTAAATCCACAGCCAAAGTATTGACGGGTCTTTAGAGTCTCCCACATACCATTTTCTCAAGTTTCGGGCGAAATGCTGTAGAGGCCGTATGGAGATATGGCAGGGTTCGATCAGATACGTGCGGTATTGCACGGATCATGATCGGATGGATAATACTAGCGGGCTTTGGTTTAAGCCGGATCCTATTATTGTACAGTGTAGATTTGTCTCATTGCATTTGTATTCGGTCGGAATACAAATGCGGGTATGTATATATTGTAGCGGGGTTTCCTGTAATTTATTATGGGATCAGTTTTATGAAGTTGCCAGTTTGCTTTCCGTTTCAGCCATTTTCCTTTGTATCTTTCCTTGGCTGAAAATTGGTGGAGGAGGGCTTATTTGTAATTATGCAAATTAGCATTGTGGAGGGTGGTCTTTGCATATTGTTGCTTCATGATAGTTGCACCATCATTTGACTCCATGACTTCATGATTGCTTGACTTTAGGTGTGATGATGGTTGATGGAGTTTTGGATTTGCTTGTGATAATTGCTTATAATCATCACCCTTTCTCTCTCTTGCATTATGTTATGGCTCACTTCTTTTTTATTCTAATTCACTCCATTCTCTCATTCCTCATGCATATGGCCGGCCAAAGAGAGGGAGGGGCTGTCCAAGAATTTTGTGAGGCAATTTTTGTTCTCTCGATGCCCACAAAATCTCTTTGTTCTCCTTAAAAAGTATACATATCATTCCTCCACCAAAAAGGCAACTTCAACCCCATGAGACACATAACTTTCTACACTACATTCTACAGCAATTCTTGGGCACGTCGGCTTGCCAACTTCGTGCCCGAGTTGCCTCGGTCCAAAGGTGGGAGCCCGTAAAAGAACCCGGCGATGTGGTTCTCTTCCGATGAGAAGATGAAGATCGGAGATTCCACGGGGAGATCGGGACGACGACGAGAAGACCGAAGGACACGGATCGCTCGGTATATCTCTCTACCCCTTCTCTAGTTAGCTAGGATTAGATTAATGGCCCGATCCAGGATTTTTGTGCGCGGTGGTGCCGGTTCAAAAGTTAAAGTAAATTATCATTTCCGCATTTTGGCCTCGGATTGACGGCCGGGACGCCGCCGTGCACTTACACGAGTCTCACCGACGTAGATCATCTTCGGCCTCGAAGTCAACGACCTAGCCCGCTCATTTCTCCGATGAAACCAACGCTAGGGTCCGGGATTCGTTCGCAGCGAAGGGACGTCAACACGGAGCTTTAGAAGTGAAGGACCGGATCTACAAAGGTTGTAATTACTTTCACTTTGTAGCAAAGTAGTTTGCTTGTTATTAGTTTCGCCTATCATCCAGTTAACGATCTGGCATTGAGTTATTCGGCACATATAAATTTGATTTCGGCATGGTTGATGCCTTGTGAAACCTCATGAGTGTGCCTAGTAACCCTACAGCATCGACATGACTTATCAAGCTATTGGGGTCTGTCGTTTACCGCCCCTAGGCAAGATATGCGACATATCAGACGAAGAGACCGGACTGTACGGTAGTGTTACTTATTGGATTCGTAGGAGTATGAGCAGGCTTTCTTGTTGATCTTCTGATCGCTCAATACCCAAGTGGCCGTTACGTTTAGAAGACCGCTTGCGGCTTGTGGGTGTTTGATATGATCATCACCTCCTGCCGGCGTATTGACGAGTCTTTAGAGTTCAACACAGAGGTTTCCTGGGACATGCGAAACGGAGTAGGAGCACATATGTGATATGTGCGGGACCGAGATTAATACGAGTATATGATACTATATTCTATTCTCGCGATATGTGATATCGGTCGGTTATATGTCATATAGCCGGGTTATCGGATCAAGTGTTGATTCGATGGATTGCTACATTTGATATTAGTCGGTTGTATGTGATATAGCCGGATTATTAAATCAAGTATTGATTGAATAATTTAATGTATAATTATATATGTGATATATTAATTTACATTAACTAATATTAGTTTACTTAATCATTTCTTTTTCTCACTAGTGTACACTTAGTATATATGTGATATATATTAATGTACATTATTTATGTATCATGCTTGATGCCGCATGCTACATGGGTGTATGAGACTCACACCATGCAAATAATAATCAAGGGTTTTATTTATTTAAAGTAAATCGGAATTGGTTGGAAATTATCACATGGTTGAAGCTTGTGGAACTATTGACCAAGTCCACTCTTTTTGTTTTACATGAAGATATTTATTAACCCAACCATTATTGTTAACTCATGGTTTATTCTCTGCATGAGTTAGTGTATGACACTAACTCACCCATGATTGCCATTCTCACCTCATGGGTTTCATTTTATCTTCATCACTTCATCTTCTTCTTCATTGAGAAAGCTTGCTAGCTTTTCTCAAGGTGAGAAAATATTGTGAGGAAATTAAATCTAAAGTGAACCCATTTCATACTTCATCATCTTCTACTATTATCCATTTAGTTTAGGGTGTTTGCTTCACTAATTTCACCATTAGTGAAGAGGTAGCATGTGCTTGAGTCTCCCCGACGTAGATCATCTTCGGCCTCGAAGACATTGAGCAATCTCGTTCATTTCTTCATGTGGATTCTTATAAGAGTTCGGCTGTTCACTACTTAGAGCGGAGGGACTACTACACGGAGATTTAGAAGTGAAGGACCGGTCTACAAAGGTTGTATTCATCATTCACTTAGTTGTAATGTTTGATTACATGCTTTATATTGTCTATTCACTCTAGCTAAATCCTAGTTAAGGGTTCTTTAGAACTCTTGAAATTTTTGAAATTGGCTTGGTAGTTTCATAGAAAACCCAGAAGAGTGCTAAGGAATCCCAACAGCCGTTACGTACAGCTAGTACCGCTGACGTGCTTATGGTTAAACCTGCTGCAAGAGTACTGTCGAGTCTTTAGAGTCCCACACAGAGGGTTTCCCAGCTTCGGGCGAAACGATGTAGAGGTCGTATGGTTTTACGATATGGTTCGATCACATACGTATACTAGTACCCGTGTGGTGTTCGAGCGAACAGTACTAGTGGGCTTTGGTTTAAGGCGGATCCTAGTATTTAATTATTGGATTAGTTTCGTCTCATTGTATTCGTGTTTCTCGGAACGCTGATGCGGGTATGTATATACGGATGAGAGCGGGTATAGAAGGAGACACCTCATTAGAGTTTTGACCATTGACTTGGTTAAAACAAATATGAGGTGGAGAAAAGTATTTGTTATTTTTGGTAAATGATAATTTTGTGGTATTGCTACTTGAGTTGACCATTTGACTTGGATTGACTTTTTGACTCTAGATATTTTAGTAAGATTTTTTGAGACCTAGATATTTTGATGAGATATTTTATTATGTCATGCTTATGGTCATGTCAAGCTAGCCATTCCATTTTGAATTATCATTTTATCAAAAATCATTTCTCTTTCCTCAAGAGTTCACTCTCTCCTTCTTCCTCTCAAAAAATCCTAGTGTCTCATGAGTTGAGAATCAAGGGTTTAGTGAGACTAAGCTACCCAAAATCACACTCTACACACTCTAGGTTACTTAGTTTAGCACACCAAGTGATCTAATTGCCTTAACTTGGAAGTTTAGCTCAAGGTTGGAACTTTCAGGTGGATCTTCTACTACTTCGAGAAGCCAACAAGGAGGTGTTTTCCATTCCCACTCCAAGGAGCTCGTGAGGTGAGGGAGGACAGCGGGAAGATAAGAAGGACTTGGAACTTTAGGTATAGTCTTCTTACATAGTAGATAATACCTCTAGTTAGTTTGTTAGTTATGGTTTAGCTAAGATCTTGTAGTTCAAATCGATGTTACCTTGTTTGTAAAAATAGTTTTTTACCCGTTCCGCCTCCTCGCAAACCCGTGGGGTCTGTAATGTCGACTTACACCTTACTCTAGAATTGGAGGGCTATTCGCCGCACTCGTAGGGGGTATAGGATGACCCACAGAGGGGTGCCCAAGTTACCGGATTCCGTGAAGTGTTGGGTGGCCCATTCATTTTGTTGATTAGGGTTATCTCACTTCTGGGATTGGCGGGTAACTTTCCGTGCTCGTAGGGGTCCATGTTTTCATAGCACGGGCTATCCACACAACCAGGAATGTTGGGTCTCATTTGCAGCTCAAATGAAACCCGAGGTTCCAAGATTATCCACCATTCTGTGTTGCTTGCTGAGATTTTGTGATGTTGCAAATATCATGCCTGGGATGAATGTCATATATATTTATATATATACTAGTAGATGTTGTATATGTTTTTCACCCACGCTAGTCCAGGCCCCGCTCTGCCGTTAGTTAAGTAACCTAACGATGCATGATGGGGCTCAGTGGCGAATGCGGATGACATATACGTATATTTTATTTTCGTTCCTTTTCTATGGTGTGATATGGATTAATTGATGGGACTGCGTTGATTCTAATCAATGAAATGAAAAATAAACCTATATGATGTTGTTGGAACCAAGTTTTTAAAAACACACATTACAGACGATTCTTTTGCTTTGCACAGTGGTATTCGATTGGGAATATCCTGCACCCCATTCGATGAGGCAAGAGCCGAGATCCCTTCATCGGGAATAACCTCTTGGGCAAAATTTTGCATCATCGTAATAACCTAACTATAGTCGATTATTTTTCTTTGTATCGTGGTGTTCAGTTTGGAATATCCTGCACCTCATTCGATGAGAAAAGAGCCGAGATCCCTTCACAGGGAGTGACCTTTTTAGAAAATGTTTTCACCACTATATATTTGTAAAACAACTTGAGTTCCTTTAACGATATCATGTTCATTACGTCAAAGGGTTTTTTTCCAAAAAAACCAGCCATAGCCCTCCCTCATTTCTTTCGAGTATTACTTAGTATTCGTGCTGAGTGTTTTGACATAGTCAAGGCGTAGTGTTCGGTAGCTAAGTGATGCTTATTTGTTGCAGGTATTGCGATTATTTAGGACAGCCGTATAACCATTTTGACCTATTCAAGGGTATATACGGTTGGGTTTAAATTAATCTAGTATAATGACGGGTTGAACTTGACTAGCGGTTTATGATATGTTGACATAGTCAAAGTCATAAGCCGTTAGGGGAAAAATTCACATCGGGAGTTTCAAACATACAAGAAACTTTCCAGGCTTGCACATACCTTCTGGAGTGTGGTGACTTGAGTGGCTTTCATCTAGTTATCATGCGATGATAGTTGGATCCCGATTCCCACTGATGAGTAGGTGTTACTCCTCGGGTGATTTTAGACGATCCCGACTAATTCTTCATTTAGGATTTGAAGGAGAATTCGAGAAAACAGTGGGAGACATCCTGATTAGATAAAGTGATTAACCAATCTAATCTAGGTTAGAGTGCACACTGAGTGTTTCTTTTCTCTCTCTCTTTGGAAGCAACCATGGCCTTACCCTAAACTAAAACTCGTGAACCAAGTTAACCGAGCCTTCTTAAAACAATTTGGCTTTTGGATTGGCATAGTCGCATATATCCCTGCCACTCCTACATCCCCTTTGCATTTCTTCAGTGAAAGTACGTCATAGCACGACTACTAGGTTTTTCGGAAGCATCAAGTATACAATTTAAAAAAATCTAGTATGCTAATGCATGCCATCCTAGAATCGAACAAGATAATTAGGATTTCTATGAATGTAAACAAACTTTACACTAAGTGAATAGAGAATAAAACCTTTGTAGACCGGTCTTTCACTTCTAAAGCTCCAAGTAGTAGTCTCTTAGCTCCAAGTAGTGGTTAAACTCTTCTTAGGCTCCACTAGGCGAAAGGAACAAACTTACTTAAGGATCTTCGAGACCAAAGACAATCTATGTTGAGGAATCTCTAACTTAAGCTACCTCTTCACTAACTAAGGAATTAGTGAAGCAAACAACCTATACTAAAGGGCTAGTTTGGTATAGATTGATGGACTAGGAATTTTGCTCACTTTATAATTTTGTTTCTCTTTTTCTTTTTCAACTCATGAAAAGCTAGAGAGCAAAAATGAGATGAAGAAGATGAACTTGTGAACAACCATGGTGAAAGAATATCTCAAATGATATTTGTAAAGACTTAACCATGGCTAGAGATAATGGTTGGGTTAATAAATATCTAGAGTAAAATAAAATTAGTGGACTAAGTCAAGGCTTCTACATGCTTCCACAAGCATCTTAAGCCATGACAATTTCCACCAATTTTGTTTTATCTCTAAATAAAAAATCACCCAAATTATCTTTAGTTTGGTGTGAGTCTCATACACCCATGTCCAATGTATCATCTACCATGACATAATAGAATATGTAACACACACACACACACACACACATATATCACACAATTATATATATCAACATATATATAAATCAATAGAAGAAATTCTTTAGTGAGCTAATATTAGTTAACATATATTAATATATAAAATATATATCAAATTATTAAATCAACACCTGATTTAATAATCCGGTTATATCATATATAACCGACTAATATCATTTATATCTATATCAAATATACATATAACAAATCATTGAATCAACACTTGATTAAATAATCCGGTTATATCACATATAATGTATATCGCGAGACGGCTTGTGGGTGCTTGATATAATCATCACTTACTGTCGGCGTATTGATGAGTCTTTAGAGTCCTATACAGACCTTTTTCTTGCTCGGGAAAAACAAAGTAGGAGCACGTATGTGATATGTGCGGGACTGAGATTAAAACGAGTATGTGTTACCGTATTCTACTCTCACGATTTTTGTTATCGGTCGGTTATATGAGATATAGCCGGGTTATCGAATCAAATGTTGATTCGATAAGTCGATACTGTATCGGTCGATTATTTGAGATATAGCCGGGTTATCGATTCAAGTGTTGATTCGATAAGTTGATACAAATAATATTAGTCGGTCATATTAGATATAGCCGGATTATTAAATCAAGTATTGATTTAATGATTTAATGTATAATTATATATTTGATATATTAATTTATATTAACTAATATTAGCTCACTTAAACATTACTTTTTCTCATATGTGCACACTTCATATATATGTAATATATATTAATTGTGTTTTATTTTTTGTTTCATGCTTGATGCCACATGCAACATGGGTGTATGAGACTTACACCATGCTAATGATAATGTAGGGTTTATCTATTTAAAGTAAATCCAAATTAGTTGGAAATTAGTCATATGGCATGAAGCTTATGGAAGCTTGTAGATGCATTGACTTAGTCCACTAATTTTATTTTACTTAAGATATTTATTAACCAAACCATTATCTAAACTCATGGTAAGTCTTTACATGAGTTATATGAGATATTTCTCACCCATGGTTTCCATTCACTCTCTCATCTATTATTTGCTTCATCTTTTACATCCTCATAAAAGAGCTCTCTAGGTTTTTGAGAGGAGAATAAAAATAGTCAGAAAATTAATTCTAAAGTGAGCAAAAATCTTACTTCATCATCCTCTACTAGATTAGCCATTTAGTTTAGGTTGTTAGCTTCACTAATCCCTAAGTAGTGAAGTGGTGGCTTGGGTTAGTGTCTCCTCGACGTAGATCATCTTCGGCCTCGAAGACTTCATGCAAGCTCATTCCTTTCATCTTGTGGAGCCACTCTAGAGTCCGGAAGATCACTACTTGGAGCGAAGGGACTACTACACAGAGCTATTGAAGTGAAGCACCGGTCTACAAAGGTTGTATTCCTAGTTCACTTTGTTGTAAAGTTGTTTATAATTTGTATTGTCTAAATCTCTAGTTAAGATTCTAGGGTTAGGATTGGTTAATATGGAAAAATTATGAAAATGGCATGGACGATGTCTCCCGAACCCTTGCTGTCGTGCTAGGCATTCTTATAGTGGTATCAGAGCTAGGTTAGAGATTTAGACGATGTTTATAGAATTACGAAACCGAAACAACTCCGAAACACCCGATATACAATCTTTGTTTTTGTCGAATTTTAAATGGCCTCTAAAAATTATTTTAGCAACTGCAGAATGTTGCATGAGATGTAACATGAACAAAGTACAAATTTGAACCCTCGTCGCCGGAATTTGGCCGGCCACATAGGTCAGAAATCCAGCATGGCCGGTTTTGGTATTTGGTTGTGGGTTGAAATTTTTACTGTGTTTTGGTCTCTAGGTTTTGGTAATTCAGGTGTTGCTTGTTTTTGCTAAATTTGCATGTGATGTTATCTTTGTGCAAAGGCAATTCGGAGTGTTTCTTAGTCATAATTCTAACATTATTTCGGGTTATTTAGACGGCGTTAAAAAGTTCGAACGGATATCAAATACCCACTTTAACCCTCGCTAGAAATTTTCCAAGGGTTGGATTTTTACAAGTTAAAGAACATTCAAATATCATGCAAGTGATGCGATGAACCCTCAAGAAGAACGAAACCCTAACTCGATTCTATGACCGTATAAACAGCCGCCAAACCCTAGGGTTTGCGGTAGTTCCGCGGCGCCATAGGTGAGGCAAGGGTTGACCCTTCTACGGTTCGTCCATAGGTACTGTGGCATATTCTGAGTATTTTTAAACTGCGCTCAAGTGTTGAGCTTTTTGGGAAATTTTGGGTGTTTGTTGATTCGATCAGAATGTTTAACATCGTCTAGCTGTTTCTGAAATGTGATACAATATGTGGAATACATATAGTTAGGCATGAAATCTGAAGTATGTGATATTTCGGGTTTATGATGTCTAAGGTGATAGTGGATTCCAAATGTCGTAGTTTGACATTTTCTTTTCTGCGAACGTAAGTGTAATATGTGGGGTATCACCGTTTTCGTTGCTATATGTCAATGACAATTGTGATACCCATATTTCCTTACGTTGATGACATGTGATGTTATGTGTTGCTGCGATATGTTATATTGGATCGTCATGTTTTGAATAGCCGGGAGGTTTTATGTGAGATGAGAGTTTTTATTTTCACTCATGTAAAATTTCATTGTATGTAATATTCTTTTATTGGGGCACTTCCGGGTTGAGGATGATGTCACCATTGTTATATATTATTTACTTTTCCGCATTAGAATAGACCCAAGGAGGGGAGCACAAGTAACCGGGTTCTAGGGTCCAGTGGGAGACTATTTCGAGGAGTCGTGACCGGGTCGCCTAACTCTAGAATTGGTAAGGTTGCTTGCCGCTCTCGTAGGGGTATAGGGATGTGGGTTTGGCTATTCATCGCGACCGTGGAATCCGTGATTTATACTGGCTTAATTTAAAACACGGAATTTCTAGTATATCCACTATTTCATATGTTATCTTCTGCTGCTGATATTCTGTGATGTGATCACTTTATATGTGTGAGACGAATACTTTATTATTATATATATGATATATAATAAACGTTGCTTATGTTTTGCACCCGAGCTAGTCCCGCCCTGCCGTTAGTTAAGTAACTTAACGGTGCATAACGGGACACTGTGGCGAATGCGGGTGGCATAAGCATACGTTGTATTTTCGTTTCTTATGTGATGCTTAGGAAGCATAAATAATGGGACTTCCTTAATGAGATTAATGAAAAAGAAAGAAACCTAAAAAAATGTTGTAGAATCAAATTTTCAAAAAGGGCAGCTCTAGTTTTTGCTTTACATAGCGGTATTGCTTGTAGAATATCCAGCATCTTATTCGATAAGGAAAGAGTCGAGATCCCTTCACCGGGAGTGACCTCTTTAGCAAAAATAGAAAATGCTACAACTCACTCGGTTTTGTTTTTTATTGCTTCTATATTTCATGCTTTGCATAGTGGTATTTGTGAAATATCCTCCACCTTATTCGATAAGGAAAGAGCCGAGATCCCTTCACCGGGAGTAACCTCTTTAGCGAAACTAGTAAAAGCCTCAAAACCACTCCTTTTCAAAAATCACTTGTTTCTACAACGATATCAAGTTTATTACGCTCATGGTTTTTCTTAAAAACCTGCGTAGCCCTCCGTCATTTCAGATAAGTGTTATTTTAGTATTCGTGCTACGGTAGTTTGTCCTGCGTCAAGGTGTAGTGTACGGTAGCTGATTAGTACTTATCTGCAGCATGAGATGCGATTGGATTAGGGTATTCTTACGGCATTGTTTGGCCTACGTTAAGAGTCGTGCGGGTGGATTTAATTCAATCAGAAAATGTACTAGTTGAACTTGACTAGCGGGCTATGGGTTCTTTGGCCTGCATCAAGGTCATAACACGCTAGGGGCAAAAGTATTATCGGGAATTTCAAGTGTTGAAATTTTCAATGAGATTGCATATCTTCTATGAGATAGTTGGATCCCGATACCCACTGCGAGTAAGAGTTACTCCTGGGAGAGTCTTACACATCACAATTAGCCGATCAAGTAGGTGTCTAGAAAGGTGTAAACGGGTTTACGCTCCTGAGAAAATGAGGTTTATTTTAATTAGGTCTGTGCGAAAGCACGGGGAACCTCCCTCAAAGTACCAACACTAGCCTGGCCGAAAGATTGATGAATTTGTAAGGTGTAATTACTCCCGACTAGTCTTACCTTTTAGGGTTTGAAGGAAGATTTGATAAAAACAGTGGGAGCAATCCTGATTAGATAAGATAATAACCAATCTAATCTTTTAAGAGCATACACTAAGTATTTTTCTTCTCTCTCTCTCCAGGTAGCGACCATGTCAGGCCTTAATCAAGATAATAATATGGATGTATTGACCGAACCCGCTTGTAATGCTGAGCAGGGGAACGTTGGTTCTGCTCCAACTTATAATTGTTATAAGTCCGAGCAGGAAATAGGAAAATATCCGGATTTCCACGCCACCCAAATGAAGAATGAGCATGTTGATGCATCTTCTTCGGGTGTGTTAGTTACCGAGAACTGTTTCTCAGTAAACTCTATGTCCTTAGTATTAGATACCCGATCAGGATCCCACATATGTAATATGTTACTTGGGCTAATAAAAGGTAGAGAACTGGGAATAGGTGATTATTCTCTAAAAGTAGGGAATGGTGCAAGTGTTGCAGCCAAAGCAGTTGGTGAATATCACCTTGTATTACCAAATGGAAATACTTTGATCTTAAACGAATGTTATTACGTGACCTCTATGATATGCAATTTAATATCAGTTTCTTTATTAGATAAAGAAGGATATAAGTTTGTTTTAGAGAATAATGTTATGAACGTTTACCTAAATCAATTGTTGATTGGGTTTGGTGTGTTATGTAACGGGTTATACGTTCTGAATCAAAACACAGTTCTTAACGTACAAAACACACATAAGAGAAAGAGTTCAGAAATGAACGAATCCTTCTTATGGCATTGTAAACTAGGTCATATCAATGCGACACGACTAGCTAAGTTACGTAAGGATGGATTTTTGAATCCGTTCGAATTATCATCTTATGAAACTTGCCAGTCATGTCTCAAAGGAAAGATGACCAAAACTCCATTTACTGGACACAGAGAAAGAGTTACGGAACACTTGGGACTGATACATAGTGATGTATGCGGTCCCATGTCTACATATGCCAGGAATGATTCCTCATACTTCATTACATCCACTGACAATCTCTCAAGATAAGTACATGTGTTCTTGTTGAAACACAAGTCTGATGCTTTTAAGAAATTCAAAGAATATATGCATGAAGTTGAGAACTAGATGGGTAAAAGTATTAAAATCCTACGATCTGATCGGGGAAGAGAATGGGATTCTCTCTCAGCTTACTCTTCCGTATACACCACAATACAATGGTGTGTCGGAGCGGAGGAATCACACCCTATTAGATATGGTGCGCTCTATGATGAGCACGGCTGAGTTACCTATTTCCTTTTGGGGTTATGCACTGGAGACAGCTACAGATCTATTGAATATGGTTCCCACCAAATCTGTGACAATCACTCCATATGAGATATGGAAAGGAAAGAGACCATATCTTAATTATGTTAAGATATGAGGCTGTCCGGCATATGTGAAAACATAAAATCCGGACAAGCTGGAGGCGAGGTCAGTTCTGTGCAAGTTTATAGGATATCCCAAACATTCGCGAGGGTATATTTTCTACCACTTTAAGGAACAAAAGGTGTTTGTTTCTCAACATGCCTCCTTTTTAGAAAAGGGTTTTCTAATGAATGAAATTAGTGGCAATGAGGTAGAACTGGAAGAAGTTCCAGCAGCACAGACTACAACTGACGATTTGGTAGAACCGGTGGATTTGATAGTCCTCAACGAATCTCATCCTCTCCGCCAATCTAGTAGGGTTCCCATCCACCCGAGAGATACTACGGTTTTCTCATTGATGGTGGGAGCGAGGATTGCATCATGGAAGATAATGACCCAACTAGCTTCAAGCACGCCATCACGAGTGGGGATACTGTGAAATGGCTAGATGCAATGCGATCTGAGATGGAATCCATGTACACCAACAAAGTATGGACTTTAGAAGTTGCTCCTGAAGGGGTCAAACCCGTTGGGAGCAAATCGATCTTTAAGAAGAAACTTGGTGTAGATGGAAAAGTTGAGACTTTCAAAGCTAGACTTGTTGCAAAATGTTTTCGTCAATGACCAGGTGTGGATTATGATGAAACCTTTTCTCCAGTGGCTATACTTAAGTCCATCCGGATCCTTCTTGCCATCGCTGCATACCATGAATATGAAATTTAGAAGATGGATGTTAAGACCGCCTTACTAAATGGTGATTTAGAAGAGTGCGTGTACATGACTCAGCCAGAGGGCATCAGGGACAGTGGGAGAAACGGAAAGGTGCGCAAGCTGCTTAAATCCATTTACAGGTTAAAGCAGGTATCACGGAATTAGAACATCAGTTTTGATGTGGCAGTCAAAGAGTTTGACTTCATCAAAAACGTTGATGAACCTTGTATATACAAGAAGGTGGCAGAGACTAAGGTTGTCTTCCTCGTATTGTACGTGGATGACATATTATTAATAGGAAATGATGTTCCTATGCTGCACTCGGTCAAGTTCTTCTTATCACAAAGATTCCCAATGAAAGATCTAGGTGATGCCTCCTACATCTTGGGTATTAAGATCTACAGAGATGGATCTAAATGGATACTTGGATTGTCCTAATCCAGGTACATTGACACCATACTAAAGAGGTTTAGTATGGAAGAATCCAAGCGTGGGAATTTACCCACGATCACAGAACTCACTCTCTCCAAAAAGATGTCTCTAAAGACTGATTTGGACAGAGCTCGCATGCAAGGGATACCCTATACTTCAGCAGTAGGCTCTATCATGTACGTGATGTTATGTACCAGACCAAATATAGCATACTCACTAAGTGTAGTCAGTAGGTATCAAGCAGATCTAGGAGAGAGTCACTGGACATCTGTGAAGAACATTCTCAAGTACTTGAGAAGGTCTAAAGTGATGTTCTTGGTGAAGTGATGTTCTTGGTGTATGGTAACGGTGAACTCCAAGTGGAGTCCTTTACCGATTCGAGATTCCAGAGTGATAAGGACGACTCTAAGTCAGCCTCGGGATTTGTCTTTACCCTCAATAGAGGGGCGCTTTGTTGAAAGAGTTCCAAGCAAGAAACCGTGGCAAACTCGACGATGGAGGCTGAATACATCGCTGCCAACGATGCTGCCAAAGAGGCTGTCTGGATGAAGAAGTTCATAACTGAACTTGGAGTGGTTCCGTCCATTGAGCATCCAATACCTTTGTATTGCGATAACAATGGAGCAGTGGCATTGTCCAAGGAACCCAGGTCCCATCAACGATCCAGGCATATTCTGAGGCGGTATCACCTGATCCGGGGGATAGTTGATCGCCGGGAGATCGAGGTCAGGAGAGTTGACACAAAGGACAACACGACAGATCCACACACAAAAGCTATACCATAGATACAATTTGTGAGACTCTTCGAGATGTTGGGTATGAGATACTACAACAACTGACCTTAGTGCAAGTGGGAGATTGTTAGTTATATATATGCCCTAGAGGACATTATTGTACATGTGATACATATTATAGTGGATGCTTGGATATATATATATAGAGGACTTTCTTGCTCGACATGATAGTATGCTATCTGCTTGCTCTTTGTCTTAACATGTTGACTTGTATTTTGATACTGTCAAGCTCTCACATGTTGATAAAGCCCTTAGGATCTGTACTTGACTACTAGGACTATGATGGAGATCATTCTAGTGGGGCCAAGGGTAGTCCACAAGTACATCCTATAATTGTTCCTAGTCGAGGGTGTATCGAGACAGGGCATCGATATTCAAGAGTAGACTAGCGTATACGCATCTTGACTTATATGTTGGGCGATGGATGATCCCACATTCATTGGTGTTTGACATCAAAGATGGTATACGGGTGCTCAGTGGAGACTGGGTACACTGAACGGACTCGCCAAGAATTCCTAGTTGGTATTATACCTATCGTCAGATAGCAGGTTCTCTGGTGTCACTGGTACATGTTAGTCTGTAGACCCGAGATCTTCATAGAGTCTTTTGTGATTCCCACTATGCTTTGATTTCCACCTTACCATGTTCAATACAACGTGCAAAACGATGTCTTTTGGGTACAGCCCCGAATCATATGGAGGAAATGTACGATAGGAGGGGATTCGTCTCTCCCAGTATTGGAGGTTGATGTTGCACTGTGCTTGATTGGCCATAACAGGAAGTCCCTGGCAAGGGTTGATACGGAGATTTACTGATAAGTATTATCAGTAGTTTCTCAACCCGTTATGAGCCTCCCATCGGCACGACTTATCGGTTACTGGGATCTGACGTTTACCACCCCTAGACTGGATATGCGACATATCAGACGAAAAGACCGGACCGTACGGTAGTGAAACTGACAGGCTTTTAGGAGTAAGAGAAGGATTACTTGTTGATCTTCTGATCGCTCAATACCCGGGTAGCCGTTACGTCCATCTAGTACCGCTGACGGCTAGTGGGTGCTTGATATGATCATCACCTACTGTCGGTGTATTCACAAGTCTTTAGAGTCCTACACAGAGGTTTTACTGGCACAGGCAAAAAAAAGTAAGAGCACATATGTGATATGTGCAGGACCGAGATTAATACGAGTATGCGATAGCGTATTCTATTCTCGCGATTTATGTTATCGGTCGGTAATATGAGATATAGCCGGGTTATCGAATCAAATGTTGATTCGATAAGTCGATACTGTATCGGTCGGTTATATGAGATATAACCGGGTTATTGAATCAAGTGTTAATTTGATAAGTTGATACAAATAATATTAGTCAGTAATATGAGATATAGCCGGATTATTAAATCAAGTGTTGATTTTGTAAGTCCATGCTACCCTTCCCCGGTTCTTACGGGGTTGCGGAAGTGGTGAAAAACGATTTTCAAGAGGGTGGTAACATGGACTACCAATACGGATCTTTGTTAAACTACTAACTAACAACCTAACAAGAGTTTACCTACTCGGTTAGGGGGCTATACCTTTCTTGAACTCCTTCGTCTTCGACTCCTCCCGGTGTATGGATCGGCCTCACCTCGTCGTCTCCTTGCGCTGAAGATGGATCCACCCGAAAGCTTCTACCTTTGGCTTCTTCTTCGAACTTTGAAGAAACTAGATCACTTGGCTTGCTAGGCCTTGTGAACTAGAATGAGTAGAGGAATGTTTTGGTGTCTTTTTATCTCTAAGGCAATGAGTCTCAACACATGAGAATGGTTTGCCTTGAGGTAGAGAGAGCAAGAGGAAGAGGGAGAGCTTGAGAATGAGAGAGCTCAAGAGAGAGAAAGCCAAATGAAAAGTGAGCAACTCTTTTCTCATCCAACCTCTCATAATCTAAAAGCATCATGAGCCATAATGATAATCAAGTATTATGTGATGGTTCATATCATATCAAAGGCAATATCATTTTCATGCACTCATTTTGCAAACCACAACAAGCAAGCAAAAGTCTTTGCATGAAAGATGACAACCATTATAATGATGATGGTCAACTAGTCCAACCTAGTCAACCGGTCAACAAGTCAACAAAGTCAACCCCTCAACAACCATGTCACTATAATACTTAATTAATATTATTGCTAATCATATTTCTTATTCTCATTAGGGTTTAGCAAAAAGTCAATGGTCAACGGTCAACAACCCCAATGAGAATCCTCTGCCTCTGTCACTTTGTCAACTGTGCATACACACCTCCATCCGCGTTCCGAGGAACACGAATACATACGAGATAAAACCAATCCCAAAATGTATACTAGGATCTGGCTTAAACCAAAGCCCGCTAGTGTTAACTTTCCAGACACCAAACGTGCACAAGTGCACGGATGTGACCGAACCCTGTCGCAAAACCATGCGACCTGTCGCAAAACCATGCGACCTCTACTCTTTTGCCTAAAAGCGAATAGCTTTCTGTGTCGGACTCTAAAGACTCGACACTATACTGGCAGTGGGTTTAACCACAGACCGCAAGCGGCACTAGCTGTGCGTAACGGTCCCCAGGTAGATGCCGACAAGAAGACGGACGAGGTGAAACCCATCTGAACTCCTACTGAGCCTGAATGTGACAATATCTGTACCGTCTAGTCTGTTCGTCTGATACATCGCATGGCGGGCCTAGGGGGCGGTAAACGTCAGTCCCCTAATAGCGGTACAAGTCGTGTCGGAGTGAAGCCCAGAACACCCTGAGATAGCACTGGAAACCTACCAGTATATCTCGCTTGCCCTGGCCACGGACTACTCGTGTAATGGCTCTCCTAGACACAGCGCGATGTCAACCCCCAATACTGGGATAGACGAATCCTGTCTAACCGTCACTGCCTCCAAGTACTTCGGGACTGCACCTAAAAACTACCTGTTTGTACGACTCCTTTGAGCCGTGGTAGGGTAGTAATCAAAGTACAGTGGGAACACACTCGAGGCGAAGTGACAGTGTCAAGTCAGTGGACTAAGCTGTACTCATGTCACCTGGGAACTAATAACTGACGATAGGTATAGTACCAACCAACAGTTCCTGACATGTCCTGTCCAGTGTACTCATAACCCAACGAGCACCCGCATACTATCTCCAGTACGACGTACTGATGGCTGTGGGACAGACCATCTCCCCTGCTGGGATGAGAAGCGCATACGCTAGTCTACTCCGGAGTATCGATGCCCTGTCTCGATAGTCCTGTGACTAGGGACCTGTATAAGGATGTGCTTATAGATTACCCAGCCCCTACGAGTGTGACTGCCATCACAACGCTGGTAATCAAGCAATTATCCTAAGGGCTCTACTATTATGTATAAGCGATATGCTAAAAGAAACACATGCACATATTGAAGTAGAAACAAACCAAGTAGCATACTACCATTTTGAGCAAGATTGTATTTACAACTGTGAATATCCCAAGCTTCCATTAAGTAATATACAAGCTAGTATGATACAGTAATGGCCTCTAGGGCATATACACTAACAATCTCCCACTTGCACTAAGGCCATGAACTGGCGTATCGAAGACCTATCATCTCGATCAGCCGCTCGAACTGAGTCTGGGGTAAGGCCTTCGTGAGTGGATCAGCAGTGTTATCTTCTGTATTTACTCTCTTTACCTCGATCTCCCGGCGATCTACGATCTCCCTGATCAGGTGGTACCGCCTCAAAATGTGCCTAGACTTCTGATAGGACCTGGGTTCCTTCGATAAAGCTATAGCGCCGTTGTTATCACAATACAACGGTATTGGATCAACACTGGTAGGAACCACCTGAAGCTCCGTGAGGAACTTCTTCATCCAGACAGCATCCTTTGCGGCATCGCAAGCAGCTATGTACTCTGCTTCCATAGTAGAGTCGGCAACGGTTTCCTGCTTGGAACTCTTCCAGCAAACCGCCCCTCCATTGAGGGTAAAGACATAACCCGACATGGACTTGGAGTCATCCCTGTCACTTTGGAAGCTGGAGTCAGGAAAGGCCTCGATCTGGAGGTCTTTTCCGCCATACACCAAGAACATCTCCTTAGTCCTTCTCAGATACTTGAGAATGTTCTTTACTGCTATCCAGTGTTTCTCCCCTGGGTTCGACTGATACCGGCTTACAACGCTTAATATGTATGCTACATCTGGTCTGGTACACAACATCGCATACATAATAGATCCTACCGCAGATGCGTAGGGTATTGATGACATGCGAGCCCTTTCCAAATCAGTCTTGGGCGACATCTCTTTGGAGAGGGTGATTCCGTGACAAGCCGGTAGATTACCGCGCTTGGAATCTTCCATACTGAATCGTTTTAGTATGGTGTTGATGTACCTTGACTGTGAAAGTCCCAACATCCTTTTAGATCTATCACGATAGATCTGGATCCCCAGAATGTAGTTGGCATCGCCCAGGTCCTTCATGGAGAACCTCTGTGACATGAATCCTTTGACTGACTGTAACATAGGAATATCATTTCCTATTAGGAGAATGTCATCGACGTACAAGACGAGGAATACCACATTACTCCCTACAATCTTACTGTAAATGCATGGTTCATCTGGGTTTTTGATAAAGTCGAATACTTTGACAGTATCATCAAAGCAGATGTTCCAACTCCGCGATGCCTGTTTGAGTCCATAGATGGACTTGAGCAACTTGCACACTTTACCGCTGCTCCCACTTTGAATGAATCCCTCTAGCTGATCCATATAGACGCACTCTTCTAAATATCCATTTAGGAAAGCCGTCTTTACGTCCATCTGCCAGATTTCATAATCGTAGAAGGCAGCAATGGCAAGAAGGACCCGAATGGATTTCAGCATAGCCACTGGAGAAAAGGTTTCGTCATAGTCCAAACCAGGTCTTTGACGAAAACCCTTTGCAACAAGTCTAGCCTTATAGGTCTCAACCTGTCCATTTACACCAATCTTCCTTTTGAAGATCCACTTGCATCCTACGGGTGTTACCCCATCTGGAGCAACGTCCAACGTCCATACTTTGTTGGTGTACATGGACTCCATTTCGGTCCATATTGCATCCAGCCATTTTATTGAGTCGCCGCTCTAAATGGCTTGCTGGAAGCTAGTAGGCTCATCATAATCGATAGTGCAATCCTCTCTATCCACGTCTATGAGAAAACCGTAGTATCTCTCGGGCGGATGAGACTGCCTACTACTCTTGCGAAGCGGCGCAGGAATGTCCGGTTCTCCAGAAACTTCTGGTCCGTCCAAGCTTTCAGTAACAGCTTGTAGTTATGGAATTTCTTCCAGTTCTATTGCGCTCCCACTTATCTGATTTTACAAAAATTCAGTATCCAAGAAGTGGGCATGCGGAGAAACAAAAACTTTTTGTTCTTCTGTGGAATAGAAAAGATACCCCCTGGAGTTCTTTGGGTATCCCACAAACGTACACAGTACTGAGCGTGCCTCGAGCTTGTCCCCATACTGCTTTTTTACAAAAGCTGGACATCCCCATACCTTAAGATACTTAAGACAGGGTTTCTTTCCACTCCATATCTGATATGGGGTGGTAGGCACGGTCTTAGTTGGATCCTTGTTCAAGAGATATGCAGCTGCTTCTAGTGCATAACCCCAGAAAGATTGCGGTAACTCAGCCTTACTCATCATGGAACGAACCATATCCAATTGGGTTCGATTCCGCTTTTCAGATACACCGTTGTGTTGTGGTGTGTATGGAGGAGTACGCTGAGAGAGAATTCCATTCTCTTTTAAGTAGTCCAGAAACTCGGCACTAAAGTATTCACCACCTCGATCAGATCTCAGTGTCTTTATACTTTTGCCTGTTTGTTTTTCAACTTCATTCTTATATTCCCGAAATTACCCAAAGGCCTCGGATTTGTGCTTCATTAAGAAGACATGTCCATACCTAGAGAAATTATCTATGAAATTAATAAAGTATGAATAACCACTTCGCGCATGTGTAGACATTGGACCACACACATCACTGTGTATGAGTCCCAAGAGCTCGCTCGCTCTTACTCCGTGTCCAGTGAACGGAGTCTTTGTCATCTTTCCCATGAGACAAGATTCACAAGTGGCATAAGACTGATACTCGAACGGATTCAAGTATCCCTCTTTATGTAACTTAGCTAATCGTATCTCATTGATGTGACACAGTCTACAATGCCATAAGAAAGCCTGATTTGTTTCCGGAGACTTTCTTTTAAGTGTGTTCTGGACATTGAATATCTGAGCTTGATTTAATACGTATATCCTGTTATTTAATATACCTGACCCAATCATAACTTGATTTAGGTGGATGTTTACTACATCGCTTACAAAAGTAAATTCATATCCTTCCTTAGAAAGTAAGGATACAGATATGATATTACAAGTCGCACCTGGTACATACAAATAGTTACGCAAAATCAATATCTGCCCAGTTGTCATTCCAAGATGATATTCCCCTACGGATTCAGCATCCTTGCTCATTCCGTTAGCAACCCGGAGAGTCATATCACCTTTCCTGATAACCCTACGGTTTCTCAGAGCCTGTAATGAATTACAGATGTGTGATCCTGATCCGATATCCAATACCCATGAAGTAGGGTTAACTGACATACAATTCTCTATCACAAACACACCCGAAGCCGAAGTCACAACATGCTTTGAATTCTGGCTACTGGCTTTACTAGCCCTGCAATCCTTCTGCCAATGTTCATTCCCGTTACAATAGGAACGTCCCTATTTTACTACATCCAGTCCTGAAACTTTTGCCCTTGCTTTTCCTTCTTCTTCCCTGGTTTCCTTCAGGGTATAAGCAGAGGGCTGGGACTCTAGAATTAAGTCAGTACTTGACCCATTCTCCAACGTGGTCTCCAGGTCCGTGAGCTCAAAATAGCTGGTCTCTGTAAGGACGTTGCCCCTTACAGATGACCCGACAGCCAACCTCGCTTGAAGCAATTCGTTCGATGTCTCATATCTTGCGATACGAGATTGCTCTCCATATAAATCTTTGTTATGGAGGAAGATAGAAACTGAGTCCATCTTCTCGTGCTGCCTCTGGTTTGCACCATTAACTGAGGCTAACACGAGGCACTTGGCTTTCGCACAGTCTTTTTCCGATGTCCTACGGATGTAAATATCCGTGACAGGGGAAACTGGACCTGAGAAGGTAGGGGTTTGATTAGTTAAGAGGTGTCCCAGCTTGTCATGGGCAATGGACATCTGGACAGACCTTTGCCAGTCAAAATAGTCAGATTCATTCATTTTATTATCTAGATGTAACCTATGTCTGGTCACTGGGTCGCTGCAATTAAGAGAGAAAGAAGAGAACACTCAGCATGATGCTTCTTACAAGTTTAGATTGGTTTTTAATTTATCTAAACAGGATGGCTCCCATTGTCTCTCGAATCCCTCCTCAAACCATAAAAGAAGAATTAGTCGGGATCAATCTCACCGTACAATACTTGCTTAACCGTTCAGCCAGGCTGGTGTCGGTACTTCGAGGGAGGTTTTCCAACACTTTCGCGAAGTTCCTTAATTAAATAACCTCTTTTCCCTGTGGGCGTAGCCCCGCTAACACCTTTCTAGGCACCTACTTGGTTTATAGCATTGATCGTTAAGTGAGAAAGTTCTGGAGGAGTAGCATATACTCACAGTAGGATCGGGATCGAAATATCATCGTGTGATAAACTGAAGGAATCCAACCAGAATCATCACACTCCAAATGGTATGCAACGCTAGCAAGTTTCAGTTCTTTTGAAACTCCCGATGTGGATTTTTGCCCCATGCTCTTATGACCTTGACGAAGGTCAACAAATCATATGTCACATGTCAAGTTCTACCCGTCATTGTCCAGGTTAATTTGAACCCACCTGTATATACCCTTGACGAAGGTCAACAAGGTAATACGACTGTCCCAAACCAACGCATCTATCTATGCTACATACGAACACCCAACAGCTACCAATCACTATGCCTTGACGAAGGTCAACAAACATAGCTTGAATACTATTGAACATTCATATGAAATGACGGAGGGCTACGAATGGTTTTGGTGAAACCTTGAATGTAATGAACTTGATATAATCGAAGGAACCTTGATAGCTTTTAAAAGGAGTGGCTTAAGCTCCGCGTTTAAAAGTTATTTTTGAAAAGAAACCGAGTGGGTTTTTTTGAAAGTGTTCCAATGACTTTTACATGGTTTATTTTTCTTGCATTAGTTCTTTTAATGCGTATTTTTCTTGCATTAGTTCTTTTAATGCTTCCCATCATTTAATCCTACCATTGCAGAAAACAACCAAAATATGACGTACGCTTATGCCATTCGCATTCGCCACGGGGCCCCGTCATTACCCGTTAGGTTACTTAACTAACGACGGAGCGGGGGCTGGGCTAGCGCGGCTGCAAAACATAAGCAACGCCTAAATAATATCATACTTAGATATATTGCAATGATAGCCATTTCAGATCATAGATGAATACATTGGATATACTAGGAATCCACAATTCGTACGAGCCTGTAACGAAAAGCGGATTACACGGTCGCGATGAATAGCCAAAACCCCACCCTAGACCCCTACAGGTGCGGCAAACTACCCGCCAAAAATCCGAAGTGGAGCAACCTCCCACAACGACGTGAGTAGGCCACTCGGCACTTCGAGATACCCGGTAGTTTGTGCACCCCACCTTGGGTCTATCCTAGGTGCAAAAACAGTAAAAAGAAATTATACAATGACGGCTACAACCCCGACCTGGTTGTGCGGCCAAAAATAATATTACATCAATTTACATATTACATGAATTGAAAGATAAAAGAAAACTCTCATCTCACAACCCCCCGTCTATTCATCCGCGACAATCCAATGAATTCATATACACATACAATCAACATTACAGATCACAGATATGTATAACTCCCACTAATCGACGTATAGCGATTAGCGGACGTTCAATACATATATCACATCACAGATATAAACCCGTTAGCCTTAGTCTTTAGAAGTTCGATAAAAATACGGATTTTCAAGCCCCAAAAACAAATTTTTCTTTCTGGCAAAACTGGGCTGAAAAGACATGATCCAAAAATCCCAAAATACCCCTATGAACAAACTGCAAAAATAAAACCCCACGGCCGAGTCAACTCGGCCGCGGATCCACGGCGGGAGCAAGCTCCAGCCGCGGATCCGCGACGCGTTGATCGATTCAGTGGGCCAATTTTTTGCAGTTTCTTCTAAAAACCCTGAGTCGATTTTTGGTATATCTCAAATAATTTTTACAGCACTTTGAAAATCGACAGAAAGTTTGAGTTCCGGGTGTATTTCGCGACTTTTTCTCCAATCGAACTTCTACTTACATTGCTAACATGTTAGATAGTGTTTAACTAGTCTCTGATACCACTGTAAGTCCATGCTACCCTTCCCCGGTTCTTACGGGGTTGCGGAAGTGGTGAAAAACAATTTTCAAGAGGGTGGTAACATGGACTACCACTACGGATCTTTGTTAAACTACTAACTAAGAACCTAACAAGAGTTTACCTACTCGGTTAGGGGGCTATACCTTTCTTGAACTCCTTCGTCTTCGACTCCTCCCGGTGTACGGATCTGCCTCACCTCGTCGTCTCCTTGCGCCGAAGATGGATCCACCCGAAAGCTTCTACCTTTGGCTTCTTCTTCGAACTTTGAAGAAACTAGATCACTTGGCTTGCTAGGCCTTGCGAACTAGAATGAGTAGAGGAATGTTTTGGTGTCTTTTTATCTCTAAAGCAATGAGTCTCAACACATGAGAATGATTTGCCTTGAGATAGAGAAAGCAAGAGGAAGAGGGAGAGCTGGAGAATGAGAGAGCTCAAGAGAGAGAAAGCCAAATGAAAAATGAGCAACTCTTTTCTCATCCAACCTCTCATAATCCAAAAGCATCATGAGCCATAACGATAATCAAGTATTATGTGATGGTTCATATCATATCAAAGGAAATATCATTTTCATGCACTCATTTTGCAAACCACAACAAGCAAGCAAAAGTCTTTGCATGAAAGATGACAACCATTATAATGATGATGGTCAACTAGTCCAACCTAGTCAACCGGTCAACAAAGTCAACAAGTCAACAAAGTCAACCCCTCAACAACCATGTCACTATAATACTTAATTAATATTATTGCTAATCATATTTCTTATTCTCATTAGGGTTTAGCAAAAAGTCAATGGTCAACAGTCAACAACCCCAATGAGAATCCTCTGCCTCTGTCACTCTGTCAACTGTGCATACACACCTGCATCCGCGTTCCGAGGAACACGAATACATACGAGATAAAACCAATCCCAAAATGTATACTAGGATCTGGCTTAAACCAAAGCCCGCTAGTGTTAACTGTCCGGACACCAAACGTGCACAAGTGCACGGATGTGACCGAACCCTGTCGCAAAACCATGCGACCTGTCGCAAAACCATGCAACCTCTATTCTTTTGCCTAAAGGCGAATAGCTTTCTGTTTCGGACTCTAAAGACTCGACACTACGCTGGCAGTGGGTTTAACCACATACTGCAAGCGGCACTAGCTGTGCGTAACGGTCCCCAGGTAGATACCGACAAGAAGACGGACGAGGTGAAACCCATCTGAAATCCTACTGAGCCTGAATGTGACAATCTCTATACCGTCCGGTCTGTTCGTCTGATACATCGCATGGCGGGCCTAGGGGGCGGTAAACGTCAGTCCCCTAATAGCGGTACAAGTCGTGTCGGAGTGAAGCCCAGAACACCCTGAGATAGCACTGGAAACCTACCAGTATATCTCGCTTGCCCTGGCCAGGGACTACTCGTGTAATGGATCTCCTAGACACAGCGCGATGTCAACCCCCAAAACCGGGAGAGACGAATCCTGTCTAACCGTCACTGCCTCCAAGTACTTCGGGACTGCACCCAAAAACTACCTGTGTGCACGACTCCTTTGAGCCGTGGTAGGGTAGTAATCAAAGTACAGTGGGAACACACTCGAGGCGAAGTGACAGTGTCAAGTCAGCGGACTAAGCTGTACTCATGTCACCTGGGAACTGGTAACTGACGATAGGTATAGTACCAACCAACAGTTTCCGACGAGTCCTGTCCAGTGTACTCGTAACCCAATGAGCAACCGCATACTATCTCCAGTACGACGTACTGATGGCAGTGGAACAGACCATCTCCCCTGCTGGGATGAGAAGCGCATACGCTTGTCTACTCCGGAGTATCGATGCCCTGTCTCGATAGTCCTGCGACTAGGTACCTGTATAAGGATGTGCTTATAGATTACCCAGCCCCCACGAGTGTGACTGCTATCACAACGCTGGTAATCAAGCAAAGATCCTAAGGGCTCTACGAATATGTATAAGCGATATGCTAAAAGAAACACATGCACATATTGAAGTAGAAACAAACCAAGTAACATACTACCATTTTGAGCAAGATTGTATTTACAACTGTGAATATCCCAAACTTCCATTAAGTAATATACAAGCTAGTATGATACAGTAATGACCTCTAGGGCATATACACTAACAGATTTAATGATTTGATGTATAATTATATATTTGATATATTAATTTACATTAACTAATATTAGCACACTTAAGCATTTCTTTTTCTCACATATGCACACTTAATATAAATGTAATATATATTAATTGTGTTTTCTTTTTTGTGTCATGCTTGATGCCGCATGCAACATGGGTGTATGAGACTTACACCATGCTAATGATAATGTATGGTTTATTTATTTAAAGTAAATCCAAATTAGTTGGAAATTAGTCTAATGGCATGAAGCTTGTGGAAGCTTGTAGATGCATTTACTTAACATATTTATTAACCCAACCATTATCTAAACTCATGGTTATGTCTCTAAATGAGTTATATGAGATATTTCTCATCCATGATTGCCATTCACTCTTTCATCTATTATTTTCTTCATCTTCTTCATGCTCATAAGAGAGCCCTCTAGGTTTTTGAGAGGAGAATAAAAATAGTGAGAAAATTAATTCTAAAGTCAGCAAAAATCCTACTTCATCATCCTCTACTAGATTAGCCATTTAGTTTAAGGTGTTAGCTTCACTAATCCTTAATTACTGAAGAGGTAGCTTAGGTTAGTGTCTCCTCGACGTAGATCATCTTCGGCCTCGAAGACTTCGTGCAAGCTCGTTCCTTTCATCTTGTGGATCCACTCTAGAGTCTGGAAGATCATTACTGTTGGAGATAGTGCCCTCATAGTCAATTATTGGATCGCAGGTACGTGATTGCAATGATTGCGGAGGACCTATCCCGGTAGCGCAGTCTTACTCGAGATGATAGTATGCTATCTGGTTTGCCTTTATCAGTCGTGTACATGTTCAGGTGACTGATTGCATGTTACACTTTGATAGAGCCCTTAGGATCTTGCTTTACTACCAACAGTATGATGGCGATCATATACGGGAGAGTTGGGTAGTTTTTATGCATATCCTTAATTGTGGTCCCTAGTCGTGGGAGTTTCGAGACAGGGCATCGATACTCCGGAGTAGACTAGTGTATACAGTCGAGACCCCGACGAGGGGCGGTGGCCGGTCTCACAAGCCACTGGTGTCAGTTGGATCACCTAAGATGTATACAGGTGCTCATTGGGTTATGAGTACACCGGACAGGACTCGCCAGGAATCTGCTAGTTAGTATTATATCTATCGTCAGATAGCAATTCCCTGGTGACATGTGTACAGGTTAGTTCATCGACCTGAGGTCGTCATTTGTCTCGTGTGAGTTCCCACTGTGCTTTGATTTCTACCCTACCACGGCTCAAAGGAGTCGTGCAAACAGGTAGCTTTTGGGTACAGTCCCGAGCCATATGGAGGCACGTGAGCGGATCGGCAGGGGATTCGTCTCTCCCGGTATTGGGGGCGAGATCGTGCTGTGTCTAGGAGAGCCATTACACAAAGCCCACGGCCGTGGCAGGAGATTTACTGGTAGGTACTCCAGTAGTATCTCAGGGTGTTATTGGGCTTCACTCCGACACGACTTATACTGCTATTGGGGGTCTGACGTTACTAGCCCCCTAGGCGGATATGCGATACTCATTGACGAACGGACCGGACTGTATATACATTGTCACTGTTAGGCTCAGTAGGGTTTCTGGATGAGTTCGCTCATCGGCCTCCCTTGAGTGCACTCATCGGTCTCCCTTGAGGTCAGTCCATGGGCAGCCGTTACGTATTGCTAGTGCCGCTGACGGTTTGTGGTTAAACCCACTGCCAGGGTACTGACGAGTCATTAGAGTCCCCCACAGACAGTTTCCCAAGTTCGGGCGAAACGTTGTAGAGGCCGTATGGTTTTATGGCAGGGTTCGGAAAATGCACGTGCGTTTACGCACGTGTCGATTTTCGGACAGGTGATACTGGTCGGCTTTGGTTTAAGCCGTATCCGAGTATTATATTGAGTAGGTATAATATCTTTGTCTCAGTTGCATTTGTATTCGGTCGTAATACAAATGCGGGTATATTTATCCAGTTTCGGGGTTGTCCTGAAATTCGTTTCAGGATCACTTTTGGAAGTTGCCAGTTTTCAGTTTTCTATCAGCCGTCTTTTAACATTCGGTTAAAAACGGATTTATCTTTTCTTCTGTTGAGGTGAGTCATCATTCTAGAAGCTTTTAGAAATGGTGATGAAGCTAGTGAGTCATTAGTGCATTAATGGTGTCATTAATGCTTTTGGTGAATAGGTTTTTGATTCTATGTATCTTTGTGACTCATTGTTTTGCTTTAATGAGTTTTGTTATGCTTAAGATCTTTTGAAGTGAGAAGCTTTCTCTTATGGTAACCACTTCCCTCCTAGACTCACCCTCCTCCTTCTCTTTATAAGAAAGGCCCCTCCCCTCTCTCTTTTGGTCACTTGATTCATTTGTTGAAAAGATATGATAGTAATCGGGGTGTATGGAATTTTACAGTTCATTTCATTCCATCACCCGATTTCCACGGCAACTTCATTAACCGATCGTCCACGGATTTGGACGAAGTGAGACAAAGTCATCTACTCATTCTCTACATCATTCTTGGTCGTCTCTTTTAGCAAACTTGACGATCGAGTTGCCTCGAGTCAGAGGCGGGAGCCCGTTTAAAGAACCGATCTTGTGGTGCCACCTCGATGAGGAGATCGGAGATCGACGAGATCGGAGCAGCCGCAACGGAGCGTGGGATGATGGTTGAAGAACGAAGGACCCGGATTGTTCGGTATAACCTTCCTACACTCTTTACAGTTTGTTAGTTTAGCAATAATGGCAGATCCGGGTTAAAGTATACGATAGCGCCAGTTAAAAAGTTTCTGTTCCGCATTTTGCGTCTGTAGACTGCCGGGGCGCTAGCGTAGACTTACAGTGGTATCAGAGCCTAACCATTTTGCTATACTAACTTGTGCTAACGCGTTCAAAACATCGATCGAACCGAAAATCAAAAACGGCAAAATCCTTGCTTGACAGTTTCTGTTGATTTTAAATGTTCTCAAAATTTATTTCTGGATGTCTTAAAAATCTGTGCAGGCGTTTTTAAGAGCCACGACGAAATTTAGGGTCGTGATTCCTCCAAGCTGCCGCGGAAACGCGGCCAAACCCATGGTTTGGCCGCGCAACCGCGGCCACGTGGGGAGAACGTGCTCCCAAATTTTGTCAGTGGGTTCTGTGTTGGATTTTGGGGTTTTTGGTAAATATCGTTTTGGCCCAGATTTTGTTACTGTTCACCAGTAAGCTGTGGGGCCCACTTTTTGATATTTGGTCTTTGGTCGATCGAAATTTAAACATGTTAGTTTACAGTGCTTACATTATATCTCCGACCGGGAATGTCATTTGATCGGTAAACCGCGTCTGATTGCTATAGTTCTTTTAGACGGGTTTGCGAATGTGACATTCGCGTTGATGTTCTGTGTTGTGCTGTGATGTTGCGGATTTGTCGTGGTGGATAGCAGTGTGCAATGGTAGTACAGTTTGAGTTTATTTGTACATTTGATATTGCGGGGCGAGCGTCCAACTTGTGGACAGCCGTCACTGCCTGTTGTATAATATTCTTTTGGGGCACGACCAGGTTGCGGTCGATGTACCTATTGTACTATTTTTCATTACTGTACTAGGTTTTGCCCCGAGACGGAGTGCACGGATAGCCGGGTTCGGGAGGGCAACGGGTCCGCATCTCATGGCTTTGAGAGGCAGAGAGGTCCCACTCTAGAATTGGTAGACTATTCGCCGCACTCGTAAGGAGTACAGGTTGACCCAAGGAGGGGTGCTCAATTTACCGGATTCCGTGAAGTGCCGGGTGTTCCATTCACTATGCTGTGGGGACTACCTCGCTTCAGGTTTTGGCGGGTAACTTGCCGCACCCGTAGGGGTCTAGGTTTCATTGCACAGGCTATCCACACGACAGGGGAACGTCGGGTTTCAGCAGCGGCTCTGTGAAACCCGGGGATCCCAGATATCTGTATTGATTCTGTGATGCTTATTACTTTTCTGTAATGTTGCATATTATCACGCCTGGAGCGATTATTGTATATTGGTTTATATACTATTAGATGTTGTATATGTTTTACACCCGCGCTAGTCCAGCCCCCGCTCTGTCGTTAGTTAAGTAACCTAACGAGTGATGACGGGACCCAGTGACGAATGCGGATGGCATATACGTACATTTTATTTTCGTTCTTTTCTGGTGTGATCGAATGATGGGACTGCGTTGATTCTGATCAATGCAAAGTATAACAAACCTGTTTGATGTTGTTGGAATAAATTTAAAAAGTGTTGTTACAAAGACGTTTCCTTTTGTTATGCATAGCGGTATTCAGTGGAATATCCTGCACCTCATTCGACGGGGCAAGGGCTGATATCCCTTCACCGGGACTGACCCCTTGGGCAGAAGTTTGCGTCAGAGTAATAACTTCACTATAGTCGATTACATGTTGCTTTGCATAGCGGTATTCAATGGAATATCCTGCACCTCATTCCACGAGGAAAGAGCCGAGATCCCTTTACCGGGAGTGACCTCTTTAGCAAAAGGTTTTCGCCACTATATTTTAAAAAAAGCTATCAGGTTCCTTCAACGAGATCAAGTTCACTACGCTAAAGGTTTTTCGCCAAAAACCAGCCGTAGCCCTCCGTCGTTTCTTATGGATGGTCAGTAATATTCAAGCTATGTTTGTTGGCTTTCGTCAAGGCATAGTGTTTGGTAGTTGCTGGGGTATTCATTTGTTGCATAGATAGATGTGTTGGTTTGGGACAGTCGTATTACCTTGTTGGCTTTCGTCAAGGGTATGTACGGGTGGATTCAAAGTAACAAGATAATGACGGGAAGAACTTGACATGTGACTTATGATTTGTTGACTTTCGCCAAGGTCATAAGAGCATGGGGCAAAAATCATATCGGGAGTTTCTAAAGAAACTGAAACTTGCCAGGCATGCGCATACCTTCTGGAGTATGATAACGCGAGTGGATTCCGTCACGTTATCATACGATGAGAGTTGGATCCCGATTCCCACTGATGAGTTGGTTTACTCTTCGGGTGATTCCGATTGATTCTTCTTTAGGTTTGGAGGAGAATTTGACAGGACAGTGGGAGGTTTCCGGATTAGATAAAGTCATGACCATTCTGATCTAGGTTAGAGTGCACTCAGAGTGTTTCTTTTCTCTCTCTCTCTTTGGCAGCGACCTTTGACCGACCCTAGACTATGACTCAGTGACCAGGTTGACCGAACCTTCTTAAAATACTGGCTTTTGGATTATCTGAGTTGCATAAGTCATTGCCACTCCTTCTTTTACCCTTTGAATTTCTCAGAACACCCGTATTACTACGGATATCCACTTCCATTGGATAGATCCATCGTATGGTTATATACGAACTCGAAGGGACTTCTTCAGGGATGGATCCAGGTTCAGGAGAAATAGAATTGGTTTATTCAGTTGTCTTTTATTATCACCTTCTCTCAGGTTGCGAGAACTCCTTGGTTTAGGAGAGTACACCTATTACGCCTATTAGATAGTCTTATTCCAAACCATAGGCTGGTGCCGAAAGGTAGGGAATGAAGAAAACCAATTAGCCTAAGTAGGGTGTGCAGAAGGTAATATGTAAAGACAAAATAAAGGGATTAGAAAGAGGGCAAAGTAAATTGCGACTGATATCATTCACGACCAAAACCGCGTACTTCATCGCCGCTCCTATTTCACCTTTAAAAGAATAAGGTATTATTCAGTTGTCTTTTATCATCACCTTCTCTCAGTTGCGAGTACTCCTTGGTTTAGGAGGGTACACCTATTAGGCTTACTGGATAGTCTTCTTCCAAACCATAGGCTGGTGCCGAACGGTAGGGAAGGAAGAAAACCAGTTAGCCTAACGATGGTGTACAGAAGGTAACAACTAAAGACAAATAAAGGGATTTGGAGAGACGGCAATAAAATATACGGTTGAAGTCATGAATTGGATTATGGAAGAGGCATTGCTATGAATCCCAGGATACCCCTACGAAACATTTTAATGTTTCAGTGCATTGTTAAAGAAAAACTGTTTTCCTGATTAGACACTTACTCCAAGGGTATGTATTTACCAGGTTTCATTCTCATATCTGTATGGTTTTACAGATGATGAGTGGGAGTAAGATATTGGGAATTAGGTGATTATCCTCATTATATCGGAATTCGTTGTAATTGGTGATATTTGAGGAAATCGCCAGGTTACAGTTTTCCACCTACAACGCACAGGTTTTGAGTTGTTTAAACTCAGCGGACTTATACAGAGTATTGTATGTTGTCCAGTGTCCATCAGGACAAAGGGGTAGGTCCTCGTACTATGTTCTGTTTACTTATAACTTCTCTAGTATTTAGACAAGTGTTTCGTAGAAATACAAGGTCTAAGTTTGGAGAAGTTGTGGGTATAAGAATAAAGTAGAGAACCAGGTGTCACAAGTATCGGGATTCTTCAAAGAGATCGAAGATGTAGATTCTTGTGATTGGTATTCAGATGATAGTGATGGTTTTGAGAAACGTGTTTCTCTTTCAGGTTACTCATAATTGGATGGATTCCTAAGTTGAGTAATGCTGATTAGCCTCTTTCCATTAAGTTGATATGCACTGGAGACAGCTGCATGAATTGAATATGGTTCCAATTAAATAAGTGCCAAAGTTTCTATATTGGATATAGAATAGTTCGTACCTTAAAAGATATTAAGGTACGGGGAGTTGTCCAGCTTATGCTTAAAACCAGACACTGGATAACTCAGGGCACGTTTCTGTAATGGCTGTTTGTGGGTTGACCCTGGCTATGACGAGGGTTGATATTCTACCATTTGGAAGATCAATAGTGATATTGTTCTTGACTCGCCATAGTTTTAGTAAAAATGGATCTTTTTCAGAAAACAGTAGTGGGAGTATGGTAGAACTGGAAGTTATTCCAGAACCGCGAACGATTACGGAAAATTTAATAGGACGTATACATTCAATCAAGTTTGACATTCCAATACCCACTCCGCAGATATGGTAGGTAACCTCAGACACCCGAGAGGTACTTCGGTAGGCTCAAGGACGGTGATAGGGAGGTTCTTATCTACCCAGACTTGACACTACTGTTGTTCCAGGTTATGAGACCCGGTAGGAGGGTTGTCGTAGTCAGTGGGAGCAACGGAAGTATAGTGGGCAAGATGCTTATATCTATTTATAGACTTGAGCAGTTATAGCGGAGATAGATCATCTAATTTTGATGTGACAGTCATGGGTTTGACTTCAATCAGAATAGGGGATGGATCAGTTAAGAAGGTAGTAGGGTGTGATGTCATGGTATCTGGATGACATACACAGAGTAGGAAGTAAAATTCCTATACTACGATCGGTTGGACTGTGGTCGTCACACAGTTGTTTCTCCAGACAGGATATGGATATAATATTTGACATTATGGTTTCTAGATCTATGGTTTTAGATCTGGATTTGGGTAGTTTCCCAATGTGGGTACTTTGACAGATATTCTAATGGTTTTTGGAATAGTTGACTCCTAGCATGGTGGTGTACCTGCAGGTGATGGAGTCACCCTCTCTAAAGGTGTCTTACAGACTAAAGGGGAGAGGGATGTGCATGATTGGCAGATCACTTGCTTAGGCAATTGAGTCAATCATGAGATGTCAAGTACCACACCAAATGTTGTTTTTGCACTAGATGCAATAAGTTTGTATTAATCCAATCCTGGAGAAACATAAGGAAGCAGTTTTAGAACATAAGTACATGTTCTACGGATTTGATGACGGCAGCCTCCTTTGGGAGACGATTATCATTCCAGGCTTCAAAGGTGACATAGATGACAGAGTGATTGTCAGAGTTATAGTTTTCCCTCTGACGAAGAGGGACAGTATTATGGACAGGTGGTCCAAGAGGATACTGTGGGTGGCATGGTGCCGGATACTGATTAGGTTCAGTGATCCATACAGTCTAAGAAGTTTGGATATGGAGTTCATTTATGAACTAAGGTCCCATCAGATATCCAGACATATTCTAAGACAGGTATTACTCAATTCGGGAGATGGATTTCTCCGCGAACTTGAGATTAAGAGAGATACAGAAAGAAACTTCTAGGCGGATCCACTCACTGAGGCTATTTCTCGAACACAATAGTTTTACAAACGGGCTTTGTGAAACTGATTAGTAGAGGAGTTGGATGTTCGGTTTCACACGGGCTGTGAGTAGTCGACATCGCAATATTAGCCTTAAGTGCAAGTGGGAGATTGTTGGAGATAGTGCCCTCATAGTCAATTATTGGATCGTAGTTACGTGATTGCAATGATTGCGGAGGACCTATCCCGGTAGCGCAGTCTTACTCGAGATGATAGTATGCTATCTGGTTTGCCTTTATCAGTCGTGTACATGTTCAGGTGACTGATTGCATGTTACACTTTGATAGAGCCCTTAGGATCTTGCTTTACTACCAACAGTATGATGGCGATCATATACGTGAGAGTTGGGTAGTTTATATGCATATCCTTAATTGTGGTCCCTAGTCGTGGGAGTTTCGAGACAGGGCATCGATACTCCGGAGTAGACTAGTGTATACAGTCGAGACCCCGACGAGGGGCGGTGGCCGGTCTCACAAGCCACTGGTGTCAGTTGGATCACCTAAGATGTATACAGGTGCTCATTGGGTTATGAGTACACCGGACAGGACTCGCCGGGAATCTGCTAGTTAGTATTATATCTATCGTCAGATAGCAATTCCCTGGTGACATGTGTACAGGTTAGTTCATCGACCTGAGGTCGTCATTTGTCTCGTGTGAGTTCCCACTGTGCTTTGATTTCTACCCTACCACGGCTCAAAGGAGTCGTGCAAACAGGTAGCTTTTGGGTACAGTCCCGAGCCATATGGAGGCACGTGAGCGGATCGGCAGGGGATTCGTCTCTCCCGGTATTGGGGGCGAGATCGTGCTGTGTCTAGGAGAGCCATTACACAAAGCCCACGGCCGTGGCAGGAGATTTACTGGTAGGTACTCCAGTAGTATCTCAGGGTGTTATTGGGCTTCACTCCGACACGACTTATACTGCTATTGGGGGTCTGACGTTACTAGCCCCCTAGGCGGATATGCGATACTCATTGACGAACGGACCGGACTGTATATACATTTTCACTGTTAGGCTCAGTAGGGTTTCTGGATGAGTTCGCTCATCGGCCTCCCTTGAGTGCACTCATTGGTCTCCCTTGAGGTCAGTCCATGGGCAGCCGTTACGCATTGCTAGTGCCGCTGACGGTTTGTGGTTAAACCCACTGCCAGGGTACTGACGAGTCATTAGAGTCCCCCACAGACAGTTTCCCAAGTTCGGGCGAAACGTTGTAGAGGCCGTATGGTTTTATGGCAGGGTTCAGAAAATGCACGTGCGTTTACGCACGTGTCGATTTTCGGACAGGTGATACTGGTCGGCTTTGGTTTAAGCCGTATCCGAGTATTATATTGAGTAGGTATAATATCTTTGTCTCAGTTGCATTTGTATTCGGTCGTAATACAAATGCGGGTATATTTATACAGTTTCGGGGTTGTCCTGAAATTCGTTTCAGGATCACTTTTGGAAGTTGCCAGTTTTCAGTTTTCTATCAGCTGTCTTTTAACATTCGGTTAAAGACGAATTTATCTTTTCTTCTGTTGAGGTGAGTCATCATTCTAGAAGCTTCTAGAAGTGGTGATGAGGCTAGTGAGTCATTAGTGCATTAATGGTGTCATTAATGCTTTTGGTGACTAGGTTTTTGATTCTATGTATCTTTGTGACTCATTGTTTTGCTTTAATGAGTTTTGTTATGCTTAAGATCTTTTGAAGTGAGAATCTTTCTCTTATGGTCACCACTTCCCTCCTACACTCACCCTCCTCCTTCTCTTTATAAGAAAGGCCCCTCCCCTCTCTCTTTTGGTCACTTGATTCATTTGTTGAAAAGATATGATAGTATTCGGGGTGTATGGAATTTTACAGTTCATTTCATTCCATCACCCGATTTCCACGGCAACTTCATTAACCGATCGTCCACGGATTTGGACGAAGTGAGACAAAGTCATCTACTCATTCTCTACATCATTCTTGGTCGTCTCTTTTAGCAAACTTGACGATCGAGTTGCCTCGAGTCAGAGGCGGGAGCCCGTTTAAAGAACCGATCATGTGGTGCCACCTCGACGAGGAGATCAGAGATCGACGAGATCGGAGCAGCCGCAACGGAGCGTGGGATGATGGTTGAAGAACGAAGGACTCGGATCGTTCGGTATAACCTTCCTACACTCTTTACAGTTTGTTAGTTTAGCAATAATGGCAGATCCGGGTTAAAGTATACGATAGCGCCAGTTAAAAAGTTTTTGTTCCGCATTTGGCGTCTGTAGACTGCCGGGGCGCTAGCGTAGACTTACAATTACATGGAGCGAAGAGACTACTCCACGGAGCTATTGAAGTGAAGGACCGGTCTACAAAGGTTGTATTCCTAGTTCACTTAGTTGTAAAGTTGTTTACACTTTGTATTGTCTAAATCTCTAGTTAAGATTCTAGGGTTATGATTGGTTAGCATGGAAAAATTTTGAAAATGGTATGGACGATGCCTCCCGATCCCTTGCTGTCGTGCTAGGCATTCTTACATATCACATATATGCCCTACTTCGTTTCGCTTGAGCTAGGAAACCTCTGAATGGGACTCTAAAGACTCGTCAATACGCCGGCAGTAGCTAATGATCATATCAGTTACCCACAACCCGTCAGCGGTACTAGATGGACGTAACGGCTACCCAGGTATTGAGCGAATAGAAGATCAACAAGAAAGCTTGTCCAAAATCCCTGCAAAGCCTATAAGCAACACTACCGTATAGTCCGGTCTCTTCGTCTGATATGTTGCATATCAAGTCTGGGGGTGGAATCATCAGACCCTAATAATGTGATAAGTCATGCTGATGTGAGGCTCATAACTGGTCAAGAAACTACTGATAACACTTACCAGTAAATCTCATCAACAGCCTTGGTCAGGGACTTCCTGTTATAGCAAATCGAGCATAGCGCAACATCAACTCCCGATACCGGGAGAGAGGAAACCCTTCCTATCGCTCATTGCCTCCATATGACTCGGGACTGTACCCAAAATCCACCTATTTGCATGACTCATTTGAGCCGTAGTAGGGAGGAAATCAAAGCACAGTGGGAACCACACAAGAATCTATGACGATCTAGGGTCTACAGACTAACCTGTACCGGTGTCATCAGAGAACTGCTATCTGGCTATAGGTATAATACCATCTAGGAGTTCTCGACTGGTCCTGTTCGGTGTACCCATTCTCCAATGAGCACCTGTGTACAATCTTTGATGTCAAACACCAATGGATGTGGGATCATCCATCGCCCCATACAGGGTCAAGAGACGTACAAACTAGTCGACTCTGGAATATCGATGCCCTGTCTCGATACTCCCTCGACTAGGAACAATTAAATGATGTGCTTACGGACTACCCAAGTCCCACTAGTATGATCTGCATCATAGTCCCGGTAGTCAAGCTAGCATCCTAATGTCTTTATCAACATGTATCAGAGAGAGACAATATAATAATACTAGTATACATGTTTAGATAAAGGGCAACCAGATAGCCTACTATCATGTCGAGCAAGAAAGCCCTCTTGCACTAAGGCCAGTTATTGTAGTATCTCCCACTTGCACTAAGGCCAGTTATTGTAGTATCTCATACCCAACATCCCAAAAAGTTTCTCAAATTGTATCTGGGGGAGGGCCTTTGTTTGTGGATCCGCCGTGTTATTCTTCGTGTCAACTCTCCAGACCTCGATCTTCCGGAGATCAACTATCTTCCTGATCAGGTGATACCGCCAAAGAATATGTCTGAATCGCTGATGGGACCGGGTTCCAAGGCCAAATCCAAAGCTCCATTATTATCACAATACACAGGTATTGGATGACTGATGGTAGGAGCCACACCAAGTTCATGTATGAACTTGTTTATCCCGACAGCCTCTTTGGCAACATCGTTAGTAGCGATGTATTCAGCCTTTATCATCGAGTCTGCTACGGTATCTAGCTTGGAACTCTTCCAGCATACTATCCCACCACTGTGGGAAAAGACATAATCCGAGACTGACTTACAGTCGTCCTTATCACTCTGGAAGCTCGAATCGGTAAATGACTCGACATGGAGTTCACCATTAGCATACACCAAGAACATTTCTTTACCCCTTCTCAAGTACTTAAGAATGTTCTTCACAGTTGTCCAGTACTTTTCCCAGGATCTGATTGACACCCACTCACTACACCTAGCGAGTATGATTCATCCGCTTAGATCTATCTATATAGATCTTAATCCCAGGATGTAGGAGGCATCACCCAGATCTTTCATGGAGAACCTATGTGATAAGAAGAGTTTGACCGAGTGTAGCATAGGAACATCATTTCTAACAAGAGTATGTCATCTACGTACAATACGAGGAAGACAACCTTACTCTCTACAACCTTCTTGTATAAATATGGTTCATCTACGTTTTTGATGAAGTCAAACTCTTTGACTGCCACATCAAAACAAATGTTCTAACTTCCCGATGCCTGGTTTAATCCGTAGATTGATTTAAGTAATTTGCACACCTTTCTGCTACTCCCACTATCTACGAAACCCTCTGGCTGTGTCATGCACACGCTTTCTTCTAAATCACCATTTAAAAAAGCGGTCTTCACATTCATCTTCCAGATTTCGTAGTCATGGTATTCAGCAATGGCAAGTAGGATCCGGATGGACTTAAGCATAGCTACTGGAGAAAAGGTTTCATCATAATCCACACCTGGTCATTGACGAAAACCTTTTGCAACAAGTTTAGTTTTGAAAGTCTCAACTTTTCCATCTACACCAAGTTTCTTCTTAAAGATCCATTTTCTCCCAATGGATTTTACCCCTTACGGTGCAACTTCAAAAGTCCATACTTTGTTGGTGTACATGGATTCCAACTCAGATCGCATAGCATCCAGTCATTTTACATAGCGCCCACTTATGATGGCCAGCTCGAAACTAGTTGGGTCATCATCTTCCATGATGCAATCCTCACTCTCACCGTCTATGAGAAAACCGTAGTATCTCTCAGGTGGATGAGGAATCCTACTAGATCTACGAAGTGGCTGAGGTTCTTTGGAGACTATCGAATCCTTCGATTCTACCAAATCATCAGTTATAGTTTGTGTGGCTGGAACTTCTTCCCGTTCTACCTCATTACCACTAATTTCTTTTACAAGAAATTCATTTTCTAAAAAGATGGCATGTTAAGCAACAAACATCTTTTGTTCTTCACTGTGGTAGAATAGATATCCATATGAATTCTTTGTATGTCCTACAAACTTGTAAAGAACTGATCTTGCTTCGAGCTTGTCCGAATTTTGCTTTTTAACATAGGCTGGACAACCCCATATCTTAACTCGGTTAGGAGATGGTCTCTTCCCATTCCATATCTTATATGGAGTGGTAGGCACTGATTTAGTAGGAACTCTATTCAATAGGTATGCGGCTGTCTCAAGCGCATAACCCCAAAAGGAAATAGGTAACTCAACAATACTCATCATAGAGCGCACCATATCTAATAGGGTGTGATTCCTCCGCTCTAATACACCGTTGTGCTGTGGTGTATACGGAGGAGTAAGCTGAGAGAGAATCCCATTCTTTTTTAAATAATCCAAGAACTCCGTGCTTAAGTATTCTTCTTCCTGATCATATCAAAGGATTTGAATACTTTTACTCGTTTGGTTCTCTACTTCACACTTATATTCCTTGAATTTCTCAAAAGATTCAGACTTATGTTTCAACAGGAACACATGTCCGTATCTTGAGAGATCATCGGTGAATGTAATAAAGTACGCGGAACCATTTTTGGCATGTGTAGACATGGGACCGAATAGATTACTATGTATTAGTCCCAATAGTTCAGTAGCTCTTTCTCCGTGTCCAGTAAACGAAGTTTTGGTCATTTTGCCTTTGAGACATGACTGGAAAGTTTTATAAGATATAAATTCTAACGGATTGAAATATCCATCCTTATGTAACTTAGCTAGTCGTGACGCATTGATATGACCTAGTCTACAATGCCACAAGAAGGATTCGTTCATTTCTGAACTTTTCCTTTTGTGTTTATTCTGTATATGTAGAACTTTGGTTTGATTCAGAACGTATAAACCGTTACATAACGTACCAAACCCAATCAACACTTGATTTAGGAAAATGTTCATAAAATTTTTCTCTACTGCAAAGTTATATCCTTCTTTATTTAATAAAGAAATTAATATTAAATTGCACAACATTTCTGGTGCGTAATAATAGTCATTTAGAATGAATGTATTGCCTTCAGGTAATACTAGGTGATATTCACCAACTGTTTTGGCTGCAACCACTGCACCATTCCCTACTGTGAGAGAATGATCACTTATTCCCAGTTCTTTACCTTTCTTTAGCCCATGTAACATATTACAAACGTAGGATCCTGATCCGGTATCTAATACCCAGGACGTATAACAAAATGAGAAACAATTCTCAGTAACGAACACACCCGAAGAAGATGCATCATCATGCTCGTTCCTCGTTCGGGTCGCATGGGAATCCGGGTATTCCCCTATTTCCTACTCGACATATAACAGTTATAAGGTAGAGTGGAACCAATGTTCCCTAGCTCAGTATAACAAGCATGTTCGGTCAATACATCAATATTATTATCTTGATTAAAGCATGACAAGGTCACTACCAGGAGAGGGAGAGAAGAAAAGACTGCGTACGCTCTTGCAAGATTATATTGGTTATTATTTTATCTAATCGGGATGGCTCCCATTAGTTTAATCAAATCTTCCTTCAAACCCTAAAAGGTAAGACTAGCCGGGATTAATTACACCCTACAAGTTCGTCAATCATTCAGCCAGGCAGGTATTGGTACTCCGAGGGAGTCTCCCCGTGCTTTCGTATGGAACTAATTAAATAACCTTGTTTCTGCAGGGGCATAACCCCGTTAACACTTTTCTTAGACACCTACTTGATCCGCTAATTGTAAAGTGGAAAACTCTCCCAGGAGTAACTCTTACTCGCAGTGGGTATCGGGATCCAACTATCTTATAGAATGTATGTAATATCTCATTGCAGATTTCAAAACTTGAAATTCCCAATATCTTTTGCCCCAAGCGATTTATGACCTTGACAAGGTCAACAAACCATAAACCATAAGTCAAGTTCAACCCGTTCATTTCCTGATTGAATTAAACCAACCTGTACGACCCTTGACAAGGTAACCAAGGCCGTACGACAACCCTAATCCAATCGCATCATATGCTTACAGATAAGCACTAATCAGCTAACACACACTACACCTTGACAAGATCAACAAATGCAACACGAATACTAAATAGTCCTTATCTGAAATGACGGAGGGCTATGACAGGTTTTAAAGAAACATTTTTATGTAATGAACTTGATATCGTTGTAGAATCTAGTGATTTGAAAAGGAGTGGTTTAAGCTCTGCTTTTTTAAAATCGAATAGTTTTCAAAACAAACCGAGTGGGTTGTAGCATTTGCTAGCTTTTGCTAAAGAGGTCATTCCCGGTTAAGGGATCTCAGCTCTTTCGTCATCGAATAAGGTGCTGGATATTCATAAAGAATACCGCTATGCAAAGCAAGAACAAGAGCTACCTTATTGAAAATTTGATTCTATAACATCTTTAGGTTTTTTCATTTTCATTAATCTCATTAATGAAGTCCCATCATTTATGTTTCCTAAACATCATAGATAAAGAAACGAAAATACAGCATACGCTTATGCCATCTGCATTCGCCACGGGGCCCATCATGCACCGTTAGGTTACTTAACTACCGGCAGAGCGGGGGCTGGACTGGCGCGGGTGCAAAACATAAACAGCGTTTATTATATATCATATATATTATATAAAACATTCATCTCACGCAGTTATATGATCTAATCACAGAACATTGCAGCAGAAGTCAACATATGAAATATAGGATATACTAGGAGGCTCGTGTTTTAAATCAAGCCAATAAAAAACACGGATTCCATGGTCGTGATGAATAGCCAAACCCACATCCCTAGACCCTTACGAGAGCGGCAATGTGACGTTTTGAAAATCGTTTCGGTGGAATTTCGAAAAAAACGGTAAAATAAGGGGGTTTTCTGTAAAAAGTCAAAATACAAATATCTTATTATAAAAATTAAATATACATATTCTAGCTATGTAATTGCTATTATTTGGTGTTTATTGAGCCGCCGGTGAAATTTCAAATTTTCTGAAAAAAATATTATTTTATTATTATTTTAAGCCGTCACTAATACATTTAATTAGGGAAAATTACAAATTGGAATGAGTTGAAACAAATTTTGTGCATCATAAAACATTAAATAAAAATTTATCATATGGTTTTTGGAATGAAATCATTTGCCAAAACGGTTTAGAAATTATTGAAGAAAAAAGGCTTTTTTTTAGCGTAAATGGATGTTTGGGGTACTGTATTTATCATTTTTCCTCACCCCACACCCGTACCCACACCCACACACACCCACTTACTCCTCCCCTTAGCCAAATTCAGCGGCCCTCACTTTTTCCCCACTTGGTTTGCAAAGGAAAGAAAAGGAAAAGAAAAGAAAAGAAAAGAGTAGAAAATGATATATTTGGAGTTGACTTTGACTTGAAACAACTTTCCCCACCTCACTCTCTCTCCTCACTCACCCACCCCCCTCATTTTCTGGCCGAAAATTGATCCTTTGAGCAGCAGCCCCCCCTCCCCCAAGTTCTCACTCCATTTTTGCTTCAAAAATCCACAAAAAGCTTCAAAATCCAAACAATTTCAAAGCTTTTTCCAAATCCAACTCCTACCCATTATTTCTTGCCTATCTAGCATGGATCTAGGAGCATGGAAGCTACTTTTGGAGGCTAGGATTTTACATGCTAGAACTCAATTGGGAGGTATAAATTTTAACCCTTTAGTGAGATTGTTGTTTAATTGCTTTATGTTAGCTTATTAAGTGTTTAATTAGGTTTTAGATTGGTTCTAATTGCAAGTTTTGGATTTCAAGTTAGGGTTTGTTGTGGAAAATGAGTTGTGGTTGATTGTGCATGGTTTAGTGAAGTGGTTTAACATAATTAGTTTTGTAGAAAACTAATCTAGTTGTTAATTACAAGTTGTTACTTGAAAAATTGTGTTAATTTGCTAATTGCTTACTAGGTTTTTGAAATTTGTTAAATTCTTGGGATTAAAAATGTGATTAAGGTTTTGATGACTTTATTAACATTATAAAATGTAGTTTAATGCTTTAAATCATGCAAATCCAAACCAGTTTGTTGTATGTGCATTTTGCTATCGAAATTGGTTAAAATTGCGAACTAGCTTTTGTAAATATTGTGTTAAATCGAGAATTAAAATATGGTTAGGGTTTCATCATATCTTAGAAATTATATTGAGTGGTTTAACCATTTAAAATATGCAAAACCAAGTTTAATTGTAAAATTATGAATTTTACATTAAAAAGTGTTAAAATTGATATTTTTGCAAACTAGGATTTTGGAAATCATGCAAATTTATGTGATTAAATTATGAAAATGGTTTTATTGACTTATTTAAGATATTTAATAAATATATTGGCCGCTACATTCATTTAAACATCGAGTTTTGTACTAAAACGGGTAATTTTGCTTGCTAGTTTTTCGGAAAAACGGCTTTTAGAGTGAATTTGGGGTTTTCGTGAGTTTTAACCTATTTTATATTAAAATTAGTGTTCGTGAATGTGCAAATGAGTGTATTTGGGTTTTTCTCGATGGTCTGGCGTTTGTACGCCGACGTTGAGGGTTTTGGGTCGATTTGTGAAAGCAACCATAGGTTTTGACCTATGTGGGATTCGTGCGTCGTTTTGATCATGAGTCGGATTTTAATGAGATATGGTGCGTTATGACATGTAGGTAACCCCATGTGGACTTCGAGACGATAAGCAAGCGCGTGGCGACGTCGGCACCGGCTAGCGAGGACCAGGTGAGTAGATTTATATCTACGGGGAGAAGTCGGGTGGATGGCGTATAGCACCCCCGCAGTCCGTGGTGGTGTATACGGATGCGTATACACACCAACATTTATTATATGTTATTTAGGATTAATAACGATGCTTAGGATGGATATTGGTGTGTTGGACTATTTTTTTTGTGTTGCGAACCCTAGGGTAGTGTTGCACTACACATACACACATACATACTTGCATACATTCCTATTGATATGTACTCATGGGATTCTTTATAGTTATGTGTTCACATGGGTATGGGACTATGTGTTCACATACGGATTGAGGATGATACTTAGGATTGAACTGAGTCGATGAGATTCGATTTGAGGCCGTGAGATCGGTGATATAGCAGGGTTCGTATCTTAGATACGACATGACGTTGTAGCGGGTCCTTGACGTAGTGTTTCACACACGTCCATGCATACGTAGGCGGTATCAGTATGGTACTAGACGTAGATCAGTATCCCGACCATGATATTTGATAAGAGGATACCAGGTGAACAGTATGATGAATGTGATATTGACCCGTACCCAGATTGGGATGCCGTACGACGGATTTACGTACGAGCTATATTGATGATTGATCCGCACTCTTGACTTGGGATGCCTGATTATAGATATGGTGTCGGATATGATATTATTGAGGCGAGATCACCGACTATACATATACAGGTATGTATATGTATCGACTCAGATGATAGGCGGTTTCCTTACCTGTAGTTCAGCTTGTAGTTCAGCCGTATAGTTTAGTGTAGTTGTTAGATTAGATTAGACTTCTTACCTATTTCAAAAACTAACGAATCGTGGGCATTTTTAAAGACAGCTCAAGGGAATCTACGGATATTTCAAAAACGACGTATCTTTTCATAAAAACACCGTAGCCCCTATTTTCAAAACCCCATGATTCGTGTTATTTCAAAAGGCACCATTCGTAGGACTTATATTAGATTATTGCAGATTAGTTATCGTTGTGTCTAGTATTCAGCTCCCGTACATTATTGCTGTTCGCTCTGCCTCGCATATTTATTTTGCTGCATATTCCATTATTGATATCATGCTGTTAGGACACCAGCACCATTACCGATGATGCGTATGTACCACGTACACCTACTTGCCGGCTCACACACATCTTCATCGGTAATTGCCATGTCACGTACACTTTAGAGAATATAATTGCTTGACTTAGATTGTTAGCTGGTAGTTTTGACATGATATTAGTGTACTTCCCTTATATGCCATATTAGACATTGTAGTTATTACCTACCACTTCATGCATACTGTTATTCAGTTGTTCATGCCTAGTTCATTATCATTGACATATGCACTTGTGATGATTTCTTGAGATTTATGATATTTCTGGATTTCGGGGAAAGCCGCAAAATTTACAACTTATGATCTTTTAAAATATAAAATGTGCGGTTTTCTAGTGATGTAAAGTGTCGTCCACCATGAGTTTGCTGTGGTTTTGGAGATCCGTGTCGAGGAGTGGAGGAACCGTCACGGGTACATGGTGGGCCCGGTATGGTACCCCGGGGCAAGAGGAATGTGGTGTTGACGTTGAGCCTGGCTGGGGAGCACTACCTACCGGTGATATTACCCGACGCGTCGGATATCCGGAGGATACCGTCGTGGTCTTGAGATGGATGGTAGGGGCCGGTCTGGACTGACGGCGCCCTAGATATTGAGATTGAGACATTGATATTTCGAGACAGTGAGATTTATGTTTTGTGTCGATGCTAGACACTGTTGATACTGATTTCATTATGATACCTCAGTTTTAAAAATACGAAGGAAATCTCACTAATTTATGAAAACAGTTTCTTCATTTACATGTATTCTGTTTCATGCATTCATACCTCATTCATATGATATATTGCTACCTGAGGCACTGACACGGGCACATGAGATTACACTCGGGTTAGATATTACCCTAGACATTGTCATAGGCTGCCTGTTATACATTTTTGAGGATATATTATGATTATTGACCTAGGTTGCGTTATTTATGCGATTTCTGTGCGTAGACGTTTTTCTATTCACGAGTTGGCAACTCACCCCCGTTGTGCCCCAGTTTCTTGCAGGTTTGCCGTACAGGTTTCATTACGGCTTGCGGGCTCAGTTTCATTCGGGTGACTTGCTAGTAGGTGGGTTTTTCTTGTATCGTACCCATCATATTACCTTGTATGATATTATTCAGTTGTATCTAGTAAATTCCATCAACCAAACATGTATCTATTGAGATAGAGACCAGTGTTGTTATTCTTTCGACCTTAGAGTCGCTCGTTATATTTCTGGTGGTTTGAGTTCCATTTTGAGTTTTTGATCCTCGCCGTTGGCGTTGTATATTATATTGCTTGTGTGGTTGTGACCGTCGATTGACGAAGAGCTAGCTCCCGCTTGGGGATGCCTTTTTTTGATTTCGTATACTATTCATGCTGTATCCCGTTTGGGAGCCGGTATTTACAAAGGAGACTCTGCCGAAATTTTCAGTAAATTTTTGATGTTTTTTTGAAACCCGCATAATTCGGCTATGCTATTAAAACTACTTGATTTAAATTGGTTTTTCCTACTCTCTACTACTCTTCTTGGTTTGGATTTCTGGGTTTTCGGTTTACTTAGATTACGTACGTCTCGAGACGTTCGTAGTTTAAGTGCCGGTCATGTTCCGTACTTTCGGTTCGTGACAAAGTTGGTATCAGAGCGTTAGGTTTTACCTTCGGAGCGTAGGATGACCCTTGGTTGATGGAATAGGTGACTAAAGTAGAGTGACGTACCGTTGGTATGTTCCGCGGCATATTTACGACACGCCACTCCACTTATGAAGCCTTAGGATGTACATTTCCTTGTTCAGTATTATATTCCTTCCTGATCTAGCCTCGTCGGTACCAGTTTGGTTTTGCTGCTACGGTTACCGGCAGGGAGAGCTACGGCTAGAGTTGCGGTCAGCACAAGCTCGTCATGAACGAGGACTGACCAGGGCGAAATTCCGGCGACACACGATTGTAGAGATGTGTCTTTTTACTGTGTTTCCGCGCCACGAGCGTTTGGCGGATCGCCTTTATGAGGTTACTCGGAGGTGCTGATCGACACTAGAGGATTGAGCCACTGACAGAGGCCAGCCAGATTTTGATGACCGTTGGTGTGCTTCTTATTCATGATGGTCGAGGCACTGTTCAGCGTGCAGATGAGCGAGCTAGTTATTGCTGCGAACGACGAGATATTGCCCCAGATGATGTCGTTAATGCAGAACGAGTTGTACTAAGAGATGATAGAAGGTCGTTAGTCATCGAGGATGAATGACTAGGACTTGTGGATCGTTCGCCTACCCTGATGCGAGGTCATCAGATAGATTGATTCCAGCTGGAGACGATTTCACGCGGAGACGTTGAGAGTCGACAGAGACGATCGAATGTTAGCAAACTATTATTCCAAGTTTTAAGTAGTCGGAAAGACATGCAGGCAATTCTATGGTCCCTCTAGAAGAATGAAACCCTAACTCGACTTAATGACCGTGTGAAAGCCTTTGAACCTTCGGGTTTGCGGCAGTTCTACGGCGCCATTAGTGAGGCTTGGGTTTGCCTTTCTACGGCTGGACCACCGATGCTGTGGTATGTACTCGATACTATTAAACTGTGCCCAAGAGGTTGAGCTCTTGGAGGGGATTATGAGGTTTTGACGACTCGATCGGATGGCTCGACTTAATTCGGATGCTAGGTGGTGAGATGCATTCTTGGGAGACTCCAGATACGAGGATAGCCGTTGGAGCTCAGTCCATGCAGCCGCGACGAGACGAGTCTAAAGCAGACGACATTAGAGAAAAGTTAAGTAAGAGGTTCGTACCAGATCTAGATGAGATGACGTTCCACTCCGCCGACATCAGAGATGCGATGCGCATGCCGAGGCAGAGTACTGGATATACCTTCCAGAAGGAGTCGCGATGGGTATGCAGCCGTTACAGAGCAAGATGCAGATATAGGAAAGGACAATGACTTCCGGACAGTTGGCAGAAGACGAGACATGGAAGGGACCGTGAGCAGGATTCCTTCCAGGACACTGCTGCAATGATACTTGCACCCAGGATCAGATGTGTCACGTACGTTCAGAGAGCCAGAGGCCGACGCCAGTGATATGCTGTCTCACGAGTGGTCGCGATGATTGACCAAGAGATGACCAGAGGAGTGCCAGAACGGAATCGTCCCCGTTAGCACACCTGACAGGGCCGATGAGCCGATGGACCGAAAGATTGGTAATTCACAGTGAAGACCTTGACCCAGGAGTGGTCATGGTTACGCACGCCAGCAGGACAGAGTTCATGATCAACGACGAGACGTCCCACTAGTGACCGCGACAGTTGCCGAGATTCTTAGAGGATGCAATTGAGCGGTACTATTCCGCCATTATTGATTCCGATGTTTTGGGTGATTTATTCGTATGATTTGATTTTGATGATTGAGGATTTACGATCTTTGCACAGTGTTGCACTTGATATCGTTTTCGTTCTTTAGTTTCATATGTTTGTGATTTTACGGTTTTAGACATTTGAGTTGATTTTGTGCATATGCACGCACACGATTTCGTTCCTGCACTCTGTATAGTATATATATGCTTGCAGTGCAGTGATACGCCTTTTGTGCACTTAGATGCACTGGACTTCGATTTCGATTGTGATACTCGATATTTGTTTTGTGCACCTTGTGCACCTGATTGATTTTGCGCATGTTCGGCGCTTGATATTGGATTTCATGATTTCGTGCACGATGGATGCACCTGATTTGAATTTTCGCGCATGTCTTGAGATGCGATTTTGGTGCACACCAAATGCACTAAATCGAGATTTTTCGTGCATGTCAGATGCACCTGATTTTGCTGTCAGGCACACATGTTGCCTACGACAGATGTTTCGTGCGCACCCGATGCACTTAGATGTTGTTTCTGTGCGCATGTATGGCACATTCATGGATTTTGATTTCCGTGCGCACCAGACGCACGTAGTATTCATGTGCATATTTTGGGATTGATTTCTTTTAGAGCAGTACGTTTTTATGATATTGCTATATGTTTTCGTACTGAGCAGGACTAGTCAGAGGACAGTACCTGAATACATTTTGCATGCATTGATAGTTATTGAAGGGATTTCTAAAAGCGAGTTATAGCCTCAGTATTTACCTACGTGTCTGATATGACACGAAATGTTTAAAACAAGGAGACCCTTCTAAATTGTTTCCAAAACGGCGGAACGTACGTTTCAAACAAAAGTATATATGTATATAGTTATTTTCTTATGGTAGACGTCCGCCACTGTGCAGTGTTATACGCGTGCACAGCGACTTAAAGAGATTTGGCATGCATTTCCTTCAGATACTTACATATATGGATTCGATATTTACATGTATAGATTTGAGTTATATACTCATTTTTCAAGCGCATACGCTGCGCTACGAATTGTTTTATGTATTTAGAATTTCGGAGCCCCGACGACTTGATGGTTTTTCTTAGATGTTTTAGTATTTGGGGGAGTTTGAATTTAAATTCGGGGACCGAATTTCTTTAAGGGGGGAAGATTGTGACGTTTTGAAAATCGTTTCGGTGGAATTTCGAAAAAAACGGTAAAATAAGGGGGTTTTCTGTAAAAAGTCAAAATACAAATATCTTATTATAAAAATTAAATATACATATTCTAGCTATGTAATTGCTATTATTTGGTGTTTATTGAGCCGCCGGTGAAATTTCAAATTTTCTGAAAAAAATATTATTTTATTATTATTTTAAGCCGTCACTAATACATTTAATTAGGGAAAATTACAAATTGGAATGAGTTGAAACAAATTTTGTGCATCATAAAACATTAAATAAAAATTTATCATATGGTTTTTGGAATGAAATCATTTGCCAAAACGGTTTAGAAATTATTGAAGAAAAAAGGCTTTTTTTTAGCGTAAATGGATGTTTGGGGTACTGTATTTATCATTTTTCCTCACCCCACACCCGTACCCACACCCACACACACCCACTTACTCCTCCCCTTAGCCAAATTCAGCGGCCCTCACTTTTTCCCCACTTGGTTTGCAAAGGAAAGAAAAGGAAAAGAAAAGAAAAGAAAAGAGTAGAAAATGATATATTTGGAGTTGACTTTGACTTGAAACAACTTTCCCCACCTCACTCTCTCTCCTCACTCACCCACCCCCCTCATTTTCTGGCCGAAAATTGATCCTTTGAGCAGCAGCCCCCCCTCCCCCAAGTTCTCACTCCATTTTTGCTTCAAAAATCCACAAAAAGCTTCAAAATCCAAACAATTTCAAAGCTTTTTCCAAATCCAACTCCTACCCATTATTTCTTGCCTATCTAGCATGGATCTAGGAGCATGGAAGCTACTTTTGGAGGCTAGGATTTTACATGCTAGAACTCAATTGGGAGGTATAAATTTTAACCCTTTAGTGAGATTGTTGTTTAATTGCTTTATGTTAGCTTATTAAGTGTTTAATTAGGTTTTAGATTGGTTCTAATTGCAAGTTTTGGATTTCAAGTTAGGGTTTGTTGTGGAAAATGAGTTGTGGTTGATTGTGCATGGTTTAGTGAAGTGGTTTAACATAATTAGTTTTGTAGAAAACTAATCTAGTTGTTAATAACAAGTTGTTACTTGAAAAATTGTGTTAATTTGCTAATTGCTTACTAGGTTTTTGAAATTTGTTAAATTCTTGGGATTAAAAATGTGATTAAGGTTTTGATGACTTTATTAACATTATAAAATGTAGTTTAATGCTTTAAATCATGCAAATCCAAACCAGTTTGTTGTATGTGCATTTTGCTATCGAAATTGGTTAAAATTGCGAACTAGCTTTTGTAAATATTGTGTTAAATCGAGAATTAAAATATGGTTAGGGTTTCATCATATCTTAGAAATTATATTGAGTGGTTTAACCATTTAAAATATGCAAAACCAAGTTTAATTGTAAAATTATGAATTTTACATTAAAAAGTGTTAAAATTGATATTTTTGCAAACTAGGATTTTGGAAATCATGCAAATTTATGTGATTAAATTATGAAAATGGTTTTATTGACTTATTTAAGATATTTAATAAATATATTGGCCGCTACATTCATTTAAACATCGAGTTTTGTACTAAAACGGGTAATTTTGCTTGCTAGTTTTTCGGAAAAACGGCTTTTAGAGTGAATTTGGGGTTTTCGTGAGTTTTAACCTATTTTATATTAAAATTAGTGTTCGTGAATGTGCAAATGAGTGTATTTGGGTTTTTCTCGATGGTCTGGCGTTTGTACGCCGACGTTGAGGGTTTTGGGTCGATTTGTGAAAGCAACCATAGGTTTTGACCTATGTGGGATTCGTGCGTCGTTTTGATCATGAGTCGGATTTTAATGAGATATGGTGCGTTATGACATGTAGGTAACCCCATGTGGACTTCGAGACGATAAGCAAGCGCGTGGCGACGTCGGCACCGGCTAGCGAGGACCAGGTGAGTAGATTTATATCTACGGGGAGAAGTCGGGTGGATGGCGTATAGCACCCCCGCAGTCCGTGGTGGTGTATACGGATGCGTATACACACCAACATTTATTATATGTTATTTAGGATTAATAACGATGCTTAGGATGGATATTGGTGTGTTGGACTATTTTTTTTGTGTTGCGAACCCTAGGGTAGTGTTGCACTACACATACACACATACATACTTGCATACATTCCTATTGATATGTACTCATGGGATTCTTTATAGTTATGTGTTCACATGGGTATGGGACTATGTGTTCACATACGGATTGAGGATGATACTTAGGATTGAACTGAGTCGATGAGATTCGATTTGAGGCCGTGAGATCGGTGATATAGCAGGGTTCGTATCTTAGATACGACATGACGTTGTAGCGGGTCCTTGACGTAGTGTTTCACACACGTCCATGCATACGTAGGCGGTATCAGTATGGTACTAGACGTAGATCAGTATCCCGACCATGATAATTGATAAGAGGATACCAGGTGAACAGTATGATGAATGTGATATTGACCCGTACCCAGATTGGGATGCCGTACGACGGATTTACGTACGAGCTATATTGATGATTGATCCGCACTCTTGACTTGGGATGCCTGATTATAGATATGGTGTCGGATATGATATTATTGAGGCGAGATCACCGACTATACATATACAGGTATGTATATGTATCGACTCAGATGATAGGCGGTTTCCTTACCTGTAGTTCAGCTTGTAGTTCAGCCGTATAGTTTAGTGTAGTTGTTAGATTAGATTAGACTTCTTACCTATTTCAAAAACTAACGAATCGTGGGCATTTTTAAAGACAGCTCAAGGGAATCTACGGATATTTCAAAAACGACGTATCTTTTCATAAAAACACCGTAGCCCCTATTTTCAAAACCCCATGATTCGTGTTATTTCAAAAGGCACCATTCGTAGGACTTATATTAGATTATTGCAGATTAGTTATCGTTGTGTCTAGTATTCAGCTCCCGTACATTATTGCTGTTCGCTCTGCCTCGCATATTTATTTTGCTGCATATTCCATTATTGATATCATGCTGTTAGGACACCAGCACCATTACCGATGATGCGTATGTACCACGTACACCTACTTGCCGGCTCACACACATCTTCATCGGTAATTGCCATGTCACGTACACTTTAGAGAATATAATTGCTTGACTTAGATTGTTAGCTGGTAGTTTTGACATGATATTAGTGTACTTCCCTTATATGCCATATTAGACATTGTAGTTATTACCTACCACTTCATGCATACTGTTATTCAGTTGTTCATGCCTAGTTCATTATCATTGACATATGCACTTGTGATGATTTCTTGAGATTTATGATATTTCTGGATTTCGGGGAAAGCCGCAAAATTTACAACTTATGATCTTTTAAAATATAAAATGTGCGGTTTTCTAGTGATGTAAAGTGTCGTCCACCATGAGTTTGCTGTGGTTTTGGAGATCCGTGTCGAGGAGTGGAGGAACCGTCACGGGTACATGGTGGGCCCGGTATGGTACCCCGGGGCAAGAGGAATGTGGTGTTGACGTTGAGCCTGGCTGGGGAGCACTACCTACCGGTGATATTACCCGACGCGTCGGATATCCGGAGGATACCGTCGTGGTCTTGAGATGGATGGTAGGGGCCGGTCTGGACTGACGGCGCCCTAGATATTGAGATTGAGACATTGATATTTCGAGACAGTGAGATTTATGTTTTGTGTCGATGCTAGACACTGTTGATACTGATTTCATTATGATACCTCAGTTTTAAAAATACGAAGGAAATCTCACTAATTTATGAAAACAGTTTCTTCATTTACATGTATTCTGTTTCATGCATTCATACCTCATTCATATGATATATTGCTACCTGAGGCACTGACACGGGCACATGAGATTACACTCGGGTTAGATATTACCCTAGACATTGTCATAGGCTGCCTGTTATACATTTTTGAGGATATATTATGATTATTGACCTAGGTTGCGTTATTTATGCGATTTCTGTGCGTAGACGTTTTTCTATTCACGAGTTGGCAACTCACCCCCGTTGTGCCCCAGTTTCTTGCAGGTTTGCCGTACAGGTTTCATTACGGCTTGCGGGCTCAGTTTCATTCGGGTGACTTGCTAGTAGGTGGGTTTTTCTTGTATCGTACCCATCATATTACCTTGTATGATATTATTCAGTTGTATCTAGTAAATTCCATCAACCAAACATGTATCTATTGAGATAGAGACCAGTGTTGTTATTCTTTCGACCTTAGAGTCGCTCGTTATATTTCTGGTGGTTTGAGTTCCATTTTGAGTTTTTGATCCTCGCCGTTGGCGTTGTATATTATATTGCTTGTGTGGTTGTGACCGTCGATTGACGAAGAGCTAGCTCCCGCTTGGGGATGCCTTTTTTTGATTTCGTATACTATTCATGCTGTATCCCGTTTGGGAGCCGGTATTTACAAAGGAGACTCTGCCGAAATTTTCAGTAAATTTTTGATGTTTTTTTGAAACCCGCATAATTCGGCTATGCTATTAAAACTACTTGATTTAAATTGGTTTTTCCTACTCTCTACTACTCTTCTTGGTTTGGATTTCTGGGTTTTCGGTTTACTTAGATTACGTACGTCTCGAGACGTTCGTAGTTTAAGTGCCGGTCATGTTCCGTACTTTCGGTTCGTGACAGGCAATTTATTGATTTATATTTTAGAGTGAAGTAGTAACAACAATCAATAACGATATCGTATGTAGCTAGCTGAGATGAGTACGGGTCGTCCTCAAGGATGCATGGAATCTCTTAATCTAAATTTAGACGTGTTGATTGAAAAGAGAAAGAATAGAAGAATAAAGAATATTGGAGAATATTTTCTAGATCTATGTTAAACGCGGATGTAGAATACAGATCTAGTTTAAATACGGATATAGATTTTATAAGAAGAAGGCTTGTAGGGTTCGTTAGGATTTAATAGTTATGGATGACTAATAAAAATTACTCCTTTTATCTATTGATAGATTTAAAACTAGATTGATAGTGATAAACGAGGATTTAAAACTAGTGTATCCACACTATTGACCCTTGACATTTCATTGATCTCTATTCATGTCTAGCCCTTAACAAAACAATTGTTAATCTAATCTCAAATCGCGGTCGAAACTAGCAATAAATTGGTAGCGCGCCCGATAAGGATGTTAATGATTCTTTTGCTAAAGTTTATAAACTTCATAAGACTTAAAAGAAGTTAAAGTATTTTCCCATCCATTGTTCTACCATAATCCTACGAACCATATCAAGTGGAAAATTATTCGCGCATGATGGAGATAGAAGAAGAACGGATAGAAAAGAAATTCATAATATAAAATTAATCTAATAATCTACCTTTATTAATCAACTTCATAAGTACAAAACCTTCAAGTTTAGATTACAAGAGGAAGAAGTTGCTCTCGATCTCTGCCTTGTAGGAAGTAAATACTTCGTCGAATCTCACGTCGCCTTATCGCGTCGAATCACGGACCTGTCGTGGATTACTTTTTCTTTGACGGTAATTTGCTTCGTGTAAAAGGTTGATGATTTCTAGCTTAGCCCTCGGTCCTTTATATAGTCCCAAAACCAGAAACCAAAGATCCCCGGAATTAGGGTTTGTTGTTGAAAATCTAACCTGAAAATCCCAAACCTTAATTCCCCAATCACACCACGGATCCGCCGCAATAATGGCCATTTGGCCGCGCAACCGCGGCTGTTTGGTGGCATCTTGGCTCCAAAACACTGGGGCTGCTTCATTGTGACACCTGGAGATTTATTTGATGTCTGGAAATTGAAAATATTTCCTGAGTCTCTGCCAGTATTGATTCTTCGATTTTATTTAAGTTCATCGGCAGATCTTTTATTCCCGACATATCAATATATCGATCTCCTGACCTGAGCTAAAGCTTGCACAGTATCTCAATGAATAATTTTAGTAATATTTGGTATTTTTGAGATATTATCCTAACTATTTTATATGATATTATATTTTAAGAATATTGATTAAGGATATTTGATATGATACGCATACATAAATTACTAGAATATTATATAAATATTATATGACTACATTTTCCTTCATAATGTTAATCGTAATATATAAACATATGGTAAATAGTATTTTTACAGATAAACCCAAATATGTTCTATATTTATAATAAACACCTTTAAATATTTAAGAAATGTAAGGAAAACGATATATCAAAAGTGCGATATTTTCGACTGAACAAATACCCCCAAACTTAACTTTGATCGTCCCGAGCAAACTTATTTATTCAAGAGTGGGAGAAATAAAGAAGAATAAAAAGAAAAACTAACTAGCACACTTTCGTAGGCAACACGATTGCACTGAGCACGTGCAACAAGCCGTTAAATCTCTAGGTGTCCCTAGTAGGAGGAGTGTTGTCTCCTGAGGGTTTTCAGCGGATTACACCCACAAAATCCTATAATAAAAGAAAGAAAATGGAAGTTACGTACAAAGATAAGAACTATAAAAGAAAAAACTTGAAAATATAAGTTTCCAACTACACCAGTTTTTCAATTGCCATGAGCCCTATCTTAATGGTCATGGAAAGATGTTAGAAATCACATCATCCCTTAATAAAACATCGTCTTTATTCTTCCTCCCTACCATGCATCCAAACATCGATCATATACCCATACGTGTGTGTAAAAGACATCCATACACTTAGAGAATTCAATTCAAGCTATCATACTCTTATCCATCTTCCAAAGTACTTTTTAGTCGGTGGATATTTTAGATGGAATTGCTCACACATACTTCATGCGACCGTTAATACTTCTTGAGGTACTAACCAACCGATTACAAAATGTGCTCGTACATTAAGGCGTAAATCCTCATCTTGCAACACCTAAGGCTTAGCAGTAGCTCCCAAACCAGTTGGGCTAAGGCACTAGGTAATAAAGAACCCTCGCTATATTTTTTTTATGCTGCCTTGGTAATTACAAAACTAGTGTTCGTTTTTTTCTTCACCACTTATATATTTTATATTTTTATACTAAGGCTTTTAGACAAGAGCATTTCAAGGTATCCTCTACCATCCCAAATTTCAAGATGTGTGCAAGTGCGTATAGTAGGGTATCAACGTTCAAATGTCTGGCCTTAAGAACAGGGACTATTTTTCAGACTTACTTTTATTCTCAAATTAGTAATTTCCTTCATTTTACTAACCATTGGGACAACGGATCATAACTACTTATTACTAGTTTCGTTTAAGAAAACATCTAACTTTCTTGCTTTTCTTAAACTATTCATATCTTTCATATGTAAATTTTCACTTTCAAACATTCATTATCAAATTTTTTTTTGTGCTTATATATAGTATAATGCAAAATAATGCGTAAATAAGCACAAACCTCCCCCAAACCTATTTGCAGCAGTGTCCTCACTGATGTTATCGGCTTAGCAAAAAAAACTGTAGACTTGGGAAGAAAAGTTATTAAAGGGGACAATAAATAATAACAGTGAACTCCTCCCCCAAGTCTATCTTTGGCTCACAATATAAAAAAAATCGTTCAAGAGCCAAAATATATCCCCCCCCCCCAAACATGAGTAAAACCGTATTAAGCATTTAAAATTATGAGGGGGTTAAAGTTATTGGTCAAAGTAAAGCTTTACAAAGACCAGAAGTCAATACCAACCATTCAAATATTTTAACAATATAGCACCAAGGAGGGTAGTAGAACATGTCACTTATAGACGTGAAGAAATGGGGAGGGGATAAAAGGTGGAATAGAACGGGTTTACATCTCGGTTTATAGAGACAAAAAAATGATGGTGGATTACTATCATTCTCGTTATTGATAAGAAGAAAGGGTGGTGGTTCAACTTCTTTATTTTGGAGTGTTGTTTTGGGGTTGATTCATCACAACTCCTATATCTTCTAAGAATGTGAGTTCTTCAGCGAAGATTTCTTTAAAGCTTTCATCGATATCCCGAATAATAATCTCATCAGAAAGAACGGGATGATACTCGGACTCCATAAAAGTTTCACATTTAGTGTTAGATGTTGACATGGACAACTCGATAGAGGTGTCCGTATGTGTATAATAATTAGCAGGGTCAAACAACAACATAATATCGGAGCCATGATCAGTATCGTGAAGCTTTTAAAGTTTGCTGCTATCAGAATTTATCGCTTCGACAGAACATACTTGAGCATAGGGTTCGGAGGGTTCACTTCCCAACTTGTAAATGTTAATCTCAATTGACGTCTTCCCAAAAGATAGGGTCATAGAGCCGTTTCGACAATTGAGTATTGCGTCAGAAATCGCAAGAAAAGGTCGACCTAAAATCACCGGGATTTGGTTTCGTGGGTTCGCTACAAGCTGTGTATCTATAACGATAAAGTCCACATGGAATATAAATTCCCCGACTTTGATTAACACATCCTCTAGCTCACCCCTATCTTGGGTGATAGATCGATCGGCCATCTGAAGAGTGCAGTGCCCCGGTTTTAACTCTCCGATCCCTAATTGCACATGGACAAAATACGGAAGCAAGTTAACACTGGCGCCTAAATCGAGTAGAGCACGATTGATATTTTTATCCCCAATAGAAATAGATATTGTAGGACATCCGGGGTCCTTTCGTTTCTTGGATAGTTGTTGGGTAAAAGCAGTGCTTACATTACTCGCTAAGAAAACTTTTTTTGGCACTTGAGTTTTTCTCTTCCTGGTGCACAAGTCCTTTAGAATTTTTGCATAAGACGGAACTTGTTGAATAGCATCTAGGAGAGGAATGTTTATGTTAACTTGCTTTAAAATTTCCATAATCTTCTCCATTTTTTGACTAGGTCTGTTGCCTCTTAACCTTTTTGGATATGGTGATTTATCAATAAGGGTTGGGTCCAACATTGGAGAGGATTGTGGGGATGGAATGCATCCCAGAATTGGAGTTGAAATCATTTTAGGTAGACTCTAGAAAGTGGGCGGAGGGTTCAAGCCTTAGGGAAAACGGAGAATAGGCTCGGAAGAAGGTGGACTAGACGAAATAGGAGAAGAAGTAGAAGCCGGGGTTTCATTAATATCATCAACATCAACGTGTTCACCCACTTGGTTATCCAGCACTCTTCCCGATCTCAACGTGGTAACGGCAATCACATTATAACTTTGTAAGTGGCTAGGATTAGGTATAGGTTGAGATAGTAGTTTCCCTTTCTCTCTCGCACTCATCGCTGCATTTAACTGTGCAAGTTGTGCTTCTATCGATTTTATGCTTTCATCGTGGGAAGCAGTGTTCTGCAGTAACGTTTGGATAGAAGACGTTAAAATGCCAGTCTTTTACATAGAATGTTTAATGAATGTGTTGAGTGCAGAGGGTTTATCAGTACCGCCAAAAGAAGGATCAAAGTTGTTGGCCGGGTTTTGCAAGGGTTGCGGTTGAAAGGGGTGCTGACTTGGTTGTGGTGGTTTCTGTTGCTGTGGAGGAAGTCTTTGATAATTGCTTTGGAACTGGTTTTGATTTTTGGTTTGGTTTTGGTTCCAAGCAAAATTAGGATGATTCCTCCATCCCTGATTATATATGGAAGAATAAGGATCGTTTCTATGTCGCTGCTGAAAAGTAGCATTAATTTGTTCTTGACCTTGAAACGTTGGATTCAAAAGACATTCTTCCGTCAAATGTGATGGGTTAGAACAGCAACCACACACAGTTTTGGGGAGCGTAAATTGGTTTAGGGGGGTTGAAGAGACTTTGTTTTCTATAGCATCGAGTTTCCTTTGTATCGCGGCCATTTCGGGTTTCACTGCGATGGAAATATCGAGCTGATAGATACCTCCCCTAGACGATGTAGGTCTAACGCTTTCCCACTTTAAAGTTTGTTCAGCGAGATTTTCCAGAAATTTCCATGCTTCACCATCATCTTTAGACATGAAATGATATTGACACATGGTTTCAAGCATCTGTTTTGTTGCAAGATTAACACCCTCATATATAATGAGACAAAGGTCTCATCTATTGATTCCGTGATGAGGGCATTATAGAAGAAGATCCTTAAACTGTTCAAAGCATTTCCAAAATGGTTCATTGGGAAGTTGGGTAAACTGGTTAATCTCGCTTCGAACGTGGACAATCTTATGATTGTGATAAAATTTCTTAAGGAATGCTACAACGAATTCATCCCATTTGGCAATAGAATGTGCGGCAGTGTTATAAAGCCATTTTTCTGCAAGATCGCATAAAGTAAAAGGGAGAAGACGTAATCTCATAGCATCCATAGAAAGTTGTGACGTGCCCATCATTGTGCATACGTTTTTGAATTTTTTTATAAAAACGTATGCGTCTTCGGATCCAAACTCGTGAAATTTGGGCAATAGTTTGATGAAGTGGGGTTTAATTTCAAAATTATCCCCATTGGCTAGTGGAATAGATAGACAGGTAGGAAGGGGTCCACGCATAGGGTGGCATCTTTCTTGGAGAAAGATGCGTGGTGGATTCTACGCACCTACGGGTGGTGGCAGGGTGGTGGTGGTAAAATTTGATGGAGAACTATCCATCTCGGTCGATGTGGTGGGTGGAGAGGAAAAAGAAGATGAAGAAGTACCGACTTCGGAGTCGATACCAGAAACGCGGACAAGACGGGCACTAGAATCCCGTGTCCAGCCGAGAATGCACTAAGCGGGTTTAGCGCACGTGGAAATGTGTATGAACTATTTAAAAATTGGTTTGTTTTGAAAAGTGTCAGAGATGAGAATAATCACAAAAAATGCACAAACAACCCTAGAACTAAGGTTACCTACCGCTCCTAGACTTCCAAAGGACAAGTGCCAGAATCAATCCTATACCACCTCTTTATCGCTCTTGTGGCCAGGTAAGTGGGAGGTATCCTCTATACGAATCACCGAAAATAGATAGCCTAATTAAGTAACCACTTTCCTAGACACACTTCCCTAGACACCACAAAAAAAATGCGGATAAGCGATAGATTACCCATGACCCTCCTCTTTCCTAATTGAGCGCGACGGTCCTTAGACTCTTGGTCTAGATATTTTTTAATTAATGTAAGGTAATGCGGATGCTCGTTTTGTGATTTGTGGGGCTTAGGAAGGGTAATGAAATCCCCACCTAATCTAAATTTGGTCTTTGCCCCTTAAAGTCCGTATTAAAATATGCACAAACAAACCAATTACAAAGCACGCAAAAATATTTTTGAGCGGAGATATTTTGCAAAGAATCTTGCAGAAAATATATTATTGGATTTTTCAAAGGAGAGAGAAAGATGTAAAGAAGATACCAGAGGAATTTGGGGGCACAACTCCCAAACTCTGCCGCGGTTCCACCGCAAAAAGCCCCTTAGTGCCGCGGTTCCACCGTGTTTGGGTGTGTTCTTCTGTTGAAATTTCTTCTGTGCACCTCTATACTCCTCTGGTATTTGATAATAGTCTTTGAAACATTATCTCCTCACTACAGTTACTCCAGATATCCTCGCGAAAATCGCACACTAATCGTTAAATATGCAAGATGCGGTTTTGTTTTATTTTATGATATAGATTGAATAAGAATTCAAAATGAAAATAAAAAATTATGCACGTTTCCCCAGTAACGACGCAATTTGATTGATTTCTATTTTAGAGTGAAGTAGTAACCGCAATCAATAACGGTGTTGCGTGAAGCTAGACGAGATGAGTACGGGTCGTCCTCAGGGATGCGTGGAATCTCTTAATTTTACTTTAGACGTGTTGATTGAAAGGAGAAAGAATAGAAGAATAAAGAATAGTGGAGAGTAGTTTCTAGATCTATATTAAACACGGATGTAGAATACAGATCTAGTTTAAATACGGATATAGATTTTATAAAAAGATGGTTTGTAGGGTTTGTTAGGATTTAGTAGTCATGAATGACTAATAAAGATTACTCATTTTATCTATTGATAGATTTAAAACTAGATTGATAGTGATGAACGAGAATTAGGGTTCTTGGAAGAAACTAGTGTTTCCACACAATTGACCCTTGTCCTTTTATTGATCTCTATTCATGTCTAGCCCTTAACAAAACAATTGTTAATCTAATCTCAAATCGCGGTCGAGATTAGCAATAAATTGGTAGCGTGCCTGATAAGGATGTTAACGATTCATTTGCTAAAGTTTATAAACTTCATAAGACTTAAAAGAAGTTTAAGTATTTTTTCATCTATTGTACTACTCTAATCCTACGAACCCTATCAAGTGGGGAATTACTCGCGCATGATGGAGATAGAAGAAGAACGGATAGAAAAGGAATTCATAATATAAAATTAATCTAATGATCTGCCTTTATTAATCAACTTCACAAGTACAAAGCCTTCAGGTTTAGATTACAAGAGTAAAAAGAAGTTGCTCTCAATCACTGCCTTATAGGAAGTAGATACTCCGTTGAATCTCAGGTCGCCTTATCACGTCGAATCACGGACCTGTCGTGGATCACTTGTTCTTTGACGGTGATTTGCTTCGTGTAAATGGTTGATGATTTCTAGCTTAGCCCTCGGTCCTTTATATAGTCCCAAAACCAGAAACCAAAGATCCCCAGAATTAGGGTTTGTTGTTAACAATCAACCTGAAAATCTCAAACCCTAATTCCCCAATCACACCGCGGATCCGCCGCAATAATGGACATTTGGCCGCGCAACCGCGGCCATTTGGTGGCATCTTGGCTCCAAAACTCTAGGGCAACTTCATTGTGACACATGGAGATTTATTTGATATGTGGAACTTGAAAATATTTTCTGAGTCTCTTCCAGTATTGATTCTTCGATTTTATTTAACTTCATCGGCAGATTTTTTATTCCCGACATCTCAATATCTCGATCTCCTGACCTGAGCTAAAGCTTGCACAATATCTAAATGAATAATATTAGTAATATTTGGTATTTTTTACATATTATCCTAACCATTTTATATGATATTATATTTTAAGAATATTAATTAAGGATATTTGATATGATATGCATACATAAATTACTAGAATATTATATAAATATTATACGCATACATTTTCCTTCATAATGTTAATTATAATATATAAAATATGGTAAATAGTATTTTTTACAGATAAACCCAAATATGTTCTATATTTATAATAAACACTTTTAGATATTTAAGAAAGTAAGGAAAATGCTATATCAAAAGTGCGATATTTTCGACTAAACAGCAAGCAACCCTGCCAATTCTAGAGTTAGGAGACCCGGTCTTGACTTCATGAGATGGTCTCCCACTGGACTCTAGAACCCGATTACTTGTGCTCCCCACCTTGGGTCTATCCTAATATGGAAAAGTAAATAATATACATCAATGGTGATATCATTTTCAACCCAGAGGTGTCCCAATAAAAGAATATTACATACAAATTTTTATATGAATGAAAATGAAAAACTCTCATCTCACGCAAAAAACCCCAGCTATTCAATCACGACAATCCAATATAACATATCATAGCAACACATTATATCACATGTCATCAACGTAAGTAAATATGCGTATCCCAATTATCGTTGACGTATAGCAACGAAACCGGCGATATACCACATATTACACTTATGGTGGCAGAAAAGAAATGAAAACTACAATAATTAAAATCCGCAACACCTTGGTCATCATAAACCCGGAATATCTCATACTTCGGATTTCATGCCTAACATATAAATCGTGCACTTTAGTCTCGAATTGAAAACACTTTTCAATTACCAGTCGGGTAATTCAACAAGATTCCTGACAACCTGATCGAATGCTCGCCGAAAACATTAGTAGATGGCCGCACCCCCAATCCCATCGACGAAGTGCACTTAGGCGGAACACCGTGGCCGCGAGCACCCAACCGGATGCTTTTGGCAATGGGGTTCTTTTACAGTCACTTGGTTGGTGATATGGGGCATGGCTATCTAGTAGTGTTACCCGGTGACTATCCGCTTACAATATAAGATTGCGACGGAATTTTGATCCGAATCGAAACTCCGTGGCAATCTATCAAAAGATACTAAATTACTAGATTTACAAAACACTAACAAGTTTTCACAAAACTAATTATTGTGGATTCCAAATATTGTATCACAGATATCTAATCGATGTTAAATATTTCGATCGATTTATCAAACACCCACAATTCTCAGAGACCTCGACAACTAGAAATTCAGAAAAAATACCCAATAATCCAGAAATATCAGAATGGAGCAGCATAAGAAAATTGAACCATCAACTCACCAAGACTGAGGCGGAACCGCGGCCAAACCATGGGATTGGCGGCGGTTCCGCAGCGCAATGGTCGAGTCTTGGTCTCGAAATTCTTGTGGCTCTATAATATTACCTGCACGAATTTCTGAATATTTTTAATCTTGAAAAATCTAACTTGTGAAAAAATTTACAGAAACTTGGGAAAATATGGGTTTCAATATTCGATCGAACACTTTAACGTTGTCTAGGCCACTCCTAATGCTCTAGCTTGGCTCTGATACCGTGAAAGTATGCCTTAGTATGACTACTAGGTTTTTTTAGAAGCATCAAGTATACAATTTTAAAAAATCGAGTGTGCTAATGCATGTCATCCTAGAATCGAACTAGAGAATTAGGATTTCGATGCATGTAATCAAACTTTACACTAAGTGAATAGAGAATACAACCTTTGTAGACCGGCCCTTCACTTCTAAAGCTCCAAGTAGTAGTCCCTTAGCTCTAAGTAATGGTCCCCCGAACTCTTCTTAGGCTCCACTAGGCGAAAGGAACAAACTTGCTTAACGATCATCGAGGCCGAAGATAATCCACGTTGAGGAATATCTAACTCAAGCTACCTCTGCACTAACTAAGAAATTAGTGAAGGAAACAATCTATACTAAAAGGCTGGATTGATATAGATTAATGAAGTAAGAATTTTTCTCACTTTAGAATTTTGTTTCTCTTTTTGTTTTTCAACTCATGAAAAGATAGAGAGCAAAAATGAGATGAAGAAGATGAACTTGTGAATAACCATGGTGAAAGAATATCTCCAATAATATTTGTAGAGACTTAACCATGGCTAGAGATAATAGTTGGGTTAATAAATATCTAGAGTAAAACAAAATTAGTGGACTAAGTCAAGGCTTATACATGCTTCCACAAGCATCTAAGCCATGGAAATTTCCACCAATTTTGTTTTATCTCTTAATAATTAAATCACCCAAATTGTCTTTAGTTTGGTGTGAGTCTCATACACCGATGTCCAATGTATCATCTACCATGACACAATAGAATATGTAACACATATATACAAATATATATATATATATACAAATATATATATATATATATATATATATATATACATACAAATCACACAATTATATATATCAACATATATATAAATCAAGAGAAGAAATTCTTTAGTGAGCTAATATTAGTTAACATATATTAATATATCAAATATATAAATATATATCAAATTATTAAATCAACACTTGATTTAATAATCCGGTTATATCATATATAACCTACTAATATCATTTATATGTATATCAAATATACATATAACAAATTATTGAATCAACACTTGATTCAATAATCCGGTTATATGACATATAACCTATATCGCGAGATTAGAATATGGTATCACATGCACGTATTTAATCAAGGTCACGCACATATCACATATGTACCCTACTTCGTTTCGCTTGAGCTAGGAAACCTCTGTGTGGGACTCTAAAGACGCGTCAATACGCCCGCAGTAGGTAATGACCATATCAGTTACCAACAAGACGTTAGCGATACTAGCTGGATGTAATGGCTACCTAGGTATTGAGCGAATAGAAGATCAACAAGCAAGCTTGTCCAAACTCCCCGCAAAGCCTATAAGCAACACTACCGTACAGTCCGGTCTCTTCTTCTAATATGTCGCATATCGAGTCTAGGAGTGGAATCATCAGACCCCAATAACTTGATAAGTGATGCCGATGTGAGGCTCATAACGGATGGAGAAACTACTGATAACACTTAGCAGTAAATCTCATCAACAGCCCTTGCTAGAGACTTCCTGTTATAACCAATCGAGCATAGCGCAACATCAACTCCCAATACCAGGAGAGACGAAACTCCTCCTATCACTCATTGCCTCCATGTGCCTCGGGATTGTACCCAAAATCCATATGTTTGCATGACTCTTTTGAGCCATGGTAGGGAGGAAATCAAAGCACTGTGGGAACCACACAAGACTCTATGACGATCTCTGGTCTACAGACTAGCATGTACAAGTATCACCACAGAACTGCTATCTGACGATAGGTATAATACCGTCTAGGAGTTCTCGGTGAGTTCTGTTCGGTGTACCCATTCTCTAATGAGCACTTGTGTATAATCTTTGATGTCAAACACCAATGGATATGAGATCATCCATCGCCCCATACAGGGTCAAGAAACGTACACACCAGTCTACTCTGGAATATCGATGCCCTGCCTCGATACTCCCTCGACTAAGAACAATTAAAGGATGTGCTTACGGACTACCCAAGCCCTACTAATATGATCTGCATCATAGTCCTGATAGTCAAGCTAACATCTTAAGGGCTTTATCAACATGTATCAGAGAGAGAGAGACGGTATAATAATACTATTATACATGTTAAGATAAAGAGCAACCAGATAGCTTACTATCATGTTGAGCAAGAAAGTCCTCTCTATATATGACCAAGCATCCACTATAATATACAATCATATACAATAATGGCCTCTAGGGCATACATATAACTAACATCCAGAACACTCTGTATCACTACGAAGATCCACATTTCTTGGATATTCCATCGTATAGTTACATACGAACTCGAAGGAACTCATTCCAGTTCGATGATGGATTCTGGTTCTGGAGAAATTGAATAGGATTATTCAGTTGTCTTTTCTCTTTACCTTCTCTCAGATTACGAGAGCTCCTAGTATTAGGAGAGTACACCTATTACGCTTATTGTATAGTCTTCTTCCAAACCTTAGGATGGTGCCGAAGGGTATGGAAGGAAGAAAACCAATTAGTCTGAGTGTGGTGTACAGAAGGTAATAAGTAAAGACATATAAATGGATTAGATTAAGGGCAAAGAAAATTGCGACTGCTATCATTCACGACAAAACCGCGTATACCCCTACCACTCCTATATGACCTTTGCATATCTTCGGAACACTCCGTATCACTACGAAAATCCACATTTATTGGATATGCCATTTTATAGTTACATACGAACTCGAAGAAACTTGTTTCAGTTCGAGGATGGTTTCTGGTTCTGGAGAAATAGAATAAATATTATTCAGTTATCTTTTCTCTTTACCTTCTCTCAGATTGTAAGAGCTCCTAGTATTCGGAGAGTACACCTATTGCGCTTATTGGATAGTTTTCTTCTAAACCTTAGGCTGGTGCGAAGGGCAGGGAAGGAAGAAAACCAATTAACCTATGTGTGGTGTACAGAAGGTAAGAAGTAAAGACATATAAAGGGATTGGAGTGAGGGCAAGGAAATATATGGTTACTGTCATGAATCTAGATAGTGGAAGAGGCATTACTAGGAATACCCGGCCACCCCTTCGAAACATTTTCATGTTTCAGTTTTACTGTGCGGTGTTAATTGAAAACGGTTTTCCCAATTAGATCCAACTTCAGGGTATGTATTTACCAGTGTTTGATTCTCACATCTGTATAGCGTTATAGATGCTGAGTGGGAGTAAGATGTTGGGAATTGAGTGATTAGATTCTCTATATATCAGAATTCTTTGTAATTGGTGATATTTGAGGAAATCGTCTGGGTTTTGCCTGATGGCAAATATATTTGGTTTTGAATATCCGTCGTTATGAACCAATTTCAAACTGATATATCTGTAGGTTTATTTTATAAAGTGAGATATAATCTTTTGAAATTATGTCTATGAAATTTACCTATATCAGTTGATGGTTAGGTAAGAAGCATTTAACGGCGGTGTAATTCTTCTTAACCATAGTACAGTTTTCAACCTACAGCGCACAGGGTTCGAGTTATCAAACTCAGTGGACTTATACAGAGTATTTTATGTTGTCCGGTGTCCGTTAAGACAAAGGGGTTGGTACTCTTACTATATTCTGTTTACTCGTGACTTCTCTAGTTTTAGACAAGTATTTTGTTGAAATACAAGGTCCAAGTTTTGAGAAGTTATAGGTATAAGAATAAAGTAGAGAATCATATGTTGCAAGTATCAGGATTCTTCAAGGTGATCGAAGATGTAGATACATGTGTTAGGTATTCCGTTGTATGTAAAAGTTTTGAGAAATTGCTTCTCTTTCAGGTTACTCATGCATGGGTGCATTCCTTGATGAGTAATGCTGCTTGGCCTACTTCCATTTAGTTGATATGCCCTGGAAACAACTGCATGTTTTTGAATCTGGTTCCAATTAAATTTGTGCCTTTGTTTCTATATGGATATAGAATGGATTCATACCTTAACGATGTTAAGGTATATGGAGGTGTCCGGCTTATGCTTAAAACCAGAATCTAGATAAACTCTAGGCACGTTTCAGTAATAGCAGTTTGTGGGTTATCCCGGGTTCTGACGAGGGTTAACATTCTACCAACTGGAAGATCAATAGTTATATTGTTCTTTACTCGCCACAACTTTAGTAAAATGAATCTTTTTTAGAAAACCTTAGTGGGAGTATAGTAGAACTGGAAGCGATTCCAGAACCACAAACGATTACTGAAAATTTAATAGAACCAAAAGATTCAATTGGATTCGACAATCTATTAGCCATTCCGTAGATTTGGTGGGTAAGCTCAGGCACCCGAGAGATACTTCGGTCTTCTCAAAGATGGTGACAGGAAAGTTTTTGATGACCTAAATTTCACACTACTGCTGTTCTAGACTATGAAATCTGGCAGGAGGATGAGTATAATGTTGTTCTAAACAAGCTTTAGAAGTGCATGTGTATATGATTCTACCAAAGGGTTGTTGTTGTCAGTGGGAGCAGCGGAAGTATAGTGGGCAAGTAGCTTTAGTCTATTTATAGACTAAAGCAGGTATAGCGGAGATAGATCATCTAGTTTTGATGTGACGGTCATAGAATTTGACATCATCAGAATAAGAGATGGATCTGGTAAGAATGTAGTAGGGAATGATGTCCTGGTATTTGGATGACATACTCTTGATAGGAAGTGATATTCATATACTACGATCGGTTATACTATGGTTGTCACAAGGTGTTTCTCCACATTGGATCTGCATAAATATCAGGGATTCTGGTTACCAGATCTATGGTTTTAGATCTAGATTTGGGAAGTGTCCCAATTTAGGTACTTAACACTATTCTAAAGGTGTTTTAGAATGAACGACTCCTGGCGTGGTGGTGTACCCGCAGGTGATAGAGTCACCATTGTTAGTGTATATGCCCTAGAGGCCATTACTGTATCATGCTAGTTTGTATATTACTTAATGGAAGCTTGGGGTATTCACCTTGTATATACAATCTTGCTCAAAATAGTAGTATGCTACTTGGTTTGTTTCTACTTCAATGTGTACATGTGTTTATTTTAGTATATCGCCTATACACATTAGTGGAGCCCTTAGGATCTTTGCTTGATTACCAGCGTTGTGATGGCAGTCACACTAGTGGGGCTGGGTAATCTATAAGCACATCCTTATGCAGGTCCCTGGTCGCAGGACTATCGAGACAGGGCATCGATACTCCGGAGTAGACTAGCGCATGCGCTTCTCATCCCAGTGTGGGAGACGGTCTGTCCCACAGCCGTCGGTACGTCGTACTTGAGATAGTATGCGGGTGCTCGTTGGGTTACGAGTACACTGGACAGGACTCGTCGGGAACTGACTAGTTGGTATTATGCCTATCGTCAGTTATCAGTTCCCAGGTGACATGAGTACAGCTTAGTCCGCTGACTTGACACTGTCACTTCGCCTCGAGTCTGTTCCCACTGCACTTTGATTACTACCCTACCACAGCTCAAAGGAGTCGTGCAAACAGGTAGTAGTTGGGTGCAGTCCCGAAGCACTTGGAGGCAGTGACGGTTAGACAGGATTCGTCTCTCCCGGTATTGGGGGTTGATATCGCGCTGTGTCTAGGAGAGCCATTACACGAGTAGTCCCTGGCCAGGGCAAACGAGATATACTGGTAGGCTTCCAGTGTTATCTCAGGGTATTTTGGGCTTCACTCCGACACGACTTGTACCGCTATTGGGGGACTGACGTTTACCGCCCCCTAGGCCCGCCATGCGATGTATCAGACGAACAGACCGGACTGTATGGAAAATGTCACATTCAGGCTCAGTAGGAGTTCAGATGGGTTTCACCTCGTCAGTCTTCTTATCGGCATCTACCTGGGGACCGTTATGCACAGCTAGTGCCGCTTGCGGTCTGTGGTTAAACCCACTGCCAGCGTAGTGTCGAGTCTTTAGAGTCCCACACAGAAAGCTATTCACCTTTAGGCAAAAGAGTAGAGGTCGCATGGTTTTGCGACAGGTCGCATAGTTTTGCGACAGGGTTCGGTCACATCCGTGCACTTGTGCACGTACAGTGTCCGGACAGTTTACACTAGCGGTCTTTGGTTTAAGCCAGATCCTAGTGTACCTTTTGGGATTGGATTTATCCAGTATGCATTCGTGTTCCTCGGAACGCGGATGCGGGTGTGTATGCACAGTTGACGGAGAGACAGAGGCAGAGGATTCTTATTAGGGTTGTTGACAGTTGACCGTTGACTATTGACTTTTTGCTTAACCCTAATGAGAATATGATATGTGATTAACAATTATATTAATTAAGTATTATGGTGACATGGTTGTTGAGGGATTGACTTTGTTGACTTGTTGACTTTTATTGACTTGTTGACTTTGTTGACCGGTTGACTAGGCTTGACTAGTTGACCATCATGATAACTATAGTTATCATTTCATGGCAAAGACTTTTGCTTGCTTGCTCTTTTGTGCAAAATGAGTGCATGAAATGATAAGGCTATGGTTGCTTAAACCATCATATAATACTTGATTGATATGAGGTGTTATGATTGTTTTGGATTATGAGAGCCAAATGAGAAAAGTCTTCTCTCATTCTATCATTCTCATTTTGTCTCTTGTTCTTGAGCTCTCATCTCCTCCTCTTGCTCTCCCTCTCTTAACTCTATGGTTCATTTGTCTCATGAGTTGAGAACCAAGAACCATAGATAAAATCCCATACAAACTCTTCTATACTCACTCTAGTTCACAAGGTTTAGCAAACCGAGTGAACTAGTTCAAAGATCGAAGAAGGAGCCAAAGGTTGAAGCTTTCAGGTGGATCTATCTTCGGCGTAAGGAGACGACGGGAAGAAGCCGATTCGGACAACCATCGAAGCTTGAAGACGAAGGAGTTCGAGAAAAAGAAAGGTATAACCCCCTAACCGAGTAGTTAGCAACTCGTAGTTAGGTTGTTAGTTAGATGTTTAACAAAGATCCGGGTTTTAAGTCCATGTTACCACCTCTAAGAAAATCGTTTTTCATCAAATTCCGCATGCCCGAAAGTACCGGGAGAGGTAGCATGGACTTACAGTGGTATCAGAGACTAATTAAACTCTATCTAACATGCTAGCAAAGTAGCTAGAAGATCGATCAAAGAAAAGTCACGAAATGAACACGAGATTTTCAAGTTTCTGCCGATTTTTATTCTGTTCAAAAATTGATAAATTTTATCTTAAAAATCGGCTCAGGCTTTTTTGTGAACACCCACTAAGTTTGGTCCAACGATCGAGTCAAAGCGCCGCGGAAACACGGCGGGAGCACGCTCCCGCCGCGGTTCCGCGGCCGAGTTGACTCGGCCGAGTTCCAAGTTTGGTGCAGTGTTTTCCTGGGGTTGTTTTGGGATTTTTGGAATATGTATTTTCATCCCAGATTTTCCAGAACGAAAATTTTATTTTTGGGGTACGGTCCTAAAAATCCGTATTTTTTATCGAACTTCTAAAAGACTTTAGCTGACGGGTTTTTCTGTAATGTGATATTTGTATTGAACGTCTGCTAATCGCTATATGTCGATTAGTGGGGGTTATACAAATTTGTGATCTGTAATGTTGCTGGAATGTGTATATGAATATGTTGGATTGTCACGGGTGAATAGCCGGGGGTTGTGAGACGAGATTTTTTCTTTTCTTTCAATTCATGTAAATTTGTAAATTGATGTAATAATTATTTGTATGGCCGCACAACCGGGTCGGGGTTGTAGCCGTCATTGTATAATTTCTTTTTACTGTTTTTGCTCCTAGGATAGACCCATGGAGGGGGTGCACAAACTACCGGGTATGCCGAAGTGCCGAGTGGCCTACTCACGGAGATGAGGGAGGTTGCTTCGCTTCGGGTACTTGGCGGGTAGTTTGCCGCCCCCGTAGGGGTCTTGGGTGGGGTATTGGCTATTCACCGCGACCGTGTAATCTGCTTTTCGTTACAGGCTCGTACGAATTACAGATTCCTAGTATATCCAATGTATTCATCTGTGATCTGAAATGTCTATCATTGCAATATATCTATATATGATATTATTTAGGCGTTGCTTATGTTTTACAGCCGCGCTAGCCCAGCCCCCGCTCTGTCGTTAGTTAAGTAACCTAACGGGTAATGACGGGGCCCCGTGGCGAATGCGAATGGCATAAGCGTACGTCATATTTTGGTTGTTTTCTGCAATGGTAGGATTAAATGATGGGATGCATTAAAAGAACTAATGCAAGAATATCATGCATTAAAAGAACTAATGCAAGATAATAAACCAAGTAAAAGTCGTTGGAACACTTTCGAAAAAGCACTCGGTTCTTTTCAAAACCAACTTTTAAATGCGGAGTTTGAGCCACTCCTTTTAAAAGCTATCTCGTTCCATCAACTATATCAAGTTCTCTACGTTCACGGTTTCGCCAAAACCATTCATAGCCCTCCGTCGTTTCACATGAATAGTCAATAGTATTCAAGCTGTGTTTGTTGGCCAAAGTCAAGGCATAATGATTGGTAGCTATTGGGTATTCATGTGCAGCATAGATAGATGCGTTGGTTTGGAACAGTCGTACTGCCTTGTTGGCCAAAGTCAAGGGTAGGTACGGGTGGATTCAAATTAACCTGGAGAACGACGGATAGAACTTGACATGTGACTTATGATTTGTTGGCCAAAGTCAAGGTCATAAGAGCATGGGGCAAAAATCCACATCGGGTGTTTCAAAAGAACTGAAACTTGCTAGTGTTGCATACCATTTGAGTGTGATGATTCTGGTAGGATTCCTTCAGTTTCGTCACGCAATGATATTTGGATCCCGATCCTACTATGAGTATATGCTACTCCTCGGGAAATTTCTCACTTAACGATCAATGCTATAAACCAAGTAGGTGTCTAGAAAGGTGTTAGCGGGGCTACGCCCCCAGGGAAAAGTGGTTCTTGAATTAAGGAACTTCGCGAAAGCGTTGGAAAACCTCCCTCGAAGTACCGATACTGGCCTGGCTGAACGGTTAAGCAAGTATTGTGCGGTGGGATTGATCCGGACTAATTCTTCCTTTATGGTTTGAGAAGGGATTCGAGAAACAGTGGGAGCCATCCTGTTTAGACAAACTAAAAACCACTCTTTACTTGCAAGAGCATCATGCTGAGTGTTTCTTCTTCTCTCTCCTAATTGCAGCGACCAATCGACATGACTGGACTTAAGTTACTTCTAGATAAAAACATACTGACAGGGCCAAACTACAAAGATTGGCTCAGGAATGTCAAAATGGCAATCACTTACGACAAGCTGGGGTATCTTCTTACCACCAAAGCTCCCCCTGTCCCTGGTCCCACTTCCAGCATCGCGGATAAGGAAATCCGTAAGACTTGGGAGATTGATAGCGCGAAGGACAAATGCCTCGTGCTTGCCTCTATGGACAATGAACATCAGAGGAGGCACGAGAATATGGACCTGGAATCCATATTTCTTCATACAAAAGAACTGTATGGAGAGCAATCTCGTATCGCAAGATACGAAGCGTCGAAAAAGTTATTTTCGGCAAGGATAGCCGTCGGATCGTCGGTAGCAGAGCACGTGCTTAAGATGATCGGCTACATTGAGGATCTCGCGGACCTAGGAACCACATTGGAGAGTGAGCTCTATACGGACTTAGTTCTCCAGTCCCTTCCTTCCACTTACGCCCAGTTTATACTGAACTTCAACTTACAAGAAAAAGAAGTTGAACTTTCAGAGCTCCTCAACATGCTGAGGAGCGCAGAGGGCACCCTACAGAAAGGTAGGGAAACATCCACTTTGTTTGTAGGAGGATCATCTTCTTCTAAGTCCAAGGCGAAAGCCAAGGGAAAGAAGAAGAAAGCCCCCGCCAAACCAAGGGGCGGTGTTAGTAAAGTGGATATGAAGGGAAAGGCAAAAGCAACAAAGAAAGCGGGGAAGCTTGTGGATAAGGAAGAATGCTTCTATTGTCATAAGAAAGGACACTGGAAGAATGATTGCAGGGCTTGGAAGGCCAGAACACAGGAATTGAAGCAGGTTGCAGCTTCAGCTTCAGGTGTGTATGTTATTGAAAACTGTCTTTCAATAAACTCTACTTCCTGGGTATTGGATACCGGATCAGGATCTCATATCTGTAATTCTTTGCTGGCGTTGAGAAACCGTAGGATTTTGAAGGCAGGTGACATGACCCTCAGAGTTGCGAACGGAGCTAGCATGGATGCTAAAGCCCTGGGGGACTATCACCTGGGAATGTCAGATGGACATGTTTTGGTTTTGCGTAATTGCTTTTTTGTATCCAACGCAACTTGTAATATCATTTATGTATCTTTAGTTTCTAAAGAAGGTTATGAATTTGCGTTTGTAAGCAATGTTGTAAACATTCACCTTAATCAAGTTCTGATTGGGTCAGGTACATTGAGTAATGGTATATACGTATTAAACCAACCACAGATTTTCAATGTCCAGAATACACACAAAAGAAAGTCTCCAGAAATCAATCAGACTTTCTTATGGCATTGTTGACTGGGTCACATCAATGAGAGAAGGTTGATGAAGTTACATACAGAAGGATATTTGAATCCGTTCGAATATTAATCATATGCCACTTGTCAATCCTGTCTCAAAGGAAAGATGACAAAGACCCCGTTTACTTGGCACTGAGTAAGAGCGAGCGAGCTCTTGGGACTCGTACACAGTGACGTGTGCGGTCCAATGTCTACACATGCGCGAAGCGGTTATTCTTACTTCATTACTTTTACGGATGACTTTTCAAGGTACGGTTATGTCTTCTTAATGAAACATAAGTCCGAAGCCTTTGGAAAGTTCCAGGAATATAAGAATGAAGCAGAAAAACAAACCGGAAAAAGTATCAAGATTCTAAGATCGGATCGAGGTGGAGAATACTTCAGTGCCGAGTTCCTGGACTATTTAAAAGAGAACGGAATTCTCTCTCAGCTTACTCCTCCATACACTCCGCAACATAATGGTGTATCGGAGAGACGGAACCGAACCCTATTGGATATGGTACGGTCCACGACGAGTAACGCTGAGTTACCGCGATCATTCTGGGGGTATGCGCTAGAATCAGCTGCATACCTTTTGAACCGAGTTCCAACTAAGAATGTGCCTACTACACCATATGAGATGTGGTGTGGGAAGAGACCCTATCTTAAGCACATTAAGACATGGGGATGTCCAGCTTTTGTCAAAAAGCAGCATGCGGACAAGCTCGAGGCACGCTCAGTACAGTGCAAGTTTGTGGGATATCCAAAGAACTCCAAGGGATATTTCTTCTACTGCGAAGAGGAACAAAAAGTTCTTCTTCTCGTCATGCCTACTTCTTGGAAACTGAGTTTTTTGAAACCCAGATAAGTGGGAGCACAGTAGAACTGAAAGAAATTCCAGAACCACAGACTATTACTGAAAGCTTAGTGGAACCAGAGGGTTCAAAAGAACAGGACATTCCTATGCCGCTCCGCAGGAGTAGTAGGCAGTCTCATCCTCCCGAGAGATACTACGGTTTTCTCATAGACGGGGATAGAGAGGATTGCATCATAGATTATGATGAGCCTACTAGCTTCCAGCAAGCCGTTCAAAGCGTCGACTCGGTAAAATAGCTGGATGCAATGCGGACCGAAATGGAGTCCATGTACACCAACAAAGTATGGACGTTGGACGTTGCTCCAGACGGGGTAAAACCCGTAGGATGCAAGTGGATCTTCAAAAGGAAGATTGGTGTAGATGGACAGGTTGAGACCTATAAAGCTAAACTTATAGCAAAGGGTTTTCGTCAAAGACCTGGTTTGGACTATGACGAAACCTTTTCTCCAGTGGCTATGCTGAAATCCATTCAGATCCTTCTTGCCATTGCTGCCTTCCACGATTATGAGATTTGGCAGATGGATGTAAAGACAGCTTTTCTAAATGGAAATTTAGAGGAGTGTGTCTATATGGACCAGCCAGAGGGTTTCATTCAGAGTGGGAGCAGCGGAAAGGTGTGCAAGTTGCTTAAGTCCATCTATGGACTAAAGCAGGAATCGCGGAGTTGGAACATCTGTTTTGATGAGACAGTCAAGGAATTTGGCTTTATCAAAAATCCAGATGAACCATGCATCTATAGTAGATTTGTAGCGAGAACTGTAGTATTCCTCGTTTTATATGTGGATGACATTCTCTTAATAGGAAATGACATTCCTATGCTACAATCTGTCAAGGGGTTCTTGTCGCACAGGTTCTCTATGAAAGACCTGGGTGATGCCTCTTACATCCTGGGGATCCCTATCCATCGTGATAGATCCAAGAGGATATTAGGACTTTCACAGTCCAAGTACATCGACACCATACTGAAAAGATTCAGTATGGAAGATTCCAAGCGCGGTAACCTACCGGCTTGTCACGGGATCACCCTCTCTAAAGAGATGTCTCCCAAGACTGATTTGGAGAGGGCTCGCATGTCTATTATACCCTACGCTTCTGCGGTAGGCTCTATAATGTATGCGATGTTGTGTACCAGACCGGATGTAGCTTATGCACTGAGTGTAGTAAGCCGGTATCAGTCAAATCCTGGGGAGAAACACTGGATAGCAGTAAAGAACATTCTCATGTACCAGAGAAGGACGAAGGAGATGTTCTTGGTGTATGGCAGAAAAGACCTCCAGATCGAGGCCTTTGCTGACTCCAGCTTCCAGAGTGACAAGGATGATTCCAAGTCCATGTCGGGTTTTGTCTTTACCCTCAATGGAGGGGCGGTGTGTTGGAAGAGTTCCAAACAGGAAACCGTTGCAGACTCGACGATGGAAGCAGAATACATCGCTGCATCTGATGCCGCAAAAGAAGCTGTCTGGATGAGGAAGTTCTTGAAAGAACTTCAGGCGGTTCCATCCATTGTTGACCCAATACCTCTGTATTGAGACAACAACGGGGCTATAGCTTTAGCGAAGGAACCCAGGTCCCATCAGAGATCCAGGCACTGTTCAGACCATAATATTGCATTTATCATTCCCCTATTCTTATCCCTTTTATAAATAAACAGGTACTCTTGACGCACGTTTGTTGCATATTACAGGATACAGGTTTCTGGAGCAAATACAGTGGAAAAGACACAAAACAACAGAAAAGGGACTTTTGACCAACAATTAGACAGATCTCAGTCAAGCCCAGTTCATATAGGTGCAAGACAACGCAAGTCAAGGTGAAACGGTTAAAAATCCCAATACAAGTCTTCACTGAAAATCTGGAGAAGACTCAGAAGTCCAACAGAGGAAAGAAATATAAAAAGACAAAGCCCAAGAACCCCTGAACCAAGCCCAAACTTTTCAGAGCCCAACTCCTCAGTTTGGCCGCGGAACCGCGGCCAAACCCATGCTGGCGCCGCGGTTCCGCGGCCGTTAGGAGCCCGTGTCGGTGCGTTTTTCTTCTGCTGGTGCGCTGTTCTGGGTGTTGTGATTTTAAGTGGGCAAATCTGTAATTGCGCAAGTGCGAGAGTCTGTAACCCTAGGTTTCCTATTTTCCTATAAATTGTAGTTTTAGATCTAAAAATTGTATGCCTCTTTTCAATAAATAAAATTCAGAAATTCTGGAAGTGACATTCAGATCTGTTCTTTATCGCTTGGAGGGAGCCATCACCATTAGTAAGTGTTTTTCTTTTATTCTTTTAATGTTATTTCATCCCCTAATGAGCGAGTAGTCTCCTCGCTTGTTAGGGTTAGCCTTAGGGAAAGGGTTGAGAGATGAAATCTCTCACCCCTTTCAATGCCATATTAAACTATCCCATTAAGAACTCCATGCATGCGCGCACAACCGCTCCCTGCGGCACCCTACCCCTCGAGGTAACGGTGAACCGCAGTATAAAGGCCCGGTTGCGCGCGTTTTCCATGGGGGTTAGGGTAATTAACTATAAAGGAAGGATACGAATCTAGAGGAAGAAAATATCTTCCCAAAAGAGTCGTATCCACTTTATCGATAATTACTATAACACATAATGGATCTAAAATACGGCATTGAAAGCGGTGAGGAAACATCAATCTCCAAAACTTCCTCTAAGCCTAACCCTAGCAAGAATTTAAATTAGATTAATTAAGTTTTAGATCTAGATTTTTATAAAACCAAAACGACAAATAGAATCAACTCGTTAAGACACACTAAAGGAATTTACCCGTCTCTGTGGATCGACCCGTACTCACCGGCTAGCTGCGAAGCGACGCCGTTCTTGATTGCGGTAAACTCATATTTTTGATCTATCTTCTAGAAAGCGCAAGCACGCTAAATCTCATCCAATCAAATGGCGCCGTTGCCGGGGACGGCGTAATCTTTCTTTTTGTGAATTTTCGGGTTGATATAAATTTTAAAAATTATAAAAATCTGAAAATATAAAAAAAAAAATTAAAAAAATTTATCAAACTTGATCTGTTTGAAGGGTGTATTGTTTGAATCTTGCAGAACAGCGAAGAATTGAAGATCTGGAATTTTACAGAGGGCAAATCAAAATTTGGAGCATAAGAACAGAGAGCATTTGTAATTACAGAACAGTGCAAAAATTTTCAGAGCGCGATCCAACCAGAACGCCGCGCTTCCGCCGCAAATATGGGTCTCCCGCCGCTGTTCCGCGCTTCCCTGGCCACGTCAGCACCTGAAAATTTGCTGGTTTGTTTTATTTTCCTCCCCTCTGTAACCTCCATATATCCACTGTTAAAATTTTTATGCAGGATTTCTTTGCGTAAAATGTCTTTCTCCCCCTTCTAAATAACAGATTTCTGCAGGTTTCTTTGCGCCGCGCTAAAAATTGATTGCAAGTGAAATTTTATTGTTTTGCATAATTTAACCGGACTCTAAGGGGCTAATTGACAAACTCAGATTGGGTGGGGATTTCATCACCCTTCCCAGGACCCCAGAAAACACCTAAAGCATTTTGCATCGACCACCTTTAATTAAAAAAGATTAGACTCAGACCTAAGGACAGCGAGCTCAATAGGAAAAGGACTAGGGTAGGCATCGGCCGTTTATCCTAACCGGCATTGCGGTGTCTAGGCTAGTAGTTATTAATTAGGCCCACTGTAGTGGTGGTTCCTTCCCACTTACCTGGCCGTATTTGTCCGTGAAGAGGCGGTTTGAGGTCTATTTCTAGCCCTAGTTAGGAGCTGTCTAGTAGACCTAGGCGACCCTAGATCTAGGCCTGATTGTGCATGTGTGGTTGATACTTTTGTGTCACGAGTCCATTTTCTAAAACCGTCTTGCAAAACTCTTCAATAAAAAATTAAAGAAAAATCTTTTAAAAACTTGCAAAAATTTTGTCGCTAAGAAATCCTTGCATTCTTCTATCATGGGTACCCCACATCATAAATCTCTTGCCGAATCTTGGTATCCCGAACCTAACTTTGCGTCGTTCGTTAATGTGTTCGGTCAATTTAAAAACGATCCCTCCTTGCCAAAGAAATCTTTGAAAGATCACATAGAAGAGTCTAGGAAAAACAGTTTGACTTTTCAACCCACTTTGTGTCAACCGAGTCAACCTTTACAACTTACATACGTTGACACCACTTCTTCAAGTCCTTCTGTCACTCCTAGGCCGATGTCCATTGCTGAGCATATTGCTCAATCTCGCAGTCGATCTTTCACCCCTCTCCACTCATCTAGTTTTAGGGATCCACACGATTATTCACCTTCTTATCCATATGTTGACCCTACTCCTGTCTTACCACCTACTTCCTACCCATCATACCCGACCTTCCCACCTTCACTAGACACTGTTTCGACACAGCCATTAGGGAGTTTCACATACCCAACCAATTGTGAATCTTTTACTGAAACCCCCTCACCACCTAAGTCTAGTTTGGAAGAGTCATTGGAAGTATATATTGCTGCAACAAATAAAATGATGAGGACAATGGAAGCATCTATGGCCGCCCTTACGCAACCTAGTGAACCGGTAGCTAGTGTCCCGCTAGCTCCGAATTTTTCAATGTGTAAGGCGGCAGTGGGACAGAGTGAGAATGAGAGAGGATTTTCAAATCAAACCTACCCTTACCCAATTGAAGCCCACAACTCCGGTTTTCCATCGATTATTCCAAATGATTCACCAGTTGAAAATAAAAATGAGTTGTGCGATTTTGTAGTGTTTGATTTGCCAAATTGTGAGGAACCCCTTTCAAGTGAAACCGTACCTAATCCTTTCGATCTTTACACCTCCACTCTAGAACCTACATTGATAAATATCCATGCTGTGGATAAAGTGTCTAAAGAAATTGATTTTCACTTGATTGAGGATATAGACGCCGGGAATATTTCGGATGATGAACCTGTCGATTTAATAGAAATTTTATGTTCAAATCATCATCCTGAGTTATTAAATGTTTCCCCCGAATCTCATATGCGTCTAGATTTTAATGATAATGGCATGGATGAATTACATATTGAGGATAGTACCGAGGAGAGCCTTGAGGATAATATCGAGGTTGAACCATTTTTATTGGATGTGTCAGATTTTCCAATTCAGCCTCCTGAACCTTTGACTGTTATATCACCCTCCCTCCTTCCTATTGTTCCGACCGAACAAATGACTGTTACGCTTTCATCTCCGATACCAAGTTCGGCGTACCCATGTTTTCTTGCAAATCTTGAGGGATTTGACCCCATTGCACGACGAGTTGGTAGGTTGGCGCAATCGCTTTTAACACATCGATCATCACATATTGCGCTGATTTATTCACTCAATTTACACCCTCAAGATCGCACTCCATTTCTTTCTTCTTTCCGTCTTTCTTCTCCCCCACCGAGACCTTATTTTACCATTCTTTTCTCAACACGGTCTCGCGTGCTTTACATCTCTTTTCTTTCCATCCCATTCTTGCACCAACTCTACCATTACCATGATAAGATTTTTGAATGGTTGGTGCTAACATTTGGCTTGTGTAAGGCCAAGCTTAAGTTTGGGGGGGACCTTTGTATATATGTATATATCCTTTTGTTTTCTTTTAAAAAAAAAAAGAAAAATTAAAAATTCAAAACATAAAAAATTATAAATAAACAGGGGAGTATCGGTATTTTTACCCTCTTGGTTTAGCATGACAGTGAGGACACTGTCAAGTTCAAGTTTGGGGGTATGCTCGGTACGTCTTCTTCCTTCGCATTCATTTGTATATATTTTTGCATTTGCATATTTATTTGAAAACCCATAAAAATTTGAAAAATTTCAAAAATTATAAAAATTAATGTATTCAATTTTGGCTTATTTGACGTGAGTTTGACAAATAGGTTAACTGGTTAGGAACAACTAGATCTTAGACTTAGTAAGTTAAAAACCCTAAAAATAACCTTCCTTAAAGTTTAACAGTAGAAAGTATATGCCTTGTAGTTTATTTAGAAATAGGCAAATTTTGGGTTCACTTCTTGGTCTAAGTCGAAACAAGGGAAGAGTATTGATGTTCTTATTAGAGTATAAGTTTGAAAAATAGTTCCTAGCTTAAGTCTAGATTCTGAAAATGTATACCCTACAATTGCACAATCACGCACCTTGAAACTTGGAATAGTAGAAGAGACCTTGAAATGCTCTTGTCTTAAGTCCTTAGTACGATGAAAATATAAGAAAAAGATATGAAAAAAATGGACACTGGTTTTTGTGATTACTTAAGGCTGTAAAAATAGAAAAAAATATTTAGCGAGGGTGCTTCATCACCTAGTGCCTTAGACCAACTGGTTTGGGAGTCACTGCTAAAGCCTTGGGTGTTGCAAAGACTAGGAAGTACGCTTTAAAAGTGCAAACGCATTTTGTAATCGGTCGTTGGTACCTCAAGAAGTATTAACGGTCGCATGAAGGATGTGTAAGCAAATTTCATTTTAATAAGTGCTTTGGACGAGAGTATGATTGCTTGATTTGAATTTCCAAGTGTAGGGGTAATATATACACACACGTAGGGATATGTGATTGGAATTTAGATAAGAGAAAGGAATGAAGAATAGAACTTGTATCTTTAATAGAGTTGATAGAAATTCCTAAGTGGAGATAAAACCCTAGAGGGAAGACTTAAGAGATGCCGAAAGCTAAGTAGGTCTACATAACATATATAATCTTAAGTTAAATAATGAGGAAGTGTGAAGAATATGGGTGGATAATTTACAAGTAGAAGATAATAGAATTCCTTGTTAGAAAACCTAATTGGAGAACAAAAGTCAATGGGCCAAGTTGATAGGATTTTGTGGGTGTAATCCGCTGAAAACCCTCAGGAGACAACACTCCTCCTACTAGGGACACCTAGAGGTTTAACGGCTTGTTGCACGAGCTCAGTGCAATCGCGTTTCCCTGCGAAAGTGCGGTTAGGTTTTTTTGTAGTGAATAAAAAAATAAGTTTGCTCGAGGACGAGCAAAAGGTAAGTTTGGGGGTATTTGTTCAGACCATAATATTGCATTTATCATTCCCCTATTCTTATCCCTTTTATAAATAAACAGGTACTCTTGACGCACGTTTGTTGCATATTACAGGATACAGGTTTCTGGAGCAAATACAGTGGAAAAGACACAAAACAACAGAAAAGGGACTTTTGACCAACAATTAGACAGATCTCAGTCAAGCCCAGTTCATATAGGTGCAAGACAACGCAAGTCAAGGTGAAACGGTTAAAAATCCCAATACAAGTCTTCACTGAAAATCTGGAGAAGACTCAGAAGTCCAACAGAGGAAAGAAATATAAAAAGACAAAGCCCAAGAACCCCTGAACCAAGCCCAAACTTTTCAGAGCCCAACTCCTCAGTTTGGCCGTGGAACCGCGGCCAAACCCATGTTGGCGCCGCGGTTCCGCGGCCATTAAGAGCCCGTGTCGGTGCGTTTTTCTTCTGCTGGTGCGCTGTTGTGGGTGTTGTGATTTTAAGTGGGCAAATCTGTAATTGCGCAAGTGCGAGAGTCTGTAACCCTAGGTTTCCTATTTTCCTATAAATTGTAGTTTTAGATCTAAAAATTGTATGCCTCTTTTCAATAAATAAAATTCAGAAATTCTGGAAGTGACATTCAGATCTGTTCTTTATCGCTTGGAGGGAGCCATCAACATTAGTAAGTGTTTTTCTTTTATTCTTTTAATGTTATTTCATCCCCTAATGAGCGAGTAGTCTCCTCGCTTGTTAGGGTTAGCCTTAGGGAAAGGGTTGAGAGATGAAATCTCTCACCCCTTTCAATGCCATATTAAACTATCCCATTAAGAACTCCATGCATGCGCGCACAACCGCTCCCTGCGGCACCCTACCCCTCGAGGTAACGGTGAACCGCAGTATAAAGGCCCGGTTGCGCGCGTTTTCCATGGGGGTTAGGGTAATTAACTATAAAGGAAGGATACGAATCTAGAGGAAGAAAACATCTTCCCAAAAGAGTCGTATCCACTTTATCGATAATTACTATAACACCTAATGGATCTAAAATACGGCATTGAAAGCGGTGAGGAAACATCAATCTCCAAAACTTCCTCTAAGCCTAACCCTAGCAAGAATTTAAATTAGATTAATTAAGTTTTAGATCTAGATTTTTATAAAATCAAAACGACAAATAGAATCAACTCGTTAAGACACACTAAAGGAATTTACCCGTCTCTATGGATCGACCCATACTCACCGGCTAGCTGCGAAGCGACGCCGTTCTTGATTGCGGTAAACTCATATTTTTGATCTATCTTCTAGAAAGCGCAAGCACGCTAAATCTCATCCAATCAGGCACATCTTGAGGCGGTATCACCTGATCAGGGAGATCGTAGATCGCCAGAAGATCGAGGTTCGGAGAGTCGCTTCAGAAGATAACACTGCAGATCCATTCACCAAGGCCCTGCCCCAGACTCAGTTCGAGCGGCTGATCGAGATGATAAGTCTTCGATATGCCAGTACATGGCCTTAGTACAAGTGGGAGATTGTTAGTGTATATGCCCTAGAGGCCATTACTGTATCATACTAGTTTGTATATTACTTAATGGAAGCTTGGGGTATTCACCTTGTATATACAATCTTGCTCAAAATTTTAGTATGCTACTTGGTTTGTTTCTACTTCAATGTGTACATGTGTTTATTTTAGTATATCGCCTATACACATTAGTGGAGCCCTTAGGATCTTTGCTTGATTACCAGCGTTGTGATGGCAGTCACACTAGTGGGGCTGTGTAATCTATAAGCACATCCTTATGCAGGTCCCTGGTCGCAGGACTATCGAGACAGGGCATCGATACTCCGGAGTAGACTAGCGCATGCGCTTCTCACCCCAGTGTAGGAGACGGTCTGTCCCACAGCCGTCGGTACGTCGTACTTGAGATAGTATACGGGTGCTCGTTGGGTTACGAGTACACTGGACAGGACTCGTCAGGAACTGACTAGTTAGTATTATGCCTATCGTCAGTTATCAGTTCCCAAGTGACATGAGTACAGCTTAGTCCGCTGACTTGACACTGTCACTTCCAATGCACTTTGATTACTACCCTACCACGGCTCAAAGGAGTCGTGCAAACATGTAGTAGTTGGGTGCAGTCCCGAAGCACTTGGAGGAAGTGATGGTTAGAAAGGATTCGTCTCTCCCGGTATTAGGGGTTGACATCGCGCTGTGTCTAGGAGAGCCATTACACGAGTAGTCCCTGGCCAGGGCAAACGAGATATACTGGTAGGCTTCCAGTGTTATCTCAGGGTGTTTTGGGCTTCACTCCGACACGACTTGTACCTCTATTGGGGGTCTGACGTTTACCGCCCCCTAGGCCTGCCATGCGATGTATTAGATGAACAGACCGGACTGTACGGAGAATGTCACATTCAGGCTCAGTAGGAGTTCAGATGGGTTTCACCTCGTCAGTCTTCTTGTCGGCATCTACCTGGGGACCGTTACGCACAGCCTGTGCCGCTTGCGGTCTGTGGTTAAACCCACTGCCAGCGTAGTATCGAGTCTTTAGAGTCCCACACAGAAAGCTATTCGCCTTTAGGCAAAAGAGTAGAGGTCGCATGGTTTTGCGACAGGTCGCATGGTTTTGCGACAGGGTTCGGTCACATCCGTGCACTTGTGCACGTACAGTGTCCGGAGAGTTTACACTAGCGGGCTTTGGTTTAAGCCAGATCCTAGTGTACCTTTTGGGATTGGATTTATCCAGTATGCATTCGTCTTCCTCGGAACGCGGATGGGGGTGTGTATGCACAGTTGACGGAGAGACAGAGGCAGAGGATTCTCATTAGGGTTGTTGACAGTTGACCGTTGACTATTGACTTTTTGCTCAACCCTAATGAGAATATGATATGTGATTAACAATTATATTAATTAAGTATTATGGTGACATGGTTGTTGAGGGATTGACTTTGTTGACTTGTTGACTTTGTTGACCGGTTGACTAGGCTTGACTAGTTGACCATCATGATAATTATAGCTATCATTTCATGGAAAAGACTTTTGCTTGCTTGCTCTTTTGTGCAAAATGAGTGCATGAAATGATAAGGCTATGGTTGCTTAAACCATCATATAATACTTGATTGATATGAGGTGTTATGATTGTTTTGGATTATGAGAGCCAAATGAGAAAAGTCTTCTCTCATTCTATCATTCCCATTCTGTCTCTTGTTCTTGAGCTCTCATCTCCTCCTCTTGCTCTCCCTCTCTTGACTCTATGGTTCATTTGTCTCATGAGTTGAGAACCAAGAACCATAGATAAAATCCCATACAAACTCTTCTCTACTCACTCTAGTTCACAAGGTTTAGCAAACCGAGTGAACTAGTTTCTTCAAAGATCGAAGAAGGAGCCAAAGGTTGAAACTTTCAGGTGGATCTATCTTCGGCGTAAGGAGACGACGGGGAGAAGCCGATTCGGACGACCATCGAAGCTTGAAGACGAAGGAGTTCGAGAAAAAGAAAGGTATAACCCCCTAACCGAGTAGTTAGCAACTCGTAGTTAGGTTGTTAGTTAGATGTTTAACAAAGATCCGGGTTTTAAGTCCATGTTACCACCTCTAAGAAAATCGTTTTTCATCAAATTCCGCATGCCCGAAAGTACCGGGAGAGGTAGCATGGACTTACAACCATCTCTAAAGAGATGTCTTCTAGACTGATGAGGAGAGGGATTTGCATGATTGACATATCACTTGCTTAGGAAATTGAGTCGATCATGAATGTCAAGTACCACACCAGATATTGCTTTTGCACTAACTGCAATAAGCATATATATTAATCCAATACTGGAGAAACGTTGGGAAGCAGTTATGAACATAAGTGGATGTCTTGGTATATGGTAACGGCAGCCTCCTTCAGGAGGCGATTATCATTTTAGGCTTCCAAGGTGACCTGGATGATAGAGTAGCTGTCAGAGTTATAGTTTTCCCTCTTTAGAGGGGCAGTATGTTGGACAGGTGGTCCAAGAGGATACTGAGGAAGGCATGGGGCAGGAAACTGATTAAATTCAGTGGTAGATACAGTTTAAGAAGTTTGTTGGATTTGGAGTTCATTTGTGAACTGGGTCCCATCAGATATTAAGAAAAATTCTAAGAAAGGTATCGCTCATTTCAGGAGACAGTCTTTCTCCGCGAAGTTGAGATATAGATAGATAAAGATAGAAACACTAGAGCGGATCCACTCACTGAGGCTATTTCTCGAACGCTATAACTTCGCAAACAGGATTTGCGAGACTGACTAGTAGAGAAGTTGGGTGTTTGGTATCACACAGGCTGTGAGTATGTGACACCGCAATAATTAGCCTTAAGTGCAAGTAGGAGATTGTTGGCTATAGTGCCCTCAAGTCAATTATTGAATTGCAGGCACGCGATTGTGATGATTGAGGGAGGACCTATACGGGCATAATAGTCTTACTCGAGATAACAGTATGTTATCTACTTTGTCTTTATCATCATTTACATTAATTATGTGGCATTACAGATCACTATTACATGTTGATAGAGCCTATAGGATTCTTGATTGACTACCAGCATTATGATGGCGATCATATAAATGGGAGCTGGGTGTCTATAAGCACATACTTAAATGTCCCTAGACGTGGCAGTATCGAGACTGGGCATCGATACTCCGGAGTAGACTGGTGTATACTTATCGAGATCCCGACAAGAGGCGGTGGCCGGTCTTACAAGCCATTGGTGTCAGTTAGTCACCTAAGATAGTATACAGGTGCTCATTGGGTTATGAGTACACCGGACGGACTCGCCGGGAACATGCTAGTTGGTATTATAACTATTGTCAGATAGCAGTTCCCAGGTGACATAAGTATAGGTTAGTCTGTTGTTCAGTAGAAAATATCGCACATTTGATATAACATTTTCTTTAATTTTCTTAAATATTTTAAGATGTTTATTATAAATATAGAACATATTTAGGGTTTATCTGCAAAATACTATTTACCATATGGTTTTATATTATAATTAACATTATGAAGGAAAATATTTGTATATAATATTAATATAATATTTTTATTATGCATATCATATCAAATATTCTAATCAAGATTCTTAAAAGATATAATGTCATATAAATGGTTAAAATAATATCTCTAATTTAACAAATATTACTAATATTATTCTTGGAGCTATTGTGCAGATTTATCTTAAGTCAGGAGATCGGGATATCGAGATGTCGGGAATCAAAATGAAGTTTAATTAAATCATAAAATCAATACTGGCAGAGACTCGGAGAAGATATGAAGATTCCAGATATAACAACAATCTCCATATATCAATATAAGGCTACAGAAGAATTTTCATCAACTGGTCCCACTAATCCACCGCCCATCCGCAGCTAAACCCCAAAAAACGTGGTGGATCCGTGGCCGATATGGGGAATTAGGGTTTGGGATTTTGTGGGTAGGATCTTCTCAACAAACCCTCACATATGACATTTAGGGTTTGTATCTTCTGTGACTATAAATAAGACCGAGAGCTTCACTTGGAAAGGCATCACCTTTAACATGAAGCAAATCACCGTCAAAGAACAAGTGATCCATGACAGGTCCGCGATTCGACGTGATAAAGCGACGTGAATATCGACGGAACATCTACTTCCTATGTGGCAGAGATCGAGAGAAAGTTCTTCTTCTTCTTGTAATCTAAACTCGAAGAATTTGTACTTGTAAAGTTGATTAATAGAGATAGATCAATAGTTTAATTATTTCACATTTAATTTCTGCATTATAATTTCCTTCTCTATCCTTTCTTCTTCTATCTCTATCATGCGCGAGTAATTCTCCGCTTGATAGGGTTCGTTGGATTAAGGTAGAACAATGGATGAGAAAATATTTTAACTTCTTTTACGTCTTATGAAGTTTATAAACTTTAGCAAAAGAATCGTTAATATCCTAATCGGGCGCGCTATCAATTTATTGATAGTCCTGACCGCGATTTGATATCAGATTAACAATTGTTTTGTTAAGGGCTAGACATGATTAGAGATCAATGAAGTGATAAGGGTCGATAGTGGGGAAACCCAAGTTTCTTTTAAGAACCCTAATCCTCATTCATCACTATCAATCTAGTTTTAAATCTATCAAAAGATAAAATGAGTCATCTTTAGTATTCATCCATGACTACTAAATCCTAAAGAACCCTACAAGAGGTTTCCCTATAAAATCTATATCCGTATTTAAACTAGATTTTAAAACTATAAATTCTACATCCGTGTTTAACAGAGATCTAGACTCTACAACTATTCTCCCTATTCTTTTATTCTAATCAACTCGTCTAAAATAAGATTAAAAGTTCCACGCATCTCTGCGGACGACCCGTATTCATCTCGGTTAACTCCACGTGACACCGTTATTGATTGCGGTTAGTACAAACACTCTTTCACAGATCAATCGAATGGCGCCATTGCCGAAGAACCATGCGTAATTTTTTTTCTTGCTATTCATGTTAAATTCTTGTTTGATCCATTTCATAAAAATAAAACAAAACCATAACTTACATATTTAACAATTAGTGTGCGATTTTTACGAGGGAATCTGGAGTCACTGGAGCGGGGAAATTGAGATTCGGAGGCCTTCCGAGAGGACCAGAGGAGCAAAGGAGAAACTGTGGAAGAATTGTCAAACGCACCCTCTTTTCTGTGGCGGAACCGCGGCTATTGCATGCAAATGGCGGCGGAACCGCGGCGGTGTCACGACCCGAAAAGTACAGAACATGACAGGCACTTAAATTACGAAACGTCTCGAGGCGTACGCAATCTAAGTAAGCCAAAACCAAGTAATCAAAACCAACGAACCAGTAGAGTGAAAGAAAAACCAACTTAAAACAAGTAGTTTTAACAATATAGGCTGAAGTATGTATTTTTAAAATCTCAAGTATTTTCTGAAAATTTCGGTAGAGTTTCCTTTGTAAATACTGGCCCCCAAACGGGATACAATATGAACAGTATACGAAATACAAAAAAGGCATCCCCAAGCGGGAGCTAGCTCTTCGTCAAACGAAGGTCACAACCACGCAAGCAATATAATATACAACGCCGAAGGGCGAGGATCAAAACTCAAAAGAAAAGCCAAAATCAACATGAAAACCATAATAATACAACGCGCGACCCTAAGGTCGAAAGAATAACAGGTCTGGTTTTCTATCTCTTTCAAATATACAATTTGCTTAATGGAGTTTCTAGATACAACTGAAATAATAAATAAACAATGGTGTTCCTGATGTAAAGAACCCACCTACCAAAGCAATCACCCGGAAGGAACAGTGTGCCAGCAAAGCCGCAACGAAACCTGTACGGCAAAACCTGCAAGGAACTGTGGCACAACGGGGGTGAGTTGCCAACTCGTGGGTACAAAACATCTACTAGCAGAAATCGCATGTATAACGCAATCCTAGGTCATACGGTCAGTAATATCCTCAAAATAACAATATGGCCTGAAGCATAATATAATGGTAAGGGTAAACATCTATCCCTGAGTGTAATACCAAGTACTCGTGTCAGTGCCTCAGGTAACAACATGTCACTAATATGATGTACAAATGTCAGGTAGTAATATATCACTAAAATGATGTGCAGATTCATATAATGAGAACAAGGTACATCATGAATCAATGAACTGTTTTTCTTTAATCAATGAGTTTTTTGTAGGTATATAAATTTAGATATCATCAATGAAATCAACATCAAATCCATGTCAATCATCGACACAAAACATAAACCTCGATATCTCAATATCTCAGGCTCCGGCTATCCGGACTGGCCTGTATCATCAAATCTATATATCTCAGTGTCTCAAATCTCAATACCTCGGGCTCCGTCAATCCAGATCGGCCCGTATCATCAATCACACGACCATGAACGGTATCCTCCAGATATCCGCCGCGCCAAGTAAAATCACCGGTAGGTAGTCTTCCCCCGCCGGGCTCATCGTTTACTACTCGAACTTCTTGCCCCGGGGTACCATACCGGGTCCACCATGTACCCAAGACGGTTCATCCAACTCCTCGAATCGGGTCTCGAAAACATCTCAGAATCGAGAAAACATCATGGTGGACGATACTCAACATATCAAGGAAAACTGCTTTTTTTCTCTTTAAAAAGGTTTATCAGTTTACAAAACTTTCACATGCTGCTTCCAAATCCATAAAATATCAAGAAGAATCCGAAATCATCAAGTCACCATGTCAATAACAATGAAAACCCGCATAAATCTCCATAATACCGCATAACCACTGAATATATGGATTCATCTGATATCATGCAATAATTAAACTAGCATATGAAAGTTATAACATGTAGCAACTATCAGTTAGCAAGCTATGTCAATGAAATAGTATTTCTAAGGTGTGCGTGACATAGCAATTACCGATGATGATGTGTGTGAGCCGGAAAGTAAGTGTAAGTGGAACATACGCATCATCGGTAATGGTGCTGGTGTCCTAACAGCCTGGTTCATAATCACTAAGTACATAATAAACATGCACTGAGACGATAACAACATGATAAATGGCAATGAATGGTAATTGCAACGATAATATGCGGAACAGGAATGATAACGTAACAATAAAGAATCTATATCGCTAAACTTGTGTTATACTGATTTGCCGTTTGAAATAGTACGAATCGTAGCGTTTTGAAAACAAGGGCTACGGTGTTTTTAAGAAAAGGTACGTCTTTTGAAATATCTGTAGTATCCCTTGACATGCCTTTAAAATCCTCACGATTCGTTAGCTTAGGAAATAGGTATGACTCGGGTGTGGTCTGACATCTACTAGGTAAACTACAGGTCTAACTAACAATAAATCAAAACGGCATATGAAAACCAAATCGTCACGCGTATCATGAATAGGTCAAAACCTATAGCCTACGTGTGCAAGAATAGCCAAACCAACCCTCGATGTCGATGTACAAACGTCAAAATATCGAGAAAAACACCAAACGTGCCAATCATGGTTTTACAACTCATTAAAAATATATGAAATAGGATGAAAATCATCAAAACCAATAAATTGATCAAATCGATTTATTTCCAAAAAGTCTAGTAAAGGGGGTCGTTAACCATTTTACTACAAGTCTTCATGTTTTAGCAAACTAGAGGTCACAATACTCACTAATTATCTTAATTAAGCCACATAAGCATTTACTAGATTTTTAATCTTGCTAAATTACATTAAACCAAAAACTAGTTTGCAATTTTTATCCAATTTCAACCATTTTATAGCAAAAATGCACAAACGACAATTTAGCTTAGATTTGCATGATCTAAACTACTAAATTATAACTTATAATGTTAATAATGTGATAAAAATCCTAACCATATTTTTAATCTCATATATATATATATATATATATATATGTATTTCATAAAACCCTAGTTTGCATAAAAAGCTTAATTTGGACATTTTACAAGTAACGAATTGTAATTAGCAACTAGATTAGTTTTTAACAAGTCTTAAGATACTAGCCTACATCACACAACCCTAATCAAAATACTCAAAACCCAAACTTCATCCAAACTTTTTTCTAGAATTTTCAAACTTTCCATTAAAACCGAATTAACACTTAATTAACTTAAATTAAAGCAATAATCAATCATTTAACAACATGGTTAAAATTATACCTCCACAATTTTGTAGATATCACTTGAAATCTGGCCATCCAAAATGCTCTCTTTTCACTACATTCCATGAATGATAGGCTAAACTAAAATGGGTAAGAGTTGGATTTGGATTTTGGGATTTTTTTGATGGGTTTTGAGGCAATTTTGATGAATTTTTTTCAAGATAAATGAGGGGAGAAAAGGGAGAGGCTGCTGTTGAGGGAGAGGGAGGGCTCGGCCAGAGGGATGGGGAGAGAGTGGGGAGAGATAATGAGGTGAGGAAAGTATTAGGTCGACCCCAAAAGTCAAAACCCATACACAATTAACTATTTTCTTTCATTTCCTTTCTTTTCTTTTGTTTTCTTTTAGTGAATTCAAGTGGGGAAATGAGGGGCAACTTAGGGCTGCTGCTGATTTAGGGAGAGGAGAGAGGGTGTGGGTGAGTGTGGGTGAGGGAAAAATGATAAATGTTATACCCCAATTTCCATTTACACTAATTTCACTATTTAAGCGTTTTTTCGTCGATATTTTCTAACACCGTTTGACAGTTTCATTTCATTTCAAAAAAAATATTTTACAAGTTAGTTTAGTGTGGAATGATGCACAAAATTTGTATTAACCCATTCCAATTTGTAATTTTCCCTAATTAATTGTATTAGTGACGGCTTAAAATAATATTAAAATAATTAATTTCGGAATTTTTTGTAGAAAATTAGAAATTTTACCAGTGGCTCAATAAACACCAAATACTAGCAATTACAAAGCTAGAATATGTATATTTAATTTTATATTAAAAGATATTTATATCCTGAATTTTACGGAAAACACCCGTTATCTTACCGATTTTCCGAAACTTCACCTAAATGATTTTCAAAACATTACAATCTTCCCCCTTAAGAAATTCGGTCCCCGAATTTAAATTAAAACTCCTCCCAAATACTAAAATATTTAAGCAAAACCATCAAGTCGTCGGGGCTCCGAAATCATAAATACATAAAACACATCGTAGCGCAATGCATGCGCATGAAAAACTGATATATAAAAAAAAAAATCAAAACTCCGTCAAGTATCCCGCAATTATCGGAGTTATGATGAAGACACCAATGTCAAGATCCAAAACGAAAATCAATATGATATACATCAAAACTTTACCTGTAAACGTCAGAACTATACAGGTAAACATCATTAAAACATCTGGAAGCAATGCATGCCAAACCATTTTCAAATCGCTGTGCGATGTATGTATCACTGCACAGTGGCGGACGTCCATTGTGAGAAAATAATTATAACTATAACTATATATATATATATATATATATCCTTTGTTTAACATACACGTCCCGCCGTTTTGAAAAGAATTTAGAAGGGTTTCCCTTTTTAAACAGTTTCGTGTCATCATTGACACGTAGGTAAATACTGAGACTATAGCTCCTCCTTGGAAATCCCTTCGATAACTATCAATGCATGCAAAATATACTCAGGTAATGTCCCCTGACTAGTCCTGCTCAGTACTAAACCAAATAGCAAGTATCATAAAATATACCGCTCCAAAAGAAATCAATCCTAAATATATATGAATGCCACGTGTGTCTGGTGCGCACGGAAATCAAAATCCATGAATGTGCCATACATGTGCACAGAGACAACATCTAAGTGCAACGGGTGTGCACGAAAACACCTGTCAAAGGCAACGCGTGTGTCGGACAGCAAAACCAGGTTCATGTGATATGCACGAAGAATATCGATTTAGTGCATCTAGTGTGCACCTAAATCGCATCATGCGCCTTAAGTATGCGCAAAATCCAAGTCAAGTGCACAAGGTGCACGAAAACAAATATCGAATATAAAAATCGAAATCGACGGTATACAACATATCTCAATCCAAATCCAAATCAGGTATACCGTGGTATATAATCTCACAACCATGTGCATCAGCGTGCACAAAATCGAATCGAAATACTAAAAGTGCATGAAAACTATGCCGAAAGCATAAGTCAAATCATATGCATGCCCTAGGCATGAAATCAAATATCATGAAACTCGGTCATCAAAACTCAATCATGAAATAAATCACCCAAAAATACTAAAATCCAATATGACGGATACATGATAGTCAATCACAAAATCACAAATCATAAATGCTGTCATCGATGTCCTTCTTTCAAGGTCGAGAAGGTGTCGGTGCACCCAATGCTAGCAGAGAAAGATATCTACTTGCCTCCTGATCATGGCCTGTCGCCTGGTGCCCTTAGGTTCTCGTCTCTCACTGCGAATTGCTATGTACATAGCTCCTCGGCTCAACGGTCCAATATGGAAACGATAATGGAAGTAGTCCGATCTGGCACATCCTCTAAAGATCTCTGGCCAACTCTCATGGTTACTCATAACATGTCTCGTCGACGATGCTTAACCATGGCCTACTAGGTGTGCGTCATATGACCACTCCTGGGTCCAGGTCTTCTCGTTCAGTATTTCTAGAAAGGTCCTGTCGAAGTCTCTCCCAAGTCTCGTTCCTGCCGAACTGCCCGGAAGTTATCATCCTCTTACTATATCTATTTCTTGTTCCGGAACGGCTGCATACTCATCACGACTCCACCTGGAAGATATATCCATAGTCAACGCTTCTGCTTGCGTATCACATCTCTGATGTCGGCGGAGTGGAACGTCATCTCATCAAGATCTCGTACGAACCTCTTGCTTCATTTTTCTCTAATGTTGACTGATTCGGACTCGTCTCCTCGTAGCTGCATGGACCGCGCTCCAGCGGCTATACTCGTATCTGGAGTCTCTCAAGCAATGTATCCCATCATATGATATCTGAATGATGTCGAACTTTTCGATCGATTCGTCGAGGTTCCATCATCCCCCAAGAGCTCAACATCTTGGGTACAGTTTAATAGTATCGAATATATGCAACAACACCTATGGACCAACCGTAGAAGGGCAGGCCCAAGCCTCACTAATGGCACCACTGAACTGCCGCAAACCCGAAGGTTCACCGGCGTTCCATGGTCATTATGTCGAGTTAGGGTTTCATTCTTCTAGAGGGTCCGTAGAATTTCTTACATTGTTTTCCGAATACTTTAAACTTGGAAAATGGGTCCCTGACATTCGATCGTCTCTATCGACTCTCAACGGATCAGCGTAAAGTCGTCTCTAGCTGGAATCAGTCAATCTGATGACCTCGTATCGGGGTAAGCGAACGAACCACATGTCCTCGTCATTCATCCACAGGTGAATAGCGATCTTCTATCATATCTTGAAGTACAACTCGTGCGGAATTAACTTCAAACATCTGGGGCGAAATCTTTTCTTTCGCCAAAGTCGCTGGCTCATTCGTCCGCACGCTGAACAGTGCCTCAATCATCAAATAATTTATTCTCCGACAGTCATCACAATCTGGTTGGCCACTATCAGTGGCTCAATCCTCTGGTGCTTATCTGCACATCCGAGAAATCTCGTAAAAACGATCCATTAAACGCTCGTGGCACGAAAACACATTAAAACGATGCCTCTATGCATTCGTGTGTCCCTGGAAACACGCCATGGTCAGTCCTCGTTCGTGACGAGCTCGTGCTGACCGCAACTCTAGCCGTAGCTCTCTCTGCCCGTACCACCGTGATAACAAAACCATAACTGGTACTGTTGAGGCTAAATCATAGGAATGAATATAATACTGTGCAAGGAAACATACATCCTAAGGCTTCTTAAGCGGAATAGCGTATCGTAAGTATGCCGCGGAACATACGTACAGTAGGTCACTCTACTCAAGCTACCTGCTCCATCAACCAAGCGTCATCCTACACTCCGAAGGTAAAACCTAACGCTCTGATACTAACTTTGTCACTGTCACGACCCAAAATTGGCCCGTGACGGCCCTAGTACTACGCAACGCCCTAAGACGTAACGTAGTAAAAGAAAGCCAAAACCCAGAAATCTAAACCATAAAAATACGGAAAAGATAATATAGGTTTTTGAAACATTTGAAATCGCAACCCAAATTCTTTAAAAGTCCTACTTTATTTCTTTAAAGTTTTGGCAACACCCCCTTTTTTTTTAAAAAACTAGCCAAGATGAATACAACACAAAAATATAACGCCGTAGCGAGGAAATAAAGACAATAGAGAGAAATCTGTATATAAAAGGACAACAACCCACAAATAATATACAATATCGTCCTCACCAAGTCTCTAAGTCAACAACATAATAGTAGATAGAGAGTACAAGATACAACGAATGTACAATACAAAATACAAATAACCACCAAAACCCACCTAGAAACCTGCGGGGCATCATCCGCTCTTTCTCTCATAGCTTCTGAGTCTAGCAAAATAGTATTGTGAGCTGATGCGGTATCTGTAGCAAAAGAGGATAGTTGAATAGTTGAATAGCCGAATAGCCTGCCTCGACTACTCTGGGGAACAACCTGAAACACCTGTGGCACAACGGGGGTGAGTTGCCAACTCGTGAATAGTAGATAACATATGCAGGTAATCGCAGGAATGCACGTACAGCATGAATCTAAGATATGCGATTACCGTAATAACATGTCATGCAAATGCTGAATAAAGGAAAGTACACTAGCAGGTACAATCAATATGTGAAGCAATAGTAACATGACAATAGTATGCAATAACCATGCAATAGGGATATGAGAATGTAAATATGCAACTATCATAAGGGTACACTAACAGGTACTACCAAAATATGAAACTGTGCATAAAATAGATAAGTGTGAGGTATAGGGTGGAATATGTCATTTCCATGGAAACCTGACATCGTGGCCGGATCACAATCCATCAAGACACTCAAATCCACATTCCTCAAATCAGCCCCCAATTAGGCTCTCACATTATATAAGTCTCACATCACCTTAATGTACAATATCGAATAGCTCTCCTATATTTCGAATGTACAAATCAACAATCTCTTTCATATCCAATATCCAATCTCAATGAATCACCTATATCCCAAGTCGAATCTCAAGTAAGTTCTAACATCCTAAATAAATATATATGCAGAAATAAATATGATGAGGTCAATACACATATATTAGCGTCCCATTCCACTAATATTGGTGTAAGGGTATATATAACAACGGCTAAATCCCCTGTTATATATACAAAGGTATTAAAGAAATATCATGAAAACAATGTGCCAAGCATCGACACAGAAATCCTGATAGGTACGTATCATACGCTGTCCCGAAAGCACGAGTGTCTAGCTCTGACCCTCGCCTTCCGACGTATGCATACGTGCATGACTCCCAACGGTATCTCTATGATCCCCGCCGAGTCATTGGTACTATCACCGGATGGTATGGTTCCCCTGCCGGGTGTTCCCCCAATCAGAGCAAGGCTCTGTTTGAATTTCAAAAATTCAAAATTTTGAAGCAACGCTTCAGATCCCGTGCGCTGCGCGCAATTTTCCACGTGTCAGAAGTTGACTCGGCAGCACAACGTCCAAGGTAGTGCGTCCAATCAGAGCAAGGCTTTTTAAAAAGCAAAAGCAACGCTCAGTTGCGCAAGCGCTGCGCTGCGTGACACGTGTCTGCGCAGTTGCGCAAACACAACTGCGCAAGCGCACCGCTGCGCGACACGTGTCTGTGCAGTTGCGCAAACACTGTTGCTCAAGCGCACCGCAGCGCGCCACGTGTCTGCGCAGTTGCGCAAGCACAACTGCGCAAGCGCACCGCTGCGCGACACGTGTCTGCGCAGTTGCGCACACACTGTTGCACAAGTGCACAGCAGCGCGACAGGTGTCTGCGCAGTTGCGCAAGCATTGTTGCGCAAGTGCACCGTTGAGCGACACGTGTCTGCGCAGTTGCGCAAGCTCAGTTGCGCAAGCGCTTCACTGCGCGACACGTGTCTGCGCAGTTGCGCAAGCACAGCTGCGCAAGCGCCTTACTGCGCGACACGTGTCACGCGCTGGTGAGTTGCGCAAGCACAGAATGAAGATTTAAGGAAATTTTTTCTGTTCTTGTTAAAACAAGAAGAGTTCTTCTGTAAAACAGGGGCCTTTGGATCAAAGATCCAACAGTGGGGAAAATTCCCCAAATCACTCAGAAAATATCTTTTTAACAAATTTAACTGTTTTTTGAGCACTATAAAAAGGACTCCAGACCCCCATTTCAAAGATATACACATCTGGTTTAAAAAAAAAAAAAAAGAAGAGAGAAGAGAACTCTTGAGAACTCCTGGAGAACACAAAAAAGAAGGTAAAAACCTTTGAGATAAGAGAAAATTCTCTTAAAGAATAGATCATTGATCTAAAAAAACAAGATCAGTGATCTTCAATAAATAAATAAATAAAAATAATAAAAATAGTGCCTTGCACTTGCTATGAACCTCTGGTTCTCTGAGACAGAAAGAAAGAAAAGATTTCTTTCTTTTTTTTTTATCTAAATTTAGATCAAGAAATTAAAAAGTGCTCTGCACTTCTTTTCTTGAATCTAAAAGATTCTTGGTGCTTTGCACAAATGCAATGCATTACTTGAATGGCTAGGCCCAAATCAAAAAGACCTAGCAGGCCAAAATAAATTGCAAAGCAATAAAAGGGCTGGGCCCAAATAAAATTGATGCTCTGCATCATTTATAAAGAACAGAGCCCAAAACAAATTGATGCTCTGCAAAGCCCAAATAAAAGTAAAAAGAAATGCAAAAGCAATGTTGGACATTTTCAACTGGACTTAGCCCAATCGTGGTCATAAGTCCTTAAATTAAATTGACTGAGCAAAATGGCTCTCCTAAATCAATCTACGTCCGGTTCGAGGGTACATCTCCGAACTCCTTTGACATCCATCGTTGTAATTCCTCAACGACGTCAAAGAGGTGACGGGTCCCAACGACCACACATCCATATGGACTGCGGGGTCCTTAAACTCGTGGACCGAGACGTCCTTAAACTAATATCGGACCGAGACGTCCCTAAACTAATATCGGACCGAGACGTCCCTAAACTAATATTGGGCCGAGACGTCCTTAAACTAATATCGGACCGAGACGTCCCTAAACTAATATTGGACCGAAATGTCCTTAAACTAATATCGGACCGAAACGTCCTTAAACTAATATCGGACCGAAACGTCCCTAAACTAATATCGGACCCCCACGTCCCTAAACTGGCGATAGACCGCCACGTCCCTAAACTGGCACAATAGGGCCCAAACGCTCTTTTGGCGGATCTAAACGGTCCCGTCTAAGTTGATCTTAGCCCCAAATACGGTTAACGTATCCTTAGATATTTAAATGAATGATAAAACTCCAAATCAACCTTGGTTCAAGGGTACATCTCTGAATTCCTCTGGCGCCTGTCGTTGTAATCCCTTAACGACGTCAGAGAGGTGACGAGTCCCGACGGCCGGATATTAAATAGATCACTACGTCAAGTCAATCTTAGTCCAAAACAGGATTAACGTATCCTTGACAAACGTTTAAGTTGATCTTAGCCGCAACGCGACTAATGTATCCTTAAACTAAAACACCAAACCCAAATCTAAGTAAACACGGATTTGGACTAATCCACGTCCTACGGGCGACGGTATTACTCAGTCTCCGTATACAATCCACGGGCAACCATAAACAAAACAAACACACACGACACGAAGTGAAATTCTGGAGAAGGAGAAAGTTGTTACCGCGAAGCGGTAGCGTAATTAACTGCAGGGGCTTGCGCCTGCAGGGAAGAGCATCCCCACAATCAAAAACCCCTCACCCTGAGGGGGAATCTGACGAAGTCTGCTACATCGGCCGCATCCGTCTAAGCCTCCGATACACAGTGCCGTAAATCAAATCGGCATCTTCGGAGGGGTGGACGGATAGCACCTATTAGCATCTGCCCCGAATCTCAGGCCAGACGTCCTCAAAGTCTAGGCCGCCGTTCGGAGGAGAACAGATTCTGGCACGCCCGGTGGGACCTCTTCCTCTTTCCACTCCACACTCCGTGTGTCGTCTTCGCGAACCAATCGCGGTTTGTTAAATGGTTGTCTTCGGATTTCAAGTTACTAAGATTTGGTCTTTTACCTAGCACAGAATTCAAGATTCAATGGCCTCTAACTGCACCAACTGCTCGAAATGCCACTGCAACAGACGCTCCACTTCACCCGGAGGTGTGACGTATGGGCCCCAAGCGGCTTCCTTCCTTACTCTGCCGGTAGACCAGGTGACCCAAACCACCACCGGCTTGTTCTTCGGAACTATGATCCCACCTGCAAGCTTTTCTGCACCAATACCTGCACCGGAAGTGGGCAAAAAGTCGGTCTTCAACCGGCTCACTGTTTCGACAGCCCCTGTCAACGGGTCGCCCGTCACTAAACCGACAGCCTCCGTTTTCAGCAGGCTAGGTCAGAACCATGAAGTGGCCGCCCCAAAGAAGGCAACGGTCACTGCTCCGGAAGTCGTTAAAGCGGCTTCTCCCATCAGAGAGTCGGTCTTCACAAGATTGACGGTTCCCACTCCTCCCCCAGCTGGTCAAAAGGCATCAGTCTTCGATAGGCTGACATCGACAGTTACCCCTCGCTCAAACAGGGGGCAATAAGAAACCATCTCGATTTCCGAGCCAGTCCTAATGGCTCGTCGTGCTCGACGTCGCCATTGGCGATGAGTGAGGAAAGCAGGGGGCAGTTCCCCCTCAGGGCTGACTCCACCTGCTCCGATGGTGGAGGTCAACGCTGCTGTTCCAACCGGGAACAGCTTTGAATTACTGAGGAAGGTAAGAAAGAACTCTCTAATAGCTACATTGAAAAGATCTCCGCCTATGGAGAAAGCTCTGGAGGCAAAGCAAGAACAGCCCCCTCAACGGCTGTCGTCAAAAATTTATAAAGTCTGGCAGAAGATTCAAGACTCTGCGATTGATCCAGACCACTTGCGTCACCAGAAAAAGGCAAAGGTGGAAAATAACAAAAAGCGCCCCATTAAACAGCAGGGAGCAACAGTTGCTAGGATGCCCACTCCAACGGCTCCTTTGACCTCGATGGCCCACAAAAGAAGGATGCCAGAGAAAGCTCCCGCGTCAGCGGCAAAGTTTGAAAGCAGTGAACCTAAACGCCCCAAGTCAGGGGGCATAATTGTTCATACAGTTTATATGGCTTCTGGAAAGGAAGAAAGTCGTACTTCTACGGGTCACCGACCGCTTACCCGATCAGTGACCAAGGCTCAGGAGCAGCAACAAAAGCTCCAGGAGATGATGACTACAATGGCTGCACTCACGGAGCCAAAAGAGAACCCTGAGACGTCCTTAGATGAACGCCAAGAGGAAGAGACCGACGCCAAGTTCCTCCGCCGAGTACTGGAAAAGAGAGACAAAGAGGCTGCTGAACAAGCGGCCAACATACAGCGGATGGGCCTCCTCTTCCAAGATATGATAGGGATGATGATACAACAAGACCCTCCCGCTGAAGAACCCCTAATCGTCCTTGGAGATGATAAGGGAGAGACATTAAATCCGCAGCCCGCTCTATTAACAGCTAAAGAGGATACAATCTCTAAGACTGATCTGGACGAATACATAGCCCAGCAAATAAAGGTTCACCACGCGGCCGAAGCAGCCGGCCACGTCGTAAGAACGGGGCGGCCGTATCCAGGCTGGTATGACCAAATCAAGTACCCGCCGGGTTACACAATTCCCAAGTTTCATGTCTACAAAGGGACCGGCAATCCCCATCAACATGTTGCCCAGTTCAGGGCGCTTTGCGGTAACACCGGCGGCGACGACAAGCTTTTGCTTCGCCAGTTTGTTGGAAGCTTATCAGATACGGCGTTCGAATGGTATTCTGAGCTCCCCAACGACTCTATTAAAACCTTTGCGGAGATGGAGCTACTCTTTACCCAACGTTTTGCAAGTGCCAGTGAGCGTACCCCGATGACGGCACTGATTAATGCCAGGGTAAAACCCGGCGAAACATGGGTTCAGTATGCTATACGGTGGCGTAATCTATGGTCGAAGTGCGAACAGCACATAGAAAAAGCTCCAGCGGTGGGAATGTTTGTTGGAACCCTTTATCCACAGGCAACCATCTCGCACTTCATGATGTTCTTCAAGCCGACTACCTTCCAGGCTTTGATCGAAAAACTAGCGCAGATGGACCAGATGGGCCATAAACCCCCTCTCCCGAAGCCAGACTCCCGAAACGACAAAGGAAAGGGAAAAGCGATCATTGTCGCTAATGCCCAACAACAACCGAGCGACTCAAAGCCGGTTGCTCGTCCAAACAATACACGCCCATACGTACCCCTTGAGGACAGGATGGGATGTCCTTACTCCTTCCCCCGCGATAAAACGAGGAGGCTATTCGAGCTGGCGTTGCGCAACAGACTCATAAATCTGCCAGATCCAAAACGTCCGTTGCAACCGAACGACGTCAACGAGCCCAATTACTGCCCTTACCATCGAGTGCTAGGCCATCACATCGAGGATTGCTACGTTTTCAAGAATTGGCTTGAGAACCAGTACCGCCAGGGCAAATTTGCGCTATCCGACAAATGGAAGGTGAATCCCCCGCAGCCCCACACCTCTAAAGGGACGAATACGCCGGGGGCAACATGCTCCGTCATTGAGGAAGCTCCTTGGGAGGTTGTATTATCAGCCAAGACAAAGAGGATGCTAAACGATCTTCAGACCTGTCCAGCGGTCAAGTGGAAGAACCCCTTGGAACCGCAGGTTATTGAGGGGATGTTGAAGCCACGTACGACTCCGAAGACCGATGGTGGTAGTTCAAGCGTTCATAGCTAGCCGTCAAAATCTTCGAAAAAGAAGAAGAAGAAATCTAAGAAGCCCGTGAAGCCTGGCGACAAGCGCACGGACTTACAAAAGAAAATCGACGCGCTGGATGAATACAACCAAAAGGCGCGGACTCCCATTATGCTCCAAGATTTCCTTGATCACGTCTTTCAAAAAGAAGATGAGGGAGAAAGTTCATCGGATGAATCCGAGGAATATGTGGCGAGCTGTCATATGATCTCCCATTCGACCACGAACGATGAAGGGACTTCTGGCACTAAAACGCTGGGGGCAAATAGTGAGTCAAGGGTTCCGGAGTTATCAATCGAAATGATTGACGCGTTTCTTAGTGAAGCTCGATTGAAAAGTAAAGCTGATCGAGAACGCGAGACGGCTATATTCGAAAGGGCCAAGCGCCAGCGACTTGAGGAAAGAGCTGAGATGATCCCGCTGGAGCAAAATGCCTCCACCGCTGACAAAAGCCAATTCAAGATAAAAAAAGAGGTTTGCTAAGGCCATATCAATGGGCATGAAGCTACCATCCTCTGAAGAAAAAATTACTGGTGTGGTAGAAATGCACCCCTCTTATTGCTTATATCATCAGAAGGTCTCGCATCCCACTCAAGAGTGCAAGGCTTTCGATAGATGGTGGCAAGGATACGTCGCTAATCAACAACGCTTTAAACGGGAAAAGCGTAAAATTCGTCGGGAGCAAAGAAACACGACCGAAGAGCTTGAAAGAACTGCCGGCAATTGTCACATGGTTAACACTGCCGGGTCACAAGTGCCTACATTTGGGAGCGACTCTAATGAGGAGCTAGAACTTGCCCCTCTCTTTAAAGAGTCAACTTCGGGAAAAGAAGAAGAGCCAGTGGTTTGCGAAAATATCCGGCTGCGGAATCGGACGCTGCCTGAAAAGAACCTCGGACCCTCGAATAGAAAAGATAAAGGGAAAGAAAAGGTCTCTGAAGACATCGTCTTAGATGACCAAGTTCTGGAAGAGCTAAACGCCGAAAACCCGCCGAAGAGAAATAAGGTGGATTACAACGTTCTGGCACATCTGAGGAAACTGCCCTCTCAACTCAGCGTCCTTGATGCCTTATTACTATCAAAGGAGGCGAGAGATTCTTTGATTAAGGCGCTACAAAATCCGGACCAGTTCCAAGCCTTCCTAGCCGAAGAAAAGATGAAAGACGAATTAGAAGAGGTGTACACAGCCGACGTTGCTTTTGGTGATGAAGACCTTCTCCTCGGGACATGCGACCACAATCGTCCCCTTTATGTCTCAGGATACTGCCATGACATAAAGATAGGAAAAATCCTGGTCGATAACGGATCGTCTGTTAATTTGCTCAATGTGAGAGTGTTAAAGGAAATTTGCATGAGCGTCCAACACCTCGCCCGAGACAAAATCACCATCTCCGGATTCGAGTCTCAATCATCAAAAACTCTTGGATCTGTGATATTGACGCTACGCTTCGGGTTGCTCGTCACAGACATCAAATTCCATGTTATAGACGCCAAGACGTGCTACAATGCTCTGCTATGCCGACCATGGCTACACGAGTACAATATCATCCCTTCTACACAGCATCAGTGCATGAAGTATTGTAGGGATGGCCTCGAGTACACTGTGGCCGGAGAATTGAATCCATTTTCCGTGAATGAAGTTCGCAAGTATGAAGATGCCAAATACTTCTTGCCAAGTTTCGAAGACACGGAAAGGTGTCGCAAGCCGGAGAACAAAACTAACACAACCATCCCTGTCTTGGGCAGTGATACCGAAGAAGAAGAGGATATAATTTATTCGGGTCTGCCCCAATATACCGAGCCGGGACCATCCACCCCTTCACTGATCTTTGGTAGTAATTCAGAGGACGAAGTCCATGCTGTGTTCCCTGCTCGGCTTTCAATACGAGCTTCTGCTGATGAAGAGTGAAGTCTATAGATAACCATGGTGCCGCTCGAACATTATAAAGAACTAGATGCGCTCGCCAACGATAGTGTGGAAGAATTGCGGACATTTTATATCCCTCCTGGACGAAAAGACGATAGGGCAATCCTATTCTACCATTCCGAAGAAAACAAAGTGGAAAAAGAACTTTGGCACGGTGCGGATCCAATGCTGGACAGACTTCAGCCCATCCGTCTACCCCGATATTATACGGAAGGCTTGAGGAGACTGCTGAAGCGCCAGGGAATACCTTTCGAACAAACCGTTAGAAAGGCCAAATTCTATGGCAGGGTTTGGAACGTCCCCGGAACTCAGCGCAAGCTACCTAATGGGTGGCTGGAGACGATCGGGCTTGGATACATTCGCTCCAGGAAACGAGAGCTGCTCCGCGACTGTTACGTCGTGCACAATTCTGATGAAGAAGCAGATGCTCAAGAGGAAAACGCTAATCCTGAACCAGCAAAAGCTCCTGATACAAAACCGCCCAGTCCATCATTTGAAGACCAGATGGGCAAACTTATAAGGGATGCGGTTTAAAAAGCCCGAGATGATCACAATCGTGAAATGGCAATCTATGAGAAAGCCAAGACACAGCGCCTCCTTCAACAGGCAGTAAAGAACGAAGATGCCGCCCCATGTCAACCTGATACAAAAAGGGCTCGACGCGGAGGCAGAAACGAGTCGAAAGGCCGAAGAGGCGTTCAACAGCAACAAAGCAGGGCTAAGAAGCCACGCAAGCGAGAATCGAGCGTTATTGACCAATCCCTCATGAAGAAAATGGGTCGAGCATACTCGTTTCCTCGAGACAAGACGAAAAAGATACTTGAGCTTGCTCTGAAACATCAAATGCTTACATTGCCGGAGTCCAAGCACCCAGAACAAGCAGGTGAAGTCTCTGACCCAAACTATTGCTCTTACCACCGAGTGATAGGGCATCCTCTTGAAGATTGCTTCACCTTTAAGAATTGGGTCGAAGATCAATACCAGCTCGGCAAGTTTGCTCTGTCTGACAACTGGAGGGTAACGCCGCCACAAAAGCACGAGCCCAAGGCCACGAAAGAAAAAACAGTTCCACATTGGGACTGGGAGCGAATTCGCACCTGTCATATGATCACAATATTAAAAGAAGAACCCAAGAATCTGGACAGCCTCCCTTGGTGCCTCGAAAACAGTAATGATGAGGTAATCTCAGAATTTCCCCCAGCTCCGAAAGAACTGGAGGATGGAATACATACCACCGCAGATAACCTCAGGAAAATCGAGTTGGGGACGGTAAATGATCCGCGACCGACATTCGTCAGCGAGCTGCTGTCTGAAGAGAGGGTGGCTGCGTTAAAAGACGTCCTTGTGCAGCATAAAGATTGCTTCGCATGGAACTATTCCGAGATGCCAGGACTAGATCCAGGGGTCGCTGTACATAGACTAGCAATATCCCCAAACGTCAAACCAGTCAAACAGGCGCCGAGAAGAATGCAACTCGAGCTTGAGATGAGCATAAATACCGAAGTCAAAAAGTTAATCGACTCTGGCTTCATCCAGGAAGTTCAGTACCCTGAATGGATCGCCAACATCGTCCCAGTGATGAAGAAAAATGGGACAGTGCGCATATGCGTAGACTTCCGGGATCTTAATAAAGCTTGCCCGAAGGATGATTTCCCAGTGCCAGTCACCGAACTGATGATAGAAAATACATCCACTCATGAGGTTTTCTCCTTCATGGACGGCTCATCGGGGTATAACCAGATAAAAATGCATCCAGAAGACCAGAAGCACACAGCCTTCAGGACTTCTCTTGGTATATTTTGTTATAAAGTAATGCCCTTCGGTTTGAAGAACGCCGGTGCTACTTATCAGAGGGCCATGACAAAGATCTTCGACGACCTTATACATGAAATCGTCGAATGCTATATCGACGATCTTGTGGTTAAAAGCAAGTCATACAAAGAGCATCTCGAGCATTTGAAGACCGTATTTCAACGCCTTCGGCGATACAATTTGAAGATGAATCCTTTAAAATGTGCGTTCGGGGTTTCCTCGGGCAAATTCCTAGGATTTATCATTCGACACCGAGGTATTGAAATAGATCCGTCTAAGATTAAAGTGATCATGGAAATGCCTCCGCCAAGAACTCTTAAACAGTTGCGATCTCTCCAAGGAAAGCTTGCATACATTCGACGGTTTATCGCTAATCTTTCAGGAAAGTGCCGTCCTTACAGTCACCTGATGAAGAAGGGAACCCCATTCGTTTGGGATCACAAATGCCAAGGCGCATTGGATGAGACCAAGCAGTATCTGCAAAACCCTCCGGTGTTGGCTGCTCCAGTTAAGGGAAAGCCTCTCATTCTTTACACGACCGTCCTTGAAGGTTCTTTAGGCGCATTATGGGCACAAGAGAATGACCAGGGGAAAGAAATAGCACTCTACTACTTAAGTCGGGTTCTGCTGGGGGCAGAAAGCAATTACTCTCCCACTGAAAAACACTGCCTGGCGTTGATCTTCGCATTAATAAAGCTTAGACATTACGCATTAGCGCATGAAGTCCATCTCATTTCAAAGGTGGACCCTCTCAAATATTTAATGTCAAAGGCCATCTTGATGGGACGACTCGCTAAATGGGCTCTGCTCTTAATGGAGTTCTCGATAACATATCGACCCCTCAAGGCAGTGAAGGGTCAGGCCGTAGCCGACTTCCTTGCTGAGCACCCGATACCTGCCGATTCTCCTCTGAATTGCGATTTGCCAGACAAACATGCGTTTGACGCAATCAACGGTGGTGATACCCGTTGGGAGCTTTATTTCGATGGGGCGTCTTCCATGAAAAAGCACAAACAAAATACGTCAATGATCAAATCAGGAGTAGGCCTTATCTTCGTAACCCCACAAGGAGGAATAATGCGCTTCGCCTTCTCCTTGATAGAGCCGAGAACGAATAATGAAGCTGAATACGAAGCTTTGATAGCAGGCTTGGAGATTGCCATTGACATGGGAATTGAAAACCTCCTCATATATGGGGACTCCCAGCTAGTCGTCAGTCAAGTGAACGGCGATTACCAAACATGCAAACCGGAATTGATAAAATACGGTGAAAAGGTGCAACAACTGCTAACCCAAATTCCCTCCTATATTTTGGAAAGCATACCGTGCGCGGAAAACAGCAAAGCTGACGCACTGGCCAAACTTGCTAAAGAATTGGATGACGGGAACCTCGATGACGTTAGAATCGTGGTACAAAGCCGTCGAGTGCTCGCCCCGGCAGAAATACCTCCAGAATCATATAAAGAAAAGGGAGCGGCTGAGCAGACGACCCTACAAATAAAAGACCATGAGAAGGCCGAGGACTGGAGGGAAGTCTTCATAGACTACTTTAAGACCCACCAAGTGCCTGAAGAAGCGTCCACAAGACATCAGCTCGCGAAACGAGCCCTGTCTTTCGCCTTTGTCAACGATACCCTGTACAAGAGGTCATTTGATTCTTTGTGGCTGAGATGCTTAGGACCTGACGAAGCGAAAAGAGTCGTCCAGGAAGTTCACGACGGACTCTGCGGTTCTCATCAAGCAGGACCTAAGATGAAGTTGAAAATAAAACGGATGGGCTACTACTGGCCCACGATGATTCAGGACTGCATCGAATATGCGAAGCAATTCCACTCATGCCAAATTCATGGGGACTTCATCCATCAGCATCCAAATCCGCTACACCCAACAGTGGTTAGCTGGCCTTTCGAAATGTGGGGGACTGATATAGTTGGCCCTATCGAACCGGCATCGTCTAAGGGACATTGTTTCATCCTAGCGACGACTGACTACTTCTCTAAGTGGGCAGAAGCGATACCGTTAAGAGAAGTGAAGACAGAAAATATCCTCCACTTCTTCAAAACGCACGTCATATATCGGTTTGGAACTCCGCGACGGATCATCTCCGATAACGGGCCAGCCTACAGAAGCCACAAGATTAGTCGCTTTGCGCAACAGCATAATATAGACTGGAGATATTCCTCAGTTTATAATCCGCGAGCTAATGGTATAGCTGAGGCCTTCAACAAGACCTTGACGAAGATCATGAAGAAAACGGTGTCACGAAATAAGAGAGATTGGCACGAAAGATTGCAAGAGGCTCTTTGGGCGTATCGAACTACATTTAAAACGGCCACAAACACAACGCCGTACGCGTTGGTATTTGGGACGGAAGCAGTACTCCCTCTCGAGATAGAATTGCCCTCTCTACGAGTGGCAGTCCACTACGAGCTGACAGACGAAGAAAATGCTCACCTTCGGTTTGAAGAGCTTGACGCCCTTGATGAAATCCGGCTCCTAGTACAGCAAAATCTGGAAGCTTATAAAGCAAAGATGACGCGCTCATACGAAAGATTGACCCGACCGAGGACATTCCGTCAAGGCGAACTCGTGCAAGTGGTCAAAAGGCCTATGATCCCCAATCACGCCAAGCGGGGAAAATTTGAGCCAAACTATGAAGGCCCGTACATCATAGATAAAGTCTACCAAGGTGGAGCCTATCTACTCATGGACATGCACAGCGAAAGGCCTTTCAGACTAGTAAACGGTCGCTTCCTAAAGAGATACTACGCTTAACAAGCCACAGCCTAGGTCAATGATAGATGACGACGACTATGTCCGCTCGCTATCTTCCTAAGCTCAAGCTTCATAAAAATAGCCAACCTTCTCAACAACGGACCGAAATGTCCTAAAACTAATTGCAGACCGAAATGTCTTTAAACTAATACCGCAGCATCCTTAGGCTGACAAGATGAATAAAAAAAAATAAATAAATAAAAAAAACGGTATGTCCATAAGCAAAAAGGTCACGGATGAAAACCCGAAAGGGCTCCGTGAGTAAAAACAGCAGGGCTACCGGCGAGTATTCGTGAAAACCCGAAAGGGCTCGACCTCGTAAAAAAAAAGAGAAAAAGAAAATAAAAAGAATAAAAAAAACGGTATGTTCATAAGCAGAAAGGGCACGGATGAAAACCCGAAAAGGCTCCTTGAGTAAAAACAGCAAGGCTACCGGCGAGTGTTTGTGAAAACCTGAAAGGGCGCAACCTCGTTAAAGGACACTTATAGGGTCCTCTCGACCTTGTAAGGAGAAACCACCTGCGTGAGATCCTTACGACTCACAAAGGAGCAACACACTTAGGGATCCCCACGCTTCCTAAGGAGAAAATACACTTGCGAGATCCCCATGACTCGTAAGGAGAACTCTCTTATGGGACCCCCACGGCCCGTAAGACTTGAAAGTCTTAAGTTACAGAGACCTAAACCTGTGCTTAAGCAAACCCCCACAAACTTCCAATATTGCCCTACAAGTGGTTCAATACTGACCCTTGTATACAATCCACGGGCGCGAATAAGCATTTCCCTAACCAAGTCTCATCCGTGACTGGGGATATGTTCGCATGGTAAACAACCCTTGTAAATCCCCTCGATTTATGAGGAGAAAACCCTCCAGTAGGATCCTTACGACTTGCAGAGGAACAAAACACTTAGGAACCCTCACAATTCCTAAGGAGAAAATACACCTACAAGATCCTCACGACTTGTAGGGAGAAATACCTTTGTGAGACCCTTACGGCTCATGAAGTCAAAAGCTTTAGTCGACGGAACCCCAACCCTGGTCGCTAAGCCTCCTTTGTTCGACAACGACAGAGGCAAATGATGATTCGCTCCTGGCAATATCCCAGTTGTAGCGGTGCTGATGCCGAAATCGGTGTCTAATTTCAGGTTTACGGTGAAAAGCCAGTAGGCCGCACATGCATGCAAAATAGCCGAAATGATGGGGCAACTTGCAATAAAAAGAAGCAGGTAAAATGTATGCATGCAAAATAGCCGAAATGATTGGGCAACCCGTAATAAAAAGCAACGGGTAAAAATAAAACAAATAGCCGAAATGGCTGGGCACCACGAAAAATAGCCGAAATGATTGGGCAGTCGCGACCTTCGCGATATAAAAGCTGAAATGATAGAGCATCGCGGAAATAAAATAAAATAAAAAGAAGAAATGATAAAACTTTGGCCCTACAGTTAAGATCACATCGATCTCTGTATACAATCCAAGGGCGTAAACAAAGAATGAACCATACTTTCCCAGCGGATTCCGTCAGACGACGAACCCCAAACCTCAACGGTTCATTTCAAGCAAAGAAGCCAGTGACTTCAGCAAAATTCCTCGACTCACGGATACAAACACTCCTTAACGAGAGCCTTCTGATCCGCGTCGACCTGCAGAGCCACCAGTGCCTCCGCAGGAATCCTCGACTCGTTTCAAACCCCAAGGAAACAAATAATCCTTGGCGCTTGGGAAACAAATAATCCCTAGCAAAATTCCTCGACTCACGGATACAAACACTCCTTGACGAAAGCCTTCTGATCCGCGTCGACCCGCAGAGCCACCAGTGCCTCCGCAGGAATCCTCGACTCGTTTCAAACCCCAAGGAAACAAATAATCCTTGGCTCTTGGGAAACAAATAATCCCTAGCAAAATTCCTCGACTCACGGATACAAACACTCCCTGACGAGAGCCTTCTGATCCGCGTCGACCCGCAGAGCCACCAGTGCCACTGTAGGAATCCTCGATTCGTTTCAAACCCCAAGGAAACAAATAATCCTTGGCGCTTGGGAAATAAATAATCCCTAGCAAAATTCCTCGACTCACGGATACAAACACTCCTTGACGAGAGCCTTCTGATCCGCGTCGACCCGCAGAGCCACCAGTGCCTCCGCAGGAATCCTCGACTCGTTTCAAACCCCAAGGAAACAAATAATCCTTGGCGCTTGGGAAACAAATAATCCCTAGCAAAATTCCTCGTCTCACGGATACAAATACTCCTTGACGGGAGCCTTCTGATCCGCGTCGACCCGCAGAGCCACCAGTGCCTCCGTAGGAATCCTTGACTCGTTTCAAACCCCAAGGAAACAAATAATCCTTGGCTCTTGGGAAACAAATAATCCCTGGCAAAATTCCTCGACTCACGGATACAAACACTCCTTGATGAGAGCCTTCTGATCCGCGTCGACCCGCAGAGCCACCAGTGCCTCCGTAGGAATCCTCGACTCATTTCAAACCCCAAGGAAACAAATAATCCTTGGCGCTTGGGAAACAAATAATCCCTAGCAAACTCCTCGACTCGCGGATACAAATACTCTGTGACGAGAGCCTCCCAACCCGCGTCAACTCACAGAGCCACCATTGTCTCCGTGAGAGAGTTCTCGGTTCGTTCCACCTTGCAAGATAAAGTCCCGGGCAGCAAGGATTAAAAAACTTGCTTCCTGAGCAATGGGGCCCTGCAAGTCAATCCAAAATGGTCTCTTGCATACTATCCACGGGTCTCACTCTCCAAAGTCGAGTTTCTACAAGGAGAGGAACAACCGCTTACGAATCCTCTCGACTCGTAAGAGGGAAAAATTCTCTTATTGGATCCTTACGACTTATAAGAGAAAACTACACTTAGGAATCATCACGATTCCTAGGGAGAAAATCCACCTATGGGATCCTCTCGACCCGTAGGGAGAAAAACCTCTATGGGACCCTCACGGCTCATAGAGTCGAAAAGTCTTAGGCAGTAGACCTGAACCTGCAGCCTAAGCCATCGCTATTTCTTAAGGAAGTCAGAATACTTTTTTTAGATATCCATCAATCATGGTTATTAAGACAGCCTGCTGACAATAAAAAGAAGATGACAGAAAGAATATCTGATCTACATTTGATCGGGAGTTCGTATCGCATTCATTTATGCACAAGCAGAAGACTCAAGACAAGGAATAAGACAAGCTGAAATAAAAAGAGGGGAGAGTTCCATTCATACTGCTAGAAAATTCCTTCTTACAATCATAAGAAAAATAAATAAGAAACATTATTCAAATTATTACAACGGTATAACCTCGGACCCGGGGCACGGATTGAGGAAATCGAAAGTAAGGCCATCCAGAGTTCTTCTGGCCTTTCTAATTATTCTTATGCGCAGTCTTTCGCGCTCCTCTGTGTCAATATCATCGGCAAGCCCCCCTGGCCTTCGATAAGCGGCAATTATCGTCGTCTGCTGGAAGACTTGGTGTAGGATGTCAACGAGGCTGTTCCGCCGTTTCTTTGAGATCAGCCCTGTCAGGTACACTGAATGCACCTTGTCTTCGGCATCATCCAGTGCGTTAAGCGGTAAGGCCTCATGAAGATCCGGAAGTGCTCTCCATATGGCTCCCAACACGACTTTCAAAAGGGCCGAACGACGAGGCAACAGCCAACAACCGCTTGCGTTCAGACGACCCATGACTTCTGCACATTCAGCGTCTGTAAACTCCTAGTTTTGTTGACGACCCTGAGCACGGATATCGTCGTAAGTAATGAACTCGTGCAAACTGTATAGATGCACCGCCGCCATTATACCTGGAGGAAATATTACAGGAAGATCAGCAATAGAAAAGCAATAATATACATAGAGGACTAAATTCCTGAGGAGCAAGACTATGTTCAAGGATGAAATCCCCCAAATGAAAGCTCTGCTGGTTAATCGATTCTACCTAAAGAAGTTTTTTTCTAAAAACTTTAAAAAAAAGGGGGAACGAGGCACCAGAGTTCTTGAAGGCAAGAACGAAGCTCTGAAGTTTTTTGAAAATAAAAATCTGAAAGATGATAAGTATCTGTTGGGGATCAAAGGTCCTATTTATAGGCATCAAACGCCTCTTCGACTTCCAAAAGTCATCACGGCGGTTCACCCTAATCGGAGCGAACTTCTGTTCAAATCCCGAGGCGGGAGACGAAGCAACGCTTCGTCTTCCCCCAGTCAGAGCAAAGCTCTGTCTTAAAAATTAATTTAATGAAGCAACGCTTCAGATTGTTTGCGCTGCGCAACGGGCCACGCGTCGTACGCAGACGCATCAGCGCAACGCCCAAAGCAGCGCACCCAATCAGAGCGAGGCTCCTTTTCAAAATTAAAGGAAGCAACGCTTCAGCTGCGCTGCGCCGTGCGCTACACGACACAGCGCAGAGGCGCTAACACAGTTGCGCTGCACTGTGCGCTGTGTGACACGTGTCATACCCTGAAGCATTTGCGCTAAACAAAATTAAAAAATTCCGGAGAAATCGTTCCTACTCTTTTTAAAATAAAAAGATTTGCTTCTGTGAATTGCTTCTGTGAAACAGAAGCCCTTGGATCGAAGATCCGACGGCGAGGGGAAATTCCCCCAGATCATTCAGAAAAGGGATTTCTATAATAAATCGAATTTGCATCTCAATCTGCAAGATGAAGTCTCGGGCAGCAAGGATTAAAAAAAAACTTGCTTCCTGAACAATGGGGCCCTGCAAGTCAATCCAAAATGGTCTCTTGCACACTATCCACGGGTCTCTCTCCAAAGTCGAGTTTCGACGAGGAGGGAAACAACCACTTACGGGTCCTTTCGACTCGTAAGAGGGAAAAATTCTCTTATTGGATCCTTACGACTTATAAGAGAAAACTACACTTAGGAATCCTCACGATTCCTAGGGAAAAAATCCACCTACGAAATCCTCTCGATCCGTAGGGAGAAAAGTCTCTATGAGACCCTTACGGCTTATAGAGTTGAAAAGTCTTAGGCAGCAGATCTGAACCTGCGGCCTAAGCCATCGCTATTTCTTGAGGAGGTCAGGATACTCGTCCTAACCATCCGTCAATCATGGCTACTAAGGTGGCATACTGATAATGAAGGAATGAAAAAGGCGAAGAAATGACACAGGACATTACAAAAATGTGTATCTTTTATTCATGAATATTGACTGGGTACAAGATACATTGTACTAAAGAATAAAAAATTATACATATATTTTACAAGTACAAATGATACAAGGAGAAATTACTGGGAAGGAAACGTCTTGCATAGATTTAGCAATTGCTCGCATACTTCCTTCCACGTCTTCTCTTGATCGGCTACCACTGCCAGCTCTGCCTCCACTTGGGCTCGTTGCTGCAAGACCGACGCAAGCTGCTCCCTGACGACCTGATAGGCAGCTTCCCGACTTGGGATATTGCGCTCAGCTACGTCAAGCTTCCGCTTCAAGTTTAGCCCATGGGAGATACGCTCTAAGAGACCCTCGAAGATAGTCTTCACTTGGGCAGCATTTGCCTCAACCTCAGCGCGTAGATGGGCCGTTTCGTTCGAGGTCTTTTGGCATTCCCTTAGTCTTGAAGCTGCTTCTTGTTCCAAGTGGCGGAAGTGCGAAGTGCTTTGCTCGAGCCAAGTTGTGCGTTGGGTGCTCAGGGCTAAAACTTCGGGAGAAGGGCGCGTCGACTCCAGCCGATATAGACAGGCCTCGATCCCCCTGCAGTGATTAACCCAAGATTCGACGACGCCTTCGTTATTAAAATTTACGAGCGCCGCCAACATCGGGTTAACCTCCAAAGCAAAATCTACGGAAGAAGGGAGAGCGTCTATATTGAGCTCTTCAATGTACCCGCTCAGCATGCCCAAACTCATCACAGCACCCTTTGAAGACGGACGTCTCAAGAAAGGGCATGCCGGTGAAAGGACGCGAGCCTCAAAGGGGACCGGAGCCGGAACAATAGCAGCAAAACAAAACATGGTTAAACGATGGTTCAAAAGATGTTGAAGGGTTACCAAAAAAGGAAATTTACTATACCAGCTGCAACGGACGGCAAAGCCGGAAGGGCCGGTAGCGCGGCAAGTCTTGCATCCCCTCCTTCGATTTGTGGCACTGCAATAAAGAAAAGGAAAAGTCAGGAATTATCCCATTGCTAGAAAAAAGGGGGTAAATAAAGATATTATAGTAAAAGTATACTCACCGGCGCCACCAGAGGGAGAAGCGAGTTCGGATGGGAAAGAGAAGTGTGGGAGCAACACTTGATATAAATGATCGAAGAGCACTCCTGCAAAGGCACAATGGTATAACGTTAGTACAAAGCTACATTTTTAAAAGATTAATGCATAAGTCGTGAATCCATACCTTCCAACATCCGTGATGGTACAAGGGAAGGCGGGGAGGTGACCACCGCCAAAGCAGTAGTCGACGGTGCCCCCTCGAGCAATGGAGCATCGACACTGGCCGCACCTGCAAAGACAAGCTTGTTAGAAGAGATCGCAAGATATATAAAAAAGGGGGGAACGCTGGTGACTAAAAAAAAATTTACCCGACGAGCTACCAGCAGAAACTGAAGCAATCCCCTCATCCATCGACATGAGACCAACGCCCGTAGCCACATCACCCGACTCGATGGGAACCGTTGTTGTGCTCGCGAGCCCGGGAGACGGCAAGGAACCATACGCGGGGAGGGCTATGAGCGGAGTATTACTAGATTCCTGGGAAAGAGCGGTTCGCTCCCCTTCAGGAATCGTGGCCGCCTAACCCGATACACCCTCGGTTTCTGCGGTCACGGTTGTCTCGTCCATCGGCACCGTGACGTCTCCAGCCTCAAGCGCCTCGACTTCTACTGCCTTCGGCTTGACAATCATCTCATCTGCCGCCACTTCAGACGCGGCATCAATGACCTTCTCGGCGGAGGATCCTTCAACTTCTGTTTCAGGCGCCGTGGCCCCGACGACGGTGCTCACTGTTGGCTCGGGTTCGGCAAGTATCGCTCCCTCCATTCCCCTGGGTGCGACGGTCTCCGCCTCCCCCTCAGTCGGACTTGGCCCTGCAAGATGGAATGCGTATGAGCCAATGGCTTGATAATTCTTACAACAAGGTTCTGAAAGAAATGTTACCTGAAGAGGACTTATCGTTTGCACTCCGAGCCGCGCGCGCCACTTGCCTATGAGCAGTAGACAGAGCGGCAGGGGCCTCTTCAGAAGGAGTGTCAGCATGAGGAATAGTGCTAGGGCCCGCTCCCGTGGCCAAAGTAGCTCTGCTCGCCTTTGCTTCGGAAGGAGTGTCGGCACGAGGAATAGTGCTAGGGCCCGCTCCCGCGGCCAAAGCAGCTCTGCGCGCCCTTGCTTCGCGTCGCAACCGCTTCCGCTCCTCTCGAGCCGTTGAGACGGATGCCAATAGGGCTTCCTTGAGTGAGGCTTCCTCGTCCGTATATAGGGATGCCTCTAGATTCTTCAAGGCATCCCTCGTCGTCTTTTCAAGCCGAGGCTCTTGTGGCAACTTCGACGAAGCCGGGACTTCGATGACGGACTCGGGAAGGATCCCTGCGTCAATTGATACAACCCCTGCAAAGAAACAAAAGAAGGTCAGGTTGACTATCATAAAAAGACAACAAACTTTCCTTATAAAAGAGAAAGGGGTGAAACATACCAACGCCTGCTAGGGCACGCTTCTCCTCCTCCTCCTGGAAGGTTTTCAGGGAGGAAGCAATAGCCTCTTCAGTAGAGACACCTGTTGAAAATGGAGCAAATGTTAGTTAAATATAACAATACAAAGTGCAATAAAACGACAAATAAAGCGTCTGATGATTACCGGACTCAGCGAGTTTGCTTAACATCGCTTCAAGCCTCGCCGATCGCTCCGAAGATGCAATGGCGGCAGCTAAATTGGTGTCCTCAGGATCCACCACAAAGCCCACATTGCTGCCATACTCACATATGGCCTCGGCAGGAGGAGCCGCAGGCTTTAAGCTAAGGATCGCATCGAGGGATAGGGTGGACTTCTTCTTCTTCTTCTGTCCGCCAGCTTTAGATCCACTCGGAATAGCCTTGCGCTTGGCAGTCACTTTAGGGCGGCAAGTCCCGATATCCGCTCCTGCGCCAGACCCTGGCGATACCACTTTAACCGTCTTTGTGGGAGCACGGGGCGCCGGGGGTGCATCTACCGTAGTAGGCAGTGGCAATCCACGCGGGGGGCTCAACACGCACGGTCGGTCAGCTCCGGCATCTTTTATCGGGGGGATGACCTGGATCCTTGGCTGCAAGGGAACCTTGCGATCACTGCCAGGAGGCGCAGCCCTACGGTCAACCAGCAGACGTTTCTCCATTAAAATGATTGGGCCCATAGCATGCGCATACCAGGCTACATACGGATGGATTATTTTAGGGGCACAGCTAGGTTCACTGATAAAAAAATAGGAGCCTGTATTGAGCCGGGTGAAATGATGCATAGCATTCCTTATTCCCCCTTGGTTGGCCGCGGGTGTTTCCAGAAAGGCTTCCATCGGGATCCCTTGATTGTAGCTCGATTGTCGGGCAAATCGATGTGGGTTATACCTCATAAAGAGAGCCGTCTCATTCTGCCTAAATACTAGGTAGCCCGGCCGAATGGAGTAAAGGTGAAGGATTTCCCGAGCCTTCAGTACAGAAGCCCCGCCCTTTAAGTCATCACGCAGCGACACCACTGACTTAGTGGTCTTTGAGCCTACGGTGATGACCTTATCCACAAAAGAGGTCTTCGCTCCGACTAGATGTGAACGCAGGAGCAGTCCCCTAGACTCCCACGGAGGTGCAACCACAATTGAAGCCCCGACCAACCGCATGATTCTTGGGAGTCTGTATTTCTCAAAGAACGGAGGAGTCTTATGGGCACCAAACACCCCTCGCACATGCAGCTCCATCCAAGAAGTGAAGTAGTGCATCGGGAAGTTAGCAGGCTGTACCCCAGGCTCATTAGCATCCGCCGCTACGCTAAGTCCATTGTAAAGGTAGGCCAGCCCGGCGATTCCTACCGATAACTGCAAACCAGCCGCCATTTGATACGCCGGGTAGAAGACGGAAGGCCGCATGAGGCGTGGGTGCATGGGGAGTGCAAAGCTGCATAGCCACAAGCCCAAGAACCCAATGAAAAAAGTCTCCTCGTCCATACCGGGAACGGCGATCTCTGAGAAAGGGACGTTGGCGATACCGGGGAGAAAAAAATCCCGCAGGCCATTTTCCGATGAAGGTCGGCGGTCCAAGCCGAAACCAAAGGGGTCAGCAAGCTGAGCGAACTTCTTGCCCTGCTCTGATAGGAACTCCGGGCGGATAAAACGAGCAATGAAATCCGCGAAACTGACGCCCCGGTCGCCCGATTCCAAACGGAGTTCCTCATAAATCTCCAACACCTTCACCAAGCCCGGGTGCTAATGCTGAATGGCATTCTCTGGAGTCAAGTCAAGTACTAGCTGCTTGGTGACGAAGACATACTCGTCAGGAGGAAGCAGCTCCTCATAGTGTTCCCCCTCATTGGCAGACCTGAAATCTCAGTAAATTCCTCCAGAGAGATGGAGACTTCCCTATCCGCTGTCAGGAAGGTATGGGTGGGGATATTCCATTGTTCGATGAAGGCCTTTATCCACCACGTCGGAGGAGAGGGATACTCGAAAAGCGAAACGTAGACGGCCGAGTATAAACCAATCGTCGTCAGGAGAGCCCTCTTCGTCGCCAAAATGTAACGGGCCCATTGCAAATATCCGGCAAGCGGCCGCGGGATCAATCCAATGTTATAAGCCTGTCCCCAAGGGCATGCTTCACCCTGACAGATTCGCCTCCCCAAGATATCTATAGCCGGCGGCGGCTGCACCGGAATGGCACCGGTTGCAGGCTGAAGGAGGTCGTCGGAATTCCAATTTTTAACCTCCACGGCATACTCCACCGGGGGCTTGTCCGCATAAGGGATCGCGGATATGGGCTCAGAGGGCGAGGCGGAGCTAAAGCTGCAACGGCCTTGGATGATCTGGCTGTACCACCTTCCCCATAGGTGAAGTTTCTTGCACTCGGGATCATGATCTTTAATCAGAGCAAACACCACCCGGTCCACTGGCGAATGGGGGAACCTTCCTTCCGAGCGAACAAAAGGGAAAGACAAATCTTCAGACATGTTTCCTGTATAAAAAAAATATATAACCGTTAGTGTTCCAATGCTTCACATTTCAAAGTCCTACATCACCCTACAATGCAGTGAGTAGGGGACCAAAGGGGGACCCACAAAATCAAGATGACGGCGCATCATTTGATAAGACAGTCCCATCATTGGATGAGACTGTCAGTCAATGAAAAAGACCCCCAAGAGAATATCCTCATTGGGGGGAAATCCCTAGAGACAAGGAGAAAATCTCCTCTTTTTAGAGCAAAGCTCTGTCACAGAGTGACATTTGTCAAACTCTGGTCTCAAAGGAATAAAACTTCTTAAAAAAGAGCCTAGCTCTGTAATAGTAATGAAAACTATAACCCCTAAGGATTAAAAGAAAAATTTTGGGATCCTAAAGATCCAGGAAAACCTTTAAGAGTTCTCCATTTTTTATATATATATATATATATATAAAGGGGGGAGATCTACATTTAATCTAAGAGCAAGGCTCTGTTCATAGGTTAAAATCCAGGAACAAGATCTCTGTAATTTTTTTTGAGAGCAAGGCATTGTTGAAGAAACCCCAAAGGGGTTCTCTTTAGATCAAAGATCTATAAGAGCAAAGCTCTGTTGAGGAAACCCCAAAAGGGTTTTAGATCAAAGATCTATAAGAGCAAGGCTCTATTAATCAGTTTTAATTTAAGTTAATTTAATTTTATTAAATACCTAAGATGGTTATGAACTCTGGAGTTCTTGAAAAATCAATCAAGAGCAAGACTCTGAAAATTCTTAAGCAAGAGCAAGGCTCTGAGTCAAAATTCTTGAAGTAGTAAAGAATTTTCTAAGGACCAAAGGTCCTATTTATAGGCGCCTGCGCTCCTTCAACTGACCCCCATGATCCAACAGTCAGGATCTTACCACCGCTGCACTCACGTGCACGCCACGTGAGCGCAACGGTGGGGGGGCATTTTTTCCCCCAATCAGAGCAAGGCTCTGTTTGAATTTCAAAAATTCAAAATTTTGAAGCAACGCTTCAGATCCCGTGCGCTGCGCGCAATTTGCCACGTGTCAGAAGTTGACTCGGCAGCACAACGCCCAAGGCAGTGCGTCCAATCAGAGCAAGGCTCTTTAAAAAGCAAAAGCAACGCTCAGTTGCGCAAGCGCTGCGCTGCGTGACACGTGTCTGCGCAGTTGCGCAAGCACAACTGCGCAAGCGCACCGCTGTGCGACACGTGTCTGCGCAGTTGCGCAAACGCTGTTGCGTAAGTGCACCACAGCGCGCCACGTGTCTGCGCAGTTGCGCAAGCACAACTGCGCAAGTGCACCGCTGCGCGACACGTGTCTGCGCAGTTGCGCAAACACTGTTGCGCAAGTGCACTGCAGCGCGACACGTGTCTGCGTAGTTGCGCAAGCACAACTGCGCACACGCACCTCTGCGCGACACGTGTCTGCGCAGTTGCGCAAACACTGTTGCGCAAGTGCACCGTTGAGCGACACGTGTCTGCGCAGTTGCGCAAGCTCAGTTGCGCAAGCGCTTCACTGCGCGACACGTGTCTGCGCAGTTGCGCAAGCACAGCTGTGCAAGCGCCTTACTGCGCGACACGTGTCACGCGCTGGTGAGTTGCGCAACAACAGAAGGAAGATTTAAGGAAATTTTTTCTGTTCTTGTTAAAACAAGAAGAGTTCTTCTGTAAAACAGGGGCCTTTAGATCAAAGATCCAACAGTGGGGAAAATTCCCCAAATCACTCAGAAAAGATCTTTTTAACAAATTTAACGGATTTTTTATCACTATAAAAAGGACCCCAGACCCCATTTCAAAGATATACAAATCTGGTTTTAAAAAAAAAGAAGAAGAGAGAAGAGAACTCTTGAGAACTCCTGGAGAACACAAAAAAGAAGGTAAAAACCTTTGAGATAAGAGAAAATTCTCTTAAAGAATAGATCATTGATCTAAAAAAACAAGATCAGTGATCTTCAATAAATAAATAAATAAATAAAAATAATAAAAATAGTGCCTTGCACTTGCTATGAACCTCTGGTTCTCTGAGACAGAAAGAAAGAAAAGATTTCTTTCTTTTCTTTGATCTAAATTTAGATCAAGAAATTAAAAAGTGCTCTGCACTTCTTTTCTTGAATCTAAAAGATTCTTGGTGCTTTGCACAAATGCAATGCATTACTTGAAGGGCTAGGCCCAAATCAAAAAGACCTAGCAGGCCAAAATAAATTGCAAAGCAATAAAAGGGCTGGGCCCAAATAAAATTGATGCTCTGCATCATTTATAAAGAACAGAGCCCAAAACAAATTGATGCTCTGCAAAGCCTAAATAAAAGTAAAAAGAAATGCAAAAGCAATGTTGGACATTTTCAACTGGACTTAGCCCAATCGTGGCCATAAGTCCTTAAATTAAATTGACTGAGCAAAATGGCTCTCCTAAATCAATCTACGTCCGGTTCGAGGGTACATCTCCGAACTCCTTTGACATCCATCGTTGTAATTCCTCAACGACATCAAAGAGGTGACGGGTCCCAATGACCACACACCCATATGGACTGCGGGGTCCTTAAACTCGTGGACCGAGACGTCCTTAAACTAATATCGGACCGAGACGTCCTTAAACTAATATTGGACCGAGACTTCCTTAAACTAATATCGGACCGAGACGTCCCTAAACTAATATTAGACCGAGACGTCCTTAAACTAATATCGGACCGAGACGTCCCTAAACTAATATCAGACCGAAACGTCCCTAAACTAATATCGGACCCCCACGTCCCTAAACTGGCGATAGACCGCCACGTCCCTAAACTAATATCGGACCCCCACGTCCCTAAACTGGCAATAGACCGCCACGTCCCTAAACTGGCACAATAGGGCCCAAACGATCTTTTGGCGGATCTAAACGGTCCCGTCTAAGTTGATCTTAGCCCCAAATACGGTTAACGTATCCTTAGATATTTAAATGAATGATAAAACTCCAAACCAACCTTGGTTCAAGGGTACATCTCTGAATTCCTCTGGCGCCTGTCGTTGTAATCCCTCAACGACGTCAGAGAGGTGACGAGTCCCGACGGCCAGATATTAAATAGATCACTACGTCAAGTCAATCTTAGTCCAAAACAGGATTAACGTATCCTTGACAAACGTTTAAGTTGATCTTAGCTGCAACGCGACTAATGTATCCTTAAACTAAAACACCAAACCCAAATCTAAGTAAACACGGATTTGGACTAATCCACGTCCTACGGGCGACGGTATTACTCAGTCTCCGTATACAATCCACGGGCAACCACAAACAAAACAAACACACACGACACGAAGTGAAATTCTGGAGAAGGAGAAAGTTGTTACAGCGAAGCGGTAGCGTAATTAACTGCAGGGGCTTGCGCCTGCAGGGAAGAGCGTCCCCACAATCAAAAACCCCTCACCCTGAGGGGGAATCTGACGAAGTCTGCTACATCGGCCACATCCGTCTAAGCCTCCGATACACGGTGCCGTAAATCAAATCGGCATCTTCGGAGGGGTGGACGGATAGCACCTATTAGCATCTGCCCCGAATCTCAGGCCAGACGTCCTCAAAGTCTAGGCCGCCGTTCGGAGGGGAACACCGGGCTCATCGGCTCATAGCACATCAACATCCCTTTCTTGTCCCGGGGTACCTTCGGGCCCCACCATGTATCCTCTACGGCCTCGACGCCTCCTCGTAGGGGTATATATAATCAGCACCGATAAAACCCATGGTGGATGCGCAAATATCATATCAAGAAAACCGGGTTTTTCAATGTATGCATAATTTCATGAACTCCCGCGGTTCCCAAATCCAGAAAACATCATATAAAATCCAAATAATAATGCGCAATCCAGGAATAAATATATACGATATATCTGAAATGCGAGCATATAACAAAGAATATGTTGTTAGTGTATATGCCCTAGAGGCCATTACTGTATCATACTAGTTTGTATATTACTTAATGGAAACTTGGGATATTCACCTTGTATAAACCATCTTGCTCAATATAGTAGTATGCTACTTGGTTTGTTTCTACTTCAATGTGTACTTGTGTTTATTTTAGTATATCACTTATACGCATTAGTGGAGCCCTTAGGATCTTTGCTTGATTACCAGCGTTGTGATGGCAGTCACACTAGTGGGGGCTGGGTAATCTATAAGCACATCCTTATACAGGTCCCTAGTCGCAGGACTATCAAGACAGGGCATCGATACTCCGGAGTAGACTAGCGTATGCGCTTCTCATCCCAGTATGGGAGATGGTCTGTCCCACAGCCATCAGTAAGTCGTACTGGAGATAGTATACGGGTGCTCGTTGGGTTACGAGTACACTGGACAGGACTCGTCGGGAACTGACTGGTTGGTATTATACCTATCGTCAGTTATCAGTTCCCAGGTGACAAGAGTACAGCTTAGTCCGCTGACTTGACACTGGCACTTCGCCTCGAGTGTGTTCCCACTGTGCTTTGATTACTACCCTACCACGGCTCAAAGGAGTCGTGCAAACGGGTAGTAGTTGGGTACAGTCCCGAAGCACTTGGAGGCAGTGACGGTTAGACAGGATTCGTCTCTCCCGGTATTGGGGGTTGACATCGCGCTGTGTCTAGGAGAGCCATTACATGAGTAGTCCCTGGCCAGGGCAAGCGAGATATACTGGTAGGCTTCCAGTGTTATCTCAGGGTGTTTTGGGCTTCACTCCGACACGACTTGTACCGCTATTAGGGGACTGACGTTTTACCGCCCCCTAGGCCCGACATGCGATGTATTAGACGAACAGACCGGACTGTACGGAGACTGTCATATTCAGACTCAGTAGGAGTTCAGATGGGGTTCACCTCGTCAGCCTTCTTGTCGGCATCTACCTGGGGACCGTTACGCACAGCTAGTGCCGCTTGCGGTCTGTGGTTAAACCCACTGCCAGCGTAGTGTCGAGTCTTTAGAGTCCCAAACAGAAGGTATTCGCCTCTGGGCAAAACAGAGTAGAGGTCGCATGGTTTTGCGACAGGGTTCGTTCACATCCGCGCACTTGTGCACGTTTGGAGTCCGGACGGATATTACTAGTAGGCTCTGGTTTGAGCCAGATACTGGTATATGTTTTGGGGTTGCTTTTATCTCTCAGTATTCATGTTCCTCGGAACAAGAATGCAGGTGTGTATGCACAGTTATTTGAGGAGGAGGAAGAGGACTTTCATTAGGGTTTCGGAACGGGTGCGTATGCACAGTTGACAGTCGTCTTTTTCCAAACCCTAATGGATTTATGTTATATCAATTAATAATATTAATAAAATGAAATTGTGTCATGGTTGGATTTTGTTGACTAGTTGACCATGGTTGACTTGTTGACCATGGTTGAAGTTTTGACCATCATCATTACAAAAGAAAGATGCTTTTTGATTCTTGCAAAACCATTTAATGTTTGAAATGATAATGGTCATTCCTAAACCTTCCATCAACTATTTCATTTTCATTATTATTATTAATTTGATAATTCTTTTTCTTTTGCTCATATGGTTGCAAGAAAGAAAAAGATAGCTCATTCTATCATTTAGCTTCTCTCTCCTCACTTCATCTTCTTCTTCCTCTAGCAAAAGGAGAATCCTTCTCATGTGTTGAGAATCCCTCTCCTTGAAAGAAAAGCACCCCTTAGACACTCTCTATTCACTCTAGGATCAAAGGTTTGGCAAGCCGAAGATTCTAGTTCTCTCAAAGTTCGAGAAAGAGCCCGAAGGTTGAACCCTCAGGTGGATCCATCTTTGACGGAAGAAGGCAACGAGGAAGAACCATCAACCTCTATAAGTTTTCAAGAAGAAGGAGTTCAAGTTAGGTATAACCATCTTTCCGAGTAGCTAACTCTCTTTAGCTTGTATGCTAGTTTAGTTTAGAAAAGATCCCGACTTTGTTAGTCCATGTTACCCCATGCGCTAAAAATTTGATTTTTATACCGTTTCCGCCTCCCCGTAAGAACCGGGGGTCGCAACGTGGACTTACAGTGGTATCAGAGCCTAACTAAACTTAAACTAGCTTGGTAGTGAAGTGTAACGAAGTTCGGAACCGAAAAATCCAAAAACCAAACTTTTCAAAAACCCTAGTTTCTGTTAAAAATTTTTCTGGTCAAAACAAAATTTGTTATACACCTAAATTCGGCTCAGGGTTTTGTGAGAACACCCAAGAAAAACGATCCCCTGATTCCTTCAAACCGCCGCGGTTCCGCGGCAATAGGTATGCATTTGCCGCGGAACCGCCGCCGTTTATGGTCCTCTCGTGATCGGGTTTTGTGCAGTGTTCTTCTGGTAGGGTTTTGGGATTTTTCAGATATATTATATGTGCCCAGATTTTCCAGAATAGAAATTTATTTTTGGGGGCCTATAATTCCGTATTTTTTCCGAACTTCACTACACTTGGACTATATTGGTTATATCTGTGATGTTTGTATGTATTGAACGTCGGCTAATCGCTATAAGTCGATTAGTCGGGGTTATACATCTCTGTGATCTGTGTTTGATATTGGAATGTGTATATGAATGTGTTGGACTATCGCGGGTGAATAGCCGAGGTGGATGTGAGATGAGCTTTTGTTTTTCTTTCATTCATTTGTAATATGTAAATTGATGTAATATTGTTATTTGTTTGGCCGCACAACCGGGTCGGGGTTGTAGCCGTCATTGTATAATTCTTTTTACTATTTTTGCTCCTAGGATAGACCCATGGAGGGGTGCACAAACTGCCGAGTACTTGGCGGGTAGTTTGCCGCACCCGTAGGGGTCTTGGGTGGGGTATTGGCTATTCACCGCGACCGTGTAATCCGCCTTTCGTTGCAGGCTCGAACGGATTGCGGATTCCTAGTATATCCAATGTATTCATCTGTGATCTGTAATGTCTATCATTGCTATATTTATAACTATTTAGGCGTTGCTTATGTTTTACAGCCGCGCTAGCCCAGCCCCCGCTCTGTCGTTAGTTAAGTAACCCAACGGGTGATGACGGGGCCCCGTGGCAAATGCGAATGGCATAAGCGTACGTCATATTTTGGTTGTTTTCTGCAATGGTAGGATTAAATGATGGGACACATTAAAAGAACTAATGCAAGAATATCACGCATTAAAAGAACTAATGCAAGATAATAAACCAAGTTAAAATCGTTGGAACACTTTCGAAAAACCACTCGGTTCTTTTCAAAACTAACTTTTAAATGCGGAGCTTGAGCCACTCCTTTTTAAAAGCTATCTCGTTCCATCGATTATATCAAGTTCACTACGTTCACGATTTCACCAAAACCATTCGTAGCCCTCCATCATTTCAGTTTAATGTACGGTAGTATTCAAGCTATGTATTTTGACCTCACGCCAAGGCATAGTGATTGGTAGCTGGCGGATATTTATCTGTTGCATAGATAAAATGCGTTGGTTTGAGACAGTCGTACTGCCATTTTGGCCTACGTCAAGGGTAGGTACGAGTGGGTTCAAATTAACCGGGATAATGATGGGAAGAACTTGACATGTGACTTATGACATTTTGACCTCACGCCAAGGTCATAAGTGCATGGGGCAAAAATCCACATCGGGAGTTTCATAAGTACTGAAACTTGCTAGATTTGCATACCATTTGGAGTGTGATGATTCTGGTAGGATTCCTTCAGTTTCGTCACGCGATGATATTTGGATCCCGATCCTACTGTGAGTATATGCTACTCCTCGGGAAATTTCTCACTAAACGATCAATGCTATAAACCTAGTAGGTGCCTAGAAAGGTGTTAGCGGGGCTACGCCCCTAGGGAAAAGAGGTTATTTAATTAAGGAACTTCGCGAAAGCGTTGGAAAACCTCCCTCGAAGTACCGACATTGGCCTGGTTGAACGGTTAAGCAAGTATTGTGCGGTGGGATTGATCCCGACTAATTCTTCCTTTATGGTTTGAGGAGGGATTCGAGAGACAGTGGGAGCCATCCTGTTTAGACAAATTAAAAACCACTCTAAACTTGCAAGAGTATTGTGCTAAAGTGTTTCTTCTCTCTCTCCTAATTGCAGCGACCATTCGACATGACTGGACTTAAGTTACTTCTAGATAAAAACATACTGACAGGGCCAAACTACAAAGATTGGCTCTGGAATGTCAAAATGGCAATCACTTACGACAAGCTGGGGTATCTTCTTACCACCAAAGCTCCCCCCGTCCCAGGTCCCACCTCCAGCGTCGCGGATAAGGAAATCCGTAAGACTTGGGAGATTGATTGCGCGAAGGCCAGGTGCCTCGTGCTTGCCTCTATGGATTGTGAACATCAGAGGAGGCACGAGAATATGGATTTGGAATCCATATTTCTTCATACAAAAGAACTGTATGGAGAGCAGTCTCGTATCGCAAGATACGAAGTGTCGAAGAAGTTGTTTTCGGCAAATTTGGCCGTCGGATCATCGGTAGCGGACCACGTGCTTAAGATGATTGGCTACATTGAGGAGCTCGCGGAACTTGGGACCATGTTGGAAAGTGAACTCTATACGGATTTAATTCTCCAGTCCCTTCCATCCACTTACGCCCAGTTTATACTGAACTTCAACTTACAAGAAAAGGAAGTTGAACTTTCAGAACTCCTCAACATGCTGAGGAGCGCAGAGGGCACCCTACAAAAAGGTAGGGAAACACCCGCTTTGTTTGTCGGAGGATCTTCTTCCTCTAGGTCCAAGGTGAAAGCCAAGGGAAAGAGGAAGAAAGCCCTCGCCAAACCAAGAGGCGGTGTTAGTAAAGTGGGTACGAAGGGAAAGGAAAAGGCAATAATGATTGCGGGGAAGCTTGTGGGAAAGGAGGAATGCTTCTATTGTCATAAGAGTGGACACTGGAAGAAAGATTGCAGGGCTTGGAAAGCCAGGACACAGGAACTGAAGCAGGTTGCGGCTTCAGCTTCAGGTGTGTATGTTATTGAAAACTGTCTTTCTATAAACTCTACTTCCTGGGTATTGGATACCGGATCAGGATCTCATATCTGTAATTCTTTGCAGGCGTTGAGAAACCGTAGGTTTTTGAAGGCAGGTGACATGACCCTCAGAGTTGCAAACGGAGCTAGCATGGATGCTAAAGCCGTGGGGGACTATCACCTGGGAATGTCAGATGGGCATGTTTTGGTTTTGCGTAATTGCTTTTTTGTACCCAACGCAACTTGTAATATCATTTCTGTATCTTTGGTTTCTAAAGAAGGTTGTGAATTTGCGTTTGTAAGTAATGTTGTAAACATTCACCATAATCAAGTTCTGATTGGGTCAGGTACACTGAGCAATGGTATATACGTGTTAAACCAACCACAGATTTTTAATGTCCAGAATACACACAAAAGAAAGTCTCAAGATATCAATCAGGCTTTCTTATGGCATTGTAGACTGGATCACATCAATGAGAGAAGGTTGACTAAGTTACATACAGAAGGGTATTTGAATCCGTTCGAATATCAATCGTATGCCACTTGTCAATCCTGTCTCAAAGGAAAGATGACAAAGACTCCGTTCACTGGACACGGAGTAAGAGCGAGCGAGCTCTTGGGGCTCGTACACAGCGATGTGTGCGGTCCAATGTCTACACTTGCGCGAAGCGGTTTTTCTTACTTCATTACTTTTACGGATGATTTTTCAAGGTTCGGACATGTCTTCTTGATGAAACATAAATCCGAAGCATTTGGAAAATTCCAGGAATATAAGAATGAGGTAGAAAAACAAACCGGCAAAAGTATCAAGATTCTAAGATCGGATCGAGGTGGAGAATACTTAAGTGCCGAGTTCCTGAATTATTTAAAAGAGAACGGAATTCTCTCTCAGCTTACTCCTCCATACACTCCGCAACATAACGGTGTTTCGGAGAGACGGAACCGAACCCTATTGGATATGGTACGGTCCATGATGAGTAACGCTGAGTTACCGCGATCATTCTGGGGGTATGCGCTAGAATCAGCTGCGTACCTTTTGAACCGAGTTCCCACTAAAACTGTGCCTACCACACCATATGAGTTATGGATTGGGAAGAAACCCTATCTTCAATATCTGAAGATCTGGGGATGTCCAGCTTATGTCAAAAAGCAGCATACGGACAAACTCGAGGCACGCTCAGTACTGTGCAAGTTTGTGGGATACCCAAAGAACTCCAGGGGGTATCTTTTCTATTACGCAGAGGAACAAAAAGTCCTTGTTTCTCGCAATGCCCATTTTCTGGAACATCAGTTCTTAGAAAAAGAAATAAGTGGGAGCACAATAGAACTGGAAGAAATTCCAGAACCACAGACTATTACTGAAAGCTTAGTGGAACCAGAGGGTTCAAAAGAACAGGACATTCCTACGCCGCTCTGCAGGAGTAGTAGGCAGTCTCATCCGCCCGAGAGATACTATGGTTTTCTCATAGACGGGGATAGAGAGGATTGCATCATAGATTATGATGAGCCTACTAGCTTCCAGCAGGCCGTTCAGAGCGTTGACTTGGTAAAATGGCTGGATGCAATGCGGACCGAAATGGAGTCCATGTACACCAACAAAGTATGGACGTTGGACATTGCTCCAGACGGGGTAAAACCCGTAGGATGCAAGTGGATCTTCAAAAGGAAGATTGGTGTAGATGGACAGGTTGAGACCTATAAAGCTAGACTTGTTGCAAAGGGTTTTCGTCAAAGACCTGGTTTGGACTATGACGAAACCTTTTCTCCAGTGGCTATGCTGAAATCCATTCGGATCCTTCTTGCCATTGCTGCCTTCCACGATTATGAGATTTGGCAGATGGACGTAAAGATCGCTTTTCTAAATGGAAATTTGGAGGAGTGTGTCTATATGGATCAGCCAGAGGGTTTCATTCAGAGTGGGAGCAGCGGAAAGGTGTGCAAGTTGCTTATGTCCATCTATGGACTAAAGCAGGCATCGCGGAGTTGGAACATCTGTTTTGATGAGACGGTCAAGGAATTTGGCTTTATCAAAAATCCAGATGAACCATGCATCTATAGTAGATTTATAGCAAGAACTGTAGTATTCCTCGTTTTATTCGTGGATGACATTCTCTTAATAGGAAATGACATTCCTATGCTACAATCTGTCAAGGGGTTCTTATCGCACAGGTTCTCCATGAAAGACCTGGGTGATGCCTCATACATCCTGGGGATCCGGATCCATCGTGATAGATCCAAGAGGATATTAGGACTTTCTCAGTCCAGGTACATCGACACCATAGTGAAAAGATTCAGTATGGAATATTCCAAGCGCGGTAACCTACCGGCTTGTCACGGGATCACCCTTTCTAAAGAGATGTCTCGCAAGACTGATTTGGAGAGGGATCGCATGTCTATTATACCCTACGCTTCTGCGGTAGGCTCTATAATGTATGCGATGTTGTGTACCAGACCGGATGTAGCTTATGCACTGAGTGTGGTAAGCCGGTATCAGTCAAACCCTGGGGAGAAACACTGGATAGCGGTAAAGAACATTCTTAAGTACCTGAGAAGGACTAAGGAGATGTTCTTGGTGTATGGCGGAAAAGACCTCCAGATCGAGGCCTTTGCTGACTCCAGCTTCCAGAGTGACAAGGATGATTCCAAGTCCATGTCGGGTTTCGTCTTTACCCTCAATGGAGGGGCGGTGTGTTGGAAGAGCTCCAAACAGGAAACCGTTGCAGACTCGACTATGGAAGCGGAATATATCGCTGCATCTGATGCCACAAAAGAAGCTGTCTGAATGAGGAAGTTCTTAAAAGAACTTCAGGTGGTTCCGTCCATTATTGACCCAATACCTCTGTATTGCGACAACAACGGGGCTATAGCTTTAGCGAAGGAACCCAGGTCCCATCAGAGATCCAGGCACATCTTGAGGCGGTATCATCTGATCAGGGAGATCGTGGATGGCAAGGAGATCGAGGTTCGGAGGGTTGCTTCAGAAGAAAACACTGCAGATCCATTCACCAAGGCACTGCCCCTGACTCAGTTCGAGCGGCTGATCGAGATGATAGGTCTTCGATACGCCAGTACATGGCCTTAGTGCAAGTGGGAGATTGTTAGTGTATATGCCCTAGAGGCCATTACTGTATCATACTAGTTTGTATATTACTTAATGGAAGCTTGGGATATTCACCTTGTATAAACAATCTTGCTCAATATAGTAGTATGCTACTTGGTTTGTTTCTACTTCAATGTGTACTTGTGTTTATTTTAGTATATCACTTATACGCATTAGTGGAGCCCTTAGGATCTTTGCTTGATTACCAGCGTTGTGATGGCAGTCACACTAGTGGGGGCTGGGTAATCTATAAGCACATCCTTATACAGGTCCCTAGTCGCAGGACTATCGAGACAGGGCATCGATACTCCGGAGTAGACTAGCGTATGCGCTTCTCATCCCAGTATGGGAGATGGTCTGTCCCACAGCCATCAGTACGTCGTACTGGAGATAGTATACGGGTGCTCGTTGGGTTACGAATACACTGGACAGGACTCGTCGGGAACTGACAGGTTGGTATTATACCTATCGTCAGTTATCAGTTCCCAGGTGATATGAGTACAGCTTAGTCCGCTGACTTGACACTGGCACTTCGCCTCGAGTGTGTTCCCACTGTTCTTTGATTACTACCCTACCACGGCTCAAAGGAGTCGTGCAAACGGGTAGTAGTTGGGTACAGTCACGAAGCACTTGGAGGTAGTGACGGTTAGACAGGATTCGTCTCTCCCGGTATTGGGGGTTGACATCGCGCTGTGTCTAGGAGAGCCATTACACGAGTAGTCCCTGGCCAGGGCAAGCGAGATATACTGGTAGGCTTCCAGTGTTATCTCAGGGTGTTTTGGGCTTCACTCCGACACGACTTGTACCGCTATTAGGGGACTGACGTTTTACCGCCCCCTAGGCCCGACATGCGATGTATTAGACGAACAGACCGGACTGTACGGAGACTGTCACATTCAGACTCAGTAGGAGTTCAGATGGGGTTCACCTCGTCAGCCTTCTTGTCGGCATCTACCTAGGGACCGTTACGCACAGCTAGTGCCGCTTGCGGTCTGTGGTTAAACCCACTTCCAGCGTAGTGTCGAGTCTTTAGAGTCCCACACAGAGGGTATTCGCCTCTGGGCAAAACAGAGTAGAGGTCGCATGGTTTTGCGACAGGGTTCGTTCTCATCCGCGCACTTGTGCACGTTTGGAGTCCGGACGGATATTACTAGTAGGCTCTGGTTTGAGCCAGATACTGGTATATGTTTTGGGGTTGCTTTTATCTCTCAGTATTCATGTTCCTCGGAACAAGAATGCAGGTGTGTTTGCACAGTTATTTGAGGAGGAGGAAGAGGACTTTCATTAGGGTTTCGGAACGGGTGCGTATGCACAGTTGACAGTCGTCTTTTTCCAAACCCTAATGGATTTATGTTATATCAATTAATAATATTAATAAAATGAAATTGTGTCATGGTTGGATTTTGTTGACTAGTTGACCATGGTTGACTTGTTGACCATGGTTGAAGTTTTGACCATCATCATTACAAAAGAAAGATGCTTTTTGATTCTTGCAAAATCATTTAATGTTTGAAATGATAATGGTCATTCCTAAACCTTCCATCAACTATTTCATTTTCATTATTATTATTAATTTGATAATTCTTTTTCTTTTGGTCATATGGTTGCAAGAAAGAAAAAGATAGCTCATTCTATCATTTAGCTTCTCTCTCCTCACTTCATCTTCTTCTTCCTCTAGCAAAAGGAGAATCCTTCTCATGTGTTGAGAATCCCTCTCCTTGAAAGAAAAGCACCCCTTAGACACTCTCTACTCACTCTAGGATCAAAGGTTTGGCAAGCCGAAGATTCTAGTTCTCTCAAAGTTCGAGAAAGAGCCCGAAGGTTGAACTCTCAGGTGGATCCATCTTTGACGGAAGAAGGCAACGAGGAAGAACCATCAACCTCTACAAGTTTTCAAGAAGAAGGAGTTCAAGTTAGGTATAACCATCTTTCCGAGTAGCTAACTCTCTTTAGCTTGTTTGCTAGTTTAGTTTAGAAAAGATCCCGACTTTGTTAGTCCATGTTGCCCCATGCGCTGAAAATTTGATTTTTATACCGTTTCCGCCTCCCCGTAAGAACTGGGGGTCGCAACGTGGACTTACATATGTAGCTGAAACCAGATGTATGTGAGATCAATAAGGTACAGCTAAGTAACATCAGTAAAGGTAAATATGTAACAGCAACTGAATATGTGTGTAACATACAGGTGTAGCAATGTATAGGTATCTACCTATAAGAACTGATGTCGTATACCCCCCTGGGTATAAGTAAAATATGTAGGATATCCTCCTCCCGGTATAAGTAAAACAAGTGCAAGGTATACCTATAGCTATATCGCAGGGTGTATATGTACCTATCACTAAAGGTATGATACACTATAGGTATACCGATAAGCTAGATGTCATGTGTGACAAGAAATAGTATCTATAATGGTTAGTGTGTGACATGGCAATTATTGACGGTGTGTGTGTAGCATACAATCCGTGCCGTGCAACATGAACCGTCAATAATGTGTGCAGTGCTCTACGGCTACTAGTCACAGTACAACTATATCTAGGTAAATAAGGTAAAGGAGCAATTCTAACAATGACGTAGAATATGCGACAGATATTTGAATCCTAGCCCAGACGCATAACGCCATGCGGGCGATTCTCCTGTAGATGTTAAATCTACTCACCTACGCTCCACGCTAGGTGAATTCTACCATCTGCTCCCCCCTGTAGCAGTGTCTATAGTCCCTGCCTGCAAACCTGCAAATAAGACATGGAAATCATATATAAGCCAATTATTCCGCAAAACGCGATATCGAACCGAAATGAGAAACTCGCGTCGCGAACTAAACGCGCGTGTGCACGATACGCTAAAACGTGTGTACGCGTCTAAAACCATCGCGACATGCCGCGATACGCTGGATCACAGAACCCTCTCACGTATCGCGCGTATCGCGCAAACACAACGAACACCAAACACGATATATTGCCCAAGATTTTCCTACAGGTCAAATCTTACAAAACTATACATGCCAAAACACTAGACAACACAGCAGAGAACCCTAGCCAAGACCCCAACACCCCAGACCCCTACTTGGCCGCAAATTGCGGCCAAACCAAATAAATCTGCGGCCGGAAATTGAATGAGGGGCTCGTGTTCTTGTGGTGTGTTCTAGACCTAGTGTGCATACCCCAGTTTTCTCAATTTTGTTCTGAAGGATCCAGGTCAAAAGCAGATTACAAAATGCTAATATATCGCATTAAAACGCCAATTTTGCACAAAACACAACCCTATGGTATTTTAGTGAAATCTGGGTAAATTCTCAGTTGAAATGGCCCTAATAACACTTAAATAGGTAGGGTTAACCAAAACAATCACCACATAATCAAAGTTCCACATAATTCACCTTAATTAGTATTAAACTCACTATTTAACACTAACCGACACTAATTAGCACACAAGCTAAGCAAGAAAGAGATGGGTTTAGAAAATATACCCTATAGGATCCTAAGAAGCAAGAGGAGAAGTGAATGGAGGAAATGAGGGCTTGCTATTGCTGTTGGGCTCCTGCTGTTGCTGTTGCAGAAGTTGCTGCTGCTGTTGATGCTGCTCTGCTGCTTGCTGATACTGCTGCCTGCTACTGATGTTGTTGTTGTTTGGTGCTGCTGGGGCTGCTGCTTCTGTTGCTGCAGGGTGTGTGGGTGTGAGAGTATGAGAGAAAGATAATGAGGAGAAGAAATGAGAGCAAGGAAAAACCCCTCTCTTCCTTTCTCTTCCTTCATTAAATGAGGTATGGTCTAAACCATGTAGCACAATGCTTCTCACTCTCTCTCTCTCTCTCAAGGTCAACATTCAACCATTTGAAAAACCCCTTTTTCATTTTAAAAACCACCATGAACAATAAAACCATAACACTTAAACAATAATAATAATTAACTTAAAGAGAATGGGTTAATCCATCATGTTTGCTAATCATGGTCTAACCCCATCTCTAAACCCTAGTTACCATAAACAAGTGTGTGTGTGCCTAGAAAAATTCTAATAAAATACTCATAAAATAGGGTAAAATATTTAAATCTTAATTTGGTAAACTTTTTATTAAAATCCATACATTAAAATATAATCATCTACAAAACATATTCTAAGGTGTTACAGTCACGACCCGAAAAGTACGGAACATGAACGGCACTTAAATTACGAAACGTCTCGAGGCGTACTTAATCTAAGTAAACCAAAACCCAGTAATCAAAACCAACGAAGCAGTAGAGTGAAGGAAAAACCAAATTAAAATAAGTAGTTTTAACAACATTGGCCGAAGTATGTATTTTTAAAATATCAAGTATTTTCTGAAAATTTCGGCAGAGTGCAGATCCTTGAGGCGGTGATCCCGCATCAATAATATCTCATACGATACATCATCTAATATGACATCCTTGAGTCAAGAGTGCAGATCTATGATCAATAGCTCGTATGGTAAATCCACCGTACGGCATCCCAAATTAGGGTATGGGTCAAATATCCCATTCATCACATTATTCATCTGGTATCCTCTTTATCAAAAATCACGATCCGAGGTACTGATCTACTTCTAGTACAAAACTGATACCATCTATGTATGCATGCGTGTGTATGAAAACACCACGCCTAAAGGACCAGCTAAACATATCACGTCGTACTCGAATACGAACCCTGTCACATCACCGATCTCACGGCCTCAAACCCAATCTCATCGACTCATCTCCAATCCCAAGTACTATCCTCATAATCCGTGTATATGTATACGTATATATATATATATATACATAGTCCCATACCCATGTGTAAATATATATATATATATACACATATCCCCATATACATACAGGTAATAAAATAAATGCAGGTGTGTGCGTGTGGTTGTAAACCTATTCTAGGTTTCGCGACTAAGAAGCTATGCTAGTTCCCTTCTAATAACCCCAAACTAACCATAAACACATAATCATAACTTGATAATCACCCACGGATCATAAACCACATATATATCCAATTATCTATCATAAATATACTACGAACTGCGGGGGTGCTATACGCCATCCACCCGATTTCTCCCCGTAGATATAAATCTACTCACCTGATCTTCGCTCGCCGGTGCCGACGTCGCCACGCGCTTGCTTGTCGTCTTGAAGTCCACATGTGGGTACCTACATGTCACAACGTATCGTATCGCATAAAAACCCAATTCAAAATCGAAACGGCATATGAAAACCAAATCGGCACGCGTATCATGCATAGGTCAAAACCTATCGCCTACGCGTGCAAGAATAGCCAAACCAACCCTCGATGTCGATGTACAAACGTCAAACCATCAAGAAAAACACCAAACATACCAATCATGGTTTTACAACTCACTAAAAATATATGAAATGGGATGCAAATCATCAAAACCAATATATTGATCAAATCGATTTATTTCCAAAAAGTCTAGTAAAGGGGGTCGTTAACCGTTTTAGTACAAGTCTTGATGTTTTAGCAAACTAGAGGTAACAATACTCACTAATTATCTTAATTAGGCCACATAAGCATTTACTAGATTTTTAATCTTGCTAAATTACATTAAACCAAAAACAAGTTTGCAATTTTTATCCAATTTCAACCATTTTATAGCAAAAGTGCACAAACGACAATTTAGCTTAGATTTGCATGATCTAAACTATTAAACTATAACTTATAATGTTTAAAATGTGATAAAAATCCTAACCATATTTTTAATCTCACATATATATGTTTTTCATAAAACCCTAGTTTGCATAAAAGGCTTAATTTGGACATTTTACAAGTAACGAATTTTAATTAGCAACTAGATTAGTTTTTAACAAGTCTTAAGAAACTAGCCCACATCACACAACCCTAATCAAAATACTCAAAACCCTAAATTGATCCAAACTCTTTTTTAGAATTTTCAAACTTTCCATTAAAACCTAATTAACACTTAATTAACTAAGATTAAAGCAATAATCGACAATTTAACTACATGGTTAAAATTATACCTCCACAATTTTGTAGATCTCACTTGAAATCTAGCCATCCAAAATGCTCTATTTTCACCACAATCCATGCATGATAGGCTAAAATAAATGGTTAAGAGTTGAATTTGGATTTTGGGATTTTTTTGATGGGTTTTGAGGCATTTTTAATGAATTTTTTTCAAGAGAAATGAGGGGAGAAAAGGGAGGGGCTGCTGTTGAAGGAGAGGGAGGGCTCGGCCAGAGGGATGGGGAGAGAGTGATGAGAGAGAATGAGGTGAGGAAAGTATTAGGTCAACCCCAAAAGTCAAAGCCCATACTCAATTAACTATTTTCTTTCATTTCCTTTCTTTTCTTTTGTTTTCTTTTAGCAAATTCAAGTTGGGAAATGAGGGGAAACTTAGGGCTGCTGCTGATTTGGGGAGAGGAGAGAAGGTGTGGGTGAGTGTGGGTGAGGGAAAAATGATAAATGTTATACCCCAATTTCCATTTACACTAATTTTACTATTTAAGCCTTTTTTCGTCGATATTTTCTAACACCGTTTGACGGTTTCATTTCATTTCAAAAATAATATTTTACATGTTAGTTTAGTGTGTCATGATGCACAAAATTTGTATTAACCCATTCCAATTTGTAATTTTCCCTAATTAAACGTATTAGTGACGGCTTAAAATAATATTAAAATAATTAATTTCGGAAAATTTTTTAGAAAATTAGAAATTTTACCAGCGGCTCAATAAACACCAAATACTAGCAATTACATAGCTAGAATATGTATATTTAATTTTATATTAAAAGATATTTATATCCTGATTTTTAAGGAAAACACCCGTTATTTCACCGATTTTCCGAAATTTCACCTAAACGATTTTCAAAACGTTACGGGCGGTCTTGTTGAGTTGTGCCACCAAATTTCTCTGGTACCCTCCTCACATCTTTCTCTCTCCTCTGACATCCTATAATTTTATTTTCTGCAGGATTCTTTGCAAAATATCGACGCTCAAAAATCGTTTTGCGTGTTTTGTAATTGGTTTGTTTGTGCATATTTTAATACGGGCTTTAAGGGGCAAGACCAAAATTCAGATTAGGTGGGGATTTCATCACCCTTCCTAGGCCCCACAAATCACAAAATGAGCATCCGCATAACCTTATATTAATTAAAAAATATCTAGACTAAGGCTCTAAGGTCCGTCGCGCTCATTTAGGACAAAAGAAGGTCGTAAGTAATCTATCGCTTATCCGCATTTTTTTGTCGTGTCTAGGAAAGTGTGACTGAGGCAAGTGGTTACTTAATTAGGCCCGCTATTTTCGGTAATTCGTATAATGGATACCTCCCACTTACCTGATACTTACCTGGCTACAAGAGTGATAAAGAGGTGATAGAGAATTGATCCTGCGGTTTGTCCTTTAGAAGTCTAGGAGCGGTCTAGTGACTTGACCTAGGTAACCTTAGTTCTAGGGTTGATTGTGCATTTTTTTATGATTTGTCTCATGTCAGACACTTTTCAAAACAAATCATTTTAAAATCGTTCTCATACGGTTCCATTTGTGCTAAACCCGCTTAGTGCATGCTCAGCTGGACACGGGATTCTAGTGCCCATCTTGTCCGCGTTTTTGCTATCGACTCCGAAATTGGTACTTCTTCATCATCATTTACCCCTCCACCCACCACATCGACCAAGATGGATGTTTCTCCATCAGATTTTACCAACACACCCCTGCCACCACTCGTAGGTGCGCAAAATGTTAGTTATATGTATGCCCTAGAGGCCATTACTGTACATAGGATGTATATTGTAGTGGATGCTGGGACATATATAGGGAGGACTTTCTTGCTCGACATGATAGTATGCTATCTGGTTGCTCTTTACCTTAACGTGTACACTGATTGTCTCTCTGTTACATGTTGGTAAAACCCTTAGGATGTGTACTTGACTACCTGGACTATAATGCGGATCATACTAGTGGGGACATGGTAGTCCATAAGTACATCCTTTAAAGTCCCTAGTCGTGGGTGTATCGAGACGGGGCATCGATATACCAGAGTAGACTAGCGTATACCTTCTCGACCCATACAGATGGGTGATGGATGATCCCATATCCATTGGTGTTTGACATCGGGGATGATATACGGGTGCTCAGTGGAGACTGGGTACACTGGATGGACTCGCCGAGAACTCCCAGATGGTATTATACCTCACGTTAGATGGCAGTTCTCTGGTGACACTGGTACAGAGTAGTCTGTTGACCCGAGATCGTCATAGAGTCTTGTGTGGTTCCCACTGTGCTTTGATTTCCATCTTACCACGTCCAAGAGGGCGTGCAAAACGGTGGTTTTTGGGTACAGTCCCGAGTCACATGGAGGCAATGAGCGATAGGAGGGGATTCGTCTCTCCCGGTATAGGGGGTTGATGTTGCGCTGTGTTCGATTGGCTATAACAGGAAATCCCCGGCCAGGGTTGCTGAGATTTACTGGTAAGTGTTACCAGTAGTTTCTCGAATTGTTATAGACCTCATATCGACACGACTTATCGAGCTATTGGGGTCTGACGTTTACCACCCCTAGGCAAGATACACGACATATCAGACGGACAGACCGGACTGTACGGTAGTGTTACTGGTTGGATTCACAGGAGTGTGAGTGGGCTTGCTCGTCGATCTTCTGATCGCTCAATACCCGGGTGGCCGTTACGTTTAGCAGACCGCTTACGGCTTGTGGATGTTTGATATGATCATCATCTGCTACCGGCGTATTGACGAGTCTTTAGAGTCCTACATAGAGGTTTCCTGGCTCAAGCGAAACGAAATAGGAGCGCCTATGAGATATGTGCGGGACCGAGAATAATGCGTGTATGTGATACCGTATTTCATTCTCGCGATCAATGTGTCGAATGGTTGTATGCGATATAACCTAGTTATCGATTCAAGCGTTGATTCGATAAGCCGATACATAGGTTACTAGTCGGTTATATGCGATATGACCGTATCGTTAAATCAAGTGTTGATTTAATGATTTAATGCATAATTATATATTTGATATATTACTTTGCATTAACTAGTATCGGTTCACTTTAAATGGATTTTCTCGCTCGGTTGTGCGCATTGCATATGCGATATGATTTTGTGCACTTGATTGTATCATGTTTGATGATACATGCTTTATGGTTAAGTGTAAAGAATTAAACCAAGGTTAAGTTGTTGATTAAGGTTTTACTTATTCATTCATCTTATTTATTTATTCATTTTGAATAAATTGAAAGATAAATGAATGGTGGCTTCTTTTGTCTTTAGTTAAAGCTTCATGAAGCTTTGACTTGATGACTTTTTTGTTCTCATCCTTAACCTTAACCATCAACCCAACCTTAGTCAATTCTCTACACTTAACTAAGGTAAAGATTATGATAAGTATTGTTTTATTTTCTATTTATAAAATAACATATCATACTCTTTATCTTCTTCTTCTTCTTCTTCACTTTAAGAAAAAGCTTCACAAGCATTAATGGCAAAGTGAGAATTAGAGTGAGAAATCCAATTGTAAAGTCTACCCACTTCCTATTTCTTCATCCTCTACCTCTTGCCAAGTAGTAGAGTGTGTTTACTTCACAAGTTTCTTGACCTGGTGAAGTCGGAGCTTGATTTAGCGATGCCTCGACGTAGATCATCTTCGGCACGTCGTCGATGACCTAGCCCGCTTCTTCTCCGATGAAGCCGACACAAGAGCCCGGATTTCGGATTTGTACAGCGGAGATGACTTCTTCATGGAGCTATGGAGGTGGACAAACGGATCTACAAAGGTTGTATATCCGTATCCCTTAGTTAAGTGTTAACTAGTTTGCTTTTTCGCTTAAATATCTAGCCAACGATCTTGTTAGGATTTGTAGGCACCGTTAATTTTAGAAATTGGCATGTTCGATGCCTTGGGAGACCTCACTAGGGTGCCTAGGAACCCTACAGTGGTATCAGAGCCTAGCTAGAGCCTTAGGCGAAGTCCAGACGGAATTTGAAATCCGAACGAACCCGAAACCCATATTCAAAAATGCTCTCTGTCCAGATTTTAAAATTGTGGATTTTTCAAGATTAAAAATATCCAGAAAATCAAGCAGGGTTTTATAAGAATTACTGTAAATTTCGTGGACCTAATTCCACTTTCCCACCGCAGTTACGCGGCATGAGCAGGGCTCACGCGGCGGATCCGCGGCCGTACGGCCCCAGTATTTAAATTTTTTAGCACAGTAATTCTTAGTTTCCAGTGCTGAGTTTTCTGGGAATTTTTAATATGCAGTTAGCAGTTGAGCATTTTTGGGTTGTATTGGGAATCAAAGATTCGATCGGATTATCAAATTTTGTCTCTTTGGCTTTCCGGATAAATTTTAGAATATGTTAAAAAGTTCGACCGGATATAAATACCCAATTTTTCCCCTGTTGGGAAATTTCCAAGTGATGGATCTTTCCGTAGTTTAACGACGTTCTAAGTAATGCAAGTAATGCAATGGACCCTCTAGAAGACAACAAACCTTAACTCGATTATGTGACCGTCTTGAACTGCCCTTTGAACCTTCGGGTTTGGGGCAGTACGGCGTGTCACATGTGAGGCGTTGGCTTGACCCTTCTACGACTGGACCGTTGGTACTGAGGCACAAACTGAATGTTGTTAGACTCATTTCATGTGTTGATCTGTATCGGGAAAACTTGGGTGTTCGATTGTTCGATCGGAAAGTTTAACATTTTCTATTTATCTGGAATGTGATACAATAATTGGAATTCACAATTAGTTATGAGATAACTGAATGAATGTTATAAACATAGCAGTTTAGTCTCACTTGATCGGTTGCCAGGGAATTTTGATGTGATCAAAAGTCCGTCGCAATCACGTAGCGTACGCGGATATTCGCCGGTAAACTTAATAGACAGCTACATCCCTTAGCCCCGACCAAGTGACTGTAGGAGAACCCCGTCGCCGAAAGCATCCGTTCGGGTGCTCCCGGTAGCGGTGTTCCGCCTTGGTGCACTTCGTCGACGGCGTTGGGGTGCGGCCGTCTACTGAAGTTTGCGACGAGCATTCGATCAGGATGCCGAGAATCTTGTTGAATTCCCCGACTTGATATTGAAAAGAGTTTTCGATAATGAGACTAAAATGCGGAGTTTATAATTGTTAGGCATGCGATGTCTAAGTAATTCATTTGGTCAGGCATGCGATGTCTGAGGAGGTTGCGGATTCCAACTGTTGTAGTTTTACACTTTCTTTTCTGTGACCGTAAGTGTAATATGTGATATCGCCGGTTTCGTTGCTATATGTCAACGACAATTGGGATGGACATATTTACTTACGTTGATGACATGTGATGTTATGTGTTGCTGGATATGTTATATTGGATCGTCGTGTTTGAATAGCCGGGGTTTTTTATGTGAGATGAGTGTTTTTCATTTTCATTCATGTAAAAACTTGTATGTAATATTATTTTATTGGGGCGCTTCCAGGTAGCGGAAGATGTCACCGTTTGTATATTATTTACTTTTCCGCACTAAGATAGACCCAAGGAGGAGGGCACAAGTAACCGGGTTCTGGAGTCCAGTGGGAGACCAACTCGAGGAGTCGAGCCAGGGTCTCCTAACTCCAGAATTGGTAGGGTCGCTTGCCGCTCTCGTAGGGGTCTAGGGGTGTGGGTTTGGCTATTCATCGCGACCGTGGAATCCGTGTTTTATACTGGCTCGTATTGAAAACACGGACGTCCTAGTATATCCAATATTTCATATGTTTCTTCTGCTGCGATATCTGTGATGTGATCATGTGATGTTCTGTGATAGATACAGTATACAGTATATATAATATATTATATAGACGTTACTTATGTTTTACACCCGCGCTAGCCTTGCCCCGCTCTGTCGTTAGTTACCTAACCTAACGGTGCACGAGGGGACATCGGGGCGAATGCGGATGGCATAAGTGTACGTCATATCTATCTGTGATGTTTAGGTACTTAAATGATGGGACTTCATTAATATGATTAATGAAATAAAAGAAACCTAAGATGTTGTAGAATCGAATTTCAAAATAAAACAGGTAGCTACAGTTCTTGCTTTGCACAGTGATATATATGATATATCCTGCACCTTATTCGATAAGGAAAGGACCGAGATCCCTTCACCGGGAGTGACTCCTTTAGCATTAACTGGCAGATGCTACACACCCGGTTTGTCTTTTTGATTGCTTTTAAGAGTTATGCTTTGCACAGTGATATATATGATATATCCCGCACTTCATTCGACGAGGAAAGGACCGACGATCCCTTCACCGGGAGTGACTCCTTTAGCAAAACTAGAAAAGCCTAAAAAACACTCCATTTCAAAATTCATTCGATCCTACAACGATATCAAGTTCATTACGCAATAGGTTTTCAGAAAAACCTGTCGTAGCCCTCCGTCATTTCAGATAAGTCCTATTTAGTATTCGTGCTGCGTTTGTTGACCTTGTCAAGGCGCAGTGTGCGGTAGCTAACCAGTATTTATCTGCTTATGCATATGATGCAGATTGGGTTAGGGTAGTCGTGCGGCCTTGTTGACCTTGTCAAGGGTCGTGCGGGTGGGTTTGATTAAATCATGAAATGACGGGTTGAACTTGACTTGCGGTCTATGGTTTGTTGACCTTGTCAAGGTCATAGATCGTTCGGGACAAAATATTATCGGGAATTTCAAGTGTTGAAATTTGCAATGAGATTGCATACCTTCTATGAGATAGTTGGATCCCGATACCCGCTGCGAGTAAGAGTTACTCCTGGGAGAGTTTTATACATTACAATTAGCCGATCAAGTGGGTGTCTAGAAAGGTGTTAACGAGGTTACGCCTCTGGGAAAACGAGGTTTACATTAATTAGGTCCGTGCGAAAGCACGGGGCACCTCCCTCAAAGTACCGACACTGGCCTGGCTGAATGATTGGCGAACTTGTAGTGTGTAATTAATCCCGGCTAGTCTTTCCTTTTAGGGTTTGAAGGAAGATTTGATAAAAAGCAGTGGGAGCCATCCTGATTAGATAATATAAAAGCAATCTATTCTTGACAGAGCGCACGCTGAGTGTTTTCTTCTCTCTCTCTCCTGGTAGCGACCATATCACGCCTTAATCAAGATAATAATACGGATTATTGACCGAACCCGCTTGTTATACTGAGCTGGGGAACGTTGGTCCCGCTCCCACTTATAAATGTTATAAGATAGAGCAGGAAATTAGGGAATACCAGATTTCCCGTGCCGCCCAAACGAAGAGAGTGCATGCTGATGCATCATCTTCGGGTGTGTTCTTTATATAGAACTGTTTCTCAGTATCCTCCGCATCCTGGTATATGATACCGGATCTAGATCCCAGATATGTAATCTGTTACATAGGGCTATAAACGGGTAGAAAAACTGAGAACGGGTGATAAGTTTCATGAGGCAGAAAACGGGGCAAGTGTTGCAGCCAAGTCTGTTGGTCACTGTCATCCTGTATTGTAATACATTGATTTTGAACGTATGTTATTAGATACCGAACCTGATATACAAAATCATATCTATCTCTTTATTAGTAAAGAAACGATAATATTTTGTATTGTTGGATAATGTTTTGAACATTTCCTATATCAAAAGTTGATCGGTTCAGGCACGTTATCTAAAAGCATTGATGTTCTAAATCAAACTACAGTTCTTAGTATATGGAACACACACAAGAGAAAGAGTTCAGAAATGAACGAATTCTTCTTGAGGTATTGTAGACTAGGTCAGATCAATGCGACCCGACTAGCTGAGTTACATTTAGATGCATATTTAAATAAGTTTGAATTTACATCTTGTGAAACTTGCCAGTCATGTCACAAAGATAAGATGACCATAGCTCCGTTTAATGGAAACAGAGAAAGAGTTAGTGAACTCTTGGGATGATACATGTTGATGTATGTAAGTACCCTGTCTACACATACCAAGACCGGTTCTTTTTACTTCATTACATTCTCTGATAATCTTTCTTGATTCAGACCTATGTTCCTGTTGAAACACAAGTCCGAACCTTTTAAGATATTCACAGAATATAAGTTAGAAGTAGAGAACCAAAATACGGGTATAAGTATTATGTCCTTTGATGAGATCAAGGAGGAGAATACTTGAGCACGGAATTCTTGGAATTTTATAAAGGAGAATGAGATTCTCTCTCAGCATTACTCCTCCGTATACACCATAGCACGATGGTATGTCGGGGCGGAGCAGATACACCCTATTTGATATGGTGTGCTCTATGATGAGTAATACTGAGTTACCTTTTTCCTTAAGGGGGCTATGCACTTGAGAAGTTGCATACCTATTGAATAGGGTTCGAATCAAATCAGTTGCCTACCATCTCATATATGATATGGAAAGGGAAGAGCCCATATCTTAAGTTAGTTAAGATTTGGGGTTGTCCGGCCTATGTCTAAAAGCAAAATCCGGACAAGCTCGAGGCAAGGTCTGTAATGTAGAACTGGAAAGGTTTCAGCTTTACAAAATACAGCAGATAATTTGGTAGAACCAAAGGATTCAGTAGTAACCAACGAACCTCAGCCTCTCCGCCGATCTAGCAGGGTTCCTCACCCACCTGAGAGATACTTCGGTTTCTCTATGACAGTGGGAGCGAGGATTGCATCATGAGATGATGACCCAACTAGTTTCGAGCTGGCCATTAGGAGTGAGACTCTGTAAGAATGGTTGGATGCTTAGTGATCTGAGATGGAATCCTTATACATAAACAAAGTATGGACTTTAGTTGCTATATCTGAAGGGTTAAATCCCCATCAGGAGCAAGTATATCTTGAGAAGATTACTTTGTGTAGATGGAAAAGTTGAGACTTTCAAAGTTAGACTTGTTAAAGGTTTTCATCATTGACCAGGCGTGGATAATGATGAAACCTTTTCCAGTAACTATGCTTAAGTCCATCCAGATCCTACTTGCCACGGCTACATACCATGACTACGATATCTGGTGGTTGGGTGTCATGACTGCTTTTCTAAATAATGTTTTAGAAGAGTGTGTATATAAGTACACAGCCAGAGGGCCTCGTAGACAGTGGGAGCAGCGGAAACGTGTGCAAGATGTTTTATAAGATAAAGCAGGCATCGCGGAGTTGGAACGTCTGTTTTGATGAGTTAGTCAAAGAAGTTGACATCATCAAAATGGTAGATGAACCTGGTATAAACAAAAAGGTAGTAGGGAGTATGGTGACGATCCTCGTAGAGTACGTGGATGACATACTCTTGATAGGGAAGGAGTTTCCTATGCTACGCTCGATCAATCTCCGCTTATCACTAAGATTCTCCATATAGGATCAAAATGATACCTCCTAAATCCTGAGTTTTGGATCTATGAGATAGATCTAATTGGATGTTAGGACTCTCACTAGTTGTAGTGAGATGGTATCAGTCGATCCTGGGGAGAATCACTGGAAGTGTTCCAGAGTGATAAAGACGACTGAATGGCAGTCGCAAGCATTGTCTTTACCCTCAGTAAAGGGACAGTATGTTGGAAGAGTTCCAAGCAAGATACCGTGGCATACTAGACGATAAAGGCACGATACATCGCTACTTAAGATGCTACCAAAGAGGCTGTTTGGATGTATAATGGTTCATGAGATGAACTACGTTCCTACCATTGTGAGACAATGGAGTTGTGGCTTATGCCAAGGAACGCCGGTCCCATCAGTGATCCAGACTTATTCTAAGGCAGTATCACCTGATCATGGAGATGGTTGATCTCCAGGTTGATCGAGGCAAGGAGAGCAGACTTAGAGGATAACGTAGCGGATTCACTCACGAAGGCCTATTCCCAGAGAGAGACTTTTATGGGATGGTTGAGTATGAGATACTACAACCACTGCTACAGATGGCCCTAGTGCAAGTGGGAGATTTTTAGTTATATGTATGCCCTAGAGGCCATTACTGTACATAGGATGTATATTGTAGTGGATGCTGGGACATATATAGGGAGGACTTTCTTGCTCGACATGATAGTATGCTATCTGGTTGCTCTTTACCTTAACGTGTACACTGATTGTCTCTCTGTTACATGTTGGTAAAGCCCTTAGGATGTGTACTTGACTACCTGGACTATGATGCGGATCATACTAGTGGGGACATGGTAGTCCATAAGTACATCCTTCAAAGTCCCTAGTCGTGGGTGTATCGAGACGGGGCATCGATATACCAGAGTAGACTAGCGTATACCTTCTCGACCCATACAGATGGGCGATGGATGATCCCATATCCATTGGTGTTTGACATCGGGGATGATATACGGGTGCTCAGTGGAGACTGGGTACACTGGACGGACTCGCCGAGAACTCCCAGATGGTATTATACCTCACGTCAGATGGCAGTTCTCTGGTGACACTGGTACAGAGTAGTCTGTTGACCCGAGATCGTCATAGAGTCTTGTGTGGTTCCCACTGTGCTTTGATTTCCATCTTACCACGTCCAAGAGGGCGTGCAAAACGGTGGTTTTTAGGTACAGTCCCGAGTCACATGGAGGCAATGAGCGATAGAAGGGGATTCGTCTCTCCCGGTATAGGGGGTTGATGTTGCGCTGTGTTCGATTGGCTATAACAGGAAATCCCTGGCAAGGGTTGCTGAGATTTACTGGTAAGTGTTACCAGTAGTTTCTCGAATTGTTATAGACCTCATATCGACACGACTTATCGAGCTGTTGGGGTCTGACGTTTACCACCCCTAGGCAAGATATGCGACATATCAGACGGACGGACCGGACTGTACGGTAGTGTTACTGGTTGGATTCACAGGAGTGTGAGCGGGCTTGCTCGTCGATCTTCTGATCGCTCAATACCCGGGTGGCCGTTACGTTTAGCAGACCGCTTGCGGCTTGTGGATGTTTGATATGATCATCATCTGCTACCGGCGTATTGACGAGTCTTTAGAGTCCTACACAGAGGTTTCCTGGCTCAAGCGAAACGAAATAGGAGCGCATATGAGATATGTGCGGGACCGAGAATAATGCGTGTATGTGATACCGTATTTCATTCTCGCGATCAATGTGTCGAATGGTTGTATGCGATATAACCTAGTTATCGATTCAAGCGTTGATTCGATAAGCCGATACATAGGTTACTAGTCGGTTATATGCTATATGACCGGATCGTTAAATCAAGTTTTGATTTAATGATTTGATGCATAATTATATATTTGATATATTACTTTGCATTAACTAGTATCGGTTCACATTAAATGGATTTTCTCGCTCGGTTGTGCGCATTGCATATGCGATATGATTTTGTGCACTTGATTGTATCATGTTTGATGATACATGCTTTATGGTTAAGTGTAAAGAATTAAACCATGGTTAAGTTGTTGATTAGGGTTTTACTTATTCATTCATCTTATTTATTTATTCATTTTGAATAAATTGAAAGATAAATGAATGGTGGCTTCTTTTGTCTTTAGTTAAAGCTTCATGAAGCTTTGACTTGATGACTTTTTTGTTCTCATCCTTAACCTTAACCATCAACCCAACCTTAGTCAATTCTCTACACTTAACTAAGGTAAAGATTATGATAAGTATTGTTTTATTTTCTATTTATAAAATAACATATCATACTCTTTATCTTCTTCTTCTTCTTCACTTCAAGAAAAAGCTTCACAAGCTTTAATGGCAAAGTGAGAATTAGAGTGAGAAATCCAATTCTAAAGTCTACCCACTTCCTATTTCTTCATCCTCTACCTCTTGCCAAGTAGTAGAGTGTGTTTACTTCACAAGTTTCTTGACCTGGTGAAGTCGGAGCTTGATTTAGCGATGCCTCGACGTAGATCATCTTCGGCACGTCGTCGATGACCTAGCCCGCTTCTTCTCCGATGAAGCCGACACAAGAGCCCGGATTTCGGATTTGTACAGCGGAGATGACTTCTTCATGGAGCTATGGAGGTGGACAAACGGATCTACAAAGGTTGCATATCCATATCCCTTAGTTAAGTGTTAACTAGTTTGCTTTTTCGCTTAAATATCTGGCCAACGATCTTGTTAGGGTTTCTAGGCACCGTTAATTTTAGAAATTGGCATGTTCGATGCCTTGTGAGACCTCACTAGGGTTCCTAGGAACCCTACACAAAATCCACCGCACATCTCTCACCAAGAGAGATACTACCCGATACGCGGTCCTCTTTCTACTTGTCTATCCCATCCACCAGCCAATGGGGATAATTTTGAAATTAAACCCCACTTCATCAAACTGTTGCCCAAATTTCATGGGCTTGAGTCTGAAGACGCATACGTTTTTATCACCAAATTCGAAAACGTATGCGCAATAATTGGTACGTCATAACTTTCTGTGGATGCTATAAGATTACGTCTTCTCCCTTTTACCTTGTGCGATCTAGCAGAAAAATGGCTTTATAATACTACTGCACACTCTATTGCCAATTGGTATGAATTCGTTATAGGATACCTTAAGAAATTTTATCCCAATCATAAGACCGCCCGTGTTCGAACCGAGATTAACTAGTTTACCCAACTTCCCAACGAACCATTCTAGAAATAGTTTGAACGGTTCAAGGATCTTCTTTTACAATGTCCCCCATCATGGAATCGATAAATGGCAACTTTGCCGCATTATATATGAGGGTGTTAATCCATTGACAAAACAGATGCTTCAAACCATTTGTCAATATCATTTCATGTCTAAAGATGAAGGGGAAGCTTGGCAATTCTTGGAAGATCTCGCTGAACAAGCTTTATAGTGGGAAAGCGTTACACCAATATCGTCTAGGGAAGGTATCCATCAGCTCGTTGTTTCCATCGAAGTTAAAGCCGAAATGGCCGCGATACAAAGGAAACTCAAGGCAATAGATAACAAAGTCTCTTCAGCCTCCCTAAACTAGGTTACGCTCCCCAAAACTGTGTGTGGTTGCTGTTCCGACCCATCACATCGGACGGAAGAATGTCCTTTGAATTCTCCATTTCAAGGTCAAGAACACACTAATGCTGCATTTCAGCAACGACCTAGAAATGATCCATATGTAAGTACACGGTAGCGCCCCGGCCGTCTAACAGAAGCCAAATGCGGAACAAAAGATTTTTGACTGGCGCTATCGTATACTATAACCCGGATCTGCCATTATTGCTAAACTAAAAAACTACAAAGTGGGTAGAAATGTTATACCGAACGATCTAAGTCCTTCGGTCTTCAACCATCATCCCACGCTTTGTTGCGGCTGCTCCGATCTCCTGAATCTCCAGTCTTCTCGTCCAGGTGGCACCACGTCGACGGATCTTTAAACGGGCTCCCGCCTCTGAACCGAGACAACTCGATCATCAAGTTTGCTAAAAGAGATGACCAAGATTAATGTAGAGAATGAGTAGAACACTTTGTCTCGTTACATCCAAAGCTATGAATGAACGGTTAATGAAGTTGCCTTTTTGGAATCGGGCGAAATGAGAATTGAGTATACTAATTTCCATGAATCCATAATCTTAATCTTTTTTCAAGCAACCATCCTCTCATAAGAATGAATGGGCCGGCCAATATAAGGAGGTGGGGTGAGTGTAGGAGGAGGAGAGTGACCATAAGCAATAAATGATATTAATGATTCATCTAACACCTTGCATAAATCATTAATGCAAACAAATGATTCATCTAACCTAGTCATCAACTCATTAAATGAACAATTAATGCACTAATGACTCAATAGCCTAGTCACCATCTAGAATCTTCTAGAACCATCCACACACTCATGACTCACCTCAAGAAAAGATAAATCCGCATTTAACCGAATGTTAAATACGGGTGATAGAAAACTGGCAACTTCCAAAAGCGATCCAGAAACGAATTTCAGGATAACCCCGTAACAGTATAAACATACCCGCATTTGTATTATGACCGAATACAAATGCAACTGAGACAAAGATATTATATCTACACGGTATAATACTCGGATCCAGCTTAAACCAAAGCCCACCGGTATTATCTGCCCGAAATACGACACGTGCGTGAACGCACGTGTATTTTTCGAACCCTGCCATAAAACCATACGGCCTCTATAACGTTTCGCCCGAACTTGGGAAACTGTCTGTGGGGGACTCTAATGACTCATCAACACACTGGCACTGGGTATAACCACTAGCATGTCAGAGGTACTAGCTGTACGTAACAGTTGCCTATGTATTGATTGGAAGGGAAGCTGACGAGCGAACTCATCCAGAAACCCTACTGAGCCTGACAGTGACAATATCCGTACAGTCCGGTCTGTTCGTCTAAAAGTATCGCATATCGAGTCTACGGGGGTGGATAAAGTCAGACCCCTAATAACGCGATAATTCTTGTCGGTATGAAGCCCATCACCTCCTGAGAAACTACTGATCCAAATCAGTAATTCACCATAACCCCGGCCGAGGATTTCTAGTGATGGCCACCCGTGCACTGTGCGACATCAACCCCCAATACCGGGAGAGACGAATCCCCGACGATCCGCTCACTGCCTCCATGTGGCTCGGGACTGTACCCAACTAAAACCTGTTTGCACGTCTCCTTTGAGCGTGGTAGGGTAGTAATCAAAGCACTGTGGAAACTCACACGAGACAAATGACGATCTCAGGTCGGCAGACTAACCTGTACACATGTCACCTGGGAACTTCTATCTGACGATATGTATAATACCAACTAGCAAGTTCCCGGCGAGTCATGTCCGGTGTAATCATAACCTAATGAGCACCTGTATACATCTTAGGTGAACCAACTAACACCAATGGCTTGTGAGATCGGCCACCGCCTCTCGTCGGGGTCTCGACTGTATACACTAGTCTACTCTGGAGTATCGATGCCCTGTCTCGAAACTCCTACGACTAGGGACACTTTAAGGATGTGCTTATAGACCCCAGCTCCCACGTATATGAACGCCATCATACTGCTGGCAGTCAAGCAAGAATCCTATGGGCACTATCAACATGCAATAGTGAACTAAAGCATGTATATGATGATAAAGACAAACCAGATAGCATACTATCATCTCGAGCAAGAATGTCATATCGGTATAGATCCTCCCTCAAACATTGCAATCACGTGCCTGCGATCCAATAATTGACTTTGAGGGCACTATATTCAACAATCTCCCATTTGCACTTAAGGCTAATTATAGCGATGTCGCATACTCACGGCCTGTGTGATACCGAACATCCAACTCCTCTACTAATCAGTTTCACAAAGTTCGTTTGTAAAACTATTATGTTCGAGAAATAGCCTCAGTGAGTGGATCCGCCCTGATGTTTCTTTCTATGTCTCTCTTAATCTCAAGTTCGCGGAGAAAGCCATCTCCCGAATTGAGTAATACCCGTCTTAGAATATGTCTGGATATTTGATGGGACTTAGTTCATAAATGAACTCCAAATCCAAACTTCTTTGACTGTATCGATAACTGAACCTAATCAGTATCCAGCACCATGCCTCCCACAGTATCCTCTTGTACCACCTGTCTATAATATTGTCCCTCGTCATAGGGAAAACTATAACTCTGACAATCACTCTGTCATCCATGTCACCTCTGAATCCAGGAATGATAACCGTCTCCCGAAGGAGGCTGCCGTCGTCAATTCCATAGAAATGCACTTATGTTCTAAAACCTCTTCCTTATGTTTCTCCAGGATTGGATTAATACAAACTTATTGCATCTAGTGCAAAAACAACATCTGGTGTGGTACTTGAAATCTCATGATTTGACTCAATTGCCTAAGCAAGTGATCTGCCAATCATGCACATCCCTCTCCTTTTTAGTCTGTAAGACACCTTTAAAGAGGGTGACTCCATCAACTGCAGGTACACCACCATGCCAGGAGTCATTTATTCTAAAATACTATTAGAATACTGTCAAAGTACCCACATTGGGAAACTACCCAAATCTAGATCTAAAACCATAGGTCTAGTAAACAGAATGTCTGATATTATATCCATATCCTGTGTGAAGAAACAACTCTGTGACTACCACATTATAACCGATTGTAGTATAGGAATTTTACTTCATACTCTGTGTATGTCATCCAATTACCAGGACATCACACCCTACTACCTTCTCAACAGATCCATCCCCAATTCTGATGAAGTCAAACCCATGACTGTCACATCAAAAATAGATGATCTATCTCCGCTATATCTGCTCAAGTCTATAAATAGACATAAGCTCCTTGCCCACTTTGCTTCTGCTGCTCCCACAGACTACGACAACCCTCTGGCAGAATAATATATACGTCCACTTCTAAAGCTAGTTTAGAATGACGCTATACTTAAGCTCCTGCCGGGTCTCATAGCCTGGAACAACAGTAGTGTCAAGTCTGGGTAAACAGGAACCTCCCTGTCACCGTCCTTGAGGCTACTTGAGTACCTCTCGGGTGTCTGAGGTTACCCACCATATCTGCGGAGTGGCTAATGGAATGTCAAACCTGATTGAATATATAGATCCTATTAAATTTTCCGTAATCGTTTGCGGTTCTGGAATCACTTCCAGTTCTACCATACCCCCACTACTGTTTTTTGAAAAAATCCATTTTACTAAAACTGTGGCGAGTCAAGAACAATATCACTATTGATCTTCCAGATGGTAGAAAATCAACCCTCGTCAAAACCAGGGTCAACCCACAAACTGCAATTACAGAAATGTGCCTTGAGCTATTCAGAGTCTGGTTTTGAGCATAAGCTGGACAACTCACCGTAACTTAACATCGTTAAGATATGAACCATTCTATATCCAATATAGAAACTTTGCCACTTATTTAATTGGAACCAGATTCTAATCATGCAACTGTCTCCAATGCATATTAACTTAATGGAGAGAGGCTAATCAGCATTACTCAACTTAGGAATACATCCAATTATGAGTAACCTGAAAGAGAAACAAGTTTCTCAAAACGATTACTATTAACTGAATACCAATCACAAGAATCTACATCTTCAATTTCTTTGAAGAATCCCGATACTTGCGACATCTGGTTCTCTACTTTATTCCTATACCCACAACTTCTCAAAACTTAGACCTTGTATTTCTACGAAACACTTGTCTAAAAACTAGAGAAGTCATAAGTAAACAGAATATAGTACGAGGACCAACCCCTTTGTCCTGACGGACACTGGACAACATACAATACTCTGTATAAGTCCATTGAGTTGAATAACTCAAAACCTGTGCATCGTAGGTTGAAAACTGTACCCAGGTGATTTCCTCAAATATCACCAATTCTAACGAATTCCGATATAATGAGGAAAATCACCTAATTCCTAATAACCTACTCCCACTCATCATCTATAAAACCATACAGATGTGAGAATCATACCTGGTAAATACAAACCCTGGAGTAAGTATCTAATCGGGAAATCAGTTTTCCTTTAACAATGCACTGAAACATGAAAATGTTTCGTAGGGGTATCCTGGTATTCTTAGTAATGCCTCTTCCATAATCCAATTCATGACTTTAACCGTATATTTCTTTGCCATCTTGTCTTTATTCATTACCTTCTGTACACAATCGTTAGGCTAAATGGTTTTCTTCCTTCCCTACCGTTCGGCACCAGCCTATAGTTTGGAAGAAGACTATCCTGTAAACATAATAGGTGTACCCTCCTAAACCAAGGAGTACTCGCAACTTGAGAGAAGGTGATGACAAAAGACAACTGAATAATACTTTATTCTATTTCTCCCGAACTGTGGAAAAAAGAAAAGGTGAAATAGGAGTGGCGATGAAGTACGTGTTTTGGTCGTGAATGATAACAGTCGCAATTTACTTTGCCCTCTTTCTAATCCCTTTATTTTGTCTTTAGTTATTACCTTCTGTACATCCTACTTAGACTAATTGGTTTTCTTCATTCCCTACCTTTCGGCACCTGCCTATGGTTTGGAATAAGAATATCCAATAAGCGTAATAGGTGTACTCTCTTAAACCAATAAGCACTCGCAACCTAAGAGAAGGCGATAATAAAAGACAACTGAATAAACCAATTCTATTTCTCCTGAACCTGGATCCATCCTTGAAGAAGTCCCTTCGAGTTCGTATATAACCATACGATGGATCTATCTAATGGAAGTGGATGTCCGTAGTAATACGGGGTGTTCTGAGAAATACAAAGGGTAAAAGAAGGAGCGGCAATGACTTATGCAACTTTAGACAATCCAAAAGCCAGTATTTTAAGAAGGTTCGGTCAACTTGGTCACTGAGTCATAGTCTAGGGTTGGTCAAAAGTCGCTGCCAAAGAGAGAGAGAGAAAAGAAACACTCTGCGTGCACTCTAACCTAGATCAGAATGGTTATCACTTTATCTAATCAGGAAACCTCCCACTGTAACCTCAAATTCTCCTCCAAACCTGAAAGAAGACTTAGTCGGGATCACCCGAGGAGTAAACCAACTCATCAGTGGGAATCGGGATCCAACTCTCATCGCATGATAACGTGACGGAATCCACTCATGTTATCACACTCCAGAAGGTATGCGCATATTTGGCAAGTTTCAGTTTCTTTGGAAACTCCCGATGTGATTTTTATCCCATGCTCTTATGACCTTGACGAAGGTCAACAAATCATAAGTCACATGTCAAGTTCTACCCGTCATTGTCCAGGTTAATTTGAACCCACCCATACAAGCCCTTGACGAAGGTCAACAAGGCTATACGACTGTCCCAAACCAACGCAACTATCTATGCAGCAGAAAAGTAACAAGCAGCTACCATTCACTATGCCTTGACGAAGGTCAACAAACATAGAATGAATACTACGTTCTACCCGTCTGAGATGACGGAGGGCTACGAATGGTTTTTGGCGAAAAACCTTTAACGTAATATCGTTGAAGGAACCGGATAGCTTTTTATAAAAATATAGTGGCGAAAACCTTTGCTAAAGAGGTCACTCCCGGTGAAAGGATCTCGGCTCTTTCCTCGTGGAATGAGGTGCAGGATATTCCAACTGAATACCGCGATGCAAAGCAACTTGTAATCGACTATAGTGAAGTTATTACCCTGACGCAAACTTCTGCCCAAGGGATCACTCCCGGTGAAGGGATCTCGGCCCTTGCCTCGTCGAATGAGGTGCATGATATTCCAACTGAATACCGCTATGCAGAACAAAAGGAAACATCTTTGTAATAACACCTTTTAAAATTTGTTCGAACAACATCAAATATAGGTTTGTTTTATCCTTGCATCGATAAGAATCAATGCAGTCCCATCAATCAATCACACCAGAAAAGAACGAAAATATAATGTACGTATATGCCATCCGCATTCGCCACTGGGTTCCGTCATCACCCGTTAGGTTACTCAACTAACGACAGAGCAGGGATTGGACTAGCGCAGGTGTAAAACATATACACCAATATACAATAATCGCTCCAGGCATGATAATATGCAACATTACAGAAAAGTAATAAGCATCACAGAACAATACAGATAATCTGGGATCCCCGGGTTTCACAGAGCCGCTACTGAAACCCGACGTTCTCCTGGTCGTATGGATAGCCTGTGCAATGAAACCTAGACCCCTACGGGTGCGGCAATTTACCCGCCAAAACCTGAAGAGAGGCAGCCCCCTACAGCATAGTGAATGGACCACCCGGCACTTCACGGAATCCGGTAACTTAGCTCCCCTCCTTGGGTCAACATGTACCCCCTACGAGTGCGGCGAATAGTCTGCCAATTCTAGAGTGAGGCCCCTCTGCCTCTCAAAGCCATGAGATACGGACCCGTTGCCCTCCAGAACCCGACTATCCGTGAACTCCTTCGCGGGGTAAACCTAGTACAGAAATGAAAAATATGTACAACGAGTACATCGACCTCAGCCCGGTCGTGCCCCAAAAGAATATTATATAAACAGGCAGTGATGGCAGTCCACATGTTGGACGCTCGCCCCGCAATATCAAATGTACAAATAAATCCAAACAGCACTATCATTGCACACTGCTATCCACCACGACAAATCCGCAACATCACAGCACAACACAGAACATCAACGCGAATGTCACGTTCGCAAATCCGTCTAAAAGGACTATAGCAATTAGACGCAATTTACCGCTCAAATAACATTCCCGGTCGGAGATATAATGTAAGTAATGCATGCTAACAAGTTTAAAATTTCGATCCACAAAACTTCCCGAAGTGGGACCCACGTACTTCTGGTGTACAGTAATAAAATCTGGGCCCAAAGAAAATATTCCAGAAACCACAATTTACAATGAAGAACATACTGTAGAAAATTGGAGCATTGATCCTACAATATGGCAGCGGATCCGCGGCCAAACCCTGGTTTTGGCCATGGATCCACGGCCGTACAGTAAGATCACTCGACCAATATTCACCAGTTTTCTTATAAAAGCCTGCACAATTTTCTGTGATGCTCAAAATAATTTTTAGACCAGATTTAAAATCGACAGAAACTTTGTACAGAAAAATTGTAGTTTTCGAAAATCTATTCGATCGATATTTTAAACGTGTTAGAACAAGTTAGTAAAGCTTAATGGCGAGGCTCTGATACCACTGTAGGTACACGGTAGCGCCCCGGCCGTCTAACAGACGCCAAATGTGGAACAAAACCTTTTGGACTGGCGCTATCGTATACTATAACCCGGATCTGCCTTTATTGCTAAACTAACAAACTACAAAGTGGGTAGAAATGTTATACCGAACGATCTGAGTCCTTCGGTCTTCAACCATCATCGCACGCTTTGTTGCGGCTGCTCCGATCTCCTTAATCTCCAGTCTTCTCGTCCAGGTGGCACCACGTCGACGGATCTTTAAACGGGCTCCCGTCTCTGAACCGAGGCAACTCGATCATTAAGTTTGCTAAAAGAGATGACCAAGATTGATGTAGAGAATGAGTAGAACACATTGTCTCGTTACATCCAAAGTTATGGATGAACGGTTAATGAAGTTGCCTTTTGGAATCGGGTGAAATGAGAATTGAGTATACTAATTTCCATGAATCCATAACCTTAATCTTTTTTCAAGCAACCATCCTCTCATAAGAATGAATGGGCCGGCCAATATAAGGAGGTGGGGTGAGTGTAGGAGGAGGAGAGTGACCATAAGCAATAAATGATATGAATGATTCATCTAACACCTTGCATAAATCATTAATGCAAACAAATGATTCATCTAACCTAGTCATCAACTCATTAAATGAACGATTAATGCACTAATGACTCACTAGCCTAGTCACCATCTAGAATCTTCTAGAACCATCCACACTCATGACTCACCTCAAGAAAAGATAAATCCGCATTTAACCGAATGTTAAATACGGGTGATAGAAAACTGGAAACTGGCAACTTCCAAAAGCGATCCCGAAACGAATTTCACGATAACCCCGTAACAGTATAAACATACCCGCATTTGTATTACGACCGAATACAAATGCAACTGAGACAAAGATATTATATCTACACAGTATATTACTCGGATCCGGCTTAAACCAAAGCCTACCGGTATTATCTGCCCGAAATATAACGCGTGCGTAAACGCACGTGCATTTTCCGAACTCTTCTATAAAACCATACAGCCTCTACAACGTTTCGCCCGAACATGGGAACTGTCTGTGGGGGACTCTAATGACTCATCAACACACTGGCACAGGGTATAACCACTATCACGTCAGAGGTACTAGCTGTACGTAACGGTTTCCTATGTATTGATTGGAAGGGAAGCTGACGAGCGAACTCATCCAGAAACCCTACTGAGCCTGACAGTGACAATATCCGTACAGTCCGGTCCGTTCGTCTAAGAGTATCGCATATCGAGTCTAGGGGGTGGATAAAGTCAGACCCCTAATAACGCGATAATTCGTGTCGGCATGAAGCCCATCACCTCCTGAGAAACTACTGATCCAAATCAGTAATTCTCCATTACCCCGGCCGAGGATTTCTAGTGATGGCCACCCGTGCACTGTGCGACATCAACCCCCAATACTGGGAGAGACGAATCCCCGACGATCCGCTCACTGAATCCATGTGGCTCGGGACTTTACCCAACTAAAACCTGTTTGCACGTCTCCTTTGAGCGTGGTAGGGTAGTAGTCAAAGCACAGTGGGAACTCACACGAGACAAATGACGATCTCAGGTCGACAGACTAACCTGTACACATGTCACCTGGGAACTGCTATCTGACGATATGTATAATACCAACTAGCAAGTTCCCGGCGAGTCCTGTCCGGTGTACTCATAACCCAATGAGCACCTGTATACATCTTAGGTGAACAAACTAACACTAATGGCTTATGAGACCAGCCACCGCCCCTCGTCGGGGTCTCGACTGTATACACTAGTCTACTCTGGAGTATCGATGCCCTGTCTCGAAACTCCTACGACTAGGGACACTTTAAGGATGTGCTTATAGACCCCAGCTCTCATGTATATGATCGTCATCATACTGCTGGCAGTCAAGCAAGAGTCCTATGGGCTCTATCAACATACAATAGTGAACTAAAGCATGTATATGATGATAAAGACAAACCAGATAGCATACTATCATCTCGAGCAAGACTGTCATATCGGTATAGGTCCTCCCTCAATCATTGCAATCACATGCCTGCGATCCAATAATTGACTTTGAGGGCACTATATCCAACACCTTATTCTTCCACATACAATCATGAATGGAGGAATCATCCTAATTTTTTTTGGAACCAAAACCAAACTCAAAATGAAAACCAGTTCCCAAGAAACTATCAAAAACCTCCTCCACAGCAACAACAGCCACCACCATAGAGTCAGCACCCCTTTCAATCGCAAACTTTTCAAAATCCAGCCAACAATTCTGCACCGATTAATGATTCTTTCTAAACGGCTGGTACCGAAAAATTCTTCGCACTCGAACGAAGCATGGATACGTTTATTAAACATTCCATGCGAACGACGGATACTTTAACATCTTCTATCCAAACGTTAATGCAAAACACCACTTCCCACGATGAAAGCATAAAATCAATAGAAGCACAACTTGCACAGTTAAATGTCGTGATGAGTGCAAGAGAGAAAGGGAAACTTCCATCTCAATCTCTATCGAATCCTGGCCACTCACAAAGTTATAATGTGAGTGTCGTAACTATGTTGAGATCGGGAAGAGTGCTAAATAATCAAATCAGTGAACTGGTTGATGATGATAAATCAATTGATACCCCGGCTTCTACTTCTAATCCTCTTTCGTTTAATCCAACAACTTCTTCTGAGCATATTCTCCGTTTTTCCCTAGGCTCGAACCCTCAGCCCACTTTCTCGAGTCAACCTAAAACGATCCCAACTCCAATTCTGGGATCCATTCCATCCCCACAATCTTCTCCAATGTTGGACCCAACCCTTATTGATAAAGCTCCTTATCCAAACAGGTTAAGAGACAACAGACTAAGTCCACAAATGGAGAAGATTATGGAAATTTTTAAGCAAGTTAACATAAATATTCCTCTCCTAGATGATATTCAACAAGTTCCCTCTTATGCGAAAATCTTAAAGGACTTATGCACTAGGAAGAAAAAAATTCAAGTGCCTAAAAAGGTTTTCTTAGTGAGTAATGTGAGCACTGCGTTTACCCAACAAATACCCAAGAAACGAAAGGACCCCGGGAGTCCTACAATATCTATTTATATTGGGGGTAAAAATATCAATCATGCTCTACTCGATTTAGGTCCTAGTGTTAACTTACATCTGTATTCTGTCTATGAGAAATTAGGGATCAGAGAGTTAAAACAGGCGCACTGCACTCTTCAGATAGCCGATCGATCTATCACCCAACTTAGGGGTGAGCTAGAGGATGTGTTAATAAAAGTCGGGGAATTTATATTCCATGTGGACTTTATCGTTATAGATACACAGCCTGTAGAAAACCCACGAAACCAAATTCCGGTGATTCTAAGTCGACCTTTTCTTGCAACTTCCAATGCAATAATCAATTGTCGAAACGGCTCTATGACCCTATCCTTCGGGAAGATGTCAATTGAGATTAACATTTACAAGTTGGAAAGTGAACCCTCCGAACCCTATGCTCAAGTATGTTCTGTCGAAAGGATGAATTCCGACAGCAGTAAACTGAAAAGCTTCACGATACTTATCTCGACTCCACTAGTGCGTTGTTTGACCCTGCTATTTATTATACACATAGACCCTTCTATCGAGCCGTCCGGGTCAACATCTAACGCTAAATATGAACCTTTTATGGAGTCCGAGTATCATCCCGTTCTTTCCGATGAGATTATTATTCGGGATATCGATGAATGTTTTGAAGAAATCTTTGCTGAAGAACTCGCATTCTTAGAAATCATGGGAGTTATGATGAATCAACCCCAACACAAAGAAGTTGAACCACCATCCCTTCTTCTTATCAATAACAAGAATGCGAGTAATCCACCATCACTGTTTCGTCTCTATAAACCGAGACGTAAACCCGTTCTATTCCACTTCTTATCCCCTCCCCACTTCTTCACGTCTATAGATATCATGTTCTTCTACCAACCTTGGTGCTATATTGATAAAATATTTGAATGGTTGGTGTTGAGGTTTGGTCTTTGTAAGGATTTATATTGACTAGTAACTCTAACCCCCTTATAATTTTAAATGTTTAATACTATTTTTACTTAAGTTTTGGGGGAGAAAATATGTTTTGGCTTTTTAACGAAAAGAAAATTTTTACAAAATTGTAAGCCAAAAATAAGTTTGGGGAAGGATTTCACTGTCAATTATTCATATCTTCGTTACTAACTTTTCCTTCCAAGTCTACAGGTTTTTTTCAAGCTTAACAGATAATATCAGTGAGGACACTGCTGCAAGTAGGTTTGGGAGAGTTTTGTGCTTATTTACGCATTATCATAAATATAAGCAAAAATTTTTTTTGATAATTAAAGTTTGAAAGTGAAAAATTACATACGACAAGATTGGAAAAGTTTAAGAAAAGCAAGAAAGTTAGATGTTTTCTTAAAAGAAACTAATAATTGTTGGAGATAGTGCCCTCAGAGTCAATTATTGGGTCACAGGCACGTGATTGCAATGATTGAGGGAGGACCTATCCCGGTAGGACAGTCTTACTCAAGATGATAGTATGCTATCTGGTTTACCTTTATCATCGTGTACTGCTTTAGGTGACATGACATGTCGCTATTGCACGTTGATAGAGCCCCTAGGATTCTTGCTTGACTACCGGCAGTATGAGGGCGATCATATACGTGGGAGCTGGTAGTCTATAAGCGCATCCTTAAAAGGTCCCTAGTCGTAGGAGTTTCGAGACAGGGCATCGAAACTCCAGAGTAGACTAGTGTATACAGTCGAGACCCCGACGAGGGGCGGTGGACGGTCTCACAAGCCACTGGTGTCAGTTGGTTCACCTAAGATGTATACAGGTGCTCATTGGGTTATGAGTACACCGGACAGGACTCGCCGGGAATATGCTAGTTGGTCTTATACCTGACGTCAGATAGCAGTTCCCTGGTGACATGTGTACAGGTTAGTTCATCGACCTGGGGATCGTCATTTGTCTCGTGTGAGTTCCCACTGTACTTTGATTACTACCCTACCACGGCTCAAAGGAGTCGTGCAAACAGGTTTTAGTTGGGTACAGTCCCGAGCCACATGGAGGCAGTGAGCGGATCTTCAGGGGTTCGTCTCTCCCGGTATTGGGGGTGAGGTCGCGCTGTGTCTAGGAGAGCCATTACACGAAGACCTTGGCCAAGGCAGGAGATTTACTGGTAGGTATTCCAGTAGTATCTCAGGGTGTTCTGGGCTACACTCCGACACGACTTGTACCGCTTTTGGGGGTCTGACTTTTACCAACCCCCTAGGCCCGACATGCGATGCTCATAGACGAACGGACCGGACTGTACGGATATTGTCACTGACAGGCTCAGTTGGGTGTCGGGGTGAGCTTCCTCATCGACGTCCCTTTTAGTCAATAGCTGGTGGCCCGTCACGTATTGGCTTATACCTCTGACGTGCTAGTGGTTAAATCCACAGCCATAGTATTGACGAGTCTTTAGAGTCCACCACACTTTCAGTTACTCAAGCTTTCGGGCGAAACGCTGTAGAGGCCGTATGGAGATATGGCAGGTTCCGATCAGATACGTGCGGTATTGCACGGATCAGGATCGGACAGTTTGTACTAGTGGCCGTATGGTTATATGGTAGGGTTCGATCAGATACGTGCGGTATTGCACGGATCAGGATCGAACGGATATTACTAGCCGGCTTTGGTTTAAGCCGGTCCTAGTTTAGTACAGTGTAGATTTTGTCTCATTGCATTTGTATCCGGACGGAATACAGATGCGGGTGTGTATGCACAGTATGGGGTTTTCCTGTAATTTATTACGGGACCAGTTTTCTGGAGTTGCCAGTTTGCATTCCGTTCCGGCCGGTTTTCCTTTGTTCTTTCCCGGCCGGACTTTTCCGATGGAGGGGGTTATTTGCAATTGTGCAAATAATTTTAGTGGAGGGGTTTTATTGCAATTGTAGAGATTATGATAGCATCTTTGATTCTCTCCATCACTTGCTTTAAATGAGATTGGAAAGGGTATGGTTTTGATGGAAAGAAAAGCATGGTTGATGTTTTTATGTCTAGGATGTGGTCACCTCTTTTCACTTCCTACACTCACCTCCCTTCATGCTTCATAACCTCTCCTCCACCATTCTCATTTTGGATGATAAGTTTTTCATAAGTGAGAAGAAAAAAAAAAGAAAGAGTGAAGAAGAAAAGAGAGCAAAATGAGAGAGCTTCATCTTCATCTTTGAGAGAGTAGCATTCATTCATCTCATTTTTGATACAAGGAAAAATGAAAGCACCATTTTTCATACCTTCATTCCTCCATCTTCAAAAGGCAACCAATACCCTAAAAGTGAGACTATGATTCTACACTACACTTCCTACAGCATATCTTGGACGCGTCGGGTAGCCTACTTCGCGCCCGAGTTGCCTCGGTATAGAGGCGGGTGCCCGTAAAAGATGCAGGCGACGTGGTGCCCTTCCGGCAAGGAGGCGACGACCGGAGATCCCGCGAGGAGATCGGAGTGGAGATGAAGACCGGAGGACTCGGATCAGTCGGTATATCTCTAACCCATCCTCTTGATAGCTTAGACTAGTTTAATGGCACGATCCGGGGTTTAGTGCGCGGTGGTGCCGGTTTTGCTAAGTCCGCAAAAATTAAAGTTTATCACCGTTCCCGCGTTTGGCCGTCGGATTGACGACCGGGGCGCCGCCGTGCACTTACAGTGGTATCAGAGCCTCGCCATTAACTTCGTCTAGCTTCGTTTGGTGTGTTTGCATTTCCGATCGACCAAAATTTCCAAAAACCGTATTTTTTGTTCACATCAGTTTCTGTTGAAATATTTTGGTCTCGAAAAATTTTTCAGGTTGTAAAATATTGATGTACTGGAAAATCTAAGAACTCTGTAAAATTTCGATGAAGTGAATCCACAGTTGGAGCGCGGAACCGCCGCACAAACCCCATTCCCGCGGCCCTTCCGCCGCGCACTATTCACATCACTTCACCAATTTTTTACAGAGGCCTTCTGGGCTTAAAATATGGGTTTTGGAACATTAAAATTGGGCCCAGGTTTTCTGTAAGTGCTACAGTTTTGTTTGGGGGCCCACTTGTTAAGGTTTGGTCAATCGGAAAATTTTAAACACATTTTTCACAGTATTTACATTATATCTGCGACCGTGAATGTCACTCGATCGGTAAATCCGGTCTAACTGCTATAGCCCGGTTAGACGGATTTGCGAATGTGACTTTCACGTTGATGTTCTATGTTTATGCTGTGATGTTGCGGATCGGTCGTGGGGGATAGCCTGGATGCAATGCTAGTATAGTTGTGGTTGTATTATATACATTTGATATTGCGGGGCGAGCGTCCGACTTGTGGACTGCTGTCACTGCCTGATTGTATTATTCTTTTAGGGCACGACCTGGTTGCGGTCGATGTACCCGGTGTATGTATATTTTACATTCTGTACTAGGATTACCCCGCGGTGGGGTGCACGGATAGCCGGGTTCTAGAGGGCAACAAGCCTGCATCTCATGGCATTGAGACGGAGAGGGCTTCACTCTGGGATTGGCGGGTTATTCGCCGCACTTGTAGGGGGTACAGGTTGACCCAGGAGGGGTGCCCAAGTTGCCGGATTCCGTGGAGTGCTGGGTGGTCCATTCACGGAGCTGAAGGGGGCTGCCTCGCTTCAGGTTTTGGCGGGTGACTTGCCGCGCCCGTAGGGGTCTAGGATTTCATTGCACAGGCTATCCACACGACCAGGGGAACGTCGGGTTTCAGTAGTGGCTCTGTGAAACCCGGGGATCCCAGATATCTGTATTGTTCTGTAATGCTGTACATTTCTGTGATGTTGCATTTCATTCACGCCTTGAGCGAAATATAATATATTGGTATATATATTAGTAGATGTTGTATATGTTTTTCACCCGCGCTAGTCCAGTCCCCGCTCTGCCGTTAGTAAGCTAACCTAACGGGTGATGACGGGACCCAGTGGCGAATGCGGATGGCATATACGTACGTCAGTATATTTTCGTTCTTTGTGGTGTGATCAAATGATGGGACTGCATTGATTCGGATCAATGCAAGTTAAACAAACCTATTCTGATGTTGTTGGAACACTTTTCAAAAGGCTGTTATTGCAAGGACGTTCACTTTTGTTTTGCATCGTGGTATTCATTTGGAATATCCTGCTCCTCAGTCGACGAGGCAAGGGCCGAGATCCCTTCACCGGGAGTGACCCCTTGGACAGAAGTTTGCGTCAGGGCAATACCTTCACTATAGCCGATTACTTTTGCTTTGCACCGTGGTATTCAGTTGGAATATCCTGCACCCCATTCTACGGGGAAAGAGCCGAGATCCCTTCACCGGGAGTGACCTCTTTAGTAAATGTTTTCGTCACTATATTTTCTAAAAAGCTATCCGTTCCTTCAACGATATCAAGTTCACTACGTTAAAGGTTTTCGCCAGAAACCATTCGTAGCCCTCCGTCGTTTCATATGGATAGTCAATAGTATTCAAGCTGTGTTTGTTGGCCATAGTCAAGGCACAGTGTTTGGTAGCTGTTGGTTATTCATATGCGGCATAGATAGATGCGTTGGTTTGGGACAGTCGTATAGCCTTGTTGGCCTTAGTCAAGGGCTTGTACGGGTGGGTTCAAATCAACCTGGACAATGACGGGTAGAACTTGACATGTGACTTATGATTTGTTGGCCTTAGTCAAGGTCATAAGAGCATGGGGCAAAAAAAAAAATCCACATCGGGAGTTTCAAAAGTACTGAAACTTGCCAGATATGCGCATACCTTCTGGAGTGTGATACCGTGAGCGGATTCCGTCACGTTATCATGCGATGAGAGTTGGATCCCGATTCCCACTGATGAGTTGGTTTACTCCTCGGGTGACCCCGACTAATTCTTTTTTCAGGTTTGGAGGAGAATTTGAGGTACAGTGGGAGGTTTCCAGATTAGATAAATTGATAACCATTCTGATCTAGGATAGAGTGCACGCTGAGTGTTTCTTTTCTCTCTCTCTGGCAGCGACCTTTGACCTGACCCTAAGACTATGACTCAGTGACCAAGTTGACCGAACCTTCTAAACACTGGCTTTTGGATTGTCAGAGTTGCAGACCTCTTTGCCACTCCTACTTTTACCCTTTTCTCCAGGACACCTCGTATTACTACGAACGTCCACTTCCATTGGACAAAACCATCGTATGGTTATATACGAACTCGAAGGAATTTATTCGAGGATGGTTTCCGGTTCTGGAGAAAACGGATAGGATTATTCAGTTGTCTTTTCTTTTCACCCTCTCTCATGTTACGAGTACTCCTTGGTTTAGGAGTAGTACACCTATTACGCAAATTGGATAGTCTTCTTCCAAACCATAGGCTGGTGCCGACCGGTAGGGAATGAAGAAAACCAGTTAGCCTAAACGGTGTACAGAAGGTATTAAGATTAAGACAAAGAAAGGGATTAGTAAGAGGGCAAAGTAAATTGCGACTGATATTCACGACCAAACCAAGTATTTCTTCGCCAATCCTAAATCACCTTTGTATTTCTCCAGGACACTCCGTATCACTACGAAGATCCACAGTTTATTGGATAATCCATCATATGGTTATATACGAACTCGAAAGGAACTTGTTCCAGTTCGGGGATGGATCCTGGTTAAGGAGAAATAGGAATAAAGTACATTCAGGTGTCTTTTATCTTCACCTTCTCTCGCGTTGCGAGTGCTCCTAGGATTAGGACAGTACACCCTTTATGCTTATTGGATAGTCTTCTTCCAAACCATAGGCTGGTGCCGAACGGTAGGGAAGGAAGAAAACCAATTGGCCTAAGGGGTGTGCAGAAGGTAATGACTAAAGACATATAAAGGGATTTGGAGAGGTGGCAAAGAATTATACGGTTATAGTTGTGAATCTGGATAATGGATGAGGCATTACTAGGAATACCAGGAAACCCCGTCGAAACATTTCAATGTTTCAGTTTCACTGTGTAATGTTAAAAGAAAACTGATTTCCCGATTAGACACTTGCTCCAGGGTATGTATTTACCAGTTTTGATTCTCACATCTGTATGGTTTTACAGATGATGAGTGGGAGTAAGTTATTGGGAATAGGGTAATCATCCTCATTATATCGGGATTCGTTGTAATCGGTGATATTTGAGGAGATCATCTGGGCTGTTTGCCGGTCGGCAAATATTTGGTTTTGAATATCCGCTGTTGTGCACCAATTTCAAATTGATATATCTGTACATCTATTTTCATAGAGTGAGATATACCTTTTGATATTATGTCGATGACATTTACCTATATCAGTGGATGGTTAGGTAAGGAGCATTAAACAGCGGTGTAATTCTTCTTAACCATAAGTACAGTTTTCAACCTACGACACAAAGTGAAAGAGTTTTTAGACTCAGCGGACTTATACAGAGTATTGTATGTTGTCCAGTGTCCATTAGGACAGAGGGGTTGGTCCTCATACTATATTCTGTTTACTTTTAACTTCTCTAGTTCTTAGACATGTGTTTCGTGGAAACACAGGGTCTAAGTTTTGAGGAGTTATAGGTATTTGAATAGAGTAGAGAACCAGGTGTAGCAAGTATCGGGATTTTTTAAAGTGATCGAAGATGTAGATACTTGTGTATGGTATTCAGTTGATAGTAATGATAAAAAGAAATTGCTTCTCTTTCAGGTTACTCATGATTGGAAGCATTCCTAAGTTGAATAACGCTGATCGGCCTCTTTCCATTTAGTTGACATGCACTGGAGACAGTTGCATGATTTGAATCTGGTTAAATTAAATCAGTGCCTCTGGTTCTGTATTGGATATAGAACAGTTCATATCTTAACGTTGTTAAGGTACGGGGAGTTGTCCGGCTTATGATTAAAACCAGACTCTGGATAACTCAAGGCACGTTTCTGTAATGGCTGTTTGTGGGTTGATTTTCTATCATCTGGCAGATCAATAGAAATATTGTTCTAGACTCGCCACAGTTTTATTAAAAATGGATTTTTTCAAAAACAGTAGTGGGAGTATGGTAGAACTGGAAGTGATTCCAGAACCGCAAACGATTACTGAAGATTTGATAAGGAACCTAAAGATTCAATCAGCTTTGACATTCCATTGGCCACTCCGCAGATAAGGTGGGTAACTTCAGGCACCCGAGAGGTACTCTGGTAGCCTCAAGGACGGTGACAGGGAAGTTCTTGTTTACCCACACTCGCCATTGTTGTTGTTCCAGGCTGTGAGACCCGGCAGGAGGATGAGTATAGCGTCGTTCTAAACTAGTTTTAGAAGTGCACGTCTATATGACTCTGGCAGAGGGTTGTCGTAGTCAGTGGGAGCAGCGGAAGCGTTGGTGGACATCAGGCTTATGTCTATTTATAGACTAAAGCAGATGTAGCGGAGACAGATCATCTATTTCTGATGTGACAGTCATAGGTTTGACGTCATCAGAATAGGGGATGGATCTGTTGAGAAGGTAGTAGGAAGTGATATTCCTATACTACGATCGGTTATACTTTGGTCGTCACACAGTGGTTTCTCCACAAAGGACTTGGACATTATATCAGACATACTGGTTACTAGATCTATGGTTTTAGATCTAGATTTGGGTGGTTTCCCAATCTGGGTACTTAGACAACATTCTAAGAGTATTTAGAATGGACGACTCCTGGCATGGTAGTGTACCTGCAGGTGATGGAGTCACCCTCTCTAAAGGTGTCTTATAGACTAAAGTAGAGAGGGATGTACATGATTGGCATATCACTTGCTTAGGCAATTGAGTCAATCATGAGATGTCAAGTACCACACCAGATGTTGTTCTTGCACGAGATACAATAAGTTGACATTGATCCAATCCTGGAGGAACAGTCGGAAGCAGTTTTAGAACATAAGTGGCTGTTCTAGGGATATGATAACGACAGCCTCATTCGAGAGACAGTTATCATTCCAGGCTTCCAAGGTGACCTGGACGACAAGCAGGTTGTCAGGGTTATAGTTTTCCCTCTGACGAGGGGCAGTATTTTGGACAGGTGGTCCGAGGCAATACTGAGGGTGGCATGGCGCAGGATACTGATTAAGTTCAGTTGACGATACAGTCTAAGAAGTTTGGATTTGGAGTTCATTTATGAGCTAGGTCCCATCAGACATCCAGACATTCTAAGACAGGTATTGCTCATTTCGGGAGATGGTTTTCTCCGCGAACTTGAGATATAGAGAGACATAGAAAGAAACACCACAGGCGGATCCACTCACTGAGGCTATTCCTCGAACGCAATAGTTTTGCAAACGGATTTTGTGAGACTGACTAGTAGGGGAGTGGGGTGTTCGGTATCACACAGGCTGTGAGTATGCGACATCGCAATAAATAGCCTTGAGTGCAAGTGGGAGATTGTTGGAGATAGTGCCCTCAGAGTCAATTATTGGGTCACAGGCACGTGATTGCAATGATTGAGGGAGGACCTATCCCGGTAGGACAGTCTTACTCAAGATGATAGTATGCTATCTGGTTTACCTTTATCATCGTATACTGCTTTAGGTGACATGACATGTCGCTATTGCACGTTGATAGAGCCCCTAGGATTCTTTCTTGACTACCGGCAGTATGAGGGCGATCATATACGTGGGAGCTGGTAGTCTATAAGCGCATCCTTAAAAGGTCCCTAGTCGTAGGAGTTTCGAGACAGGGCATCGAAACTCCAGAGTAGACTAGTGCATACAGTCGAGACCCCGACGAGGGGCGGTGGACGGTCTCACAAGCCACTGGTGTCAGTTGGTTCACCTAAGATGTATACAGGTGCTCATTGGGTTATGAGTACACCGGACAGGACTCGCCGGGAATATGCTAGTTGGTCTTATACCTGACGTCAGATAGCAGTTCCCTGGTGACATGTGTACAGGTTAGTTCATCGACCTGGGGATCGTCATTTGTCTCGTGTGAGTTCCCACTGTACTTTGATTACTACCCTACCACGGCTCAAAGGAGTCGTGCAAACAGGTTTTAGTTGGGTACAGTCCCGAGCCACATGGAGGCAGTGAGCGGATCTTCAGGGGTTCGTCTCTCCCGGTATTGGGGGTGAGGTCGCGCTGTGTCTAGGAGAGCCATTACATGAAGACCTTGGCCAAGGCAGGAGATTTACTGGTAGGTATTCCAGTAGTATCTCAGGGTGTTCTGGGCTACACTCCGACACGACTTGTACCGCTTTTGGGGGTCTGACTTTTACCAACCCCCTAGGCCCGACATGCGATGCTCATAGACGAACGGACCGGACTGTACGGATATTGTCACTGACAGGCTCAGTTGGGTGTCGGGGTGAGCTTCCTCATCGACGTCCCTTTTAGTCAATAGCTGGTGGCTCGTCACGTATTGGCTTATACCTCTGACGTGCTAGTGGTTAAATCCACAGCCATAGTATTGACGAGTCTTTAGAGTCCACCACACTTTCAGTTACTCAAGCTTTCGGGCGAAACGCTGTAGAGGCCGTATGGAGATATGGCAGGTTCCGATCAGATACGTGCGGTATTGCACGGATCAGGATCGGACAGTTTGTACTAGTGGCCGTATGGTTATATGGCAGGGTTCGATCAGATACGTGCGGTATTGCACGGATCAGGATCGAACGGATATTACTAGCCGGCTTTGGTTTAAGCCGGTCCTAGTTTAGTACAGTGTAGATTTTGTCTCATTGCATTTGTATCCGGACGGAATACAGATGCGGGTGTGTATGCACAGTATGGGGTTTTCCAGTAATTTATTACGGGACCAGTTTTCTGGAGTTGCCAGTTTGCATTCCGTTCCGGCCGGTTTTCCTTTGTTCTTTCCCGGCCGGACTTTTCCGATGGAGGGGGTTATTTGCAATTGTGCAAATAATTTTAGTGGAGGGGTTTTATTGCAATTGTAGAGATTATGATAGCATCTTTGATTCTCTCCATCACTTGCTTTAAATGAGATTGGAAAGGGTATGGTTTTGATGGAAAGAAAAGCATGGTTGATGTTTTTATGTCTAGGATGTGGTCACCTCTTTTCACTTCCTACACTCACCTCCCTTCATGCTTCATAACCTCTCCTCCACCATTCTCATTTTGGATGATAAGTTTTTCATAAGTGAGAAGAAAAAAAAAAGAAAGAGTGAAGAAGAAAAGAGAGCAAAATGAGAGAGCTTCATCTTCATCTTTGAGAGAGTAGCATTCATTCATCTCATTTTTGATACAAGGAAAAATGAAAGCACCATTTTTCATACCTTCATTCCTCCATCATCAAAAGGCAACCAATACCCTAAAAGTGAGACTATGATTCTACACTACACTTCCTACAGCATATCTTGGACGCGTCGGGTAGCCTACTTCGCGCCCGAGTTGCCTCGGTATAGAGGCGGGAGCCCGTAAAAGATGCAGGCGACGTGGTGCCCTTCCGGCAAGGAGGCGACGACCGGAGATCCCGCGAGGAGATCGGAGTGGAGATGAAGACCGGAGGACTCGGATCAGTCGGTATATCTCTAACCCATCCTCCTGATAGCTTAGACTAGTTTAATGGCACGATCCGGGGTTTAGTGCACGGTGGTGCCGGTTTTGCTAAGTCCGCAAAAATTAAAGTTTATCACCGTTCCCGCGTTTGGCCGTCGGATTGACGACCGGGGCGCCGCCGTGCACTTACAATAATAAGTAGTTATGAGCTGTTTTTCCAAGGGTTAGTAAGATAAAGGAAATTACTAATCTTAGGATAAAAATAAGTCTGAATAATAGTCCCTATTTTTAGGACAAACATTTGAACGTTGATACCTTACTATACGCACTTACACACATCTTGAAACTTGGGATAGTAGAGGATACCTTGAAATGCTCTTGTATAAAAACCTTGGTATGAAGAAAAATAAAAATATGAATAAAAAAATGGTGATGAAAAATGAACACTGGTTTTGTAATTACTTAAGAAAGCATAAAAATATAATAAGGTTGCTTTATCACCTAGTGCCTTAGACCAACTGGTTTGAGAGCCACCGCTAAACCTTAAATGTTGCAAGACGAGGAATTACGCCTAAATGCGCGAGCACATTTTGTAATCGGTTGGTTAGTATCTCAAGAAGTATTAACGGTCGCATGAAAAATGTGTGAGCAATTCCATCTAAAATATTCACCGACTAAAATGTACTAAGGAAGATGGACAAGAGTATGATAGCTTGAATTGAATTCTCTAAGTGTAGGGATGTCTTTTACACATATGTAGGGGTATATGATCAATGTTTGGAAGAAAGGTAGGGAGGAAGACTAAAGGCGATATTTTATTGAGAGATGATGTGATTTCTAACATCTTTTCACGACCATTAAGATAGGGCTTATAGGAACTGAAAAGCTGTTGTAGTTGGAAACTCTTATTTTCAAGTTCTTTCTTTTATAGTTCTTATCTTTGGACGTAACTTTATTTTCTTTCTTTTATTATAGGATTTTGTGTGTGTAATCCGCTAAAACCCTCAGGAGACAACACTCCTCCTACTAGGGACACCAAGAGGTTTAACGTCTTGTTGCACGTGCTCGGTGCAATCCTGTTGCCTACGAAAGTGTGCTACTTAGATTTTTTTTTTCCTCCCTCTCTTGAATAATTAGTTTGCTCGGGACGATCAAAGTTAAGTTTGGGGGTATTTGTTCAGTCGAAAATATCGTACATTTGATATAACATTTTCCTTATTGTTCATAAATATTTTAAGGTATTTATTATAAATATAGAACATATTTGGGGTTTATCGGCAAAATACTATTTACTATATGTTTTTATATTATAATTAACATTATAAAGGAAAATATACACATATAATATTTATATAATATTTTTATTATGCATATCATATCAAATATTCTAATCAAGATTCTTAAAAGATATAATATCATACAAATCGTTAGAATAATATCTCTAATTTAACAAATATTACTAATATTATTCTAGGAGATATTGTGCAGAATTATCTTAGGTCAGGAGATCGGGATATCGAGATGTCGGGAATCAAAAATCTGCCGATGAAGTTTAATTAAATCATAAAATCAATACTGGCAGAGACTCAGAGAAGATATAAAAATTTCATATATCACAACAATCTCCATGTGTCAATATAAGGCCATAGAAGAATTTTCATCAACTGATCCCACTAATCCACCGCCCATCCGTAGCTAAACACCCCAAAACGCGGCGGATCCGCGGCCGATATGGGGAATTAGGGTTTGGGATTTTGTGTGTAGGATCTTCTCATCAAACCCTCACATATGACATATAGGGTTTGTATTTTCTGTGACTATAAATAAGACCGAGAGCTTCACTTAGAAAGGCATCACCTTTAACACAAAACAAATCACCATCAAAGAACAAGTGATCCACATCAGATCCGCGATTCGACGTGATAAAGCGACGTGAATATCGACGGAACATCTACTTCCTACGAGGCAGAGATCGAGAGAAACTTCTTCTTCTTCTTCTTGTAATCTAAACTCGAAGAATCTGTGTAGGGTTTCCTAGCACAACAGCACGGTTTCGGAAGGCATCGACCATGCCATTTTCAAAAATTTGCCATGCTAAATAACCCGAACCCTAGAATATTAACCCGAGAATTAGACGATACAAGAATGTAAACAACTTTACATCAAGTGAATAGGGTAGAAAACCTTTGTATACCGGTCCTTCACTTCTATAGCTCCGTGTAGTAGTCCATTCACTCCAAGTACTGATCTCCCGGACTCTAGAATGGCTCCACAAGATGAAAGGATCAAGCTTGCTTAAAGTCTTCGAGGCCGAGGATGATGTACGTCGAGGAGACACCAACTCAAGCTACCTCTTCACTAATATGGAATTAGTGAAGCTAACACCCTAAACTAAATGGCTAGCCTAGTAGAGCATGATGAAGTAGGATTTTTGCTCACTTTAAAATTAATTTTCTCACTAATTTTCTTCACCTCCTCAAAACCTATAAAGCTAACTCTAGATGAAGCAATAATGTTGTGAGTGAGAATAGCAACCATGGGTGAGAAAATATCATATACTAACTCTTGTAGGGACTTAACGATGGCTAATGACAATGGTTGGGTTAATAAATATCATGAGTAAAACAAAGTTAGTGGACTAGGTCAATGGTTCCACAAGCTTCAACCATTAGCCAATTTCCAACTAATTTTTTATTTACTTTAAATAAATAAACCGTACAATATCATGAGCATGGTGTGAGTCTCATACACCCATGTAGTATGTATCAACAAGCATGACACAATAATATATATCACATATATATTAAGTGTGCACAAGTGAGAAAAAGAAATGCTTAAGTGAGAAAATATTAGTTAATGTAAATTAATATAACATATATATACAATTATACATTAAATTATTAAATCAACACTTGATTTAATAATCCGGCTATATTACGTATAACCGACTAATATCATATGTATCAACTTATCGAATCAACACTTAATTCGATAACACGGCTATATCATATATAACCGACCGATATCACATATCACGAGAATAGAATTCGGTATCACATACATGTATTAATATCGGTCCCGTACATATCACATATGTTCTCCTACTTTATTTTGCTTGAGCCAGGAAACCTCTGTGTAGGACTCTAAAGACTTGTCAATACGCCGACAGTAGGTGATGATCATATTAAGCACCGACAAGACGTCAACGGTACTAGCTGGACATAACGGCTACCAAGGTATTGAGCGATCAGATTATCAACAAGAAAGCCTGCTCATACTCTTGTAAAGCCCATCAGTAACACTATCGTACAGTCCGGTCCCTTCGTCTGATATGTCGCATATCTAGTCTAGGGGTGGTAAACGTCAGACCCCAGTAACTTGATAAGTCATGCCGATCTGAGGCTCATAACGGGTCGAGAAGCTACTGATAACCCTTACCAGTAAATCTTCGTATCAGCCCTGGCAAGGGACATCCTGTTATGGCCAATCGAGCACAGTGCAACATCAACCCCCAATACCAGGAGAGACGAATCCCCTTTTATAGCTCATTGCCTCCATGTGACTCGGGACTGTACCCAAAATCCACCGTTTTGCACGTTCTCTTGAATGTGGTAAGGTGGAAATCAAAGCACAGTAGGAATCACACAAGACTCTATGACGATCTCGGGTCTACAAACTAACATGTACCAGTGTCACCAGAGAACTGCTATCTGACGCTTTGTATAATACCATCTAGGAGTTCTCGGAGAGTCCTGTTCAGTGTACCCAGTCTCTACTGAGCACCCGTATACCATCTTTGATGTTAAATACAAATGGATGTGGGATCATCCATCACCCATCATATGGGTTAAGAAGCGTATACGCCAGTCTACTCTGGAATATCGATGCCCAGTCTTAATATACCCTCGACTAGGAACAATTATAGGATGTACTTATGGACTATCCTGGCCCTACTAGTATGATCTCCATCATAGTCCTGATAGCCAAGTACACATCCTAAGGGCTTTATCAACATGTGAGAGCAAGACGGTATCACAATACAAGTCTATATGTTAAGAAAAAGAGCAACCAGATAGCATACTATCATGTCGAGCAAGAAAGTCCTCTCTATATATGTCCAAGCATCCACTATAATATACATCATATGTACAATAATGGCCTCTAGGGCATACATATCACTAACAATCTCCCACTTGCGCTAAGGCCAGTTGTTGTAGTATCTCATATCCAACATCCCGAAGAGTCTCTCAAATTGTATCTGGGGTATGGCCTTCGTGAGTGGATCCGCCGTGTTATTCTTCATGTCAACTCTCCTGACCTCGATCTTCCGGCGATCAACTATCTTCCAGATCAGGTGATACCGCCTCAGAATATGCCTGGATCGTTGATGGGACCTAGGTTCCTTGGCCAAAGCCACTTCTCCATTATTATCACAATACAAAAGTATTGGATGCTCGATGGACGGAACCACACCGAGTTCTCTTATGAACTTCTTCATCCAGACAGCCTCTTTGGCAACATCGTTAGCAGCGATGTATTCAGCCTCCATTGTCGAGTCTACCACGATTTCCTGCTTGGAACTCTTCCAACAAACTGCCCCTCCATTGAGGTTAAAGACAAATCCCGAGACCGACTTAGAGTCTTCCTTATCACTCTGGAAACTCGAATCGGTAAAGGACTCCACTTGGAGTTTACCGTTACCATACACCAAGAACATCTCTTTAGTCCTTCTCAAGTACTTGAGAATGTTCTTCACAGCTGTCTAGTGATTCTCTCCTAGATCTGCTTGATACCTACTCACTACACTTAGTGAGTATGCTATATTTGGTCCGGTACATAACATCGCATACATGATAGAGCCTGCTGTCGAAGCATTGGGTATCCCTTGCATGCGAGCTCTCTCCAAATCGGTCTTGGGAGACATCTCTTTGGAGAGAGTGAGTCCCGAGATCATGGGTAAATTCCCACGCTTGGAATCTTCTATACTAAACCTCTTTAGTATGGTGTCAATGTACCTGGATTGGGGCAATCCCAATATCCGTTTAGATCTATCTCTATAGATCTTAATCCCCAAGATGTAGGAGGCATCACCTAGATCTTTCATTGGGAATCTTTGTGATTAGAAGAGCTTGACCAAGTGCAGTATAAGAACATCATTTCCTATCAAGAGTATGTTGTCAATGTACAATACGAGGAAGACGACCTTAATCTCTGCCGCCTTCTAGTATATATAAGGTTCATCTACGTTTTTGATGAAGTCAAACTCTTTGACTGCCACATCAAAACAGATGTTCCAACTCAGCGATGCCTGCTTTAACCCGTAGATAGATTTAAGCAGCTTGCACACCTTTCCACTGCTCCCATTATCCACGAAGCCCTCTGGATGAGTCATGTACACGCTCTCTTCTAAATCACCATTTTGAAAGGCGGTCCTAACATCCATCTGCCAGATTTCGTAGTCATGGTATGCAGCGATGGCAAGTAGGATCCGGATGGACTTAAGCATAGCCACTGGAGAAAATGTTTCATCATAATCCACGCCTGGTCGTTGACGAAAACCTTTTGCAACAAGTTTAGTTTTGAAAGTCTCAGCTTTTCCATCTACACCAAGTTTCTTCTTAAAGATCCATTTGCTCCTAATGGGTTTTACCACATCGATAGCAACTTCCAAAGTCCATACTTTGTTGGTGTACATGGATTCCATCTCAGATCGTATTGCATCCTGTCATTTCACAGAGTCCACACTCGTGATGGCATGCTCAAAACTAGTTGGGTCATCATCTTCCATGATGCAATCCTCGCTCCCACCATCAATGAGAAAACCGTAGTATCTCTCAGGTGGATGAGGAACCCTACTAGATCGGCGAAGAGGCTAAGGTTCGTTGGGTACTATTGAATCCTCTGGTTCCAATAAATAATCAGTTGTAGTTTGTGCCACTGGAACTTCTTCCAGCTCAATCTTTTTGCCACTAATTTCTTTTACAAAAAAATCATTTTCTAAAAAGGTAGCATATTGTGAAACAAACACCTTTTGTTCCTCAGCATGGAAGAAAATATATCCTTGTGAAATCTTTGGATATCCAACAAACTTGCAAAGAACTGATCATGCATCGAGTTTGTCTGGATTTTTCCTTTTGACATAGGTTGGACAACCCCATATCTTAACTCGTTTAAGATATGCTCTCTTCCCACTCCATATCTCATATGGTGTAGTATGTACAGATTTAGATGGAACTTGATTCAATAGGTATGTTGCTGTCTCAAGCGCATAATCCCAAAAGGAAATAGGTAACCCAGCGGTGCTCATCATAAAGCGCACCATATCCAATAGGGTGCGATTCCTCCGCTCCGATACACCAATATGCTGTGGTGTATACGGAGGAGTAAGCTGAAAGAGAATTCCATTCTCTTTTAAATAGTCCAAGAACTCATTGCTCAAGTATTCTTCTCTCCGATCACATCGAAGGATTTTAATACTTTTACCCGTTTGGTTCTCGACTTTGCACTTATATTCTTTGAATTTCTCAAAAGCTTCAGACTTGTGTTTCAACAGGAACATATGTCCGTATCTTGAGAGATCGTCAGTGAATGTAACGAAGTACGAGAAACCATTCCTGGTATGTATAGACATGGGACCGCATACATCACTATGTATTAGTCCCAAGAGTTCCGTAACTCTTTCTCCGTGTCCAGTAAATGGAGTTTTGATCATTTTGCCTTTGAGACATGACTGGAAAGTTTCATAAGATGATAATTCGAACGAATTCAAATATCCATCCTTATGTAACTTAGCTAGTCGTGTCGCATTGATATGACCTAGTCTACAATGCCACAAGAAGGATTCGTTCATTTCTGAACTCTTCCTCTTGTGTGTGTTCTGTACGTTAAGAACTTTGTTTTGATTCAAAACATATAAACCGTTACATAACGTACCAAACCCAATCAACACTTGATTTAGGTAAATGTTCATAACATTATTCTCTACTACAAAGTTATATCCTTCTTTATCTAATAAAGAAATTGATATTAAATTATATATCATAGAGGGTACATAATACCAGTCGTTCAAGATCAATGTATTGTCATTTGGTAATACAAGGTGATATTAACCAACTGCTTTGGCTGCAACAGTTGTACCATTCCTTACTTTTAGAGAATGATCACCCTTTTCCAGTTCCCTACCTTTCTTTAGCCCATGCAACATATTACATATATGGGATCCCGATCCGGTATCTAATACCCAGGACGTAGAGTGTACTGAGAAACGGTTCTTGGTAACTAACACACCCGAAGAAGATGCATCAACATGCTTATTTTTCGTTTGGGTGGCGTGGGAATCCGGATATTCCCCTATTTCCTGCTCAGACTTATAACAATTATAAAATAGAGCGGAACCAACGTTCCCCTGCTCAGTATAACAAGCGGGTTCATTCAATACATCCATATTATTATCTTGATTAAGGCCTGACATGGTCCCTACCTGGAGAGTGAGAGAGAGAGAAGAAAACACTTAGCGTATGCTCCTGTAAGATTAGATTGGTTATTATCTTATCTAATCAGGATGGCTCCCACAGTTTTTATCAAATCTTCCTTCAAACCCTAAAAGGTAAGACTAGCCGGGATTAATTACACCTTACAAGTTCGCCAATCTTTCAGCCAGACCAGTGTCGGTACTTTAAGGGAGGTTCTCCGTGTTTTCGCACGGACCTAATTAAAATAAAACTCGTTTTCCCAGAGAAATAACTCGGTTAACACCTTTCTAGACACCTACTTGATCGACTAATTGTGATGTGTAAAACTCTTCTAGGAGTATAACTCTTACTCGCAGTGGGTATTGAGATCCAACTATCTCATAGAAGGTATGGAATCTCATTGCAAATTTCAACACTTGAAATTCCCGATAATATTTTTCCTCTAGCAACTTATGACCTTAACATAGTCAACAAATCATAAGCGCTGGCCAAGTTCAACCTTTCATTTCCTGATTGAATTAAACCCACCCGTACGACCCTTAACATAGTCAACAAAGTCGTACGACCACCCTAATCCAATCGCATCTCATATTTTAACAGATAAGCACTAATTAGCTACCGCACACTACGCCTTAACATAGTTAACAAACGTAGCATGAATACTAAGTAGTACTTATCTAAAATGACGGAGGGCTACAACAGGTTTGTAAGAAAACCTTTTGCGTAATGAACTTGATATCGATGTAGAATCGATTGATTTTGAAAAGGAATGTTTTTTAGGCTTTTACTGGTTTCGCTAAAGAGGTCACTCCCGGTGAAGGGATCTCGGCTCTTTCCTCATCGAATGAGGTGCTGGATATTCTACAAGGAATACCGCTATGCAAAGCAAAAACTAAAAATGGCAATCAAAAACAAAACCGAGTGGGTTGTAGCATCTGCTAGCTTCTGCTAAAGAGGTCGCTCCCGGTGAAGGGATCTCGGCTCTTTCCTTATCAAATGAGGTGCCTGATATTCTACAAGGAATATCGCTGTTCCCACATGGGAACTGAATAAAATACAAATAAAGCAGCAAGGAAAAACCCCAAATGGGGCATCACGTGCTCATACGTGATTGGGCCTCACGTGCAAACACGTGACCTTTTATGGGCAGATTCTATCTACGCCTGAATGCCTAATTGATAAAGTCACGTGCCTACACGTGATGGGCTCTTGAACCCACTAAATTAATAGAATTAAATTCTAATTAAAAGGAATTAAAAGCATTTGTTCCCTTATGGGAACTGAATAAAATACAAATAAAGCAGCAAGAAAAACCCCCAAAGGGGGCATCACGTGCCCACACATGATCGGGTCTCACGTGCAGGCATGTGACCTTTTACAGGAAAAGCCTATAGGCGCTGAATGAAATAAACAATTGGAAATGCTTAATTGGTGGGGTCACATTCCAACACGTGATGGGTTCCTGAGCCCTTTGAACTAATAGAATTAAATTCTAATTAAATGCTTAATCAGTGGGGTCACGTGCCAATACGTGATGGGTTTCTGAGCCCTCTGAACTAATAGAATTAAATTCTAATTAAATGCTTAATCAGTGGGGTCATGTGCCAACACGTGATGGGTTCCTGATCCCTCTGAAGTCTGAACCAATAGAATTAAATTCTAATTAAATGCTTAATTGGTAAGGTCACGTGCCAACACGTGATAGACTCTTAAACCTTCTGAACCAATAAAATTAAATTCTAATTAAAAGGATTCAAAAACCCTAATTGAAAAAATATTTTCCTAGATCTTTACAAACAAAAAAGATTGCACTCTGTAAAAGGGAGAACCGTTGGATTAAAAATCCAATGGTGATTAAAAATCACCAATTTATAGAAAGATTCTGTACAAGGAAATATTTTCCTAAAATTTGCCAGGAACAACAAATTAAATATCTTATGGATTAAAAAATCCAATGGTGAATAAAATTCACCGAGTGATCTAAAAGATCATGTTGGTTATAAAATCAATAAAAAATCTCTCAATGAGAGATTGGCTGAACAAACTGATTCTTTTCTTTCTCCTATAAATAGGAGCCAAGAAGATAAGAGAAAAGAAGGATGCAACAACAGCGAGAGAAGACAGAAGAGAAAAAAAAGAGAGAAAAGAAGATCTCTTCAGAGAAAAAAAAGAAAGAAAATTCTAGATAAGAGGAGGAAGGAGATCATTCTATAAGCTCCCACAAAACAAAAGAGAATTTAATTCTCAAATTAAGAGTTTAACTCTTCTAAAAAGAACTTAGTTCTTCCTCTGGTTGAAGATCTGCAGAAGCAGATCTCCCCACAAGTTGAGAATTTAATTCTCACCGGAGAGATCTGTCATGCAGATTCAAAACTTAGGGGGAGAATTGAGTTTAAAGAATTTAATTCTTTCAACGTAACACATAGGAATTTAATTCCTCTAAATAAAATTAGGGTTTAACCCTATAAAAGAATTTAATTCTTAAACAAGGGATTTTACTCTCCATGCACGTAAAAGAGATTGGTACCAAACATGATCACGTGATAACACATGACCCCCTTTCTTTGAACAAGAAAAAGAGATTTGCCAAAGTGTTTAACACTTACTTAAAAGGGAAAAGGGAAAACAATAAAAACAGTTTCTCTTTTAGGGTGTATCACGTGCTCCCGCATAACCCTCAAAAATCTCCTCAAAACAAAAGGGAGTAAAGCCAAGGCAGTTTCACTTTCTGGGCATCTCATGTGTTCCCACGTGACCCCTAGCAATTATCAAACAAAAGAGAATTCTACCCAAAAGCAATGCCCGCCTAATGGATGCCTCACATGTCCCCACGTGACCCCTGAAAAACACCATTTTAAAGAGAAAATGGGGTAAAACTGAAAGATTAATATCCAACGCATGGGCACCCTCATGTGTCCCCACGTGATGATCATAAAAGATCAAGTTTTTAATGCTTATATGCATATTCTGGGAGCAAAATAGAAGAAGTAAGGCCTAATCTTCAGGCGCCTCATGTGACCCCACGTGAGCGCTTCATTCCTAGTGTTTAACATTACTTTAAGCGCATCACGTGGGAACACGTGATCGTCAAGTATATTCTAGTGTTTAACACTAGATTTAAACCAATCTTAGCCCAAATTAGCTAAGTCTTCCAAAGGCAAGACCTCCCTTCAACTGAACCCCAATTATACTCTTGTCTTCCAAAGCTGATCATCTCATATGGCATTCAAAGTGATTCCCAAAGCCTTCCAACCAACATTGGTTCAAGAGTGCATCTCTTCATACCTCTGATATATGTCGCTGTAATTCTCCAACATCTTTAAAGAGGTGGAGGGTCCCAATAACCAATAACTTTTGGTGCATCCCCAAACGGTTGAACCAAAACCACACAGACTATAACGTCTTTAAACTGGACTATGATGTCCTTAAACTTTATGGACTGTGGGGTCCTTAAACTTTATGGACTGTGGGGTCCTTAAACTCATAGACTATGATGTCTTTAAACTTTACAGACTATGATGTCTCTAAACTCCATAGACTATGATGTCATTAAACCCACTGGACCGCAAAGTCCGTAAACTAAAACAATATGGCCCAAATGCTCTTTTGTTGGATCTAAACGATTTCGTTAAGTTGATCTTAATCTAAAATTAGACTAACGTGTCCTTAACAAACGTTAAGTTGATCTTAATCTAAAAACTAGACTAACGTATCCTTAACAAACGTTTAAGTTCATCAGTCTCAAATGAGATTAACGATCCTTAAACCCAATCCAAACCCAAATCTAAGAAAATACGGATTTGGACTAATCCACGCCCTACGGGCGATAATTTAAATTAGTCTCCGTACACAATCCACGGGCAACCAAAAATAAAACAAATACACACGACACGAAGTGACCATCTGGAGAAGGAGAAAGTTGTTACCGCGATGCAGCAGCGTAATTAACTTCAGGGACTTGCGCCTGAAGGGAAGAATGTCCCCACAATCAAAAACCCCTCAAACGAGGGGGAATCTGACAAAGTCTGCTTCAACGGCCGCATCTGTCCAAACCTCCGATATTGTCACGATCCGAAATCGTAGCTCGTGACCAGCACTTGAATCACACAACGTCTAAAGGCGTAACGGAATTCAAGTAAGCTGAAACCCAGAAATCTAAACCTTTTTAAGAAAATAAAAGAGGTGAAGTTTTGAAATAAAGGTATAATGAAATCAAGTTTTCTTAATGCATAGAAAAGAACATGAATGATGCAAGTGAAATTTACTAGTTTGAAAACATGTTTCGTCTTTTAAAAATTTTGGCAGCACCTCTTTTGTATATTTTGATCCAAAGCCACAAATACATAATAATGATAATGGTATCCCCATGCGGGAGCTAGCTCTTCGCCAAACGGCGGATTACAACCACGTAAGACAATATATATAAGTATACGACGCCCAACGGCGAAGCTAACTACAAAAGATAAAGAAAAGCAAGACATATAAAATCACAAGTAGCGGGAAAACCCCTCGCTCTAAGTCTCGCAACCATAATCCCACTAAGTCTCATTACTTATACAATTTACAAGTTTTTATTGATGGAGTTAACTAGATACAATAAGAAATATAGATACAAGAGTGGGTACGATACAAATGTCCCACCTACCAATACAAAACACCCGAATGCAACTGTGTGCCAGCGAAGTCGCTACTGATCCAAGCGGTCAACCTGAGAGAACTGTGGCATAACGGGGGTGAGTTGCCAACTCGTGAGTAGAAAAATATCAACAGATAGAAATCGATTAAAAAACGACTCCTAGGTCAACTATCTCATAAAGATAATACTATGATATCTAGGGTGACCGGGTATGTATATGTGCCAACAAGGTAGCCAATGTCTATAAGCATGTGTATAACATCCAACAGTATAGTCAATGCATGTATGCAAGTGGGTCTCGTCCGCCCATATAATCAAAGTATGTATGCATGTGGATCTCGTCCACCCATATAATCAATGTATGTATGCATGTGGATCTCGTCCACGTGTCAACCACTGACACAACAACATCATGCATGTAAATATCATAAAAGCATATGCATGAAAATGTGAGGATATAAATCAACATGTGTCCCTCGCAAAACCTCAAAATCATGGGACCTGAGTGTCCAGCATCGACACTCGAAACATCATGAAAACCGTGCCCAGTATCGACACATAAATCCTCATATATCTCAGGCGCCGCATCCTCAGATCGGCCCTCAGGCGCCGCACACCCTGGTCGGCCCTCATATCCATCTCGCTACTCCGGTCGGTATCCTCCGGATAACCGCCGGGTTTAAATACTATCACCGGTAAGTAGTGCTCCCCTGCCGGGCTCACCGTCTAACATATACGAGTCTTCTTGCTCCGGGGTACCTCACTGGGTCCACCATGTATCCGCAGACGGTGCCTACCGCTCCTCGAATCGGGTTTCACATGCCACTCTCAGAACCGAGAAAACACATGGTGGACGCACTGAAATATCATATCAAGAGAAACCGAGTTTTTAAAACAATATATGCTTTCTTTTGAAATAGCCACGGTTCTCAAATCCAGTAATCTCATTAAAACAACATATCTCAATGCGTAAAAGCGTAAAGCATGATGTATGCGACATATAACAGAAATGTAAGCATATCAATATATCATGCAACATGGAACTGTGATATGATATATTAAGGGAAACTGCTCTTTTAAATGATTCCAGTTTTTAAAATATACCCTGCGGTTCCTAATCTCCCAATAAAACCAGTGATCTATGTAGGTACAATATGTATATGCGCAAGTATAGATGTACCAATGTATGTGTGCACCAATATGGATATACAAATGTATATATGCGCAAGTATAGATGTACCAATGTATGTGTGCACCAATATGGATATACAAATATATATATGCGCAAGTATGAATATATCAACGTATATGTGCACCAATGTGTATATACAATGTGTATGTACACAAGTATGAATATATCAATGTATATGTGCACCAATGTGGATATACGATGTGTATGTGCGCAAGTATGAATATATCAATGTATATGTGCACCAATGTGGATATACGACGTGTATGTGCGCAAGTATGAATATATCAATGTATTTGTGCACCAATATAGATATACAATGTGTATGTGCGCAACTATGAATATATCAATGTATATGTGCACCAATGTGGATATACAATGTGTATGTGCGCAAGTAAGAATATATCAATATATATGTGCACCAATGTGGATATACAATGTGTATGTGCGCAAGTATGAATATATCAATGTATATGTACACCAATGTGGATATAGAATGTGTATGTGCACAAGTATGAATATATCAATGTATATGTGCACCAATGTGGATATACAATGTGCATGTGCGCAAGTATGAATATATCAATGTATATGTGCACCAATGTGGATATACAATGTGTATGTGCGCAAGTATGAATATATCAATGTATATGTGCACCAATGTGGATATACAATGTGTATATCCGCAAGTATGGATGTATCAATGTATATGTGCATGCAAGTTATGCGAAGAGGCATATCATGATGCAGCAATCCTACTGTGTAGTGACAAGGCAATTATCGATGATGAAGTGTGTAAGCCTACAATCGGTGTACGTGTAACATACGCATCATCGATAATTGTGCGGGTATACTATCACAGGTATGAGTAATGCAATGCGAATAATATGAATGCAGCATAAGGTAAATCATATGCAAATGCTGACGGGTATACGTATCTAATATGACCGAGTCAGGGAATCTATCAATCGGGATCCAACCTAACAATATCGCATACGGTATGATCCATCGCACGGCAACCTCTAGTCAAGGTTAAGGATCAAACATCAAGTCAAACTCATCGCGCACGGAAAATTATCGTACGGCAGCATTAAACCAATAGGGATCCTATCATCCTATACGACAAATGAGGGTACGGCCTATCACGTACGGCCCATCATCCGTGATTCACAACATTATATATGTATATCTGTATACCTATGTCCTAGGTCACATCCACAATAATCTCATATCAGGGGACCGGCAGGGTATAAATCATCTCGATCGACTCGCATCCGTATACCAACAAATCATCATATCATCATATCCGAATAATATGATAGCCGTAACATATCACTTCTAACTATCCCCTAAACGACAATATCGCTAAACGCCATCCAATGATAGTCGTAACATATCACTTCTAACTATCCTCTAGTTTATAAGATGGTTTCATAGCTATCTTCATTCTAACCCTAGTTTCCTAATCTAGGTTTCCTAACCATATTCTATAAATCAGTTTTCCATCAAAACTTTGCGGGGGTGTTATACGCCATCCACCCGACTTCCCCCATGGATATAGATCCACTCACCTGGTCTTCGCTTGCCGAAATCGATGATGCCATGCTCCATCGCCTCGGAATCTACGCGAAGGTACGTACAATAATAAACAATCGCAATGCGCATTAAAATCAAGGCGGAAAAAACCAAAACGGCATACGTTTCGCTCATAGGTCAAAACCTATAGCTTTGCGTGCAAAACACGACAATTAACCCTGGTCGCTGACGTCCAAACGCCACACGATGGAACACAATACAAAATACCAAAATCAAGTCAAAACGAAGTCGTAAAACAATGCACCAACTCATGGAAATGGTCCCAGATTTTACCCTAAGCCAAATTGGTCAATTCTGCATATATGGAGGGCCTAATTTACATCTAAAGGGACCCAAGAACAAACACGAAGCCATTCCAACCTAGTCTGGCCGCAATTTGCGGCCATATTGAATAAATCTGCGGCCCTGGTGCAGGGTTTGGGGCTTAGGTCTTGATGGTAGCTTCCTAGGTGCCTGCACGTCTCCCAGTAATTGCAAAATCATTTCTAGTGTCCCCGGGTTGCTCCAGATTCCAAAATACCCTCACAATTCACACATTTATCCGATGTCGGGGTTTCTAAATCCGTGTTTTGGGTTTCTAAGCTCTGGTCCAGGTCAGTAGAAACACCACTAAGGTCTGTAGGCAGCCACTACACATCACCAATTTCAACCAACACTCAAACCCTTTACTAGGGTTTCCCAAAGCTCACTAAACATCACAATTTCACCTCTAAACTTGCATGAAAGGTAAAGTGAAGGAAATACTATGCTAAGGGTGATGAAATTACCTCACTTGGGCAACCCAAGAAAAACCCTAGCTCCTCTAGGTTGTCAAAATCTCAATTTTCTTGGTTCATTGCGATGAGGGTGAAGAGGTGATCATTTTTTTGTGAAGGGGTATAGGGTTTTGGCAATGTTTTTGGGGTCGATCAAGAGGATAGAAGATAGAGAGAGATGAGGAAGAGGAAGAAGAAGAAAATCGTGGGGGAAACAAATGGCAGCACTCTCTCCCTTTCTCTCATTTTCTCACTCTCATTCTCTCTCCTAACATGCTTATCTCATTATTATGTCCCCTTTTTGACTTTCTCCTCAATCATTTCTCTTTTCTTTTCTTTTCTTAACCAAAAACCCAACCCTAACATAAAACACACAAATGAAATAACATGTAACATGTCATGGTGCACTAACCATGAAAACTGTAAAAACGCGGATTTGGCTTAATCGCGATTAGCTGTGCACTAATCGGGTTTTTATCGAAACTGCATATTATAAATTTTTAAAATACCAAATCCTTAAAATATATTTTTAAATGAATAAATCATTTTAATTTCTATTTATTTCATAATTATTGGTATATATTTATACTCTTTTTCGAAAACCCCAATTTCGCAAATCGGCAGTTTTCGGGAAAAATATTATTTTAATATTAAATTCCAAAAATAATATTCTATATTTTCTGAAATTTTACAGATATACGGTGCCATAAATCAACTTGGAATCCTCGGAGAGGTGGACGGATAAAACCAAATAGCATATGCCCCCAAATTCAGGCAAGACGTTTGTCTTCCCGGTCTTTCGGCGGCGAACAACCGCTATGCAAAGCAAAAACTAGAGCTACCCTTTTTGAAAAATTTGATTCTACAACATCTTTAGATTTCTTTTCTTTTCATTAATCTCATTAATGAAGTCCCATCAATTATGCTTCCTAAGCATCACCGAAGAAACCAAAATACAACGTACGCTTATGCCATCCGCATTCACCACAGTGTCCTCTTATGCACCGTTAGGTTACTTAACTAACGGCATAGTGGGGCAGGACTACCGTGGGTGCAAAACAAAAGCAACATTTATTATATATCATATATATAATAATAATAAAGTATTCGTCTCATCATATAAAGTGATCACATCACAGAATATCGGCAGCAGAATTCAACATATGAAATATTGGATATATTAGGAGGTCCATGTTTTATATTAAGCTAGTAAAAACACAGATTCCATAGCCACGAAGAATAGCCAAACCCACATCCCTAGACCCTTACGAGAGCGGCAAGAAACCCTACCAATTCTAAAGTTAGGTGATCCGGTCTCGACTCCTCAAGATGGTCTCCCACTGGACTCTAGAACCCGGTTACTTGTGCTCCCCACCTTGGGTCTATCCTAATGCGAAAAAGTAAATAATATACAATAATGGTGACATCATCTTCAACCCGGAAGTGTCCCAATAAAAGAATATTACGTACAGTTTTTACATGAATGAAAATAAAAAGACTCTCATCGCACATAAAAAAAAACCCGGTTATTCATAAACACGACGATCCAATACAACATATCCCAGCAACACATAACATCATATGTCATCAACGTAAATAAATATTGTTAGTTGTATGTATGCCCTAGAGGCCATTATTATACATGAGATTTATATTATAGTGGATGCTGGGACATATATAGGGAGGACTTTCTTGCTTGACATGATAGTACGCTATCTGGTTGCTCTTTATCTTAACATGCACACTTACTGTCTCTCTGTTACATATTGATAAAGCCCTTAGGATGTGTACTTGACAACCAGGATTATGATGCAGATCATACTAGTGGGGCCTGGGCAGTCCATGAGTTCATCCTTCAATTGTTCCTAGTCAAGGGAATATCGAGACAGGGCATCGATATTCCAGAGTAGACAAGCGTATACGCTTCTCGACCCATATGATGGGTGATGGATGATCCCATATCTATTGGTGTTTGATATCAGAGATCGTATACAGGTGCTCAGTGGAGACTGGGTACACTGAACGGCCTCGCCGAGAACTCCTAGATGGGATTATACCTCACGTCAGATAGCAGTACTCTGGTGATGCTGGTACAGGTTAGTCTGTCGACCTGAGATCTTCATAGAGTCTTGTGTGTCTCCCACTGTGCTTTGATTTCCACCCACCACAGCTCTACTGAGTCATGCAAATAGGTGGTTTTTGGGTACAGTCCCGAGTCACATTGAGGCAATGAGCGATAGGAGGGGATTTCGTCTCTCCCGGTATTGGGGGTTGATGTTGCGCTATGCTCGATTGGCCATAACTAAAAATTCCTGGCCAAGGTAGATGAGATTTACTGGTAAGTGTTGTTAGTAGTTTCTCGACCCGTTATGGACCTTGCATCACCATGACTTATCAAGCTATTGGGGTTTGACGTTTACCACCCCTAGGCAAGATATACGACATATCAGATGAAGAGACCGGAGTGTATGGTAGTGTTACTGATTGGATTCGTAGGAGTATAAGAAGGCTTGCTTGTTGATCTTCTGATCGCTCAATACCCGGGTGGCCGTTATGTTTAGCAGACCACTTGCGGCTTGTGGGCGTTTCATATAATCATCACCTACTGCCGGCGTATTGACGAGTCTTTAGAGTCCTACACAGAGGTTTTCTGGTTCATGCGAAATGAAGTAGGTGCACATATGTGATATGTGCGGGACCGAGATTAATGCGCGTATGTGTTACCGCATTCTATTCTCGCGATATGTGATATCGGTCAGTTATATGTGATATAGCCGGGTTATCGGATCAAGTGTTGATTCGATAGGATGTTACATTTGATATTAGTCGGTTGTATGTGATATAGCCGAATTATTAAATAAAATGTTGATTTAATAATTTAATGTATAATTATATATGTGATATATTGATTTACATTAACTAATATTAGCTCATTTAAACATTTCTTTTTCTCACTAGTGTACACTTAGTATATATGTGATATATATTAATGTACATTATTTTGTGTCATGCTAGATGCCACATGATACATGGGTGTATGAGACTCACACCATGCAAATAATAATGAAGGGTTTTTATTTATTTAAAGTAAATAAAAATTGGTTGAAAATTGTAACATAGTTGAAGCTTGTAGAAGCTTGTGGAACCATTGACCAAGTACACTCTTTTTGTTTTACTTGAAGATATTTATTAATCCAACCATTATTGTTTAGTCATGGTTTATTCTATACATGAGTTAGTGTATGACACTAACTCACCCATGGTTGCTATTCTCACCTCATGAGTTTCATTTCTTCTTCACTTCATCTTCTTCTTCATTTTGAGAAAAAGCTTGCTACCCTTTTCTAAGTGAGAAAATATTGTAAGAAAATAAAATCAAAAGTGATCTCATTTCCTACTTCATCATCCTATACTATTAGCCATTTAGTTTAGGGTGTTTGCTTCACTAATTTCACCATTAGTGAAGAGGTAGCATGGACTTGAGTCTCCTCGACGTAGATCATTTTCGGCCTCGAAGACATTGAGCAAGCTCGTTCATTTCTTTATGTGGACCCTTACTAGAGTTCGGGTGTTCACTACTTGGAGCGAAGGGACTAATACACAGAGCTTTTGAAGTGAAGGACCGGTCTAGAAAGGTTGTATTCCTCATTCACTTGTTGTAATGTTTGATTACATGCTTTTTATTGTCTATTCACTCTAGCTAGATCCTAGGTTAGGGTTCATTAGCACTCTAGAATTTTTGAAAGTGGCATGCTTGATGTCTTGAAAACCCAGTAAGGTGCTGAGGAACCCCAACAGTGATATCAGAGCCGGGCTAGAGTATTAGACGATGTTTGTTAGATTACAAAACCGAAACTACTCCGAAACTTGAAACATTGAAACCTAGTTTCTGTCGAATTTTTAAAGTCCTCGAAATTTTTTTTAAACAACTGCAAAATGATGTATGTGATAAACCATGAACACTACCAAAATTTGGTCCCATTTTGACCAATTGTGGCCGGTCACAACCCCTAAAAACCGGTGAGCTCGGCCAAGTTAAGGGTTTTAGGCTTCAAATTTTGGTATTATTCCAGTTTCTGGGTTTTGGTTCTTCAGGTGTTTCTTGTTTTTTCTGTGATTGCATGTGATGTGGTCATACTGAATAGGTTATTCGGAGTGTTTCGTATTCATAGTTTAACATAGTTTTGTGTTTTCACATATTATCTAGATGAAGTTAAAAAGTTCGAATGAATGTCAAAAACCCCATTTTTCCAAGTTTAAGGTATTCGGAAAATCATGCAAGCGATTCTGTGGACCCTCTAGAAGAATGAAACCCTAACTCGATATAATGACCATGGAACCGCTTTCGAACCTTAGGGTTTGCAGCAGTTCCGCGGTGCCATTAATGAGGCTTGTGTTTGCCCTTCTACGGTTGGTCTATAGGTGTTGTGGTATGATTCTGGGTATTTATAAACTGTGCTCATGTGTTGAGCTCTCGGGAAATTGTGGGACTTTGATAAATCGATCAAAAAGTTTAACATCGTCCGGATATTATGAGATGGGATACAATACTTGGAATCCACAATATTTGAATTTTATAAATCTAGCAATTTAGTCTCGTTTGATCGGTTGCCACGGAATTTTGATATGGATCAAAAGTCCGTCGAAATCACGTAGCGTACGTGGATACTCGCCGGGTAACCTTACTAGAAAGCCACACCCCATAGCCCCGACCAAGTGACTGTAGGAGAACTCCGTTGCCAAAAGAATCCGTTCGGGGGCTCATGGCCGCTGTGTTCCGCCTAAGTGCACTTCGTCGATGGCATCGGGAGTATGGCCGTCTACTAAAGATTCCGACGAGCATTCGATTAGGATGTCGGGAATCTTTTTGAATTACCCGACTTGATATTGAAAAGTGTTTTCGATATCGAGACTAAAATATGGGGTTTATAATTGTTAGGCCTGTGATGTCTAAGGAATTCATATTGTTAGGCATGAAATCCGCAATATGAGATATTACGGGTTTATGATGTCTGAGGTGGTTGCAGATTCCAGCTTTTGTAGTTTTCATTTTCTTTTCTTCGACTATAAGTGTAATATGTCATGTATCGCCGGTTTCGTTTCTATACTTCAACGACAATTGGGATACGCATAATTACTTACGTTGATAACATGTGATGTTATGTGTTGCTGTGATATGTTATATTGGATCGTCGTGTTTGAATAGCCGGGTTTTTTTTATGTGAGATGAGAGTTTTTTATTTTTATTCATGTAAAAACTTGTATGTAATATTCTTTTATTGGGGAACTTCTAGGTTGAGGAAGATGTCACCGTTGATGTATATTATTTACTTTTCCGCATTAAGATAGACCCAAGGAAGGGAGCACAAGTAACCGGGTTCTAGAGTCCAGTGGGAGGCCATCTCGAGGAGTCGAGTCCGGGTCTCCTAACTCTAGAATTGGTAGGGTTGCTTTCCGCTCTCGTAGGGGTCTTGGGATGTGGGATTGGCTATTTATCACAACCGTGAAATCCGTATTTTATACAGGCTTAAATTAAAACCCGGAAATCCTAGTATATCCAATATTTCATATGTTGTCTTCTGCTGCTGATATTCTTTGATGTGATCACTTTATATTCTGAGATAAATACTATATATAATATATATGATATATTATAGACATTGCTTATGCTTTTCACCCGCGCTAGCCCTGCCCCGCTCTGCCGTTAGTTACCTAACCTAACGGTGCATGAAGGGACTTCGTGGCGAATATGGATGGCATAAGCGTACGTTGTATTTATCTGTGATGCTTAGGTAACTTAAATGATGGGACATTCATTAATGAGATTAATGAAAGAAAATAAACCTAAAAATGTTGTAGAATCGAATTTGAAACCCACTCGGCTTTCTATGAAAAAGCAAAGTTTCAAAATGCGGAGCTTGAGCCACTTTTTCAAAACCATTAGATTCTATAACGATATCAAGTTCAAAGCGTTAAAGGTTTTCTTAAAAACCATCTGCAACCCTCTGTCATTTTAGAAAGTAGAGTACTTAGTATTCGTGATGCGTTTGTTGACCCACTAGTAAAATAGGGGGTTGCCCCTACGGATGGAATTATCCGTTGGGGCAGATTTTACTTGGCCCAACGGGCACTGACGTTCAAGAATAAAAAAATTAATTCTTAATTTGGTGTTTGCCCCTACGGTGGCGCAAACAAAGGACCTACGGATATATCCGTAGGGGCAAGTAAATATCGTTTTAAAACAAAGCCAGATCGAAAAGCCTACGCTCATTTTCTCTCTCTCCCTCAAACGTGCGCGAAAAACCCCAAATCGCCACCGTCGCGTCGCCACCGTCGTTGGGCAGAGTCGCCACCGTCGTCGCCACCGCCGATTTCGTCGCCACCGTCGTCGCCACCGCCGGTTTCGTCGCCACCGTCGTCGCCACCGCCGGTTTCTTCGCCAATTCGCCACCGTCGTCGCTCCAGCCCACCAGCGCACCCATTCAGGTATAAATCTCGAGGTAAATTAAAGCATTTTTGGATTATTCATGGCTGGGTCTGGGTTGCGCGCGCGAGAGTTGGGTTTGGGCAGGGGCGCGGTGGCGGTCGGGGTCGGGGTAGGGTTAGGGTTGGGGTTCGGCTGCTGCTGGGGTGGGGCTGGGGTTAGGGTTACGGTGGGGCTGGGGTTAGGGTTACTGTGGGGCTGGGGTAGGGTTACGGTGGGCTGGGGTTAGGGTTGGGGCTAGGGTTAGGGTTACTGTGGGGCTGGGGTTAGGGTTATGAGAGGCATGTCAGCATATTTATGTGTAATAATTGAGAGGATCAAGCTAAGTTCTATGCAAGCAGTCCCTCAGAATACATAGAAAGCTAGCCTTACATTTTAAATTAACATATTCCATAGTTGTCTTAATGGTAAGGCAGATACCCATATTGTGTAAGAGCTGACATTAATACAACCATAGGGAGCTGACTGATTACATCTCATGTGGCATTAAAATCTATAAATGGACATACGAGATAATGCAAAGAAAGAGCAATAGATCAAGACTCAATCAACTTTCCTATGCTTTATGATTTCAGCGGATAGCTCAAGTTTAGTTTCAACTTTATATTCTTATTTTTCTCTCTTTTTTCTTTAGTGCTTCTTCCACCATTTCTTTGAAGAGTCTCTCACAGCGAAATACACTCCATTTTTTCTTAATGGGATAGAATCCTACCCCCGACTGCCGGAACACATACATACAAACGCATAATTAGAGAGCGACTCGAGATGTTTGGGTTAAAACCAATATATGATACTCGATGATGATATGAAACCTTCATATTCCCATCGATACCCGTATATGAAACTAAAGCGCCACTTAGTCCCCGTCTATCGGTTAACATACGTGCGATGCTCGTCGTGACCTAGAACTATACGAAGGTTGTTAAATATCAGACAGTATAGCTCGATACTAACAACCGTCGTATAGTCTACGCGACGAGAAAATTCAATCGTATGGTAACCCATAGATTTGTCCCGTGTGGACAAGTTAAGAATGTATAAAGCAAACGCCTTCATTCACTTGTGTTTTCATCCGTTTCGAGATATTTCGTCGGTACCTTTCCGCCGGTTCTCCGTGTACAAAGATAGATTAGATGTTCATTTCAACGTTGTTTCACAGCTTTGAAATGATTATCTATTCTATTACAGTGTACTCGGAGAACAGCGGGGAGGTGCTGCCGAAATTTACTCGAAACGGTTGAAAGCACAAGTGATGGGCGTTCGCTCTATACATTCTTAATGGGATAGAAGCCTACCCCCGACAGCTGGAACACATACATACAAACGCATAATCAGAGAGCGACTCGAGATGTTCGGGTTAAAACCAATATATGATACTCGATGATGATATGAAACCTTCATATTCCCATCGATACCCGTATATGAAACTAAAAGCGCCACTTAGTCCCCGTCTATCGGTTAACATACGTGTGATGCTCGTCGTGACCTAGAACTATACGAAGGTTGTTAAATATCGGACAGTATAGCTCGATACTAACAACCGTCGTATAGTCTACGCGACGAGAAAATTCAATCGTATGGTAACCCATAGATTTGTCCCGTGTAGACAAGTTAAGAATGTATAAAGCAAACGCCTTCATTCACTTGTGTTTTCATCCGTTTCGAGATATTTCGTCGGTACCTTTCCGCTGGTTCTCCGTGTACAAAGATAGATTAGATGTTCATTTCAACGTTGTTTCACAGCTTTGAAATGATTATCTATTCTATTACAGTGTACTCGGAGAACAGCGGGGAGGTGCTGCCGAAATTTACTCGAAACGGTTGAAAGCACAAGTGATGGGCGTTCGCTCTATACATTCTTAATGGGATAGAAGCCTACCCCCGACAGCCGGAACACATACACACAAACGCATAATCAGAGAGCGATTCGAGATGTTCGGGTTAAAACCAATATATGATAATATGAAACCTTCCGGCTGTTCTCCGAGTACACTGTAATAGAATAGATACCCATATATGAAACTAATTAAAAGCTCCACTTAGTCTCCGTCTATCGGTCAACATAACGTGCGATAATTTATTCTTTTCAACGACAAACGCACACACAAAGCATATACATGGATTTTCTCCTTTGTCAGTAACTATCCCGTTCTTATATTTCTCAATATAGTCAGCATAACCTACAATTTATATGTTATTCAGTCTAACATGGCCCATGAGTACGTCAGAGTTAAGGACTGGATGTATGTGGATTGGAAACAACGTATGCAACCTAAGTTTGTCGCAGGAGTTGCTGCTTTCCTTGAATTTGCACGAGCACATAATAAGATCATAATAGAGAAGATTCTCTGTCCGTGCGATAGATGTGGCAATAAGTACTGGCAGAAGGTAGAATTGGCAGAGCTTCATATTGTAAAACATGGGTTTACTAGACTTTATTCAATTTGGAAATATCACGGGGAAGGAGAAGAATGCAGTACTGCGGTAGAAGAAGGAGAACACGATAATGCGGCAGGAGAAGAAGAAGAATTCGGTAATACGGCAGGATACAGAAATTTATTTCCATCAGAAGAAATGGAGGATATGGTAGAGGCTGCCCTAGGTGAATCTATTCGTACCGAAGATGACATTCCTTCCGGTCAAGGACCGCGTGCGGATAAATATGAAAATTTCATGAATGATGCTAGGAAACCAATTTATGAGAATGCGAAGTATTCCACCCTCTCATGGTTCGTCCAACTTTTCCAAATTAAGTGCCTAAATGGATGGAGCAACAAGTCATTCACAATGCTTCTTTCGTTCTTGAAAGATTCTATGCCTCCGGGAAATAATGTGCCCGAAAGCTGGTACGAAGCCCAGAAAATGATGTCTGATTTGGGTCTAAAGTGCGAGAAGATTCAAGCATGTCCTAAAAATTGCGTGTTGTACCGGAAAGAGAATTCAGATTTGAAAGAGTGTCCAACATGCGGAGAGGCCAGGTATAAGCCGAAAGATTCTGATAAGAAGCCTGATATACCTGTGAAGATAGCACGATATTTTCCCATAACACAGAGGCTACAGAGGCTATTCAGGTGCAAGAAAACAGCCGAGGCAATGATTTGGCATCACCGTGCTCCTCCAAGAGAAAATGGAAAAATGAGCCATCCAAGAGATTCACCGGCATGGAAGGATTTCGATAGGAGGCACGCAATATTCAGTAGCGATCCCCGCAATGTCCGGCTCGGACTGGCTGCCGATGGCTTCTGCCCATTCAACTATATGGATGGAAGTCACAGTACATGGCCCGTTGTAATGATAATTTATAATCTGTCGCCTTGGTTGGCTATGGACCAATCATACTTTATGATGTCTCTTCTTATCGACGGACCAAACTCACCGGGGAACAATATCGACGTCTATCTCCGACCTCTGATTGAGGAGCTGAAAACTTTGTTCATTGATGGTGTAGAGACATATGATTCAAACACAAATACAACCTTCATACTGCGTGCGGCTTTAATGTGGACAATTAATGACTTTCCTGCATATGGAATGCTTTCAGGTTGGTCCGTACATGGTCACAAAGCATGTCCTCATTGCCATGAACACACAACATCAAAATTTTTGAATTTTAGCAGGAAGGTTTGTTATTGCGGCCATTGACGTTTTCTGCCTCCAGACCACCCCTACAGGTTAGACACGGTTCACTTTGATGGTCATCAGGAGCTTCTTGGGCCTCCATCCCCATTGTCCGGAGGGGACGTGACTGCTAAATGGGATGGTTACAATAACGTGACCTTCGGGATGGATCCGACGAGACAGGTCAAACCACAATATTGGAACAAGTTAAGCATTTTCTTCGAGCTTCCGTACTGGTCTACAAATTCAGTGCGTCATTGTCTGGACGTCATGCATATAGAGAAGGGAGTATCAGAGCACATACTTAACTTGCTTCTGTGTAAAGACGGGAAATCGAAAGACAACATGAATGCCCGGATGGATCTACAAGAGTGGGGAATAAGAAGTGAACTGCACCCTAAACCGGTAGCGGGTAAACCGGGCAAGTTTGTACTTCCCAATGCCGCTTATCATATGTCACAACCGGAGACGAAAAGATTCCTGCAGGTGTTGCATGATTTGAAAGTCCCCACAGGTTTCTCAGGATCATTCAGCAAGAAAATAAAAATTGTGAAGGGCAAGATCGATGGGCTGAAAAGTCGTGACCACCATGTTATCGTGGAGCACCTTCTTCCATTAGCCCTCAGGACTTCTCTCCCCGACTCGGTTGGTCTAGTAATCAACGACCTATGTTGTTTTTTCAGGGAGTTGTGTGCTAAAACGCTGGAGGTTGCGACGCTGGATAAACTAGAAAATTCTATTGCGTTGATACTTTGCAAGTTTGAGCGTATTTTCCCACCGTCATTCTTCGATATCATAATACACTTGACGGTTCATCTTGCAACTGAGGCGAAGTTAGCCGGACCGGTACAATATTGATGGATGTATCCCGTCGAGAGGTACGTGTAATTTTTCGTTTCGCGCAATTTATAAATTTATTTTTGTCATGTATGCCCGTGTTTATTTATTCAACATATTCTCATTAGGTACCTTTACACTCTTAAGAAGTATATACGCAATAAAAATCGACCAGAGGGTTCTATCATGCAAGGTTATCTTCTTGATGAAGCAACCACATTTTGTTCCCGCTATCTGGACGAGAACATTGAGACAAGGCTTAACCGACCACGAAGAATTCAAGACGGGCCATATGGTAAAGCCGAGTATAAGAGGGTAGACACTATGTTTATCAACAAGATATACCGGTTTATCTTGCTTAATTGCGTATGTCTTGAACAAATTAGAGAGTAAGTTCTTTTGGATTAATTGTTATATCTGTGTTTGTGTGTGTATGAAATGACATAATATTAATGTCACAATTATTTGTCGAAAACAGAACTCATTTTAACGAGGTACGTGAGGGGCATCCTGATTGGAACGAAGAGCGTTTGGAAAAATACCATCAGGATAATTTTTGTGATTGGGTCACAGAGCATGTAAGTTATTCGAATTACATTTTATTGCTATCAGTTTTAATCTAAACTTGTATCGTTATGTATTTATCGTAAAATTTGTTTTGTTAGATCCACGATCCGAACTTGTCTGCATCATTTGAGAGTGATTCAAGATGTTTAGCTCAATTTCCAAGTATGGAGGTTGCACATTACAAAGGATTTGGTGTCCTTGGATACAAATTCGAAGTTAAGGACATAGAAACATCTAGAATCACTCAGAATAGTGGTATTGCGACGGTAGGATCGGACGGTGTGATTTACTATGGGTACTTAAATTGTATACTCGGCATCCACTATCCCGGACGATCAAAACCCTTTTATATATTCCACTGTACTTGGTACGATCCGCGAACCGATACAGACAGGTGGAGAAGCAGTCTTGGGACTTGGAAAGATGAATATGGATTGACCAGTGTGAACACACTTCGATTTTACGGTCAAGACGATCCGTTTATCTTTCCGAACCAAGCGTTCCAAGTATACTACTCACAGTGTTTGAAGCATCCAGGGTGGAGTGTTGTATGCCGATGGAAACCTAGAGATGTCTACGATGTCCCAGAATACGAGGACAGCGATGAGGACGAAGAAGAGAGAATGCTTAAAGTGCTCCGACCGTCTGTTTCGAAGGACGGGTTGTCTTCGACCGATCATGAAGTTACGTGGGTTAGAAATGACATCGACGATGAAATCCAAGTAGATATGTATGATGCGCCCACGAAACGAAAAAGGTTATCAGTAATGTTATATTATTACTTCACATTTTACGCTCTAGATCATATATAGTCAATACTTTTAATGATTGTCTAATGCGTCCACGAACCGTTTATCTAGATTTGATGACGATGTCGGGAGCAGCGAGGGGCGGCAGGAGCTCCAGCCGCGGCAGAGGCAGAGGCAGAGGCAGAGCGGTTCTGCCGCCCGGAGAGCTCCGTAGGGAGCTTCAGAGGGCCGGTCTTGCACCCAGATTGGAGACCCCTTCGGATGCCTCCTTCCGTGTGGATTTTGCCACACATCCAGGTATACTGCACGCATATCCATTTTCAATTTAATATTACAGATATTCATGCCTGTTTATGTCAAAATTACTTATATTGTCAATGTTTGATTGTCTAGTTGTTGGTGATGCGTCCACATCTGGGACAGAGGCCACCCCCGCTCCTCCAGGTATGTTTATATATCATATAGTGTATGTATATTGATTTAGAATGCTATATCATAAATATACACATTCCTTTTGCTCTTACTTAGCAATTTTTATTATTGTCTAGCTGTAGGTGGTGACACCACCGCACCTGCGGGTATGTTTATATGTCCTATAGTGCATGCATATTGATTTAGAACGTTATATTATTGATCTACACATTCTTTTTGCAATTACTTATCAAATCTATTTTTAATTGTCTAGTTGTTGGTCCTGCGTCCACATCTGGGACAGAGGCCACCCCCGCTCCTCCAAGTATGTTTATATATCATATAGTGTATGTATATTGATTTAGAATGCTATATCATAAATATACACATTCCTTTTGCTCTTACTTAGCAATTTTTATTATTGTCTAGCTGTAGGTGGTGACACCACCGCACCTGCGGGTATGTTTATATGTCCTATAGTTCATGCATATTGATTTAGAACGTTATATTATTGATCTACACATTCATTTTGCAATTACTTATAAAATCTATTTTTAATTGTCTAATTATAGGTGGTGCGTCCACACCTTCCACAGGGGCCACTCCTGCCGCTTCCATACCCTCCGCATCGTCTGCAGGTTAGTATGAATAAATTTAAAATATTTATTTATTTTACATATGCTATATAGAATAAATATGAACTTCATGGAGATTTAGCGTCGATGTTTATTTTATAGTTGGAGGGGATGCGTCCGGGTCCGGGACCCCGGTTGTTCCTCACCGGAGGAACTATCGCCCCGCTCGTGCTGCTGCTCGGGCCCAGGCTCGGGCGCTAATCACCGGAGGTATATATCACACTTGAATTTTTGTTTAACCTTGATTTCTTAATACAACTTTGTCTTATTATTGATTGTCTTGATATTTCGTGCAGACGCAGGGCCTCTCCATCCCCACAGGGGGACTCGAGGCCCGAATCAGTCCCATAGGCTGAGGCCTGATAGAGCTAGCGGGGAGGCAGCATTCCCCCTATTTTTTACCCTTGACTATCGCTATACCGGTCCTCATGCCGAGAGGTTCGGCCGGTATTTGGGGGACGAGAGCCGGATCGTGAAGAACTATCCACTTCACGTTGAGTGGGGCGAGCAGCACCAGCGCTCATTCGCCCTCTTCTTTGATCAGGCTCGGGTATGTATTAATATATATTTTCATTTGATCTATCCAATATATTTATTATTAACACTTGCAATCTAATAACAATGTTTTTTTTGTATTTTCAGTTGGATTACGATTTTCAGCCTGTAGCCGACCCTGATCACTCGGGGAGGGTGCTCGACCTTCATGCTCTGTACAATGGCCTGATGAAGAACATGCAGGCCAAGGTCCGATACAACAGGAATGAGCTGAAGGCCGACTGCTACTCCCTGTGGATAGCGACCCCCGAGGCAGAGAGAGCGGCCCTCCTATCTACTCCGGCGTTTGCGAGAGTCGACGTAGAGACATGGACTCTATTGTGCGCTTATTTCGACTCCGAACGCAAACAAGTATGTATTTTAAATTTAATTCATTATTTATGATATAATTTATTTCTTTGTGTTTCTTAATTAGAAAACTAAATGTTAATGCGTTGTGCAGAAACAGGCCGCTCAGAATACGGAGAACAGGAAGTCGGCGAAGAGGGGTCGCCCCACTTACACAGGTGGCTCGAGGAACATTACTCGAGCCATGGAGTTATCGGTAAATTAAGAGTTATTCTCTAATATTCTGCAATATTAAGAGTTATTCTCTAATATTTCTAATATTAAGAGTTATTTTCTAATATTGCAGACATCTCGGACCGTGGCGTCAGGTGGTACACCGAGCGTGCTGTCCGCATATCTTGCCGTCCACGGCACCTCGACAGATCCCGCCACGGGCGAGCTTCGATGTCCCGACGTCGCTACCCAGGAGTACTGCGTAAGTGTTAATATTTTTTCTACCCAAATTTGAAATTTTAGTTTTGGAAGGTTCAAGTTTAAATTTTATACTTATACTTTACTGCTTAATGTGGGTGTAGGAGCGGGTGGTTGAGCAGGCCCAGGCCTCGGGGATCGATTTTACCGGACAGAACGATCCGAGGCTGCTGACCCCAGTTCTGGACGCCGCACACGGAGGGCACCACGGAGGTTGGGAGAGAGGCCGGGGATTGGGCCCTAGCAGGGCCCATATGAGGTTGGACTCCACCCCGGCGGTTACTTCCTCCGTCTCCAGTGGCCGGCATGTCCATCAGGAACTGGATAGCTTGAGGGCCACCGTTCAGGAGTTGAAGGAGATGCTGGTATGTATACTACTTTATAGTAAAATATCATTTCATATTATATACATATCAACATATCCATAATTAGTACGTAGCTTGAGCTTATTTTGTTTTAGACTTAAGTTTGATTAATCATACATACATATGTAATTAAAATAAACAACGCTTTTCCAAACTAGATATCCAAACAGGGTTTCGAAATAACTTAATAATGAAACGAATTCGAATAATACACAGTTCTTACACGCTTCTTACACACGTTATGTCCAGACGCGACAGGGTAGATCGGCCGAGCCTCCATATGCATCTCCTTCGGCTGCGGCTCCGCAAGCCACTACATCGGCTGCGGTTCCGCAGACAGCTCCTGTAGCTCCACCACCCACTCAGACTCCCGCAGCCGCGGCTCCGCAAGCGACTACCTCGACGGCGGCTGCGCAGACCACATCGCCAGCTCCACATGCCGCTCAGACTCCCTTATATGCAGCATTGCAGAGTGTATTGACCGATGAGCAGGCGCGCGTTATTCTAACGTTATTCGGAGGTGGAGCTGGACCAAACTAGGGTAGCTTTTTGGTTCTTATTTTTTGAAACATGTATTTATATCACATTGTACTACATTTTGAAACGATATTGATATTGGTTTGTATTTATATCATATTCAGTTTTTGGGTTTCTTTTGTATATTATATATATGCGTGAGATGTGATTATGAATACTGCAATATATGATTTGATTGATGTATATAGTATTGTGCACAGGGCGGGAAAAAATCTAGCAGCCCATTTTTAAAAAAAAAATACAGAAAATATGTACCTACGGCTTAAGCCGCAGGTACATACGTTGCCCCTACGGGTATATCCGTAGGGGCAAACTATCAGGAAACCTGATATTTTCCCACCTGATATCAGTGCAGGGTGTTGGGGTTGTCCCTACGGATATGTCCGTAGGGGCCACTGTTTATCCCCTACGAATTTATCCGTAGGGGCAAAATATCAGGTTTCCTGATATTTTTCCCCCCGATCTCAGTGCAGGGTGTTGGGAGTAGCCCCTACGGACTTAACCGTAGGGGCTACTTTATATCCCCTACGGATGTATCCGTAGGTATATACAATATATTCAAAAAAAAAATTACATATATGATTTTATTACCCCTACGTGGTACTCCGTAGGGGCTATAACACCTACTGATATATCCGTAGGGGCTTAAATTTGTCCGTAGGGGCAAGTTCAGGGCCTCAACTTGCACCTGCGGCCTTTGCACCTACGGGGTCTTTTTTCGCCCCTACGTATATATCCGTAGGGGCAGTGGGTTGCCCCTACCGATAAATCCGTAGGGGCAACCCTTATTTGTAGTAGTGACCTTAGCCAAGGCTTAATGTACGGTAGCTAAGTAATGTCTTTCAACACAACATATGATGCGATTAATTAGGACAGGCATGTGACTTTGTTGACCTTAACCAAGGGTCATGTGAATGGGTCTAATTAATCATGAAATGACGGGTAGAACTTGACTAGTGCTTATGATTTGTTGACCACCATGATCATAAGTATAGGCGTAAAAACCATTATTGGGAGTTTCAAGTGTTGAAATTTGCAATGAGATTGCATACCTTCTATGAGATATTTGGATCCTGATACCTACTACGAGTAATTGTTACTCCTGGGAGAGGTTTGCACTTTACAATTAGCCGATCAAGTAGGTGTCTAGAAAGGTGTCAACGGGGTTACGCCCCTGGGAAAACGAGGTTTATTTTAATTAGGTCTATGCGAAAGCACGGGGAAACTCCCTCAAAATACCGGTACTGGCCTGGCTGAAAGATTGGCGAACTTGTAGGGTATAATTAATCCCGGCTAGTCTTTCCTTTTAAGGTTTGAAGGAAGATTTGATAAAAACAGTGGGAGCCATCCTGATTAAATAAAATATATAACCAATCTAATCTTGCAAGGGCGCACGCAGAGTATTTTCTTCTTTCTCTCTCCAGGTAGCGACCATGTCACACCTTAATCAAGATAATAATATGGATGTATTGACCGAACCCGGTTGTTATACTGAGGTGGGGAACGTTGGTCCCCCTCCAACTTATAATTGTTATAAGACCGAGCAGGAAATAGGGGAATACCAGGATTCCCATGCCGCCCAAACGAAGAAAGTGCATGATTGATGCATCTTTTTCGGGTGTGTTCATTACATAGAACTGTTTCTCAGTATCCTCTATATCCTGGGTATTTGATACCGGATCAGGATCCCGCATATGTAATCTGATACATGGGCTACAGAAAGGTGGAGAACTGGGAATGGGTGATATGTCTCTAGGTATAGAGAATGGTGCAATTGTTGCAGCCAAATCAGTTGGCAAATACCACCTTGTATTAACAAATACATTGATTCTGAACGAATGTTATTAGATACCGAGCCTGATATACAACATCATATCAGTCTCTTTATTAAATAAAGAAGGATATAATTTTGTATTGATGGATAATGTTTTGAACATTTCCTATATCAAGAGTTGATCGATTCAGGCACGTTATCTAATAGCATATATGTTCTAAATCAAACCATAGTTCTTAACGTACAGAACACACACAAGAGGAAGAGTTCAGAAATGAACGAATCCTTCTTAAGGCATTGCAGACTGGGTCATATCAATGCGACACAACTAGCTAAGTTGCATTAAGATGCATATTTAAATCAGTTTGAATTTACATCTTGTGAAACTTGCCAGTCATGTCACAAAGATAAGATGACCATAGCTCCGTTTACTTGAAACAGAGAAAGGGTTAGTGAACTCTTGGGACTGATACATGATGATGATGTATCAGGTCCCCTGTCTACATATGCCAGGACTGGTTCTTTGTACTTTATTATATTCACTGATGATCTCTCAGGATTCGGACATGTGTTCCTGTTGAAACACAAACCTGAAGTATTTGAGAAATTCAATGAATATAAATCCGGAGTAGAGAACCAAAATGGGTATAAGTATTATGCCCTTTGAAGGGATCAAGGAGGAGAATACTTGTGCATGGAATTCCTGGACTATTTCAAAAGGAGAATGAGATTCTCTCTCAACATTACTTCTTCGTATACACCACAGCACAACGATGTATCAGGGCGGAGCAATTGCACCCTATTAGATATGGTGCACTCTATGATGAGTACTGCTGAGTTTACTGTTTCCTTTTAGGGTTATGCACTTGAAGAAGCAGCATACCTATTGAATTGGGTTCAAATCAAATCCGTGCCTACCATTCCATATGAGATATGGTATGGGAAGAGCCCATCTCTTAACTATGTTAAAATTTGGGTTGTCCGGCCTATGTTTAAAAGCAAAATCCGGGCAAGCTCGAGGCAAGGTCGGTTCTGTGGAGGTTTATTGGATATCCCAAGCATTCGCAAGGGAATATCTTCTACCACACCGAGAAACAAAAGGTGTTTTATTTCTCGGCATGCCATTTTTTTAGAAAAAGGAATTTTTAAGGAAGAAATTTGTGGTCATGAGGTAGAACTGGAATTAGTTCCAGCTATACAAACTACAGCTGATGATTTGGTAGAATCAGAGTATTCAGTAGTTCCCAACGAACCTCAGCCTCGCCGCTGATTTAGTAGGGTTCCTCATCCGCATGAGAGATACTTCAGTTTTCTCGATGACAGTGGGAGCAAGGATTGCATCATAGAGATGATGACCCAACTAGTTTCGAGCAGGCCATCATGAGTGGGGACTCTATAAGAATAGCTAGATGTTAAGCGATCTGAGATGGAATCTATGTACACCAACAAAGTATGGACTTTGGTTGCATCATCTGAAGGATTAAAACCCCATCAGGGGCAAGTATATCTTGAGAAGATTACTTGGTGTAGATGGAAAAGTTGAGACTTTCAAAGCTAGACTTGTTGCAAAAGGTTCTCGCCATCGACCAGACATGGATTATGATGAAACCTTTCTTATGGCTATACTTAAGTCCATCCGGATCCTGCTTTCCATTGCTACATACCATGACTACGATATCTGGAGGTTGGGTGTTATGACTGCTTTTCTGAATACTGATTTAGAAGAGAGCGTCTGTAAGTACAAAGCCAGAGGGCTTCATAGACAGTGGGAGCAGCGGAAATGTGTGCAAGTTGCTTTATGCGTTAAAGTAGGTATCGCGGAGTTGGAACATCTGTTTTGATGTGGCTGTCAAAGCATATGACTTCATCAAAATAGTAGATGAACCTTGTATACACAAAAAGGTAGTAAAGCGTAAGGTAGTCATCTTCATATTGTACGTGGATGACATACTCTTGATAGGGAAGGTGTTTCCTATGCTACGCTCGGTCAATCTCCTCTTATCACACTGATTCTCCTTGAAGGATCTACGTGATAACTCCTAAATCCTAGGTTTTGAATCTATGGGATAGATCTAAGTGGATATTAGCATTCTCACTAGGTGTAGTGATATGGTATCAAATGATCCTGGGAAAAATCACTGAATAGCTTTGGAGAACCTTCTTAAGTACTTGTGAAGCACTAGAGAAATATTCTTGGAGTTTGATAATGGTGAACTCCAGTGGGAGTCCTTTACCGACTCAAGCTTCCAGAGTGATATGGTCGACTGTCAGACAGTCACAGGCTTTGTCTTTACCCCAAAAGTGGGGCAGTGTGTTGGAAGAGTTCCAAGCTAGATACCAGGGCAAACTAGACGATAAAGACTGGATACATCGCTATCAACGATGCTGCCAAAGAGTCAATCTGGGTGTATATATATTCATGAGATGAACTTGGTTCCTACCATTGTGAGACAATGGAGTTGTGGCTTTGGCCTAGGAACCCTCGTCCCGTCAGTGATCCAGACAGATTCTAAGGCAGTATCACCTGATCATGGAGATGGTTGATCTTCAGGGGGTTGAGGTCAGGAGAGTAGACTCTGAGGATAACACGGCGGATCCACTCACAAAGGCCTTTCCTGCGAGAGACTTTTATAGGACGTTAGGTATGACATACTACAACAACTGGCCATAGTGCAATTGGGAGATTATTAGTTGTATGCATGCCCTAGAGGCCATTATTGTACATGATATGTATATTATAGTGGATGCTGGGACATATATAGGGAGGACTTTCTTGCTCGACATGATAGTACGCTATATGGTTGCTCTTTATCTTAATATGTACACTTACAGTCTCTCTATTACATGTTGATAAAGCCCTTAGGATGGGTACTTGACTACCAGGATTATGATGCAGATCATACTAGTGGGGCATGGGCATTCCATGAGTTCATCCTTCAATTGTTCCTAGTCGAGGGAATATCGAGACAGGGTATCGATATTCCAGAGTAGACTAGTGTATATACTTCTCGACCCATATGATGGGCGATTGATGATCCCACATATATTGGTATTTGACATCAAAGATTGTACATAGGTGCTCATTAGAGAATGGGTACACCGAACTGGACTCGCCGAGAACTCCTAGATTGTATTATACCTCACGTCAGATAGTAGTTCTCTGGTGACACTGATACAGGTTAGTCTGTCGACCCGAGATCGTCATAGATTCTTTTGTGTCTCCCACTGTGCTTTGATTTCCACCCTACCACGGCTCTACTGAGTCATGCAAATAGGTGGTTTTTGGGTACAGTCCCAAGTCACATAGAGGCAATAAGCGATAGGAGGGGATTTCGTCTCTCCCGGTATTGGGGTTTGATATTGCACTATGCTCGATTGTCCATAACTGGAAATCCCTGGCCAGGGTAGATGAGATTTACTGGTAAGTGTTATCAGTAGTTTCTCGACCCGTTATGGACCTTGCATCGGCATGACTTATCAAGTGTTGATTCGATAGAATATATAGGGGTTTGACGTTTACCACCCCTATGCAAGATATGCGATATATCAGATGAAGAGACCGGACTGTACGGTAGTGTTACTGATTGTATTCGCAGGAGTATGAGCAGACTTGCTTATTGATCTTCTAACCGCTCAATACCCGGGTTGCCATTACGTTTAGCAGACCGCTTGCGGCTTGTGGGCATTTCATATGATCATCACCTACTGCCGGCGTATTGACGAGTTTTTTGAGTCCTACACAGAGGTTTCCTAGTTCATGCGAAACGAAATAGGAGCATATATGTGATATGTGCGGGACCGAGATTAATGCGCGTATGTGTTACCGCATTTTATTCTCGCTATATGTGATATTGGTCGGTTATATGTGATATAGTTGGGTTATCTGAACAAGTGTTGATTCGATAGGATGTTACATTTGATATTAGTCGGTTGTATGTGATATAGCCGAATTATTAAATCAAGTGTTAATTATATATGTGATATATTGATTTACATTAACTAATATTAGCTCATTTAAACATTTCTTTTTCTTACTAGTGTACACTTAGTATATATGTGATATATATTAATGTACATTATTTTGTGTCATGCTAGATGCCACATGATATATGGGTGTATGAGACTTACACCATGCAAATAATAATAAAGGGTTTTTATTTATTTAAAATAAATCAAAATTGGTTGGAAATTGTCACATGGTTGAAGCTTTAGAAGCTTGTGGAACATTGACCAAGTTCGCTCTTTTTGTTTTACTTGAAAATATTTATTAACCCAACCATTATTGTTTAGCCATGGTTTATTCTCTACATGAGTTAGTGTATGACACTAACTCACCCATGGTTGCTATTCTCACCTTATGAGTTTCATTTGTTCTTCGCTTCATCTTCTTCTTCATTTTTGAGAAAAAGCTTGCTACCTTTTTCTAAGTGAGAAAATATTGTGAGAAAATAAAATCAAAAGTGGGCCCATTTGCTATTTCATCATTCTCTACTATTAGCCATTTAGTTTTGGGTGTTTGCTTCACTTATTTCACCATTAGTGAAGAGCTAGCATGAGCTTGAGTCTCCTCAACGTAGACCATCTTCGGCCTCGAAGACATTGAGCAAGCTCGTTCATTTATTCATGTGGACCTTTACTAGAGTTCGGGTGTTCACTACTTGGAGCGAAGGGACTACTACATGGAGCTTTGAAAGTGAAGGACCGGTCTACAAAGGTTGTATTCCTCATTCACTTGTTGTAATGTTTGATTACATGCTTTATATTGTCTATTCACTCTAGCTAGATCCTAGGTTAGGGTTTATTAGCACTCTAGAATTTTTGAAATTGGCATGCTTGATGTCTTGAAAACCCAATAGGGTGCTAAGGAACCCCAACAAATATGTATATCCCAATTGTCATTGATATATAGTAACGAAACCGGTGATACACCATATATTAAACTTACGGTCGCAGAAAAGAAAATGCCAAACTACAACATTTGGAATCAACACAGCCCTTAGACATCATAAACCCGGAATATCATATATTTTGGATTTCATGCCTAACATTGTAAATCTTACATTTGGGTCTAACTCATGAAAACACCTTTTCAAAAGAAATCGGGTAATTCAACAAGATTCCTAATTCCTACAGAGACCGAAATGTTAAATTTACAAGCAACTAATCAATTTTCACAAAACTAATTAGTGTAGATTCCAAATATTATATCGCATTTCACAGATAGCTAGACGATGTTAAACATTCCGATCAAATCAACAAACACCCAAAATTTCCCAAAGAGCCCAACACTTGAGCACAGTTAAGAAATACTAAGAACATACCACAATACCTATGGACCAACCGTAGAAGGGCCAACCCTTGCCTCACCTATGGCGCCGCGGAACTACCCCAAGGCCTAGGGTTTGACGGCAGTTCCGGCAGTCATAGAATCGAGTTAGGGTTTCATTTTTCTAGAGGGTCCATAGAATTACCTGCATAATTTTTGAATGTTTATAACTTGGAAAATTCCAACTTTTGGAAAATTTCCAGCGAGGGAGAAAATGGGTTATTGATATTCGTTCGAACTTTTTAACGCCATCTAAATTACATGAAACGATGTTAGAATTATGACTACGAAACACTCTGAACTGTCTTTACAGAAAAATAACATCACATGCAATTTCAGTAAAAACAAGCAACACCTGAAACACCAAAACCCAGAGACTGGAACACCGAACCAAAATGAACCCAGACAAGCCAAGAAAACCGGTGGGGCCGGTCCTTTATCAACATGTGGACGGTCAAAATCCGACGAAAGGAGCTCGTTTTCGTCTGGTGTTAATGTTACATCCCATGCAACATTCTGCAACTGCTTAAAAAAAATTCAGACGCTCTGAAATTTTCAACAGAAACTAGGTTTTATGTTTCGGAGTTGTTTCAGTTTCGTGATCCTACAAATATCGTCTAATTCTCTAGCTTGTCTCTGATACCACTATAGGATTTCCTAGCACGGCAGCAAGGTTTCGGGAGGTATCGACCATGACATTTTCAAAAATTTGTCATGGTAAATAACCCTAACCCTAGAATATTAACTACAGAATTAGACGATACAAGAATGTAAACAACTTTACATCAAGTGAACAAGGAATACAACCTTTGTAGACCGGTCCTTCACTTCTATAGCTCCGTGTAGTAGTCCCTTCGCTCCAAGTAGTGATCTCTCGGACTCTAAAATGGCTCCACAAGATGAAAGGAACAAGCTTGCTTGAAGTCTTCGATGCCGAAGATGATCTACATCGAGGAGACACCAATTCAAGCTACCTCTTCACAAATATGGAATTAGTGAATCTAACACCCTAAACTAAACGGCTAGTCTGGTAGAGAATGATGAAGTAGGATTTTTGCTCACTTTAGAATTAATTTTCTCCATAATTTTCTTCACCTCCTCAAAACCTAGAGAGCTAACTCTTGATGAAGAAGAAGATGAAGCAATAATGTTGTGAGTGAGAATAGCAACCATGGGTGAGAAAATATCATATACTAACTCTTGTAGAGACTTAACCATGGCTAATGACAATGGTTAGGTTAATAAATATCTTGAGTAAAACAAAGTTAGTGGACTAAGTTAATGGTTCCACAAGTTTCCACAAGCTTCAACCATTTCTTTTTCTCACTTGTGCACACTTAATATATATGTAATATATATTATTGTGTCATGCTTGTTGATACATGATACATGGGTGTATGAGACTCACACCGTACTCATGATAATGTAGGGTTTATTTATTTAAAATAAATCAAAAATTAGTTGAAAATTGGCTCATGGTTGAAGCTTGTGGAAGCTTGTGGAACCATTAACTTAGTCCACTAACTTTGTTTTACTCAAGATATTTATTAACCCAACCATTGTCATTAGCCATGCTTAAGTCTCTATAAGAGTTAGTATATGATATTTTCTCACTCATGGTTGCTATTCTCATTCACAACAGTATTGTCTTGATTAAGTGAGCAAATATTAGTTAATGTAAATTAATATAACATATACATACAATTATACATTAAATTATTAAATCAACACTTGATTTAATAATCCAGCTATATCACATATAACTGACTAATATCATATATATCAACTTATCGAATCAACACTTGATTTGATAACCCGGCTATATCACATATAACCGACCGATATCACATATCGCGAGAATAGATACAGTATCACATACACGTATTAATCTCGGTCCCTCACATATCACATATATTCTCCTACTTCGTTTATCCTGAGCCAGGAAACCTCTGTGTAGGACTCTAAAGACTCGTCAATACGCCGACAGTAAGTGATGATCATATCAAGCACCGACAAGCCATCAGCAGTAATAGCTGGACGTAACGTCTACCCGGGTATTGAGCGATAAGAATATCAACAAGCAAGCCTGCTAATACTCCTGTAAAGCCTGTCAGTAGCACTACCGTACAGTCCGATCTCTTCATCTGATATATCGCATATCTAGTCTAGGGGTGGTAAACGTCAGACCCCAGTAACTTGATAAGTCGTGCCGATCTGAGGCTCATAACGGGTCGAGAAATTACTGATAACACTTACCAGTAAATCTCCATATCAGCCATGGCCAGGGACTTCGTGTTATGGCCAATCGAGCTGTAACATTTCAGAAAATTAAAATATTATTTTGGGGGATTTTTATAATTAAATAATATTATATTGAATATTTTAACAAGGCGGTATAATTAAATACCGATAAATTTGGAAAATTATGAAAATTACTGAAATGAGGGTGCTTTATTGGATGTAAGCAAATTATGAAATTTTAGGATTTATTATGCACTATTTTAATGCTAATCGTGGTTAAATATCGCTAATCGCGCATTAAGCTTGTTTTGTGCAAAACATGCACCATATCATTTTTACATTTGTGTTACGTTTTCCTACATGGCCTTCTCTTCATTTTCATATATGGTTTTGGTTTTATGTGAGAAGATAAAAGAAAAGGAAAAGAAAATAGAAAAGAAAATAGAAAACATTAAACAATATGGTATGGGCAAGAGAGAGAGAGGTGAGGGTCAAACCTTGGCCATGACACTTTGCTCCCTTCATTTGTTTCCTTCATCTCCTTTCCCTCTCTCACCCCCATGGAAGCACCCATCTCCCTCTCCAACAAAACCCTCACAAACACCTTCAAATCTTCATCAAAAGTCCATCTCCACTTCAATAAAAACATGCACAAGCCTCCTAGCTACACTTTGGACAAAGAAAAATGGGATTTTGATGCTTTAGGGGATTCTTGAGTCCCAAATGAGGTAATTCTTTCACTTTAAGTGTAGTAATTCAACTCTTTTAGCAACCTTGCATGTTTAGATGTGTTAAAGTGGGATTTAGTTCACTTTGGAAATTACTAGAGAGGGTTAGGGTTTAATTTGAGTTGTGTGATGAACTTGAGTGTATTTTGTAACCTTAAAACCCCCCATGGTATTATAAACCTAGACTAAACAATAATACCAAACCAGAAACCCAAAATACAGAAAAACAGAAACTTGTTATGTCGGTTTTGTGAGTATTTGAGGGTGCAAGGAAATCTGGAGTGAACTGAGATTTTTACGAGAGAAGCAAACAAGTCCAGAGACCAAATTAAGACACCACGAGACCACCCTATCAAAACGAACCCCAACTGAACCCCCCAAACCGAGCAGGCCGGATTTACTAGGGATGTGGCCGGCCACTTGGTTGAGTCAGGTGTCTAGGTTGCTTCCATAGCTCATATACACCCTATATATCAAACCAGTATTGTTTGTGCACCTTGTTTTCACCTTAAACGAAATCTGGGACCATTTTAGTGGGTTGCTGGTTTGAATTCTTTTGTGTTTATGAATTCAAGTTTTAGTAATTTGGTTTTAACTCGATGGTTTGACGTTTGTACATCGACATCGAGAGTTGTTTGGTTATTCTTTCATGCGCAGGCTATAGGTTTTGACCTATCTGTGATACGCGTGCCGATTTGGTTTTCGTATGTCGTTTCGATTTTGAATTGGACTTTAATGCGGCACGATATATTGTAATATGTAGGTACCCCCATGCGGACTTCGAAATGACAAGCAAGCTCATGGCGACGTCGGCATCGGCAAGCGAAGGTCAAGGTGGGTAGATTTATATCTACGGGAGAAGTCGAGTGAATGGCGTATAGCACCCCCGCACTTCGTAGTGTAGTGGATGATATGATATATGTTTACATATGTGTTGTGAATTTGGATGATAGTGTCGTTGTTGATTTCTTAGTCGTGAACCATAGAATAGGTTTGCACACACGTGCGCATACACCCTTGCATACATTATTATTACTTGTGCGTATATGGGGATACGTAAATACACACACACACACACATAGGTATGTGACTATGTATATATATACATATACCTATACTTGGATAATGAGGATTGTATATGATATTTGGAGATGAGTCGATGAGATTGGTCATGATGCCATGATCGGTGATGTGATTTGGATCGTATTATGAGATACGACATGTGATGATAGCGGATCGGTAGGCGATGTGTTTTCATACACACACATTTATATACATGTTGAAGGTATCAGATCGTACTAGACTGTAGATCAGTACCCCTAATTCATGATGTGATGATAAGGATACCAGGTAAATGATAAGATAGATGTGATAGTTGACCCGTACCCAGATTTGGGATGCCGTACGACGGATTTACCGTACGAGATAACTATGATGATAGATCCGCACTCTTGACTCGAGGATGTCATATGATGTATTGTATCGTACGTGATACTATTGAGGCGAGATCACCGACTATTATATGTGTATATATATATCGACTCAGATTTAGGTGGTTTTCCCTTACCCTTTCAGTTAGACTGTTTGTTTAGTCCTGTAGTTTACTTATAGATGTTAGACTAGACTCGAGTCATACCTATTTCAAAACTAACGAATCGTGAGTATTTTAAAGACAAGCCAAGGAATTCTACGGATATTTTCAAAAGACGCATCTTTTCTTAAAAACACCGTAGCCCTTATTTTTTTTCTAAAGAACACGATTTGTCTTATTTCAAACGGCAAAATTGTATGACATTTATATATTGATGTAGAATCTTCACTGTTGTGTTACTATTCATTTTCTGCATATTCTTGCTATTCACATCGCGTTGCATGTTTAAATGTGGTTATTGTTATATTAAACCCATGCTGTCAGGACACCAGCACCATTATCGATGATGCGTATGTTCCACGTACACCTGCTTGCCGGCTCACACACTTCATCATCGATAATTGCCATGTTACTACACGGTAGGATTGTTGCATCAGGATATGACTCCTTACATGACATACTTGCATACATACATATTTGCATGTACATAGATGATTCTGGCTTGATTTTTGAGATTTGGGAACCGCAAGATATATTTTAAAACTGGATTCATTTTATAAGAGCAGTTTTCCCTCGTTATGTGCATTTTACTGTTCCAGGTTGCATGATATACGGATATGCTTACATTCTGTTATATGTCGCATACATCATGCTTTATGATTATACGCATTGAGATATGTTGTTTCCATGATATTTCTGGATTTGAGAACCGTGGGTATTTTAAGGGAAAGTATGTACTGTTTTAAAAATCCAGTTTCTCTTGATATGATATTTCAGCATCCACCATGAGTTTTATCGGTTCTGATATATATATACCCCATGCGAGGAGGAGCCGTGGGCCGTGTGCGGGTACATGGTGGGGCCCGGTATGGTACCCGGGGCAAGAAAAGGATGTTGTGTATACAGACGGTAAGCCTCGCAGAGGGACTACTACCTACCGGTGATTGTATTTTGGCCCGGCGGATATCCGGAGGATACCGACCGGAGTTGAGAGATGATATGGGCCGATCGGGACTGACGGAGCCCGTGGGCCGATCCGGACTGACGTAGCCCGATATATATATGAGGATTTACGTGCCGATGCTAGGCATGGGTTTCATGATGTTTCGAGTGTCGATGCTGGACACTCAGGATCCATGATTTTGATGTGTCGCGAGGGACACACGTTGATTTATATCCTCATACTTCCATGCATATGCTTTATGATATTTACATGCATGATGTTTTTGTGTCATTGGTTGACACGTAGACGAGATCCATACGCATACAGGTATTGATTATATAGTTGGATGATACTCACATACTCATTGATGGTACCTCATATTTATGATATATTGCTACCTGAGGCACTGACACGAGCACTTGGTAATACACTTAGTATTGATGTTTACCCTTGCTACCTTATCATGCTTCAGACTTTATCATATTGAGAATATATATTACTGATCGTATTGACCTAGGATTGAGTCATACATACGATTTCTGCTCTGTGATGTTTTCTACTCACGAGTTGGCAACTCACCCCTGTTGTGCCACAGTTTCTTGCAGCTTTTGCCGTACAGGTTTCATTGCGGCTTTCTGGCACACTGCTTCAATTCTGGGTGATTGCTTGGGTAGGTGGACTCACTTGTATCGTGACCACCATTGTACATTTATTTTCTGTTGTATCTAGTAAAATTCCATCAACCAGACTTGTATATTATTTCAAACTTAGAAAACCAGTTGCTATTCTTTCGACCTTAGAGTCGCGCGTTGTATTATTATGGTTTTCATGATAATTTTGAGTTTCCTTTGAGTTTTGATCCTCGTCCTTCGGCATTGTATTATTATGGTTGTGACCGTCGATTGACGAAGAGCTAGCTCCCGCTTAGGGATGCCTTTTACCATTGTGCATATATTATTTATGTTGTACCCTGTTTGAGGCCGGTATTTACAAAGGAAACTCTGCCGAAATTTTTAGAAAAGACTTGAGATTTTAAAATGCATATTATGCTTATGTTATTTAAAACCACTTGTTTTAAAAACACGTTGTCTTCACTTCTTTCTTAAAATGGTTTAGATTTCTGGGATTTCTTGGCTTACTTGAATTAGATGGGGTTCTATAGACTTAATATGATTCAAGTGTCAGTCACGTACCATTTCGGGTCATGACAAAGTTGGTATCAGAACGCTAGGTTAACCTTGGTTCGAGTCTATATTTGACTATGCAGAGCCTAGGGCGTTTGTATATATATACGAGATCTAGGCTTGACCTTACGGAACTTAGACTTAGTCGAGGGGGTATTATACCCGAACTTTTGTCGCGTAGGTTGACCTTGGTTGATGGAGTAGGTGACTGTCACAACCCGCAGGCAGGGTACGGAACGTGACCGGCACTTAAGTTACGAAACGTCTCAAGGCGTCCGTAAAATAAGTAAGCCAAAGCCCAGATATCAAAACCCAATTAAGAAAGTAGAGTGAAGGAAAAACCAATGTATTGAAAGCAATTTAATCCATTAAGTCACATCAAGATTTTTAAAAGCAACATCTCTTTTTCCGAAAATTCCGGCAGAGTCTCCTTTGTAAAAACAGTCCCCCAAACGGGTACAAAACTGGAGTATAAATGAATAATCATGAAATATGGCATCCCCAAGCGGGAGCTAGCTCTTCGCCTCAAGGCGGTCACAAATACCACGCAATGTAAAATAGCAATGTGCATAAATAAGCATAAGAAGCACAAGTAAAATAACATGTCGACTCAAGTGAGCTCGACCCCAAAATACAGCATAAAAATCCACAAATCTCACAGTCTCGTCTCTAGGTCAATATACAATAATACAAATAACAGGTGCAGCTGATACAGTAGATGGAGTACTCTAGGTATAATGAATATACAAGGTGGTACAAAATGATAACACAACCCACCTACAAGCAAAAGCCTCAAGTCCAGGCAAAAGAGGCAAAAGAAGCTAGTGCGCCCGCCGCTACTATGCTGACGGAGCGGACCTGCAAAAAGGCTGTGGCACAACGGGGGTGAGTTGCCAACTCGTGAGTAATAAATAACATCTATAGAAGGTATCGCAAGCATGCACACAAGCATCTTAGCATCTACAATACAGATATGGCAGGATATACTAGCAGGTATGTATGCAACATGAATGTACTAGAAGGTATGAATGCAATACGAATCGACTCGTGATCTGAATATGTAAGTATAAGAATTCACATTTTTCTTTTAGGAGTCTCTTTTCGAAATATCATCACAATACCAATAGAATCAACAAGAATCCGTGTCCAACATCGACACCTCAAAACTGTCTCAATCTCATGTATCCATATCATAGTATCTCTGGCCTCAGCCGCCGGCTGACCCATCTCAAATATCAATATCTCATCATCTCGCGGCCACGGTCGGTATCCTCTGGATATACGCCGTGCCAAAAAGTCACCCGTAGGTAGTCCATCCCCTGCCAGGCTCAACGCCATCATCTGCGCCCTTCTCGCCCCGGGGTACCTTACCGAGCCCACCATGTACCCGAGACGGTTCATCCAACTCCTTGAAACGGGTCTCGAATACCACAACAAATTCATGGTGGACGATACTTACATCACTAGAAAACTTCAACTTTGCTTATTTTAAAAAGTACTAAGTTTGGAAATTCTTGCGGCTTCCCCCGAAATCCAGAAATATCATAAATCTTAAGAAATCATCATGAGTGCATATGTCAATAATAATGAATGCATATGGTATCAATAATCCAGTTGCAATGTATAATTAATAGCCTAGGCATGAGCAAATGATGTAATGAGGTACATGCACATGAATAGCAATTCTACGATTTCATTTTATGGATTTAATGCAATATCACAGTTTTAAGCATCAATATGGTGACAATGTTCTAGATTATAAATTATCTAGTGTTGTGGTATGGCAATTACCAAGGCGTGTGTGTACGCACGAATAGTGCTCGTGCTGCATATAAAAACCTTGGTAATGGTGCATTTATCCGATAGAATAAGTCCGCATATGTATGTCAGTATAGAGCTTGAATGTAGCAGATAACCTACAAGTGTTGTATTTCTAGTTACTATCATCACTAGATATCTTTTAAATTACTAAAACCATCGGGCGACTTGCGCCATCCAAACGATTGTCCCCCATAGATGTTACATCTACTCACCCATGATTTCGCGCTAGGTGTGTCCGACCACCTGCTTTCCTTTCTCCGCGGCGCTCGAAGTTCCCGCCTGCGCACCTAGAATTTACATAAAGCAACACATAAGCTAAAATACTGCAAAAACGCGATATTAAAACAAAACGAGAAACTCGTGTCGTGAACTAAACACGCGTGCATACGTATCGTGTGTGCATACGCCAAAACCAACGCGACACGCTGTGGCACACAGCGATACGCCGTGACACACTGCAAACCAACTCAACACGCATCGTACGTGTCGCGCAAGTCCCGCTATGCTAAAAATAGGTAACAGGTCCCAGATTTTACCTGGAGCAAAAACAATGAAAATAAACAAGACCAAACCCCTCAGCAAAACTACAGACAACTACCTAACAAAAACTAAATCACTTCACCAAAATTTGGTCGGCGGTAAGGGGGGTGATACCGGCCAAAACCCGGTGGAGTGTGCCCAGGTCTCTACCCTAGGATCTTAACACCATTCACAGCTTAGTGTATAAGTTTGCTTACTAAGAAAACTACCCTAGATACAGCAGATTCTACGTATCCTAAAGTTTTATTTTTAAAAAAAAACGCCTTCAAGCACTAAGTTTGCAACAATAGGGTGTTTGTGAAATTAGATGAAGTTACAAGAGTCAAGTGATACCAACAACAAATATTATAGCTACTCTAACCTAGAAACCCTAATCTACCCTATTCTCCAACTAAACCATCAAAAATACCGTCAAAAGTCCACCAAAACACAAAAAGCTAACAAACTCTCTCCCAGATTTCACCAGCAGCAGAAACCCAAAACTCAAACAATACCACACACTGGAAAACACTCACCGACGCCACTACCCAAAGCACAACCACCCATCTCTTCATGGGGGCCGGCGACGCCGGAAAATAGGGGGATGTCGCCGGATTTTCAAGAGAAAAACTGGCACAAAAACCCTACACACTACTCTAAAAAGCCTGCACAATATTCTGTAGGTGTTTGCTAAACTATAAAATGATCAAGGTTGTAGCAGATCACGGATATCCTAAAAGTCTATAAAAAAAAGCTGAGTTACACTAATTTGCAACGATATGGTATTTTAATGAAATCTGGGGTAAATCCTAAGATAACCGGCCTTAACAGCACCTAGTCAAGCTATACAACAAGTAAAAACCAACACTTGGTCAAGTCTCACTCGAAATACCCAAAAATAGCACTAAATCGCAATATAAACACTAACTAAACTAAATAACTATATGATAAGCAAGCAAGGAAATCAAGTTAAAAGATTATACCTCAAAGGGTCCTAAGATGTAGGAGAAGAGAAGAAGAAAAAGAAGAAGAAGAAGAAAAAGAAGAAGAAGAGTGTGTTGCTGCTGCTGGAGCTGCTATTGCTGATGCTTTGCTGTTGCTGTAGTTGTTGCTGCTATTGCTGATGTTGCTGTGCTGCTGCTATTGCTGATGCTGATGCTGATGCTTGTTGTTGGTGGTGTGCTGGTGCAGATGCTGTTGTTGTTGTTGTTATGTTGTTGTGGTTGCTGATGCAGCTGATGTTGTGCTTGTTGCTGCTGCCATTGCCACCCCTGCTGCTGCTGCTTCTGTTGTTGTTGCTGTAGCTGTTGTTGCAGCTGCTGCTGTTTTTTTTTGGGTGTGTGTGTGAGAGTGAGAGGGAGAGATGTGAGTGAGAGAAAGCAATTGATTTGAAACAAATAATGAGAGTCAACCCTTCTCTCTCTCTTCATTAAATGCCAAGCATGGCACATCCATCATGCCCTCTCTCTCCTCTACACAAGTCAACCTCTAACTAATCTCAAATTTTAAAAACTCAAATCCCCTAATTAAAACAATTTAACTTAACACATGGGTTAACCCACCATGCTCATCTAAACATGGTTTAACCCTAGACTTAACCCAAGTTAACATGCACAAGTGTTTGCAGTCCAGATAAAATTCTAATAAAATATTCATAAAATCCGATAATTTATTTGAAAACCGTTTTGGTTAACTTTTTACCAAAAACCCCACATTAAAACACAATTACCACTAATCACATTCTAAGGTGTTACAATCTTCCCCCCTTAAGAAAATTCGTCCCCGAATTTAAAATATATAGCTACGCGTACCTTCAAAGAGATGAAGGAACTTCTTCCGCATCTCACCCTCGGCCTCCCAAGTGATCTCCTCACCATTCGGGCTGCGCCAAAGAACCTTCACAGACGACAGGACCTTTGATCGAAGTTTCTTCACCTGCCGATCTAATATCACTACTGGCTGCACGGTGAACGACAGGTCACGCTCAAGCTGAACGGTCTGATGCTGAATCGTGCGAGAAGGGTCATGAAGATATCTGTGTAGTATCGACACGTGGAAGACAGGGTGAACATCTGGAAAGCTGGGTGGAACACTGTCACGTCCCGAAAGTACGGAACATGACCGGCACTTAAACTACGAAACGTCTCGAGGCGTACGTAATCTAAGTTAGCCGAAAACCCAGAAATCCAAACCAAGAAAAGTAGTAGAGTGAAGAAAACCAATTTAAAATCAAGTAGTTTAATAGCATAAGCCGAATTATGCGGTTTAAAAAAACATCAAATATTTCCCGAAAATTTCGGCAGAGTCTCCTTTGTAAATACTGGCCCCGAAACGGGATACAACATGAATAGTATACGAAATCAATAAAAAGGCATCCCCAAGCGGGAGCTAGCTCTTCGTCAATCGACGGTCACAACCACACAAGCAATATAATATACAACGCCAACAGCGAGGATCAAAATTCAAAAGGAAACTCAAAACCACAAGAAAACCACAGAAATATAACGCGTGACTCTAAGGTTGAAGGAATAACATCACTGGTCTCTATCTCAAAATAAATACATGTTTGGTTAATGGAACTTCTAGATACAACAGAATAATGATATACAAGATATAATGATGGGTGCGATACAAATAAACCCACCTACTAGCAAGTCACCCAGAAATGGAAATAGTGTCAGCAAGCCGTAATGAAACCTGTACGGCGAAACCTGCAAGAAACTGGGGCACAACGGGGGTGAGTTGCCAGCTCGTGAATAGAAAAACATCTACGAAAAGAAATCGCATGTATAACGCAATCCTAGGTCATACGATCAATATATAAAATCCTCAAATAAAACCAGCAGTCTATAATAATGACCAGGGTAAATATCTAACCCGAGTATAATTCCATGTGCCCGTGTCAGTGCCTCAGGTAGCAATGTATGAATGCATGAAACAGAATGGATGTACCGAAGAAAACTGCTTTCATAAATCAGTGAGATTTCTGTATTTTAAAAGTGAGGTACCATAAATGAAATCAGCATAAAACAGTGCCCAGCATCGACACAAAACAAGTGACCAAATATCTCGATATCTCTGTATCACAATCTCTGTACCTCAATATCTCAAAATCTCAATATCTCAATCACAATATCTAGGGCGCCGTCAATCCAGACCGGCCCCTACCATCTATCTCAAGACCACGACGATATCCTCCGGATATCCAACGCGTCGGGTAAAATCACCGGTCGGTAGTGCTCCCCTGCCAGGCTAAACGTCAACAACACGATCCTTTTGCCCCGGGGTACCGCACCGGGCCCACCATGTACCCGAAACGGTTCCTCCACTCCTCGAATCGGGTCTCGAAATCCATCAGCAAACTCATGGTGGATGACTCATACATCATGGGAAAAAAACCGCACTTTTTATTTAAAAAGAGAGAAAGCAGTTTATATATGTTTTGCGGTTTTCCTCCAAATCCAGAAAATATCATGGAAATCTGAATCATCAATAGCATGTAAAACCATGAATATAAGCATGAGCATCCATGAATACGGCATATAATGAATAACAGTATGCATGAAGTGACAAGTAACAACTACAATGTCTAAACTAGCATATGAGGCAAGCAACTAATCATCATGTCAAAACTACTAGTTAACAAGCTACATTAGGCGATAATATTTTCTAAGGTGTGCGTGATATGGCAATTACCGATGAAGATATGTGTGAGCCGGCAAGTAAGTGTACGTGGTACATACGCATCATCGGTAATGGTGCTGGTGTCCTAACAGCATGATATCAACAATGCAATAAGAAATTATAATATAAGTATGCGATGCGGAGCGAACAGTAATAATGAGCGGGAGCTAAATACTAAACACAACGATAACTAATCTGCATTACCCTAATATAAATCCTACAAATGGTGCCTTTTGAAATAACACGAATCATGGGGTTTTTAAAATAGGGGCCACGGTGTTTTTATGAAAAGATACGTCTTTTGAAATATCCGTAGGATCCCTTGGGCTGCCTTTTAAAATACCCACGATTCGTTAGTTTTTGAAATAGGTAAGAATCGAATCTAATCTAACAACTAAACTAAACTAAAGGACAAAGTTAACAAGCTGGACTGCAGGTAAGGAAATCGCCTAACATCTGAGTCGATACATATACATACCTGTATATATATATATTAGTCGGTGATCCCGCCTCAATAATATCATATCCGATACCATATCTATAACTAGACATCCCACGTCAAGAGTGCGGATCAATCATCAAAATATAGCTCATACGTAAATCCGTCGTACGGCATCCCCAAATCTGGGTACGGGTCAATATCACATTCATCATACTATTCACTTGGTATCCTCTTTATCAAATATCATGATCGGGGTACTGATCTACGTCTAGTCCAATACTGATACCGCCTAAATATGCATGGACGTGTGTGAAACACTACGTCAAGGACCCGCTACAACGTCATGTCGTATCTCAAATACGAACCCTGCTATATCACCGATCTCACGGCCTCAAATCAAATCTCATCGACTCATCTCAAATCCCAAGTACTATCTGTTAGTTATATGTATGCCCTAGAGGCCATTACTGTACATTGGATGTATATTGTAGTGGATGCTGGGACATATATAGGTAGGACTTTCTTGCTCGACATGATAGTACGCTATCTGGTTGCTCTTTATCTTAACGTGTATACTTTCCGTCTCTCTGTTACATGTTGATAAAGCCCTTAGGATGTGTACTCGAGTTCCAGGACTATGATGCAGATCATACTAGTGGGGCCTGGGTAGTCAATGAGTACATCCTTCATTGTTCCTAGTCGTGGGAATATCGAGACGGGGCATCAATATTCCAGAGTAGACTAGCGTATATCTTCTTGACCCATGCGATGGGCGATGGATGATCCCATATCCATTGGTGTTTGACATCGCAGATGGTATGCGGGTGCTCAGTGGAGACTGGGTACACTGAACGGACTCGCCGAGAACTCCCAGATGGTATTATACCTCACGTCAGATGGCAGTTCTCTGGTGACACTGGTACAGCTTAGTCTGTTGACCCGAGATCGTCATAGAGTCTTGTGTGTCTCCCACTGTGCTTTGATTTCCTCCCTACCACAGCTCTACTGAGTTGTGCAAACAGGTGGTTATTGGGTACAGTCCCGATTCACAAGGAGGCAATGAGCGATAGGAGGGGATTCGTCTCTCCCGGTATTGGGGGTTGATGCTGCGCTATGCTCGACTGGCCATAACAGGAAATCCCTGGCCAGGGGTATTTCATTCTCGCGATGAATGTGTCGAATGGTTGTATGCGATGTAACCTAGTTATCGAATCAAGGATTGATTCGATAAGCCGATACATTGGATACTAGCCGGTTATATGCGATATGACCGGATCATTGAATCAAGTGTTGATTTAATGATTTAATGTATAATTATATATTTGATATATTACTTTGCATTAACTAGTATTGGTTCACTTTAAATGGATTTACTCACTTGATTTGCATAAGTTGTATATGAGATATACTTTTGTGCACAAGATTGTATCATGTTTGATGATACATGCAAGCTTGGGTTTATGTAAAGAATTGACCATGGTTATATGAATGGTTAGGGTTTCTTTTATTTACTTATTCATTTATCTATTTATTTTTAAAAGGTAAAGAAAACAAAATGGTTTCTTTTGGATGCTTCAAGCATCTTTGACCTAATGACCATTTTGTCTTCATCTCCTAAACCTAACCATTCTACTAACCTTAGTTGATTCTCTACACTAAACCATGGTTGTTGACATGATAAGTATCATATTGTTTTTATTTTTAAATAAGACTTATCATAATTCTTTATCATCTTCTTCTTCATCTTCAACTTGAAGAAAGCTGGCACCATCAATGGCAACTAGCCAAAATGAGTGAGAAATCCAAATCTAAAGTCTACCCACTTCCTATTTCTTCATCCTCTACCTCTTGCCAAGTTGTATAAGGTGTTTCCTTCACAATTTTTCAAGGCTTGGTGAAGTTGGAGCTTTTTCTTGTGATGCCTCCACGTAGATCATCTTCGGCATCGAACCGACGATCAAGCCCGCCCATTCTTCGATGATGCCAATGCTAGAGTCAAGGGATCGATTTGGACAGCGGAGGGAGATCATCGCGGAGCTTAAGAAGTGGTGGACCAGATCTACAAAGGTTGTAGTCACTTTCCCTTAGCATTTAATTCGATTACATGCTTGCTTCGCCTATATATCTAGTTAACGATCCGTATTAGGGTTTGTAGGCCCAACGAATTTTTTGATTTGTGCATGTTTGATCACTTGTGAGACTTCATTAGTGTGCCTAGGAACCCTACAGTGGTATCAGAGCCAGGTTAGAGCCTTAGGCGAAGTCTAGACGGAGTTATAAGTCCGATCGACCCGAAACCCCGATTTTAACATGCTCTGTGGACATTTCTGTAAAATGTGGATTTTTGAGAATTAAAAATATGCAGAAAACCCAGCAGGGAATTCTAAGAATTACGATGCAAACATTTTTCCATGATACCTCTAATGCGCGGCGGAACCGCGGCAGAAGCCTGGCTTCTGCGGCGGTTCCACGGTCACGTGACTTGTTTGGCCTTCAAACTTTGCACAGTAATTCATGTTTTCTGGTGCTGGTTTTCCTGGGAATATTTTAATATTTATTCCAGAGTTTTATTTTCTGGGTTGTATTGGGAACTCAGTGTATCGATCGGATTGTCTAATTTTGTCGGTGTGCTTTTCCGGGTATTTTCAGAATATGTTAAAAAGTTCGACCGGATATAAATACCCACTTTTTCCCCTGCCGGGAAATTTCCAATTGTTGGATTTTTCCGTAGTTTAACGATGTTCTAAGTAGTGCAAGTAACGCGATGGACCCTCTAGAATATAACAAACCTTAACTCGATTCTGTGACCGTCTTGAACTGCCCTTTGAACCTTAGGGTTTGGGCCAGTACGGCGTGCCACATGTAAGGCGTTGGCTTGACCCTTCTACGGCTGGACCGTTGGTACTGAGGCACGAACTGAATGTTGTTAGACTTATTTCATGTGTTGAGCTGTATCGGGAAAACTTGGGTGTTCGATTGTTCGATTGAAAAGTTTAGCATTTTCTATTTATCCGGAATTTGATACAATAATTGGAATTCACAAATAGTTATGAGATAACGGAATGAATATTATAAACATAGCAGTTTAGTCTCACTTGATCGGTTGCCACGGAATTTTGATGTGATCAAAAGTCCGTCGCAATCACGTAGCGTACGCGGATACTCGCCGGGTAAACTTAATAGACAGCCTCACCCTATAGCCCCGACCAAGTGACTGTAGGAGAACCCCGTCGCCGAAAGCATCCGTCCGGGTGCTCGCGGCAGCGGTGTTCCGCCTTGGTGCACTTCATCGACGGTATCAGGGGTGCGGCCGCCTACTAAAGTTTGCGACGAGCATTCGATCAGGATGTCGGGATTCTTGTTGAATTGCCCGACTTGATATTGAAAAGTGTTTTCGATAATGAGACTAAAATGCGGGGTTTATAATTGTTAGGCATGCGATGTCTGAAGAATTCATTTGGTCAGGCATGCGATGTCTGAGGTGGTTGCGGATTCCAACTGTTGTAGTTTTACACTTTCTTTTCTGTGACCGTAAGTGTAATATGCGATATCGCCGGTTTCGTTGCTATATATCAATGACAATTGGGATGCGCATATTTACTTACGTTGATGACATGTGATGTTATGTGTTGCTGGATATGTTATATTGGATCGTCGTGTTTGAATAGCCGGGGGGTTTTTTATGTGAGATGAGTGTTTTTTCATTTTCATTCATGTAAAAACTTGTATGTAATATTCTTTTATTGGGGCACTTCCAGGTTGCGGAAGTTGTCACCGTTGATGTATATTATTTACTTTTCCGCATTAGGATAGACCCAAGGAGGGGAGCACAAGTAACCGGGTTCTGGGGACCAGTGGGAGACAAACTCGAGGTGTCGAGTCCGGGTCTCCTAACCCTAGAATTAGTAGGGTTGCTTGCCACTCTCGTAGGGGTCTAGGGGTGTGGGATGGGCTATTCATCACGACCGTGGAATCCGTGTTTTATACTGGCTCGTATTGAAAACACGGACGTCCTAGTATATCCAATATTTCATATGATTCTTTCTGCTGCGTTATCTGTGATGTGATCATGCGATGTTCTGTGCTCTGTTCAGATAGATGTAGTATATAGTATATATGATATATTATATAGACGTTATTTATGTTTTACACCCGCGCTAGCCCTGCCCCGCTCTGCCGTTAGTTACCTAACCTAACGGTGCACGAGGGGACATCGAGGCGAATGCGGATGGCATAAGTGTACGTCATATTTATCTGTGATGTTTAGGTAATTTAAATGATGGGATATTCATTAATGAGATTAATGAAAGAAAATAAACCTAATAGATGTTGTGGAATCGAATTTCAAAAATAAAACAGGTAGCTACAGTTCTTGCTTTGTATCGCGGTGTTCCTTGTAGAACATCCTGCACCTTATTCGATAGGGAAAGGACCGAGATCCCTTCACCGGGAGTGACTCCTTTAGCAATAACTGGCAGATGCTACATCACTCGGTTTGTCTTTTGATAGCTTCTATAGTTTCTGCTTTGCACAGTGATATATATGATATATCCCGCACATCATTCGACGAGGAAAGGGCCGACGATCCCTTCACCGGGAGTGACCCCTTTAGCAAAACTAGAAAAGCCTCAAAAACATTCCATTTAAAAACCATTTGATTCTGCAACGAGATCAAGTTCAAAGCGTTAAAGGTTTTCATAAAAACCAGCCGCAACCCTCCGTCATTTTAGGAAGTAGAGTACTTAGTATTCGTGCTATGTTTGTTGACTTTAGTTAAGGCACAGTGTACGGTAGCTAAGTGATGTCTTCCTACACCGCATATGATGCGATTAGTTAGGACAGTCGCGTGACTTTGTTGACCTTAGTTAAGGGTCATGTGGGTGGGTCTAATTAATCACGAAATGACGGGTAGAACTTGACTAGTACTTATGATTTGTTGACCATAGTTAAGGTCATAGGTGCTAGGGGTAAAAACCTTTATCGGGAGTTTCAAGTGTTGAAATTTGCAATGAGATTGCATACCTTCTATATGATAGTTGGATCCCGATACCCACTGCGAGTAATTGTTACTCCTGGGAGAGTTTTGCACTTTGCAATTAGCCGATCAAGTAGGTGTCTAGAAAGGTGTCAACGGGGTTACGCCTCTGGGAAAACGAGGTTTACAGTAATTAGGTCCGTGCGAAAGCACCGGGAACCTCCCTCAAAGTACCGACACTGGCCTGGCTGAAAGATTGGCGAACTTGTAGAGTGTAATTAATCCCGGCTAGTCTTTCCTTTTAGGGTTTGAAGGAAGATTTGATAAAAACAGTGGGAGCCATCCTGATTAGATAAAATAAATAGCCAATCTGATCTTGCAAGAGCGCACGCTGAGTGTTTTCTTCTCTCTCTCTCCAGGTAGCGACCATATCACGCCTTAATCAAGATAATAATATGGATGTTTTGACCGAACCCGCTTGTTATACTGAGCTGGGGAACGTTGGTCCCGCTCCAACTTATAATTGTTATAAGACAGAGCAGGAAATAGGTGAATACAAGATTTCCTATGCCGCCCAAACGAAGAAAGTGCATATGATGCATCTCTTTCGGGTATGTCCATTACAAAGAACTGTTTCTCAGTATCCTCTGAATCCTGGGTATATGATACCGGATCAGAATCCCAGATATGTAAGCTGTTACATAGGGCTACAAAAAGGTAGAAAAAATGAGAACGGGTGATAGGTTTCATGAGACAGAAACCGGGGCAAGTGTTGCAGCCAAGTCTGTTGGTCACTGTCACCCTGTATTACCAGTACATTGATTCTGAACAAATGCTATTAGATACCGAACCTGATATACAAAATCATATCAGTCTCTTTATTAGTAAAGAAGGATATAATTTTGTATTGTTGGATAATGTTTTGAACATTTCCTATATCAAAAGTTGATCGGTTCAGGCACGTTATCTAAAAGCATTGACGTTCTAAATCAAACTGCAGTTCCTAGTATATTGAACACACACAAAAGGAAGAGTTCAGAGATGAACGAATCCTTCTTGAGGCATTGTAGACTAGGTCACATCAATGCGACCCGACTGCCTGAAGTTACATTTTAGATGCATATTTAAATCAGTTTGAATTTACATCTTATGAAACTTGCCAGTCATGTCACAAAGATTAGATGACCATAGCTTTGTTTATTAGAAACAGAGAAAGAGTTAGTAAACTCTTGGGACTGATACATGATGATGTATGTAAGGTCTCCTGTCTACACATGCCAGGACTGGTTCTTTATACTTCATTATATTCTCTGATAATCTCTCAAGATTCAGTCATATGTTCCTATTGAAACATAAGTCCGAACCTTTTGAGATATTCACGGAATGTAAGTTAGAAGTAGAGAACCAAAATACGGGTATAAGTATTATGTCCTATGATAAGATCAGGGAGGAGAATACTTATGCATAGAATTCCTTGACTATTCTAAAGGAGAATGAGATTCTCTCTCAGTGTTACTCCTCTGAATACACCACAGCACAACGGTGTATCAGGGCGGAGCAATTGCACAATATTAGATATGGTGTGCTCTATGATGAGTATTACTGAGTTACCTATTTCCTTTTAGGGCTATGCACTTGAGAAGCTGCATACCTATTGAATTAGGTTTGAATCAAATCACTGCCTACCACTCCATATAAGATATGGTGTGGGAAGATCCTATCTCTTAAGCGAGTTAAGATTTGGGGTTGTCCGGCCTATGTTTAAAGCAAAATCCGGATAAGATCGAGGCAGGATCAGTTCTGTAGAACTGGAAAGGTTCCAGCTATACAAAACTGCAGTTGATGATTTGACAGAACCAAAGGATTCTATAGTTCCCGACGAACCTCAGCCTCTCCGCCGATCTAGTAGGGTTCCTCATCCGCCTGAGAGATACCTCGGTTTCTCGATGACAGTGGGAGCAAGGATTGCATCATGAGATGATGACCCAACTAGTTTCGAGCAGGCCATCGAGAGTAGGGACTCTGTAAGAATGGCTGGATGCTTAGCGATCTGAGATGGAATCCATGTACACCAGCAAAGTATGGACTTTAGCTGCTATATCTGAAGGGTTAAATCCCCATCAGGAGCAAGTATATCTTGAGAAGATTACTTGGTGTAGATGGAAAAGTTGAGACTTTCAAAGCTAGACTTGTTAAAGGTTTTCGTCATCGACCAGGCGTGGATAATGATGAAACCTTTTTCCAGTAGCTATGCTTAAGTCTATCCAGATCCTACTTACCACGGCTACATACCATGACTACGATATCTGGCGGTTGGGTGCCATGACTGCTTTTCTAAATACTGATTTAGAAGAGAACGTCTATAAGAACACAGCCAGAGGTCTTCGTAAACAGTAGGAGCAGCGGAAACGTGTGCAAGTTGCTTTACATAATGAAGCAGGCATCGCGGAGTTGGAACGTCTGTTTTGATGTGATAGTCAAAGTGTTTGACTTCATCAAAATGGTAGACGAACCTTGTATATACAAAAGGGTAGTAGAGAGTAAGGTGGTCATCTTCGTATTGTACGTAGACAACATACTCTTGATAGGAAAAGAGTTTCCTATACTACGATCGGTCAATCTCCTATTATCACTAGGATTCCCCAAATAGGATCAAAGTGATACCTCCTAAATCCTGAGTTTTCATCTATGAGATAGATGTAATTGGATGCTAGGATTCTCACTAGATGTAGTGAGATGGTATCAATAGATCCTGGGGAGAATCACTGGAAGAGTTCCAGGGTGATAAAGACGACTGTATGTCAGTCACGGGCATTGTCTTTACCCTCAGTAGAGGGACGGTATGTTGGAAGAGTTCCAAGCTAGATACCGTGGCAAACTAGACGATAAAGGCTGGTAACATCGCTATTGAAGATACTACCAAAGAGGAAGTTTGGGTGTATATTGGTTCATAAGATGAACTAGGTTCCTGCCATTATATGACAATGGAAGTGTGGCTTCGGCCCTGGAACCCTGGTCCCATCAGTGACCCAGACAAATTCTGAGGAAGCATCACCTGATCATGGAGATAGTTGATCTCCGGGGTGATCGAGGTTAGGAGAGTAGACTCAGAGGACAACACGGCGGATCCACTCACGAAGGCCTTTTCCCAAAGAGAGACTTTTAGGGGATGGTTGAGTATGTGATACTGCAACCACTGCTACAGATGGCCTTAGTGCAAGTGGGAGATTGTTAGTTATATGTATGCCCTAGAGGCCATTACTGTACATTGGTTGTATATTGTAGTGGAAGTGTTCATATCAGATTTTTGCATTTTCATACCGCCCAATTTTTGTCACATTGCATATCGGTAGATACTCTTGAGCCGTGTTTGCTAGTCAATTGCAGGATACAGGTTCTCGGTTCTAAAATGGTGAAATTCATGGAAAACACGACAAAATCCGGGTTCCTGCCAACCACTGAGAAAACACGGTCTCCGCTCTTCATCCGTATGTTGCCAGATACCAGTTTAGGAAGACAAAATGGCAAATCAATGTCATTTTCATTCACAAGGCTCAATGGCAGCACAAGATCCAAGAAATCTACGCGGAGCTCGAGGCAATCATGACAAATACATCCACAAAAAGTCCACCTTTCCCTCAACAGAAATTCTGGAAGAAATGTGGAAAGATTATCAGAAAATATATGTACCAGACAAGAGGGGACAGCAGAACAGGGCAGCACACAAAAGCCGACACCCCAACTCACCCATAAGGCGGCGGAACCGCGGCCAATAGGGGACATAGGCGGCGGTTCCGCGGCCATATGGTGGCTTCAGCCGACCACTTTTCAGGGGCTGTTTGGTCTTTCTATGTTTGTTCTGATGGTTGCCCTAGATTGCCTTTTCCCTGCCTATAAATAGTCCAGAACTTGTGAAGCCAAGGGTGTTCAATTCTTGTATTTTCTTTTCTAGTTTTAGTTGTGTTTCTTCTTCCTCGTTTCATCTCTTCTCCATTAAAACTTGTAGTGAGCTTGTGAGTGAAGAATGATGAATAAAGAAGAACCGTTTATTATTTTGCTTGTCTTATTATCTTGTTAATTGTTGTAATTTTCATTTGTTAACTAGTTGTTGTTATTTCGTGTTGTTTCTTTCTTCTCTCTTTTTCTTTATCCTTAAAACGACTATGATGCTTACGCTCGATCCTCGCCAAGGTGAGGTCGCAAATAGCTAGTTGTTATCTTCTAATCTCTTTCTTTCTATCTTCCTCTTTTGTTTTGCTTTGTTTTTCCGTATCATGAAGTGTGAGTAGTTTCATACTTGTTAGGGTAGGATAAGGGAAGTTTGAGAGAAGGAAATCTCTCTCACTCTTTCCTTGCCCAACAGCTTAATTCGACTCCAGTTAATTGAACCACAATCCGCTCCTGATGGCACCCTATCCTACATGATAGCGGTGATTCCGTAATGAGACCGGTTGTGGTTGAATTAGCCGGAGGTTATGGCTAAGAGCCAAGAACGGACGGAAAAGCACCAAAAGGAAGAACTTATGCGTTGGAAAGCCTAGCTTATACTCGCAAAGTCCTTCCTAGTCGTGCTAATCCCCGTTGTTGCCGATTACCGTAACACCGATATTAAGAGGGGCAACGAAAGATGTGGAGACTCCTAACTCAAACTAACCTAATCCTAACCCTAACAAGCTCTCCTTAAATATCAATTTAACACTTAGATAATCACAAACAAATCTGAACTCTGGGACTTAACTCGTTAAAACACATAGAAAAAGACTCCTATCTCCCTGCGGACGACCCGTACTCAACCGGCTAGCTACGTGCGAAACCGTCTTGATTGCGGTAATTAACTTAAACTTGAACACGCAGAATCTCTAACAATCAAATGGCGCCGTTGCCGGGGAGACGGTAGTTTATTTCCTTGTGTAATTTCGGGTTAACTTGTGAATATAACCAAAAAACAAAACAAAAAAAATATATACATTGTAAAAACCCATCTTGTTGTTTTTGATTAGCTTTTGTGCAAGTGTGCAGGAAAATACGAAGTTCAAGATCGGCGCCAAAGACGTCGGATAAGACGGAGTTCAAGTACAGTGCCAAAGACGTGGGAAGATAGACCCACATTTCGCGGCTACACCGCGACGGATCAAAACGGAACAAACGGTCTACTATCAAGATCTGGAGCAGGTACAGTGAGCAAATAAAAATTCAGAAGATCCATACAAGCAGAGGACACCAACAGGAGCTCACAACAGAAAAACGGAGCCCCAACTCCACTACCTTGCCGCGGAACCGCGGCATATGCTTGCTTAGGCCGCGGATCCGCGGCCACTTGGTGGGGTCAGTGGGCCAAAATCTCTCTGTAAGTCTCTCTCCTCTCTCCCACTCCCCTGAACTCCAATAAACTGTGTTTTCTGCAGATTTCTTTGCGCAAACTCTTCTCCCCCTTCCAATAAACTGTTCTTGTACAGGATTCTTTGCGCCGCAAATAAAAATTGTTTGCAGTTGATTTTTTACCGCTTTGCATTCTTTAATACGGACTTAAGGGGCTTGAAACCAATCCAGATTGGGTGGGGATTTCATCACCCTTCCCAGGACCCCAAAAATCACAAAAGCATATGCATTGTCCATTGTAAATTAAAAAATACTAGACTTCAGCCCTAAGGACTTCGCGCTCATTAGGAGAAGATAAACCGTGTTTAGAACCTCGCTTAACGGTATATTGTTTACGGGGTGTCTAGGAAAGTGTTAAAGGCGCAACCGCCGAAAGAGAAAGGGTTATTTAATTAAGGAACTTCACGAAAGCGTTGGACAACCTCCCCTTATCTCTGCACTTACCTGGCCTCGTGATCAGTGTATTTTTAAGCCCGTTTCTCGATACTGTTTAACTTCGACAATCAAGTTCAGGAGCAGGTCTAGTAGACCTAGGTTACCCTAGATCTAGGTGTGATTGTGCATATCTTGTTTGTGATTACTTAAGCCGTATATCCGTACATATTTCTGTAAATCTCTTTCTAAAAACAAAACAAAAAAAAAGAAAAAAGAAAAAAAAAATCAAAAACTTTTATAAAAACTTGCCCTTTGTCGCCAAATCCATTTTTCACCCACCACCCATCGCCTTTCTCCATTGACGTTTTCTTACCCTCGCCTTCTCCGCTTTGACTATACTAAACTCGTTTAGTGTATGTCCGCTTGGACTCGGGACACTAGCGCCCGTCTAGTCCACGTTACGTTAGTCGCTACCGACTACGCGATCGACTCAGACGTTGATACTCCGTCCACTCCTCTTTCACCCCTTCCTTTGCCGGCCAACCCCGACGTTGACCGGAATTCTGTTCATACATCTTCACCTTCACCTTCACCAACCTCTTCTTCCGCGATGTCGGGATTTAATCCGAACATCTCTTTGACCACCCCTGGATTGGCTCCACCTCCTACGGAGACCAATATCCCACCACCACCGCCTGTTGTAGCGCCGCAGCGAATCGCGCTCCAGGATCGTTTCTATCCCACCCGTTCTGCACTTCCCACCTGCCTTTCTCTTCCTCCGGCCAATGGGGACAACTTTGAAATTAATCCCCACTTCATCAACATGCTTCCACGTTTTCATGGGCTTGAATCTGAAGATGCCTACATCTTCATCAATAAATTTCAAAACGTCTGTGCCATGATGAAAACCACCCAGCTGTCGGACGATGCTATACGTCTACGGGTCATTCCGTTCACTTTATGCGATCTTGCTGAAAAATGGTTGTATAGCACTGCTTCCCACTCCATAACCAGCTGGGACGAGTTTGTTAAAGCGTTTCTCAAAAAGTTTTATCCGAATCATAAAACCGTAAGGATTCGAAATGAAATCAACCAATTCTCCCAGCTTCCTTCTGAACCCTTCTGGAAGTGCTTTGACCGGTACAAAGACCTTCTTGTTCAGTTTCCTCACCACGGTATAGAGAAATGGCAACTTTGCCAAACCTTATACGAGGGACTGAACCCAGCAACGAAGCAGTTGTTGGAAACAATCTGTCAGGGCCACTTCCTATCGAAATCTGACGAGGAAGCGTGGCAGTTCTTTGACGACCTTGCGGAGCAAACGCTATAATGGGAGAGCACCATACCGACTTCTTCTTCTTCTACCTCCACTTCTACCGACCAGTCTAGGGTAGGAATCCACCAACTTGATGTCTCTATTGCGATGAAAGCTGAAATGGCTGCAATAACAAGAAAGCTTGAAGCGATAGAGAGCAAATTTTCTGCTCCTGCTCCTGCCCCTGTTCTCCCCCTTCGTACCATTTGCGCTTGTTGTTCCGATCCTTCCCACTTGACCGAAGAGTGTCCTTACAATCCACCCTCGCAAGGACAGGATCAGGTTAATGCTGCCTTCCAGCAAAGACCAAGGAATGATCCATACTCTTCCACCTACAATCCCGGTTGGAGGAACCATCCCAATTTCGCCTGGAATCAGAATCAGAATCAATTCCAAGGCAACAATTTCCAAAGGGCCCCTCCACCGCAACAACAAGCGCAACAACAAACTCAACATCAATATCAGCAGCCCTTCCAACCCCAACCTTTCCAAAATCAGACGAACAACTTTGCACCCAACAATTCTTTTCCACCAAACAACTTTGTTCCGTCAAACAACGATAAGGTTTCCTCGCTCGAACGAAGTCTGGAGGCGTTCGTTAAACAGTCGACTCAGTCCACCGCCAACATCCAGTCTTCCATTCAATCCTTAGTGCAACACACTGCCGCACACGGGCAAAGCATCAAGACCATCGAGGCCCAGATTGCACAGCTGAACGCGGCCTTAAGCGAGCGAGAGAAGGGGAAGCTCCCATCCCAGCCACTCCCAAATCCCGGTCACCCACATAATGCACATGTTGCTCCTGAACAACAGAAACATAATATGAGTGCCGTGACCACACTGAGATCGGGAAGGATGCTGCAAAACAACATTGGCAAATGGATCAACGATGACACCCCGGCCGCTGCTTCTCCTTCTTCTTCTTCGTCTTCTAAGCCTATTTTCCGTTCTTCACAAGCCTCACCTTCCTCTTCTTCTGCTCCGAATGGACCCACTTCTCACTCCACGAAAACACCTATTCTGGGATCCGTTCCAACTCCACAATCTCCTCCTCCAGCATTAGACTCAACCAATTTTCAAAATGTTCCATTTCCAAACCGGTTGAGGCCTAACAAACAAAATCCACAAATGGAGAAGATTCTGGAGTTATTTAAGCAAGTTAACATTAACATTCCTCTTTTAGATGCTGTCCAACAAGTCCCATCTTACGCGAAAATCTTAAAGGACTTGTGCACGAAAAAGAGGAAGTCTCAGGTACCAAAGAAAGTTTTCTTGGCTAGTGCTGTGAGTGATGCTCTTACCCAATCTTTACCACAAAAACGGAAGGACCCTGGCTGTCCTACGATTTCTATTACTATTGGGGATAAGAACATCAACCGCGCACTATTAGATCTTGGTGCCAGTGTTAACCTGCTTCCGTATTCAGTATACGAGCAATTAGGCGTCGGAGAGCTGAAACCCACGCACTGCACTCTCCAAATAGCCGACCGATCGATCACCCATCCAAGGGGTGAGCTAGAGGATGTGTTAATAAAAGTCGGGGACATCATATTCCCCGTTGACTTCATTGTATTAGATACACAGCCTGTAGCTAACCCCCGGAATCGAATTCCGGTGATACTCGGTCGCCCATTTCTCGCAACCTCAAATGCTGTGATCAATTGTCGCAATGGTTCGATGAACCTCTCTTTTGGAAATATGACGATTGAACTCAACATTTTTAGGTTAGGGAATCAGCCCGCCGAACCTAATGCTCATATACTGGATGTCTGCTCGATCCAGGAGATCACCCCAGAAGAGTGAATTCGAGGAGTTTCTATTTGATCACGATAATCTTGACGCCACTAGTGCGTTTCTCTTTGAACCTGCTGCTGTTTCTGCGCCCGACAACGACTACGAGTGTTTCACGTTTTCAAACGATCTTAGCTGCGCACAACCCGAGTATGAATCCTTCGACTTTCCGGATGAGTTACCTGAACCATCCAACTCGGTTGCCTACACTCGCTTTGAACCTTTGCTGGAGTCCTTTGAGTTCGAGACCTTTGCACCAACCTTGCCTTCCATCGTTTCACCTCCAACGCTCGAATTCAAGCCTTTGCCGTCTCACCTTAAGTACGCCTACTTAGGTGAGAACGAGACCCTCCCTGTCATCATCTCGGCTTCTCTAGCTCCCGAGCAAAAGAAAGCCCTTCTCGCGGTCTTGCACAGCAACAGGCAAGCTTTTGGCTGGTCCATGGCGGACATCAAGGGGATTAGTCCCCTAATCGTTGAGCATCACATTCATCTGATGGATGATGCCAAACCAGCCTGGGATCCATAAAGACGTCTCAATCCAGTCATGAAAGAGGCTGTGAAGAAGGAGATCGTAAAATGTCTAGATAGTGGTATCATTTACCCTATCTCTGATAGCCAGTGGGTTAGCCCCATTCATGTTGTCTCCAAGAAGTCGGGCATCACGGTCATCACTAACGAGGCAAACGAGTTAATCCCTACTCGCACCCAAACTGGGTGGCGAGTTTGCATTGATTACAGAAAACTCAACGCCGCAACGCGGAAAGACCACTTTCCGCTACCTTTCATTGACCAAATGCTTGAACGATTGGCCGGACACGAGTACTACTGCTTTCTTGATGGCTACTCGGGCTATAATCAAATTCCCATCGCCGAAAAAGACCAGGACAAGACCACTTTCACTTGTCCTTTCGGCACGTTTGCATATCGACGCATGCCCTTTGGGTTATGCAATGCGCCCGCTACCTTCCAGCGGTGTATGATGGGAATCTTCTCAGACATGGTGGAAAAATTTCTGGAGATTTTCATGGATGACTTCTCCATCTTCGGCGATTCCTTCAACGAGTGTTTGCTGCATCTTGACGCTGTCCTTACCCGATGTAAGGACAAGAATCACACTTTGAATTGGGAGAAATGCCACTTCATGGTGCGCGAAGGTATTGTCTTAGGACATATCATCTCGCAAAATGGCATAGAGGTTGACAAAGCAAACATTGAGGTCATTTCAAATCTGCCTCCTCCTCGATGCGTCAGAGATATCCGAGCCTTCCTTGGCCATGCCGGTTTCTATAGACGGTTCATCAAGGACTTTAGCAAGATTGCTAGGCCTTTGACTCTTTTGCTGGCCAGGGACACACCATTCGACTTCAACTCGAGCTGTGTGACTGCATTCGAGTCATTAAAAAGCTCACTCACTTCTGCTCCCGTTCTTTCTTCACCTGACTGGACGCACCCATTCGAGATTATGTGCGATGCATCCGACTTTGCCATTGGTGCTGTCCTTGGACAACACATCAACAAGATGCCGCACGTAATCTATTATGCGAGCCGAACCCTGAACGACGCCCAACTCAATTATACAACAACTGAGAAGGAATTCTTAGCTGTTGTATTTGCTTTAGAAAAGTTCAGGCCCTACCTCATCGGCTCTCCAGTCATTGTCTACACTGACCATTCTGCTCTGCGCCATCTTTTTGCGAAGAAAGATGCAAAATCTCGGTTAATACGTTGGATCCTCTTGCTTCAAGAGTTTGACCTTGTCATTAAGGACAAATGAGAATGTGAAAACGTAGTTGCCGACCATCTCTCACGACTTCCTTCTTCGCCTTCGCTTCCAATTCCGATCAACGACGTTTTCCCGGATGAACAGCTCTTGACAGTATCATGCGAACCCTGGTTCGCAGATATTATGAACTATTTGGCCACAGGATTACTACCGACTGAATGGTCAAGTCAGGAAAGACTTCACTTTTTATCCCAAGTAAAACACTTTTACTAGGACGAACCCTACTTGTTCAAGTACTGTCCCGACCAGATTATTCGTCGGTGTGTCCCTGACGAGGAATTCAAGAGTGTGCTGTCATTTTACCACGATCAAGCGTGTGGCGGGCATTTTGGGCCCAGAAAGACAGCTGAGAAGATCTTGCAATGTGGTTTCTACTGGCCACAACTTTTCAAAGACGCTCATGACTATTGCAAGACTTGCTCCCGGTGCCAACACATGGGCCGGATATCCCGGAGGAACGAGATGCCGCTCCAACCGATCTTGGTTGTGGAGATTTTCGATGTTTGGGGGATAGATTTCATGGGGCCGTTTCCCAGCTCTTTTGGGAACTTGTACATCCTTCTCGCTATTGATTATGTCTCTAAATGGGTCGAGGCTGTGCCCAGCCGAACTAACGACAACAAGGTTGTCGTTAGGTTCCTTAAAGAAAACATTTTCTCCCGGTTTGGGCACCCCCGAGCGATCATTAGCGACAATGGAAGTCATTTCTGCAATAAGACTTTCGAGGCCTTGATGCGGAAATACTCCATTAATCATATGCTCTCTACGCCCTACCACCCCCAAACCTGCGGGCAGGCCGAAGTTTCAAATCGGCAAATCAAGCAGATACTGGAGAAGACGGTTTCCAAGAACCGTAAGGATTGGTCGCTGAAACTCACTGATGCCCTTTGGGCATTTCGAACCGCTTATAAGACCGACCTTGGCATGTCTCCCTATCGGCTTGTGTACGGAAAATCCTGCCACCTACCTGTCAAAATAGAGTATCGCGCATTTTGGGTGATAAAGGAGCTGAATCTGTCTCTCGAGGATGCGGGCATCCATCGGAAGCTGCAGTTGAACGAACTAAGCGAGCTTAGGGATGAGGCTTACGATAACGCGGTTGTCGTTAAGAATCGAACGAAGGTGTTTCACGATAAACACCTTTTGCGCAAAACCTTCGTACCTGGTCAGCAGGTACTGCTTTACGACACCCGACTTCATTTCCATCCAGGAAAGCTCAGATCTCGCTGGAAAGGGCCGTATTTTGTGCGGAATATGTATCCGCAGGGCGCTGTGGATTTGGAAAATCCAAAGGACGGTTCACTTTTCAAAGTAAATGGACACCGATGCAAACCGTACCTTAGCGCCGAACCAACAGAGGAGCTCCTGTCCCTACAGGAGCCGGTTTACCCTGAATGATCTTCCTCTGCCTACCTCCAAACTTCGGTTATCCAGCCAAGAACAGTGGACACTGTTCCAAATAAGTTTGGGGGTATGTATAAACCATTTTTGTATATATTTGTGTATATTCTTTTTCTTTTCTTTAAAAACAAAAACAAATAAAAATTTGTGTATCGCTAACCGACATTTTTGACCCTTCAAATGATCTCTTCATGCAATGACAGTGAGGACACTGTCCAGTTTAAGTTTGGGGGTACACTCGGTACGCATTTCTTACCTTCGCATTCATGTGTATATTTTGCATCTAAAATCCATAAAATCCATAAAAATCTGAAAATTTTCTAAAAAATATAAAAACTTTTCTGTCAAGTTAGCTTGTGGAAGAACTCTGATTCAACATTTCGACGGTTTTTGTTTGATAAATAGGAATAACTAAATCTTATGTGTAGATTTTGAAAACCCGAAAGATAACTCTCCTTTGAAGTTAACTATAGCTGATATACGTCTTTACATCACACTACACATGTCGTGAGTTTTTGGAAATTAGATGACAAGTCTTTTATGTTTTAAAACTTTTAAACAGATAAATGATTTTCTGAGCATCAAATAGGTTTGTTCTGAAATAAGTAATGTCAAGAATAGTTTATGAAGTAAAGCGAATATGAAGGAATGTTATTGATGCCGTAATTGGAGCTAATTCTGAAAAATAACCCATCTGAAACTTGATTGGAATGATTACACACCGAACCCACTAAACACGTCTTTTATCCAAAAAAAATAATAATTGAACTGCCGGTTATATCTCCGTTCGTATTAAATCATCTGATTTTCATGCCAAACTGTCTTTTGTTTTTGGACCTAGGTAACTTGAGTAATTAAGTCCGCTGGGGTGTTTCTACACCTAATGCCCTAAAACAGACTGGTTTGGGTGCATTGGCCCAAAGCTCGCTAAGAAGCCTAGAAAGTCCAGTTTAAAACAAAGTCAAGCAAGTGTTCTCTCCGAGTTAAAATTCCTAACGGTTCTTTGTGTGAGAATAATCTTGATAAAAGACAGGCTTTTATAAAAATTTTAGCGGAGATATGAAGGTTTTATTCTATGATAAAGACTATTAGACATTCACAGAGGTGTGTATGAAATGAAAACAAGAAAAAGGTGGAGTGAAAAATACGACTTAGTTTCCTGTTAAGGAAGATAGAAATTCTGAAGTTGAAACCTTACTAGAAAACGAAACTTGAAAAATGCTTAACTCTTTATAAAACTTATGTGATCCTTTTAGAATTGTTATCTGGGCTTTATTGTGCGACATGATGACTTTAATCGATCCTTCTGACACTATTTGCTCGGCACGTAAAGACATATAAAATCTGTAGTTAAATAAGAAGCGAGGTGTGAAAAATAAAGGTTCGAAAGTCTAGACTTAGGATTATAGAATTGTTATTTTCTGAAACAAAACTTTAGGGTTTGAATCTTAGTTATTTTACAAAACCAACTTGACCGGATTTTGTGGGTAGTATCCGCTGAAAACCCTCAGGAGACAACACTCCTCCTACTAGGGACACCTAGAGGTTTAACGGCTTATTGCACATGCTCAGTGCAATCGCGTTCCCTGCGAAAGTGAGGTTAAGAAATTTTTTGTGAATAAATTGGCTTTGCTCGGGACGAGCAAATGATAAGTTTGGGGGTATTTGTTCATATCAGATTTTTCATTTTCATACCGCCAAATTTTTGTCACATTGCATATCGGTAGATACTCTTGAGCCGTGCTTGCTAGTCAATTGCAGGATACAGGTTCTCGGTTCTAAAACGGTGAAATTCATGGAAAACACGACAAAATCCGGGTTCCTGCCAACCACTGAGAAAACACGGTCTCCGCTCTTCATCCGTATGTTGCCAGATACCAGTTTAGGAAGACAAAATGGCAAATCAATGTCATTTTCATGCACAAGGCTCAATGGCAGAATAAGATCCAAGAAATTTACGCGGAGCTCGAGGCAATCATGACAAAAACTTCCACAAAAAGTCCACCTTTCCCTCAACAAAAATTCTGGAAGAAATGTGGAAAGATTATCAGAAAATACATGTACCAGACAAGAGGGGACAGCAGAACAGGGCAGCACACAAAAGCCGACACCCCAACTCACCCATAGGGCGGCGGAACCGCGGCCAATAGGGGACATAGGCGGCGGTTCCGCGGCCGTATGGTGGCTTCAGCCGACCACTTTTCAGGGGCTGTTTGGTCTTTATATGTTTGTTCTGATGGTTACCCTAGATTGCCTTTTCCCTGCCTAAAAATAGTCCAGAACTTGTGAAGCCAAGGGTGTTCAATTCTTGTATTTTCTTTTCTAGTTTTAGTTGTGTTTCTTCTTCCTCTTCTCATCTCTTCTCCATTAAAACTTGTAGTGAGCTTGTGAGTGAAGAATGATGAATAAAGAAGAACCGTTTATTATTTTTCTTGTCTTATTATCTTGTTAATTGTTGTAATTTTCATTTGTTAACTAGTTGTTGTTATTTCGTGTTGTTTCTTTCTTCTCTCTTTTTCTTTATCCTTAAAACGACTATGATGCTTACGCTCGATCCTCGCCAAGGTGAGGTCGCAAATAGCTAGTTGTTATCTTCTAATCTCTTTCTTTCTATCTTCCTCTTTTGTTTTGCTTTGTTTTTCCGTATCATGAAGTGTGAGTAGTTTCATACTTGTTAGGGTAGGATAAGGGAAGTTTGAGAGAAGGAAATCTCTCTCACTCTTTCCTTGCCCAACAGCTTAATTCGACTCCCGCTAATTGAACCACAATCCGCTCCTTACGGCACCCTATCCTATATGATAGCGGTGATTCCGTAATGAGACCGGTTGTGGTTGAATTAACCGGAGGTTATGGCTAAGAGCCAAGAACGGACAGACAAGCACCAAAAGGAAGAACTTATGCGTTGGAAAGCCTAGCTTATACTCGTAAAGTCCTTCCTAGTCGTGCTAATCCCCGTTGTTGCCGATTACCGTAACACCGATATTAAGAGGGGCAACGAAAGATGTGGAGACTCCTAACTCAAACTAACCTAATCCTAACCCTAACAAGCTCTCCTTAAATATCAATTTAACACTTAGTTAATCACAAACAAATCTGAACTCTCGGACTTAACTCGTTAAAACACATAGAAAAAGACTCCCATCTCCCTGCGGACGACCCGTACTCAACCAGCTAGCTACGTGCGAAACCGTCTTGATTGCGGTAATTAACTTAAACTTGAACACGCAGAATCTCTAACAATCAGGATGCTGGGACATATATAGGTAGGACTTTCTTGCTCGACATGATAGTACGCTATCTGGTTGCTCTTTATCTTAACGTGTATACTTTCCGTCTCTCTGTTACATGTTGATAAAGCCCTTAGGATGTGTACTCGACTTACAGGACTATGATGCAGATCATACTAGTGGGGCCTGGGTAGTCAATGAGTACATCCTTCATTGTTCCTAGTCGTGGGAATATCGAGACGGGGCATCGATATTCCAGAGTAGACTAGCGTATATCTTCTCGACCCATGCGATGGGCGATGGATGATCCCATATCCATTGGTGTTTGACATCGCAGATGGTATGCGGGTGCTCAGGGGAGAATGGGTACACTGAACGGACTCGCCGAGAACTCCCAGATGGTATTATACCTCACGTCAGATGGCAGTTCTCTGGTGACACTGGTACAGCTTAGTCTGTTGACCCGAGATCGTCATAGAGTCTTGTGTGTCTCCCACTGTGCTTTGATTTCCACCCTACCACGGCTCTACTGAGTTGTGCAAACAGGTGGTTATTGGGTACAGTCCCGATTCACATGGAGGCAATGAGCGATAGGAGGGGATTCGTCTCTCCCAGTATTGGGGGATGATGCTGCGCTATGCTCGACTGGCCATAACAGGAAATCCCTGGCCAGGGTTGCAGTGATATACTGGTAAGAGTTATCAGTAGTTTCACGAATGTTATGGACCTCACGTCGGCATGACTTATCAAGCTACTGGGGTCTGACGTTTACCACCCCCAGGCGAGATATGTGACATATCAGACGAACAGACCGGACTATACGGTAAGTGTTACTGGTTGGATTCACAGGAGTGTGAGCGGGCTTGCTCGTCGATCTTCTGATCGCTCAATACCCGGGTGGCCGTTACGTTTAGCAGACCGCTTTCGGCTTGTGGGTGTTTGATATGATCATCATCTGCTGCCGGCGTATTGACGAGTCTTTAGAGTCCTACACAGAGGTTTCCTGGCTCAAGCGAAACGAAATAGGAGCGCATATGAGATATGTGCGGGACCGAGAATAATGCGTGTATGTGATACCGTATTTCATTCTCGCGATGAATGTGTTGAATGGTTGTATGCGATGTAACCTAGTTATCGAATCAAGGATTGATTCGATAAGCCGATACATTGGATACTAGCCGGTTATATGCGATATGACCGGATCATTGAATCAAATGTTGATTTAATGATTTAATATATAATTATATATTTGATATATTACTTTGTATTAACTAGTATTGGTTCACTTTAAATGGATTTACTCACTTGATTTGCATAAGTTGTATATGAGATATACTTTTGTGCACAAGATTGTATCATATTTGATGATACATGCAAGCTTGGGTTTGTGTAAAGAATTGACCATGGTTATATGAATGGTTAGGGTTTCTTTTATTTACTTATTCATTTATCTATTTATTTTTAAAAGGTAAAGAAAACAAAATGGTTTCTTTTGGATGCTTCAAGCATCTTTGACCTAATGACCATTTTGTCTTCATCTCCTAAACCTAACCATTCTACTAACCTTAGTTGATTCTCTACACTAAACCATGGTTGTTGAAATGATAAGTATCATATTGTTTTTATTTTTAAATAAGACTTATCATAATTCTTTATCATCTTCTTCTTCATCTTCAACTTGAAGAAAGCTTGCACCATCAATGGCAACTAGCCAAAATGAGTGAGAAATCCAAATCTAAAGTCTACCCACTTCCTATTTCTTCATTCTCTACCTCTTGCCAAGTTATATAGGGTGTTTCCTTCACAAGTTTTCAAGGCTTGGTGAAGTTGGAGCTTGTTCTTGTGATGCCTCCACGTAGATCATCTTCGGCATCGAACCGACGATCAAGCCCGCCCATTCTTCGATGATGCCAATGCTAGAGTAAAGGGATCGATTTGGACAGCGGAGGGAGATCATCGCGGAGCTTAAGAAGTGGTGGACCGGATCTACAAAGGTTGTAGTCACTTTCCCTTAGCATTTAATTCGATTACATGATTGCTTCGCCTATATATCTAGTTAACGATCCGTTTTAGGGTTTGTAGGCACAAGGAATTTTTTGATTTGTGCATGTTTGATCACTTGTGAGACTTAATTAGTGTGCCTAGGAACCCTACACTATCCTCATCATCCATGCATGCGTATATGAATGTACATATGCATAGTCCCATACCCACGCATAAATACATATATACATATCCCAAATCTGCGCACAAGAAAGTAAAGTATGCAAGTCTGTGTGTGCGTATGTGGGTATAACAACTACTCTAGGGTTTCGCAACTAACCCAAAGCTAATCCATGAACACATAAACATAACATGAATGAACATTCTCGTATCATAAAACACCTATATAAACATATATATATGAGCTACACTACGGACTGCGGGGGTGCTATACGCCATCCACCCGACTTCTCCCCGTAGATATAAATCTACTCACCTGGTCCTCGCTCGCCGGTGCCGACGTCGCCATGCGCTTGCTTGTCATATCGAAGTCGACATGGAGGTACCTACATATCACAACGCATCGTATCACATTAAAATCCGACTCATGACCAAAACGACACACGAATCCCACATAGGTCAAAACCTATGGTTGCTTTCATAAATCAACCCAAAAACCCTCGACGTCGGTGTACAAACGCCAGACCATCGAGAAAAACCCAAATACACTCATTTGCACATTCACGAACACTAATTTTAATATAAAATAGGTTAAAACTCACAAAACCCCCAATTTCACTTAAAAAGTCATTTTTCCGAAAATCTAGCAAGCACAATTCGCCGTTTTTGTACAAAACATGATGTTTTAACAATTCTAGTGACCAAGATGATAACTTAATATCTTAATTATGCCATAAACACCATTACGTAAATTTTAAACCCACAATTTAATTCGATTTCAAAAACCTAGTTTGCAATATTAACCAATTTTAACAATTTTATAGCAAAAATGTACAAACTACAATCTAGCTTGGATTTTCATGAAGTAAAGGCATTAAACCACTCAATATAATATTAATAATGCTATGAAACCATAATTATATTTTAATCTAAAACATTCAATAATTTTCCAAAAATCTAGTAAGTAAAATAGCTTAAATTTTACAATTTGAACTTAACAATTTACAACTAACAATTTGATTATGTTTCACATTCCACAAAAAACAAGAATTCCACTTGCAACCATAATCATACAACAAAACCCTAACTCTAATCCAAAACCATCCACTTGAATTTCTAAAATTGAATTCGAAACCCCTTTATTTATATTTTTTTTTAAACACCTAAACAAGTTTGCTTTAAACATACAACTAACAATTAACAAATATGGAAGAATTTTTATACCTTATGATCAAAGATCAACATGAAGATCATGGCCTCCAAAATGCCAAATTTCCTCCAAGATCCATGCTAGCTTGGGCAAAGAAATAATGGGTAGAGATTGGATTTTGTTTTTGTGGGATTTTTGACTTGGATTTTTGGTGGAATTTTGTGGGTTTTGCAATGAAATGGAGAAGAATTAAGAGGGGGCTGTTTTTGTGCAGGTTTCGGCCAGAATTTGTTGGGGATTGGGTGAGGGAGGAGAGAGAGTGAGGTGGGGAAAGATAAATCTAGTCAAAGTCCACTCAATTTCTATCATTTTCTATTCTTTTCTTTTCTTGTCTTTCTTTTCTTTCTTTTCTTTTCTTTTCAAACCAAAAAGAAGTGTGAGATGGAGGGGGACAGCATGGGATCAGCCCAGAATTTTGGGGATGGGTGTGGGTCTTGTTTGGGTGAGAAAAAATGATAAATATTATACCCTACAACCACTTACACTAATTTCACCAAAAAAATAGCATTTTTCTTCAATAATTTCTAAACCGTTTTGGCAAACCATTTCATTTCAAAAATAACATGTTAAAATTTTGTTTAATGTTTTATGATGCACAAAATTTGTTTCAACTAATTCCAGTTTGTAATTTTCCCTAATTAAATATATTAGTGACGGTTTAAAATAATATTAAAATAATTAATTTCAGAAAAAATTTCAGAAAATTTGAAATTTCACCAGTGGGTCAATAAACACCAAATACTAGCAATTACATAGCTAGAATATGCATATATAATTTTATAATAAAGATATTTGTATGGGTTTTTACAGAAAACCCCCTTATTTTACCGTTTTTTTCGAAATTTCACCGAAACGTTTTTCAAAAAGTTACAATCTTCCCCCCTTAAAAAAATTCGGTCCCCAAATTTAAATTAAAACTCCCCCCCAAATACTAAAATATTTCAGCCAAAAACATCAAATCGCCGGGGCTCCGAAATCATAAATACATAAACGCATCATAGCGCAATGCATGCGCATGAGTAATGAGTAGATAACTCTTAATCAAAACTCCGTCAAGCATCCCGCAATCATCGGAGTCAAGGTGAAGACACGAATGCCAAAACTCAAGCAAGACCGATATGCTATAAATCGGAACTGTAAATGTAAATATCAGGAGGAAATGCATGCCAAATCCTTTAAGTTGCTGTGCAATGCACATAACACTGCACAGTGGCGGACGTCAATCATAAGAAAATAACTATATACATATATACCTTTGTTTGAAATATACGTTCCGCCGTTTTAGGAAACAATTTAGAAGGGTTTTCCTTGTTTTAAACGTTTTGCGTCATATCAGACACGTAGGTAAATACTGAGACTATAGCTCGCTTTTTGGAATTCCCTTCAATAGCTATCAATGCATGCAAAATACATTCAGGTACTGTCCTCTGACTAGTTCTTCTTAGTACGAAAACGCATCGCAATTATCATAAAAAACGTACTGCTCTATAAGAAATCAATCCCAAAATACGCGTATGAATACTACGTGCATCTGGTGCGCACGACAATCAAAATCCATATACGTGCCATACAAGTGCACAGAAACAAGATCTAAGTGCATCGGGTGTGCAAAAAGCATCTGTCGTAGGCAACGTGTGTGCCTGACAGCAAAATCAGGTGCATCTGACATGCACGAAGAATCTCGATTTAGTGCATCTGGTGTGCACCAAAATTGCACCTCGAAACATGCGCCCAACATGCGCGAAAATCCAAATCAGGTGCATCCATCGTGCACGAAATCATGAAATCCAATATCAAGCGCCGAATATGCGCAAAATCAAATCAGGTGCACAAGGTGCACAAAACAAATATCGAGTATCACAATCGAAATCGAAGTCCAGTGCATCTAAGTGCACAAAAGGCGTATCACTGCACTGCAAGCATATATAAACTATACAGAGTGCAGGAACCAAATCGTGTGCGTGCATACGCACAAAATCAACTCAAATGTCTAAAACCGTAAAATCACAAACATGTGAAACCAAAGCACGAAAACGATATCAAGTGCAACACTGTGCAAAGATCGTAAATCCTCAATCATCAAAATCAAATCATGCGAATAAATCACCCAAAACATCGAAATCAATAATGGCGGAATAGTACCGCTCAAGCGCATCCTCTAAGAATCTCGGACCAATTGTCGCGGTCACTAGTGGGACGTCTCGTCGATGATCATGAACTCTGGCTTGCTGGTGTGCGTAACAATGACCACTCCTGGGTCAAGGTCTTCACTGTGAATTACCAATCTCTCGGTCCATCGGCTCATCGGCCCTGTCAGGTGTGCTAACGGGGATGATCCCGTTCTGGCACGTCTCTTGTCATCTCACGGTCAATCATCACGGCCACTCGTAAGACAGCATATCACTGGCGTCGGCCTCTGGCTCTCTGAATGTACGTGACACATCTGATCCTGGGTGCAAGTATCATTGCAGCAGTGTCCTGGAAGGAATCCTGCTCACGGTCTCTTCCATGTCTCGTCTCTGCCAACTGTCCGGAAGTCATCGTCCTTTCCTATATCTGCATCTTGCTCTGGAACGAATGCATACTCATCGCGACTCCTTCTGGAAGGTAAATCCAAGTACAATGCCTCGGCATGGGTACCGCATCTCTGATGTCGGCTGAGTGGAACGTCGTCTCATCAAGATCTCGTACGAACCTCTTACTTCACTTTTCTCTAACGTCGACTGTTTCGGACTCGTCTCTTCATGGCTGTATGGACTGAGCTCCAACGGCTATCCTCGTATCTGGAGTCTCCTAAGAATGTATCTCACCACCTAGCATCCGATTGAAGTCGAACCATTCGATCGATTCGTCGAAACCTCATAATTCCCCAAGATCTCAACATCTTGGTACAGTTTAATAGTATCGAATATATATACCACAGCATCGGTGGTCCAACCGTAGAAGGGCAAACCCAAGCCTCACTAATGGCGTCGTGGAACTGCCGCAAACCCGAAGGTTCAATGGCTTTCACACGGTCATTATGTCGAGTTAGGGTTTCATTCTTCTAGAGGGACCATACAATTGCCTGCATGTCTTTCCGAATACTTTAAACTTGGAATAATAGGTTTCCGACATTCGATCGTCTCTGTCGACCCTCACGTCTCTGCGTGAAGTCGTCTCTAGCTGGAATCAATCTATCTGATGACCTCGCATCGGGGTAGCGAACGAACCACATGTCCTAGTCATTCATCCTCGGTGACTAGCGACCTTCTATCATCTCTTAGTACAACTCGTACTGCAATAGCTCCAACATCTGGGGCGATATCTCGTCGTTCGCAGCAATAGCTGGCTCGCTTGTCTGCACGCTGAACAGTGCCTCGACCATCATGAATAAGCAATACACCAACGGTCATCAAAATCTGGCTGGCCTCTATCATTGGCTCAATCCTCTAGTTTCGATCAGCACATCCGAGTAACCTCATAAAGGCGATCCGCCAAACGCTCGTGGCGCGGAAACACAGTAAAAAGACACATCTCCGCAATCATGTGTCGCCGGAATTTCGCCCTGGTCAGTCCTCGTTCGTGACGAGCTCGTGCTGACCACAACTCTAGCTGTAGCTCTCCCTGCCCGTAATCGTGGCAGCAAAACCATAACTGGTACTGATGAGGCTAGATCGGAATGAATATAATACTGAGCAAAGAAATGTACATCCTAAGGCTTCTTAAGTGGAGTAGCGTATCGTAAGTATGCCGCGGAACATACCCACGGTACGTCACTCTACTTTAGTCACCTATTCCATCAACCAAGGGTCATCCTACGCTCCGAAGGTAAAACCTAACGCTCTGATACCAACTTTGTCACGTCCCGAAAGTACGGAACATGACCGGCACTTAAACTATGAAACGTCCCGAGGCGTACGTAATCTAAATTAGCCGAAAACCCAGAAATCCAAACCAAGAAAAGTAGTAGAGTGAAGGAAAACCAATTTAAAATCAAGTAGTTTAATAGCATAAGTCGAATTATGCGGTTTAAAAAAACATCAAATATTTCCCGAAAATTTCGGTAGAGTCTCCTTTGTAAATACTGGCCCCCAAACGGGATACAACATGAATAGTATACGAAATCAATAAAAAGGCATCCCCAAGCGGGAGCTAGCTCTTCTTCAATCGACGGTCACAACCACACAAGCAATATAATATACAACGCCAACAGTGAGTATCAAAATTCAAAAGAAAACTCAAAACCACAAGAAAACAACAGAAATATAACGCGCGACTCTAAGGTTGAAGGAATAACATCACTGGTCTCTATCTCAAAATAAATACATGTTTGGTTGATGAAACTTCTAGATACAACAGAATAATGATATACAAAATATAATGATGGGTGCGATACAAATAAACCCACCTACTAGCAAGTCACCCGGAAATGGAAATAGTGCCAGCAAGCCGTAATGAAACCTGTACGGCGAAACCTGCAAGAAACTGGAGCACAACGGGGGTGAGTTTCCAACTCGTGAATAGAAAAACATCTACGAAAAGAAATCGCATGTATGACGCAATCCTAGGTCATACGATCAATATATAAAATCCTCAAATAAAACCAGCAGTCTATAACAATGACTAGGGTAAATATCTAACCCGAGTATAATTCCATGTGCCCGTATCAGTGCCTCAGGTAGCAATGTATGAATGCATGAAACAGAATGCATGTACTGAAGAAAACTGCTTTCATAAATCAGTGAGATTTCAGTATTTTAAAAGTGAGGTACCATAAATGAAATGAGCATAAAACAATGCCCAGCATCGACACAAAACAAGTGTCCAAATATCTCGATATCTCTGTATCACAATCTCTGTACCTCAATATCTCAAAATCTCAATATCTCAATAACAATATCTAGGGCGCCGTCAATCCAGACCGGCCCCTACCATCTATCTCAAGACCACGATGGTATCCTTCGGATATCCGACGCGTCGGGTAAAATCACCGGTCGGTAGTGCTCCCCTGCTAGGCTCAACGTCAACAACACGATCCTCTTGCCCCGGGGTACCGCACCGGGCCCACCATGTACCCGAAACGGTTCCTCCACTCCTCGAATCGGGTCTCGAAATCTATCAGCAAACTCATGGTGGACGACTCATACATCATTGGAAAAAACCGCACTTTTTATTTAAAAAGAGAGAAAGCAGTTTATATATGTTTTTCGGTTTTCCTCCAAATCCAGAAAATTTCATGGAAATCTGAATCATCAATAGCATGTAAAACCATGAATATAACCATGAGCATCCATGAATGCGGCATATAATGAATAACAGTATGCATGAAGTGACAAGTAACAACTACAATGTCTAAACTAGCATATGAGGCAAGCAACTAATCATCATGTCAAAACTACTAGTTAACAAGCTACATTAGGCGATAATATTTTCTAAAGTGTGCGTGACATGACAATTACCGATGAAGATGTGTGTGAGCCGGCAAGTAAGTGTATGTGGTACATACGCATCATCGGTAATGGTACTGGTGTCCTAACAGCATGATATCAACAATGCAATAAGAAATTATAATATAAGTATGCGATGCGGAGTGAACAGTAATAATGAGAGGGAGCTAAATACTAAACACAACGATAACTAATCTGCATTACCCTAATATAAATCCTACAAATGGTGCCTTTTGAAATAACACGAATCATGGGGTTTTGAAAATAGGGGCTACGGTGTTTTTATGAAAAGATACGTCTTTTGAAATATCCGCAGGATCCCTTGGGCTGTCTTTTAAAATACCCACGATTCGTTAGTTTTTGAAATAGGTAAGAATCGAATCTAATCTAACAACTAAATTAAACTAAAGGACAAAGTTAACAAGCTGGACTGCAGGTAAGGAAACCGCCTAACATCTGAGTCGATACATATACATACATGTATATATATATTAGTCAGTGATCCCGCCTCAATAATATCATATCCGATACCACATCTATAACCAGACATCCCACGTCTAGAGTGCGGATCAATCATCAAAATATAGCTCGTACATAAATCCTTCGTACGGCATCCCCAAATCTGGGTACGGGTCAATATCACATTCATCATACTATTCAACTGGTATCCTCTTTATCAAATATCATGATCGGGGTACTGATCTACATCTAGTCCAATACTGATACCGCCTAAGTATGCATGGACATGTGTGAAACACTACGTCAAGGACCCGCTACAACATCATGTCGTATCTCAAATACGAACCCTGCTATATCATCGATTTCACGGACTCAAATCAAATCTCATCGACTCATCTCAAATCCCAAGTACTATCCTCATCATCCATGCATGCGTATATGAATGTACATATGCATAGTCCCATACCCACGCATATATACATATATACACATCCCAAATCTGCGCACAAGAAAGTAAAGTATGCAAGTCTGTGTGTGCGTATGTGGGTATAACAACTACTCTAGGGTTTCGCAACTAACCCAAAGCTAATCCATGAACACATAAACATAACATGAATGAACATTCTCGTATCATAAAACACCTATATAAACATATATATATGAGCTACACTACGAACTGCGCGGGTACTATACGCCATCCACCCGACTTCTCCCCGTAAATATAAATCTACTCACCTGGTCCTCGCTCGCCGGTGCCGACGTCGCCACACGCTTGCTTGTAGTCTCGAAGTCCACATGGAGGTACCTACATATCACAACGCATCGTATCGCATTAAAATCCGACTCATGACCAAAACGACACACGAATCCCAGATAGGTCAAAACCTATGGTTGCTTTCACAAATCAACCCAAAAACCCTCGACGTCGGTGTACAAACGCCAGACCATCGAGAAAAACCCAAATACACACATTTGCACATTCACGAACACTAATTTTAATATAAAATAGGTTAAAACTCACAAAAACCGCAATTTCACTTAAAAAGTCATTTTTCCGAAAATCTAGCAAGCACAATTCGCCGTTTTTGTACAAAACATGATGTTTTAACAATTCTAGTGACCAAGATGATAACTTAATATCTTAATTATGCCATAAAAACCATTGCGTAAATTTTAAACCCACAATTTAATTCGATTTCAAAAACCTAGTTTGCAATATTAACCAATTTTAACAATTTTATAGCAAAAATGCACAAACTACAATCTAGCTTGGATTTTCATGAACTAAAGGCATTAAACCACTCAATATAATATTAATAATGCTATGAAACCATAATTATATGTTAATCTAAAACATTCAATAATTTTCCAAAAATCTAGTAAGTAAAATAGCTTAAATATTACAATTTGAACTTAACAATTTACAACTAACAATTTGATTATTTTTCACATTCCACAAAAACAAGAATTCCACTTGCAACCATAATCATACAACAAAATCCTAACTATAATCCAAAACCATCCACTTGAATTTCTAAACTTGAATTCGAAACCCCTTTATTTATATTTTTTTAAACACCTAAACAAGTTTGCTTTAAACATACAACTAACAATTAACAAATATGGAAGAATTTTTATACCTCATGATCAAGAGATCAACATGAAGATCATGGCCTCCAAAATGCCAAATTTCCTCCAAGATCTATGCTAGCTTGGGCAAAGAAATAATGGGTAGAGATTGGATTTTGTTTTTGTGGGATTTTTGACTTGGATTTTTGGTGGAATTTTGTGGGTTTTGCAATGAAATGGAGAAGAAATAAGAGGGGGCTGTTTGTGTGCAGGTTTCGGCCAGAATTTGTTGGGGATTGGGTGATGGAGGAGAGAGAGTGAGGTGGGGAAAGATAAATCTAGTCAAAGTCCACTCAATTTCTATCATTTTCTATTCTCAAAGGCTGCAACTCTCCTGCTGGCCTCTGGTGCTCGGCCTTGACTTGCTGACAAGTCAGGCATCTCGACACAAAGTCTGTGACGTCCCTTTTCATCCCGTCCCACCAATAGATATCTCTCAAATCGCGGTACATCTTGGTGGAACCCGGATGAACGCTGTATGTCGATCTATGCGCCTCCTCAAGAATCTCACGCCGCAGTCCCTCAGAGTCTGGTACGCACAATCGAGTCCCAAATCGCAGTACTCCCTGATCATCGATCACGAACTCGGAATCTCTGCCCTGCCTAATCTGCTCCATGATCTCTGAAAGACGGTCATCACTGGGCTGTGCCTCTCGAATATGGTCAAGTAACTGCGGACGTGCACGAACATGCGCAAGCTGTCCCCCTATCGGAGTGAACTCGAACTCAACTCGGCTGTCGCATAAAATCTACCAATCTGCAGACGACTGCCTCTGCTCTGTGCTCAAGTAAGATAGACTACCCCCGGGCCTCCTGCTCAAAGCATCCGCCACTACATTAGCCTTGCCCGGGTGATACAAGATCTCGCAATCGTAGTCTTTCACCAGCTCCATCCAACGGCGCTGTCTCAGATTCAGGTCTCGCTGCTGAAATATATACTTTAAGCTCTTGTGATCGGTGAATATCTGGCACGACTCGCCATATAGGTAATTTCGCCAGATCTTAAGTGCAAAGACCACTGCATCCATCTCCAAATCGTGAGTGGGGTAGTTCTGTTCATATTTCTTCAACTGCCGTGAAGCATACGCGATCACCCTGTCATGCTGCATCAATACACACCCTAGCCTCACTCGTGAAGCGTCGCAATAGACCACAAATCCGCCTGATCCTGAGGGCAAAGATAACACCGGCACCGTAGTCAAACAAGTCCGTAGCTGCAGAAAATTATGCTCGCACTCCTTCGTCCAAACGAAAGGAACTCCCTTCCAGGTCAATCCGGTCAAAGGTGCAGCAATACGGGAGAAATCATGTACAAATCACTTGTAATAGCCAGCTAGGCCTAGGAAACTGCGGATCTTCATAACTGATGTCGGTGTAAGCCACTGCTGAACGGCCTCGATCTTCTTCGGGTCCACACATATGCCATCTCTCGTAATCACGTGGCCCGAGAAACCAACGCTGTCCAGCCAGAATGCACACTTGGAGAATTTTACGAAAAGCTGGTGCTCCCTCAAGGTCTGCAACGTGATCTGCAAGTGCTGCTCGTACTCCTCTCGGCTCCGGGAATATACCAAAATATCATCAATGAACACGATGATGAACAAGTCGAGATACGTCCTGAATATACGGTTCATAAAATCCATGAATGCTACTGGGGCATTGGTGAGTCCGAACGACATCACCAAAAACTCATAGTGGCCGTAGCGCGTGCAGAAAGCTGTCCTCGGTACATCCTCCTGTCGAACTCGCAGCTGATGATATCCTGATCGCAAGTCGATCCTCGAAAAATATCCTGCCCCCTGAAGCTGGTCGAACAAATCGTCGATACGTAGTAAGGGATACCTGTTCCATACGGTAACTTTGTTCAGCTAACGGTAATCGATGCACAAGCGTAAACTACCGTCTTTTTTCTTGACGAACAGGACAGGAGCACCCCACGATGAAACGTTAGGTCGAATAATCCTTTTTCTAACAAATCCTGCAACTGATCCTTCAGCTCTCTAAGCTCCGACGGGGCCATCCGATAAGGCGGTATGGAAATAGGCCCCGAGCCGGGAATCAAGTCAATGCAGAACTCAACGTCGCGCTCAGGCGGTAGCCTAGGCAGCTCATCAGGGAAAACATCAGGGAACTCACTAACAACCGGGACCTGGTCCAACGGAACCTCTGCAGCTCGAGTATCACAGACATAGGCTAAGAATCCCTGACATCCCTTCCGTAGTAGCTGACCGGCGCGAAGAGACGAAATCAAACTGGGAAGGGTGACACTACGGTCTCCTTGAATAACAAGGACTGGCTCTCCCGGAAAGCTAAATCTGACTGCCTTCTCACGGCAGTCCACTGAAGCATAACAAGTGGCAAGCCAATCCATGCCCAGAAGCACATCAAAGTCCAACATATCGAGGAGAATCAAATCTACCAATGAATCCCTCTCCCCGATACGAACGGAACACAAATGAAACACAAAACGAGCAACAAACGACTCGTCTACCGGAGTAATGACTACAAGCGGCCGATCTAACGATGATGACTCACTGCCCAACATCGGTGCAAAGTGTGTAGAGACATACAAATGTGTGGAACCTGGGTCGAATAATACCCGTGCGTCGAAAGAACAAACTGTCAAGGTACCTGTCACAACGGCGTTGGATGCCTGCGCATCCTGCGGTGTCAAAGCGAATACCCGGGCCTTCCCTCCACCAATAGCTGGCTGGCCTTAGCCTCGGCCTCTGCCTCCTCGTCCTCTCTGAATAGGACCGCCATGTCCACGGCCTCTGGGTGCACCTAACTGGCATGGAGCATCGCCTGTGGTAGGAAGTAGAGCTCTCTGAGGAGGAGGAGGTGATGGTGGTAAGGTCACATATGGAACTGTCGCCGCTCCCCATCGTCTCACCAGACAGTCTCTGATACGATGGTGCAGACTCCCGCACCCATAACATCCTGGCGACGGCTGCTTTCCCTGCGGATATGAACCATACAGCTAACCTCGTCCAACCCCTCTGCCGGCACCATCTCTCGGAAAGAATCCGGCATGATGCCTCTGATCTGGCATACCGGTATGAATCCTCTTCGGCCCGGAAATGGCCGAAGTCGCTGAGATGCGTGCCTCCATCCGCAATGCCGTGTCCATAGCAGCTGAATAAGTATCGAAATGCTGGGCGCCGATGGCAAGAAATAGCTGGGCGTCAAGTCCGTGCATGAACCTCTTCACTCTCTTCTCTTCAGTATCCACCAAATACGGAGCATATCTGGACAACTGCGTGAACTGGACATCGTACTCAGACACCGTCATCCCTGGAGTCTTGATGAAGGCCTCAAAACTACGAGCCCTAGCGTCACTAATGCTCTCTGGAAGGAAACGATCCAGAAATACCGCTGTAAACTCGGCCCAAGTCATAGGAGGTAGACCTGCAGCTCGACCTCTCTCGACGGACTCAAATCACGTCTGCACAAGGCCTTCTAGAAGGAAACTCGCAAGCTCCACCCATCGATCGTCAGAACATCTGAGCGAACGACAAATCCTGGGTAATCTGTCAAGGAATGTCTGTGGATCCTCCGCCGCATCGGTGCCGGTGAATACTGGAGGTCTCAGCCTCATGAAATCCTGTAGCGATACGGGAATGGCCACGGTAGTAGTGGTAGGAGCAACTGTCTGAGCAGCAGGTACTATGGTCATCTGTGATGTGGTAGGTACGTCCTCCGATCTCGGTGCACGACTAGCCTGTACTAAGGATCCCACCATCTGCCGTAGCTTCTGCATACCTCCTATCATCTGTCGTAGCTCCTCCATACCAGACTCTAGCCTATCCATGCGGCCTGGGGAAGGCGGATCAGTCTGTCCCTGAGGCGTGGGTATACCACCCTGCTCGGTCCTCGTCTCAGACGAGCCTGCTCGGATCTCATCTCAGGCGGCAGCCCTCTGCGCTCGCGTAGCCTTCAGCGGCATAGTGGCTGGTACAAGAAACAGGATAGTAAGAACAATGCAATAGAATCATAGGATACACGGAATTGAAGAAGGAATTTCAAGAAAGTATATCCTAAAGTCACCTAGGCGGAGTACCGTATCGCAAGTATGCTGCGGACATACGCACGCTACGTTACCCTGCTTAAGCCACTTACTCCATCTACCAAGGGTCATCCAACACTCAGGAAGGTAAAACCTATCGCTCTGATACCAACTTTGTCACGACCCGCAGGGTACGGAACGTGACTGGCACTTAAGTTACGAAATGTCTCAAGGCGTACGTAAAATAAGTAAGCAAAAGCCCAAAAATCAAAACCCAATTAAGAAAGTAGAGTGAAGGAAAAACCAATGTATTGAAAGCGATTTAATCCATTAAGTCACATCAAGCTTTTTAAAAGCAACATCCCTTTTTCCAAAAATTCCAGCAGAGTCTCCTTTGTAAAAACAGGCCCCCAAACGGGTACAAAACTGGAGTATAAATGAATAATCATGAAATATGGCATCCCCAAGCGGGAGCTAGCTCTTCGCCTCAAGGCGGTCACAAATCCCACGCAATGTAAAACAGCAATGTGCATAAATAAGCATAAGAAGCACAAGTAAAATAACATGTCGACTCAAGTGAGCTCGATCCCAAAATACAGCATAAAAATCCACAAATCTCACAGTCTCGCCTCTAGGTCAATATACAATAATACAAATAACAGGTGCAGCTGATACAGTAGATGGAGTAATCTAGGTACAATGAATATACAAGGTGGTACAAAATGATAACACAACGCACCTACAAGCAAAAGCCTCGAGTCCAGGCAAAAGAGGCAAAAGAAGCTAGTGCGCCCACCGCTACTGTGCTGACGGAGCGGGCGTGCAAAAAGGCTGTGGCACAACAGGGGTGAATTGCCAACTCGTGAGTAATAAATAACATCTATAGAGGCTATCGCAAGCATGCACACAAGTATCTTAGCATCTACAATACAGATATGGCAGGATATACTAGCAGGTATGTATGCAACATGAATGTACTAGCAGATATGTATGCAATATGAATCAACTCGTGATCTGAATATGTAAGTATAAGTAATCACATTTTTCTTTTAGGAATCTCTTATTGATATATCATCACAATACCAATAGAATCAACAAGAATCCGTTTCCAGCATCGACACCTCAAAGCTGTCTCAATCTCATGTATCCATATCATAGTATCTTTGGCCTCAGCCGTCCGGCTAGCCCATCTCAAATATCAATATCTCATCATCTCGCGGCCACGGTCGGTATCCTTTGGATATCCGCCGTGCCAAAAAGTCACCGGTAGGTAGTCCATCCCCTGCCAGGCTCAACGCCATCATCTGCGACCTTCTCGCCCCGGGGTACCTTACCGGGCCCACCATATACCCGAGATGGTTCATCCAACTCCTCGAAACGGGTCTCGAAAACCACAGCAAACTCATGGTGGACGACACTTACATCACTAGAAAAACGCAACTTTGCTTATTTTAAAAAGTACTAAGTTTGGAAATTCTTGCGGCTTCCCCCGAAATCCAGAAATATCATAAATCTCAAGAAATCATCATGAGTGCATATGTCAATGATAATGAATGCATATGGTATCAATAATCCAGTTGCAATGTATGATTAATAGCCTACGCATTAGCAAATGATGTAATGAGGTACATGCACATGAATAGCAATTCTACGATTTCATTTTAAGGATTTAATGCAAAAGCACAATTTTAAGCATCAATATGGTGACAATGTTCTAGATTATAAGTTATCTAGTGTTGTGGCATGGCAATTACCAAGGCGTGTGTGTACGCATAAATAGTGCTCGTGCTGCATATAAAAACCCTGGTAATGGTGCATGTGTCCTATAGAATAAGTCCGCATATGTATGTCAGTATAGAGCATGAATGTAGCAGATAACCTACATGTGTTGTATTTCTAGTTACTATCATCACTAGGTATCTTTTAAATTACTAAAACTATCGGGCGACTTGTGCCATCCAAACGATTATCCCCCGTAGATGTTACATCTACTCATCCGTGATCTCATGCTAGGTGTGTCCGACTACCTGCTTTCCTTTCTCCGCGGCGCTCGAAGTTCCCGCCTGCGAACCTAGAATTTACATAAAGCAACACATAAGCTAAAATACTGCAAAAACGCGATATTAAAACAAAACGAGAAACTCGCATCGCGAACTAAACGCGCGCGCATACGTATCGTGTGTGCATACGCCAAAACCAACGCGACACGCTGTGGCACACAGCGATACGCCGTGACACACAGCAAACCAACTCAACACGCATCGTACGTGTCGCGCAAGTCCCACTACGCTAAAAATAGGTAACAGGTCCTAGATTTTACCTAGAGAAAAAACAATGAAAATAAAAAAGACCAAACCCCTCAGCAAAACTACAGACAACTACATAACAAAACCCAAATCACTTCACCAAAATTTGGCAGGCGGCAAGGGGGGATGATACCGGCCAAAACCCGGTGGAGTGTGCCCTGGTCTCTACCCTAGGATCCTAACACCATTCACAGCCTAGTTTATAAGTTTGCTTACTAAGAAAACTACCCTAGATACAGCAGATTCTACGTATCCTAAAGTTTTATTTTTTAATAAAAACGCCTTAAAGCACTAAGTTTGCAACAATAGGGTGTTTGTGAAATTAGGTGAAGTTACAAGAGTCAAGTGATACCAACAGCAAATATTATAGCCACTCTAACCTAGAAACCCTAATCTACCCTATTCTCCAACTAAACCATCAAAAATACCGTCAAAAGTCCACCAAAACATAAAAAGCTAACCAACTCTCTCCCAGATTTCACCAACAGCAGAAACCCAAAACTCAAACAATACCACACACTGGAAAACACTCACCGACGCCACTACCCAAAGCACAACCACCCATCTCTTCATGGGGGCCGGCGACGCCGGAAAATAGAGGGAGGTCGCCGGATTTTCAAGAGAAAAACCGGCACAAAAACCCTACACGCTACTCTAAAATGCCTGCACAATATTCTGTAGGTGTTTGCTAAACTATATAATGATCAAGGTTGTAGCAGATCACGGATATCCTAATAGTCTATAAAAAAAAGCTAAGTTACACCAATCTGCAACGAACTAGTATTTTAATGAAATCTGGGGTAAATCCTAAGATAACTGGCCTTAACAGCACCTAGTCAAGCTATACAACCAGTAAAAACCAACACTTGGTCAAGTCTCACTCGAAATACCCAAAACTAGCACTAAATCACAATATAAACACTAACTAAACTAAATAACCATATGATAAACAAGCAAGGAAATCAAGTTAAGAGATTATACCTCAAGAGGTCCTAGGATGTAGGAGAAGAGAAGAAGAAGAAGAAGAAGAAGAAGAGTGTGTTGCTGCTGCTGGAGCAGCTATTGCTGATGCTTTGCTGTTGCTGTAGTTGCTGCTGCTATTACTGATGCTGCTGTGCTGCTGCTATTGCTGATGCTGCTTCTTGTTGTTGGTGGTGTGCTGGTGCTGATGCTGCTGTTGTTGTTATGTTGTTGTGGTTGCTGATGCAGCTGATGCTGTGCTTGTTGCTGCTGCCGTTGCCACTCCTGCTGCTGCTGCTTCTGTTGTTGTTGCTGTAGCTGTTGTTTCAGCTGCTGCTGTTGTTTTTGGGTGTGTGTGTGAGAGTGAGAGGGAGAGATGTGAGTGAGAGAAAGCAATTGATTTGAAACAAACAATGAGAGTCAACCCCTCTCTCTCTCTTCATTAAATGCCAAGCATGGCACATCCATCATGCCCTCTCTCTCCTCTACACAAGTCAACCCCTAACTAATCTCAAATTTTAAAAACTCAAATCCCCTAATTAAAACTATTTATCTTAACATATGGGTTAACCCACCATGCTCATCTAAACATGGTTTAACCCTAGACTTAACCCAAGTTAACATGCACAAGTGTGTGCAGTCCAGATAAAATTCTAATAAAATATTCATAAAATCCGATAATTTATTTGAAAACCGTTTTGGTAAACTTTTTACCAAAACCCCCATATTAAAACACAATTACCACTAATCACATTCTAAGGTGTTATAGTGACTTAAGTAGAGTGACGTATCGTGTGTATGTTCCGCGGCATACTTACGATACGCTTCTCCGCTTAAGGAACCTTAGGATGTACATTTCCTTGCGTAGTATTATATTCATTTCTATGATCTATCCTCATCGATATTGGGTTATGGTATTTGCTGCCATGATTACGCGCAGAGAGAGCTACGGCTAGAGTTGCGTCAGCACGAGATCGTCATGGACGGACTGACCAGGGCGTGATTCCAGGGACATACGATTTGCGTAGAGGCGTCGTTTTATTATGTTTTCACGCCATGAGTGTTTGATGGATCCCTTTTACGAGATTTCTCGGACGTGCAGATCAGCACCAGAGGATTGTGCTACTGCTAAAGGCCAGCCAGAATGTGATGACCGTCGATGCACCGATTATTTGATGATTGAGGCACTGTTCAGTGTGCGGACAAATGAGCCAGTTGCTGCTGCGAACGACGAGATATCGCACAGATGGTTGGAGCTGTTTCAGCACGAGTGTATATATAGAGATATTATAGAAGATCGCTAGTCACCCGAGGATGAATGACTAATACATGTGGTTCGTTCGCTTACCTCGATGCGAGGTCATCAAATTGATTGATTCCAGCTAGAGACGACTTCACGCAGGTACGTTGGGAGTCGATAGAGACGATCGAATGTCAGAAGCCCATTTTCCAAGTTTAAGGTATTCAGAGACAAATAAAAGTAATGCTATGGACCCTCTAGAAGAATGAAACCCTAACTCGACATAATAACCATGAGAACGCTTTGAAACCTTAGGGTTTGCGGCAGTTCAACCGTGCCATTAGTGAGGCTTGGGTTTGCCCTTATACGGTTGGTCCACAGGTACTGTGGCATGTACTGCAATACTATTAAACTGTACCCAAGATGTTGAACTTTGATTTGGATTGAAATGTGCTGTATACCGTCGATTTTGATTGTGACACGCGATATTTGTTTTGTTCACCTTGTGCACCGGATTGGATTTTACACATGTTCGGCGCTTGATATTGGATTTCATGATTTCTTGCATGTTGAATGCACATGATTTATATTTTGTTCATGCATGATGGATGGACCTGATTTGGATTTTCGCGCATGTTGGGCGCATGTTATGACATGCGATTTTGGTGCACACCGGATGCACTAAATCGGGATTCTTCATGCATATTAGATGCACCTGATATTGTTGTCAGGCACACCCGTTGACTTTGACAGGTGTTTCGTACGCACCCGTTGCACTTAGATTTTGTTTCTGTCCACATGTATGGCACGTTCATGGATTTCGATTTCCGTGCGCACCAGACGCACATAGCATTCATATGCATATTTTGGGATTGATTTCTTATGGAGCAGTACGTTTTTATGATATTTGCTATTTGTTTTCGTACTGAGTAGGACTAGTCAGAGGAAAGTACCTGGATATATATTGCATGCATTGATAGCTATCGAAGGGATTTCCAAAAAAAGGGGAGCTATAGCCTCAATATTTACCTACGTGTTTGATATGACATGAAACGTTTAAAAACAAGAAAACCCTTCTAAATTATTTTCAAAAAGGCGGGACGTACATATTAAACAAAGGAAAAGTATATATATAGTTATTTTCTTACAATAGACGTCCGCCGCTGTGTCGCGATACGTGCATCGCACAGCAACATGAAAGTTTTAGCGTGCATTTCCTCCAGATGTTTACATTTATATCATATTGGTTTTCGTATTAGATTTAGCATTTGTGTCTTCACCATGACTCCGATGATTACGGGATGCTTGACGGAGTTTTGATTTGGAGTTATCTGCTTATTTTTCATGCGCATGCATTGCGCCATGATGAGTTTTATGTATTGATGATTTCGGAGCCCCGACGACTTTGACTTTTTACTGAAATGTTTTAGTATTTGAGGGGTTTAAATTTAAATTCGGGGACCGAATTTCTTTAAAGGGGGGAGACTGTAATATTTCAGAAAAATAAAATATTATTTTTGGGGATTTTTATAATTAAATAATATTATATTGAATATTTTAACAAGGCGGTATAATTAAATACCGATAAATTTGGAAAATTATGGAAATTACTGAAATGAGGGTGCTTTATTGGATGTAAGCAAATTATGAAATTTTATAATTTAGTATGCACTATTTTAATGCTAATCGTGGTTAAATATCTCTAATCGCGCATTAAGTATGTTTTGTGCAAAACATGCACCATATCATTTTTACATTTGTGTTACATTTTCCTACATGGCCTTCTCTTCATTTTCATTCATGGTTTTGGTTTTATGTGAGAAGAGAAAAGAGAAGGAAAAGAAAATAGAAAAGAAAATAGAAAACATTAAACAATATGGTACAGGCAAGAGAGAGAGGTGACGGTCAAACCTTGGTCATGACACTTAGCTCCCTTCATTTGTTTCCTTCATCTCCTTTCCCTCTCTCACGCCCATGGCAGCACCCATCTCCCTCTCCAACAAAACCCTAACAAACATCTTCAAATCTTCATCAAAAGTCCTTCTCCACTTCTATAAAAACATGCACAAGCCTCCTAGCTACACTTTGGACAAAGAAAAATGGGATTTTGATGCTCTAGGGGATTCTTGAGTCCCAAATGAGGTAATTCTTTCACTTTAAGTGTAGTAATTCAACTCTTTTAGCAACCTTGCATGTTTAGATGTGTTGAAGTGGGATTTAGTGTACTTTGGAAATTACTAGAGAGGGTTAGGGTTTAATTTGAGTTGTGTGATGAACTTGAGTGTATTTTGTAACCTTGAAATCCCCCATGGTTTATTAACCCAGACCAAACACTAATACCAAACATGAAACCTAAAATACGGAAAAACAGAAACTTGTTATGTCGGTTTTGTGAGTATTTGAGGGTGCAGGGAAATCTGGAGTGAACTGGGATTTTTAGGAGAGAAGCAAACAAGTCCAGAGACCAAATTGAGACACCACGAGACCACCCTACCAAAACGAACCCCAACTGAACACCCCAAACTGAGCAGGCCGGATTTACTAGGGATGTGGCCGGCCACTTGGTCGAGTCAGGTGTCTAGGTCGCTTCCATAGCTCATATACACCCTATATATCACCCCAGTAATGTTTGTGCACCTTGTTTTCACCTTAAACGAAATCTGGGACCATTTTAGTGGGTTGGTGCTTTTAATTATTTTGTGTTTATGAATTCAAGTTTTAGTAATTTGGTTTTAACTCGATGGTTTGACGATTGTACATCGACATCGAGGGTTGTTTGGTTATTCTTGCATGCTTAGGCTATAGCTTTTGACCAATGTGTGATACGCGTGCTGATTTGGTTTTCGTATGTCGTTTCGATTTTGAATTGTACTTTAATGCGGCACGATATGTTGTTATATGTAGGTACCCCTATGTGGACTTCGAGACGACAAGCAAGCGCGTGGCGACGTCTGTTAGTGTATATGCCCTAGAGGCCATTACTGTATCATACTAGTTTGTATATTACTTAATGGAAGATTGGGATATTCACAGTTGTATATACAATCTTGCTCGAAATGGTAGTATGCTACTTGGTTTGTCTCTGCTTTAATATGTGCATGTGTTTCTTTTAGCATATTGCTGGTATACATATTAGTAGAGCCCTTAGGATCTTTGCTTGATTACCAGCGTTGTGATGGCGCTCGCACTCGTAGGAGCTGGGTAATCTATAAGCACATCCTTATACAGGTCCCTGGTCGTTGGACTATCGAGACAGGGCATCGATACTCCGGAGTAGACTAGCGTATGCGCTTCTTATCCCAGTGTGGGAGACGGTCTGTCCCACAGCCGTTAGTACGTCGTACTTGGGATAGTATGCGGGTGCTCGTTAGGTTACGAGTACACTGGACAGGACTCGTCGGGAACTGTTGGTTGGTAATATACCTATCGTCAGTTATCAGTTCCCAGGTGACATGAGTACAGCTTAGTCCGCTGACTTGACACTGTCACTTCGCCTCGAGTGTGTTCCCACTGCACTTTGATTACTACCCTACCACGGCTCAGAGGAGTCGTGCAAACAGGTAGTTTTTGGGTGCAGTCCCGAAGCACTTGAAGGCAGTGACGGTTAGACAGGATTCGTCTCTCCCGGTATTGGGGGTTGACATCGCGCTGTGTCCAGGAGAGCCATTACACAAGTAGTCCCTGGCCAGGGCAAGCGAGATATACTGGTAGGCTTCCAGTGTTATCTCAGGGTGTTCTGGGCTACACTCCGACACGACTTGTACCGCTATTAGGGGACTGACGTTCACCGCCCCCCTAGGCCCGCCATGCGATGTATCAAACGAACAGATCGGACTGTACGGAGATTGTCACATACAGGCTCAGTAGGAGTGCAGATGGGGTTCACCTCGTCAGTCTTCTTATCGACATCTACCTGGGGACCGTTACGTACAGCTAGTGCCGCTTGCGGTCTGTGGTTAAACCCACTGCCAGCGTAGTGTCGAGTCTTTAGAGTCCCACACAGAGAGCTATTCGCCTTTAGGCAAAATGAGTAGAGGTCGCAAGGTTTTGCGACAGGGTTCGTTCGCATCCGCGCACTTGTGCACGTTTGCTGTCCGGACAGTTTATACTAGCGGGCTTTGGTTTAAGCCGGATCCTAGTATATGATTTGAGATTGGTTTTTCTCAGAGTATTCGTGTTCCTCGGATCACGAATGCGGGTGCGTATGCACAGTTGCTTGAGATTGAGGGAGAGGACCTTGTTTAGGGTTAATGACTATTGTCATTTTATTAACCCTATTGCTTTTGTGTGTATTATTGTTAATTGATAATTAGCTTAATTATTGTGCATGGTTGTTGTTGTTGACCTTTTGACTTCATTGACTTGTTGACCAAGTTGACAATTTGACCATGATCATTTCATTTGGAAGATGCTCTTTGATCCTTGCAATTTGCATTAATAGTGAAATGATAATGGTCACCTCTTGATTAAACCATAACAATTTTCTAGCTAATTAATTAATTAAAATATCACACACATATTAGTGAGAATGGCTCACTAATAATTCATTCTCTCATATCTTTTCTCTCTCTTGCTCATCCTCTCCCTCAAGCTCTCTCCCTCTCATGTGTTGAGAAACAAAAAGCTTGAGAAAAACCTTCACTTGATCTTCTCTACTCTCTTCTAGGGTTCAAGTCTTAGCATTTCTTGCACTCTAGTTACTCCTAGCTTGGAGTTGAAGCTAAAGGTCGAGGCTTTCGGGTGGATCGTTCTTTGACGGGAGAAGACAAGCAAGGTGACATCTTTCTACCATTCCGGCGAGCAAGGAGAGAAGGAGTTCGAGCTCAAGGTATAACCTTTCTACAACTTAGCTAGTTGTAAGTTTGCTTTAGCTAGTTTTCGTTTAGCAAAGATCCTCACAAGCAAGGTCCATGTTGCCTAAGTCATTAAAAATCCAATTTTTATTATGTTTTCCGCCTCCCCGCAAGCACCGGGGTGGGCAACGTGGACTTACAGTGGTATCAGAGCCTAACTAAACTCAAACTAGCTAGGTAGTGAAGTGTAACGAAGTTTCGAAACCGGAAAATCCAAAAACCAAACTTTTGCAAAACCCTAGTTTCTGTTAAAAATTTTTCTGCTCTAAATGAAAAACTTTATACTTGTAAATTCGGCTCCGGGTTTTGTGTGAACACCCAAGAAAAACGATGCCCTAATTCATTCAAACCGCCGCGCTTCCGCCGCACGAGGTAGCCATGTGCCGCGGAAGCGCCGCCGTTTGTCGTCTTCTGTGCATCGTTTTTCGTGCAGTGTGTGTCTTTGTTGGTTTTGGGATTTTTAAAATATATTATATGTGCCCAGATTTTCCAGAACTAAAATTTACTTTTGGGGGCCTATAAATCCGTATTTTTTTCGGAACTTCACTACACTTTGACTACATCGGTTATATCTGTGATGCTTGCATGTATTGAACGTCGGCTAATCGCTATAAGACGATTAGTCGGGGTTATACATGATCTGTGATTGTTATTGGTTTGTGGATATGAATGGATTGGATTGTCGCGGGTGAATGGCCGGGGTGGATGTGAGATGAGCATTGTTTTTCTTTCATTCATTTGTAACATGTAAATTGATGTAATAATATTATTTGTATGGCCGCACAACCGGGTCGGGGTTGTAGCCGTCATTGTATAATTCTTTTTACTGTTTTTGCTCCTAGGATAGACCCATGGAGGGGTGCACAAACTACCGGGTATCTCGAAGTGCCGAGTGGCCTACTCACGGTGGTGAGGGAGGTTGCTTCGCTTCGGGTGCTTGGCGGGTAGTTTGCCGCACCCGTAGGGGTCTTGGGTGGGGTATTGGCCATTCACCGCGACCGTGTAATCCGCTTTGCGTTGCAGGCTCGAACGCATTGCGGATTCCTAGTATATCCAATGTATTCATCTGTGATCTGTAATGTCTATCATTGCTATATATTTATATATAATAACTATTTAGGCGTTGCTTATGTTTTACAGCCGCGCTAGCCCAGCCCCCGCTCTGTCGTTAGTTAAGTAACCTAACGGGTGATGACGGGGCCCCGTGGCGAATGCGAATGGCATAAGCGTACGTCATATTTTGGTTGTTTTCTGCAATGGTAGGATTAAATGATGGGACGCATTAAAAGAACTAATGCAAGAAATAAACCAAGTAAAAGTCGATTGGAACACTTTGAAAACCACTCGGTTCTTTTCAAAACTAAACTTTTAAACGCGGAGCTTGAACCACTCCTTTTAAAAGCTATCTCGTTCCATCGATTATATCAAGTTCACTACGTTCACGGTTTCGCCAAAACCATTCGTAGCCCTCCGTCATTCCACATGAATGGTCAAAAGTATTCAAGCTGTGTATTTTGGCCAAAGTCAAGGCATAGTGATTGGTAGCGTTTGGGCATTCATGTGCAGCATAGATAGATGCGTTGATTTAGGACAGTCGTGCTGCCATTTTGGCCAAAGTCAAGGTCATAAGAGCATGGGGCAAAAATCCACATCGGGAGTTTCATAAGTACTGAAACTTGCTAGCATTGCATACCATTTGGAGTGTGATGATTCTGGTAGGATTCCTTCGGTTTTATCACGCGATGATATTTGGATCCCGATCCTACTGTGAGTATATGCTACTCCTCGGGAAAACTCTCACTTAACGATCAATGCTATAAACCTAGTAGGTGCCTAGAAAGGTGTTAGCGGGGCTACGCCCACAGGGAAAAGAGGTTACTTAATTAAGGAACTTCGCGAAAGCGTTGGAAAACCTCCCTCGAAGTACCGACACTGGCCTGGCTGAACGGTTAAGCAAGTATTGTACGGTGAGAATGATCCCGGCTAATCCTTTTATTTATGGTTTGAGAAGGGATTCGAGAAACAGTGGGAGCCATCCAGTTTAGACAAACTAAAAACCACTCTAAACTTGCAAGAGCATCATGCTAAAGTGTTTATTTTCTCTCTCCTAATTGCAGCGACCATTCAACATGACCGGACTTAAGTTACTGTTAGATAAAAATATATTGACAGGGCCAAACTACAAAGATTGGCTCAGGAATGTCAAGATGGCGATCACTTATGACAAGCTGGGGTATATACTTACCACCAAAGCTCCCCCTGTCCCAGGTCCCACCTCCAGCGTCGCGGATGTAGAAATCCGTAAGACATGGGAGATAGATTGCGCGAGGGCCAGATGCCTCGTACTAGCCTCGATGGACAACGAACATCAGAGGAGGCACGAGAATATGGACCTAGAGTCCATATTTCTCCATACAAAAGAACTGTATGGAGAGCAGTCTCGTATCGCTAGATACGAAGTGTCGAAGAAGCTTTTTTCGGCAAGGTTGGCCGTCGGATCATCGGTAGTGGACCACGTGCTTAAGATGATCGGCTACATAGAGGAGCTCGCGGACCTTGGGACCACGTTGGAGAATGAACTCTATACCGATTTGATTCTCCAGTCCCTTCCTTCCACTTACGCCCAGTTCGTTCTTAACTTCAACATGCAAGGAAAGGAGGTTGAACTTGCCGAACTTCTGAACATGTTGAGGACTGCTGAGGGCACCTACAGAAGGGTAGGGAGACATCCACTTTGTTTGTAGGAGGATCTTCCTCTTCTAGGTCCAGGGCGAAAGCCAAGGGCAAGAAGAAGAAAGCCCCCGCCAAACCAAGAGGCGGTGTCGGTAAAGTGGATACGAAAGGAAAGGGTAAAGCAACAAAAGTAGCGGGGAAGATGGTGGGGAAGGAAGAATGCTTCTATTGTCACAAAAGTGGTCACTGGAAACAGGATTGCAAGGCTTGGAAAGCCAGAACACAGGATTTGAAGCGAGTTGCAGCTTCAGCTTCAGGTGTGTATGTTATTGAAAACTGTCTATCAATAAACTCTACATCCTGGGTATTGGATACCGGATCAGGATCTCATATCTGTAATTCTTTGCAGGCGTTGAGAAAGCGTAGAGTTTTGAAGGCAGGTGACATGACCCTCAGAGTTGCGAACGGTGCTAGCATGGATGCTGAGGCCGTGGGGGACTATCACCTGGGATTATCAGATGGACACTTTTTGGTTTTGCGTAGTTGTTATTATGTACCAAATGCAACCTGTAATATCATTTCTGTATCTTTATTATCTAAAGAAGGTTATGAATTTGCATTTGTAAGTAATGTAGTGAACATTCACCTTAATCAAGTTTTGATTGGGTCAGGTACATTGAACAACGGTATATACGTTTTAAACCAACCACAAGTTTTCAATATCCAGAATACACACAAAATAAAGTCTCCAGAAATTAATAAAACTTTCTTATGGCATTGTAGACTGGGTCACATCAATGAAGAGAAGATTGACTAAGTTACATACTGAAGGATATTTGGATCCGTTCGAATATCAATCGTATGCAACTTGTCAATCCTGTCTCAAAGGAAAGATGACAAAGGCTCCGTTTTCTGGACACGGAGAAAGAGCGAGCGAGCTCTTGGGACTCGTACACAGCGACGTGTGCGGTCCAATGTCTACACATGCGCGAAGCGGTTATTCTTACTTCATTACCTTTACAGATGATTTTTCAAGGTACGGTTATGTCTTCTTAATGAAACATAAATCCGAGGCTTTTGAAAAATTCCAGGAATATAAGAATGAAGTAGAAAAACAAACCGGCAAAAGTATCAAGATTCTAAGATCGGATCGAGGTGGAGAATAATTAAGTGCCGAATTCCTGAACTATTTAAAAGAGAATGGAATTCTCTCTCAGCTTACTCCTCCATACACTCCGCAACATAATGGTGTATCGGAGAGACGGAACCGGACCCTATTGGATATGGTACGGTCCATGATGAGTAACGCTGAGTTACCGCGATCGTTCTGGGGATATGCGCTAGAATCAGCAGCATACCTTTTGAACCGAGTTCCAACTAAGACTGTGCCTACTACACCATATGAAATGTGGTGTGGGAAGAGACCCCATCTTAATCACATTAAGACATGGCGATGTCCAGCTTTTGAAAAAAAGCAGCATGCGGACAAGCTCGAGGCACGCTCAGTACAGTGCAAGTTTGTGGGATATCCGAAGAACTCCAAGGGATATTACTTCTATTGCGAAGAGGAACAAAAAGTCCTTGTTTCTCGCCATGCCCACTTTCTAGAACATCAGTTCATAGAAAAAGAATTAAGTGGGAGCGCGATAGAACTGGAAGAAATTCCAGAACCGCAAGCTATTACTGAAAGCTTAGTAAAACCAGAGGGTTCAAAAGATCAAGACATTCCTACGCCACTCCGCAGGAGTAGTAGGCAGTCTCATCCGCCTGAGAGGTACTACGGTTTTCTCATTGACGGGGATAGAGAGGACTGCATCCTAGATTGTGATGAGCCTACTAGCTTCCAGCAAGCCATTCAGAGCGTCGACTCGGTAAAATGGCTGGATGCAATGCGGACCGAGATGGAGTCCATGTACACCAACAAAGTATGGACGTTGGACATTGCTCCAGACGGGGTAAAACCCGTAGGATGCAAGTGGATCTTCAAAAGGAAGATTGGTGTAGATGGACAGGTTGAGACCTATAAAGCTAGAGTGGTAGCAAAGGGTTTTCGTCAGCGACCTGGTTTGGACTATGACGAAACCTTTTCTCCAGTAGCTATGCTGAAATCCATTCGGATCCTTCTTGCCATCGCTGCTTTCCACGATTATGAGATTTGGCAGATGGACGTAAAGACAGCTTTTCTAAATGGTCATTTAGAGGAGTGTGTCTATATGGACCAGCCAGAGGGTTTCATTCAGGGTGGGAGCAGCGGAAAGGTGTGCAAGTTGCTCAAGTCGATTTATGGACTCAAGCAGGCATCGCGGAGTTGGAACATCTGCTTTGATGAGACGGTCAAAGAATTTGGCTTTATCAAAAATCCAGATGAACCATGCATCTATTGTAGATTTGTAGTGAGAACTGTAGTATTCCTCGTTTTATACGTGGATGACATTCTCTTAATAGGAAATGACATTCCTATGCTACAATCTGTCAAGGGGTTCTTGTCACACAGGTTCTCCATGAAAGACCTGGGTGATGCCTCATACATTCTGGGTATCCGGATCTACCGTGACAGATCCAAGAGGATATTAGGACTTTCTCAGTCCAGGTACATCGACACCATACTGAAGAGATTCAGTATGGAAGATTCCAAGCGCGGTAATTTACCGGCTTGTCACGGGATCACCCTCTCCAAAGAGATGTCTCCCAAGACTGATTTGGAGAGGGATCGCATGTCTATTATACCCTACGCTTCTGCGGTAGGCTCTATAATGTATGCGATGTTGTGTACCAGACCGGATGTGGCTTATGCACTGAGTGTGGTAAGCAGGTATCAGTCAAACCCTGGGGAGAAATATTGGATAGCAGTAAAGAACATTCTCAAGTACCTGAGAAGGACTAATGAGATGTTCTTGGTGTATGGCGGAAAAGACCTGCAGATTGAGGCCTTTGCTGACTCCAGCTTCCACAATGACAAGGATGATTCCAAGTCCATGTCGGGTTTTGTCTTTACCCTCAATGGAGGGGCGGTGTGTTGGAAGAGCTCCAAACAGGAAACCGTGGCTGACTCGACTATGGAAGCGGAATACATCGCTGCATCTGATGCCGTAAAAGAAGCTGTCTGGATGAGGAAGTTCTTGAAAGAACTTCAGGTGGTTCCGTCCATTGTTGACCCAATACCTCTGTATTGCGACAACAACGGGGCTATAGCTTTAGCGAAGGAACCCAGGTCCCATCAGAAATCCAGACACATCTTAAGGCGGTATCACCTGATCAGGGAGATTGTGGATCGCCAGGAGATCGAGGTCCGGAGAGTTGCATCAGAGGATAACACAGCAGATCCATTCACCAAGGCCTTGCCCCAGACTCAGTTCGAGCGGCTGATCGAGATGATAGGTCTTCGATACGCCAGTACATGGCCTTAGTGCAAGTGGGAGATTGTTAGTGTATATGCCCTAGAGGCCATTACTGTATCATACTAGTTTGTATATTACTTAATGGAAGCTTGGGATATTCACAGTTGTATATACAATCTTGCTCGAAATGGTAGTATGCTACTTGGTTTGTCTCTGCTTTAATATGTGCATGTGTTTCTTTTAGCATATTGCTGGTATACATATTAGTAGAGCCCTTAGGATCTTTGCTTGATTACCAGCGTTGTGATGGCGCTCGCACTCGTGGGAGCTGGGTAATCTATAAGCACATCCTTATACAGGTGCCTGGTCGTTGGACTATCGAGACAGGGCATCGATACTCCGGAGTAGACTAGCGTATGCGCTTCTCATCCCAGTGTGGGAGACGGTCTGTCCCACAGCCGTTAGTACGTCGTACTTGGGATAGTATGCGGGTGCTCGTTAGGTTACGAGTACACTGGACAGGACTCGTCGGGAACTGTTGGTTGGTAATATACCTATCGTCAGTTATCAGTTCCCAGGTGACATGAGTACAGCTTAGTCCGCTGACTTGACACTGTCACTTCGCCTCGAGTGTGTTCCCACTGCACTTTGATTACTACCCTACCACGGATCAGAGGAGTCGTGCAAACAGGTAGTTTTTGGGTGCAGTCCTGAAGCACTTGGAGGCAGTGACGGTTAGACAGGATTCGTCTCTCCCGGTATTGGGGGTTGACATCGTGCTGTGTCCAGGAGAGCCATTACACGAGTAGTCCCTGGCCAGGGCAAGCGAGATATACTGGTAGGCTTCCAGTGTTATCTCAGGGTGTTCTGGGCTACACTCCGACACGACTTGTACCGCTATTAGGGGACTGACGTTCACCGCCCCCCTAGGCCCGCCATGCGATGTATCAGACGAACAGACCGGACTGTACGGAGATTGTCACATACAGGCTCAGTAGGAGTGCAGATGGGGTTCACCTCGTCAGTCTTCTTATCGACATCTACCTGGGGACCGTTACGTACAGCTAGTGCCGCTTGCGGTCTGTGGTTAAACCCACTGCTAGCGTAGTGTCGAGTCTTTAGAGTCCCACACAGAGAGCTATTCGCCTTTAGGCAAAATGAGTAGAGGTCGCATGGTTTTGCGACAGGGTTCGTTCGCATCCGCGCACTTGTGCAAGTTTGCTGTCCGGACAGTTTATACTAGCGGGCTTTGGTTTAAGCCGGATCCTAGTATATGATTTAAGATTGGTTTTTCTCAGAGTATTCGTGTTCCTCGGATCACGAATGCGGGTGCGTATGCACAGTTGCTTGAGATTGAGGGAGAGGACCTTGTTTAGGGTTAATGACTATTGTCATTTTATTAACCCTATTGCTTTTGTGTGTATTATTGTTAATTGATAATTAGCTTAATTATTGTGCATGGTTGTTGTTGTTGACCTTTTGACTTCATTGACTTGTTGACCAAGTTGACAATTTGACCATGATCATTTCATTTGGAAGATGCTCTTTGATCCTTGCAATTTGCATTAATAGTGAAATGATAATGGTCACCTCTTGATTAAACCATGACAATTTTCTAGCTAATTAATTAATTAAAATATCACACACATATTAGTGAGAATGGCTCACTAATAATTCATTCTCTCATATCTTTTCTCTCTCTTGCTCATCCTCTCCCTCAAGCTCTCTCCCTCTCATGTGTTAAGAAACAAAAAGCTTGAGAAAAACCTTCACTTGATCTTCTCTACTCTCTTCTAGGGTTCAAGTCTTAGCATTTCTTGCACTCTAGTTACTCCTAGCTTGGAGTTGAAGCTAAAGGTCGAGGCTTTCGGGTGGATCGTTCTTTGACGCGAGAAGACAAGCAAGGTGCCATCTTTCTACCATTCCGGCGAGCAAGGAGAGAAGGAGTTCGAGCTCAAGGTATAACCTTTCTACAACTTAGCTAGTTGTAAGTTTGCTTTAGCTAGTTTTCGTTTAGCAAAGATCCTCACAAGCAAGGTCCATGTTGCCTAAGTCATTAAAAATCCAATTTTTATTATGTTTTCCGCCTCCCCGCAAGCACCGGGGTGGGCAACGTGGACTTACAACGTCGGCATCGGCAAGCGAAGGTCAAGGTGAGTAGATTTATATCTACAGGGGAAGTCGGGTAGATGGCGTATAGCACCCCCGCAGTTCGTAGTGTAGTGGATGATATGATATTTGTTTACGTACGTGTTGTGAATTTGGATAATGGTGTCGTAGTTGATTTCTTAGTCACGAACCATACAATAGGTTTGCATACACGCACACGCACACCCTTGCATGCATTATTATTACTTGTGCGTATATGGGGATACGTATATATATATATACACACACACACATAGGTATGGGATTATGTATATATATACGTATACCTATACTTGGATAATGAGGATTGTATATGATATTTGGAGATGAGTCGATGAGGTTGGTCATGATGCCACGATCGGTGATGTGATTTGGATCGTATTATGAGATACGACATGTGATGATAGCGGATCGGTAGGCGATGTGTTTTCATACACACGCATTTATATACATGTTGATGGTATCAGATCGTACTAGACTGTAGATCAGTACCCCTAATTCATGATGTGATGATAAGGATACCAGGTAAATGATGAGATAGATGTGATAGTTGAACCGTACCCAGATTTGGGATGTCGTACGACGGATTTACCATACGAGATAACTATGATGATAGATCCACACTCTTGACTCGAGGATGTCATATGATATATTGTATCGTGCGTGATATTATTGAGGCGAGATCACCGACTATTATATATGTATATATATATCGACTCAGATTTAGGTGGTTTTCCCTTACCCTTTCGGTTAGACTGTTTGTTTAGTCCTGTAGTTTACTTATAGATGTTAGACTAGACTCGAGTCATACCTATTTCAAAACTAACGAATCGTGAGTATTTTAAAGATAGGCCAAGGGATTCTACGGATATTTTCAAAAGACGCGTCTTTTCTTAGAAACACCGTAGCCCTTATTTTTTTCCTAAACACCACGATTCGTCTTATTTCAAATGGCAAAACTGTATGACATTTATATATTGATGTAGATTCTTCACTGTTGTGTTTTTATTCATTTTCCGCATATTCTTGCTATTCGCATCGTGTTGCATGTTTAAATGTGTTTATTGTTATATTAAACCCATGCTGTCAGGACACCAGCACCATTATCGATGATGCGTATTCCACGTACACCTGCTTGCCGGCTCACACACTTCATCATCGATAATTGCTATGTCACTACACAGTAGGATTGTTGCATCAAGATATGACTCCTTGCATGACATACTTGCATACTGTCACGACCCGAAAAGTACGGAACATGACCGGCACTTAAATTACGAAATGTCTCGAGGCGTACGTAATCTAAGTAAGCCAAAACCTAGAAATCCAAACCAAGCAAAGCAGTAGAGTGAAGGAAAACCAATTTAAAAGCAAGAAGTTTAACAACATAAGCCGAAATATGCATTTTTAAAATATCAAGTCTTTTCTAAAAATTTCGGCAAAGTTTCCTTTATAAAAACTGACCCCAAACGGTTACAAACCTGATAAAGCATATGTAATGAATAAAGGCATCCCCAAGCGGGAGATAGCTCTTTTCGGCAACCGGCGGACAAAACCACACAATGCAATATAATATACAACGCCGAAGGGCGAGAATCAAAACTGAAAAGGAAACTCAAAACAACATGAAATCCATAATAATACAAGCGCGACTCTAAGGTCGAAATAATAAACATTGGTCTTCTATGTCTATCAAAATAATACAAGTCTGGTTTATGGAGTTTTACTAGATACAACTGAAATAACAAATATACAATGGTGGTCCTGATGCAAAAGAACCCACCTACGAAAGCAATCACCCGGAAGGGACAGTGTGCCAGCAAAACCACAACGAAACCTGTGCGGCAAAACCTGCAAGAAACTATGGCACAACGGGGGTGAGTTGCCAACTCGTGAGTAGAAAACATCTACAAAAATAAATCGCATGCATAACGCTATTCTAGGTCATATCAGGTAATATCCTCAAATAAATATCCTGGTCCAGCTATGTATAAGTGTAATACTGCATGCACGTGTTAGTATCTTAGATAGAAACATATCAGATATATGATGTATGAATGCATAACGAATGGAAACAGAATACATCATGAAATCAACAGAGAAGTCAGTGTCAAGCATCGACACAAAACGTAAATTTGGGCCCAGCATCGGCACGTAAATCCTCATATATCTCAGGCTCCGTATTATCTGCGGGATCGGCCCACGGGCTCCGACAGTATGGATCGGCCTATATCCATCTCATGACTCCGGTCGGTATCCTCCGGATAACCGCCGCGCCAGGTAAAATCACCGGTAGGTAGTTCTCCCCTGCCAGGCTCATCATCTACAACTCGAGCTTATTGCCCCGGGGTACCTTACCGGGCCCACCATGTACCCGAGACGGTTCATCCACTCCTCGCAACGGGTCTCGAAATCCAACAGCAATCATGAAAACTCATGGTGGACGACTCATACATCATGGGAAAACCGCAAATTGCATTTTTTTGAAAAAGAGGGAGAGAGAGAAGTTTATATATATTTTTGCGGTTTTCCCCCAAATCCAGAAATCTCATGGAATCCGAAATCCAAGAATCAAGAGTAAGTAAACAGTGAATATCGGCATAAATCACCGTAATACTGCATGACCAATGAGTATATATGAATGCAACTACTATCATGCAATGAATGCAATAGTTAAACTAGCATATGAAGTTATAACACGATGCAACTCTCCGCTAGCAAGTTATGTCAATAAATATAATTTTCTAAAGTGTACGTGACATGGCAATTACCGATGATGATGTGTGTGAGCCGGCAAGCAAGTGTACGTGGAATATACGCATCATCGGTAATGGTGCTGGTGTCCTGACAATAGGGTTTTCATGATAATTACATATAACATATGTACAAACATGCAATGCGATGAAACATCATGAATATACCGAAAGTGATGTAGTAATAGCAACACTGAAAATATACCTACCCAAAATACGAGTCATACAGTTTGGTATATAAACATACTCACGACTCCCCACTTTTGAAATGAGTAGGACTCGAGCCCAGTCAAAAGGGTAAGGGAATCCGCCTAAGTCTTAGTCGATCTATACATATATACCTGGTAGTCGGTGATCTCGCCTCAACAGTATCACGTACGATACTATAAATAATATGACATCCTCAAGTCAAGAGTGCGGATCTATCCTCATAACTATCTCTCGTACGGTAAATCTATCGTACGGCGTCCCAAATCTGGGAACGGGTCAAATATAACATTTTTCTCATTATTCATCTGGTATCCACATCATCACATAACGTGAGCAGGGGTACTGATCTAAATCTAGCACACTGCTAATATCATCAACACTAATCATGATCTGGCTACTGATCCACAGCCTCATACAATCCGGTGTCATCAATACTTATTATCATATAGGAGTATACATCGCCCAAGCAATCCATTATAAATATCTTAACATATCTTATCTCATATTCGATATATAACTCGTCAACTATCATAAATATATCATCAATATAGTATCGTCATCCAACAACCCGCTATAACATCATGACATATCTCGGTCGCGCACTAAATATCTCACGGCATCATGCTCAATCAGATCGACTCATTCCCAAGTATCATATAACATTCTCGTCATCCAAGCATATGAATATACCAATATAATTATGTACCTAATACGCACAAGGATATCAATGTATGCGAGTATGTGTATGTGCGTGTATGCAATCCTTACTGTAAGGTTTCGGGACTAAGAAATCGACTAGAGTCCTTCCTTCAATTTTCACTAACCCTAAACCCTAATCTCCTAAAACTTTCTTGCTAAAGTTCATATCACACCCTAACACATAAAAATATATATATCATATCCCATCATTTCTCACAACTTTTCGGGGGTGCTATACGCCATCCAACCGACTTCTCCTCGTAGATATAAATCTACTCACCTTACTTCTTGTGTGCCGATGTCGCCATCTTCATCTTCAACGTCTCGACATCATGTGGGGTACCTACACATATAATCCAATCGTAAATGCGTATTAAAATCACATCGGAAAACCAAAACGACACGCTAAAGGCCTATAGGTTTGAACCTATGGACCACGCCTTCAAAACCACCAACAACCCTCGATATCGTCGTACAAACGTCAAGTGATCGAGGTAAAACACAGATACAAAATCCAGAATTCAAAATACGCAAAACAAAACCCCGAAATAAAACAGCAACTCATGAAACTAGTCCCAGATTTTCCCCTAGGCCAAATTATCCAATTTTGCATATGTGGAGGGTTTAGATTACAGATACTGGAGCCACAGACGAAGCACAAACAAAAATGGTGGGACCCAGGCCGCAAATTGCGGCCTTCTAGGTTAAATCTACGTCCAGGTTGGGGAGATAGGGGCTAGGGTTTCAGTGGGGGGTCCTAGGTTGCCTGCATGCATTACTGTCCTTGCTAAATAATTTTTCAGGTCCCCGAGTGTTAGCAGATTTCCAAATACCATCAAAATTTCACAGTTTTTCCGATGTCGGGGTTTCTAAATTCGTATTCCGGGTTTATTCTATGGTTTCAGTCCAAGATAAAATCCCTACAGGGGTCATAAGGTCTCTACTAACCTCAATTACACTTCACAATTCAACATTTCTCAAAACCCTCTCTAGGAATTTTCTAAGTTCACTAATCATCGATATATCGGTTCTAACTCACAATAGAATCTAAGGTGAATGAAAAACAATAACAATGGTGCAGAAATTACCTCAATTGACAACTCAAGAATTTTCTTGAGTTGCCCAAAGTCCTCAAAATTCGATTTTTCTTGGTCCAATTTGCTTCCCTTGAGCTAGTGAACATCTTTAATGAAAATGAGATGGGCTTTTGGTGAATTTTGGTGATGAAGTGAGGCTTGAAAAGGGGGAGGGAGGAGGTGTTGCCATGGGAGTTGAGAGAGGAGAGAAAAGATGAAGAAGATGAATGATGAATGGAAATGAAATGAGAATCATGCTTGGTTGACCCCTCACCCTCTCTCTCTCATGCCCATCCCTCTTGCAATCATTGTGTCTCTTTGACTTTTCTTATTCTTTTTCTTTTCCTTTTCTATTCTTTTCTCTAATTAGAAACCAAAACAAAACAATAAAGCCATGTAGAAAATATAACACAAGTGTAAAAATGATATGGTGCATGCCATGTGCATAAAACGCGTTTAATGCGCGATTAGCGATATCTAATCGTGATTAGCGTTAAAAGTGCATATAAATAATCATAAAAATTCATAATTTGCATAAATCACATAAAACACCTTCTTTTCAGTAATTTCCATAATTTTCCGAATTTTTCCCAATTTATCGGTATTTAATTATACTGCCTTATTAAAATATTCAACATTTTATTATTTAATTATAAAAATTCCCAAAAATAATATTTTATTTTTCTGAAATGTTACACATACATATGTATTTGCACGTACATAGATGATTCTGGCTTGATTTTGGAGATTTGGGAAACGCAAGATATATTTTTAAACTGGATTCATTTTATAAGAGCGGTTTTCCCTCGATATGTGCATATTACTTTTCCAGGTTGCATGATATACGGATATGCTTACATTATGTTATATGTCACATACATCATGCTTTATGATTATATGCATTGAGATATGTTGTTTCCATGATATTTCTGGATTTGAGAACTGTGAGTATTTTAAGGGAAAGTATATACTGTTTTAAAAACCCGGTTTCTCTTGATATTATATTTCAGCAGCCACCATGAATTTTATCGGTTCTGATATATATATACCATATGCGAGGAGGAGTCGTAGGTCATGTGCCGGTACATGGTGGGGCCCGGTATGGTATCCCTGGGCAAGAAAGGGATGCTGTGTATACAGACGGTGAGCCTGGCAGAGGGACTACTACCTACGGGTGATTGTATTTGGGCTCGGCGAATATCCAGAGGATACCGACCGGAGTTGAGAGATGATATGAGCCGATCCGGACTGACGGAGCCCGTGGGCCGATCCGGACTGATGGAGCCCGATATATATATGAGGATTTACGTGCCGATGCTAGGCACGGGTTTCATGATATTTCGAATGTCGATGCTGGACACTCAGGTTCCATGATTTTGATGTGTCGCGAGGGACACACATTGATTTATATCCTCATACTTCCATGCATATACTTTATGATATTTACATGCATGATGTTTTTGTGTCATTGGTTAACACGTGGACGAGATCCACATGCATACATGCATTGATTATATAGTTGGATGATACCCACATACTTATAGACTTCATGCTATAGTTGACACTGATTTCATTGATGATACCTCATATTTATGATATGTTGCTACATGAGGCACTGACACGAGCACTTGGTATTACACTTGGTATAGATGTTTACCATTGCCACCTTATCATGCTTCAAACTTTATCATATTGAGAATATATACTACTGATCGTATTGACCAAGAATTGAGTCATACATACGATTTCTGCTCTGTGATGTTTTCTACTCACGAGTTGGAAACTCATCCCCGTTGTGCCGCAGTTTCTTGCACATTTTGTCGTACAGGTTTCATTGCGGTTTTCTGGCACACTACTTCCATTCCGGGTGATTGCTTGGGTAGGTGGACTCACTTTTATCGTGACCACCATTGTATATTTATTTTCTGTTGTATCTAGTAAAATTCCATCAACCAGACTTGTATATTATTTCAGACTTAGAAAACCAGTTGCTATTCTTTCGACCTTAGAGTCGCGCGTTGTATTGTTATGGTTTTCTTGATGATTTTGAGTTTCCTTTGAGTTTTGATACTCGTCCTTCGGCGTTGTATATCATATTGGTTGCGTGGTTATGACCGTCGATTGACGAAGAGCTAGCTCCCGCTTGGGGATTCCTTTTACCATTGTGCATATATTATTTATGTTGTACCCCGTTTGGGGCCAGTATTTACAAAGGAAACTCTGCCGAAATTTTTAGAAAAGACTTGAGATTTTAAAATGCATATTCGGCTTATGTTATTTAAAACCACTTGTTTTAAAAACACGTTGTCTTCACTTCTTTCTTAAAATGGTTTAGATTTCTAGGATTTCTTGGCTTACTTGAATTAGATGGGGTTTTATAGACTTCATATGATTCAAGTGCCAGTCACGTGCCATTTCGGGTCGTAACACGAGCATAGCGCAACATCAACCCCCTATACCAGGAGAGACGAATCTCCTCTTATCGCTCATTGCCTCCATGTGACTCAAGACTGTACCCAAAAACCACCGTTTTGCACATTCTCTTGAACGTGGTAAGGTGGAAATCACACAAGACTATATGACGATCTCGGGTCTACAGACTAACCTGTACCAGTGTCACCAGAGAACTGCTATCTGATGCTATGTATAATACCATCTAGGAGTTCTCGACGTGTCATGTTCAGTGTACCCAGTCTCCATTGAGCACCCGTATACCATCTTTGATATCAAACACCAATGGATGTAGGATCATCCATCGCCCATCATATGGATCAAGAAGCGTATACGCTAGTCTACTCTGGAATATCGATGCTTTGTCTCGATACACCCTCGACTAGGAACAATTAAAGGATGTACTTGTGGACTACCCTGGCCCCACTAGTATGATCTCCATCATAGTCTTGATAGTCAAGTACATATCCTAAGGGATTTATCAACATGTGAGAGTAAGACGGTATCACAATACAAGTCTACATATTAAGACAAAGAGAAACCAGATAGCATACTATCATGTCGAGCAAGAAAGTCCTCTCTATATATGTCTTAGCATCAACTATAATATACATCATATGTACAATAATAGTCTCTAAGGCATACATATAACTAACAATTTGTACTTGTAAAGTTGATTAATAAAGGTAGATAATTAGTTTAATTATTTCGCATTTAATTTCTGCATTATGATTTCCTTCTCTATCATTTCTTCTTTTATCTCTATCATGCGCGAGTAATTCTCCACTTGATAGGGTTCATAGGATTATGGTAGAACAATGGATGAGGAAATATTTTAACTTCTTTTATGTCTTATGAAGTTTATAAATTTTAACAAAAGAATCATTAACATCCTAATCGGGTGCGCTATCAATTTATTGATAGTCTTGACCGCGATTTGAGATCAAATTAACAATTGTTTTGTTAAGGGCTAGACATGAATGAAGATCAATGAAGGGACAAGGGTCAATAGTGGGGAAACCCTAGTTTCTTCCAAGAAGCCTAATCCTCATTCATCACTATCAATCTAGTTTTAAATCTATCAAAAGATAAAAGGAGACATCTTTAGTATTCATCCATGACTACTAAATCCTAACGAACCCTACAAGTATTTTCCCTGTAAAATCTATATCCGTATTTAAACTAGATCTTAAAACTATAAATTCTACATCCGTGTTTAATATAGATCTAGATTTTACAACTATTCTCCCTATTCTTTTATTCTAATCAACTCGTCTAAAGCAAGATTAAAAGTTCTACGCATCCCTGCGGATGACCCGTACTCATCTCGGCTAGCTGCACGCGACACCGTTATTGATTGCGGTTACTACAAACACTCTTTCACATATCAATCATCTGTCGACCTGAGATCGTCATTTGTCTCGTGTGAGTTCCTACTGTGCTTTGATTACTACCCTACCATGGCTCAAAGGATCGTGCAAACAGGTTTTAGTTGGGTACAGTTCCGAGCCACATGGAAGCAGTGAGCGGATCGTCGAGGATTCGTCTATCCCGGAATTGGGGGTTGATGTCGCGTAGTGCATGGGTGTCCATCATCAGAAATCCTTGGCCAAGGTGGACGAGAATTACTGATTTGGATTAGTAGTTTCTCAGTGGGTGATGGGCTTCATACCAATACGAAATATCACGTTATTTAGGGTCTGGCTTTATCCACCCCCTAGACACGATATGCGATACTCTTAGACGAACAGACCGGACTATATGGAGATTGTCACGGACAGGCTCAGTAGAGGTTTGGATGTGTTTTCTCATCGGCCTTCCTTTCGCTCAATACCTGGGTAGCCGTTACGTACAGCTAGTGTCACTGAAGTGATTATAGTTAAACCCACCGCCAGCATATTGACGAGTCTTTAGAGTCCCACACAGAGGGTTTCCCTGGTTCTGGCGAAATGATAAAGTAGCCGTATTGGATACGTGCAGGGTTCCGATCGATTGATTGTACTTTGTAGTGCCCTCAAGTCAATTATTGAATCGTATGCACGCGATTGTGATGATTGAGGGAGGACCTATACCGATAGAACAGTCTTACTCGAGATGATAGTATGATATCTGGTTTGTCTTTATCATCATGTACATGCTTCAGGTGGTATTACAGATCACTATTACATGTTGATAGAGCCCATAGGATTTATGCTTGACTACCAGCATTATGATGGCAATCATATACATGGGAGCTGGATGGTCTATAAGCAATTCCTTAAATGTCCCTAGTCGTGGGAGTTTTGAGACTGGGCATCGATACTCCAGAGTAGACTAGTGTATACTAATCGAAACCCCGACGAAGGGCGGTGGCCCGGTCTCACAAGCCATTGGTGTTAGTTTGTTCACCTAAGATAGTATATAGGTGCTCATTGGGTTATGAGTATACTGGACAGACTCGCCTGGAACCTGCTAGTTGGTATTATACCTATTGTCAGATAGCAGTTCTCAGGTGACATGAGTACAGGTTAGTCTATCGGCCTGAGATCGTCATTTGTCTCGTGTGAGTTCCCACTGTGCTTTGATTACTACCCTACTACAGCTCAAAGGAGTCGTGCAAACAGTTTTTAGTTGGGTATAGTCCCGAGCCACATGGAGGCAGTGAGCGGATCGTCGGGGATTCCCCTTTCCCGGTATTGGGGGTTGATTTCGCGTTGTGCACGGGTGGCCATCACCAGAAATCCTCGGCCGGGATAGACGAGAATTACCGATCCAGGATCGATAGTTTCTCAGGTAGTGATGGGTTTCATACCGACACTAAATGTCGCGTTATTAGAGGTCTGACTTTATCCACCGTCCTAGACTCGATATGCGATACTCTTAGACGAACAGACCGGATTATACGGATATTGTCACTGTCAGGGTCAGTAGGGGTTGGGATGAGTTTGCTCGCCAGTCTTCCTTTCGCTCAATAACTGAGTAGCCGTTACGTACAGTTAGTGCCGCTGACGTGCTTGTGGTTCAACCCACTGCCAGCGTATTAACGAGTCTTTAGAGTCCCACACATAGGGTTTTCACGGTTCAGGCGATATGGTATAAACGACGTATGTTGGTATATACAGGTGTCCGATTAAATATGTGTACAGGCTGCACAGACTTTAGTCGGACGGTTGATAATACCAGCGGCTTAGGACAGAACCGGATTATTAAATCATGTTTTGATTTAATAATTTATATATGTATTTATATATATGTATTCTAGTATTATTGTTCACTATTCATTTTCTCTCTTGGCTATTCGTATTTTTGATACGAATACGTGTATATGTATTTTGATACGTGTACCGGGTAGTATTCCGTATTTATATGGAATTGTTTCTAGAAGATTGGACACCTCATTTGTATGATTTTCTTTTTTAGAAAATCATTTGTTTTACAAATGAGGTGGAGGGGTGACATGGCTTGAACAATGCAAGGCATGTAGAGAAGTATGGTTTGCATTTGTTTATTAGTTAAATGAAAAGATATATTTTGTGCATGATTGAGAGAGAGAGAAAGAGAGAGGCAGCCACTTTCTCTACATGGCTTGCTCATTTCATTTTCTTCACTTGCTTGATTACTCTTTCTCATTCTCATTCTCACTTAGAAAAAGTTAAGCCATTCTTGAGTTTCTCATGCCATTGGTTTGCTCACCTCCTCTTGATCTTCTTGAGTTGCTCTTGGAGCATTTTGATGAGAGAAAAACAATAGTGAGATAATCCCACACGTCCACTCTTCATTGCTAGCAACCTTGGAGCGTCGGTTGCCTCGCTTGGCGAGGTTGAAGCTTGCGTCGTTTCCCTCGGGTGGATCATCGTAGATGGAGTAAGACCGGCAACCAAACTTGATCCGTGACCACTAGGAGCTTGGAATGATGGTTGAAGACCCGAAAGACTTGGTTCATTATGTATAACTACTCCTAACTCTTTTTATAGTTTGCTAGTATAGGGTTTAGGGTAGATCCGGGCACCACGGTACGGTAAAGCCAGTTTAGTAAATTTTTGTTCCGTATTTGGCCACAGTTTGATGGCCAGGGCGCTGCCATAACCCAACACTTTGTACCCGGACTTTCGATCGGATAGTTGATAATACTAGCCGGCTCGGGTTTGAGCCGAATTATTAAATCAGGTATTGATTTAATAATTTATATATATATATATATATATATATATATATATATATATATATCGATATGTAAATTCTATTATTATGTTCTTTGTGTTATTCTATCTCTTTGGGTATTCATATTTCGGTACGAATACATGTATGTATATACAGTAGAATATAATCCGTATTTTTCCGAAAAACATTCTAGAAGGTGGAAACCTCATATTGGTTTGACCATTTATATTAAATGGATTATGAGGTAGCAAAGACATGATAGGAGTATGGTGAGGACCATGCTTGCATAATGTGCATAAATGAATTATTAATTCATTTGTGCATACTATTCAAGTATGCGTTGTATATTTTATTGGAAAAGTTGTTTTGTAAAGCCATTCTTCACTTGGTTTTTCTCTCTTGGATACTTTTTGGAAAAAGAAAAGAAATGGTTCATTTTTTTGCATGAGCTCTCTTTCTCCTCACCATTAGCTTCACTCTCTTCTTTCTTTCTTAAGTTCCCTCCACCTTCATCTTCCACCTCCTCTCAACCCTCTCATTTGTTGAGAATCATGAGAGGAAGTGAGATGAGATAGATAAACACTTAGTTCACTCACTGCATCCTAGGCTTTTTATATTAGCAACCTAGAAAACCTAGTTGCTTCACTTGCATCCTTTGATGTGGAGCTAGAGCCATGACTACATCCCTCCGGTGGATCATCTTCGATGGAGGAAGACTGGAGGCCAAGTTCGTTCGAGCATGCCTCAAGGAGCTTAGGAAGGTGATGGAAGACCGAAGGACTTGGTTCTTTTAGTATAACACTTCTAACCCTTTAGATAGATTACTATTAGTTGCTAGTATAAGTTTATGGTTTCGATCTTGGGGCGGGTTTTGTTTGCGCCAAAAATTTTAATCGCCAGTTTTTGTTCCGCATCGGCCACAGTAGATGGCCAGGGCGCCGGCGAAACCCAGCAGTTTGCTCATTTTGCTCCCGCTCCGCCTGCCGCTTGTCCCGCAGGTGCTTCGCCAGGTGGCCTGAGCGGAACAACTCCTCGATGTAGTCACGAAGTTGTTTGCAGTTCTCATTCGGGTGACCCTGCGACATGTGGAAGGCGCGGTATGGGCCGTAGAGTCGCTTGCCTGTCCTTTGGGTAACTGGCGGGAGCTTGAAAAACCTCTCATCCTTAGCTTCCTCCAACAGCTCGGTTTGTGATATTTTTAGGGGAGTGTACTCCTGAAACCTCTGGGAGTAAGGCTTCGGACGATCAACCTTCTTTTTCTCCTCCCTGTCCCTTTTCTTTTTGTCCGTCTGGTCGGCTCAGGGCAGGTTTGAGTTTACCTCGGACTTGAGTTAGATTTCTCGCTCAGTCTAGGCTTTTACTTCGGCCATGGTCTTAGGTTGCGCTAATGCAAAAGAGCGGAGCCACTCTTTATGCCTAAGACCCGACCTCAGCGTGGTGATGACTGTTTCATCATGGTGCTCGGGGACCTCGAGGAGGGCATTGTTGAAGCAGGTGACATATCCTTTGAAGGATTCTTTGTCTTCGCTCTTGATGGTGAACAGGTAGTCGACCGTCCTTTTCTTTTGTCGATTCCCAACGAAATGACCGAGGAATTGGGTGGCCAGCTCGTCGAAGGTCGAGATAGAGCGTGGCGTAAGTTCTCGGAACCAGTCCCGTCCAGCCCAGATGAGGGTGGTGGGGAAAGCTTGGCATTGAGCCACGTCGAAGTTATCCTGAAAGCTCATACCCGCCGTAAATGCGTCTAGGTGGTCTTTCGGGTCGGATTTCCCATCGAAAAGGGCCACTTTTGGCGGTTTGTTCCTGGATGAGACGTGCTCGACTAGCAGCTCTTCTGTGAAGGGATTCGTTAGTCAGTCGGCGGTGTACCTGGCCACGTCGCCGGACGTGTGGCCATCCCTTTGTATGCCTTCGATCTTCTTCTCGAGGGCTTCAAGCTGGTGGTGGTACCCCGTGGATTCTACACAGTCAGTGTTGGATATATGTATGCCCTAGAGGTCATTATATGATAGTGGATGTATTTATACATGTATATATATATTCAGTATACATTCTTGCTCGACATGATAGTATGCTATCTGGTTCTTCTTTATCTGACAAGTTGATTTGATCATGCTTTTATTCATTCATACATGTTGATAAAGCCCTGAGGATATAGACTTGACTACTGTGATATGATAGAGATCATACTAGTAGGACATCAGTAGTTTATAAGCATATCCTGGAATGTCCCTAGTCGTAGGTGTATCGAGACGGGGCATCGATATACCAGTGTAGACTAGCGTATATGATACTAGACCAATATGATGGGCGATGGATGTTCCCACATTCATCGATGTTTCACATCGAGATCGTGTACGGGAGCTCAGTGGTGACCGGGTACACTGGACGGACTCACCGAGAACTCCTATATGGAATTATATCTATCGTCGGATAGCAGTTCTCAGGTTACACTGGTGCAGGTTAGTCTGTAGACCCGAGATCGTCATAGAGTCTTGTATGTTCTCCCACTGTACTTTGATTACCACCCTACCACGGCTCTACTGAGTCGTGCAAACAGGTGGCCGTTGGGTAAAGTCCCGAGACACACAAAGGCGATGAGCGATAGGAGGGGTTTCGTCTCTCCCGGTATTGGGAGTTGATGTTGTGCTGTGCTCGATTGGCTATATCAGTAAGTCCCTGGCCAGGGCTATTGAGATTTACTGATAAGTGTTATCAGTAGTTTCTCGATATGTTATAGACCTTTCATCGGCACGACTTATTGAGTTATTGGGGTCGACGTTACCATCCCTAGACTCGATATGCAGCATATCTGACGAATAGACCGGACTGTACGGTAGTATTGCCGGTTGGCTCGACGGGAGTTGTAATAGGTTCGCTTGTTTTCTTCTGATCGCTCAATACCCGGGTGGCCGTTACATTTAGCTGACCGCTTGCGGCTTGTAGGTATTTGATATGATCATTACCTACTGCCGGCGTATTGACGAGTCTTAGAGTCCAACAATGAAGTTTCCTGGCTCAGGCGAAAAGATGTGGTGTGCATATGAGATATGCGCGGGGACCGGATTAAATACGGATATGTGATACCGTATATTAATCGGTCATTTTCTATTGGTCGGGTCGTATGTGATATGACCGGTTTGCAAAATCAAGTGTTGATTTAACAAATGACTTTTAGATTAATTCTTTAATCAAACTCTTTTTCTATTTTTGTATGCATGCATGTATGCACATGATGATGTGCATGGATACATACATACAAACATTGTATCATGGTTGCTGATACAAGTTTGGTGGCAATGCAAGACTTACATTGTAGAATTATCTATTTATTTTTAATTTTGTAAAAAGGAAAGGATAATTCACAAGAGGTTAATATTTATCATCTTTGACCATGCTTCAACCACTTATTAACCTTGAGTTAATTATCCTTTTACCTTTTAACTCATTTTGAAAAGGATCTAGATGATTCTAACCATGGTTGAAGTAAGAAAGGATTAAATATATATTATTCTTTTCTCATTTCAATTATTATTCACTCTCATTTCCTTTTCCTTTTGTGAGAAAAAGCTTAGCCATCATCTTCTTCTTCCTCTCTTGATAATTTCCTTTAAGTGAGGATGATAAAAGAAAGAGTTTTGATTATAGAAAAACAACCACATCATCATACTACACACATCTAGCCTATTTGTGTAGGGTGTTTGCTCTACTTCATTCACATATCGAGTAAAGCAAGGAGCTTTGGGCAAAGGAGATTCCGGTGGATCGTCCAGGACTTAGAAGACCTCAAGCGAACCTTTTTCCAACCCTCAAGTAGCCAAGGAGTCTAGCATAGGGAGCTACAAAAGTTGTACTGTCAAAACCCTAGCCTTTATTACTTGTGTTGTTGTCTTTGTAATGAAACCCTAATTTTCTAGTGATGATTCTTTGTATGTTCACTTAGCACCTTAAAAATTTGATTTTGAGACATGTGATGCTTCCAAACCCTTCATGAGGTGCTAGGTAAACCTAACATTGGTATCAAAGCCGACCTAGAACTTTATGCGACGCTTTAACGAAGTTAAAACTCCGATCGAACCAAAAATGTGGCTTTTTGAGCCTTCTCTGGACATTTTTTCAAAACTGTGTTTTTTCAAAATTAAAAATACTTAAAAAATTCAGCAGGGAATTCTAAGAAATTATGTGAAATACGAAGCCATGAGCCGTACAAGCTGCCGCGGAACCGCGGCCATACCTTGGTTGGGCCGCGGCTCCGCGGCAGTACAGAGGCTTTATAGCTTCGTATTTATACAGTAATGTCTTGACCTGCTTGTATACTTTTTGGGGTATGTTTAATCTGATTCATGTGTTGGATGTTCTGGGGATTGTTTTGAATTCGGTGATTCAATCGGAATTTTAATCTCGTGTCTTTTTCGGATAATTTAGAAAGTATTAAAAAGTTCGAACGGATATCATTAACTCACTTTTTCCCGGCACGAAAAATTTTCAAGCGTTGAATTTTTTCTCGAGTTTAAATCTTTCGGAAATACATGCAACTTTTGTGGTGGACCCTCTAGAAGACAACAAACCTTAACTCGATTATGTGACCGTCTTGAACTGCCTTTTGAACCTTAGGGTTTGAGGCAGTACGGCGTGCCACATGTGAGGCGTTGGCTTGACCCTTCTACGGCTGGACCGCTACTACTGTGACACATTCCGAGTTTTTTGAACTCCGCTCAAGTGTTGAGCTTTAGGAAATTTTGGGTATTTGATTATTTGATCGAAAAGTTTAATACTGTCTATTTATCTGGAATATGATACAATATGTGGAATTAATATAGTTAGGCATGAAATGCGAAGTATGTGATATTTCGGATTTACGATGTCTAAAGAGAATGTGGATTCCAAATATTATAGTTTTACACTTTATTTTCGGTGACCGTAAGTGTAGTATGTCGCTTATCGCCGGTTTCGTTGCTATACATCAACGACAATCGGGGTACGCATACTTACTTACGTTGATGATATTTGATATTATGTGTTGCTGAGATATGATGTGCAGGATTGTCGCGATTGAATAGTCGGGGGGTTTTATGTGAGATGAGAGTTTTATTTTCATTCATGTAAAATTCAAATGTAATGTAATATTCTTTTATTTGGGGAACATCCGGGTTGAAGTTGATGTCACCAGTGTTGTATATTGTTTACTTTTCCGCATTAGGATAGACCCAAGGAGGGGAGCACAAGTGACCGGGTTCTGGGGTTCAGTGGGAGGCCATCTCGAGGAGTCGAGACCGGGTCTCCTAAACTCCAGGATTGGTAAGGTCGCTTGCCGCTCTTGTAGGGGTCTAGGGGTGTGGGCTTACCTATTCATCGTGACTGTGGAATCCGTATTTTCTATTGTTGGCTAAATACTAAATACGGACGTCCTAGTATATCCCACATTATATCTGTGTTTCTGCTGCCTGTGCTCTATGATATCTGAGACGAATGATATATTATATATGAGATATATAGTAGACGTTGCCTATGTTTTACACCCGCGCTAGTCCCGTCCCGGTATGCCATTAGTTAAGTAACCTAACGGTGCATAACGGAACATTCCGGCGAATGCGGATGGTATAAGCGTACGTTGTATTTCCGTTTCTTTTCTGTGATTGGCTTAAGGACTTAAATGATGGGACTACATTAATATGATTAATGTAAAGAAAATAAACCTAAAAAGATGTTGTAGAATCGGATTTGAAAACCACTCGGCTCTTTATGAAAAAGCTACATTTCAAAACTGCGGAGCACAAGCCACTCCTTTTGAAAACCATTTGATTCTATGACGATATCAAGTTCAAAGAGTTAAAGATTTTCTTAAAAATCATCCGCAACCCTCCGTCATTTTAGGAAGTAGAGTACTTAGTATTCGTGCTACGTTTGTTGACTTTAGTTAAGGCGTAGTGTACGGTAGCTAAGTGATGTCTTCCTACACTGCATATGATGCAGATTAATGAGGACATTCATGCGACTTTGTTGACCATAGTTAAGGGTCATATGGGTAGGTCTAATTAATCAAGAAATGACGGGTAGAACTTGATTGGTACTTATGATTTGTTGACCATAGTTAAGGTCATAAGTACTAGGGGTAAAAACCGCATCGGGAATTTCAAGTGTTGAGATTTGCAATGAGATTGCATACCTTCCATATGATGGTTGGATCCCGATCCCACTGTGGGCAATAGTTGCTCCCAGGAGAATTTTGCAGTTTACAATTAGCTAACTCATTAGGTGTCTAGAAAGGTGTTAACGGGGCTATGCCTCTGGGAAAACGAGGTTTACTTTAATTAGGTCCGTGCGAAAGCACGGGGAACCTCCCTCAAGTACCGACACTAGCCTGGCTGAACGGTTAGCGAAGTTGTAGACTGTAATTAATCCTGGCTAGTTTTCTTTTTAAGGTTTGAAAGAAAAACTTGATTAAAGCAGTGGGAGACATCGATTAGACAAGATAATAACCAATCTGATCTTTGCAAGAGCTTTCGCTGAGTGTATTCTTTTCTCTCTCTTAATGGCAGATACCAATGACTGGACTCAAGCTTCTAATAGATAAAAATAAACTGAATGGGACCAATTATAAAGACTGGCTGAGGAATCTGAAAATAGCCTTGACTTATGATAAAGTATCATATGTCCTCACGGCTTCAGCCCTGCCCGTCCCAGGTCCAAAATCCTCAGCTGCGGACAAAGAATTCTGCAAGACATGGGACGCTGACTGTGCCACGGCCAAATGCCTCGCGCTTGCATCGATGGACAACACACATCAAAAGCAGCATGAGAATATGGACATTCAAGCCATATTTCTCCATACAAAGGAGTTGTATGGAGAGCAATCCCGCGTATTACGATACGAAGTATCAAAGAAATTGTTTCAGATGCGAATGGCCCCTGGCACATCAGTAAGAGATCATGTTCTGAAGATGATAGCTCTCATAGAAGAGCTTGAGGACCTTGGATGGACGATGGACAATGAACAATATACGGATATTATTCTGCAGTCCCTCCCCTCCACCTCTGCTCAATTCATAGTTAACTTCAATATGCACAACATGGAGAGGGAACTGCCTGAACTCCTTAATATGTTAAGGAGTGCAGAGAGCACACTGAAATCAGTGAAAACTCCCGTTTTGACTGTTGGACAATCTTCTTCTTCTCGCCCAAAGGCTAAGGCCAAGGGAAAGAAAAAGAAGAAGCCCACCAATCCTAAGGGTGGAGTTAAAAAGGTTAAGGGGAAGGAAAAGTCCAAAGCTGGAGAATCGGGGAAAGAGGAATGTTTTCATTGCCACAAAACAGGACAGTGGAAGCGCAACTATACCGAGTACTTAAATCTCAAGAAGAAGCATGGGGATGCTTCCGCTTCAGGTGTGTTTGTGACAGAAAACTGTTTTTCAATAAACTCTGCTTCCAGGGTATTAGATACCGGTTCAGGTTCTCACATTTGCAATTCCATGCAGGGGTTGAGAAATAGCAAGGTTTGAAGACAGGTGACCATACTCTCCGTGTTGGAAATGGTTCCAATGTACATACAGTCGCAGTGGGAGAGTATCACTTAGGCTTGCCATCTGGGTGTATATTGGTTTTGAACCCATGTTATTTTGTACCAAGTATGCTTTGAAATATAATATCTGTTTCTTTGTTAGACAATGAAGGATATAATTTTATATTGCAGAACAATGTTATGAACATTCACCTGAATAAAATGTTGGTTGGGTATGGTACACTTAATAACGGCATATACGTCCTAAATCAACACACAGTTTTCAGCATACAACACACTAATAAAAGAAAACTTTCAGAAATAAATGAAACTTTTCTTTGGCACTGTAGACTTGGTCATATTAACGAAACAAGACTAAACAAGTTACACAAAGATGGATATTTAAACCCTTTTGAATATAAATCTTATGCGACTTGCCAGTCTTGTATCAAGGGTAAAATGACCAAAACTCCGTTTACCGGACACAGAGAAAGAGCTTCTAAGCTCCTAGGACTCATACATAGCGATGTATGTAGACCAATGTCTACACAGGCTAGAGGAGGTTTTTCTTACTTCATTACTTTCACTGACGATTTCTCTAGATTCGGTCATGTATTTTTATTAAAGAATAAGTCCGAAGCTTTTGAGAAATTCACTAAATATAAACAAGAAGTAGAAAAACAAACCGGCTTGAGTATCAAAATGCTTCGATCAGATCGAGGTGGGGAGTACCTCAGTACAGAATTTGCAAACTTCCTAAAAGAGAATGGGATTCTCTCTCAGCTCACTCCTCCTTACACACCACAGCACAACGGTGTGTCTGAACGACGGAATCGGACCCTATTGGATATGGTCCGTTCCATGATGAGTGATGTTGAGTTACCTGTCTCATTTTGGGGGCATGCATTGGAGACTGCAGCGTTTCTTCTGAACAGGGTTCCAACCAAAACCGTGTCTACCACGCCATATGAGATATGGCATGGGAAAAGACCATCTCTTAAGAGAATTAAGATTTGGGGTTGCCCGGCCTATGTTAAAAAGCAGAATCTGGACAAACTCGAGACACGGTCGGTCATGTGTAACTTTGTGGGATATCCAAGGAACTCTTATGGATATCTATTCTACCACAAGGAGGAACAAAAGGTGTTTGTTTCTCAGTATGCCACATTCTTAGAAAAAGAGTTTTTCACAGATAAAGATGATGACAAGGTGGTGGATCTAGAAGAGGTTCTAGAGACACAAACTACAAATGACGACTTGGTTGAACCGGCTGTTGCAATAGAAACTGAGGAACCTAGGCCACTCCGAAGGTCTGATAGGACTTCTCTCCCTTCGGAGAGGTACTACGGTTTCCTCATTGATGGTGACAGAGAAGACTGCATCATGGAGGATGATGATCCTACCAGTTTTTAGCAAGCTATCACGAGTGGAGACTCTGCGAAGTGGCTGGATGCCATGAGATCCGAAATGGAGTCTATGTACACCAACAAAGTATGGACTTTAGACGTTGTACCCCCTAAGGTAAAACCTGTGGGTTGTAAATGGATCTTTAAAAGAAAGATTGGTGTAGATGGGTAGGTAGAGACCTATAAGGCAAAACTTGTGGCGAAGGGTTTTCGTCAAAGACCAGATTTGGACTATGACGAGACTTTTTCGCCCGTAGCCATGCTTAAATCCATTCGGATCCTACTTGCTATTGCTGCTCACTACGACTATGAAATCTGGCAGATGGACGTTAAAACGACATTTCTAAATGGCGATTTAGAAGAATGCGTTTATATGGATCAGCCAGAGGGCTTCATTGACAGTGGGAGCAGCGGGAAAGCATGTAGATTGCTTAAATCCATATATGGGTTAAAGCAGGCATCACAGAGTTGGAACATCTGTTTCGATGATGTTATCAAAGAGTTTGATTTTATCAAAAATCCAGATGAAGCTTGTGTTTATAAGAAGGCTGTAGGGAGAGCTGTCACATTCCTCGTATTGTACGTGGATGACATTCTTCTGATAGGAAATGACATTCCTATGCTACAGTCGGTCAAATCTTTCTTATCACTAAGGTTCTCCATGAAGGACCTGGGTGATGCCACATACATCCTGGGCATAAGGATCTATAGGGATAGATCCAAGAGGTTATTGGGATTGTCCCAAGCCAGGTACATCAACACCATCCTAAAAAGGTTTAGTATGGAAGACTCCAAGCGGGGTGCCTTACCCGCTTGCCATGGGGTCACTCTCTCCAAGGACTCTTGCCCAAAGACCGATGAAGAGAGAGCTCGCATGAGCATTATACCCTATGCATCGGCAGTAGGATCTATAATGTATGCGATGTTATGTACACGCCCAGATTTATCTTATGCACTTAGTGTTGTAAGCAGGTATCAATCCAACCCAGGGAAGAATTACTGGATAGCTGTGAAGAACATTCTTAAGTACTTGCGAAGGACTAAAGAATTGTTCTTGGTGTATGGTAATGGAGATCTCCAAATGGAGGCCTTTACCGATTCGAGCTTCCAGAGCGATAAGGACGACAACAAATCTATCTCAGGGTTTGTATTTACCCTCAATAGAGGGGCGGTAAGTTGGAAGAGTTCCAAACAGGATACCGTTGCAGACTCTACGATGGAGGCTGAGTACATTGCTGCAAATGATGCTGCCAAGGAAGCCGTCTGGATGAGGAAGTTCGTCTCCGAGCTAGGAGTAGTTCCAACCATTATTGATCCAATACCATTGTATTGTGATAATAATGGGGCTATGGCGTTAGCCAAGGAGCCAAGGTCCCATCAGCGATCCAGACACATCCTGAGGCGCTTTCATTTGATCCGGGAGATTGTAGATCGCCGCGAGATCGAGATTAAGAGAGCAGACACAAAGAATAACGTTGCGGATCCACTCACCAAGGCCCTCCCTCAGCCGCAGCATGAGCGACTTTTTGAGATGTTGGGTATGAGATACGCCAATAACTGTCCTTAGTGCAAGTGGGAGATTGTTGGATATATGTATGCCCTAGAGGCCATTATATGATAGTCGATGTATTTATACATGTATATATATATTCAGTGTACATTCTTGCTCGACATGATAGTATGCTATCTGGTTCTTCTTTATCTGACATGTTGATTTGATCATGCTTTTATTCATTCATACATGTTGATAAAGCCCTGAGGATATAAACTTGACTACTGTGATTATGATAGAGATCATACTAGTGGGACATCAGTAGTTTATAAGCATATCTTGGAATGTGCCTAGTCATAGGTGTATCGAGACGGGGCATCGATATACCAGTGTAGACTAGCGTATATGATACTAGACCCATATGATGGGCGATGGATGTTCCCACATTAATAGATGTTTCACATCGAGATCGTATACGGGTGCTCAGTGGTGACTGGGTACACTGGACGGACTCACCGAGAACTCCTATATTGAATTATATCTATCGTCGGATGGCAGTTCTCAGGTGACACTGGTGCAGGTTAGTCTGTTGACCCGAGATCGTCATAGAGTCTTATGTGTTCTCCCACTGTACTTTGATTACCACCCTACCACGGCTCTACTGAGTCGTGCAAACAGGTGGCCGTTTGAGACATGTGATGCTTCCAAACCCTTCATGAGGTGCTAGGTAAACCTAACAGTCAGAGTGGTTGCTACCCTCGCTCCGGGTCTGTGCGAGGGTGCAGATTCGATTTCGCTCTATCAAGTGTCTCAAATCCTCGGGTGAGGTCCTTCTCGAGTAGTCCCAGCGCTCGTCATTTGCATGACCCCGGCGAGAGTAGGGGCGTCAATCATGCCTGGAAGCAGGCGAGCTAACTGACACCTCCTTAGGGGGAGAGAGTGTTTGGCGGGCATTGGTGCGACGGCCCAATCTTCCATGGAATCATGTCATGGAGTTGTCCGGCGCCCAGCGGTTCATGAAATCAATCGCCACATAAGGGTTAGGGCGGCCGGAGTCAGCCCGCTGGCGCTCGGTGGCGCTTATATGAGGGTTAGTGAGCTCGAGGGCTTGAGCATGCCCATCCGTCCTCCTACGGACGTCGTTATGCTGGGAAGGGGGAGCCGCGTTCTGATGGGTAGGGCCTGCCTCTTGAACGCGAACGAGGACATCCACCAGCGATGTAAGCCTGTCTATCCTGACGGATAAGGTGTTGATGGCGTTGGTAGGGGGGACAAGCCGCTCCCGCCTCTATTGTGGCGGCTCGTATTCAGACAGTCGCGGTGGTCGCTCGCCATCAGGTCGAGGGCGGTGTAAGTCCATGTCACGCACCCCACGAACTTGCGGGGAGGCGGAATATATGAAAAACGATTATCAAAGCTTCGTAACACGGACTTGAGCGCATGAATCGTTTCTAAACCATCGCTAACTAACTACTAGAGGTTTAACTACTCGGATACGAAGTTATACCTCACGATACTTGTCCTTCGGGTCTTCATCGCGGTCCTCCACTCCTCATAGGCTCCTTGGAACATCGGCACCTCAACGGCCTCCTCGAATCAAAGATGATCCACCCGAGAGCTCATACGCCAAGCTTTATCTCTAACTTGAGATAACTAGGTTGCTCAAAGTGCTAATCTAAGCTACCTAGAGGATATAGAGTGAGGTTATGAAAGTATTAGTCTAGCTAACCCCTGATCTCAACACATGAGAGGTTAGGGTTAGGGTTTGAAGAGGGAGAGCTTGAGGAAAGAGAAGGTGAGAATATGAATTACTTTTGATGAATGAAATCATTTGTGTATATATGAAACATATGATATTATTAAGTAAATAATAAATAAAGCTTTATCATCATGTTTCATTAATACCCTAAGTGATTCATCATATGAGTCATACAAATCATTAAATGAATCATTAACTCATTACATGAATCACTACATGACTCACTAATCCAATTAATGCAAATGCCACCTTGCCCTCCAAGTCACCATGCTTCTAGAAGCTTCCCGGAAAATTACGAGAACACCCCTCCAATCCGTGAAAACACGGAAAAACTTTAGACTGTATAAATCCAATAACTTGATACTAGAAACTGGCTTAAACTAAAGCCGACTAGTAAAAACTGTCCGAACGTCGTACATGCGTAAACATACGTATGCGTCTGAACCCTTGTCGTAAAACCATACGACCTCTATATCGTTTCTCCTGGAGCAGGGAAACTCTCTGTGTGGGACTCTAAAGACTCGAAACTACGCTGGCAGTGGGTTTAACCACAGACCTCAAGCGGCACTAGCTGTACGTAACGGTCCCCAGGTAGATGTCGATAAGAAGGCCGATGAGGAAAACCATACGAACCCCTACTGAGCCTGATGTGACAATCTCCGTACAGTCCGGTCTGTTCGTCTAAGACTATCGCAAATCAAGCCTAGGGGGCGGCAAGCGTCAGTCCCCTAATAGCTGTATAAGTCGTGTCGGTGCGAAGCCCATTACACCCTGAGAAGCTGTTAGTTATATGTATTCCCTAGAGGCCATTACTATACATAGGATGTATATTGTAGTGGATGCTTGGACATATATAAGGATGACTTTCTTGCTCGATATGATAGTATGCTATCTGGTTACTCTTTACCTTAACGTGTACACTGATTGTCTCTCTGTTACATGTTGGTAAAGCCCTTAGGATGTGTACTTGACTACCTGGACTATGATGCAGATCAAACTAGTGGGGACGTGGTAGTCCATAAGTACATCCTTCAAAGTCCCTAGTCGTAGGTGTATCGAGACGGGGCATCGATATACCAGAGTAGACTAGCGTGTAGCTTCTCGACCCATATAGATGGGCGATGGATGATCCCATATCCATTGGTGTTTGACATCAAAGATGATATACGGGTGCTCAGTGGAGACTGGGTACACTGGACGGACTCGACGAGAACTCCCAGATGGTATTATACCTTACGTCAGATGGCAGTTCTCTTATGACACTGGTACAGGTTAGTCTGTATACCCGAGATCGTCATAGAGTCTTGTGTGATTCCCACTGTGCTTTGATTTCCACCTTACCACGTCCAAGAGGGCATGCAAAACGGTGGTTTTTGGATACAGTTCCGAGTCACATGGAGGCAATGAGCGATAGGAGGGGTTTCGTCTCTCCCTGTATAGGGAGTTGATGTTGCACTGTGCTCGATTGGCTATAACAGGAAGTCCTTGGCCAAGGCTGCTTTAGGGATTTACCGGTAAGTGTTACTAGTAGTTTCTCGACCCGTTATGAGCCTCATATCGACACGACTTATCGAGTTATTGGGGTCTGACGTTTACTACCCCTAGACGAGATATGCGACATATCAGACGAACAGACAGGACTGTATGGTAAGTGTTACTGGTTGGATTCACAGGAGTGTGAGCGGGCTTGCTCGTTGATCTTCTGATCGCTCAATACCCGGGTGGCCGTTACGTTTAGCAGACCACTTGTGGGTGTTTGATATGATCATCACCTACTGCCAGCGTATTGACGAGTCTTTAGAGTCCTACACAGGGTTTCCTGGCTCAAGCGAAACAAAATAGGAGCGCGTATGAGATATGTGCGGGACCGAAAATAATACCAGTATGTGATACTGTATTCTATTCTCGCGAAATGTGACATTGATCGGTTGTATGCGATATAGTCGGGTTATCGGATCAAGTGTTGATTCGATAAGTTGTTACTATTGATATTAGTCGGTTATATGCAATATGACCGGATCGTTAAATCAAGTGTTGATTTAATGATTTAATGTATAATTATATATTTGATATATTAATTTACATTAACTAGTATTGGTTCACTTAAGATTGATTTTCTCACTTGAATGTGCACATTGTTTATATGTGATATATGCAAGTGTACATGTTTGTATCATGCTTGATGATACAAACAAGTTGAGTGTATGAGACTTGAACCAAATCAAGGTTAAATTAGGGTTTACTATTTTCCTAGCATATAACAAAAGAGTGTGACTTTGGTCAAAGTTATCAAGCTTCATGAAGCTTGATAAACATTGACAAAGTCAACTCTTTTGTCATTTATATAAGATATTAGTTAACCCAACCCTTAACCTAATGCTTTGGTTAATTCTCTACATGAGTTAAGCATGAGGGCTTAACTCAACCATGGTGCCATTATTTATTGGATAAGTTTCATTTGGATAATTATTCTATATGATTCTTTTTCTTCTTCTTCTTCACCAAGCTCACAAAAGCTTGCTAGCTCCAATGGTGCCATGAGAAAAAGAGTGAGAAATCCAATTCTAAAGTGAACACACTTCCTATTTCTTTATCCTCTACTACTTTCCATGTAGTATAGGGTGTTCTCTTCACAAAGTTTTTGACCAAGTGAAGGAATAGCTTGAGTTTGAGTCTCTCCGACGTAGATCATCTTCGGCCTCGAAGTCAATGACATAGCCCGATCATTTCTCCGACGAAACCATCGCTAGAGTCCGGGATCCGATGATCGCAGCGGAGGGACGTTAACACGGAGCTTTAAAAGTGGAGGACCGGATCTACAAAGGTTGTATTTCCATTCACTTAGTAGCAAAGTAGTTTGCTTGCTTGTTGTTTCGCCTAATCTCTAGTTAACGATCTAATTTAGGGTTTCTCGGCACCGGAAAATTTGAATTTGGCATGGTTGATGCCTTGTGGAACCTCTTGTGTGTGACTAGGAACCCTATAGTGGTATCAGAGCCTAGCTAGAGCTTTAGGCGAAGTGTAGACGAAGTTAGAGATCCGATCGAACCCCGAAACCCCGATCAAAACCCTTCTCTATACATTTTTTCAAACTGTGGATTTTTGTGAATTAAAAATGCTCAGAAAATTAAGCAGGAAAATATAAGAATTACTGTGAAGTACAGACCCCTAACTCAAAACTTTGACCGTGGAACCGCGGCCAAATCAAGGGTTTGGCGGCAGTTCCGCGGCCCAAATTGTGAATTAGTCCCTCAAACTTCACATATTTATTCTTAGGTCCTTTCTTGTCATTTTGTTCTAGGAATTTTTTAATTCCACTCAAGTGTTGAGTTTTCTAGGGTTTTATTGGGGACTCGTTAATTCGATCGGATAATTTAACTTCGTTTATGTTTTTCCGGATATTTTAGAAACTGTTAAAAAGTTCGACCGGATATAAATACCCATTTTTTCCCCTGCCGGGAAATTTCCAAGTGTTGGATTTTTCCGTAGTTTAAGAACGTTCTAAGTAGTGCAAGTAACGTGATGGACCCTCTAGAAGACAACAAACCTTAACTCGATTATGTGACCGTCTTAAACTGCCCTTTGAACCTTAGGGTTTGGGGCAGTACGGCGTGCCACATGTGAGGCGTTGGCTTGACCCTTCAACGGCTGGACCGTTGGTACTGTGGCATGAAGTGGATGTTTTTAAACTTATTTCATGTGATGAGCTTTTCGGGAAAACTTGGGTGTTTGATTATTCGATCGGAAAGTTTAACATTGTATATTTATCTGGAATGTGATATAATATTTAGAATCCACATGCAAGTATTTATGAGATAATTGAATGAATGTTATAAATCTAGCACTTTAGTCTCACTTGATCGGTTGCCACGGAATTTTGATGTGATCAAAAGTCCGTCGCAATCACGTTGCGTATGCGGATACTCTCCGGGTAAACTTAATAGACAGCCACGCCCCATAGCCCCGACCAAGTGACTGTAGGAGAACTCCGTCGCCAAAAAGCATCCGTTTGGGTGCTTGCGGCAGCGGTGTTCCACCTTAGTGCACTTCGTCGACGGTATCGGGGGTGCGGCCGGCTACTAAAGTTTGCGACGAGCATTCGTTCAAGATGTCGGGAATCTTGTTGAGTTGCCCGACTTGATATTGAAAAGTGTTTTCGATAATGAGACTAAAATGCGGGGTTTATAATCGTTAGGCATGCGATGTCTAAGGAATTCATTTGATCAGGCATGCGATGTCTAAAGAGGTTGCGGATTCCAACTGTTGTAGTTTTACACTTTCTTTTCTGCGACCGTAAGTGTAATATGTGATATCGCCGGTTTCGTTGCTATATGTCAACGACAATTAGGATGCGCATATTTACTTACGTTGATGACATGTGATGTTATGTGTTGCTGGATATGTTATATTGGATCGTCGCGTTTTGAATAGCCGAGGGTTTTATGTGAGATGAGGGTTTTTATTTTCATTCATGTAAAATTTTTTGTATGTAATATTCTTTTATTGGGGCACTTCCGGGTTGAGGTTGATGTCACCATTTGTATATTATTTACTTTTCCGCACTAGGATAGACCCAAGAAGGAGAGCACAAGTAACCGGGTTCTAGAGTCCAGTGGGAGACCAACTCGAGGAGTCGAGTCCGGGTCTCCTAACTCTAGAATTGGTAGGGTTGCTTGCCGCTATCGTAGGGGTCTAGGGGTGTGGGTTTGGCTATTCATCGCGACCGTGGAATCCGTGTTTTATACAGGCTCGTATTGAAAACACGGACGTCCTATTATATCCAATGTTTCATATGTTTCTTCTGCTGCGATATCTGTGATGTGATCATTTGATATGTTGTGATGGATACTGTATATAGTATAGATGATATATTATATAGACTTTACTTTTTTTTTGCACTCGCGCTAGCCCTGCCCCGCTCTGTCGTTAGTTACCTAACCTAACGGTGCACAAGGGGACATCGAGGCGAATGCGGATGGCATAAGTGTACGTCGTATTTATCTGTGATGTTTAGGTGACTTAAATGATGGGACTTCATTAATATGATTAATGAAAGAAAAGAAACCTAAAAGATATTGTGGAATCGAATTTTCAAAAACAGGTAGCTACAGTTCTTGCTTTGCATCGCGGTGTTCCTTGTAGAACATCCTGCACCTTATTCGATAAGGAAAGGGCCGAGATCCCTTCACCGGGAGTGACCCCTTTAGCAATAACTGGCAGATGCTACACCCCTCGGTTTGTCTTTTGATTGCTCCTATAGTTCTTGCTTTGCAAAGCGGTATATATGATATATCCTGCACCTTATTCGATGAGGAAAGGGCCGACGATCCCTTCACCGGGAGTGACCCCTTTAGCAAAACTAGAAAAGCCTAAAAAATACTCCATTTTAAAATCATTTGATTCTACAACGATATCAAGTTCATTACGCAATAGGTTTTCTTAAAAACCTATCGTAGCCCTCCGTCATTTCAGATAAGTACTACTTAGTATTCGTGCTGCGGTAGTTTGGCATTCGTCAAGGCGTAGTGTACGGTAGCTTACTAGTATTTATCTGTTTATGCATATGATGCAGATTGGATTAGGGTATTTGTACGGCGTTGTTTGGCATTCGTCAAGGGTCGTGCGGGTGGGTTTAATTCAATCAAGAAATGTACGGGTTGAACTTGACTAGTGGACTATGGGTTGTTTGGCATTCGTCAAGGTCATAGAACACTATGGGTAAAATATTATTGGGAATTTCAAGTGTTGAAATTTGCAATGAGATTGCATACCTTCTATGAGATAGTTGGATCCCGATACCCGCTGCGAGTAAGAGTTACTCCTGGGAGAGTTTTACACATTACAATTAGCCGATCAAGTAGGTGTCTAGAAAGGTGTCAACGGGGTTACGCCTCTGGGAAAACGAGGTTTACTTTAATTAGGTCCGTACGAAAGCACGGGGAACCTCTCTCAAAGTACCGACACTGGCCTGGCTGAAAGATTGGCGAACTTGTAGCGTGTAATTAATCCCGGCTAGTCTTTCCTTTTAGGGTTTGAAGGAAGATTTGATAAAAACAGTGGGAGCCATGCTGATTTGATAAAATAATAACCAATCTGATCTTGCAAGAGCAAACGCTAAATGTTTTCTTCTCTCTCTCTCTCCAGGTAGCGACCATGTCACGCCTTAATCAAGATAATAATACGGATATATTGACCGAACCCGCTTGTTATACTGAGCTGGGGAATGTTTGTCCCACTCCAACTTGTAATTGTTATAAGACAGAGCAGGAAATTGGGGATTACCAGAATTCCCGTGCCGCCCAAACAAACAAAGTGCATACCGATGCATCATCTTCGGGTGTGTTCATTACAGAGAACTGTTTCTCAGTGTCCTTTACGTCCTGGGTATGAGATACCGGATCAGGATCCCGCATATGTAATATGTTACATAGGCTACAGTAAGGTAGAGAACTGAGGACGGGTGATAAGTTACATGAGGCAGAAAACGGTGCAAGTGTTGCAGCCAGGTCTGTTGGTCACTGTCACCCAGTATTACCTGAATACATTGATTCTGAAAAAATGTTATTAGATACCGAACCTGATATACAAAATCATATCAGTCTCTTTACTAGTAAAGAAGGATATAATTTTGTATTGATTGGATAATGTTTTGAACATTTCCTATATCAAGAGTTGATCGGTTCAGGCACGTTATCTAAAAGCATTGACGTTCTAAATCAAACTACAGTTCTTAGTATATAGAACACACATAAGAGGAAGAGTTCAGAAATGAACGAATCCTTCTTGAGGCATTGTAGACTGGGTCATATCAATGCGACCCGACTAGCTGAAGTTACATTAAGATGCATATTTAAATTAGTTTGAATTTACATCTTATGAAACTTGCCAGTCATGTCAAAGAGATAAGATGACCATAGCTCTGTTTATTGGAAACAGAGAAAGAGTTAGTGAACTCTTGGGACTGATACATGCTGATGTATGAAGGTCCCCTGTCTACACATGCCAAGACCGGTTCTTTGTACTTCATTACATTTTCTGATGATCTCTCAAGATTCAAATATATGTTCCTGTTGAAACACAAGTCCGAACCTTTTGAGATATTCACAGAATATAAGTTAGAAGTAGAGAACCAAAACGGGTATACGTATTATGTCCTTTGATGTGATCAGGGAGGAGAATACTTTAGCACGGGATCCCTAGACTATTCTAAGAATGAGATTCTCTCTCAGCATTATTCCTCCGCATACACCACAACACGTCGGTGTGTCGGGGTGGAGCAATCACACTATATATGATATGGTGCGCTCTATGATGAGTACTACTGAGTTTCCTATTTCCTTTTAGGGAGTTATGCGCTTATGAAGTTGCATACCTAAAGAATAGGGTTCCGATCAAATCAGTTGCCTACCACTTCATATGAGATATGGAAAGGGAAGAGCCCATATCTTAAGTTTGTTAAGATTTGGGGTTGTCCGGCCTATGTCTAAAAAGCAAAATCCGGACAAGCTCGAGGCAAAGTCAGATCTGTAGAAGTTTGTTGGATATCCCAAGCATACGCAAGGGAATATCTTCTACCTAACCGAGGAACAAAAGATGTTTTGTTTCTCAGCATGCCACCTTTGTGAAATGGAAATTCTTGTGAAGAAATTATTGGTCATGAGGTAGAACTGGAAAGAGTTACAGCTATACAAACTGCAGCTGATGATTTGGTAGAACCAAAGGATTCAATAGCAACCAACGAACCTCAGCCTCTCCACCGATCTAGTAGGGTTCCTCACCCACCTGAGAGAAAATTCAGTTTCTCTATGACAGTGGGAGCAAGGATTGCATCATGAGATGATGACCCAACTAGTTTCGGGCTGGCCATCAGGAGTAGGACTCTGTAAGAATGGCTGGATGTTTATCGATCTGAGATGGAATCCTTATACACCAACAAAGTATGGACTTTGGTTGCTTTATCTGAAGGGTTAAATCCCCATCAGGAGCAAGTATATCTTGAGAAGATTACTTGGTGTACATAGAAAAGTTGAGACTTTCAAAGCTAGACTTGTTAAAGGTCTGCATTATAGACCAGTTATGGATTATAATGAAACCTTTTCTAAGTAACTATGCTTAAATCCATCCAGATCATACTTGCCACGGCTACATACCATGACTACGATATCTGGCGGTTGGGTGTCATGACTGCTTTTCTAAATGATGTTTTAGAAGAGAGAGTCTATAAGAACACAGTCAGAGGGCTTCGTAGACAGTGGGAGCAGCGGAAACGTGTGCAAGATGTTTTATGTGATAAAGCAGGCATCGCGGAGTTGGAACATCTGTTTTGATGAGTTAGTCAAAGAGTTTGACATCATCAAAATGGTAGATGAACCTTGTATATACAAAAAGGTAGTAGGGAGTATGTTGGTGATCCTCGTAGAGTACGTGGATGACATACTCTTGATAGGGAAGGAGTTTCCTATGCTACGCTCGGTCAATCTCCGCTTATCACTAAGATTCTCTATATAAGATCAAAGTGATACCTACTAAATCCTGGGTTTTGCATCTATGAGATAGATCTAATTGGATCTTACGATACTCACTAGTTGTAGTAAGTTGGTATCAATCGATCCTGGGGAGAATCACTAGAAAGGTTCCAGGGTGATAAGGACGACTGAATGTCAGTCGCAGGCATTGTCTTTACCCTCAGTAGAGGGACGGTATGTTGGAAGAGTTCCAAGCTAGATACCGTGACATACTAGACGATTAAAGGAAAGATACATCGTTACCAAAGATACTACCAAAGAGGCAGTCTGGGTGTATATTAGTTCATGAGATGAACTTCGTTCCTCCCATTGTGTGACAATGGAGTTGTGGCTTATGCCAAGGAACGCCCGTCCCATCAGTGATCCAGACATATTCTTAGGCAGTATCACCTGATCGTGGAGATGGTTGATCTCCAGGGGACCGAGGTTAGGAGAGTAAACTCAGATGACAACATGGCGGATCCACTCACAAAGGCCTTTTTCCCAGAGAGAGACTTTTATGGGATGGCTGAGTATGAGATACTACAACCACTGCTATCAGATGGCCCTAGTGCAAGTGGGAGATTGTTAGTTATATGTATGCCCTAGAGGCCATTACTATACATAGGATGTATAATGTATTGGATGCTTGGACATATATTGGAATGATTTTCTTGCTCGATATGATAGTATGCTATCTGGTTACTCTTTACCTTAACGTGTACACTGATTGTCTCTCTGTTACATGTTGGTAAAGCCCTTGGGATGTGTACTTGACTACCTGGACTATGATGCAGATCATACTAGTGGGGACGTGGTAGTCCATAAGTACATCCTTCAAAGTCCCTAGTCGTGGGTGTATCGAGACGGGGCATCGATATACCAGAGTAGACTAGCGTGTAGCTTCTCGACCCATATAGATGGGCGATGGATGATCCCATATCCATTGGTGTTTGACATCAAAGATGATATACGGGTGCTCAGTGGAGACTGGGTACACTGGACGGACTCGCCGAGAACTCCCAGATGGTATTATACCTTACGTCAGATGGCAGTTCTCTTATGATACTGGTACAGGTTAGTCTGTATACCCGAGATCGTCATAGAGTCTTACTCCTGATGGCCAGCTCGAAGCTAGTTGGGTCATCATCTCATGATGCAATCCTCGCTCCCACTGTCATAGAGAAACCGAAGTATCTCTCAGGCAGTTGAGGAACCCTACCAGATCGGCGGAGAGGCTGAGGTTCGTTGGCATCTACTGAATCCTTTGGTTCTACTAAATCATCTGCTGTAGTTTGTATAGCTGGAACCTTTCCAGTTCTACATAACAGATCTTGCCTCGAGCTTGTCCGGATTTTGCTTTTAGACATAGGCCGGACAACCCCAAATCTTAACTAACTTAAGATATGGGCTCTTCCCTTTCCATATCACATATGAAGCGGTAGGCAACTGATTTGATTCGAACCTTTTTCAATAGGTATGCAACTTCTCAAGTGCATAACTCCCAAAAGGAAACAGGTAACTCAGTAGTACTCATCATAGAGCACACCTTATCATATAGGGTGTGATTGCCCCGTCCCGATATACCATCGTGCTATAGTGTATATGGAGGAGTAATGCTGAGAGAGAATCTCATTTTCCTTTAGAATAGTCCAGGAATTCTATGCACAAGTATTCTCCTCCCTGATCTCATCATAGGACATAATACTTATACCCGTATTTTGGTTCTCTACTTCTGCCTTATATTCCATGAATATCTCAAAAGGTTCAGACTTGTGTTTCAACAGGAACATATGTCTGAATCTTGAGAGATCATCAGATAATGTAATGAAGTACAAAGAACCAGTCTTGGCATGTGTAGACAGGGGACCTACATACATCAACATGTATCATCCCAAGAGTTCACTAACTCTTTCTCTGTTTCCAGTAAACAGAGCTATGGTCATCTTATCTTTGTGACATGACTGGCAAGTTTCATAAGATGTAAATTCAAACTAATTTAAATATGCATCTAAATGTAACTTAGCTAGTCGGGTCGCATTGATATGACCTAGTCTATAATACTTCAAGAAGGATCCGTTCATTTTTGAACTCTTCCTCTTGTGTGTGTTCCGTATACTAAGAACTGTAGTTTGATTTAGAACATTAATGCTTTTAGATAACGTGCCTGAACCGATCAACTTTTGATATAGGAAATGTTCAAAACATTATCCAACAATACAAAATTTTACCATTTCTTTACTAATAAAGAGACTGATATGATTTTGTATATCAGGTTCGGTATCTAATAACATTCGTTCAGAATCAATGTATTAGAATACAGGGTGACAGTGACCAACAGACCTGGCTGCAACACGTACCCCGTTTTCTGTCTCATGAAACTTATCACCCATTCTCAGTTTTTCTACCCTTTTGTAGCCCTATGTAACAGATTACATATCTGGGATCCTGATCCGGTAACATATACCCAGGATTCGGAGGATACTGAGAAACAGTTCTTTGTAATGAACACACCCGAAGATGATGCATCAGCATGCACTCTCTTCGTTTGGACGGCATGGGAATCTTGGTATTCCCCTATTTCCTGCTCTGTCTTATAACAATTATAAGTTGGAGCGGGACCAACGTTCCCCAGCTCAGTATAACAAGCGGGTTCGGTCAATAATCCGTATTATTATCTTGATTAAGGCGTGACATGGTCGCTACCTGGAGAGAGAGAGAAGAAAACACTCAGCGTGCGCTCTTACAAGAATAGATTGGTTATTATTTTATCTAACCAGGATGGCTCCCACTGCTTTTTATCAAATCTTCCTTCAAACTGTAAAAGGAAAGACTAGCCGGGATTAATTACACACTACAAGTTCGCCAATCTTTCAGCCAGGCCAGTGTCGGTACTTTGAGGGAGGTCCCCCGTGCTTTCGCACGAACCTAATTAATGTAAACCTCGTTTTCCCAGAGGCGTAACCTCATTAACACCTTTCTAGACACCTACTTGATCGGCTAATTGTAATGTGTAAAACTCTCCCAGGAGTAACTCTTACTCGCAGCGGGTATCGGGATCCAACTATCTCATAGAAGGTATGCAATCTCATTGCAAATTTCAACACTTGAAATTCCCGATAATATTTTTCCCCTAACCTCCTATGACCTTGACAAAGGCCAACAAACCATAGGATGCTAGTCAAGTTCAACCCGTCATTTCCTGATTGAATTAAACCCACCCGCATGACCCTTGACAAAGGCCAACAAAGTCGCACGACTACCCTAACCCAATCTGCATCATATGCATAAGCAGATAAGCACCAGTTAGCTACCGCACACTGCGCCTTGACAAAGGCCAACAAACACAGCACGAATACTAACTACTACTTATCTGAAATGACGGAGGGCTACGACTGGTTTTTCTGAAAACCTATTGCGTAATGAACTTGATATCGTTGTAGAATCAAATGATTTTTAAAATGGAGTGTTTTTGAGGCTTTTCTAGTTTTGCTAAAGGAGTCACTCCCGGTGAAGGGATCGTCGGTCCTTTCCTCGTCGAATGAGGTGCGGGATATATCATATATATCACTGTGCAAAGCAGAACTCTTAAAAGCAATCAAAAGACAAACCGAGTGTGTAGCATCTGCCAGTTATTGCTAAAGGAGTCACTCCCGGTGAAGGGATCTCGGTCCTTTCCTCATCGATAAGGTGCAGGATATATCATATATACCGCTGTGTAAAGCAAGAACTGTAGCTACCTGTTTTATTTTGAAATTCGATTCTACAATATCTTAGGTTTCTTTTATTTCATTAATCTCATTAATGAAGTCCCATCATTTAAATTACCTAAACATCACAGATAAATACGACGTACACTTATGCCATCCGCATTCGCCTCGATGTCCCCTCGTGCACCGTTAGGTTAGGTAACTAACGGCAGAGCAGGGCAGGGCTAGCACGGGTGTAAAACATAAGTAACGCCTATATAATATATCATATATACTATATACAGTATCTATCACAGAATATATCACATGATCACATCACAGATATCGCAGCAGAAGAAACATATGAAATATTGGATATACTAGGACGTCCGTGTTTTCAATACGAGCCAGTATAAAACACGGATTCCACGGTCCTGATGAATAGCCAAACCTACACCCCTAGACCTCTACGAGAGCGGCAAGCAACCCTACCAATTCTAGAGTTAGGAGACCCGGACTCGATTCCTCGAGTTGGTCTCCCACTGGACTCCAGAACCCGATTACTTGTGCCCTCCTCCTTGGGTCTATCCTAGTGCGGAAAAGTAAATAATATACAAAGGGTGACATCTTCCGCTACCTGGAAGTGCCCCAATAAAAGAATATTACATACAATTTTTTACATGAATGAAAATGAAAAAACACGCATCTCACATAAAAACCCCCGACTATTCAAACACGACGATCCGATATAACATATCCAGCAACACATAACATCACATGTCATCAACGTAAGTAAATATGCGTATCCCAATTGTCGTTGACATATAGCAACGAAACCGGCGATATCACATATTACACTTACGGTCACAGAAAAGAAAGTGTAAAACTACAACAGTTGGAATCCGCAAACTCTTTAGACATCGCATGCCTAATCAATGAATTCCTTAGACATCACATGCCTAACAATTATAAACCGCGCATTTTAGTCTCATTTATCGAAAACTCTTTTCAATATCAAGTTCGGGCAATTCAACAAGATTCCCGACATTTTGATCGAATGCTCGTCGCAAACTTTAGTGGACGGTCGCACCCCTGATACCGTCGACGAAGTGCACCAAGGCGGAACACCGCTACCGTGAGCACCCAGATGGATGCTTTCGGCGACGGGGTTCTCCTACAGTCACTTGGTCGGGGCAATGGAGTGAGGCTGTCTATTAAGTTTACCCGGCGAGTATCCGCGTACGCTACGTGATTGCGACGGACTTTTGATCACATCAAAATTCCGTGGCAACCGATCAAGTGAGACTAAACTGCTATGTTTATAACATTCATATCAGTTATCTCATAACTATTTATGAATTCCAATTATTGTATCACATTCCGGATAAATAGAAAATGTTAAACTTTCCGATCGAACAATCGAACACCCAAGTTTTCCCGAAATAGATCAACACATGAAACAAGTTTAAAAACATCCAGTTCATGCCTCAGTACCAACGGTCCAGCCGTAGAAGGGTCAAGCCAACGCCTCACATGTCGCACGCCGTACTGCCCCAAACCCGAAGGTTCAAAGAGCAGTTCAAGACGGTCACATAATCGAGTTAAGATTTGTTGTCTTCTAGAGGGTCCATCGCGTTACTTGCACTACTTAGAACGTCTTTAAACCACGGAAAAATCCAACACTTGGAAATTTCCCGACAGGGGAAAAATTGGGTATTTTTATCCAGTCGAACTTTTTAACATATTCAAAAATTATCCGGAAAACACACACTGACAAAATTAGACAATCCGGTCGAAACACCGAGACCCCAATACAACCCAGAAAAATCAACTCTTGAAAAATTATTAAAAATTCCTAGGAAAACCAGCACCAGAAAATAGGAATTACTGTGCAAAAAGTATTGGGCATTGTGACAATACGGCCGCGGAACCGCCGCAGAAGCCTTGCTTCTGCCGCGGTTCCGCCGCACACTTGTAGAATCATGGACACGTGTTTCACAGTAATTCTTAAGATTCCTTGCTGATTTTTCTGCATATTTTTAATTTCAAAAAAGACCAGATTTCTGAAAAAGTACAGAGAGCATTTTTGGGTTTGGGTTTCGGTTCGATCGGACTTCTAACTCCGTCTACGCATCGCCTAAGGCTCTAGCTAGGCTCTGATACCACTGTAGGGTTCCTAGGCACAATAAGGAGGTCTAACAAGGCATCAACCATGCCAATTTCAAATTTTACGGGTGCCGAGAAACCCTAATACGGATCGTTAACTAGAAATTTAGGCGAACACATGCAACTAGTTAACAATATAACTAAAGGAACGGAAATACAACCTTTGTAGATCCGGTCCTCCACCTCCATAGCTCCGCAATGAAGTCTCCTCGCTGTCCAAATGGAATCCCGGGCTCTAGCGTCGGCTTCATCGGAGAAATGGGCGGGCAAGGTCGTCGGCTTCGTGCCGAAGATGATCTACGTCGAGGCATCACAAGATCAAGCTCCCACTTCACCAAGTCATGAAACTTGTGAAGAAAACACCCTATACTACTTGGCAAGTGGTAGAGGATGAAGAAATAGGAAGTGGGTTCACTTTAGAATTGGATTTCTCACTCAATTTCTCAAGTTGCCATTGATGGAGGCAAGCTTCTTCATGTTGTCAAGATGAAGAAGAAGAAGAAAGAATATGATAAGTGTTAATTCAAATGGAAAAGAAAAATGAATACATATCATATTCAAACCATGGTTAAGTGTATAGAATGAATCATGGTTAGGTGGAATGGTTAGGGTTAAGCATGAAGACAAAATGGTTACTTTGGTCAAACCTTCATGAAGCTTCATCTTTGAAAGCAACCCTTTTGTTTTCATTTCTCTTTTTCTTTTGTCAAAATAAAATAAATAAAGGCATAAATAAATCAAATGAAACCCTAACCATTAACTAACCATGGTTTAATCATACACTTAACCAAGTCATCATGTATCATCAAACATGATACAATCAAGTGCACAAAAGTATACACATATACAACTTGTGCAAAGCAAGTGAGAAAATCCATTTAAAGTGAACCAATACTAGTTAATGCAAAGTAATATATCAAATATATAATTATACATAAAATCATTAAATCAACACTTGATTTAACGATCCGGTCATATCGCATATAACCGACTAGTATCCTATGTATCGGCTTACCGAATCAATCCTTGATTCGATAACTAGGTTATATCACATACAACCAATCGATACATTCATCGCGAGAATGAAATACGGTATCACATACACGCATTATTCTTGGTCCCGCACATATCTCATATGCGCTCCTATTTCGTTTCGCTTGAGCCAGGAAACCTCTGTGTAGGACTCTAAAGACTCGTCAATACGCCGGCAGCAGGTGATGATCATATCAAATACCCACAAGCTGCAAGCGGTCTGCTAAACGTAACGGCCACCCGGGTATTGAGCGATCAGAAGATCGACGAGCAAGCCCGCTCACACTCCTGTGAATCCAACCAGTAACACTTACCGTACAGTCCGGTCTGATCGTCTGATATGTCGCATATCTTGCCTAGGGGTGGTAAACGTTAGACCCCAATAGCTCGATAAGTCGTGTCGATATGAGGTCTATAACAGTTCGAGAAACTACTGGTAACACTTACCAGTAAATCTCAGCAACCCTGGCCAGGGATTTCCGGTTATAGCCAATCGAACACAGCGCAACATCAACTCCCTATACCGGGAGAGACGAATCCCCTCCTATCGCTCATTGCCTCCATGTGACTCGGGACTGTACCAAAAAACCACCGTTTTGCACGCCCTCTTGGACGTGGTAAGGTGGAAATCAAAGCATAGTGGGAACCACACCAGACTCTATGACGATCTCTGGTCAACAGACTACTCTGTACCAGTGTCACCAGAGAACTGCCATCTGACGTAAGGTATAATACCATCTGGAAGTTCTCGGCTAGTCCGTCCAGTGTACCCAGTCTCTACTGAGCACCCGTATATCATCTCTGATTGTCAAACACCAATGGATATGGGATCATCCATCGCCCATCTGTATGGGTCGAGAAGGTATACGCTAGTCTACTCTGGTATATCGATGCCCCGTCTCGATACACCCACGACTAGGGACCTTGAAGGATGTACTTATGGACTACCATGTCCCCACTAGTATGATCCGCATCATAGTCCAGGTAGTTAAGTACACATCCTAAGGGCTTTACCAACATGTAACAGAGAGACAATCAGTATACACGTTAAGGTAAAGAGTAACCAGATAGCAAACTATCATGTCGAGCAAGAAAGTCCTCCCTATATATGTCCCAGCATCCACTACAATATACATCCAATGTACAGTAATGGCCTCTAGGGCATACATAAAACTAGCAGACTCTAACTCTCACATGAGTTGTGAACCCTAGGGTCTCATGAGATAAAATACCCCATTAGATATTTTACATCTTCTAAGCTACCTAGCTTAGCGAACTAGGTACCCTAGTTACCTCGGTTTAGAGGTTGGAGCTTGAGGTATAGACTCTCGGGTGGATCGTTTTCGATACGAGGAGGCCGATAATCAAGCGCGATCAAATCTCCGAGGAGCTCAATGAGAGGTGGAGAAGAAGACCCGATGGACAAGATTCTAGAAGGTATAAAATTCTTACTAAGTAGTTAAACATCTAAGTAGATTTAGCTAGTTAAGGTTTCTGTTAAGATCCTGGAGTTTAGTCGATGTTGTGAAATAAGAAAAATCATTTTTTGTAAATTCTGCCTCCCCGCGAACCCGCAGGGTGCGCGACATCGACTTACATAAAGCCATAAAGACGAACAAAACTAATGTAGTTTTAATGATGCTCGCAATTGTATCATGGGTCGCAAATTTAATGATCTACCGATAATATAACATCTTCCATACCCAAAATCAACGGTCAAAAGAGTATCAAAATCACATAGTTACAATTTGTGCGCGCGCGCGTTTTTGTTTTAGGCCATTACGATCAAAATGGACAATCATCCGAAAAGTTGTTAGAAAGTTGACTCTTTGACCAATTCAGGAAATAAACTCTGTCATAACAGAATCCTTGAACACGTATATTTATACACATGCTTAGTAGGGTTAGTCGGGTTTTTGGACGAGTTTTCTTGCCGATCTTCCATTCGACAGATACCTGGGTAGTCGTTACGTACAGCTAGTGCCACTGACATATTTGTGGTTAAACCTACTGTCAGCGTATTGTCAAGTCTTTAGAGTTCAACATAGAGGGTTTCCCGGTTCAGGCAAAACGGTGTAGTTTGCATATTTCGATACGCTTGGGTGTACGATTGAACACGCATATTTATATACGTGCTTTAATCGGACTGTTTCGTAGTACTAGCAGGTTTGAAAGATAGCAAGTTTTGATACTAGTATTATATTGCTCTCTTATAGGTATTTGTATTCTAACACGAATACAGTATTTATATGAATACGAGCATTTGTATGAATACGGGTATTTGTGTCTTAGTACAAATACATGTATTTTTTCTAAATATGAATACACGTATTTTGTATTTTCGGTATAAATATGGTATTCGTATTTTTGTAGAAATACGGTATATGTTTTTATTATAAATATGGGTTTGGTATACTTGGTTATATACAAACAAGTATTTATATGTGTATGTATATCATGGTGAGGTGGCCTCTCTATACACCCTGTCATATTCTTACCTCTTCTAGATTTGTGTAGGCATGTGACTCACACTAGTGAGTCACAACCCACTCACCCACTTGCTTGGATTTTACCATGAAGAGATAAGAATTGAGGTAAGTGTAGGATTATTACCTAAGTGAGATATTTTCTTGAGTTGCCATTCTCTCTTCATCATCTACTTGCTCACTTGCTCGCTAGAGTTCTTCAGTGATAAAAAGAGATCATCTTGATTATAAACTACACCCTCTAAGCATCTTGTCCTATCAAGACTCGATCTTTAGTTGCTTCGTAGAAACTATCGCTTGAATCGGCATCCTCGGGTGGATCATCTTCGACACGGGAGAACGACCTTGAGAACATGTTCCATCAACCCTAGGAGCTCAAGGAATGAACCATTCAAGACCCGTAGGACCGTCTACAAAGGTTGTTATCCTAATCTAGTAGCTAATATTCTAGTTAGTGTTGTTTAGTTTAGTGTTTGGGTTTGTATTCTAGGATTTCAAGTGTGTAGTGCTCAAGATTTATAGTGTTTGTGATTCCGCAAAACCGTAGTAGTCACGGCAAGGAGCACCATGCACTTACTATGGTATCAGAGCTTACCCAAACATTTAAATAATTTAATAGACAAAGTTTAAAGTCTCGAAACCGAAACAGTTCTGTATCGAAAATCCAGAATCCAAGTTTCTGTCCCAAAATTTTTTGATCTTTGAAAATTATTTTGTGTATTGCAGAGAGATCCCTGTACTAGTAGTTTACTACTATAGAAACATGAGACCACAATTTAAAAATTGGGCCGCAATAAAACTCCAAATTCCTACAATTTGCGGCCAAGATTTGACCTATGGTGTCGTGCTTCGAATAATGGTTTGGTCACTTGGAATTAAGATTTTTGTGATACATAATTTTGGTCCAAATTTCTTTTAGTGTTATCTTTGTACTCGGGCTTCATGAAATGTTTCGAAGTCGAGATTTTAACATCGTTTATTCTCTTTGTGTTTGTATATGTGTTTCTAAACGTCGACTAATTTCTATATGTCAATTAGTAGGGGTTGCACATATCTTGTATCTTATTGTTGCTTATTTCTAGATAGGAAGTATTGGATCGTCATGTTGAATAGCCGAGGATGTGAGAAGAGTGTTCTTTTGTTTTCATTCATATATTTATAAAGTGATGTAATATTCTTTTGCGGGGCACATCCAGGCTGAGATTGTAGTCACCGTTGTATTATTCATTTACTTTTTATGCACCTGGGATAAACCCAAGGTGGGGTGCATAAACTACCCGGTTCTTAAAGTGCTGAGTGGCCTACTCATTTCATTAAGAGAGGTAGCTTCATTTCGGCGATTTGGCGGGTAGTTTGCCGCACCCTTATAGGTCTAGGGTGAGGGTTTTGGCAATTCATCACAACCGTGAAATCCGTTTCTCGTTAGAGGCTAAAACGAAACACTGAAATTCTAGTATATCCAATATTTTCATCTGTATTGCTTCTGTTGTGATCTGTGATGACTATTAATGCGTGAGACGAATGGCTATATATAGATTATATATAATAAATGTTGCTTATATTTTGCACCCGCGCTAGCTCTACCCCCGTCGTGCCATAAGTTAAGTAACCTTAAGGTGAAGACCCGGGGCCCCGTAGCGAACGCGGATGGCATACGCATACGTTCTATTTTTGTTTCATCTGCAATGATAGGTTTAAATGATGGGACTGCATTAATTTTTATTAGTGCAAAGAAAACAAACCAAAAAGCTTAAATCGTTGGAAAAATTTAAAAACCACTCGGTTTCTTTAAAAACTGTTAGTTGGATGTATGGCCTGGAGGCTATTATTGTACATGATTGCATATTATAATGGATGCTTGGACATATATAGAGAGGACTTTCTTTCTCAACATGATAGTATGCTATCTGGTTGCTCTTTATCTTAACATGTAGACTAGTATTGTGATACTGTCTTGCTCTTATATGTTGGTAAAGTTCTTAGGATGTGTACTTGACTACCAGGATTATGATGTAGATCATACTAGTGGGGCCAGGGTAGTCCCCAAGTTCATCCTTTAATTGTTCCTAGTCGTGGGTGTATCGAGACGGGGCATCGATATTCCAGAGTAGATTAGCGTATACGTTTCTTGACCCATTTGATGGGCGATGGATGATCACATATCCATTGGTGTTTGACATCAAAGATTGTATACGGGTGCTCAGTGGAGACTGGGCACACCGAACAGGACTCGCCGAGAATTCCTAGATGATATTATACCTAACGTCAGATAACAGTTCTCTGGTGACACTGGTACTGTTGGGGTCGAAAATTGCACCCCGGTTAACCAAGTCAAAGTCAAGGTCAACCCCAAGTTAGGTGGGCCCAAATCCAGATCAAGTGGGCCCATGCCCATGTCGAGTCCGAACATGAAGCGGCCGGCCCTCCTCCATGCCAAAATAAAAAGTCATGTAATAAATAATTTGATGTAATTTTTTATGCATAAATGTAAGTAAAATGGGCATAAAACAAAATTTTTGTAAAGCCCATGGCTTATGTGCAAAAGAAATGCACATGAGGCATGGGATGGGCAAAATGCCATTTTTGTAAAGCCCAAGGGGCTACATGTAAATGTGTAAGCCTATAAGAGGCAACATGATGATGAATAAAATATACACTTTTCATTCTCTCAAACTCTAGGGTTTGTGCCTCCACTCTCTCATTCCAAGTTCTTCCTCTTTCTTTTCATTTTTCAATTAAATCAAGAGCTTAGCTCTTCCTTTTTTTTAAAACTAAATAAAGTTCTACCCTAAACCCACCTCCCAAGACTCCATCAAGAGAAGAAAAAAGAGTCTCTTTTTTTATCATCCAAGATTTAGATCTTGGAGTTTCAAGAGAACCCATTTTGGGCTTCTTCTCAAAAGAGAAAGGGAATTTTTTTTTGGAGTTTAACTCCACAAATAAAATTATTTTGGAGTTTAACTCCACTACAGAAATTCTTTTGGAGTTTAACTCCATAGGAAAAATCTTTTTTTTGGGAGTTTAACTCCACATTAACTATTTTCAGGAGTTAAACTCCATATAAAATTCTTTCGGAGTTTAACTCCACATTTAAATTCTTTCGGAGTTTAACTCCACAAATAAAATTCTTTTGGAGTTTAACTCCGCAATAAAAATCTTTTCGGAGTTAAACTCCATTTAAAACTCTTTTTGGAGTTAAACTCCATTTAAAATCTTTTGGTGTTGAACTCTATGAAAAAAAAAGTTAAATTTTCGGAACCCTTTTTGCCCCTATCACATGCTAGCACGTGAGGGGGAGGGATCCCATTAAATGGGAGCCCTTTTGGCCCCCCTCACATGCTAGCATATGAGGGGTCACATGCTACCATGTGACATTCACATGCTAGTCACATGCTATTTTGGAGTTTAACTCCACTACAAAAATTCTTTTGGAGTTTAACTCCACTATAAAAATTCTTTCGGAGTTTAACTCCACATTTAAAATTCTTTCGGAGTTCAACTCCAAAATAAAAATTCTTTCGGAGTTCAACTCCATTTAAATTCTTTCGGAATTTAACTCCACAAATAAAATTCTTTTGGAGTTTAACTCCGCAATAAAAATCATTTCGGAGTTAAACTCCATTCAAAATCCTTTTTGGAGTTAAACTCCATTTAAAATCTTTTGGAGTTGAACTCTATGTAAAAAGAAAATTTGGAGTCCTTTTGCCCCCAGCATGTGAGGGGTCACATGCTATCATGTAACCCCCCTCACATGCTAGCATGTGACCCTCCATGTCACATGCTAGCATATGACCCCCCTCACATGCTAGGGGTTACATGCTAGCATGTGACCCCCCTCACATGCAGGGAGGCTCCCATTAAATGGGAGCCCAGGTTCTCCCCCCCTTTTTTAAAGTTCTTTTTTTCTTTCTTTTCTTCTTCCTTCCTTCTTTTCTTTATTTTAATCCTTTTTTATTTAAAAAAATAAAATAAAATAAAATAAAATAAAATAAATATTAAATAAATAAAAATAATATTTTAAATTTAAAAAAAATTAAATAAAAAATTCTCTAAATATTTATTTACTTATTTATTTTTGTTTTTCTAATATAGAAAAATATATATATCCTTTTTTTAACAATGGAACCAAACAAAAAAAAACACATACCAACGCACTACACATTGAGTTCGTATGACCAGTTTAACCCGTCAATCGGAGGTTCCTTCGCTCCAAATGCGAGGGGTAATTAACGGCAGCTTAGTCCGCGGCTGCCGGAGATTCAGATCCCCACAATCAATAAACCCCAGCCTACCATAGGCAGGGAGAATCTGTAATGCGCCTGACAAGCGCGCGCGTATTCCCATCTCAATGGGGTGACGAAAAATACCCTACAGATTCCGGCACGCCTGGTGGGACATATCTCTCCTCCCATATTTCGGGTTAAATATTTATGCGAACTCAATCAATATACATATCTATATTTATATTAAAATAATGCTTTTTAATGCAAGTTTTCAAGCAATCGATTTTCAACAATATCTCCAAAGATGAACTCAGCTCTCAGCACGGCTCCCGTCTCCTACACGCTGAAGATAGACTCCAGGACGGTCCTTCCGGCCAGTCTCGGGCGACAATAGGAGGAGCCGCCGCTACCATTTAGCTCTATTATGTTCGTGTCAGCTAACGACGTCCCAGCTCCTCAAGCTCCGGTAACTAACAGACCGGCCTCGAAAGGCAAAAGGCCAAATGTGTTGATCTCGAGGGCGCCTCAACCTAAACGCGAGTCGGTGCTCAAACGGCTCTCTATGGCCCCAGCTGGGGGTAAAGCCGTCAGAACAAAAGAAGTTTCTAGACGTCGTGGGCAAACCAAGGCGATACCTCCGACGGACATGCGGGCGGATGTCTTCTCAAGCCTCCCAATCACTCCACCTATGGCGGCTTCCCGAAGAGCAGAAGCCTGCCAAGCGCTCAAGGCAGAGAAGCTGAGGCAGAAGCGGCTCAGATACAGAGCCAACAAAAGGGCTATGGCTCTGGACATGTTAAAATTTATGAATTTCCAAAGCCCGGACCGTTCCGCGAAACCAGTTGCCAGTGATGAAAGGATAGCTGAATGTGCTATCCACACCGTCTACATGGTGGGAACGTGACCCAGCGACAACCTTCGCAGGAAAAGCAAGGATGGGGCTACCACATCTCAAATCCAATCCGGTGTGAATTTGGCTGCCACATTCCAAGACCGGCCTCCTATGGAAGGCAATAAAGACCCTTTCAGTGAGGCTGATAAGCAGAGAGAACCCTCGGTTCATGAGGAGTCGGGCTCAGAAAGTGAAGAGAAGCCAATATTCCGTCCCAAGAATGCAGAGCAGCAACTTCTCCAAGAGCTCCAAAAACAGCTCAGGAGCAAAGATAAGGAGATGGCCAAACTTTACTCCAAAATTGATGACTTGACGAACGTCGTCTTGCAGCTCATGGCCTAACTTTCCTCTCAGCCGTCCAATCAAGCGCAGGGCTCTCTTCATGAACCGGGAAACGGTGTCCCAAGGCAGCCGACGCCTATTCCCTCAAATCCAAAGGTGGACGGACCTCATGAAAGTCAGTTGCATCCTATCTGTTAGTGTGTATGCCCTAGGGGCCATTATTGTATCATACTAGCTTGTATATTACTTAATTGAAGCTTGGGATATTCACAGTTATATAACATCTTGCTAAACATGGTAGTATGCTACTTGGTTTTATCTATCTTAATATGTGTGTACGTATTGATAGAGCCCTTAGGATCTTGCTTGACTACCAGCGTTATGATGGCAGTCACACTAGTTGGGGCTGGGTAGTCTACAAGCACATCCTTTTCAGGTCCCCAGTTGAAGGATTATCGAGACAGGGCGTCGATACTCCGGAGTAGACTAGTGTGTACTTTTCTCATCCCAGTTGGGGAGATGGTCTATCCCACGGCCATCAGTACGTCGTACTGGAGATAGGATACAGGTGCTCGTTGGGTTACGGGTACACCGGACAGGACTCGCAGGGGACTGTTGGTTGGTATTATACCCGTCGTCAGTTAACAGTTCCCAGGTGACATGAGTGGAGCATAGTCCGCAGACTTGACACTGCTACTTCACCTCGAGTGTGTCCCACTGTTCTTAGATTGCTACCCTACCACGGCTTAAAGGAGTCGTGCAAACAGGTAGCAGTTGGGTGCAGTCCCGGACACTTGGAGGCAGTGGCGGATAGAAAGGATTCGTCTCTCCCGGTATTGGGAGTTGATATCACGTTGTGTCAGAGAGCCATTACGCAAAGTCCCTGGCCAGGGCAAGCGAGATTTACTGGTAGGTTCCAGCAGTTTCTCAAGGTGTAATGGGCTTCGCTCCGACACGACTTATACCGCTTTTAGGAGACTGACGCTTGCCGCCCCCTAGGCCCGATATGCGATAGTCCTAGACGAACAGACCGGACTGTACGAAGATTGTCACATCAGGCTCAGTAGGAGTTCGGATGGGTTTCTTTATCGGCCTTCTTATCGACACCTACCTGGGGACCGTTACGTACAGCTAGTGCCGCTTGCGGTCTATGGTTAAACCCATTGCCAGCGTAATAGTCGAGTCTTTAGAGTCCCACACAGAGAGTTTCCCTGCTCCAGGAGAAACGATATAGAGGTCGTATGGTTTTACGACAAGGGTTCGAACGCATACGTGTTTAAACGCACGTACGACGTTCAGACAGTTTTTACTAGCCGGCTTTGGTTTAAGCCAGATTCTAGTATCGGGTTATTAGATTTATACAGTCTAAAGTTTTTCCGTGTTTTCACAGATAGGAGGGGCATTCTCGTAATTTGGCGCGAAGCTTCTAGAAGTATGGTGACTTGAGGGTTTAGGTGGCATAAGCATTTATTGCTTTAGTGACTCATTTGTGTGATTCATCCATGTCATTAATGCATCATTAAATGGTTAATGACTCATGTAGTGAATCACACATATTGAATTAATGAAGCATGATGATTAGTCATTTTATTTATTTATTTGATAAATCATTATGCTTCATATATTCAAGAGAGATCATTATCTCATTATCATTCTTATGCTCACCTTCTCTCTCCTCAAGCTCACTCTCTTTTCAAACCCTAATCCTACCCCTCATGTGTTGAGATCAAGGATTAGATAGACTAATTAATTCATAACCATTCTCTATATCACTAGGTGCCTTTGATTAGCAACTAAAGAAACCTAGTTACCTCAAGATTAGAGGTGAAGCTTGAAGTAGAAGCTCTCGGGTGGATCGTCTATTACATAGAGGAGGCCGAGGAGGAGGTGGAGAACGAAAAGACGAAGGACTAGGTTCACTATGTATAATCTCTTCTCATAGTAGTTAACAACTCCTATGTATATGTTAGTTATAGTTTAGCAAAGATTCTTCGGTTAGTCGATGTTAATCCAAAGAACAAGATTGTTTTACATATTTCCACCTACCCGCAACTCGTAGGGTGTTGTACATCAACTTACAGTGGTATCAGAGTCTCGCTAAACAATAATTAACTTATTAGAAAAGTCGTTACAATTTCGAACGCAAAACGAACCGGAAAAAATATCGTATTCACCAAGTTTCTGTCGAATTTAAATCGAGGTCTAAAAATTTTTCAGGGACCTCTAAAATTACAAGCAGGGAAATATAAGAATACTGGAAAAAATTGGGTCCATGAATCGGCCAAACAGCCGTGGAACCGCGGCCGATCCCACCGATCCGCCGCGGATCCGCGGCCGAGTTGAAGCCGATTCAGCCCAATTTTCCCCAGTAACTCTTCTGTGAATATTTTGTCTTTTCTGGAATGTTTATTTTCTGCTCAAGTCTCAGGTGCACAGAGAAGTTTTGGAGTAGAATCTAAAGTGTTTGCTTGATCGAAATTATACGATGTCTGCTAATTAGATTATATCTGTGAACTGTATAATGTGTTCGTAAACCTCCCCTAACAGCTAGTATGTCGGTTGGCAGGGGGTTGCACATTTCTGTAATGATTTTACTGTTTGTGATTATGAACTTGATTGAATTGTTGTGATGATTAACCGGGGTTTGAGATGGGTTTCTATATTCATTCATTCGATATAATTGTAATATGTTGTAATATTATTTTGCGGGGCTCATCCAGGTTGCGGTTGTAGCCACCGTTGTATTATTTCATTTTACTGTTTTTGCTCCTAAGATAGACCCAATGTGGGGTGCACAAACTACCGGGTACTTTGAAGTGTTTAGTGGCCTACTCACGTTGTTGAGGGAGACCGCTTCACTTCGGGTACTTGGCAGGTAGTTTGCCGTACCCGTAGGGGTCTAGAGTGGGGTAATGGCTATTCATCACAACTATGTAATCAGTCTTTCGTTGCAGGCTCAAAAGAAACGCGAATTGCTTGTATATCCAATAATGTTCATCTGTGATCTGGAATGCCTATTATTGCGTCAGACGAATGTACAATATCTATATATGATAGATATTTAGACGTCACTTATGTTTTACACCCGCGCTAGCCGAGCCCCCACTCTATCGTTAGTTAAGTAACCTAACGGGTGATGACGGGACCCAGTGGCGAATGCGGATGGCATAAGAGGACGTTGTATTTTCGTTGTTTTCTGCAATGATAGGTTAATGATGGGACGCATTATTATTAATGCAAAGAAAATAAACCAAAGTTTATCGTTGGAACGGTTTAAAAGGAACCACTCGATTATTATTAAAACAAAAGATATTTTTTTAATTGCGGAGCTTTAACCACTCCTTTTAAAAGCTATTAGGTTCCTTCGGTCATATCAAGTTCACTACGTTCACGGTTTCGCCAAAATCATTCGTAGCCCTCCGTCATTTCATTTGGGTATTCTGTAGTATTCAAGCTATGTATTTTGACCAACGCCAAGGCATGGTGTTTGATAGCTGCTGGGTACTCATTTGTTGCATAGATAGATGGGTTAGTTTGGGACAGTCGTATTATCATTTTGGCCAACGTTAAGGATATGTACGGATGGGTTCAAATTAACAAGATAATGATGGGTAGAACTTGACATGTGACTTATGACATTTTGACCAACGCCAAGGTCATAAGAGCATGGGGCAAAAATTTATATCGGGAAATTCTAAAGAAACTGGAATTTGCAAAGAGATGCATACCATTTGGAGTTTGATGAATGTTGGTAGGATTCCTTCAGCATTATCATACGATGATATTTGGATCCCGATCCTACTGTGAGTATATGCTACTCATCAGGGGATTCTTCACTTAACGATCAATGCTATAAACCAAGTAGGTGTCGAGAAAGGTGTCAGCGGGGCTACGCCCCCAGAGAAAAGAGGTTATTTAATTAAGGAACTTCGCGAAAGCGTTGGAAAACCTCCCTCGAAGTACCGACACCGGCCTGGCTGAACGGTTAAGCAAGTATTGTACAGTGAGAATAGTCCTGGCTAGTTCTTTCCTTTTGGTTTGAGGAGGGATTCGAGAAACAGTGGGAGCCATCCAGTTTAGATAAACTAAAAATCACTCTAAACTTGCAAGAGCATCATGCTAAAGTGTTCTCTCTCTCTCCTAATTGCAGCGACCAAGATAATGACAGGACTTAAGTTACTATTAGAAAAATATATACTGACAGGGCCAAACTATAAAGATTGGCTGCGGAATGTCAAAATGGCTTTGATCTATGCCAGATTGGGGTATGTCCTCACCGCTAAGGCACCTGCAGTCCCTGGTCCTAAATCCAGTAACGTGGATAAGGAAATCCACAAAACCTGGGAGTTAGATTGCGCGAAGGCCAAGTGCATCGTGCTTGCCTCGATGAATAATGAACATCATAGGAGGCACGAGGATATGGATCTTGATGCCATATTTCTCCATACAAAGGATCTTTATGGAGATCAATCTCGTATAGCAAGATACAAGACCTCAAAGAACTTGTTTCAAGCGAGGTTGGCCGTCGGATCATCGGTAGGAGAACATGTCCTAAAGATGATTGGCTATATAGAAGAGCTCGCAGACCTTGGGATGACTTTGGATAATGAGCTCTATACAGACCTGATTCTCCAATCCCTCCCTTCCACCTACACCCAGTTTATTCTGAATTTCAACCTTCAAAGAAAAGAAGTTGAACTTTCAGAACTCCTTAACATGTTGAGGAGTGCAGAGGGCACCTTGCAGAAGGCAAGGGAAACACACACTATGTTTGTTCACGGTGCTTCTTCTTCCGGGTCCAAAGCTAAGGCCAAAGGAAGGAAGGATAAGGCCGCCACCAAACCTAGAGGAGGTGTTAATAAGGTGGGAGCGAAGGGAAAGAAAAGGATTGCGGTGCCAGTAGTGGCCAAGGATGAGTGTTTCCATTGTCATAGGAAAGGGCACTGGAGGAAAGATTGCAAGGCGTGGAACACCAAGAACCAGGAACCAAAGCAAGCTGTGGCTTCGACTTCAGGTGTGTTTGTAATTGAGAATTGTCTGTCAATCAACTCTACTTCCTGGGTATTGGATACCGGATCAGGATCTCATATATGCAATTCATTGCAAGCACTGAGAAACCGTAGAGTGCTGAAGGTTGGTGATATGACCCTGATGGTTGCTAACGGAGCTAGCGTGGGAGCTGTGTCCGTAGGGGATTATCACCTGGGATTGACGAGTGGACATATTTTGGTTTTACATAACTGTTTTTGTGTACCTAGTTTAACGTGTAATATCATATCGGTTTCCTTGTTATTAAATAAAGGTTATGATTTCACGTTTGTAAGCGATGTTGTTAACATCCCCCTTAATCATAGTTTGATTGGGTCCGGTACACTGGATAACGGTATATATGTCTTAAACCAATTACAGATTTTCAATGTCCAGAACACACTAAAAAGAAAGTCTCCAGATTTAAATAAGGCTTTCTTATGGCATTGCAGACTGGGTCACATCAATGAGACAAGGTTAACTAAGTTACATAGAGAAGGATATTTGGATTCATTCGAATATCAAACTTATGCCACTTGTCAATCATGTCTCAAAGGAAAGATGGCAAAGACTCCATTCACTGGACATGGAGTAAGAGCGAGCGAGCTCTTAGGACTCATACACAGCGATGTATGTGGTCCAATATCTACACATGCAAGAGGTGGTTTTTCCTATTTCATTACTTCTACGGATGATTACTCTAGGTACGGATTCATTTTTCTGATGAAACATAAATCCGAGGCTTTTGAAAAATTCCAAGAGTATAAGAATGAAATAGTAAACCAAACTGGCAAAAGTATCAACACACTAAGATCTGATCGAGGTGGTGAATACTTAAGTGCCGAGTTTCTAGGTTACCCAAAAGAGAAAGGAATTCTCTCTCAGCTTACTCCTCCATACACTCCACAGCATAACGGTGTATCGGAGAGACGGAATCGAACCCTATTGGATATGGTACGTTCCATGATGAGTAATGCTGAGTTACCGCGATCTTTCTGAGGTTATACGCTAGAATCAGCGGCATATCTTTTGAACATGGTTCCTACCAAGACTGTGCCTACCACACCATATCAGATGTGGAGTGGGAAGAAACCCTATCTTCAGTATCTAAAGATTTGGGGATGTCCAGCTTTTGTTAAAAAGCAGCATGTGGACAAGCTCGAGGCACGATCAGTACAGTGTAAGTTTGTGGGATATCCAAAGAACTCCAAGGGGTATCTATTCAATTACGCAGAGGAACAAAAGGTTTTTGTTTCTCGTAATGCCCATTTTCTAGAATATCAGTTTTTAGAAAAGGAAATAAGTGGGAGCGAAATAGAACTGGAAGAAATTCCAGAACCACAAACTACTACTGAAAGTTTGGTGGAACCAGTAGTTCAAGAAGAACAGGACATTCCCGCATCCCTTCGCGGGAGTAGTAGGTCGTCTCATCCGCCTGAGAGATACTACGGTTTTCTCATAGATGGGGATATAGAGGATTGCGTCATTGATAATGATGAACCTACTAGCTTCCAGCAGGCCATCCAGAGTGGCGACTCTGTACGATGGCTAGATGCAATGCGGACCGATATGGAGTCCATGTACACCAACAAAGTATGGACTTTGGACTTTGCTCCAGATGGGGTAAAACCCATAGGATGCAAATGGATCTTCAAGGAAAAGATTGGTGTAGATGGACAGGTGGAAACCTATAAGGCTAGACTTGTTGCAAAAGGTTTTCGTCAAAGACCTGGTTTGGACTATGACGAGACTTTTTCTCCAGTGGCTATGCTCAAATCCATTCGGTTCTTTCTTGCTATTGCCGCCTTCCATGATTATGAGATCTGGCAGATTGACGTAAAGACGGCTTTTCTAAATGGTAATTTGGAAGAGTGCGTCTATATGGATCAGCCAGAAGGCTTCAATCAGAGTGGGAGTAGCGGGAAAGTGTGCAAGTTGCTTAAGTCCATTTATGGACTAAAGCAGGCATCGCGGAGTTGGAACATCTGTTTTGATGAAACGGTCAAAGAATATGACTTTATCAAAAATCTAGATGAACCATGTATATATAGTAAAATTGTAGCACGAACTGTTGTATTCCTCGTCTTGTACGTGGATGACATTCTATTGATAGGAAATGACATTCCTATGCTACAATCTGTCAAAGAATTCTTGTCACACAGGTTCTCCATGAAAGACCTGGGTGATGCCTCTTACATTCTGGGGATCCGGATCTATCGTGATAGATCCAAGAGGATGTTGGGACTTTCGCAGTCCAGGTATATCAACACTATACTGAAAAGATTCAGTATGGAAGATTCAAAGCGCGGTAATCTACCGGCTTGTCACGGAATCATCCTCTCCAAAGAGATGTCTCCCAAGACTGATTTGGAAAGGGAACGCATGTCTATTATACCCTACACTTCTGCGGTAGGCTCTATAATGTATGCGATGTTGTGCACCAGACCAGATGTAGCTTACGCACTGAGCGTGGTAAGCCGGTATTAGTCAGACCCAGGGGAGAATCACTGGATAGCAGTAAAGAATATTCTCAAGTACCTGAGAAGGAGTAAGGATATGTTCTTGGTTTACGGCGGAAAAGAACTCAAGATCGAGGCCTTTGCTGATTTCGGCTTCCAGAGTGATAAGGACGATTCCAAATCCATGTCAGGTTATGTCTTTACCCTCAATGGAGGGGCGGTGTGCTGGAAGAGTTCCAAGCAGGACACCGTTGCTAACTCAACGATGGAAGCGGAGTATATTGCTGCTTGCGATGTCGCAAAAGAAGCGGTCTGGATGAAGAAGTTCCTAACAGAACTTCAGGTGGTTCCTACCATTGTTGATCCAATACCTCTGTATTGCGACAACAACGAAGCTATAGCTTTAGCAAAGGAGCCAAGGTCCCATCAGAAGTCCAGACACATCTTAAGACGGTATCACCTGATCAGGGAGATCGTAGATCACCGGGAGATCGAGGTCCGGAGAGTTGCTACAGAGGAGAACATTGATGATCCATTCACAAAGGCCTTACCTCAGATTCAGTTCGAGAGGCTACTCGAGATGATCGGTCTTCGAAATGCCAGTACATGGCCCTAGTGCAAGTGGGAGATTGTTAGTGTATATGCCCTAGGGGCCATTATTGTATCATACTAGCTTGTATATTACTTAATGGAAGCTTGGGATATTCACAGTTATATAACAGCCTTGCTAAACATAGTAGTATGCTACTTGGTTTTATCTATCTTAATATGTGTGTACGTATTGATAGAGCCCTTAGAATCTTGCTTGACTACCAGCGTTGTGATGGTAGTCATACTAGTGGAGGCTGGGTAGTCTACAAGCACATCCTTTTTCAGGTCCCTAGTCGAAGGATTATCGTGATAGGGCATCGATACTCCGGAGTAGAATAGTGTGTACGCTTCTCATCCCAGTTGGGAAGATGGTCTGTCCCACAGCCATCAATACATCGTACTGGAGATAGTATACAGGTGCTCGTTGGGTTACGGGTATATCGGACAGGACTCACAGGGAACTGTTGGTTGGTATTATACCCGTCGTCAGTTAACAGTTCCCAGGTGACATGAGTACAGCATAGTCCGCATACTTGACACTGCTACTTCGCCTCGAGTGTGTCCCACTGTTCTTAGATTGCTATCCTACCACGGCTCAAAGGAGTCGTGCAAACAGGTAGCAGTTGGGTGCAGTCCCGAGCACTTGGAGGCAGTGGCGGTTAGACAGGATTCGTCTCTCCCGGTATTGGGAGTTGATATCGCGCTGTGTCAGAGAGCCATTACGCAATGTCCCTGGCCAGGGCAAGCGAGATTTACCTGGTATGTTCCAGCAGTTTCTCAAGGAGTAATAGGCTTCGCTCCGACACGACTTATACCGCTTTTAGGGGACTGACGCTTGCCGCCCCCTAGGCCCGATATGCGATAGTCCTAGACGAACAGACCGGACTGTACGGAGATTGTCACATCAGGCTCAGTAGGAGTTCAGATGGGATTCATCATCGGCCTTCTTATCGACATCTACCTGGGGACCGTTACTTACAGCTAGTGCCGCTTGCGGTCTGTGGTTAAACCCACTGCCAGTGTAGTAGTTGAGTCTTTAGAGTCCCACACAGAGAGTTTCCCTGCTCCAAGCGAAACGATATAGAGGTCGTATGGTTTTACGACAAGGGTTCAGACGCATACGTGTTTAAACGCACGTACGACGTTCAGACAGTTTTTACTAGCCGGCTTTGGTTTAAGCTAGATTCTAATATCGGGTTATTGGATTTATACAGTCTAAAGTTTTTCCGTGTTTTCACGGATATGAGGGGCGTTCTCGTAATTTGGCGGGAAGCTTCTAAAAGTATGGTGACTTGAGGGTTTAGGTGGCATAAGCATTTATTGCTTTAGTGACTCATTTGTGTGATTCAGCCATGTCATTAATGCATCATTAAATGGTTAATGACTCATATAGTGAATCACACATATTGAATTAATGAAGCATGATGATTAATCATTTTATTTATTTATTTGATAAATCATTATGCTTCATATATTCAAGAGAGATCATTATCTCATTATCATTCTTATGCTCACCTTCTCTCTCCTCAAGCTCACTCTCTCTTCAAACCCTAATCCTACCCCTCTTGTGTTGAGATCAAGGATTAGATAGACTAATTAATCCACAACCATTCTCTATATCACCTAGGTGCCTTTGATTAGCAACTAAAGAAACCTAGTTACCTCAAGATTAGAGGTGAAGCTTGAAGTAGAAGCTCTCGGGTGGATCGTCTATTACATAGAGGAGGCCGATGAGGAGGTGGAGAACGAAAAGATGAAGGACTAGGTTCACTAGGTATAATTTCTTCTCATAGTAGTTAACAACTCCTATGTATATTTTAGTTATAGTTTAGCAAAGATTCTTCGGTTAGTCGATGTTAATCAAAAGAACAAGATTGTTTTTTATATTTCCGCCTCCCCGCAACTCGTTGGGTGTTGTACATCGACTTACAAAATCATGGATTTGGTTGCCAACAAAGTCAAAACAATGGTATCCGAAGACGAAGCGCAAAAAGATATCAGCAGTAGTGGAAGACCATATCCTGCTCATTATGATTTGGTAGAATTTCCTAGCGGCTATGTCATCCCCAAATTCGGAAGATTCGATGGGACGGGAAATGCAAATCAACACATCGCCCACTTTAAAGCCTCATGCGGGAATACTAGGGGCAATGATGCGCTTCTCCTCCGCCTGTTCGTTAATAGCTTGGCTGATGCTGCTTTCGACTGGTACGCGAGCATACCGGATGGCTCCGTCACAACTTTCGTCCAAATGGAGTCTCTGTTTCGGCAGAGGTTCATGAGGGTCAGCGATAAGATCACTATCGGCGACCTCATAAGGACCAAGCCAAAGAACAATAAAAGCAGTACGGATTTTATAACCTGATGGCTCAATCTCTCCGTCAAATGCGAACCGCCGATAGAGCAGGACCAATCTGTCAGTCTCCTCGTCGGAAATCTCAACAATTGGATGGCCCCGTTTTTATATACCGCGGGTCTCAAAACATTCCAAGAGCTGACCAGAAAAGTCCAGATGTTGGAGCGCTCAAAGCAGGAGTCCTCATCGGTTCCCAAAATAACAATAGGTCCTGGAGAAACCGAAAGGACGATAATTGCAAAGGCAGAAATTCCGACGATTCTGAATCTTTTAACGCTTCGGCTAACCGAAATAAGCAAGGGATAAGCGGGCCTAATGCCAACCAGTCTCGGAAGCCAGTGTTCGGAGAGGGAGGAGAATCTCCACTGAAAGAGAAGCCAGATAAGGTCTATTACTTTAGAAGGGACAAAGTGCGTAAAACATTCAAAGATGCCTTAAGGAACGGTTTACAACTGCCAGAGTCAAAAAGACCGCAAGAAGCGAATATGACCGACGACCCCAAATACTGCCTCTATCATAGAGTGATAGGTCATGCCATTGAGGACTGCTTCGTCTTCAAAGATTGGGTCGAAAAGCAATACAAGACAGGAGAGATAGAACTGTCTAAAGGCGTGTTAGTAAACAGTCAAGCCGCGACCACCAATTTCATACAAACGGAGACCGAAGTTTTTCGTGAAACTGATTCTCTCAGACATCTGCCTTTCTCTGAATACAGCTGACCACCATGTCATTAAACTGGGAATAATTAACCTCTATGTCGTTAAACTGGGGATGTAAAAATGTGTAAATAAAATAAAAATAATAATAAAAATAAAGCCGAAATGATGGGGCAACCGCGAATAAAAAGCTGAAATCATAGGGCAATCGCGACCTTGGCGATAAGAAAAGCTGAAATGATAGAGCAATCGCGGTAAAAAAAAATCCTTCAATGGCGAATGATGAGTCGCTCCTGATACCATATTCCAGTACAGCGATGTAGACGCCAACCAAATTCCAAACCCCAAGTGGCGAATAATGAGTCACTCCTGGTACCATATTCCAGTGCAGCGAGGCAGACGCCAACCAAATTCCAAATCCCATACCCCAACGGCGAATGATGAGTCGCTCTTGGTACCATATTCCAGTGCAGCGATGCAGACGCCAAAAAAGTCCCGAAATTTTTTCGGCCCTACGGTCTGGATCATACATTCTGCAAAACCGTATACAATTCACGGGCATAAAACGATCCCAATCTCTCCCAAGACCTGCCGGTGAGACCATATTCAAAATCCCACCGGCGGTGAAGATTTAATAAAAAGGGTATGTCCACAAGCAAAATGGGCACGGATGAAAACCCGAAAGGGCTCCGTGAGTAAAAACAGCAGGACTGCCGGCGAGTTTGTGAAAACCCAAAAGGGCGCAAACTCGTGAAAAAGAGATGAAATGCACTCGCAAAGTCCTCTCGACTTTGTGAGGAGAAAATTCCCGCGTGAGATCCTTACGACTCACAAAGGAGCAACACACTTGGGAGTCCCCACGACTCCTAAGGAAAAAATACACCTACGGGATCCTTACGACCCGTAGGGAGAAAATACTTTGTGAGACCCTTACGGCTCACAAAATTGAAAAGTCTTAGGTGATAGGGACTTATAACCTGTCTCCTAAGCCATCGCTTCCTAACAAGCAAGCGCAAATGATGATTCGTTCCTGGTACCATATTCTAGTGTAGCGATGCTGATGCCAAAAAAAACCTAAATCCCTAAATCCTTTCATGGCAAATGATGATTCGCTTCTGGTACCATATTCCAGTGCAGCGATGCTGATGTCAACCCAAATAAAATCAAATCAACCAACCAGCTCTGCATCGAAATCATGCTTCTTCTCAGAGTGTACCCCGTGTCGAAATCATGCTTCGCCTCGGTGTATTTTTTCCCTGTCGAAATTATGCTTCGTCTCGGAATCAAGTCAGCCAACAAGCTCTGCGCCGGAATCATGCTTCGTCTCAGAGTGTACCCCGTGTCGAAATCATGCTTCGCCTCGGCGTATCCGCCTTCCCTCTCCGGAATTATGCTCCACTTCGGAATCAAATTAGCCAACAAGCTCTACGCCGGAATCATGCTTCGTCTCAGAATGTACCCCGCGTCGAAATCAAGCTTCGCCTCGGAGTATCTGCCTTCCCTGTCGAAATTATGCTTCGTCTCGGAATCAAGTAAACTAACGAGCTCTGCGTTGAAATCATGCTTCATCTCAGAATGTACCCCGTTTCGAAATCATGCTTCGCTTCGGAGTATCTGTCTTCCCTATCGAAATTATGCTTCGCTTGAGAATCAACCTCTACATCGAAATTATGCTTCGGTCAGAATGTCTGCCGCTCATCGGAATCATGCTCAGATCCCTTGAATCATGCTCCGCTCTTCGGAATGATGCTCCGATCCTCTCTTCGGAATGATGCACCGATCCCTGGAGTCATGCTCCGCTCCCTGGAATCTTGCCCCGCTCTTCGAAATGATGCTCCGCACCCTGGAATCATGCTCCGCTCTTCGGAATGATGCTCCGATCCCTGGATTCATGCTCCGCTCTTCGGAATGATTCTTCGATCCCTGTTGTAACGTTTTAAAAATAAATAAATAATTAAATAAATAAATAAAACCCTTTAGGTGAATTTTCTGATAATCGGTAAAATAAACCGTATTCTCCGTAAAACTCAACTATAATTATTTTTCAATATAAACTTAAATACGCCTATTTTAACTAAGTAATTGCTAGTATTTGGTATTTATTTGGTCACTTATAAATTGTTAGTTTAATTATATATTTTTCCGTAATTAATTAAATTCAAATATTAATATAAGCTTTAATTATACATTTAATTAGTGAAAATTACAAATTAGAATGGGCTAATTACATAATGGTAAACCATGATAACTTAAGCATAGTTGTTACATTTTTCTTTCTTACTTGTTTACAAGTTCTAGTTAGTTCTAGGTTAGGAAAATAATAAAATAAAATAAATTAAAATAGGAAATTGATGTAACTTGCATTAAATGAGCTTGAGGGATAATTTCATTATGGAAATTTCTACACAATTCTCACACCCACACCCATTTCACTCCATGGCCGAGCCTAGCCCCATGGCAGCCCCTCATTTCTCCACTTCATTTTCTCATCAAAAACTCTTCAAAAATTCACCAAAAATCCATGAAAAATCCCACAAATTCCTAATTTAAATCCTACCCATTATTACTTGACCAATATAGCTTGGATTCTTGGAGCAAAGTTAGCATTTTGGAGACAAGTTTGCATATTTTATCTCATGTTTATGGAGGTATAAATCCTAACCCCATGTTTAATTTGTTGCTAATTACTTCAATCTAATCAAATTAGGAGTTTAATCATGCTTTTAATTTCAAGATTTAAATTTCAAGAATAGGGGTATTAAATCAAATTAGGGTTTTCATCTTTGGATATTGATCTTAGTGTGTAGTTTAACATGTTAGGTAATGTTAAACCTAATCTAGTAACAAATTTGTTAATTGTTGCATTTAAATTGTCCTAATTAAGATTTTTGTAAACTAGGTTTTTATAATATATGTATATTGGTGAGATAAAATTATAATTAGGGTTTCTATCATTAGATTATGGTTTTAATGAGGAGATTAACATGTTAATGGAATGCAAAACCTAATCTAGTTACTAGTTTCAAATTGTTAGTTAAAAAATGTGATAAATATGCTAATTATGCTAGTTTTTGCAAACTAGGTTTTTGGAAATTCACTAAGTAATTGAGTTTAAAATCCAATTAGGGGTTTTATGATATTATTAGCATTTTAAATTGTAGTTTAATAATTTAGTTCATACAAAACCAAGTTTAGTTGTGGAATTGTGGATTTTGCTTTAAATGTGTTAAAATTTGATAAAATTGCAAACTAGAAATCTTGGTTTAATACAAATTGATGGGATTAAATTGTAGAAATAGTTTATATGACTTAGTTATGATATTTAGAGTATATTGTGGCCACTAGTTTTGCTTAAATATCAGGTTTTGAAGTAAAACGGTTAATTGACGCTTTCTAGGTTTTTGCGAAATAGAACGATTTGATTAATTTTAAGGTTTTGATGATTTAAACCCTATTTATATTATAATTAGTGAGTTTTGTAACAAAAATTTATACGTTTGTGTTTCATCTCGATCAATCGGCGTTTGTACGCCGATATCGAGGGATATTTGGTTCTTTTGCATGGGCGGGTCATAAGTTTTAACCTATGCGCGTTTTGTGCACCGTTTTGGTTTTGTCCGTGAATCGGTTTACGATATTATATATGTTTGCGTATAGGTACCCCTCACGTAGACTTCGGACGATGAAGAAGAGGAGGGCGACATCGACTTCGGCAGACAAGGACCAGGTGAGTAGATGTGTATCTACGGGGGAAGTCGGGTGGATGGCGTATAGCATCCCCGCAAACATAGAATAGGGATATTACTTACTGTTATTAGGAAGTCGGACGTGATCTTAGATTCTTGGCGAGTAGGGTCCTATTGAAGACTTTAGGTTGGACTAGACTGATTTAGAAAGACTTGACCAGAGGATGAATTCCTTGGAGGGAATTCGTAGGTTTCAGGTAGACACACACACACACACATGAACTTGACTTGGTGTATATGTGTGTGTGTGTGTATATATATATATATATATATATATATGAATGTGTGTAGGTATATATATATACAACATATACACGTGATATGATGAGGTTATATGATACACGGGGATGAGTCGATATGACTGGGCTTGATGCCGTGATCTATTGGATATACGATCGAGTTATAATATGAGATGTGTTATGATAGTAGCGGATCGTTGGGAAATGAGATTATATAAAATATATTTATATAAACGATAATATATGTTGATGACATTGGAATGAACGAGACTCTAGAATAGAACCCATATTGTAATATGTGACTTAATCACGATATGATATATGACATGATATTTTAGTGGATCATTTGACGATATCTATTTACACAGACATTGATATATGTTTGATGATATTGGGATGTATGCGATTATAGTACAATACCCTTAATCATGATTTTGTTTGATGATGATACTATACGAACGATGATGTATGTATGTGATAGTTGACCCATACCCCGATTTTGGGACGCCGTACGATGGATTTTACCGTACGAGGCATAAATGTGATGATTGATCCGCACTCGTGACTTGAGAAAGTCGTACTACGTACGTGACGCTATTGAGGCTAGATCGCAAACTACTAGAGATATCGACTCAGACTTTAGGAGGATTCTTCTTACCTTTCGGCTAGTGCCTTTAGTTAATTCCTAGTTGGTTAGGTAGATCTTAGTTTAGGCTCGAGTCATACTTATTTGCAAAACTAACGAATCGTGCGCATTTTTAAAGACAGCCTGAGGGATACTACGGATTTTCAAAGGACATATCATTTCTTAAAAACCCCGTAGCCCTTAATTTTCTAAAAACCACGATTCATACTTTTTCAAACAACAAACTGTATGACTCGTAATTAGTATGTATTTTTTAGTTGCGCGTTTACTACACATTCACTGTTATATTCATGTTGCATTTATCGCATTGCATATTCATACATATGTTTCTTTAGCCAATATGAAACTCTGCCTGTTAGGACACCAGCACCATTACCGATGATGCACAAGTTCCACGTACACTTATTTGCCGGCTCACACACATCATCATCGGTAATTGCTATGTTACGTACACTTTAGAACATATTATCTTTTATTGATAGAATCAGCTAAAGGCTAGATCAATATAATATTGTGTGATTACTCTCATATGCTAGTTTAGACATTGCATTTATTACTTAGACACTTCGTGCATTTACATATTCATGTTAACATGCAGTATCGTAGGGCTTATGCTGATACTCGTTATTTATTTACTAATGATTTTGGGATTTTGGATTTCTATGAGATTTCTGGATTTTGGGGAAAACCGTAAGAATATATATTAAAACTTCTCTCTCTTCCCCTCTCATTTTAAAATACAAGTTGCGGTTTTCTCGTGATGTATGTGTTGTCTACTATGAGATTTCATGTTTTCTGTTGGATTTCGAGACCCGATTGGAGGAGTGGATGAACCGTCTCGGGTACATGGTGGTCCCGGTATGGTACCCCGGGGCAAGAAGATCGAGTTGTAGACGATTAGCCTGGCAGGGGAAGACTACCTACCGGTGATGTCTGGCGCGGCGGATATCCGGAGGATACCGACCGTTGTCGTGAGATTTGATGATATGAGCCGATTCGGACTGACGGAGCCCGAGATATTGACACTATGAGATATTGAGCTCATGAGGTATTGAGACTTTGAGATTTACATGTTTTGTGTCGATGCTTGACACGGATTTCCATGGATTTCATGATGATATTTCATATTACCGTACAAATTTTACTATGATACAAGTTTAAGATTTCTTATACATATATATCCAGATTTCCTGGTTGATTGCTTTACATTCATGGTGCATGCATACTCATACACATGACATGTTACTACTTGAGGCACTGACACGAGTACTGAGCATTGGACTTACGCATAGATTATTACCCTGCCACTACTAGATGACTGGTGTTATATTAGGTATATTATTATGACCTAGGAAAGCGTCGTGTATGCGATTTCTACTCGCAGATGTCTTCTACTCATGAGTTGGCAACTCACCCCCGTTATGCCGAATTTTTCTTACAGGTTTCGATGTACAGGTTTCTTTGGTAGCTTGCTGGCACATCATTTCATTCAGGGTGATTTGCTTGGTAGGTTGGTTCACTTGTATCAGGACCGCCGTTGTACTTTTATTATTTCATTTGTATCTAGTAAGCTCCATCAACCAGACTTGTATTACTTGATGGATTTAGAAGACCAGTTGTTTTTATTTCGACCTTAGAGTCGCGCATGTATTATTATGGTTTTGGTGGATTTGGTTTTCTTTTGAGTTTTGAGCCTCGCCCTTCGGCGTTTTATATATTAGTGCATTGTGTGGTTGTTTCTGCCTTTTGGCGTAGAGCTAGCTCCCGCTTGGGGATGCCTTCTTATTGCTTATATATATTATTCTTGTTTGTACCCATTTGGGGCCAGTTTTTACAAAGGACACTCTGCCGAAATTTTTGAGAAAATTTGATGTTGCTTTTAAAACTTGTTTTCCTACACTTCTTCTTTTAAATGGTTTAGATTCTGGGATTCGTCTTGCTTAGATTACGTTATGCCTCTAGACGTTTCGTAATTTAAGTGCCGGTCACGTTCCGTACTTTCGGGTCGTGACAAAGTTGGTATCAGAGCACTAGGTTTAACCTTTGTCTGAGTCTAGATTGACCTCGGTTGATGGAGTAGGTGACTTAGGTAGAGTGACGTACCATGGGTATGATCAGTGGCATACTTACGATACGCTACTCTGCTTAAGAAACCTTAGGATGCACATTTCTTTGCACCATATTTTATTTGTTCCTTTGATCAATCATCGTCAATATCGGATGGTGGTTTCCGTTACTACGGTCTCATGGGCAAAGGGAGCTGTGGCTCGAATGCGATGACCGTTAGGGTATCGTTTATTCTTGAGGATTGAAGCATTGTTTAGCATGCGGACGAAGGGTATTCACATGTCGTCTAGACGAAGTTAAAAGGTTCGAACGAATGTTAGAAACCCATTTCTCCAAGTTTAAGGTATTCGGAAGAACATGCAGGTATTTCTATGGACCCTCTAGAAGAATGAAACCCTAACTCGACATAATGGCCATGAGAACGCCTTTGAACCTTAGGGTTTACGGCAGTTCCGCGGTGCCATTAGTGAGGCTTGGGTTTGCCTTTCTACGGCTGGTCCGTAGATACTGGGGCATGTAATCGATATTTTTAAACTGTACTTGAGTGTTGAGCTCTCGGGGAATTATGAGATTTTGATGAATCGATCGAAAAGTTTAACGTAGTCCGGATATCAGGTGAAGGGATAGATTACGTGGGAGACTCTAGATATGAGTATAGCAGTTTGTAGCGCCGTCCATACAGCTATGAAGAGACGAGTTCGAATCAGTCGACACCAAAGAAAAGAGGAGCACATTGACGTCGGTGTTTTGAATTGCGATTTGGTGATTTGAATTTCACATTTTCGTTGTTTGGATTTTGGTATTTTGAGGATTCCGCTTTATGATTGGTATTTCCTATGAGCACATTCATTGCAGTCGATTAGTGTTCCACGTATCAGTTGTTTTGATGTTCGTTTTGTGCATACCCATTACACTTGATTTGATTCTTATATACATTATGAGATTTTGATTTTGATTTCATACACCTGGATTTAATTGATTTGATTTCTTGTATATGGGTTGCACATGATTTTTGATATTCGGTATATGTTTTCGTGCACCATGTGCACTTGATTGAGACTCCTGCGGACACTTGGCGCACTTGATACGATTTTGTGCACACCAGATGCACTAAATCGGGATTTGTGCAGATTAGATGCACCTGATATTGTTGTCGTGCACGCCCGTTACACTTGACAGATGTTTTTGCTGCACACCCGTTGCACTCAGTATTGTTTCTGTGCATATTCGTGGCTTCTGTATTTAGTTTTGATTTCCGTGCGCACCGGACGGCCGTGGTTCCTTGTATACTGTATTTGAGATTGATTTCATTTTGACCCGTACGTTTTTATGATATTTACTATTTGGTTTAATAATCTGGCATGACTGTCTTGAGACCAGTACCTAGATGTTTTTGCATGCTTCTTTATTCAGATGTTTGGACGATTTTACTACGATGCGCACTATAAGCAAGTTATGCTTTTGATGTATTTCATGTTGGTTTTTTTTATTGGATTTTGACATTGCATTTTCACCATAACTCCGATGATTGCGTTATGCTTGTCGGAGTTTTGATTCTGAGTTATGTACTTGTTTTTCCTGCGCATGCATTGCGCTAAGATGTGTTTTATGTATTGATGATTTCGGAGCCCCGACGATTTGAGTGTTTTGCTAAATATTTTAGTATTTGGGGGGGGGGGTTTAATTTAAATTCGGGGACCGAATTTCTTTAAGGGTGAAGATTGTAACGTTTTAAAAATAATTAAATAAATAATTAAATAAATAAAACCCTTTAGGTGAATTTTCTGATAATCGGTAAAATAAACCGTATTTTCTGTAAAGCTCAACTACAATTAGTTTTCAATATAAACTTAAATACGCCTATTTTAACTAAGTAATTGCTAGTATTTGGTATTTATTTGGTCACTTATAAATTGTTAGTTTAATTATTTATTTTTCCGTAATTAATTAAATTCAAATATTAATATAAGCTATAATTATACATTTAATTAGTGAAAATTACAAATTTGAATGGGCTAATTACATAATGGTGAACCATGATAACTTAAGCATAGTTGTTACAATTTTCTTTCTTACTTGTTTACAAGTTCTAGTGAGTTCTAGGTTAGGAAAATAATAAAATAAATTAAAATAAATTAAAATAGGAAATTGATGTAACTTGCATTATATGAGCTTGAGGAATATTTTCATTATGGAAATTTCTACACAATTCTCACACCCACACCCATTTCACTCCATAGCCGAGCCTAGCCCCATGGCAGCCCCTCATTTCTCCACTTCCTTTTCTCATCAAAAACTTTTCAAAAATTCACCAAAAATCCATGAAAAATCCCACAAATTCATAATTTAAATCCTACCCATTATTCCTTGACCAATATAGCTTGGATTCTTGGAGCAAAGTTAGCATTTTGGAGACAAGTTTGCATATTTTATCTCATGTTTATGGAGGTATAAATCCTAACCCCATGTTTAATTTGTTGCTAATTACTTCAATCTAATCAAATCAGGAGTTTAATTATGCTTTTATTTCAAGATTTAAATTTCAAGAATAGGGTTATTAAATCAAATTAGTGTTTTCATCTTTGGATATTGATCTTAGTCTGTAGTTTAACATGTTAGGTAATGTTAAACCTAATCTAGTAACAAATTTGTTAATTGTTGCATTTAAATTGTCCTAATTAGGATTTTTGTAAACTAGGTTTTTATAATATATGTATATTGGTGAGATAAAATTATAATTAGGGTTTCTATCATTAGATTATGGTTTTAATGAGGAGATTAACATGTTAATGGAATGCAAAATCTAATCTAGTTACTAGTTTCAAATTGTTAGTTAAAAAATGTGATAAATATGCTAATTATGCTAGTTTTTGCAAACTAGGTTTTTGGAAATTCACTAAGTAATTGAGATTAAAATCCAATTAGGGTTTTTATGATATTATTACTATTTTAAATTGTAGTTTAATAATTTAGTTCATGCAAAACCAAGTTTAGTTGTGGAATTGTGGATTTTGCTTTAAAGGTGTTAAAATTTGATAAAATTGCAAACTAGAAATTTTGGTTTAATACAAATTAATGGGATTAAATTATAGAAATGGTTTGTATGACTTAGTTATGATATTTAGAGTATATTTTGGCCACTAGTTTTGCTTAAACATCAAGTTTTGAAGTAAAACGGTTAATTGACGCTTTCTGGGTTTTTGCGAAATAGAACGATTTGATTAATTTTAAGGTTTTGATGATTTAAACCCTATTTATATTATAAATAGTGAGTTTTGGAACAACGATTTGTATGTTTGTGTTTCATCTCGATCAATCGGCGTTTGTACGCCGTTATCGAGGGGTATTTGGTTCTTTTGCATGAGCGGGTCATAAGTTTTAACATCTGCGCGTTTCGTGCACCGTTTTGGTTTTGTCCTTGATTCGGTTTACGATATTATATATGTTTGCGTATAGGTACCCCTCATGTAGACTTCAGACGAGGAATAAGAGGAGGGCAACATCGACTTCGGCAGACAAGGACCAGGTGAGTAGATGTATATCTACGGGGGAAGTCGGGTGGATGGCATATAGCACCCCCGCAAACGTAGAATAGGGATATTACTTACTGTTATTAGGAAATCGGACGCGACCTTAGATTCTTGGCGAGTAGGGTCCTTTTGAAGACTTTAGGTTGGACTAGACTGATTTAGAAAGACTTGACCAGAGGATGAATGCCTTGGAGGGAATTCGTAGGTTTCAGGTAGACACACACACACACACGCACACACATGAACTTGAATTGGTGTATGTGTGTGTGTGTGTGTCTCTATATAGGAATGTGTGTAGGTATATATATTTATATATACAACATATACACGTGATATGATGAGGTTATATGATACGTGGGGATGAGTCGATATGACTGGGATTGATGCCGTGATCTATTGGATATAAGATCGAGTTATGATATGAGATGTGTTATGATAGTAGCGGATCGTTGGGCAATGAGATTATATAAAATATATTTATATAAACGATAATATGTGTTGATGACATTGGAATGAGCGAGACTCTAGAATAGAACCCATATTGTAATATGTGACTTAATCACGATATGATATATGGCATGATATTTTAGTGGATCATTTGACGATGTATATTTACACAAACATTGATATATGTTTGATGATATTGGGATGTATGCGATTATAGTACAGTATCCTTGATCATGATATTGTTTGATGATGATACTATACGAATGATGATGTATATATGTGATAGTTGACCCGTACCCTGATTTTGGGACGCCGTACGATGGATTTTACCGTACGAGGCATAAATGTGATGATTGATCCGCACTCGTGACTTGAGGAAGTCGTATTACGTACGTGACGCTATTGAGGCTGGATCGCCGACTACTAGAGATATAGACTCAGATTTTAGGAGGATTCTTCTTATCTTTCGGCTAGTGTCTTTAGTTAGTTCCTAGTTGGTTAGGTAGATCTTAGTTTAGGCTCAAGTCATACTTATTTGCAAAACTAACGAATCGTGCACATTTTTAAAGACAGCCTAAGGGATACTACGGATTTTCAAAGGACATATCTTTTATTAAAAACCCCGTAGCCCTTAATTTTCTAAAAATCACGATTCATACTTTTTCAAACAACAAACTGTATGATTCGTAATTAGTATGTATTCTTTAGTTGTGCGTTATTACACATTGACTGTTATATTCATGTTGCATTTATCGCATTGCATATTCATACATATCTTTCTTTATCCAATATGAAACTCTGCATGTTAGGACACCAGCACCATTACCGATGATGCGCATATTCCACGTACACTTATTTGCCGGCTCACACACATCATCATTGGTAATTGCCATGTTACGTACACTTTAGAACATATTATCTTTTATTGATAGAATCGGCTAAAGGCTAGATCAATATAATATTGTGTGATTACTCTCATGTGCCAGTTTAGACATTGCATTTATTACTTAGACACTTCATGCATTTAAATATTCATGTTAACATGCCGTATTGTGGGGCTTATGCCGATACTCATTATTTATTTACTCATGATTTTGGGATTTTGGATTTCTATTAGATTTCTGGATTTTGGGGAAAACCGTAAGAATATATATAAAAACTTCTTTCTCTCTCTCCCTCTCATTTTAAAATACAACTTGCGTTTTTCTCGTGATTTATGTGTCGTCTACCATGAGATTTCATGTTTTCTGTTGGATTTCGAGACTCGATTCAAAGAGTGGATGATCCGTCTCGGGTATATGGTGGGCCCGGTATGGTACCCCGGGACAAGTAGATCGAGTTGTAGATGATGAGCCTGGCAGGGGAAGACTACCTACCGGTGATGTCTGGCACGGCGGATATCCGGAGGATATCGACCGTTGTTGTGAGATTTGATGATATGGGCCGATCCGGACTGACGGAGCCCGAGATATTGACACTATGAGATATTGAGACTATGAGGTATTGAGACTTTGAGATTTACATGTTTTTTGTCGATGCTTGACACGGATTTCCATGGATTTCATTGATGATAATTCATATTACCGTACAAATTTTACTATGATACAAGTTAAAAATTTCTTATACAGATATATCCAGATTTCCTGGTTGATTGTTTTACATTCATGGTGCATGCATACTCATACACATGACTTGTTACTACTTGAGACACTGACACGAGCACTGAGCATTGCACTTACGCATATTATTACCCTGCCACTACTAGATGACTGGTGTTATATTAGGTATATTATTATGATCTAGGAAAGCGTCGTGCATGCGATTTCTACTCGCAGATGTCTTCTACTCACGAGTTGGCAACTCACCCCCGTTGTGCCAAATCTTTCTTACAGGTTTCGATGTACAGGTTGTAAGACTACGGCAGCGCCCCGGCCGTCTTTCCGAGGCCAAAACGCGGAAACAAAAACTTTTCTTTAACTAGAAACCGGTGCTACCGCGGACTATCAAACCCGGATCGGACCATTAACCTACTACTAGCTAACTAGAGAAAGGGTAGAGAGGCTATACCGAGCGATCCGTGTCCTTCGGTCTTCGGCCACCATCCCAAGCTCCTCTCGGCATCACTAATCTCCGGTCTCCTCCTCGGAAGGGCACCACATCGAGAAGTCTTTTTACGGGCTCCCACCTCTGAACCGAGGCAACTCGGACACGAAGTTGGCAAGCCGACGTTTCCAAGATTGTTGTAGACTGAGTGTAGAACGCTATGTCTCGAGGGTTAATGAAGTTGCCATTTTTGGATGGAGGAATGGAAATGAGCAAGAGGAATGAGCTTGGGGAATTTTCTTTTGCCATGAGAATCAACCAAAAATATCCCTCATACCAAAATGTATATCCCCCCTCAAAATAGTGACCGGCCATCATCCAAGAGAGGGAGAGGGAAGAGAATAATGCAAGAGAGAAAAATGAGTGATCATCATGAAAAATGTCACACCAAAGTCCTTTTCAATCCCATCTCCATAAAGCAAGTAATGATGAACAAAACAAATCATAACATACTAGAACCATCATGAACCATCCACCATAAAAAACACCCTCCATTACTAATTGCACATTTGCAAAAAGAACCCCCTCCATCAAATGAATTTCATCCAAGAAGGAATAAAGAAAAATGGACGAAACGGAATGCAAACTGGCAACTTCAAAAAGTGATCCCGTAATAAATTACAGGAAAACCCCACGACTGTATATACATACCCACATTTGTATTCCGACCGAAAACAAATGCAATGAGACAAAATCTACACTGTATAATACTAGGATCCGGCTTAAACCAAAGCCCGCAGGTATTATCCGTCCGAACCATAACACGTGCACGCATACGTTCGAACCCTGCCATAAATCCATATGGCCTCTACAGCGTTTCGCCCGAAACTTGAGAAACTGTTTGTGGGGGACTCTAAAGACTCGTCAATACTTTGGCTGTGAATTTAACCACTAGCACGTCAGAGGTATTAGCCGTACGTAACGGGTTACCAGGTATTGACCACAAGGGAGGTCGATGAGCGAACTCATCCTGACACCCTACTGAGCCTGTCAGTGACAATATCCGTACAGTCTGGTCCATTCGTCTATGAGCATCACATGTCGGGCCTAGGATTTGGTAAAAGTCAGACCCCCAAAAGCGGTACAAGTCGTGTCGAAGTGTAGCCCAGAACACCCTGAGATACTACTGGAATACCTACCAGTAAATCTCCTGCCTCGGCCGAGGGCTTCGTATAATGGCTCTCTTAGACATAGCGCGATCTCACCCCAATACCGGGAGAGACGAAACCCCTGCCGATACGCTCACTTGCCTCCATGCGGTTCGGGACTGTACCCAACTAAAACCTGTTTGCACGAATCCTTTGAGCCGTGGTAGGGTAGTAATCAAAGTACAGTGGGAACTCACACGAGACAAATGACGATCTCAGGTCGATGGACAAACCTGTATACATGTCACCAGGGAACTGCTATCTGACGTCAGGTATAATACCAACTAGCATGTTCCCAGCGAGTCCTGTCCGGTGTACTCATAACCCAATGATCACCTGTATACATCTTAGGTGATCCAACTGACACCAATGGCTTGTGAGACCGGCTACTGCGCCTCGTCGGGGTCTCGACTGTATACACTAGTCTACTAATGGAGTATCGATGCCCAGTCTCGAAACTCCCACGACTAGGGACCACTTTAAGGATTTGCTTATAGACCCCAGCTCCCACGTATATGATCGCCATCATACTGCTGGTCGTCAAGCATGAATCCTAAGGGCTCTATCAACGTGCAATAGTGATCTGTACCTTCACCTAAAGCAGTACACGATAATAAAGATAAACCAGACAGTATACTATTTTCTATCAACATGTAATAGTGAACTGTACACGATGATAAAGACAAACGAGATAGTATACAAAGCTTTCGTGTAAGACTGTCCTACCGGTATAGGTCCTCCTTCAATCATTGCAATCACGTGCCTGCGATTCAATAATCGACTCTGAGGGCACTATATCCAACACAGGTTTCCTTAGCAGCTTGCTGGCACATCATTTCATTCAGGGTGATTTGCTTGGTAGGTTGGTTCACTTGTATCAGGACCGCCGTTGTACTTTTATTATTTCATTTGTATCTAGTAAGCTCCATCAACCAGACTTGTATTACTTGATGGATTTAGAAGACCGGTTGTTTTTATTTCAACCTTAGAGTCGCGCATGTATTATTATGGTTTTGGTGGATTTGGTTTTCTTTTGAGTTTTGAGCCTCGCCCTTCGGCGTTGTATATTTTAGTGCATTGTGTGGTTGTTTCCGCCTTTTGGCGTAGAGCTAGCTCCCGCTTGGGGATGCCTTCTTATTGCTTGTATATATTATTCTTGTTTGTACCCGTTTGGGTCCAGTTTTTACAAAGGAGACTCTGCCGAAATTTTTGAGAAAATTTGATATTTCTTTTAAAACTTGTTTTCCTACACTTCTTCTGTTAAATGGTTTAGATTCTGGGCTTCGGCTTGCTTAGATTACGTTACGTCTCTAGAAGTTTCGTAATTTAAGTGCCGGTCACGTTCCGTACTTTCGGGTCGTGACACCTGTAATCATACTCCGCTCTTCAGAATGATGCTCCGATCCCTGGAATCATGCTCCGCTCTTCGGAATGATGCTCCGATCCCTGGAATCATGCTCCGCTCTTTGGAATGATGCTCCGATCCCTGGAATCATACTCCGCTCTTCGGAATGATGCTCCGAACCCCGGAATGATGCTCCAAACCCTGGAATCATGCTCCGCTCTTCGGAATGATGCTCCGATCCCTGGAATCATGCTCCGCTCTTCGGAATGATGCTCCGAACCCTGGAATCATGCCCCGCTCTTCGGAATGATGCTCCGATCCCTGGAATCATGGCCCGCTCTTCGATGCTCCGATCCCTGGAATCATGCTCCGCTTTTCGGAATGATGCTCCGAACCCTAGAATCATGCTCCGCTCTTCGGAATGATGCTCTGATCCCTAGAATCATGCTCCGCACTTCAGGAATGATGCACCGATCCCGGAATTATGCTCCAACCCTCGGAATTATGCTCCGACTCTTCGGAATGATACTACGACTCTGGAATTATGCTCCGCAAATCGGAATGATGCTCCGATCCCCGGGAATCATGCTCCCCGAGGGATGCTCCGCCCCCGGAATGATGTTCCACCTCAAAGTCCAGCTTCAAGATCCATCAATTTCATGCACACAACTCAAATGTGCGGTGTGCATTTATTGATGGGGGGCACTTTGTTCGGGTCGAAAATTGCACCCCGGTTGACCAAGTCAAAGTCAAGGTCAACCCCAAGTCAGGTGGGCCCAAGCCCAGATCAAGTGGGCCTATGCCCAGGTCGAGTCCGAACATGAAGCGGCCGGCCCTCCTCCATGCCAAAATAAAAAGTCATGTAATAAATAATTTTGATGTAATTTTTTATGCATGAATGTAAGTAAAATGGGCATAAAACCAAATTTTTGTAAAGCCCATGGCTTATGTGCAAAAGAAATGCACATGAGGCATGGGATGGGCAAAATGCCATTTTGTAAAGCCCAAGGGGCTACATGTAAATGTGTAAGCCTATAAGAGGCAACATGATGATGAATAAAATAAACACTCTTCATTTTTTCAAACTCTAGGGTTTTTGCCTCCACTCTCTCCTTCCAAGTTCTTCCTCTATCTTTTCATTTTTCAATTAAATCAAGAGCTTAGCTCTGCCTTTTTCTTAAAACTAAATAAAGTTCTACCAGAAACCCATCTCCCAAGAATCCATCAAGAGATGAAAAAGGGGTCTCTTTTTTTATCATCCAAGATCTAGATCTTGGAGTTTCAAGAGAACCCATTTTTGGCTTCTTCTCAAAAGAGAAAGGGGAAAATCTTTTGGAGTTTAACTCCACAAATAAAATTATTTTGGAGTTTAACTCCACTAAAGAAATTCTTTTGGAGTTTAACTCCACAGTAAAAATCTTTTTTTGGGGAGTTTAACTTCACATTAAATCTTTTCAGGAGTTTAACTCCAGATTTAAATTCTTTCGGAGTTTAACTCCACAAATAAAATTCTTTTGGAGTTTAACTCCGCAATAAAAATCTTTTCGGAGTTAAACTCTATTTAAAACTCTTTTTGGAGTTAAACTCCATTTAAAATCTTTTGGAGTTAAACTCCATGAAAAAAAAAGTTAAATTTTTGGAACCCTTTTTTCCCCCATCACATGCTTGCACGTGAGGGGGAGGGCTCCTATTTAATGGGAGCCCTTTTGGCCCCTAGCATGTGAGGGGTCACATGCTAGCATATGACATGCTCGCATGTGACCTTCACATGCTAGTCATGTGCCAGCATGTGACCCTCACATGCTATTTTGGAGTTTAACTCCATTACAAAAATTCTTTTGGAGTTTAACTCCACAATAAAAATTCTTTCGGAGTTTAACTCCACATTAAAAATTCTTTCGGAGTTCAACTCCATTTAAATTCTTTCGGAGTTTAACTCCACAAATAAAATTCTTTTGGAGTTTAACTCCGCAATAAAAATCTTTTCAGAGTTAAACTCCATTTAAAACCCTTTTTGGAGTTAAACTCAATTTAAAATCCTTTAGAGTTGAACTCCATGTAAAAAAAAATCTGGAGCCCTTTTGCCCCCAGCGTGTGAGGGGTCACATGCTAGCATGTGACCGCCCCCCACATGCTAGCAAGTGAGGGGTCACATGCTAGCATGTGACCCCCCTCACATGCTAGCATGTGAGGGGAGGCTCCCATTAAATGGGAGCCCTGGTTCTCCCCTCTTTTTTAAAATTCTTTTTTTCTTCTTTCTTCCTTCTTTTCTTTATTTAATCCTTTTTTTAATTTAAAAAGATAAAATAAAATAAATAAAAATAATATTTTAAATAATATTTTAAAATTAAAAAAATAATAATTAATTAAAAAAAAGTCTCTAAATATTTATTTACTTATTTATTTTTGTTTTTTTTATATAGAAAAATATATATATCCTTTCTTTTAACAGATGGAACAAAACAAAAAAAACACCAACGCACTGCACATTGAGTTTGCATGAACAGTTTAACCCGTCAATCGGAGGTTCCTTCGCTCCAAATGCTAGGGGTAATTAACGGGAGCTTAGTCCGCGTCTGCCGGAGATTCGGATCCCCACAATCAATAAACCCCAGCCTACGCTAGGCAAGGAGAATCTGTAATGCGCCTGACAAGCGAGTGCGTATTCCCATCTCAATGGGGGTGACGAAAAACACCCTACAGGTACATGTTAGTCTCTAGACCCGAGATCGTCATAGAGTCTTGTATGATTCCCACTGTGCTTTGATTTCCACCCTACCACGTTCAAGAGAGTGTGAAAACAGGTGGTTTTTGGGTATAATCCCGAGTCACATGGAGGCAATGAGCGATATGAGGGGTTTCGTATATCCCGGTATTAGGGGTTAATGTTGCGCCGTGCTCGATTGGCCATAACAGCAAGTCCCTGGCCATGGCTGATATTGATATTTACTGGTAAGTGTTATCAGTTGAAAATATTGCATTTTTAACACATTAATTTCCTTACTCTTTGTAATCATCTAAAAGTGTTTGGTATAAATATAGCATATATTAGCAATTTGTCTGTAAAATACCAAATAACATGTGTTATACATTATAACCAGTATTATGAGGGAAATTGTGTATTTATTACTGCATACATGATCTTTTTATATTAATCACTTGTCTCGAGATTGTGTGCAGGAAATTCTCCAGGTTAAAGAGCCGGAACTGCTAAAAGTGCTGATAAAATACACCAAGTCCAAGACTTGAGATCTGGCAGTGAACAAGAAAGTATAAAAATATTCCAGACATCAGGAATGTGCCATAAAGCCAACATAAGAATTACCCTGGAAAAATCATGCAGAGATCACCTCAAATGGTCGCGGATCCGCGGCTGAGTCAGGCCGATCCGTCGCGGATCCGCGGCCGATCCGACTCGTCGATGGTGAGAACTTTTTGCAGAGGCTCTCTTTTAACGGCCAAGCTTCTCCAAGACGTTTCTAATTGTGTATATTTCTCCAGAAACTTCCCTTCTAACAGCCAAGCTTCTTGTGCAAGTTTCATAACTATGAAGCTTCTCATGCAAGCTAGCTAACTACCTTAATCTAGAAACTTCTCTACCCTAGCTTCCTATGCAAGCCTCATAACAACCAAGCTTCTAAGGGAAGCTAGACCTAGCTTCTAGGGGAAGTTTGAGGGAAAACTATAAAAAAGGTACCTATGGCTTCATTACAAAGGTTGTTCGTTGTTGAATATTGAGCCAAAATTCCGCAAGTTGAGTGACATAACTTGCAACTCAAAACCCTAACCCGAATCCAATTCCAAAGCCAAATCAAGATTCATCGAGTGCCAAATCAAGCAGGAATTCAACGAGCCTTTGAAGCAACGCCGATCTTCATCCGAGCAAGAGATCCACGACGATCCACGACTCACGACGATCGAGCCACGCAAAGATCGGCACCAAATTCCTTCTCAATTGAGTGAGCTACAGCTAGTCTTGTAAACTTGAGTGAGAGTTGTAATTTGAAGAAGATCTAAATAAAGGTGAAAATCTCTATTCTTGCATTCTATTCATTCTCATATTATGATATTCTTAGTTCTTGATTGCTTTATAATGATGCGTGAGTAAATTCTTCGCTTGTAGCGGAATCGAGAAAATAGATAGATAATGATGATTAAATTCTTGAACGATTCTTAAGTCTTATGAGTTTTGTAAACTTTAGGAAATTGAATCATCGAAAACCTAATTTGAGCGAGATTGCTTTCTTGAATGTTTTCGCACCAAATTAGATATCAACGATCGGTGGTTTACTTTACTAGAGACTAGAATTTGAATGATAATAAATGAAAGGACAAGGGATGATGATGGAGAAACCCTAGTTTCTTCAATAGTTCCCTAATTCTCATTGATCGTCATCGATCTAGCAACAAATCTTCAATAGATAAGAATTTTTAATCATTAGTATTCATCATCACTATCAATTGGATCGATTCCGAAAAGCCTCTTTACAAATCTTAATAATTCAAACGATTTGGACATTTTCTTGATCTCTATCACTTCTTGATTTTAGATCTATTTCTTGATGATTCTTGAAACTAAATTTCATAAATCTTGAATCAATTTTCTTTTATCTTTTAATTTTCAACTTAACTAAAACGATAACGAACAAATCACACTTTCTCAGTAGACGATCCGTATTCATTAACGAACTACATCGACACCGTTAATTGATTGCGGTATAAATTTCTTTGGTTGTGAAACATTTTTAAACACGACACGGAAACGATATCAATCAAATGGCGCCGTTGCCAGGGATCGTGTGCTAATTTGTTCGTTTTTGTAATTTGAGTTGGAAAATTTATTATTCCATCAGAATTTTTAGATCAAAATTCGCACAAGCGCTTAACGATTTGTTGTGATTTGTTGCAAGGAGATCTGGAATCTGTCGAGCGAGAGGAAAAATTTTCAGAGCATCTCAGAGAGTTTAGTGAGCCAACAGGAGCATCTGCACCAACTTTTGTGCAGAGATCTCAACATCAGACCGCGCATCCGCGGCCATAAGAGGCATCTCGCGGTGGATCCGTGGCGGGAAAGTTGTTTCAATGCTCCAAATTCTTTTAGGTCCATCTTTGACTTTCTTATCTCCTCCCTGCTCTGTCCATTAACCAATTTCTGCAGGATTCTTTGCAAAAATTCGCAGCGCCGCAAAAAGAAAAATTGTGCATGTTTGATCTTGGTTGTTTGTATTTTTAATACAGAAATTAAGGGGCAAAGACCAAATTCAGATTAAGTGGGGTGTTTATTACCCTTCCTAAGCCCCAAAAATCACAAACTTGCATCCGCATTACCCTCATTAACTAAAAATAATATCTAGACATGACTCTAAGGACCGTCGCGCTCAATTAGGACAGAAGGTGGTCGTGAGTAATCTATTGCTTAAACGCATTTCTTTTGTGGTGTCTAAGGCAAGTGTGTCTAAGGCAAGTGGTTACTTAATTAGGCCCACTACCTACCTAGTGGAGAACCTCCCACTTACCTGGCCACAGGAGAGGCAAAGAGGCAGTAAAGGATCTATCTTATGACTTGTCTTCTGGAAGTCTAGGAGCGGTCTAGAGACTTGACCTAGGTGACCACTAGAATTAGGGTTGCTTGTGCATTGTTTGTGTGAATTTTTCAAAAATCCGTCTTTTTCAAAACAAACACCAATCCAAACTTTTCTCTAATTATCACAACGCTGCCACTTGTGCTAAACCATTTAGTGCATGCTCGGCTGGACATGGGATTCTAGTGCCCGTCTTGTCCGCGTTCCAAGTTAGGGTTACAAATGCAACATGATTTATGGAGATTAAACAAGTTAGGGTTTGATTTGGATTAGCATTTGGGTTAGCTTTTTCATGAAGTTTCTAGAAGCTTTATTTTGTTTTAAGCTTAGATATTTTGTATCGATATTTTGTGAAGATATTTCTTAACCCAACCCAAACCTTTTACCCTAGTTTATTCTCTATAAGGGTTAAGCCTTCATTCTTAACCCATGGTTGTCATTTGTAACCACAACAATATTCATTATTTATCACAAAAGCTTTCTTCTTCTTCTTCCTCCTTGAAAAATCTTTCTAGCTTTTAGTGAAGTAATGATTTAAAGTGAGAAATTGAAAAAAAAAGAGTGTAAAATTCTTACTTCATCATCCTCATCTATTCTACCCACTTAGATTAGGGTGTTCACTTCACTAATACTTGATTAGAGAAGTGAGTGCTTGAGTCTGAGATTCTTCAAGGTAGATCATCTTCGAAAAGGAAGACTTCAAGCAAGAATGGATCATTCGACTTGTGGAGCCTCTCTTGAGTCCGGGAGATCATGGATCGCGGCAAAGGGACTACTACTCGGAGCTTATGAAGTGAAGGAACGGACTACAAAGGTTGTAATCCCTCTCTCTTAGATGTAAAATAGTTTACATGCATAATTAACCCTAATTCTCTAGTTAAGATCTTGGTTAGAGTTTGTTTAGCACCCAATTTTTTTTTAAAGTAGCATGATTGATGCTTGCCAAAACCTTGCTAAGGTGCTATGCTAACCCTACAGAAATTCTCCAGGTTAAAGAGCCGGAACTGCTAAAAGTGCTGATAAAATATACCAAGTCTAAGACTTGAGATCTGGCAGTGAACAAGAAAGTATAAAAATATTCCAGACACCAGGAAAGTGCCATAAAGCCAACATCAGAATTACCCTAGAAAAATCATGCAGAGATCACCTCGAATGGTCGTGGATTCGCGGCTGAGTCAGGCCGATCCGCCGCGGATCCGCGGCCGATTTGACTCGTCGGCGGTGAGAACTTTTTGCAGAGGCTCTCTTTTAATAGCCAAGCTTCTCCAAGACGTTTCTAATTGTGTATATTTCTCTAGAAGCTTCCCTTCTAACAGCCAAACTTCTTGTGCAAGTTTCATAACTACCAAGCTTCTCATGCAAGCTAGCTAACTACCTTAATCTAGAAACTTCTTTATCCTAGCTTCCTATGCAAGCCTCATAACAACCAAGCTTCCAAGAGAAGGTAGACCTAGATTCTAGGGGAAGCTTGAGGGAAAACTATAAAAAAAGGCACCTACGGCTTCATTACAAAGGTTGTTCGTTGTTGAATATTGAGCCAAAATTCCGCAAGTTGAGTGACACAACTTGCAACTCAAAACCCTAGCCCGAATCCAATTCCAAAGCCAAATCAAGATTCATCGAGTACCAAATCAAGAAAGCATTCAATGAGCCTTTGAAGCAACGCCGATCTTCATCCGAGCAAGAGATCCACGACGATCCGCGACTCACGATGATCGAGCCACGCAAAGATCGACACCAAATTCCTTCTCAATTGAGTGAGCTACAGCTAGTCTTGTAAACTTGAGTGAGAGTTGTAATTTGAAGAAGATCCAAATAAAGGTGAAAATCTCTATTCTTGCTTTCTATTCAATCTTGCATTATGTTATTCTTAGTTCTTGATTGCTTTATAATGACGCGTGAGTAAATTCTCCGCTTGTAGCGGAATCGAGAAAATAGATAGATAATGATGATTAAATTCTTGAACGATTCTTAAGTCTTATGAGTTTTGTAAACTTTAGGAAATTGAATCATCGAAAACCTAATTTGAGCGAGATCGCTTTCTTGAATGTTCGCTCCAAATTAGAGATCAACGATCAGTGATTTACTTAACTAGAGGCTAGAATTTGAATGATAATAAATGAAAGGACAATGAATGATGATGGAGAAACCCTAGTTTCTTCAATAGTTCCCTAATTCTCATTGATTTCATTGATCTAGCAACAAATCTTCAATAGATAAGAATTTGTAATCATTAGTATTTATCATCACTATCAATTGGATCGATTCCGACAAGCCTCTTTACAAATCTTGATAATTCAAACGATTTGGACATTTTCTTGATCTCTATCACTTCTTGATTTTAGATCTATTTCTTGATGACTCTTGAAACTAAATTTCATAAATCTTGAATCAATTTTCTTTTATCTTTTAATTTCAACTCAACTAAAACGATAACGAACAAATCACACTTTCTCAGTGGACGATCCGTATTCATTAACGCGCTACATCGACACCGTTAATTGATTGTGGTATAAATTTCTATGGTTGTGAAAAATTTCTAAACACGACACGGAAACGATATCATTCAGTCATCTTACCTTTTAGACACGACAGACAAGTCGCATAAGATTGATATTCGAACGGATTCAGATATCCTTCCTTATGTAACTTGGTCATTCTTGTTTTATTGATCTGACCTAGTCTACAATGCCATAAAAAAGTTTCATTCATGTCTGAAATTTTTCTTTTGTTAGTATGTTGGATGTTAAAAACTGTGTGTTGATTTAGGACGTAAATTTCGTTATTTAAAGTTTCGTACCCAATCAACTTTTGATTTAGATGAATGTTCATAATATTACTTTGCAACACAAAATGATATCCTTCTTTATCTAATAAAGATACTGATATTATATTACATAACATGTTCGGTACAAAATAACATGGTTCCAAAACCAATATACATCCTGAAGGTAGCCCTAGGTGATATTCTCCAATAGCTACGTCATCAACACTTGAACCATTCCCAACGCGGAGAGTCATATCACCTTTCCTCAAAAACTTGCTATTTCTCAGTCCCTGCACACAGTTACATATATGAGAACCTGACCCAGTATCCAATACCCTGGAAGCAGAGTTAATTGAAAAATAGTTTTCTGTGACAAATACACCTGAAGTAGAAGCATCAACATGCTTCTTTCCTTGCGTTCAGCGAGGTAAGCCTTGCAATTCCTTCTCCAGTGTCCTGTCTTATGACAATGGAAACATTCGCCCTTTTCCTGTTCCCGCATCTCCAGAAGTGTCATTTCCCTTTGCCTTTTTAACACCACCTCTCGTCTTGGTGTGTTTCTTCTTCTTCTTTCCCTTTGCCTTATCTTTAGGGACAGAAGAGGAAGATTGCCCAACAAGAAGAGCGGGTGTTTTGTCTTTCTTAAAAGTTCTCTATGCGCTCCTCAACATATTGAGAAGCTCAGGGAAAGTCTTCTCCATGTTGTGCATGTTGTAATTCAGCACAAATTGAGCATAGGCAGTGGGAAGGGACTGTAGAACTAGATCAGTATATAGTTCATTTTTTAGCGTCCAGCCCAGGTCTGCGAGCTCTTCAATAATGCTAATCATCTTTAGGACATGTTCCCCAACTGATGATCATGCAGCCATCCTCATCTGAAACAATTTCTTAGAGGTCTCGTATCTAGCTATATGAGATTGCTCCCCATACATATCCTTTGCATGGAGAAAGCTGGACTGAATGTCCATCTTCTCATGCTGCCTCTGATGCTCATTATCCATCGAGGCCAATGCGAGGCATTTGGCTGTAGCGCAGTCTTGATCCTATGTTTTGCAGACCTCCTTATCTGCAATTGAGGAATCGGGTCCTGGGAGCTTAGGTGTGGGGGCAGTGAGGACATATGCGATCTTGTCATAGGTCAGGGAAATAGTAACGTTCCTCAGCCAGTCCTTATAGTTAGGTCCCATGAGTTTGTTCATATCTAGTAGAAGCTTAAGTCCCGTCATTGGTTGCTGCCTGTTAGAGAGAGAAAAGAAGTACTCAGCATGTGCTCTTGCAAGATTAGAATGGTTTATTATCTTATCTAATCAGGATGGCTCCCACTGTTTCATCGAATTCTCCTTAAAACCTTAAAAAGAGAATTAGCCTGGATTAATTGCACCCTACAAGTTTGCTAACCGGTCAGCCAGGCTAGTGTTGGTACTCCGAAAGAGTTTCCCCGTGCTTTCGCATGGAACTAATTAAATAACCTCGTTTCTACAGAGGCGTTGCCCCGTTAACACCTTTCTAGACACATTCTGGATTAGCTAATTATAAAGTTAAAAAATCTCCTAGGAGTAACTCTTACTCACAGTGGGAATTGGGATCCAACTATCATATAGAAGGTATGCAATCTTATTGCAAGTTACAACAATTGAAACTCCCGATTTGGTTTTTACCCCTAACGACATATGACCTTGACGAAGGCCAACAAACCATAAGCCGCTAGTTAAGTTCTATCCGTCATTTCATAACTAATTTAAACCCACCTACATAGCCCTTGACGAAGGCCAACAAGGCTATGCGAATATCCTAACTAATCGCATCATATGCGGCAAATGAGCATCACTTAGCTACCATACACTACGCCTTGACGAAGGCCAACAAACGTTGCATGAATACAAAGTAACCTACCCATTTGAAATGACGGAGGGCTACGGCTGGTTTTGATGAAAACCGTTAATGTAATGAACTTGATATCGTTGTAGAAACCGAGTGATGTAAAATGGAGTGGCTTAAGCTCCGTTTTAAAACAAGTAGTTTTTGAGGAAAAAACCCGAGTAGTTTTAAAAAATTGTTTCTACAACATCATTTTAGGTTTATTTTATTTACATTAATCATATTAATGTAGTCCTATCATTTAGTTCCTTGTCACACAAGAAAAAAAATGAAAATAGAACGCACATATATGCCATCCGCATTCAGCACGGGGCCCCGGGTCTTCACCGTAACGTTACTTAACTTACGGCAGAGCGGGGGCAGGGCTAGCGCTGATGCAAAACATATATAGCATTTATTTATATATATATATAAATATCATATATATATATATATATATTAACACCACAGGAATGAAAAGACATCACAGGCAGTATAATGATCACATCATAGAGACAAATGAAAAACGGATATACTAGGAGTTTCGCTTTCGATCGAGCCATCAAACGAAATGAGAAGTTCTACGTTCGTGTGAATAGCCACTAAGCTATCTATCCTAGATCCATACTTGTGCGGCAAGCTACTCGCCAATCCTAGAATTAGGTGACCCGGGTCTCAACTCCTTGAGATGGCCACCATTTGGATTCTAGGACCTGGTAACTTGAGCACCCCGCCTCGGGTCAAACCAAGACGCGAGAAAGAAAAATATATATATACATCAAATGGTGAAATCAAACTCAACCCGGAAGTGTCCCAATAAAAGAATATATACATACAAATTTACATCGAATGAATTACAAATTACATACAACACTTGAATGTAAGAATTGTTGACTATAGTGCCCTCAAGTCAATTATTGTGATCACAGGCACGCGATTGTGATGATTGAGGGAGGACCTATACGGGCAGAACAGTCTTACTCGAGATGATAGTATACTATCTGGTTTGCCTTTATCATCATGTACATGCATTATGTGGTATTACAAATCACTATTACATGTTGATAGAGCCCATAGGATTCTTGTTTAACTACCAGCATTATGATAGCGATCATATACGTAGGAGCTGGGTGGTCTATAAGCATATCCTTAAACGTCCCTAGTCGAAGGAGTTTCGAGACTGGGCATCGATACTCTGGAGTAGACTAGTGTATACTTATCGAGACCCCGACGAGGGGCGGTGGCCGGTCTCATAAGCCATTGGTGTCAGTCAGTCACCTAAGATAGTATACATATGCTCATTGGGTTATGAGTACACTTGACGGACTCCCCGGGAACATTCTAGTTGGTATTATACCTATTGTCGGATAGCAGTTCCCAGGTGACATGTGTACAGGTTAGTCTGTCGACCTAAGATCGTCATTTGTCTAGTGTGAGTTCCTACTGTGTTTTGATTACTACCCTACCATGACACAAAGGAGTCATGCAAATAGGTTTTAGTTCGGTACAGTCCCGAGCCACATGGAGGCAATGAGCGGATCTTCGGGGATTCGTCTCTCCCGGTATTGGGGGTTGATGTCGTGCGGTTCACGGGTGACCATCACCAGAAATTCTTGTCCAAGGTAGTCGATAATTACTGATTTGGATCAGTAGTTTCTCAGTGGGTGATAGGCTTCAAACTGACATGAAATATAGCGTTATTAGGGGTCTGACTTTATCCACCCCTAGACTCGATATGTGATACTCTTAGATGAGCAGACCGGACTGTACGGAGATTGTCACTGACAGGCTCAGTAGGGGTTCGGATGATTTTGCTCGTCGGCCTTCCTTTCACTCAATACCTGGGTAGCCGTTACGTACAGCTAGTGCTGCTGATGTGCTTGTGGTTAAACCCACTACCGGCGTATTGACGAGTCTTTAGAGTCCCACACAGAGGGTTGTCACGGTCAGGCGATATGATGTAGATGACGTATGTTGGTACATACAGATGTCCGATTAAATAAGTGTACATGCTACATAGACTTTTATCGGACAGTTGATAATACTAGCGGTTTAGGATTGAGCCAGATTATTAAATCAAGTTTTGATTTAATAATATATATATATATATATATATTTATATATGTATTCTTGTATTATTGTTCACTATTCATTTCCCCTCTTGGCTATTCGTATTTTCATACGAATTCGCATAAATGTATTTTGATACGTATACCGAGTTGTATTCCATATTTATACGGCATATATTCTAGAAGATGGACACCTCATTTTATGAATTTTCTTTTTAGAAAATCATTTTTGAAATGAGGTGGAGAGGTGAGGTGGCATGAGCATGGTGGAGTTATATAGAGAGGTATGGCTATGGATTTGTTTATTGAAAAATAGTGAGATATTCCTACACACCCTAATCTCCATTGCTAGAAACTTTATAGCGTCGGTTTCTTCGCTAGGCGAAGCTGGAGCCTGCATTGTCTCCCTCGGATGGATCATCTTCGACGGAGGAAGACCAGAGGCCAAGCTCGATCCATGACACTTCTAGGAGCTAAGGATGATGGTAGAAGACCGAAAGACACAGATCAATCGGTATAACCATTTCTAACTCTTTAGCTTTTATGTCCTTTTTACTTAGTAAAGGTTTATGGTTCGATCTAGACGGATTCGTCAGCACCAATTTTTTTAAACGCTAGTTTTTGTTCCGCACCGGCCACGGTAGATGGCCCGGGCGCTATCGTAACCCAACATGGTATCAGAGCCACCCCATAAACCATTACTAGCTAGTTTTCACAAGGATAAAATCTTGATCGACCAATTTTTCCGAATCATTTTTCCATTTACCATGCCCGCTGTCAATTTTAAAACCTGTTCAAAAAATCTTTCAGAGCATCTTAAAAATACGTGCAGGCATTTATAGGGCACCAGAAGAAATTTGAGCACTTGATCCCATAACATTGCCGCGGAACCGCGGCATACCATGCACATTAGCCACGGTAGCGCGGCTGTTTAGTGGTCGTTTTGTGCCAAATTTCATCTGGCACTCAATTTAATGGAAATATGATTTTTGGGATATTTGGCTTTGGCCCAGATTTTTTTGAGTGCTGGATTGCATTTGGGGCCAATTTGGAAATGTTTAGTTGATCGAAATTTTAAGTGTGTGTTTATCAGTGCATTTGAATATATCCGCGACCGTGAATATCATTGAGAGGTACAACCCGACTAGTTGTTATATGTTTGACTAGACGGGTTTGCGAACGTGATATTCACGTTGATGTTCTAAGTTGTGCTGATATTGTGGTTGGATTGTCATGGTGGATAGCCAGTGGTGCAATGGTAGTATTACAGTTCAGATTCATTTGTATATTTTTTATTGCAGGGCGAGCGTCCTACATATGGACAGTTGTCTCTGCCAGATTGTATATTCTTTTATTGGGGAACGATTGGGTTGAGGTCGATGTCGCTATTGTATATATATTTTTCTTTTCTGTACTAGAATTACCCCGCGGTGGAGTCCACGAATAGCCGGGTTCTAGAGGGCAACGGGTCCGTATCTCATGGCGTTGAGACGGAGGGAGACTTACTCTAGAATTGGTGGGCTATTCGCCGCACTCGTAGGGTATAGAATGACCCACGGAGGGTTGCCCAAGTTACCGGATTCTGTGAAGTATTGGGTAGCTCATCCACTTTGTTGATTGGGGTTGCCTCACTTCTAGGATTGGAGGTAACTTGCCGCGCTCGTAGGGGTCCAGGTTTTCATTGCACAGGCTATCCACACGACAGAGGAACGTTGGGTTTTCAGTTGTGGCTAAAAAGAAACACGAGGCTCCAAGATTATCCACCATTCTATGTTTCTTGATGATGTTCTGTGATGTTGCTTATATCATGCTTGGGACGAATGTTATATATATATATTTATATATACTAGTAGATGTTGTATATGTTTTGCATCCGCGCTAGTCCAGCCCCCGCTTTGCTGTTAGTTTAGTAACCTAACGGTGCATGACGCGGCCCCGTGGAGAATGCGGATGGAATATACGTACATTTTATTTTTCGTTCCTTTTTCTGGTGTGATATGAATTAATTGATGGGACTGCGCTAATTTTGATTAATGCAAGGAAAAATAAACCTAAATGATGTTGTTGGAACCAATTTTTGAAAACTGTTATTACAGACGTTTCTTTTTGCTTTGCACAGCGGTATTCGGTTATGAATATCCAGCACCTCATTCGACGAGGCAAGAGCCGAGATCCCTTCATAGGGAGTGACCTCTTGGGCAAAAGTTTGCATCAGTGTAATAACTTCACTATAGTCGATTGTTTTGCTTGGCATCATGGTATTCAGTAAGGAATATCCTGCACCTCATTCGATGAGGAAAGTGCTGAGATCCATTCACAGGGAGTGATCTCTTTAGCAAAAGTTTGCGCCACTATATATTTATAAAACTGCTCGGGTTCCTTCAACGATATCAAGTTCATTACGTTAAAGGTTTTTCTCCAAAAACTAGCCGTAGCCCTCTGTCATTTCCTATGAGTAATACTTAGTATTCGTGCTATGCATGTTGACTGTGTCAAGGCGTAGTGTGCGGTAGCTAAGTGGTGCTTGTTTGTAGCATTCAATGCGATTGGTTAGGACAATCGTGCGGCCTTGTTGACTGTGTCAAGGCGTAGTGTGCGGTAGCTAAGTGGTTCTTGTTTGTAGCATTCAATGCGATTGGTTAGGACAGTCGTGCGGCCTTGTTGATTGTGTCAAAGGCTTATACGGGTGGGTTTAATGCAATCAAGATAATGACAGGTTGAACTTGACTATGACTCTTTGATTTGTTGACTGTGTCAATGTCACTTGGGTCCTAGGGGTAAAAACCACATCGGGAGTTTCAAACATAAAGGAAACTTGCTCGGCATGTGCTTACCTTTTGGAGTGTGGTGACTTGAGTGGCTTCCATCAAGTTATCATGCGATGATAGTTGGATCCCAATTCCCACTGATGAGTATGTATTACTCCTTGGGTGATTTTAGATGATCTCGACTAATTCTCCTTTTAGGGTTTGAGGGAGAATTCGAGGAAACCTTGGGAGCCATCCAGATTAGATAAAGTGATTAACCAATCTAATTTGGGTTAGAGTGCACGCTGAGTGTTTCTTTTCTCTCTCTCTTTGGCAGCGACCATGACTCGACCTCAAACTAAAATTCATGAACCAAGGTAACCGAACCTTCTTAAACACTTTGGCTATTGGATTGTCATTTAGTCACATATATCATTGCCACTCCTACTGCCCCTTTGCATTTCTACGAAACACTCCGTATCACTACGAAGATCCATATTGATTCGATTCCATCGTATAGTTACATACGAACTCGAAGGAACTCGTTTCAGTTCGAGGATGGATTCTGGTTCTGGAGAAATTGAATAGAATTATTCAGTTGTCTTTTCTCTTTACATTCTCAAAAATTGCGAGGGCTCCTGGTATAAGGAGAGTGCACTTATTACGCTTATTAGATAGTCTTCTTCCAAACAATAGGCATGTGCTGAAAGGTGGGGAAGGAAGAAAACCAATTAGCCTGAGTGTGGTGTACAAAGGGTAATAAGTAAAGACATATAAAGGGATTAGAGTGGGGGCAAAGGAAATTGCGACGGCTATCATTCACGATGAAGCCGCGTATATCTCCTGCCACTCCTATTTCACCTTTTCATTTCTCCAGAACGCTCCGTATCACTATGAAGATTCATATTGATTAGATATTCCATCGTATAGTTACATACGAACTCGAAGGAACTTGTTTCAGTTCGAGGATGGTTTCCGGTTCGGGAGAAATTGAATAGGATTATTCAGTTGTTTTTTATCTTTACCTTCTCTCAGGTTGCGAGGGCTCCTGGTATAAGGAGAGCCTACCTATTACGCTTATTGGATAGTCTTCTTCCAAACCATAGGCTGGTGCCGATAGGTAGGGAAGAAAGAAAACCAATTAGCCTAAGTGTGGTGTACAGAAGGTAAGAAGTAAAGACATATAGAAGGATTGGAGTGAGGGAAAGAATATATACGGTTACTGTTATGAATCTGGATAGTGGAAGAGGCATTACTAGGAATACCCGGCCACCCATTCGAAACATTTTCATATTTTAGTTTTACTGTGCGATGTTAATTGAAAACTGTTTTCCCAATTAGATTCTAACTCCAGGGTATGTATTTACCAGTTTTGATTCTCACATCTGTATGGCGTTACAGATGCTGAGTGGGAGTAAGATATTGGGAATTGGGTGATTAGATCCTCTATATATCAGGATTCTTTATAATTGGTGATATTTGAGGAAATCACCTGGGTTTTGCCTGACGACAATTATTTGGTTTTGAATATCCGTTGTTATGCACTAATTTCAAAATGATATATCTGTACGTTTATTTTATAAAGTGAGACATAACTTTTTGAAATTATGTCTATGACATTTACCTGTATCAGTTGATGGTTAGGTAAGGTGCATTCAACAACAGTGTAATTCTTCTAAACCATAGCACAGTTTTCAACCTACGATGCACAGAATTTGAGTTATTAAACTCAGTGGACTTATACAAAGTATTGTATGTTGTTCGGTGTTCGTTAGGACAAAGGGGTTGGTACGCGTACTATATTCTGTTTACTCATGATTTCTTTAGTTTTAGACAAGTATTTCGTTGAAATACAAGGTCCAGATTTTGAGAAGATATAGGTATAAGAATAAAGTAGAGAACCATATGTTGCAAGTATCAGGATTCTTTAAGGTGATCGAAAATGTAGATACTTGTGTTTCGTATTCCGTTGTAAGTAATAGTTTTGAGAACTTGCTTCTCTCTCAGGTTACTCATGCGTGGGTGCACTCCTTGATGAGTAATGATTCTTAGCCTCCTTCCATCTAGTTGATATGCACTAGAAACGGCTGCATGTATTTTGAATTTAGTTCCAATTAAATTAGTGCATTTGTTTCTATATTGGATATATAGAATGGATTCATATCTTAACGATGTTAAGGTATATGGAGTTGTCCGGCTTATGCTTAAAACCATAATCTGGACAAACTTAAGGCACGTTTCGGTAATGGCAGTTTGTAGGTTATCCCGGGATTTGACGGGGGTTAACATTCTACTATCTGGAAGATCAATAATTATATTGTTCTTGACTCGCCACAGTTTCAGTAAAATGAATTCTTTTCAGAAAATATTAGTGGGAGTATGGTAGAACTAGAAGTTATTCCAGAACCGCAAACGATTACTGAAAATTTAATAGAACCTTAAGATTCAATTGGATTCGATAATCCATTATCCACTCCGCAAATTTGGTGGGTAACTTCAGTGTTAGTTATATGTATGCCCTAGAGGCCATTATTATACATATGATGTATACTATAGTGGATGCTTGGACTTATATAGGGAGGACTTTCTTGCTTGACATGATAGTATGCTATCTGGTTGCTATTTATCTTGACATGTATACTTATTGTCTCTCTGTTACATGTTGATAAAGCTCTTAGGATGTGTACTTGACTACCAGGATTATGATGCAGATCATACTAGTGGGGACATGATAGTCTATAAGTACATCCTTCAATTGTTCATAGTCGTGGGAGTATCGAGTCAGGGCATCGATATTCCAGAGCAGACTAGCGTATACGCTTCTTGACCCATATGATGGGCGATGGATGATCCCACATCCATTGGTGTTTGAAATCAGAGAAGGTATATGGGTGCTCAGTGGAGACTGGGTACACTGAACATGACTCGCCGAGAACTCTTAGATGGTATTATACCCCACATCAGATAGCAGTTCTCTGGTGATACTGGTACAGGATAGTCTGTAGACCCGAGATCGTCATAGAGTCTTGTGTGATTCCCACCGTGCTTTGATTTCCACCTTACCACCTTCAAGAGAATGTGAAAAACGGTGGTTTTTGGGTACAGTCCCGAGTCATATGGAGGTAATGAGCGAGAGGAGGGGATTTTGTCTTTCCCGGTATTGGGGGTTGATGTTGCGCTATGTTCGATTGGCCATAACAGGAAATCCCTGGCCAGGGTTGCTGAGATTTACTTGTGAGTGTTATCAGTAGTTTCTCGAATCGTTATGGGCTTTACATTAGCATGAATTATCAGGCTATTGGGGTCTGACGTTTACCACCCCCAGGCTGGATATGTGACATATCAGACGAAGAGACCGGACTGTACAGTAGTGTTACAGATTGGATTCGTAGGAGTATGAGCAGGGTTGCTTGTTGATCTTCTAATCGCTCAATACCCGGGTGGCCGTTACGTCTAGCAGTACTGCTGACGGCTTGTGGGTGACTGATATGATCACCACCTATTGTCGGCGTATTGACGAGTCTTTAGAGTACTACACAGAGGTTTCCTGGCTCTGGAGAAACGAAGTATGAGCACATATGTGATATGTGCGGGACCGAGATTAATACGCGTATGTGATACCGTATTCTAATCTTGCGATATGTGATATTAGTCGGTTATATGTGATATAGCCGGATTGTTAAATCAAGTGTTGATTTAATAATTTATTGTATAATTATATATTTGATATATTAATTTACATTAACTAATATTAGCTCACTTAAGCATTTATTTTTCTCACTTGTATGCACTTAATATATATGTGATATATATATTATTGTGTCATGCTAGTTGCTACATGCTACATGGGTGTATGAGACTCATACCATACAAATAATAATGTGGGGTTTTATTTATTAAGAGTAAAAGAAAATTAGTTGGAAATTAGTCAAGGTTAGAAGCTTGGAGAAGCTATGTGCTAACCTTTGACTTAGTCCACTAATTTTGTCTCACTCTAGATATTTATTAATCTAACCATTATTATTAGTCATGGTTTAGCCTCTACAAGAGTTATATGAGATATTTCTCACCCATGGTTGCCAATCTACACTTGCTTCTCTCTATGGTTACTTTTCTTCATCTCCTTCCTCAAGCTCTCTTGCTTTTTGGGAGGTGAAGAAAATTAGCGAGAAAATATTTCTAAAGTGAGCAAAATTCCTACTTTATCAAGCTACACTAGACTAGCCATTTAGTTTAGCTTGTTTGCTTCACTAATTCCTAATTAGTGAAGAGGTAACGTGAGTTAGTGTTTCCTCAACGTAGATCATCTTCGGCCTCGAAGACTTCAAGAAAGCTTGTTCATTTCACCTTGTGGTGCCTTATTAGAGTCCGGGAGATCACTACTTGGAGCGAAGGGACTACTACACGGAGCTTATGAAGTGAAGGACCGGTCTATAAAGGTTGTATTCCTTGTTCACTTAGATGTAAAGATGTTTACATGATAGCTTTCGTCTAATTCTCTAGTTAAGATCTTGTCTTAGGTTCTTTAGTTTTTTGAAAACGGCATGGTCGATGCTTCCCGAAACCCAGTGGTCGTGCTAGGGAACCCAGCAGTGGTATCGGAGCCAAGCTAGAGAATTAGACGATGTTTGTAGAATTACGAAACCGAAACAACTCCGAAACTTCGAAACAAAAAGCCTAGTTTCTATTGAATTTTTCAGAGTGTCTAAATTTTTTTAAGCAGTTGCAGAATGTTACATGTGATGTGACATGAACACTGAAGAAAATTGAACCCATTTCACCGGTTTTGACCCGCGAAGAATGCAATAAACTCGGCCTGGCCGGTTCTATGTTGTTGCCTTGGCTTCAATTTTTTCCTGTGTTCCAGTCTCTGGGTTTTGGTGTTTTAGGTGTTGCTTGTTTTTACTCAGATTGCATGTGATGTTATCTTTATGTAAAGGCAATTCGGAGTGCTTCGTAGTCATAATTCTAACATCGTTTTAGGTAATCTTGACGACGTTAAATAGTTTGAACGAATATCAATAACCCATTTTCTCCCTCACTGGAAATTTTCCAAGAGTTGGAATTTTCCAATTTAAAAATCTTCGAAAAATCATGCAAGTAATTCTATGGACCCTCTATAAGAACGATACCCAAACTCGACTCTTTGACCGCGGAACCGCGGCTAAACCCTAGGGTTTGCGGCAGTTCCATGGTGCTATGAGTGAGGCATGGGTCGGCCCTTCTACGGTTGGTCCATAGGCGCCGTGGCATGTTCTGGGTATTTTTAAAATGTGCTCAAATGTTCAGCTCTGTGGGAAATTTTGGGTGTTTGTTGATTCGATCGAAATATTTAATATCGTCTAGCTATATGTGAATTGTGATACAATATTTGGAATCCACAATAATTAGTGTTGTGAAAACTAATTTGAATTTTATAAATCTAGCAATTTAGTCTCATGTGATCAGTTGCCACGGGATTTTGATATGGATCAAAAGTCCGTCGCAATCAAGTAGCGTACGCGGATACTTGCTGGGTAACCTTACTAGATAGCTGCGCCCCGACCAAGTGACTGTAGGAGAACCCTTTTGCCTAAAGCATCCGTCCGGGTGTTCCGCCTAAGCGCACTTCGTCGACGTCATCGAGGGTGTGGCCGTATACTAAAGTTTCCGACGAGCATTCGATCAGGATGTCGGGAATCTTGTTGAATTGTCCGACTTGTTATTGGAAAGTGTTTTCAATAATGAGACTGAAATGCGGGGTTTATAATTGTTAGGCATGAAATTCGGAACATGTGATGTTCTGGGTTTATGATGTCTAAGAAATTCATATGGTTAGGCATGAAATCCGAAGTATGTGATACATTGGGTTTATGATGTCTAAGGTTGTTGCGGATTCCAATTGTTGTAGTTTTCATTTTCTATTCTGGACCGTAAGTGTAATATGTGGTGTATCGCCGGTTTCGTTGCTATATGTCAACGACAATTGGGATACGCATTTTTACTTACGTTGATGACATGTGATGTTATGTGTTGCTGTGATATGTTATATTGGATCGTCGTGTTTGAATAGCCGGGTTTTTTTTGCGTGAGATGAGAGTTTTTTATTTTTCATGCATGTAAAAAACTTGTATGTAATAATCTTTTATTGGGGCACTTCCGGGTTTAGGATGATGTCACCATTGATGTATATTATTTATTTTTCCGCATTAGGATAAACCCAAGGTAAGGAGCACAAGTAACCGGGTTCTAGAGTCCAGTGGGAGACCTTCTCGAGGAGTCGAGATCGGGTCTCCTAACTCAAGAATTGGTAGGATTGCTTGCCGCTCTCGTAGGGGTCAAGGGATGTGGGTTTGGTTATTCATCACGACCGTAGAATCCGTATTTTTTACTGGCTTAATTTAAAACACGGAATTCCTAGTATATCCAATATTTCATATGTGGACTTCTGCTGCTGATATTCTGTGATGTGATCACTTTATATGATGAGACGAATGTTGTTATTATATATATGATATATAAAAAATGTTGCTTATGTTTGCACCCGCGCTAGTCCCTCCCCTCTATGTCGTTAGTTAAGTAACCTAACGGTGCATAACGGGACACTGTGGTGAATGCGGATGGCATAAGTGTTAGTGTATATGCCCTAGGGGCCATTATTGTATCATACTAGCTTGTATATTACTTAATGGAAGTTTGGGATATTCACTGTTATATTAACAGTCTTGCTAAACATGGTAGTATGCTACTTGGTTATATCAATCTTAATATGTGTGTACGTATTGATAGAGCCCTTAGGATCTTGCTTGACTACCAGCGTTGTGATGGCAGTCACATTAGCGGGGGCTGGGTAGTCTACAAGCACATCCTTTTTCAGGTCCCTAGTCGAAGGATTATCGAGACAGGGCATCAATACTCTGGAGTAGACTAGTGTGTGCGCTTCTCATCCCAGTTGGGGAGATGGTCTGTCCCACAGCCATCAGTACGTCGTACTGGAGATAGTATACAGGTGCTCATTGGGTTACGGGTATACCAGACAGGACTCGCGGGGAACTATTGGTTGGTATTATACCCGTCATCAGTTAACAGTTCCTAGGTGACATGAGTACAACATAGTCCGCAGACTTGACACTGTTGCTTCGCCTCGAGTGTGTCCCACTGTTCTTAGATTGCTACCCTACCACAGATCAAAGGAGTCATGCAAACAGGTAGCAGTTAGGTGCAGTCCCGAGCACTTGGAGGCAGTGGCGGTTAGAAAGGATTCGTCTCTCCCGGTATTGGGTGTTGATATCACGCTGTGTCTGGAGAGCCATTATGCAAAGTCCCTGGCAAGGGCAAGCGAGATTTATTGGTAGGTTTTCCAGTAGTTTCTCAAGGTGTAATGGGCTACGCTCCGACACGACTTATACCGCTTTTAGGGGACTGACGCTTGCCACCCCTAGGCCTGATATGCGATAGTCCTAGATGAACAGACCGGACTGTACGGAGATTATCACATCAGGTTAAGTAGGAGTTCGGATGGGTTTCCTCATTGGCCTTCTTATCGACATCTACCTGGGGACCGTTACGTACAGCTAGTGCCGCTTGCGGTCTGTGGTTAAACCCACTGCCAGCGTAGTAGTCGAGTCTTTAGAGTCCCACACAGAGAGTTTCCCTGCTCCGGGCAAAACGATATAGAGGTCGTATGGTTTTACGACAAGGGTTCAGACACATACGTGTTTTTATGCACGTGCGATGTTCAGACAGTTTTTACTAGCCGGCTTTGGTTTAAGCCAGATTCTAGTATCGGATTATTGGATTTATACAGTCTAAAGTTTTTCCGTGTTTTCACGGATAGGAGGGGCGTTCTCGTAATTTAGCGAGAAGCTTCTAGAAGGATGATGACTTGGGGGTTAAGGTGGCATTTGCATTTATTAATTTAGTGACTCATTTGTGTGATTCATCCATGGAGTTAATGATGCATTTAATGTCTAATGACTCATGAGATGAATCACACAAGGTGAATGAATGAAGCATGGTTGATAAATCATTTAATAAATCATCATGCTTCATATATTCAAAATGAATCATTATTTCATTTCATTCTCACTCTCACCTTCTCTCTCCTCAAGCTTTCTCTCTTCAAACCCTAATCCTAACCTCTCATGTGTTGAGATCAAGGATTAGTAAGACTTGTTAATCCCTAATCACACTATATATTCCCTAGGTGACTTTGATTACCAATTGGAGTAATCTAGTTTCCTCAAGTTAGAGGGAAAGCTTGGAGTAGAAGCTTTCGGGTGGATCGTCTATTACAAAGATGAGGCCGACGAGGAGGTGGTTAACGAGAAGAAGAAGGACTTGGTTCATTAGGTATAATATTCTTTCATAGTAGCTAACTACTCTTATGATAGTGTTATTTATAGTTTAGCAAAGATCATTTCGGTTAGTCGATGTTAGTTTAAAGAAAAAGATTGTTTTTCATATTTCCGCCTCCCCGCAACTCGTGGGGTGTACAACGTCGACTTACAATAAGCGTACATTATACTTTCGTTTCTTTTGTGATGCTTAGGAAGAACAATTGATGAGATTTCATTAATGAGATTAATGAAAGGAATGAAACCTAAAGATGTTGCAGAATCCTGTTTTAAAAACTGGTAGCTCTAGTTCTTGCTTTCCATAGTGGTATTCCTTATAGAATATCCAGCACCTCATTCGATGAGGAAAGAGCCGAGATCCCTTCACCGGGAGTGATCTCTTTAGCGAAACTAGCAGATGCTACAACCCACTCGGTTTTGTATTCGATTGCTTCTCTAGTTCTTGCTTTGTATAGTGGTATTCATGAATATCCAGCACCTCATTCGATGAGGAAAGAGCCGAGATCCCTTCACCGGGAGTGACCTCTTTAGCAAAACTAGAAAAATCCTCAATGTCATTCCTCTTAAAATCACTCGATTCTACAACGATATCAAGTTCATTACGCAAAACGTTTTCTTAAAAACCTGTCGTAGCCCTCCGTCATTTCAGATAAGGACTATTTAGTATTCGTGCTACGTTTATTGACCTCCGCTAAGGCGTAGTGTGCGGTAGCTGATTAGTGCTTATCTACTAAAACATGTGATGCGATTGGATTAGGGTAGTCGCGCGGCCTTGTTGACCTCCGTCAAGGGTCATGCGGGTGGGTTTAATTTAATTATGAAATGTACGGGTTGAACTTGACTAGCAGCTTATGGTTTGTTGACCTCCGTCAAGGTCATAGGATGCTAGGGGTAAAATATTATCGGGAATTTCAAGTGTTGAAATTTACAATGAGATTGCATACCTTCTATGAGATAGTTGGATCCCGATACCCACTGCGAGTATGGGTTACTCCTGGGAGAGTTTTGCATATTACAATTAGCCGATCAAAGTAGGTGTCTAGAAAGGTGTTAGCAGGGTTACACCCTTGGGAAAACGAGGTTTATTTTAATTAGGTCTATGTGAAAGCACAGGGAACCTCCCTCAAAGTACCGACATTGGCCTGGCTGAAAGATTGGCGAACTTGTAGGGTGTAATTAATCCCGGCTAGTCTTATCTTTTAGGGTTTGAGGGAAGATTTGAAAAAAACAGTGGGAGCCATCCTGATTAGATAAAATAATAACCAATCTAATCATGCAAGAGCATACGCACCGTGTTTTCTTCTCTCTCTCTCCTGGTAGCGACCGTGTCACGCCTTAATCAAGACAATAATATGGATGTTTTGACTGAACCTGCTTATTATACTGAGCTGGGGAATGTTGGTTCCGCTCTATCTTATAATTGTTATAAGTCCGAGCAGGAAATAGGGGAATATCCGGATTCCTATGCGACCCAAACGAGGAATGTGCATGTTGATGCATCTTTTTCGGGTGTGTTCGTTACCGAGAACTGTTTCTCAGTATCCTCTACGTCCTAGGTATGAGATACCAGATCAAGATCCCATATATGTAATCTGTTACATGGGGCTACAGAAAGGTAGAGAACTGGGATTATGTAATATGTCTCTAAATGTAGAGAATGGTGCAAGTTTTGCAGCCAAACTAGTTGCCAAATATCACCTTGTATTACTAAATAGTAAATACATAGATTCTGAACGAATGTTATTATATGCCGAACCTGATATACAACATCACATCAGTTTCTTTATTAAGTTAAAGAAGGATATAATTTTGTATTGCAGGATAATGTTGTGAACATTTTCCTTAATCAAGAGTTGATTGGATCAGGCACGTTATTTAATGGCATATACATTCTAAATCAAACCACAGTTCAAAGTATATCGAACACACACAAGAGGAGTAGTTCAGAAATGAACGAATCCTTCTTTTGGCATTGTAGACTAGGTCATATCAATGCGACACGACTAGCTAAGTTACATAAGGATGAATATTTGAATCCATTCGAATTTTTCATCTTATGATACTTTCCTGTCTTGTCTCAAAGGTAAAATGACCAATACTCCGTTTACTGGAAATAAAGAAAGAGTTACTGAACTCTTGGGACTGATACATGGTGATATATATGGTCCTATGTCTATATATGCCAGGATTGGTTCCTCGTACTTTATTATATTCACTGACCATCTCTCAAGATTCAGATATATGTTCCTTTTGAAACACAAGTCTGAAACTTTTGAGAAATTCGAGGAATATAAGCTTGAAGTTGAGAACCAGAAGGGTAGATGTATTAAAGTCCTTCAATGTGATCGAGGAGGAGAATACTTGAGCATGAAGTTTCTGTATTATTTAAAAGAGAATAGGATTCTCTCTCAGCATACTCCTCCGTGTACACCACAGCACAACGGTATATCGGGGCGGAGGTATCGCGCCCTATGAGATATGGCACGCTCTATGATGAGTACTGCTGATTTGCCTGTTTGCTTTTGGAGTTATGCACTTAAGAAGCTGCATACCTATTGAATGGGATTCCATCCAAATCTGTGACTACCACTCCATATGAGATATTGAATGGGAAGAGACCATGTCTTAAACGAGTTAAGATATAAGGTTGTCCGGCCTATGTTGAAAAGAAAAATCCGGACAAGATCGAGGCAAAGGTTAGTTTTGTATAAGTTTGTTAGATATCCTAAACATTTGCGGGGGAATATCTTTTACCAAACTGAGGAGCAAAAGGTGTTTTGTTTCTCAGCATGCCACCTTTTTAGAAAAGGAATTTCTTATGGAAGAAATTAGTGGTCATGAGGTAGAACTGGAAGGTGTTCCAGCTAGACAAACTAACAGCTGATGATTTAGTGGAACCAAAAGATTCAATAGTCTCCAACGAACTTCAGCCTCTCCCCGAATCTGGTAGGGTTCCTCATCCACCTGAGAGATACTACAGTTTCCCCTGTGACGAGGGAGCGAGGATTGCATCATGGTATATGATGACCCAACTAGGTTCAGGAAGGCCATCACGAGTAGGGACTCTGTGAAATGGCTGGATTCTATGCTTAAGTCCATCAGGATTGGAGCAGGCATTGCGAAGTTGGAACATCTGTTTTGATATGGCAGCCAAAGAGTTTGACTTCATCAAAAATGTAGATAAACCTTGTATATATAAGAAGGTTGTACAGAGTAAGGTTGTCTTCCACGTATTGTACTTAGATGACATACTCTTGATAGGAAATGGTTTCCTATGCTACACTCGGTCAAGCTCCTCTTATTACGAGGATTCTCAATGAAAGATCTGGGTGATACCTACTACATCTTGAGGATTATAATCTATAGAGATAGATCTAAGTGGATGTTGGGAGTTTCCTAAATCCAGGTACATGAACACCATACTAAAAGGGTTTAGTATGGAAGATTCTAAGCGTGGTGGTTCACCCAATTACCCATGAATCACTCTCTCCAAAAAGATGTCACCCAAGACTGGTTTAGAGAGAGCTCGCGTATAAGGGATACCCTATTCTTCAGCACTAGGCTCTATCATGTATGCGATATTATGTACCAGAACAGATGTAGCTAACTCACTAAGTGTAGTGATAAGGAATCAATCAGATCTTGGGAGAATCACTGGACAGTTGTGAAGGACATTCTTAAGTACTTGAGAATCACTAAAGAAATGTTCTTGGTGCTTAGTAACGGTGAACTCCAGTGGGAGTCCTTTACTAATTCGAGCTTCCAGAGTGATAAGGTCGACTGAAAGACAGTCTTAGGCTTTGTCTTTACCCTCAGTAGAGGGACGGTATGTTGGAAGGGTTCCAAGCTAGATACCGTGGCAAACTAGACGATAAAGGCTGAATACATCGCTACCAACGATACTGCCAAAATGGCTGTCTGGATATTTTTTGTTCATGAGATGAACATGGTTCCTACCATAGAGCGTCCAATAACTGTTATTGTGACAACAATGGAGTTGTGGTTTAGTCTCTATAAGAGTTATATGAGATATTTTTCACCCATGGTTGCCATTCTACACTTTCTTCTCTCCATGGTTGCTTTTTTTCATCTCTTTCCTCAAGCTCTCTAGCTTTTTGGGAGGTGAAAAAAATCAGTGAGAAAAATATTTCTAAAGTAAGCAAAATTCCTACTTCATCAACCTACACTAGACCAGCTATTTAGTTTAGGTTGTTTCCTTGACTAATTCCTAATTAGTGAAGAGGTAGCTTGAGTTAGTGTCTCCTTGACGTAGATCGTCTTCGGCCTCGAAGACTTCAAGCAAGCTTGTTCATTTCACCTTGTCGAGCCTTACTAGAGTCCAGGAGATCACAACTTGGAGCGAAGGGACTAGTACACAGAGCTTATGAAGTGAAGGACCGGTCTACAAAGGTCGTATTCCTTGTTCACTTAGATGTAAAGAAGTTTACATGCTACCTTTCGTCTGATTCTCTAGTTAAGATCTTGTCTTGGGTTCTTTAGCGCGCCAATTTTTTGAAAACGGCATGGTCGATGCCTACCGAAACCCAGTGGTCGTGCTAAGGAACCCCGCACTTAGGCACCCGAGAGGTACTTCGGTCTCCTCAAAGATGTGACAGAGAGGTTTTGATTACCCAAACTTGCCACTACTGCTGTTCTAGACTATGAGATCTGGCAGGAGCATGAGTTAACGTCGTTCTAAATTAGCTTTAGAAGTGCACATGTATATGACTCTGCTAGAGGGTTGTAGTAGTCAGTGGGAGTAGTGAAAGCATAGTGGGAAAGTGGCTTATGTTTATTTATAGACTAAAGCAGGTGTAGCGGAGACAGACCGTCTGGTGTTGATGTGACTGTCATAGAGTTTGACTTCATCAGAACAACAAATGGACCTAGTAAGAAGGTAGTATGGATTGATGTCCTGGTTTTTGGATGACATGCTCTTTATAGGAAGTGATATTCCTATACTACGGTCGGTTATACTGTGGTTGTCATAAGGTGTTTCTCCACATAGGATCTAGATAAACTATCAGAGATTCTGGTAACTAAATCTATGGTTTTAGATCTAGATTTGGGAAGTGTCCCAATTTGGGTACTTGACACTATTCTAAAGTGTTTTAGAATGGACGACTCCTGGTGTGGTGGTGTACCCGCAGGTGATGGAGTCACCCTCTCTAAAGAGATGTCTTCTAGACTGATGAGGAGAGGGATTTGCATGATTAGCATATCTCTTGTTTAGGCAATTGAGTCAATCATGAGATATCAAGTACCGCACCGGATATTGCTTTTGCACTAGCTGCAATAAGCATATATATATATATTAATCTAATTCTGGAGAAACGTTGGGAAACAATTATGAACATAAGTGGATGTTCTTGGTATATGGTAACGGCAGCCTCCTTCAGGAGGCGGTTATCATTTTAGGCTTTCAAGGTGACCTGGATGACAGAGTGGCTGTCAGAGTTATAGTTTTCCCTCTATTGAGGGGCGGTATGTTGGACAGGTGGTCCAAGCGGATACTGTGGAAGGCATGGCGTAGGATACTGATTAAATTCAGTGGATGATACGGTCTAAGATGTTTGTTGGATTTGGAGTTCATTTGTGAACTGGGTCCCTTCAGATATCCAGACAAATTCTGAGACATGTATCACTCATTTTGGGAGATAGTTTTTCTCCGCGAAGTTGAGATATAGAAAGATAAAGATAGAAACACTGGTTCGGATCCACTCACTGAGGCTATTTCTCAAACGAAATAGTTTCACAAACGGGCTTTGTGAGACTGATTAGTAGAGAAGTTGGGTGTTCGGTATCACATGGGCTGTGAGTATGCGACACCATAATAATTAACCTTAAGTGCAAGTGGGAGATTGTTGGCTATAGTGCCCACAAGTCAATTATTGTGATCGTAGGCACACGATTTTGATGATTGAGAGAGGACCTATACGGGTAGAACAGTCTTACTCGAGATGATAATATGCTATCATGTTTGCCTTTATCATCATGTACATTCATTATGTGGTATTACAGATCACTATTACATTTTGATAGAGCCCATAGGATTCTTGTTTGACTACCAGCATTATGATGGCGATCATATACATGGGAGCTGGGTGGTCTATAAGCACATCCTTAAGTTTCCCTAGTCGAGGGAGTTTCGAGACTGGGCATCGATACTCCGGAGTAGACTAGCGTATACTTATCGAGACCCCGACGAGGACGGTGACCGATCTCACATGCCATTGGTGTCAGTAAGTCACCTAAGATAGTATACAGGTGCTCATTGGGTTATAAGTATACTGGACGGACTCGCCGGGAACATGCTAGTTGGTATTATACCTATTGTCAGATAGCAATTCCTAGGTGACATGTGTACAGGTTAGTCTGTCGACCTGAGATCGTCATTTGTCTCGTGTGAGTTCCCACTGTGCTTTGATTACTACCCTACCATGGCTCAAAGGAGTCGTGCAAACAGGTTTTAGTTGGGTACAGTCCCGATCCACACGGAGGCAGTGAGCGGATCGTCGGAGATTCGTCTCTCGTCGGGGATTCGTCACTCCCGGTATTGGGGGTTAATGTTTCCCGGTGCACGGGTGGCCATCTCCAGAAATCCTTGGCCAAGATAGTCGAGAATTACTGATTTGGATCAGTAGTTTCTGAGTGGGTGATGGGCTTCATACCGACACAAAATATCGCGTTATTAGGGGTCTGACTTTATCCACCCCCTAGACTCGATATGCGATCCTCTTAGACGAAAAGACCGGACTGTACGGAGTTTGTCACTGACAGGCTCAGCAGGGGTTCGGATGAGTTTGCTCGTCGTCCTTTCTTTCGCTCAATACTTTGGTAGCCGTTACGTACATCTAGTGCCGCTGACATGCTTGTGGTTAAACCCACTGCCAGTTTATTGATGATTCTTTAGAGTCCCACATAGAGAGTTGTTAAGGTTCAGGCGATATGATGTAGATGACGTATGTTGGTACATACAGGTGTCCGATTAAATATGTGTACAGGCTACACAGACTTTTATCGGGCGGTTGATAATACTAGCGGCTTAGGATTGAGCAGGATTATTAAATCAAGTTTTGATTTAATAATTTATATACATATATATATTCTAGTAATATTGTTCACTATTCATTTTCTCTCTTGGCTATTCGTATTTTCATATGAATTTGCGTATATGTATTTCGATACGTATACCGGGTTGTATTCCGTATTTATACAGTATATATTCTAAAAGATGGACACCTCATTATATGACTTTTCTTTTTATAAAATCATTTTGGAAATGAGGCGGAGAGGTGAGGTGGCATGAGCATGGTGGAGTTATGTAGAGAGGTATGGCTAAGGATTTTTTTTATTGAAAAATATATGTGATATTTTTTCCATGGTTCAAAAAGTCTTAGCCATTCTTTCTACATACTTGAGACACTCTCACATTCATTCTACACTCTCTTTGGAGACTTAGCCATTTCTTGACTTGCTCATGTTCACGGCTTTCCTCACCATCTCCTTCTTCTTGTTTGATTGCTCATTTGAGCATGACACATGAGAGAAAAAATAGTTGGATATTCCTACACACCCCACTCCCCATTGCTAGCAACCTTGGAGCATCGGTTGCTTTGCTAGGCGAAGCTTGCGCCTGCATCGTCTCCCTCGGGTGGACCATCTTCGACAGAGGAAGACCAGAGGCCAAGCTCAATCCAGGACAACTCTAAGAGCTAAGGATGATGGTAGAAGACCGAAGGATACGGATGATTCGGTATAACCATTTCTAACTCTTTAGCTTGTATGTCTTTTGTAGCTAATAAAGGTTTATGGTTCACTCTAGATGGATTTGTTAGCGCCAATTTTTTTTAAATAGCAGTTTTTGTTCCGCACCGGCCACGGTAGATGGCCAGGGCGCTATCGTAACCCAACAAAAACTCCATACAAAGCTATTCACATGACGATCCGTTTCTATTTCAACAACCACATCACATACCAAAACACGCAACCCCGTCTAATTTTACATATAGCAATTAGCGAGGTTTTTTAATGCATTGTCACAGAAAAGAAATGAAAAACTAATCTATAGCTAAACTATATCGATTCCATTTCGTCCTTCAATCGAAATATCAACACTTGAATTTCATTCGAACCCCGAAGCCAAAAACATCTTCATTTTGAATCGAAACGATCTCGAAAAAACCCAAATCGAGCCCTAGAGTTTCCCAAACCCTAAGACACAAAATTAAATAGCTTCACGAGGGGTTTTGAGGGGAGCCAAAACCCTAGAGGACCTTGTAGTGCTCTAGGGTTTCAAGCCAAACCCGAGAGCACCAATCAAGGTGCTCTTGGGTTTGGACCCCAAACCCTAGAGCACCACACGGTGCTCGAGGGTTTGGGTTCCTCCCGGGACTCCTTGTAAGCCATGTGATAATATTCTAACTCTTTTCAAGGCCTTGGTCCATACGAAACCCCCCTGGAATTCAATTAAAGTGACAAAAGTTGATTTTTTAAGGAAAATTCTAAAACTTAGTTTTTCAAAGGTGGAATTTCGATATCTTTTTGGCTATCTATGCCAAGTTTTAATCTTTAGGGAAGCTCTTATACTAGAGTAAGGTTGTTTTCTCACTAGATAGGATTTTATAAATTTAGCGGAAGCGATTTTGAAAAACCTAGAGTGCAAAAACAATAAGAAACCGAAACCGAACCTAAAGATTACAACTTGAAAACAAATGAAGAAGCAATGTTGGAAATTGGAACTAAAACCTTTGTAGCGTCTTCTAAAGCTCCTTTGTTGGACTCCTTCTTCGCTCCAAGTGGTTTGAACGAACTTGCGAGTCGATCCACTTCGTCCTAGATGATCCACGCGAAGGAACCCGCAACTTTGGCTCTAGCTTCACTCTTGTGTGAACTTGTATGAAGCAACTTGATTTAATTCTTTTCTAGGGAATTAAATCAAGAGAAGTAATAAGGTTCTCTTTGTGTTTTCTCTCTTCGCTAAATTTTCTTTTTCCTTTTAGAAAGTCTTGAGGAAGAAAATGAAGTGTAGAGAGTGTAAAAGAAAATATCTCTTTTTAACTCTTCATCGATTCCATTTTGTGGAGAGGAGGGATGTTTCAATCAGTCATCCTATGAGTCATAAGCCCACACCCTTCTCCACACTTCTTCAATGAAAAGAAAAGAGTGTGTTTTATTTAACACATTTACATATATATTCATACACACACACACACACACATATATATACACATATATATATACATATATATACACATATATATATACATATATATATATATATACACACACATACATACACACACACACATACACACACACACACACAGAAACACACATATACATATACTATTATACATACATACATACATACATATATATATATATATATATAAGTATATTAAATACCTACACATGTTAATGTATCAAATACATATACCCGTATTCTTATCAAAATACGAATACCGTAAAGAGAAAGAAAATAAAAGATATAATACTATTGATATTAAATCAACACTTGATTTAATATCCGACAAGTATTATCAAAATGTTCGATTAAAATACTTGCATCATATACATTTGTTTAATCGAACTCCCACGCGCATCATCATACGCACACTACATCATTTTTCCAAAGCTAGGAAACCTTCTTTGTAGGACTCTATGACTCGACAATACGCTGGCAGTAGTTCAGGATCATATCCATAACCATAAGCATGTCAGCGGCACTAGCTGTATGGAACGGCTTCCCAGGTATTTATCGAAAGAAAGGTCGACAAGCAAGCTCATCCTAACCCTACATAGCCTATCAGTGACATTCATTGTACAGTCCGGTCTCTTCGTCTAAGAGTGTCGCATATCAAGTCTGGAGGGTGGAATTCGTCAGACCCCCAATAACCTAATAAGTCGTGCCAATGATTAACCTATAACCACTGTAGATATAATTGATAACACTTATCAGTTTATCTCATCTGCCCTGGCCAAGGACTTATGATTACAGTCGATCAGGCACAACACGATATCAACTCCCCATACCGGGAGAGACGAAACCCTTCCGATTGCTTACTGCCTCCATGTGGTTCGGGATTGTACTTAACTAAAACCTGTTTGCACGGCTCTTTAAAACCGTGGTAGGGTAATAATCAAAGCATAGTTGGAAATACATAAGACACTATGACAATCTCAGGTTTACAAACTACCATGTACTTATGTCACCAGAGAACTGCTATCTGACGATAGGTATAATACCATCCAGGAGTTCTTGATGAGTCTGTTGGGTAAAACTCATTCTCCAATGAGCACTTGTATACAATCTTGGGTGTCAAACGCCAATGGCTATGGGAACAACCATTCCCCGGTCAGGGTCTAAAAACGTATACACTAGTCTACTTTAGAGTATCGATGCCCAGTCTCGATACTTTCTCGACTAAGAACATTTAAGGATTTGCTTATAAACTACCCAGGCCCTACTAGTATGATCTATATCATAATCCAGGGAGTTAAGAAAAAGATCCTATGGGCTTTATCAACATGTATTAGTGATAGTAATCACAAGTAGAACCTTTACACATCAATGATAAAGGCAAACCAAATAGCATACTATCTTATCGAGCAAGATTTTCCTGTACATATATATGTCCAACAATTACAATAACTGCTTCTAGGGCATACATATCTAACAGATTCGAAGCAAGTTGTGGCTTCAGTTTCTTTATGATTGAGAACTGTTTGTCAATAAACTCTACTTCCTGGGTATTGATTACCAGTTCAGGATCTCATATTTGTAATTCGTTGTAGGCACTAAGAAGCCGTAGAGTTTTGAAGGCAGGTGATATGACCCTCAGGGTTACGAACGGAGCGAGCATGGTTGCTGTTTCCGTAGGGGAATATCATCTAGGATTGACAAGTGGAAACTTTTGATTTTGCGTAACTGTTTTTGTGTACCTAGTTTGACAAGGAATATCATCTCTGTATCTTTACTATCTAAAAAAGGTTATGATTTTATATTTGTAAGCAATATTGTTAACATTCACCTTAATCTTGGATTGATTGGGTCCTGTACACTAGACAACGGTATATACATATTAAATCAACACCAAGTTTTCAATGTTCATAATACACTCAAAAGAAAGACTCCAGAATTAAATTATGCTTTCTTATGACATTGTAGACTAGGTTACATCAATGAAACACAGTTGATGAAGTTAGATAAAGAGGGATATTTGGATCCGTTTGAATATCTATCTTATGCAACTTGTCAATCATGTATCAAAGGAAAGATGACAAAAACTCTGTTCATTGGACACGGAGTAAAAGCTATCGAGCTCTTAGGACTCAAACACAGCGACGTATGTGGTCCAATGTCTACACATGAAAGAAGTGATTATTCTTATTTCATTACTTTTATGGATGATTTCTCAAGGTATGGACATCCATTCTTGATGATGTTGGATATATGTATGCCCTAGAGGCCATTATATGATAGTGGATCTATCGGTATGTGTATATATATAGTCAGAGAACATTCTAGCTCAAAATGATAGTATGCTATCTGGTTGTACTTTATCTTGACATGTTCATTTGATCATGCATCTTACTCATTTGGTATATGTTGATAAAGCCCTTAGGATATTTGCTTGACTACTGAGATTATGATTCAGATCATACTAGTGGGACATGTGTAGTTAATAAGTATATCCTTGAAATATTCCTAGTCGTGGGTGTATCGAGACGGGGCATCGATATTCCAGAGTAGACTAACGTATACGTTACTTGACCCATATGATGGGTGATGGATGATCCCATATCCATTGGTGTGGTGACACCAAAGATTGTATACGGGTGCTCAGTGGAGACTGGGTACACTGAACGGACTCGTCGAGAACTCCTATGTGGTATTATATCTATCGTCGTATAGCAGTTCTCAGGTGACATTGGTACAGGTTAGTCTGTAGACCCGAGATCGTCATAGAGTCTTGTGTGTCCTCCCACTGTACTTTGATCTCCACCCTACCACGGCTCTACTGAGTCATGCAAACAGGTGGATTTTGGGTACAGTCCTAAGGTACATGGAGGCAATGAGCGATAGGAGGGGTTTCGTCTCTCCGGGTATTGGGGGTTGATATTGCGCTATGCTCGATTGGATATAACAGGAAGTCCCTGGCCAGGGCTGATGAGATTTACTGATAAGTGTTATCAGTAGTTTCTCGACATGCTATGAGCCATATACCGGCATGACTTATTGAGTTATTGGGGTCGACGATACCATCCCTAGACATAATATGCAGTATATCAGATGAAGAGACCGGACTGTACGGTAAGTGTTTCCAGTTGGCTCGATGGGAGTTTTGACAGGTTCGTTTGTTTTTCTTCTGATCGTTCAATACCTGGGAGCCGTTACGTACAGCTAGTGCCGCTGACGGTTTGTGGGTATCTGATATGATCACTGCCTACTGCTAGCATATTGACGAGTCTTAGAGTCCCACAGAGGGGTTTCCTAGCTTAGGCGAAATGATGTGGGGTGCATATGGGATAAGCGCGGAAGCTCGATTAAATGCGTGTATTTGATACCGTATTTTAAATTGGGCATTTCCTATTGGTCAGGTCGTATGTGATATGACCGGGATATTAAACCAAGTGTTGGTTTAATATTATTGACTTTTAGCTCATTTATTTTAAACCTTTTCTTTATGGATGTATGCATGAATGTATGTATTTATATAAATGTTGATATGAATGCACACATGCATACATACATGTGTCATGGTTGATGATACAATAGAGTTGGAAATATAAGACTCACATGGTATAAATATTTATATATATTTGATAATTGGGAAAAAAATGATATTAAATCATGGTTGCAATATTCTACACTCTTCTTCTCTTGACCTAATATTGACCATGGTTTAATTTTCATTTGTTCTTTAACTCTCTAAAAAAATATCTAGATATTTATTGACCATGGTTGTATGTTAGTGTGACTCTCATATTAATATTTTCTTTTCTCATTATTCTTGAGGATTATCACAAAAGAGCTTAAGCTTAGCCATCTCCTTCTTCTTCCCTCTTCTTGCTCTCTACCCTTTTTCAAGTGAGTGAAGGAAACAAAATGAAAAGTTTTTTAAGTGAGATTACAACCCACATCAACAATCTATATTAGTCTAGCCCACCAGTGTAGTTTGTTTTCTCCAGTTTTTCAAAGATCAAGTGAAGCTAGGAGCTTGAGCAAAGGGACTCCGTGGTGGATCGTCGTGGACTTGGAAGGACTCAAACGAAACGGTTCAAACCTTAGTTGATACAAGGAGTCACAAGAGGAGATCTACAAGGGTTGTATTACTCACCTCTTAGTGTTAGAATACTTATAGTATGTGATACTAGTTCTCTGTTAACCTAAATTTCTATTTCGATTCAAAGTTGGTATTGTTTAGCACCCCCTAAATTTTTACTATAGCATGTGTGATGCAATCGAAACCCTAGGCATAGTGCTAAGGAATCCCTACAGTAGTTTCAGAGCCAGGCTAGAAACTTAGACGATGTTAGAAATATTACGAAACCGAAACAACTCCGAAAGTTCGATAATCCGAAACCCTAAATTATGCTTTCTGTTGATTTTTAAATGGCCTCCTAAACTTATTTAAGCAACTGCAGAAGCTTGCATGTGATGCATTTAGAACACTGGAGAAAAATGAGGCGATTCCACCGGTTTTGACCCGGTGAAAAGCCTAGAAATTCCGGCCTGGCCGGCCCCTGCAATTCTGTTTCGCCTCGGTTTCCTCTAGTACTTTGGTATGTTGGTTTTAGGGTTTCAGGTATTGTTTGTTTAGACCAAAATTTCAAGTGATGTTAATTTTTTTAGGGGCTAATTCAGAGTATTTCTTAGTCGTAATTTTAACATTGTTTTTGGTAACTTGGACGACGTTTAACAGTTCGAACGAACATCAATTACCACCTCATTGCTCTCGCTGGAAATTCTCCAAGTTTTGGAATTTTCCAAGTTAAATATATTCGGAAGATCATGCAAGTAACCCTATGGACCCTCTAGAAGAATGTAACCCTAACTCGATTCTTTGACCACGGAACCGCGGACAAACCCTAGGGTTTGCCGCAGTTCCGTGGCGCTATAGGTGAGGCAAGGGTTGACCCTTCTACGGTTGGTCCATAGGCACTGTGGCATGTTTTGGGTATTTTGACTTTGCTCAAGTGTTGAGCTCTCAGGGTAATTTGTGGGTATTTGTTTATTCGATCGAAACGTTTAACTTCGTCTAGATATTTGTGAAAGTGATGATTCCAATTGTTGTAGTTTTTCACTTTCTTTTCTGTGACTGTAAGTGTAGTATGTGGTGTATCGCCGGTTTCGTTGCTATACATCAACGATAATTCGGGTACGCATACTTACTTACGTTGATGACATGTGATGTTATGTGTTGCTGAGATATGATGTACATGATCGTCGTGATTGAATGGCCGGGGTTTTTATGTGAGATGAGAGTTTTTCTTTTCATTCATGTAAAATTCATTGCATGTAATATTCTTTTATTGGGGCACTTCCGAGTTGAGGATGATGTCACCATTATTGTATATTATTTACTTTTTCACATTAGGACCCAAGGAGGGGAGCACAAGTGACAGGGTTCTAGGATTCAGTGGGAGGCCATCTCGAGGAGTCGAGACCGGGTCTCCTAAACTCTAGAATTGGTAAGGTCACTTGCCACTCACGTAGGGGTCTAGGGCTGTGGGCTTGGCTATTCATCGCGACCGTGGAATCAGTATTTTCTATTATTGGTTAAATACAAAATACGGACCTCCTAGTATATCCTATATTTTCATATATGTGCCTCTGCTGTTGATATTCTGTGATGTGATCATTTTATATGTTGAGACGAATGGTGTATTATATATATGATATATAATAAACATTGCTTATGTTTTGCATCCGCGCTAGTCACGCTCCGCTATGCCGTTAGTTTAGTAACCTAACGGTTCATAACGGGACATTGTGGCGAATGCGGATGGCATAAGCATACGTTCTATTTTTGTTTCTTTTCTGTGATGGCTTAAGGGCTTAAATGATGGGACTACATTAATGAGATTAATGTAAAGAAAAAGGAACTTAAAAGATGTTGTAGAATCGGATTTGAAACTTACTCGACTTTTTATGAAAAAGCAAGTTTTCAAAGTGCGGAGCTTAAGCCACTCCTTTTAAAACCATTAGATTCTACAACGATATCAAGTTTAAAGCGTTAAAGGTTTTCTTAAAAACTATTCGCAGCCCTCCGTCATTTTAGGAAGTAGAGTAATTAGTATTCGTGCTATGTATGTTGACTATAGCCAAGGCGTAGTGTATGGTAGCTAAGTGATGTCTTCCTACACAGCATATGATTCGATTAATTAGGATAGTCACATGATTATGTTGACCATAGCCAATGTCATAAGTGCTAGGGGTAAAAACTATATCGGGAGTTTCAAGAGTTGAAATTTGTAATGAGATTGCATACCTTCTATGTGATAGTAGGATCCCAATCCCACTGTGAGCAAGAGTTTCTCCCGAGAGAGTTTTGCAATTTACAATTAGCTTACCCATTAGGTGTCTAGAAATATGTCAACGGGGCTATGCCTCTGGGAAAATGAGGTTTATTCGAATTAGGTCCGTGCGAATGCACGGGGAACCTCCCTCAATGTACCGGCACTAGTCTGGCTGAAGGTTAGCGAAGTTGTAGAATGTAATTAATCCTGGCTAATTTTCTTTTTAAGGTTTGAAGGAAAATTTGATAAAAGCAGTGGGAGACATCGATTAGATAAGATAATAACCAATCTGATCTTTCCAAGAGTTTTCACTGAGTGTATTCTTTTCTCTCTCCTAATGGCAGATTACCATGACTGGACTTAAGCTTTTGTTAGAGAAAAATAAGCTAACCGGGCCAAACTATAAAGACTGGCTGAGGAACATTAACATTACTCTCACATATGATAAGGTATCATATGTCCTCACTGCCTCAGCCCCACCCAGCCCAGGCCCTGAATCTTCTGTTGCGGATAGGGAGATTCGCAAAACGTGGGATATAGACTGTGCTACTGCCAAATGCCTCACGCTTGCATCTATGGATAATACACATCAAAAGTAGCATGAGCAGATAGATGTTCAATCTATCTTTCTCCATACAAAAGAGATGTATGGGGAGCAATCTCGGACCCTAAGATACGAAGCATCTCGAAAGTTGTTTCAGATGCGGATGGGTCCTGGCACACCAGTAGGCGATCACGTTTTGAAGATGATAGCTCTTATTGAAGAGCTTGAGGACCTTAGATGGACAATGGAGAATGAACAGTATATTATTATTGTTCTTCAGTCTCTTCCCCCTGCCTTTGCTCAATTCATAGTGAACTTCAACATGGATAACATGGAGAAGTCACTACCCGAACTTCTCAATATGTTGATAAGTGAGGAGAGCACGCTTAAGGCGAAGCCTATTCGCCTCCCTCACTGATTGTTGGACAATCTTCCTCTTCCGTCCCAAAATTCAAGGCCAAGAGAAGGAATAAGAAGAAATCTACCAAACCGAGAGGTGGAATCAAGAAGGCACAAGGGAGTGACAAATCCAAGGTTGAGAAGTCAGGAAAAGGAGAATGTTTTCACTGCAAGAAGATGGGGCTGTAGGGTTCCTAGGCACTCTTGTGAAGGTTCATAAGGCATCAAACATGCCCGGATAAAATTTTAGACGTGCCGAACAACCCAAAGCCAGGATCTTTGCTAGATTATTAGGGTTTAACATGCAAGATGATAACTTTTATTTAAGTGTGAGGGATTACAACCTTTGTAGTTCGCTCCTTCACTTTACAAGCTCCTAGTAGAAGTCCCTTTGCCGCGATCCACGATCTCCCGGACTCACGAGAGGCTCCACGAATCGAACGATCCATGCTAGCTTGAAGTATTCCAAATCTCCGATGATCTACCTCGAAGTTGCAACGACTCAAGCTTTCTCACTCTAAAGAGATGAACACACTAATCTCATGGGCTAGATGAGATGAGGATGAGAGAGTAGTATTTTTTCTTTCCTTTTTAAATCATTTTCTCATATTATTTCATCACATAAAGAAAATCTAGTAAGCTTTCTTCAAGAGAGAAGAAGATGATAATGGAAAAGATAATGAATTATTTTCTTTTGTGATGAATAGAAAGAAAGAGTATATGATTGATTATAAACCATGGTCAAGGATGAGTGGCTAGGATTTAGTAGAGAATAAACTAGAGTTAGGGTTTGGTTGGGTTAAGAATGTGTCATCCAAAAAGATCTTAAGAATGACAAAAGAAAAAGCTTCTAGAAGGTGCATGAAGCATCTAACCCTAATCAAACCCTAACCTGAAATAATCATCCTTAAACATGTTTAACAATTAATCATATCATGTCACAATAATATATATCACATATATATTATATATTTGCAACAAAGGAAAATAATACAATTAACATATATCGCATATATATCAATGTATCATCCACTGAGAAAATGAAATAATAAAGCGAGCCAATATTAGATAATGTAATAATATATCATATATATTATTATACATTAAATCATCGAATCAACACTTGATCCGACGATCCGGCTATATCGAATATTACCGACTAATATATCATGTACCGATTCATCGAATCAACACTTGATCCGATGACCCGGTTCATAACTAATTATCACGAGAATATAATACGGTATCCCATATCGCATTATTCTCGTTTCTGCGCATATCACATATGTGCCACTACTCCGTTTCGCCTGAGCCAAGAAACCTCTGTGTAGGACTCTAAAGAATCGTCAATACGCCGGTAGCGGGTGATGATCATATCAAACACCCACAAGCTGCAAGCGGTCAGCTAAACGTAACAGCCACCCAGGTATTGAGCGATCAGAAGATCAACAAGCTAGCTTGTGCGTTCTCCTGTGAATCCAATCAGTAACACTCCCGTACAGTCCGGTCTGTCCGTCTGATATGTCGCATATCAAGTCTAGGGGTGGTATACGTCAGACCCCAGTAACCGATAAGTCGTGTCGATGTGTGGCTCATAACGGGTCGAGAAACTACTAGTAACACTTACCAGTAAATCTCCATATCAGCCCAGGCCAGGGACTTCCAGTTATAGCCAATCGAACACAGCACAACATCAACTCCCTATACCGGGAGAGACGAATCCCCTCCTATCGCTCATTGCCTCCATGTGATTCGGGACTGTACCCAAAAGCCACCGTTTTGCATGCCTTCTTGGACGTGGTAAGGTGGAAATCAAAGCACAGTGGGAATCACACAAGACTCCATGACGATCTCGGGTCTACAGACTACCCTGTACCAGTGTCACCGGAGAACTGCCATCTGACGTGTGGTATAACACCATCTGGGAGTTCTCGGCGAGTCCGTTCAGTGTACCCAGTCACCACCGAGCTCCCGTACACCATCTCTGATGTCTAACACCGATGGATATGGGATCATCCATCGCCCATCATATGGGTCAAGATGCGTATACGCTAGTCTACTCTGGTGTATCGATGCCCTGTCTCGATATACCCTCGACTAGGAACAGTTATAGGATGTACTCATCGACTACTGCGGCCCCACTAGTATGATCTCATCATAGTCCCAGTAGTCGAGTACAAATCCTAAGGGCTTTATCAACATGTGAGAGTAAAACAGTAAACCAATACAAGTCAACATGTTAAGATAAAGTGAAACCAAATAGCATACTATCATGACGAGCAAGAAAATCTTCTCTATATATAATCAAGCATCCATTATAATATACATCATATGTACAACAATGGCCTATAGGGCATATACATAACTAACAGGGGCACTAGAAGCGGAACTGTACTGAATACCTTGATCTCAAGAAAAGGAAGCATGGTGATGCTTCGGCTTCAGGTGTGTTCGTAATTGAAAACTGTTTTTCTATAAACTCTGCTTCCTGGGTTTTGGATACCGGTTCGGGTTCTCATATCTGCAATTCTTTGCATGGCTTGAGAAATAGCAGAGTTTTGAATACCAGTGATCACACTCACCGAGTTGGAAATGGTTCCAATGTACATGCGGTTTCAGTGGGAGAGTATCACCTAGGGTTGCCGTCGGGTTGTATATTGGTTTTGAACCCATGTTATTATGTATCTAGCATGCTTTGTAATATAATATCTGTTTCTTTGTTTAGACAATGAAGGATATCATTTTGTATTGCAGCACAATGTTATGAATATTAAACCGAATCAAGAGTTGATTGGTTATGGTACACTTAATAACTGGATATACGTCCTGAATCAACACACAGTTTTCAACATACAACACACAAATAATAGAAAATTTTCAGATATAAATGAAGCTTTTCTTTGGTATTGTAGACTTGGTCATATTAACGAAATAAGACTAAACAGGTTTCATAAAGATGGATATTTAAATCCTTTTGAGTATAAATCTTATACGACTTGTCAGTCTTGTATCAAAGGGAAAATGACCAAAACTCTGTTTACTGGACACGGAGAAAGAGCTACAGATCTCTTGGGTCTCATACATAGTGATGTGTGTGGGCCTATGTCTACACATGCGAGAAGCGGTTTTTCTTACTTCATAACTTTTACTGATGATTTCTCGAGATTCGGTCATGTGTTTTTATTAAAGCATAAGTCTGAAGCTTTCGAAAAATTCAAAGAGTACAAACTTGAAGTAGAAAAACAATCAGGAATGAGCATCAAGATACTTCGATCAGATCAAGGTGGAGAGTATCTTAGTACAGAGTTTTCGAACTTCCTAAAAGAGAATGGGATTCTCTCTCAGCTCACCCCCCCTTACACACCACAGCACAACGGTGTGTCAGAGTGGCGGAATCGCACCTTATTGGATATGGTGCGATCCATGATGTGTGATACTGAGTTACCTCTCTTCTTTTGGGGGCATGCATTGGAGACTGCAGCTTTTATGTTGAACAAAGTTCCAACCAAAACCATGTCTACCACTCCATATGAGATATCGTATGGGAAGAGACCATCTCTTGAGCGAGTTAAGATTTGGGGTTGTCCGGCTTTTGTTAAAAAGAAGAATCCAGACAAACTCGAGACACGATCGGTTAAGTGTATATTTGTGGGATATCCAAAACATTCATTTGGATATCTTTTCTACTACAAGGAGGAACAAAAGGTGTTTGTTTCTCAACATGCCACATTTTTAGAAAATAAGATTTTTCCAAATGATACTGATGGCAATGTGGTAGATCTAGAAGAGGTTCTAGAGACACAAGTTGCCAATGGCGACTTGGTTGAACCTGATGTTGCAATAGAAACTTATGAACCTCATCCACTCCGTAGATTTGGTAGGACTTCGCGCCCACCGGAGAGATACTATGGTTTTCTCATTGATGGTGATAGAGAAGATTGCATCATGGATGATGATGACCCTACCAGTTTTCAGCAACCTATCACGAGTGGTGACTCTGTGAAGTGGCTGGATGCCATGAGATATGAAATGGAGTATATATACACTAACAAAGTATGGACTTTGGAAGTTGTACCCTCTGGGGTAAAAACCGTAGGGTGCAAAAGGATCTTTAAGAGAAAGATCGGTGTAGATGGGCAGGTGGAGACCTATAAGGAAAGGCTTGTGGCGAAAGGATTTCGTCAAAGACCAGGACTGGACTATAACGAAACCTTTTCTTCTGTAGCCATGCTTAAATCCATTCGGATCCTACTTGCTATTGTTGCTCACTACGACTATAAAATCTGGCAATTGGACGTTAAAACTGCTTTTCTAAATGACGATTTAGATGAATGCGTTTATATGGATCAGCCATAGGGCTTCATTGATAGTGGGAGCAGCGGTAAAGCATATAGGTTGCTTAAATCAATTTATGGATTAAAGCAGGCATCACATAGTTGGAACATCTGTTTTGATGATGTTATCAAATAGTTTGATTTCGTCAAAAATCCAGATGAACCTTTTGTTTATAAGAAGATTGTAGGAAGTACTTTCACATTCCTCGTATTGTACGTGGATGACATTCTTCAGATAGGAAATGATGTTCCTATGCTACAATCGGTCAAACTGTTCTTATCACAAAGGTTCTCCATGAAGGACCTGGATGATGCCTCGCACATACTCGCATGAAGATCTATAAGGATAGATCTAAAAGGTTGTTGGGATTGTCCTAAACCAGGTATATTAACACCATCCTAAAAAGATTTAGTATGGAAGTCTCCAAGCGGGTGCCTTACCTGCTTGTCATGGAGTCATTCTCTCCAAGGACTTTGGCCCAAAGACTGATGAAGAGAGAGCTCGCATGATCATTATACCCTATGCTTCAGCTGTAGGATCTATAATGTATGCGATGTTATGTACATGCCCTGATGTAGCTTTTGTACTGGGTGTAGTAAGCAGGTATCAATCCAACCCAGGGAGAATCACTGGACTGCTGTGAAGAAAATTCTTAAGTACTTGCGAAGGAATAAAGAAATGTTCTTGGTATATGGCAACGGGGATCTCCAAATGGATGCCTTTACCGATTCGAGCTTCCAGAGTGATAAGGATGACAGCAAATCTATCTCAGGGTTTGTATTTACCCTCAATGGAGGGGCAGTATGTTTGAAGAGTTCCGAACAGGATACCGTTGCAGACTCAATGATGGAAGCTGAGTACATTGCCGCAAATGATGCTGCCAAGGAAGCCGTCTGGATGAGGAAATTCATCTCGGAACTAGGAGTAGTTCCAACCATTATTGATCCAATACCATTGTATTGTGATAATAATGGGGCTATGGCATTGGCTAAAGAGCCCAGGGCCCATCAGTGATCCAAACATATCCTGAGGCGATATCATCTGATCCGGAAGATAGTTGATCGCCGTGAGATCAAGATTCAGAGAGTCAATATAAAGAATATCACCGCGGATCCACTCACCAAGGCCCTCCCTCTGCCGCAACATGAGCGACTTTTTGAGTTGTTGGGTATGAGATACGCCAATAATTGGCCTTAGTGCAAGTAGGAGATTGTTGGATATTTGTATGCCCTAGAGGCCATTATATGATACTCGATGTATCGGTATGTGTATATATATATTCAGAGTACATTCTTGCTCGACATGATAGTATGCTATCTGGTTGTACTTTATCTTGACATGTTCATTTGATCATGCATTTTACTCATTTGGTACATGTTGATAAAACCCTTAGGATATTTGCTTGACTACTGGGATTATGATGCAGATCATACTAGTGGGACATGTGTAGTTTATAAGCATATCCTTGAAATGTTCCTAGTCGTTGGTGTATCGAGACGGGGCATCGATATTCCAGAGCAGACTAGCGTATACGTTACTTGACCCATATGATGGGCGATGGATGATCCCATATCCATTAGTGTGGTGACACCAAAGACCGTATACGTGTGCTCAGTGATACTGGGTACACTGAACGGACTCGCTGAGAACTCTTATGTGATATTATATCTATCGTCGGATAGCAGTTCTCAGGTGACACTGGTACAGGTTAGTCTGTAGACCCGAGATCGTCATAGAGTCTTCTGTGTCCTCCTACTGTACTTTGATCTCCACCATACCACGGCTCTACTGAGTCGTGCAAAAAGGTGGATTTTGGGTACAGTCCCGAGGCACATGGAGGCAATGAGCGATAGGAGGGGTTTTGCCTCTCCCGGTTTTAGGAGTTGATGTTGCGTTATGCTCGATTGGATCTAACAGGAAGTCCCTGGCCAGGGCTGATGAGATTTACTGATAAGTGTTATCAATAGTTTCTCGATCTATTATGAGCCATATACCGGCATAACTTATTGAGTTATTGGGGTCGACGATACCATCCCTAGACTCGATATGCAGCATATCTGATGAAGAGACCGGACTGTATGGTAAGTGTTGCTAGTTGGCTCGACGGCAGTTTTGACAGGTTCACTTGTTTTTCTTCTGATCGTTCAATGCCCGGGAGCCGTTACGTACAGCTAGTGCCGCTGACGATTTGTGGGTATGTGATATGATCACTGCTTACTGCTAGCGTATTAACGAGTCTTAGAGTCCCACAGAGAGGTTTCCTAGCTTAGGCAAAATGATGTGGGGTGCATATGGGATATGCGCGGGAGCTCGATTAAATGCGTGTATTTGATACCGTATTTTAAATCGGGCATTTTCTATTGGTCAGGTCGTATGTGATATGACCGGGTTATTAAATCAAGTGTTGGTTTAATATTACTGACTTTTAGCTCATTTATTTAAAACCTTTTCTTTATGGATGTGTGCATGAATGTGTGTATTTATATATGTTGATATGAATGCATACATGCATGCATACATGTGTCATGGTTGATGATACAATGGAGTTGGAAAAATAAGACTCACATGGTATAAATATTTATATATATTTGATAATTCGAAAAAGAAAATGATATTAAATTATGGTTGCAATATTCTACACTCTTCTTCTCTAGACCTAATATTGACCAAGGTTTAATTTTCATTTGTTCTTTAACTCTCTAACAAAATATCTAGATATTTATTGACCATGGTTGTATGTGAGTGTGACTCTCATATTAATATTTTCTTTTCTCATTATTCTTGAGGATTATCACAAAAGAGCTTAAGCTTAGCCATCTCCTTCTTCTTCCCCCTTCTTGCTCTCTACCCTTTTTCAAGTGAGTGAAGGAAACAAAAAGAAAAGTTTTTTACGTGAGATTACAACCCACATCAACAATCTATATTAGTCTAGCCCACTAGTGTAGGTTGTTTGCTCCACTTTTTCAAAGATCAAGTGAAGCTAGGAGCTTGAGCAAAGGGACTCCGTAGTGGATCGTCGTGGACTTGGAAAGACTTAAACGAACCGGTTCAAACCCTAGTTGATACAAGGAGTCACAAGAGGAGATCTACAAAGGTTGTATTACTCACCTCTTAGTGTTAGAATACTTATAGTATGTGATACTAGTTCTTTGTTACCCTAAATTTCTAGTTCAATTCATAGTTGGTATTGTTTAGCACCCTCTAAATTTTTATTATTGCATGTGTGATGCAACCCAAACCCAAGGCACGGTGCTAAGGAATCCCTACAGATGAAACATAAATTCGAGGCCTTTGAGAAATTCCAGGAGTACAAGATTGAAGTGAATAAACATACCGGCAAAAGTATCAAGACACTTCGATCTGATCGACGTGGTAAATACTTGAGTGCCGAGTTCCTGGGATATTTAAAAGAGAATAGAATTCTCTCTCATCTTACTCCTCTATACACACCTCAATACAACGGCGTATCGGAAAGGCGGAACCGCACCTTTCTAGATATGGTGTGTTCCATGATGAGTAATGCTGAGTTACCGCGATCCTTATGAGGTTATGCACTAGAATCTGCAGCATATCTTTTGAACAAAGTTCCGACTAAGTCTGTGTCTACCACTCCATATGAAATGTGGAGTGAGAAGAAACCCTATCTTAAGTATCTTAAGATATGGGGATGCCCAGCTTTTGTTAAAAAGAAGCATGCGTACAAGTTTGAGGCACGATCAGTATTGTGTAAGTTTATGGGATACCCAAGGAATTCCAGGGGGTATCTTTTCTATTATGCATAGAAACAAAAGGTTTTTGTTTCTCGGCATGCCCACTTTCTGGAGACTCAATTTCTTAAAAAAGAAATAAGTAGGAGTACAATAAAACTGGAAGAAATTCCAGATCCATAATCTATTACTGAAAGTTTAGTAGAACCCGAAGTTTCAAAAGAACCGGACGTACCAGCACCACTCCGTAGATCTAGTAGGCAGTCTTATCCGTCCGAGAGATACTATGGTTTTCTCATAAAAAGGGAAAAAAGAGGATTGCATCATCGTTGATGACGAGCCAACTAGTTTCCAGTAGGCCATTACGAGTAGAGACTAAGTAAAGCGGTTGGATGCAATGCGATCCGGTATGGAATCTATGTACACCAACAAAAATTGGACTTTAGACATTGCACCTCCACGGGTAAAACCCGTAGGCTACAAATGGATCATCAAAAAGAAGATTGGTGCAGATGGACAGGTTGAAAGCTATAAAGCTAGACTTGTAGCAAAAGGTTTTCGTCAAAGACCTGGCTTGGACTATGATGAAACCTTTTCTCTAGTGGCTATACTTAAATCCATTCCGATCCTACTTTCCATTGATGCCTTCCATGATTAAGACATTTGGCAGATGGACGTAAAGACTGCTTTTTCTGAATGGAAGTTTAGAAGAGTGTATTTATATGGATCAGCCAGAGGGCTTCATAAATAGTAGAAGCAGCAAAAGAGTGTTCAAGTTACTTAAATCTATTTATGGATTAAAGCAGGCATCACAGAATTAGAACATCTGCTTTGATAAAACAGTCAAAGAATTTAATTTTATCAAAAATTTATATGAACCATACATTTAAAGTAAGATTGTAGAGAGAACTATAGTATTCATAGTCTTGTACGTAGATGAAATTATATTGATAGGAAATGACATACATTCGATCAAAAGTTTCTTGTCACAAAAGTTCTTCATGAAAGACTTGGGTGATGCCTCCTACATTCTGCGGATCAAGATCTATCGTAATAGATCTAAGAGGATGTTAGGAATTTCACAGTCCAGGTACATTGACACCATACTAAAAATATTTAGTATCAAAGATTCCAAACGTGTTAATTTATCCGCTTGTCACGGGATCATCCTCTCCAAAGAGATGTCTCCCAAGACTGATTTAGAAAGGGATCGCATGAGTATTATACCCTACGCTTCGGTGGTAGGATCTATAATGTATGCGATGTTGTGTACCAAACCGGATGTAGCTTATGCACTGAGCGTCGTAAGCTTGTATCAGTCAAACCCTAGAGAGAAGCACTGGATAGCAGTAAAGAACATTCTCAAGTACCTGAGAAGGAATAAGGAGATGTTCTTGGTATACGGCTGTAAAGACCTCTAGATCGAGGCCTTTGCTAACTCTAGATTCCAGAGTGACAAAGATAACTCCAAATCCATGTCGGGCTATATCTTCACCCTCAATGGAGGGACTGTCTGTTGGAAGAGCTCCAAACCGGACACCGTTGCCGACTCGACGATGGAGGCAGAGTATATCGCTGCTTGTAACACCGCAAAAGAAGCAGTCTAGATGAGGAAGTCCATTACAGAACATTAGGTGGTTCCGTCCATTGTTGACCCAATACCTTTGTATTATGACAACAATGGGGTTATTGCTTTAGCAAAGGAACTACGGTCCCATCAGAAATCCAGACATATGTTGAGGCGGTATCACCTAATCAGGGAGAAGTGGATCGACAGGAGATCGAGGTGCGGAGAGTAAACACGGAGAACAACACTGCAGATCCACTCACAAAGGCCATCCCTCAGACGTAGTTCGAGAGATTATTCGAGATGATTGGTTTGCGATACGCTTATACATTGCCTTAATCCAAGTGGAAGATTGTTAGTGATATATGTGCTGGATGCCATTATTGTATAGTACAGAATTATATATTACATTTGTTAAGCTTGGGAGATATACAAATATATAACAGTCTAGCTCAATATGATAGCTTGCTGTTTAGTTTGTATCTATCTTAACATGTGTATATGTTTCTTTTAACGTATCGCTAATACATGTTGATAAAGCTCGTAGGATCTTTTGCTTGACTACCGGCATTGTGATGGCAGTCACACTGGTGGGGGCTGGGTAATCTATAAGTATATCCTTAAACTTTTCCCTAGTCGTAGGATTATCGAGACAGGGTATCGATACTCCAGAGTAGACAAGTGTATACATTTCTTATCCACGTCAGGGGAGATGGCCTGTTCCGCAGCAATTGGTATACAGTACCAAAGATAGTATACAGGTGCTTATTAGGTTATGAGTTACACTAGACAGACTCACTGGGAACTGCTGGTTGGTATTATACCTATCGTCGAATAGCAGTTTTCCGGTGACATGAGTACATGTTAGTCCGATGACTTGACATCACTATTAGTCTCGAGTGTATTCCACCTATACATAGATTGCTACCCTACCACAGTTTTAATGAGTCATGCAAACAGGTAGCAGTTGGGTGGAGTCCCGAAGCACATGGAGGCAGTAGGTGATAGATAGGATTTGTCTCTCTCGGTATTAGGAGTTGATATCGCGCTGTGTATAATTAGCCGATACTATAAGTACCTGGCCAGGGCATGTGAGATTTACTGGTATGTACACCGGTAGTTTTTCAGGTTGTATTGGGTTCCACACCGACACGAATTGTTGCCCTATTAGGGGACTGACGTTTACCACCTGATTGTTAGCGAAAACGCGATACGTTTTATGATATGTGTTCTACTCTTTTCTCTACTTACCGCAATCAAGACGGTGTCACTTTGAATCTATCTGTTTGAGCATGGGTTGATCCACAGAGAGATGGTTGTATATCTATTCTTGTCTTAGACGAGTCAATTAAGAATGTATATGTATATGTTCAAAACTATCCTAAGTGATCGTATTTATGTTCAAGTAAGCTTGTTAGGGTTAAGGTTGGTAAGTAAAGTAAGGATTAGTCTTGTACTTTTCATTTGCGATTCTTAAAATAAAGTTGGGATAATAGAAAGTAGCGAGGGTTAGGAGGACATAGGAATGAGATTTGCGAGTTTAAGCAAGTTTTCTAACGCTAAATCCATTCCTAGTGCCCCTTGTCCGTCCGCTACGTGTGCTTATTTCCAACCCTAGGCCAAACACCCGCAACCATGTATCCAATTAAGTCACAACTACATGTCACGTTGTAGTGCGCCTAAGTGAGGGGGTTGCGTTTGTTTGGTCTAGACTCGTTTCAAGATATTTGGCGAAGAGAAGCACAAGAGATTTTTCCGTCCTTCATACCAACCTTCTTTATCCCCTAACAAGTGTGGAAATTATTCACACATTTAAATGAAAATAAAAACAAAACAAGAAAGAAGCAAATCAAGAAAGGAAAAATACGATTCTACAAAGATGCAAGCTAACTACTTGGGTCCTCACTTATGCAAGGAACTCCATCGAGTATCATGGCTTGAAAATACGGATAATAAGAGTAGGAAAACAAAATAAGAAAAGAAAAGAAAACCAACAACTACTTAACAACAATTAATAAGTTACACTAAGAATTGAAATTACAAGACAAGAAATAAAAGATACATGTTAATAAAAATACCCTCATCTTCATTTAACTTCCATTCAAGAGCTCTCACTACACTTTAGTGGAGGAAAGATGATGAAGAAGAACTACAAACTAAACTACACTAAAATCTAACTAAAAAGAAGCTTCCTACAATGGCTCAAAACTGGAGTATTTATAGGATGGGAGGTGAAACCCTAGACCTATATTCTGAGCCGAAATGCAATTACCAAAACACCTTAAAAATATCTTCTGGCGCCGAGTTAACTCGGCCGTGGAACCTCCGCGTATATGCCACATTAGCCGTTGTTCCGCGGCTCTTTAGGGGAGTTATGTTGTCATTTTTTCCATGGTTTCTTGTGTTGCTTTTTTCTTGTGTTTGACAAGTCCTAAATTGCAAAATGCTTCAAATATTTCTTCAGATTTTCAACAGTCCAAATTGGTTTTACATTTAATTCATTTCACCTTTATCTTTCTCGAGCTCCGCGCACCCATTGAATCTTGTGCTGCACCTCTCATGCTCTGTACTTGACCAAGACACGAATGACCACTATTTTTCATCTTTTCTCTTGAACTGGTAAGCGGCACTGGACGGATGCGGATGACCGGAACCCGGCTTTTATCTGTCTGTGGCAGATGTTCTGGATTTTGGCGTAACTGTGGAGATTTTGTATCATTTGCGTTATTTTGGACTAGAAACCTGTAACCTGTAAATATGTAGCAAACATGGATCAAAAGCACTTGCCTATAAACAAACGAGCAGAAGAATGGCCAGTATTAAATGCAATATTCTGGTATGAACAAATAAACCCAAACTTAACTTTTTTGCTCTTCCTGAGAAAAACCAATTATTTAAAATCCTAACCTCACTTTCGCAGGGAACGCGGTTGCACTGAGCTCGTGCAACAAGCCGTTAAACCTCTAGTTGTCCCTAGTAGGAGGAGTGTTGTCTCTTGAGGGTTTTCAGCGGATACTACCCACAAAATCCCAACAAGCTAGTTTCGTAAGTTAACGTCGACTCTACTCCTACGGTTTAGTATCTAAGTAATAAATTCTATCATTCTAAATTAGAAATATTCAACCATTATTCCTCCTATTTATTCAACCTCAAGTCCTATCCATTTTTACAGTTTAGAAAGATCTCGGTTTCTCCTGAGTTTTCCTTCTAAAGCGCAGTCTCCAATCAGGAATTTTTATCAACTTTACGGAAAACTTAAGTCTTATTATTTATTCCTATCTTTCCTCCAAATATCGATCGTATACCCCCACGTGTGTGTAAATTTTTCACCCCTACACTCAAGAATTCAATTCAAGCTATAGTACCCTTGCCTTAATACCTAATACTACTTCTTTTCATTAATGATGGACGGTTTTGTTCACATACCTTTCATGCGACTATTAATGCTTCTTGAGGCACTACCAGCCGATTACTGAATGTGTGAGCTTAAAGCGTAAATAACAGTTTCGAGGTATTGACTTTATTTTATTTTATTTTCTTTATTTTTCATTTTCAAGACCGGATATATTTTTCATTGATGCTCTTTCGGTGGTTAGCTTTAAATACTGTTTTTCTTTCATACTAGATTTTCAGGCAAGAGTATTTCTAGGTATCTTTTACTATCCTAAGTTTTAAGGTGCGTGTAAATGCGATTTGTAGGATATATACTTTCTGAATTTGGACTCAAGAATATGAACTATTTTTTCAGACTTATCCGTCAAGAAAGCTTTCAATACTTTCCCTTCATCTCGACTTAACTCAAGAACTGAACTCAAGATTACTTACTTCTAAAAAAAACTGCAAGGATGTATATTTACCAAGGTTAAACAGATGGAGGGTTATTTTTAGGGTTTTCAATTCCTAAGCCTAGGATTTAGTTATTTCTAACGTATCAACTAAATTTTCGGAATAAAAATCTAAGTTACCCTACTAGCTAACTTGACGACAAAGTTTTTATGTTTTTGAATTTTTTTTCGATTTTTGTGGATTTTTAATAAGTATGCAAATGTAAAATATACACATGAATGCGAAGATAGAAAGCTTACCGAGCACACCCCCAAACTTAAACTTGACAGTGCCCTCACTGTCATGCTACACCAAGAGGGTCAAAATTGTCGGCGCTGCCCTATTTTTTTTTACAAAAGAAAAAACAAACCAAAAATATATATACACAAAAAGGCCCCCCCAAACTTACATGAAACAATGTTTCCATTGTTTAAGCGTTACAGTTCAGAGTTAGGGGGAAGAGAACAGTATCAATCTATATAAGGCCTTACACAGGCCAAAAATTAGTACCAACCATTCAAAAATTTTATCGCGATAATGTGCAGGTTGGTGAAAGAATATGGAGAGGAAAGAAATGGAGAATATGCGAGACCGTGTGGGGATGGAAGCGACGTACGGTCTCGGTAGATGAAAAGAAAGGCGGAGGGGGGGGGAAGAAATGGAATACGAACTTGAGAGTGGAAATGGATTGAATAAATTAGTACAGTTTGTAATGATCAGAGCGAAAGAATGGAGTGTACTAACTTTTGGTCTCGGTAGAGGGGAAGAATGGCGTGGGGGGGGGAGAAATGGAATACGAACTTGAGGATGGAAATGGATTGAATAAATTAGTACAGTTTGTAATGATCGGAATGGAAATGGAATACTAACTTTTGGCATGTCAACATGTCAAGAAATAGGGTCAAACCTCTGAAGATTCGTAAGAAAACATGGGGCGACCGAACTTGGTAAACCAGACGTAAGAAATGAATGTGATACAGTGTCTTGCAAAATCGGAATGATGGAAAGGATGGAGGGGAGCGAGTGAGGAAGTGTATCGGTTAACCGTTCAGGAGGGTGTGCATAGTCAATAAAAGGGACATGATGAATTGGAAAATCCGACTCATCTAATAAAACTGGTTCATTCTCAATTCTATCCTCTAGATTCTCCTCAAAATTCAGCTCATCCATAGATTTATCATCATCAAAATCTAGACGCATATGGGGTTCGGCAAAACGGTTAATGACTTGGAATGAAGTCCACACGGAAGTGAAAGGACGTGATGAATTGGTAAGAAAAGCTAATCCAAAACTGCGGGTTCATCATCCAAAATATTCCCAGCGTCGATATTCTCAATCAAGTAAAAATCAAAGTTCATATACACCTCATCAAAAGCATGGATTTCAATCAATTGTGGTTCTAGGATGGAGGTGTAGAGGTCAAAAGGATTGGGTTTGCTTTCACTTGACAGGGTCCCTTCACAATCCGGTAAATCAAACACTACAAAGTCGCACAACTCATCAGATGTTCTATCTTCAATTTTTGAATCATTTGTGTAACATTTCAGAAAAATAAAATATTATTTTTGGGAAATTATACAATTAAAATAATAAATATTAGGAATATTTTAATGGTGTGGTATAATTAAATACCGATAATTTGGGAAATATTGGGAAGTTAAATTGAATGGTGATTTTTGGAAAAATTTATGTGATTTAAGAAAATTATAAATTCTTTATGATTTATTATATTCTATTTTAATACTAATCTCGATTAAATATCACTAATCATGCATTAATCTTGATTTGTGCACATGACATGCACCATGTCATGTTACACACTTGTTTCATTTTTGAACCATGACATTTTTTTTTCTTTATATGTATATGGGTTGTATTTGTTTTTGGTTTTGAAAAGAAAAGGTTAAAGAAAAGAGAAGAAAAGAAAAAGGAAATAGAAAAGAAAAGGGAATAAAGAATGGAGGTATGGGCAAGAGAGAGAAGGGGGGTGGGTGGGAGTGGGGGGTCAACCTTGTACATGGCTCATTTTTATTCATTCCATCTTCATCTTTTTCCCTCCTCTCCCCTCACCATGGCTGTCCTCTTCTTCCCCCTCCTTTACCTCCTCACCACAACCCCAAAATGCATCCAAAACACATCATTCCCTTCATTAAAAATATGCCCAAGCTCACTACAAGCATGTGAGATCAAGAAAAATTGGATTTTGAAGACTTGAGGCAACTCAAGAAAATTCTTGAGTTGCCAAATGAGGTATTTCCTTCACCATTAGTGTAGTAATCCATTTCCTTTACCATATATACATGTTTAGAAGTGTTTTAATGAGGGTTAGTGATCTTGGAAAAATCCAAGATGAGGATTAGGGAATTTTATGAGATGTGAAGAGTAAATTGAGGTTAGAAGAGGCCATAGTGTTAGTTTGGTGAACTAAAACCAGAGATTTAACCCCATAGCCCAAACTTAGAAACCCCGACATCGGAAGGTTGTGGGAATTGTGGCGATATTTGGAGTTCTGCTATGACCTGGGACACCTGAAAAATATAGAACGATTACAGTGATACAAGCAGGCGCCTAGGAAGCTAACCCCGAGACCTGATGTCACGACCCGAAGTTCGGCCCGTGACCGGCACTTAACCACGTAACGTCTACAGGCGTAATACGACTAAGTAAGCCGAAACCCAGAAATCAAAACCATTAAAAGTAGGGAGTGTTGAAAACATTTGATGAAAACATTTGGAAATCTCAAGTAAAAATCTTTCAAGTTTAAATTATTTTATTAAAAATTTCTGTAGCACTTCCTTTGTAAAAACCAGCCCCGAAATCGGGTACAAGACATGATATAAGTAAAATGACATACAATAAAAATAAAGTATCCCCAACGGGAGCAATCACGCCCAACGGCGGAAACAATGACCACAAGAATAATCTACGACACTGTAGTGAAGAAATGAGCAATATAAGTGGAAAACATCAGAAAAGATAAAACTGCATAAGTAAAGTCGGCTCACACGAGCTCGACACCAGAATACAAAATGATATACAACATCGTCCTCACAACCGGTCTCTAAGCCAATACAGGAAATAGTAGATGGAAAGTACTAGATACAATAGTGTGTACATATGGAAAATAACCGGATACCGTAAAAACCCACCTAAAAGCAAAGGCTCACATGCCAGCTGCAGTGGTATCCGTAGAAAAAAGATACAAGGAAGTAGCCCTGCCGCAACTACTCCGAGGGTCAACCTGCAAACACTGTGCACAACGGGGTGAGTTGCCAACTCGTGAATAATAGATAACATATAAAGGTAATTGCAAGTATGCACGTACTGCGATGCTCTAGATCATGTGCAATCAGATAACATCTAAATGATGAGCTGGGTATACAATAATCATGCATAAAAGGTGCAATCTAATAACATCTATATATGATGAGCAGGGTATGCAATAATCATGCATAACTGGTGAAATCTAATAACATCTATATATGATGAGCAGGGTATGCAATAATCATGCATAGCAGATACAGTCTAATAACGTCTATCAGGTACTACGACTACAGGATGAGATGCATAACAATGAATGCAGAGCATGGGGTAAGATATTATCTACACGGAATATCGACATGGAAAATAACCGGTATCCATCAAATACACTCAAATCCCAGTAAAAACTCAGGCGCCTTGACTCTACTCGGCCCTCGAATCCTGTAAATCTCATAGAATAATGAGTGTCCAACATCGGCACTCGAAATATCATGAAATAATCGTGTCCAGCATCGACACGCAAATCCTCATCTCTCATGCGCCGCATACCAGATCGGTCCTCAATATGTATCTCATGTCATAACCCCAGACGGTATCCTCCGGATATCCGTCGGGTCTCCAAACTGTCACCGGCAGGTAGTAGTCCCTCCGCTGGGCTCACCGTCTAACTATACGAGTCTTCTTGCCCCGGGATACCATACCGGGTCCACCATCTACCCGCAGACGGTGCCTGCCACTCCTCGAATCGAGTATACTCACACAAGCTCTCAGAACCGAGAAAACTCATGGTGGACGCACTAAAATATCATATCAGGAGAAACCGGGTTTTCAAAACAGTGCATATTTTCTTAAAATAATACCACGGTTCTCAAATCCAGAAATCAGAGAAAATCCAAAACTAAATGCGTAAATCCATGCAATGTGACGTATGCCACTAAGAGTAAAAAAGGGAACTGCTCTTTAAAATGAATCCAGTTTTGAAATATCTCATTCGGTCCCTATTTTCTAGAAATCAAAGCCAATATCATCCATGTATGTGACATAGGTATATATATAGGTATGGATGTGCATGTGGATATATATACGTGAATATGAGTGTGCCAATTTATATGTGCACAAGTATGAATATACAGTGTGCATGTGCACAAGTATGAAGATATCAATATATGTGTGCACTGGTATGAATATACAGTGTGCATGTACGCAAGTATGAAGATATCAATATATGTGTGCACTGGTATGAATATACAGTGTGCATGTGCGCAAGTATGAAGATATCAATATATGTGTTGACTGGTATGAATATACAGTGTGCATGTGCGTAAGTATGAAGATATCAATATATGTGTGCACTGGTATGAATATACAGTGTACATCTGCGCAAGTATGATACACATAACTATGTATGCGACTACTATGTCCTATCATGCCCCGATGCTTAACGCCATACGGGCGATTTCCCCTAGATGTTAAATCTACTCATAATGGTCTCGTGCTAGGTGTAGCCGACTACTTGCTTCCCTTTTCTTGCGGCGTCCGACGTACCCGCCTGTGAACTTAGAATTTACACAAAGAATACGTATAAGCTAAAATCCTGCAAAAACGCGATATTAAAACCAAACGAGAAGCTCGCGTCGCGAGCCAAATGCATGTGTATACGTAACGTGTGTGCGTACATCAAAACCCAACGCGACACGCTGTGACACATAGCGCACCAACTCAACTCGCATCGTACGTGTCGCGCAAGTCCCTCTACGCTAAAAAATAGGTAAACGGTCCCAGATTTAGTCTAGAGCAAAAACAAGAAAATCAAACAAGGCCAAATCTATCACAAAACCTATAGACAACTACCTACAAAAAATCCAACACAAATCATCAACATTGGGCCGGCGGCTAGGGGTGTCATACCGGCCAAAAACCGGTGGGAAGGGTCCAGGTTTCTACCCTATGATCCTAGCACAATTCATAGCCTAGTGTATATGTTTTCTTACTAAAATTACTACCCTAGTAACATCAGATTCGAAGTATCATAAGGTTTAGATTTAAACCGCTTCAAAACACTAAGTTTGCAACAATAGGGTATCTTGATGAAATCAGGTGAAATTACTGGAATTTAGTGACACCAACAGCACAAACTAGAGCCAATCTAACCCTAAAAACCCTGACTTACCCTATTCTCCAACCAAACCATCAATTTATCGCTAAAGTACACAAAACACTAAAACTAACCCAAACACTCCCAGATTTCTACCTGCAAACAATTAAAGAAAATAAATAATGCCAAACACAGCAAAAAAACCTACAGTCACCACTAGCCAAAACAGCAACACCCATATCTTCATGGGGGTCGGCGACGCCGGAATTATATGGTATGTCGCCGAATTTTCAGGGGGAAAACCGGCATGAAAACCTACACACTACTCTAAAAATCCTGCACATTAAACTGAACATGTTTGCTAAACTAGAAAAAGCGCACAGTTATAGCAGATCTCATATATCCTACAGTTTGCTTCAAGACCGTATTTTAAATTTCAAATTTTGCGACTTTAAGGTGACTTAGCAAAATCTAGTGATATTACTAGGTTTAAACAGCATTACTAACACTTAATTAGGTTCACTAAGCTATAACAACCCTAACTTAACTTAAACCCCACTTAGATCACAAAACTAGCTCTAAAATCACACTAATCACTAACCGAAGCTCAAATAACATATAAGCTTAGCAAAAAGGAGTTAAGTTTAGAGATTATACCCCACTAGATCCTAGGATGCAGGAAGAAGGAGGAGAAGAAGAGAAGGGGGTGTTCTGCTGCAGCTACTGCTGGTGCTGTTGTTGTGTCGTTGTTGTTGCTGTTGCTAGTGTTGCTGATGCTGCTGATGCTGAAGATGGTGCTGCTGCTGTTGCTTCAGCTGCTGCTGTTGTTATGTTGTTGTTGTTGTTGTTGCAGCTACTGCTGCTGCTGTAGCTGTGTGTGTGTGTGTAAGTGAGAGGGAGAGATGTGAGGAAAATGAGTGTCATGAAAAGAAATGAGAGAATAAGAGAGTCAAACCCCCTCTCTCTCACCTCATTAAATGCAAGCATGGCTCCCCCATCATGCTCTCTCTCTCTCCTTCACCCAAGTTAACTCCCAAAACAAAAAAAAAATCCTTTTTTTTTATTTTTTTAAAAAGAAAATCTAATACACTTAAAGAAATTCAAATTAACTTAAAGATATGGGTTAGTCCACCATGGTTACTAAACATGGTTTAGCCCCAAACCTAACCCTAATTTACATGCACATGTGTGTGCAAGCCTAATTAAATTCTAATAAAATATTCACTAAATTTTATAAAATATTTAAAAATCATTTTGGTAAACTTTTTTACTAAAAACCACACATTAAAGTATAATTATCCAGTAATTACAATCTAAGATGTTACAACCTTCCCCCCTTAAAGAAATTCGTCCCCGAATTTTAAAAAAAAATATAGCTACGCGTACCTTAAAGAGATGAGGGAATTGCTTCTGCATCTCTCCCTCGGCCTCCCAAGTGATCTCTTCTCCATTTGGGCTGCGCCAAAGCACCTTCACAGATGGTATGACCTTCGATCGAAGTTTCTTCATCTGCTGGTCCAATATCACTACTGGCTGCTTGGTGAACGAAAGAGAGCGCTCGAGCTGAACGGTCTGATGCTGAATCATGTGAGAAGGGTCATGTAGGTATCTGCGAAGTATCGACACGTGAAATAAGGGGTGAACATCCTGGCAGTCGGGTGGAAGAGCCAAACGATATGCTATTGCGCCCACACACTCGAGGATCTCGAAGGGACCTATAATTCTGGGGCTAAGCTTCCTTTTCCGTCCAAACCTCATCACTCCCTTCATCGGAGAGACCCTCAGAAAACGTGATCGCCAACTGTGAACTCTAATCTGTGACGGCGTCTGTCTGCATACGATTTCTTCCTTCTCTGGGCCACTCTCATCCGATCTCAAATCAATTGTACCTTCTCGGTCATCTCCTGTACTATCTGCGGTCCCAAAATGCTGCTCTCGCTGAGCTCTGTCCAACAGACGGGCGATCTACTTCTCCTCCCATGCCAGGCCTCGAAAGGTGCCATCTGAATAGTATCCTGGAAACTATTGTTGTAGGGGAACTCCACTAAGGGTAAATGATGATCCCAGCTACCACCAAAGTCTAAAACGCATGCTCGGAGCATGTCCTCGAGAGTCTGAATAGTCCGCTCTGACTGTTCTTCGGTCTGCGGACGAAATGCTGTGCTGAAACTCAAGCGGGTGCCCAACGCCTCCTGAAGCCTCTGCCATAGTCGGCTGGTAAACTGGGTGCCTCGGTCGGACATGATACATGTCGGGACATCATGCGGTCGTACGATCTCGTCGATGTATATCTGGGCATACTGAGCGAATCCTAAAGTCGTCTTCTCCGGCAGGAAGTGAGCCGCTTTCGTCAAACGATCCACGATCACCCAAATGGAGTCATACCCTCGCCTAGTCCTCGGTAAACCTACAAATCCGCCCGATCCTGAAGGCAATGATAACATCGGCGCAGTAGTCAAACGGGTCTGCAAATGTTGGAAGCTATGCTCGCACGACTCAGTCCAATCAAAAGGAACTCTCCTCTGGGTCAACCCGGTCAACGGTGCAGCAATACGGGAGAAGTCCTGTACGAATCGTCGGTAGTAGCCGGCCAGTCTTAGGAAGCTGCGGATCTCTGTAGCTAATGCTGGTCTGAGCCAATGCTGAATGGCCTCGATCTTCTTCAGGTCCACACATACACCATCTCGGGTAATCACGTGACCCAAGAATCTACGCTGTCAAGCCAAAACGCGCACTTGGAGAATTTTGCGAACAGCTGGAGCTCCCTCTAAGTCTGCAATATGATCCGCAGGTGCTTCTCATGCTCCTCTCGGCTCCGGGAATACACCAAAATGTCGTCAATGAATACGATGATGAACAGATCAAGATACGGCCTAAAAACACGGTTCCTCAAGTCCATAAATGCTGCTGGGGCATTGGTGAGTCCGAACGACATCACCGAAACTCATAGTGGCCGTAACGCGTGCGAAAAGCCATCCTCGGAATATTCTCCTGTCGAACCCGCAACTGATGGTAGCTTGATTGCAATTCGATCCTCGAAAAGTATCCTGCGCCGTGAAGCTGGTCGAACAAATCGTCGATGCGTGGTAAAGGATATCTGTTCCGCACGGTAACCCTGTTCAGCTTGCGGTAGTCGATATACAGACGTAAACTGCCGTCCTTCTTCTTGACAAACAGAGCCGAAGCACCCTAAGGAGACACACTGGGTCGAATAAGCCCTCTTATCCAGCAAATCTTGCCACTGACCTTTCAACTCTCTAAGCTCCGCCGGGACCATCCGATAAGGCGGTATGGAAATAGGCCCCGTGCTGGGAATTAAGTCAAAGAAGAAAACAATATCGCGCTTAGGCGGTAGCTCGGGAAGCTCGTCAGGGAAAACATCAGGGAACTCATTAACAATTGGAACCTGGTCCAACGGAACCTCTGTAGCTCTAGTATCGCAAACATAGGCTATAAACTCCTGACATCCCTTCCTCAAAAGCTGTCCAGTGCAAAGAGAAGAAATCAAACTTTGAGGGGCGGCACCACGGACCCCTGTACAACAAAAGCCGACTCGCAGGAAGACAAAACCTAACAGTCTTCTCGCGGCAGTCCACAGACGCATAGCGCATGGCTAACCAAACCATGCCCAGGAGAACGTCGAAGTCCAACATCTAAAGAAGGATCAGGTCGATGGACAACTCTCTATCTCCTAAACAGACGACACATGACCGAAACACGTATTGCGCAACCAACGACTCTCCACCAGGAGTAGTCACGATAGGCGGCCGGTCTAACAACCTCGACTCTCAGCCCAAACTCAGCACGAAGTGCGAGGAAACATACGAGTGTGTAGATTCCGAATCAAACAATACGTGTGCGTCAAAGGAACATACTGAAAGAGTACCTGAAACCATAGCATTGGATGCCTGCGTATCCTGATGAGTCGAAGCGAAAACTTATGCCTGCCCTTCACCTGGGACTGACTGTCCTCTGCCGGCAACATGTGATATGGCTGTCTTCTTTCGGCGTTTCAGGGTACAATCTCGAATGCGATGGTAGATACTCGCACACTGGAAACCCCCATGCAATGATTGTTGACCCTCCGGGGGTGTGTCAGGGTACATTCCCGAATGTGATGATAGATACTCGTGCACCGGAAACATCCATGCGATGGCTGCTGACCCTCCTGGGGATATGAGCTAAACAACTGGCCTCGTCCCCAGCCTTTGCTACTCCCACGACCTAGATGCAATCTTCCGCGGCGCCTAAACATCTGCCCTCGTGCTGATATACCAGTATGAACCCTCCTCGGTTCCGTAATGACCGACGGCTCGGAAAGACGCTCCTCAACTGGTAGGGTTGCGTCCTCTGCTACTGCATACGAGGCGCGATACTGGGCGCTGATAGCGATGAACAACTGGGTAACCGGTGGGGCAACCTCCTGTCGCTGCGTTCAACTAGCCTCAATCAATGATCCCATCATCTGGCGTAAATCCTGCATATCGGCCACTAGTCTAGTGATACGATCTAGCGAGGGCGGGTCAACCTGCTCCTATACAACGGGCGTATCGTCTGGGTCAGTCCTTGTCTCAGACGAGTAAACTCTGATTTCGGCTCTCGCGGCCGCTCTCTGCGCCCTCGTAGTCTTTGGCGGCATAATGGCTAAAAAGAAAGTAGGATTCGATAAAGATACGGGAATCGAATCACAAGAATGTATACAATCTTGAAGGAATTTCAATCAATAAGTCCTAAGGTCACTTAGGCGAAGTACCGTATCGTGAGTATGCCGCGGAACATACACACGCTACGCCACTCGGCTTCAGCTACCTACTCCATCATACCAGCGTCATCCTACACTCCGAAAGGTAAAACCTACACTCTGATACCAACTTTGTCACGACCCGAAATTCGGCCCGTGACCGACACTTAACTATGTAACGTCTACAGGCATAACGCGACTAAGTAAGCCGAAACCCGGAAATCAAAACCATTAAAAGTAGGAAGTGTTGAAAATATTTGATGAAAAAATTTGGAAATCTCAAGTAAAAATCTTTCAAGTTTAAATTTTTTTATTAAAAATTTCTGCAGCACCTATGTAAAAACCAGCCCCGAAATCGGGTACAAGACATGATATAAGTAAAATGACATACAATAAGAATAAAGCATCCCCAACAGGAGAAATCATGCCCGAAGGCGGAAACAATCACCATAAGAATAATATAGGACGCCGTAGCGAAGAAATGAGCAATATAAATGGAAAACAACAGAAAAGATAAAACTGCATAAATAAAGTCGGCTCACACGAGCTCGACACCAAAATACAAAATGATATACAACATCTTCCTCACAACTGGTCTCTAAGCCAACACAGGAAATAGTAGATGGAGAGTACTAGATACAATAGTGTGTACATATGGAAAATAAACGGATACCGCAAAAACCCACCTATAAGCAAAGGCTCACACGCCAGCTACAGTGGTATCCGTAGCAAAAAGATACAAGGAAGTAGCCCTGCCGCAACTACTCCGAGGGGCAACCTGCAAACACTGTGGCACAACGGGGGTGAGTTGCCAACTCGTGAATAGTAGATAACATATAAAGGTAATCGCGAGTATGCACGTACTGCGATGCTCCACATCATGTGCAATAAAATAACATCTAAATGATGAGCTGGGTATACAATAATCATGCATAACAGGTGCAATCTAATAACATCTATATATGATGAGCAGGGTATGCAATAATCATGCATAACAGGTGCAATCTAATAACATCTATATATGATGAGCAGGGTATGCAATAATCATGCATAACAGGTGCAATCTAATAACATCTATATATGATGAGCATGGTATGCAATAATCATGCATAACAGGTGCAATCTAATAACATCTATATATGATGAGCAGGGTATGCAATAATCATGCATAACAGGTGCAATCTAATAACATCTATATATGATGAGCAGGGTATGAAATAATCATGCATAACAGGTGCAATCTAATAACATCTATATATGATGAGAAGGGTATGCAATAATCATGCATAGCAGATACAGTCTAATAACGTCAATCAGGTACTACGACTACAGGATGAGATGCATAACAATGAATGTTGAGCATGGGGTAAGATATTATCTACATGGAATATCGACGTGGAAAATAACCGGTATCCATCAAATACACTCAAATCCCAGTAAAAACTCAGGCGCCGTCACTCTAATCGGCTCTCGAATCCTGTAAATCTCATAGAATCGTGAGTGCCCAACATCGGCACTCGAAATATCATGAAATAATTATGTCCAGCATCGACACACAAATCCTCATCTCTCAGGCGCCGCATACCAGATCGGCCCTCAATATTATCTCATCTCATAACCCCAGACGGTATCCTCCGGATATCCGTCGGGTCTCCAAATTGTCACCGGCAGGTAGTAGTCCCTCCGTTGGGCTCACCGTCTAACTATACGAGTCTTCTTGCCCCGGGGTACCATACCGGGTCCACTATGTACCCGCAGACGGTGCCTATCACTCCTTGAATCGGGTATACTCACACTAGCTCTCAGAACCGAGAAAACTCATGGTGGACGCACTAAAATATCATATCAGGAGAAACCGGGTTTTCAAAACAGTGCATATTTTCTTAAAATAAAAACACGGTTCTCAAATCCAGAAATCAGAGAAAATTCAAAACTAAATACGTAAATCCATGCAATGCGTCGTATGCCACTAAGAGTAAAAAGGGGAACCGCTCTTTAAAATGGATCCAATTTTGAAATATCTCATGCGGTCCCTATTTTCTAGAAATCAAAGCCAATATCATCCATGTATGTGACATAGGTATGTATATAGGTATGGATGTGCATATGGATATATATACGCGAATATGAGTGTGCCAATGTATATGTGCACAATTATGAATATATAGTATGCATGTGCGCAAGTATGAAGATATCAATATATGTGTGCACTGGTATAAATATACAGTGTGCATGTGCGCAAGTATGAATATATCAATATATGTGAGCACTGGTATGAATATACAGTGTGCATGTGCGCAAGTATGAAGATATCAATATATGTGTGCACTGGTTTGAATATATAGTGTATATGTGCGCAAGTATGAAGATATCAATATACGTGTGCACTGGTATGAATATACAGTGTGCATGTGCGCAAGTATGAAGATATCAATATATGTGAGCACTGGTATGAATATACAGTGTGCATGTGTGCAATTATGAAGATATCAATATATGTGTGCAATTATGAAGATATCAATATATGTGTGCACTGGTATGAATATACAGTGTGCATGTGCGCAAGTATGAAGATATCAATATATGTGTGCACTGGTATGAATAAACAGTGTGCACGTGCGCAAGTATGAAGATATCAAGATATGTGTGCACTGGTATGAATATACAGTGTGCATCTGCGCAAGTATGATACACATAACTATGTATGCGACTACTATGTCCTATCATGCCCCGACGCTTTGTTAGTGTATATGCCCTAGAGGCCATTACTATATCATACTAGTTTGTATATTACTTAATGGATGCTTGGGATATTCACCTTGTATATACAATCTTGCTCAAAATAGTAGTATGCTACTTGGTTTGTCTCTACTTCAATGTGTACTTGTGTTTATTTTACTATATCACTTATACGCATTAGTGGAGCCCTTAGGATCTTTGCTTGATTACCAGCGTTGTGATGGCAGTCACACTAGTGGGGGCTGGGTAATCTATAAGCACATCCTTATACAGGTCCCTAGTCGCAGGACTATCGAGACAGGGCATCGATACTCCGGAGTAGACTAGCGTATGCGCTTCTCATCCCAGTGTGGGAGATGGTCTGTCCCACAGCCATCAGTACGTCGTACTGGAGATAGTATACGGGTGCTCGTTGGGTTACGAGTACACTGGACAGGACTCGTCGGGAACTGACAGGTTGGTATTATACCTATCGTCAGTCATCAGTTCCCAGGTGACATGAGTACAGCTTAGTCCGCTGACTTGACACTGGCACTTCGCCTCGAGTGTGTTCCCACTGCACTTTGATCACTACCCTACCACGGCTCAAAGGAGTCGTGCAAACAGGTGGTGGTTGGGTGCAGTCCCGAAGCACCTGGAGGCAGTGACGGTTAGACAGGATTCGTCTCTCCCGGTATTGGGGGTGGACATCGCGCTGTGTCTAGGAGAGCCATTACACATGTAGTCCCTGGCCAGGGCAAACGAGATATACTGGTAGGTTTCCGGTGTTATCTCAGGGTGTTTTGGGCTTCGCTCCGGCACGACTTGTACCGCTATTGGGGGACTGACGTTTACCGCCCCCTAGGCCCGCCATGCGATGTATCAGACGAACAGACCGGACTGTACGGAGACTGTCACATTCAGACTCAGTAGGAGTACAGATGGGGTTTCACCTCGTCAGCCTTCTTGTCGACATCTACCTGGGGACCGTTACGCACAGCTAGTGCCGCTTGCGGTCTGTGGTTAAACCCACTGCCAGCGTAGTGTCGAGTCTTTAGAGTCCCACACAGAGGGTATTCGCCTGTGGGCAAAACAGAGTAGAGGTCGCATGGTTTTGCGACAGGGTTCGTTCTCATCCGCGCACTTGTGCACGTTTGGAGTCCGGACAGATATTACCAGCGGGCTCTGGTTTGAGCCGGATACTGGTATAGTATTTGGGGTTGCTTTTATCTCTCAGTATTCATGTTCCTCGGAACAAGAATGCAGGTGTGTATGCACAGTTATTTGAGGAGGAGGAAGATGATTTCCATTAGGGTTTCGGAACGGGTGCGTATGCACAGTTGACAGTCGTCTTTTTCCAAACCCTAATGGATTTGTATTAAATCATTTAATAATATATAATAAAATGAAATTGTGTCATGGTTAGTTTTTGTTGACTTGTTGACCATGGTTGACTTGTTGACCATGGTTGAACATTTGACTACCATCATTACAAATGCAAGATGCTTTTTCATTCTTGCTTTATTCATTTAATGCATGTAATGATATTAGTCATTCTAAACTATCCATCAAACCTTTTTCATTTTGATTATTGTTATTATTTGATTTTTCTTTTTCTTTTGTTATGGTTGCAAAAGGAAAAGAAAGAGCTCATTCTATCATTCTCACTCTCTCTCTTCATTCTCATCTTCTTCTTCCTCTAGTCAAGAGAAACCTTCTCATGAGTTGAGAATCCTTCTCTTGAAAAACAAAAGCAAACCCTAAACACTCTCTACTCACTCTAGGATCAAGGGTCTAGCAAGCCGGCGATTCTAGTTCACTCCAAGTACGAGAAAGAGCCCAAAGGTCGAGCCTTCGAGGTGGATCCATCTTCGACGGGAGAAGGAGACAAAGGAGAACCATCAACCTCTACAAAGTTTGAAGACGAAGGAGTTCAAGTCTAGGTATAACCATCTTCATCCGAGTAGCTAAACTTCTTTAGCTAGGTTGCTAGTTTTAGTTTAGGTAACGATCCCGACCTTGCATAGTCCATGTTGCCTCTTGCACTAAAAATTTGATTTTTATACCGTTTCCGCCTCCCCGTAAGAACCGGGGGTGGCAACGTGGACTTACAGTGGTATCAGAGCCTAACTAAACTTAAACTAGCTTGGTAGTGAAGTGCAACGAAGTTCGGAACCGTAAAAAAAACCCAAAAACCGTATTTTTCCAAAACCTGAGTTTCTGTTGAAATTTTTTTGGCTCGAAATGAAAAACTTTATATCTGTAAATTCATCTCAGGGTTTTCTAAAAACACCCATGAAAAACGACACAGAGATTCGTCTAAGCCGCCGCCCTTCCGCCGCGTGAGCCTTCTTGGCCGCCGCGGATCCGCCGCGACTTGATGTCCCCTCTGCATCGATTTTCGTGCAGTGTCTTTATTTGTTGATTTTGGGATTTTTAGGATATATATTATATGCCCAGATTTTCCAGAACTAAAATTTACTTTTGGGGGCCTATAATTCCGTATTTTTCCGAACTTCACTGCACTTTGACTATGATGGTTATATCTGTGATGTTTGCATGTATTGAACGTCGACTAATCGCTATAAGACGATTAGTCGGGGTTATACATGATCTGTAATGTGCTGGAATGTGTATATAAATATGTTGGATTGTCGCGGGTGAATAGCCGGGGGTTGTGAGACGAGAGTTTTCTTTTCTTGCAATTCATTGTAAATGTAAATTGATGTAATAATTATTATTTGTTTGGCCGCACAACCGGGTCGGGGTTGTAGCCGTCATTGTATAATTCTTTTACTGTTTTTGCTCCTAGGATAGACCCATGGAGGGGTGCACAAACTACCGGGTATGCCGAAGTGTCGAGTGGCCTACTCATGGAGATGAGGGAGGTTGCTACGCTTCGGGTACTTGTCGGGTAGTTTGCCGCACCCGTAGGGGTCTTGGGTGGGGTTTTGGCTATTCACCGCGACCGTGTTATCTGTTTTTGTTACAGGCTCGTACAAATTACAGATTACTAGTATATCCAATGTATTTATCTGTGATCTGAAATGTTTATCATTGCTTTCTATTTAGGCGTTGCTTATGTTTTACAGACGCGCTAGCCCAGCCCCCGCTCTGTCGTTAGTTAAGTAACCTAACGGGTAATGACGGGGCCCAGTGGCGAATGCGAATGGCATAAGCGTACGTCATATTTTGGTTGTTTTCTGCAATGGTAGGATTTAAATGATGGGACGCATTAAAAGTACTAATGCAAGAATATCACGCATTAAAAGAACTAATGCAAGATAATAAACCAAGTTAAAGTCGTTGGAACACTTTCGAAAAACCACTAGGTTCTTTTCAAAACTAACTTTTAAAATGCGGAGTTTGAGCCACTCCATTTAAAAGCTATCTCGTTCCATCGACCAAATCAAGTTCACTACGTTCACGGTTTTGCCAAAACCATCCGTAGCCCTCCGTCGTTTCGCATGAATAGTCAATAGTATTCAAGCTGTGTATGTTGGCCAAAGTCAAGGCACAGTGATTGGTAGCTGTTGGGTGTTCATGTGTAGCATAGATAGATGCGTTAGTTTGGGACAGTCGTACTGCCATTTTGGCCAAAGTCAAGGGTAGATACGGATGGATCCAAATTAACCTGGATAATGACGGGTAGAACTTGACATGTGACTTATGATATTTTGGCCAAAGTCAAGGTCATAAGAGCATGGGGCAAAAATCCACATCGGGAGTTTCATAAGTACTGAAACTTGCTAGATTTGCATACCATTTGGAGTGTGGTGATTCTGGTAGGATTCCTTCAGTTTCGTCACGCGATGATATTTGGATCCCGATCCTACTGTGAGTATATGCTACTCCTCGGGAAATTTCTCACTTAACGATCAATGCTATAAACCTAGTAGGTGCCTAGAAAGGTGTTAGCGGGGCTTCGCCCCCAGGGAAAAGAGGTTCTTTAATTAAGGAACTTCGCGAAAGCGTTGGAAAACCTCCCTCGAAGTACCGACACCAGCCTGGCCGAACGGTTAAACAAGTATTGTACGGTGGGATTGATCCTGACTAATTCTTCCTTTATGGTTTGAGGAGGGATTCGAGAAACAGTGGGAGCCATCCTGTTTAGACAAATTAAAAACCACTCTAAACTTGCAAGAGCATCATGCTGAGTGTTTCTTCTTCTCTCTCCTAATTGCAGCGACCAATCAACATGACTGGACTTAAGTTACTCCTAGATAAAAACAAGTTGACAGGGCCAAACTACAAAGATTGGCTCAGGAATGTCAAGATAGCAATCACTTATGACAAGCTGGGGTATCTTCTTACCACCAAAGCTCCCCCTGTCCCTGGTCCAACTTCCAGCGTCGCGGATAAGGAAATCCGCAAGACTTGGGAGATTGATAGCGCGAAGGCCAAGTGCCTCCTGCTTGCCTCGATGGACAACGAACATCAGAGGAGGCATGAGAATATGGACATGGAGTCCATATTGCTTCATACAAAAGAACTGTATGGAGAGCAATCACGTATCGCAAGATACGAAGCGTCGAAAAAGTTGTTTTCGACAAGAATGGCCGTCGGATCATCAGTAGCCGAGCACGTGCTAAAGATGATCGGCTACATTGAGGAGCTCGCTGACCTAGGGATCACATTGGAGAGTGAGCTATATACGGATATAGTTCTCCAGTCCCTTCCTTCCACTTACGCCCAGTTTATAATGAACTTCAACCTACAAGAAAAGGAGGTTGAACTTTCAGAGCTCCTCAACCTGCTGAGGAGCGCAGAGGGCACCCTACAGAAAGGTAGGGAAACATCCACTTTGTTTGTAGGAGGATCATCTTCTTCTAGGTCCAAGGCGAAAGCCAAGGGAAAGAAGAAGAAAGCCCCCGCCAAACCAAGGGGCGGTGTTAGTAAAGTGGATACGAAGGGAAAAGGTAAAGCAACAAAGATAGCGGGAAAGCTTGTGGATAAGGAAGAATGCTTCTTTTGTCATAAGAAAGGACACTGGAAGAATGATTGCAGGGCCTGGAAGGCCAGAACACAGGAATTGAAGCAGGTTGCAGCTTCAGCTTCAGGTGTGTATGTTATTGAAAACTGTCTTTCAATAAACTCTACTTCCTGGGTATTGGATACCGGATCAGGATCTCATATCTGTAATTCTTTGCAGGCGTTGAGAAACCGTAGGGTTTTGAAGGCAGGTGACATGACCCTCAGAGTTGCGAACGGAGCTAACATGGATGCTAAAGCCGTGGGGGACTATCACCTGGGAATGTCAGATGGACATGTTTTGGTTTTGCGTAATTGCTTTTTTGTACCCAACGCAACTTGTAATATCATTTCTGTATCTTTAGTTTCTAAAGAAGGTTATGAATTTGCGTTTGTAAGTAATGTTGTAAACATTCACCTTAATCAAGTTCTGATTGGGTCAGGTACATTGAGTAATGGAATATACGTATTGAACCAACCACAGATTTTCAATGTCCAGAGTACACACAAAAGAAAGTCTCCAGAAATAAACCAGACTTTCTTATGGCATTGTAGATTGGGTCACATCAATGAGAGAAGGTTGACGAAGTTACATACAGAAGGGTATTTGAATGCGTTCGAATATCAGTCGTATGCCACTTGTCAATCCTGTCTCAAGGGAAAGATGACAAAGACTCCGTTTACTGGACATGGAGAAAGAGCGAGCGAGCTCTTGGGACTCGTACACAGTAACGTGTGCGGTCCAATGTCTACACATGCCCGAAGCGGACATTCTTACTTCATTACTTTTACGGATGACTTCTCAAGGTACGGTTATGTCTTCTTAATGAAACATAAGTCCGAGGCCTTTGAAAAATTCCAGGAGTATAAGAATGAAGTAGAGAAACAGACCGGCAAAAGTATTAAGATTCTAAGATCGGATCGAGGTGGAGAATACTTAAGTGCCGAATTCCTGAATTACTTAAAAGAGAATGGTATTCTCTCTCAGCTTACTCCTCCATACACCCCGCAACATAACGGTGTATCGGAGAGACGGAACCGCTTGGATATGGTGCGGTCCATGATGAGTAACGCTGAGTTACCGCGATCATTCTGGGGGTATGCGCTAGAATCAGCTGCATACCTTTTGAACCGAGTTCCGACTAAAACTGTGCCTACTACGCCATTTGAGATGTGGTGTGGGAAGAGACCCCATCTTAATCACATTAAGATATGGGGAAGTCCAGCTTTTGTGAAAAAGCAGCATACGGACAAGCTCGAGGCACGCTCAGTACTGTGCAAGTTTGTGGGATATCCAAAGAATTCCAAGGGATATTTCTTCTATTGTGAAGAGGAACAAAAAGTTCTTGTTTCTCGTCATGCCCACTTTCTAGAACACCAGTTCATAGAAAAGGAAATAAGTGGGAGCGCAGTAGAACTGGAAGAGATTCCAGAACCACAGACTGTTACTGAAAGCTTGGTGGAACCAGAGGGTTCAACAGAACAGGACATTCCTACGCCGCTCCGCAGAAGTAGTAGGCAGTCTCATCCGCCCGAGAGATACTACGGTTTTCTCATAGACGGGGATAGAGAGGATTGCATCATAGATTATGATGAGCCTACTAGCTTCCAGCAGGCCGTTCAGAGCATTGACTCAGTGAAATGGCTGGATGCAATGCGGACCGAAATGGAGTCCATGTACACCAACAAGGTATGGACGTTGGACATTGCTCCAGACGGGGTAAAACCCGTAGGATGCAAGTGGATCTTCAAAAGGAAGATTGGTGTAGATGGACAGGTTGAGACCTATAAAGCTAGGCTGGTAGCAAAGGGTTTCCGTCAAAGACCTGGCTTGGACTATGACGAAACCTTTTCTCCAGTAGCCATGCTGAAATCCATTCGGATCCTTCTTGCCATCGCTGCCTTCCACGATTATGAGATCTGGCAAATGGACGTAAAGACAGCTTTTCTAAATGGAAATTTAGAGGAGTGTGTCTATATGGACCAGCCAGAGGGCTTCATTCAGAGTGGGAGCAGCGGAAAGGTGTGCAAGTTGCTTAAGTCCATCTATGGACTAAAGCAGGCATCGCGGAGTTGGAACATCTGTTTTGATGAGACGGTCAAAGAATTTGGCTTTATCAAAAATCCAGATGAACCATGCATCTATAGTTGATTTGTAGCGAGAACTGTAGTATTCCTCATTTTATACGTGGATGACATTCTCTTAGTAGGAAATGACATTCCTATGCTACAATCTGTCAAGGGGTTCTTGTCACACAGGTTCTCCATGAAAGACCTGGGTGATGCCTCATACATCCTGGGGATCCGGATCCATCGTGATAGATCCAAGAGGATATTGGGACTTTCTCAGTCCAGGTACATCGACACCATAGTGAAGAGATTCAGTATGGAAGATTCCAAGCGCGGTAACCTACCGGCTTGTCACGGGATCACCCTCTCTAAAGAGATGTCTCCCAAGACTGATTTGGAGAGGGATCGCATGTCGATTATACCCTACGCTTCTGCGGTAGGCTCTATAATGTATGCGATGTTGTGTACCAGACCGGATGTAGCTTATGCACTGAGTGTGGTAAGCCGGTATCAGTCAAACCCTGGGGAGAAACACTGGATAGCGGTAAAGAACATTCTCAAGTACCTGAGAAGGACTAAGGAGATGTTCTTGGTGTATGGCGGAAAAGACCTCCAGATCGAGGCCTTTGCTGACTCCAGCTTCCAGAGTGACAAGGATGATTCCAAGTCCATGTCGGGCTTTGTCTTTACCCTCAATGGAGGGGCGGTGTGTTGGAAGAGTTCCAAACAGGAAACCGTTGCAGACTCGACGATGGAAGCGGAATACATCGCTGCATCTGATGCCGCAAAAGAAGCTGTCTGGATGAGGAAGTTCTTGAAAGAACTTCAGGTGGTTCCGTCCATTGTTGACCCAATACCTCTGTATTGCGACAACAATGGGGCTATAGCTTTAGCGAAGGAACCCAGGTCCCATCAGAGATCCAGGCACATCTTGAGGCGGTATCACCTGATCAGGGAGATCGTGGATCGCAAGGAGATCGAGGTTCGGAGAGTTGCTTCAGAAGACAACACTGCAGATCCATTCACCAAGGCCCTGCCCCAGACTCAGTTCGAGCGGCTGATCGAGATGATAGGTCTTCGATACGCCAGTACATGGCCTTAGTGCAAGTGGGAGATTGTTAGTGTATATGCCCTAGAGGCCATTACTATATCATACTAGTTTGTATATTACTTAATGGATGCTTGGGATATTCACCTTGTATATACAATCTTGCTAAAAATAGTAGTATGCTACTTGGTTTGTCTCTACTTCAATGTGTAATTGTGTTTATTTTACTATATCACTTATACGCATTAGTGGAGCCCTTAGGATCTTTGCTTGATTACCAGCGTTGTGATGGCAGTCACACTAGTGGGGGCTGGGTAATCTATAAGCACATCCTTATACAGGTCCCTAGTCGCAGGACTATCGAGACAGGGCATCGATACTCCGGAGTAGACTAGCGTATGCGCTTCTCATCCCAGTGTGGGAGATGGTCTGTCCCACAGCCATCAGTACGTCGTACTGGAGATAGTATACGGGTGCTCGTTGGGTTACGAGTACACTGGACAGGACTCGTCGGGAACTGACAGGTTGGTATTATACCTATCGTCAGTCATCAGTTCCCAGGTGACATGAGTACAGCTTAGTCCGCTGACTTGACACTGGCACTTCGCCTCGAGTGTGTTCCCACTACACTTTGATCACTACCCTACCACGGCTCAAAGGAGTCGTGCAAACAGGTGGTGGTTGGGTGCAGTCCCGAAGCACTTGGAGGCAGTGACGGTTAGACAGGATTCGTCTCTCCCGGTATTGGGGGTTGACATCGCGCTGTGTCTAGGAGAGCCATTACACATGTAGTCCCTGGCCAGGGCAAACGAGATATACTGGTAGGTTTCCGGTGTTATCTCAGGGTGTTTTGGGCTTCGCTCCGGCACGACTTGTACCGCTATTGGGGGACTGACGTTTACCGCCCCCTAGGCCCGCCATGCGATGTATCAGACGAACAGACCGGACTGTACGGAGACTGTCACATTCAGACTCAGTAGGAGTACAGATGGGGTTTCACCTCGTCAGCCTTCTTGTCGACATCTACCTGGGGACCGTTATGCACAGCTAGTGCCGCTTGCGGTCTGTGGTTAAACCCACTGCCAGCATAGTGTCGAGTCTTTAGAGTCCCACACAGAGGGTATTCGCCTGTGGGCAAAACAGAGTAGAGGTCGCATGGTTTTGCGACAGGGTTCGTTCTCATCCGCGCACTTGTGCACGTTTGGAGTCCGGACAGATATTACCAGCGGGCTCTGGTTTGAGCCGGATACTGGTATAGTATTTGGGGTTGCTTTTATCTCTCAGTATTCATGTTCCTCGGAACAAGAATGCAGGTGTGTATGCACAGTTATTTGAGGAGGAGGAAGATGATTTCCATTAGGGTTTCGGAACGGGTGCGTATGCACAGTTGACAGTCGTCTTTTTCCAAACCCTAATGGATTTGTATTAAATCATTTAATAATATATAATAAAATGAAATTGTGTCATGGTTAGTTTTTGTTGACTTGTTGACCATGGTTGACTTGTTGACCATGGTTGAACATTTGACTACCATCATTACAAATGCAAGATGCTTTTTCATTCTTGCTTTATTCATTTAATGCATGTAATGATATTAGTCATTCTAAACTATCCATCAAACCTTTTTCATTTTGATTATTGTTATTATTTGATTTTTCTTTTTCTTTTGTTATGGTTGCAAAAGGAAAAGAAAGAGCTCATTCTATCATTCTCACTCTCTCTCTTCATTCTCATCTTCTTCTTCCTCTAGTCAAGAGAAACCTTCTCATGAGTTGAGAATCCTTCTCTTGAAAAACAAAAGCAAACCCTAAACACTCTCTACTCACTCTAGGATCAAGGGTCTAGCAAGCCGGCGATTCTAGTTCACTCCAAGTACGAGAAAGAGCCCAAAGGTCGAGCCTTCGAGGTGGATCCATCTTCGACGGGAGAAGGCGACAAAGGAGAACCATCAACCTCTACAAAGTTTGAAGACGAAGGAGTTCAAGTCTAGGTATAACCATCTTCATCCGAGTAGCTAAACTTCTTTAGCTAGGTTGCTAGTTTTAGTTTAGGTAACGATCCCGACCTTGCATAGTCCATGTTGCCTCTTGCACTAAAAATTTGATTTTTATACCGTTTCCGCCTCCCCGTAAGAACCGGGGGTGGCAACGTGGACTTACACGCTTAACGCCATACGGGCGATTTCCCATAGATGTTAAATCTACTCACAGTGGTCTCGTGCTAGGTGTAGCCGACAACTTTCTTCCCCTTCTTTGCGGCGTCCGACTGTAAGTCCATGCTACCTCTCCCGGTACTTTCGGGAATGCGGAATTTGATAAAAAACGATTTTTATAGAGGTGGTAACATGGACCTAAAACCCGGATCTTGGTTAAACATCTATCTAACAACCTAACTACGAGTTTCTAGCTACTCGGTTAGGGGGTTATACCTTGCTTGTCTTGAACTCCTTCGTCTTCAAACTCCGATGGTGGTCCGGATTGGCTTCTTCCCGTCGTCTCCGTACGCCGAAGATAGATCCACCTGAAAGCTCCAACTTTTGGCTCCTTCTTCGTTCTTTGAAGAAACTAGTTCACTCGGTTTGCTAAACCTTGTGAACTAGAGTGAGTAGAGAAGAGTTTGTATGTGATTTTATCTATGGTTCTTGATTCTCAACTCATGAGACAAGAGAACCATAGATTAAAGAGAGGGAAAAAGAGCAAGAGGGTGAGAGCAAAATAAGAGAGCTCAAGAACAAGAGAGAGAATGAGCAAGAAAGAATGAGCAAGTCTTTTGTCTCTCACCCTCTCATAATCCATAGTCATGATAACTCATCATACCAAATAAGTGTTATGTGATGGTTGAAGCAACCATAACCATATCATTTCATGCACTCATCTTGCACAAATGAGCAAGCAAGCAAAAGTCTTTGCCATGAAATGATGGCTATGGTTATCATGATGGTCAACTAGTCAAGCCTAGTCAACCGGTCAACAAGTCAACAAAAGTCAACAAATCAACAAAAGTCAACAAGTCAACAAAGTCAACAAAAGTCAACAACCATGTCACCATAATACTTAATTAATATAATAGTTAATCACATATCATATTCTCATTAGGGTTGAGCAAAAAGTCAAATAGTCAACGGTCAACTGTCAACAACCCTAATGAGAATCCGCTGCCTCTGCCTCCCTGTCAACTGTGCATACACACCCGCATCCGCGTTCCGAGGAACACGAATGCATACTGGATAAATCCAATCCCAAAAGGTACACTAGGATCTGGCTTAAACCAAAGCCCGCTAGTGTAAACTGTCCGGACACTGTACGTGCACAAGTGCACGGATGTGACCGAACCCTGTCGCAAAACCATGAGACCTCTACTCTTTTGCCTAAAGGCGAAAAGCTTTCTGTGTGGGACTCTAAAGACTCGACACTACGCTGGCAGCGGGTTTAACCACAGACCGCAAGCGGCACTAGCTGTGCGTAACGGTCCCCAGGTAGTGCCGACAAGAAGACCGACGAGGCGAAACCCATCTGAACTCCTACTGAGCCTGAATGTGACATTCTCCGTACAGTCCGGTCTGTTCGTCTGATATATCGCATGGCGGGCCTAGGGGGCGGTAAACGTCAGTCCCCCAATAGCGGTACAAGTCGTGCCGGAGCGAAGCCCAAAACATCCTGAGATAACACTGGAAGCCTACAAGTATATCTCGTTTGCCCTGGCCAGGGACTACTCGTGTAATGGCTCTCCTAGACACAGCGCGATGTCAACCCCCAATACCGGGAGAGACGAATCCTGTCTAACCGTCACTGCCTCCAAGTGCTTCGAGAATGCACCCAACTACTACCTGTTTGCACGGCTCCTTTGAGCCGTGGTAGGGTAGTAATCAAAGTGCAGTGGGAACACACTCGAGGCGAAGTGACAGTGTCAAGTCAGCGGACTAAGCTGTACTCATGTCACCTGGGAACTGATAACTGACGATAGGCATAATACCAACTAGTCAGTTCCCGACGAGTCATGTCCAGTGTACCCGTAACCTAACGAGCACCCGCATACTATCTCAAGTACGACGTACTGAAGGCTGTGGGACAGACCGTCTCCCACACTGGGATGAGAAGCGCATGCGCTGGTCTACTCCGGAGTATCGATGCCCTGTCTCGATAGTCCTGCGACCAGGGACCTGCATAAGGATGTGCTTATAGATTACCCAGCCCCACTAGTGTGACGGCCATCACATCGCTGGTAATCAAGCAAAGATCCTAAGGGCTCCACTAATGTGTATAGGCGATATACAAAAATAAACACATGTACACATTGAAGTAGAATCAAACCAAGTAGCATACTACTATTTTGAGCAAGATTGTACATACAAGGTGAATATCCCAAGCTTCCATTAAGTAATATACAAACTAGTATGATATAGTAATGGCCTCTAGGGCATATACACTAACACCGACGTACCCGCCTGTGAACCTAGAATTTACACAAATAATACGCATAAGCTAAAATCCTGCAAAAACAAGATATTAAAACCAAACGAGAAGCTCGCGTCGCGAGCCAAATACGAGTGTATACGTAACGTGTGTGCGTACGTCCAAACCCAACGCGACACGCTGTGACACATAGCGCACGAACTCAACTCGCATCGTACGTGTCGCGCAAGTCCCGCTACGCTAAAAAATAGGTAAACGGTCCCAGATTTAGTCTGGAGCAAAAACAAGAAAATCAAACAAGGCTAAATCTATCACAAAACCTATAGACAACTACCTGCAAAAAATCCAACACAAATACTCAACATTGGGCCGGCGGCTAGGGATGTCATACCGGCCAAAAACCGGTAGGAGGGGTCCAGGTTTCTACCCTATGATCTTAGCACAATTCATAGCCTAGTGTATATGTTTTCTTACAAAAATTACTACCCTAGTAACAGCAGATTCGAAGTACCATAAGGTTTAGATTTAAATCGCTTCAAAACACTAAGTTTACAACAATAGGGTATCTTGATGAAATCAGGTGAAATTACTGGAATTTAGTGACACTAACAGCACAAACTAGAGCTAATCTAACCATAAAAATCCTGACTTACCTTATTCCCTAACTAAACCATCAATTTATCGCTAAAGTCCACAAAACACTAAAACTAACCCAAACTCTCCCAGATTTCTACCTGCAAACAATTAAAGAAAATAAATATTGCCAAACACAGCAAAAAAACCTACAGTCACCATTAGCCAAAACAGCAACACCCATATCTTCATAGGGGCCGGCGACGCCGGAATTATATGGTATGTCGCCGAATTTTCAGGGGTAAAACTGGCACGAAACCCTACACGCTACTCTAAAAAGCCTGCACATTAAACTGATCATGTTTGCTAAACTAGAAAAAGAGCACAGTTATAGCAGATCTCATATAGCCTACAGTTTGCTTCAAGACCGTATTTTAAATTTCAAATTTTGCGACTTTAAGGTGACTTAGTTAAATCTAGTGATATTTCTAGGTTTAAACAGCAATACTAATACTTAATTAGGTTCACTAAGTTATAACAACCCTAATTTAACTTAAACCCCACTTAGATCACAAAACTAGCTCTAGAATCACACTAATCACTAACCGAAGCTCAAATAACATATAAGCTTAGCAAAAAGGAGTTAAGTTTAGAGATTATACCCCACTAGATCCTAGGATGCAGGAAGAAGGAGGAGAAGAAGAGAAGGGGGTGATCTGCTGCAGCTACTGCTGGTAATGTTGTTGTGTCGTTGTTGTTGCTGTTGCTGTTGCTAGTGTTGCTGATGCTGAAGATGGTGCTGCTGCTGTTGCTGGAGCTTGTGCTGCAGCTGTTGTTATGTTGTTGTTGTTGATGTTGCTGCTGATGCCTTGCTGTTGTTGTTGCAGCTGCTGCTGCTGCTGTAGCTGTGTGTGTGTATGTAAGTGAGAGGGAGAGATGTGAGGAAAATGAGTGTCATGAAAAGAAATGAGAGAATAAGAGAGTCAAACCCCCCTCTCTCTCACCTCATTAAATGCAAGCATGGCTCCCCCATCATGCTCTCTCTCTCCTTCACCCAAGTAAACTCCCAAAACAAAAAAAAATTCCATTTCTTTTTATTTTTTTAAAAAGAAAAACTTATACACTTAAAGAAATTCAAATTAACTTAAAGATATGGGTTAGTCCACCATGGTTACTAAACATGGTTTAGCCCCAAACTTAACCCTAATTTAAATCCACATGTGTGTGCAAGCCTAATTAAATTCTAATAAAATATTCACTAAATTTTATAAAATATTTGAAAATCATTTTGGTAAACTTTTTTTACTAAAAACCACACATTAAATTATAATTATCCACTAATCACAATCTAAGATGTTACAACTGAGACCCCAATTTTACAGTTTGGCCGCAATTTTATTCTTTCTGGCCGCAAATTGCGGCCAAGGTGGGGGTGAGTGGGTTCGTGTTTGTTCCATGGCTTTATCTTCAGTAAACTAGACCCTCCACATATGTAAAATTGGCTAATTTCATCTGGGGTAAAATCTGGAAGTTTTTTTCATAGTTTCTGATTTCGGTTTATGAATTCTGTGAACTTGAACTTTTGTAATTGTGTTTTATCTCGATCACTTGACGTTTGTACGTCGATATCGAGGGTTGTTTGGTTCTTTTGGGTGGTAGATCATTGGTTTTAACCTATGTACGATTCGTGCACCGTTTTGGTTTTCGTACGTGATTCTATTTACGATACTATGTGTTTGTATGTGTAGGCACCCTCACGAGAACTTTGGGACGACAAGGTGGAGTGTGGCGTTATCGACTTCGCCAAGCAATGATCAAGTGGATAGATATATATCTACGGGGGAAGTCTGGTGGATGCAATACAGCACCCCCATAGTTCGTAGTGTAGCCTATGATATATCATGGATATATATGAATATGTGTTATGTGAAACATTTTTAGTTAGCAAGAAAGATTTTAGGAGAGCTTGGGTTAGTTTTAGTGTAATTGGCAGAAAACATTTTTAGTTAGTTTCTTATTCGCAAAACCCTAGAGTAAAGATTGGCGCGCGCGCGCACACGCATACATTTGAGTTTCTTGTGCGTATATATGGATATATATATATACATATATGTATGTGAGGATGTATATATATATATATATATATATATATATATATATATATATACGCAGATGATGAGGATAGTATATGATTGGGCATGATGCCGTGAGATCGGTGATATGATTGGGTCGTGTTATGAGATACGGCATATGATATTAGCGGATTGTTAGGCGATGTGTTTTCATACACATACGGATACATGTTGATGGTATCGGTATGTACTAGACTTAGATCAGTACCCTGTTCATGATATTATGATAATGATACCATGTGGATATTGAGGTATATGTGATAGGCAACCCGTACCCCGATTTTCGGATGTCGTACGATGGATTTACCGTACGATGTATAAATATGATGATTGATCTGCACTCTTGACTCGAAAATGTCGTATTATATATTTTATCGTATGTGACGCTATTGAGGCGGGATCACCGACTACTAGATATATATATATCGACTCAGACTTAGGTGGATTTCCTTACCCTTTGATTAGTTTCTTAGCTTTGTCTTGTAGTTACTTAGTAGAAGTTAAACTGGGCTCGAGTCATGCTTATTTCCCAAAGTTAACGAATCGTGAGTATTTTAAAGACAGGCCGAGAGATACTACGGATATTTCAAAGGACGTACTTTTTCTTAAAAGCACCGTAGCCCCTATTTTCTAAAATCACGATTCGTACGATTTCAGACACCAAAAACTGTATGTCTCGTATATAGGAATGTATATTTCCTTATTGTTGTGTTTACTATTCTTTTTCCGTATATTCTTGCTGTTCGCATCGCATTGCATGCTTAAATGTGTTTTTATTGTTATTATGAAACCATGCTGTCAAGATGATTAGCACGCTTTTGGCGTGCCGAGAGTTTGAAGTTCTAAAGTCTAACCGCGATCAAGGACGGTGTCACTTTGCAGCTATCCGGTTGAGCACGGATCGATCCACAGGGAGACGAAGCGTTTTATGTTCTTGTTCTGACGAGTTAATGCGCGTGGGCGGAATTGTTCGTATCTAACCTAAGTGTATATATGCAAAGATAAAGCTTGTTAGGAAAACTTACAATAGTGTAAGCTAAGGAAATCCGCACTAAAACCTTTGAGCCGAGTCTTGACCAAATGAAGCTAGAGCAAACGGCAACAACATGGATTAAGGGATTTAAGCACGGTAATTAAGAAATCCAGCTTATTGACCCTTATCCGTCCGTTCTTGTCTCTTGCTTTCGCCTCCGGAGAAACCGAACGCAACCGGTCGCGGTTAGGAATCACCGATACCTTGGTAGGGTAGGGTGCCTAACGGAGCGCTTGCATAAGGTTTGGGCGGAGTTCAATGGAAAATAAAGGGACAAGGAAATGAGAAACGGAAACCTTAACTTACAATATCGTACTCTTTTCCTAACAACACATATTCACAAGCCATTCACAACAACAAACCAAAAGAGCAAAAGAAAAGAGAAACAAAGAGATGAAAAAAGCAACACAAGAAAGTAAATGACATGGAATTTAAAGTGCAAGAAAGTAAAGCATGGTAATAAATTGCATGAATGTAAAAGCAAGTAAGAAAAGAGCGAGAAAGAAAATAACTATGAACCAAAGAGCACAATACAAATCATGGATTCAAATACCTAAACTTAAACTAGCAAGCTCACTTAAGAGGTCGCAAGATCAAGTGAAGACAAAGAACCCAAGGGAAAATGAAGGCACAAAAGAGAGATTTATTCAACTTGAAGAAATGATACAACCCTTGAGTGCAATAACCAAAGCTTAACCTTGCAAGCTCAATGAAGAGGTTGCAAGAGCATGTTAAGGAAAAGAACTCAAGGGGTTAGCTATATAAAAGAGAACAAAATGAAAAAAAATAGTAGAAGTGTAAAATGAAAGACAAAATTGGACCCTTCTCCTTTGCTGCCAAGTTCTGCTTTTATAGGCAAAAAAGAAGATTAAACAAACAATAAAATTAAGATGATGTGGCAGCAGGGGAGAGTATGTGAGAAACTAGGGGCAAATTGGCACTGTTTGGCCGGCCATGGGGGTTTGGTGCTCGGCCCAAATCTGAGCTCTTTGCATCGTTTCTGGTGTGTGGTCATGTGTTGTCCCCAGTATCACTTTGGTGCAGTTTGTTTTCTCTACTTTGACTTTGGATGCACCAGGGTTTTGGAGGGAAACTTGAATCTTTTGATCACATCACACCATTAGCATTTATTGCACTTGTCCCCCCACTTGTGTGCATTAGGCATCCCCCTAGGTTGACGGTCTAAGCTCCAAGAGTTAGTGTGTACATATGTTATGTGTTGGAACAAAATTGTGTACACAATATTTATTTGCAAAATAACTCTTAGATATCCGTCGGTTTGCGGTTCTGGTTGCAGTGTCGGCTGACAAATGATATATCCGTGATTTTAAGTGTATTTCCAGTATTTTGTCATGGATACCTGTAATCTGTAATACTGAGCAGACACTGGTTAATAGTACCGATAAATACAAAAAATAGTTAAAGAATGAGCGGTATTAAAGTACAATATTCTGGTCTGAACAAATACCCCCAAACTTATCTTTTGCTCGTCCTGAGCAGAACAAAATCCTAGCCTCACTTTCGCAGGGAGCGCGATTGCACTGAGCACGTGCAACAAGCCCTTAAATCTCTAGGTGTCCCTAGTAGGAGGAGTGTTGTCTCCTGAGGGTTTTCAGCGGATACTACCCATAAAATCCTGTCAAGCTAGTTTCATAAGTTAACGTCGATTGCATTCCTACAGTTTAGTATCTATGTTAGAAACTCTATCATCCTATATTTAACCTCAGACCCTATACGTTCCAAAAAAAGTTTAGAAAGATATTGGTATCTCCTGAGTTTTCCTTCTAAAGTGCGGTCTCAAATCAGGGATTTTTATCAACTTTACAGAAAACATAAGTCTTATTTTTTATTTCCATCTTTCCTCCAAACATCGATTGTATACCCCTACGTGTGCATATAGTTTCACCCCTACACTTTAAGAATTCAATTCAATCTATAGTACCCTTACCCTAATACCTAATACTACTTCTATTCATTAATGATGGACGGTTTTGCTTAAACACCTTTCATGCTACTATTAATGCTTCTTGAGCCACCAACAGCCGATTACTGAATGTGTGAGCTTAAAACATAAATAGCAGTTTTCAAGTCTTGACTTTATTTATTTTTCTTTTTCTTTTTCTTTTTCTTTATTTTTCTTTTTCAAGGCCGGATATATTTTTCAATGATGCTCTTTTTGGTGTTTAGCTTTAAATACTGTTTTTTCTTTCATACTAGGTTTTCAGGCAAGAGTATTTCTAGGTATCCTCTACTATCCCAAGTTTCAAGGTGCGTATATATACAGTTTGTAGGGTACATATTTTATAAATTTGAACTTAACAATAAAAACTATTTTTCAGACTTATCCTTCAGTAAACCATCAATACTTTCCCTTCATTTTGACTTAACTTAAGAACTGAACTCAAGATTACCTATTTTTATAAAAAAAACTGTAAGGACGTATAATTACCAAGTTTAAATAGAATGAGGGATATTTTTAGGGTTTTCAATTTCTAAGTCTAAGATTTAGTTATTTCTAACGTATCAACTAAACTTTTGGAATAAAATCTAAGTTACCCTATTAGCTAACTTGACGACAAAGTTTTTATATTTTTGGAAAATTTTTCGATTTTTGTGGGTTTTTAATAAGTATGCAAATGCAAAATATACATATGAATGTGAAGGAAGAAAGCTTACCGAGCACACCCCCAAACATAAACTTGACAGTTCCCTCACTGTCAAGCTACACCAAGAGGGTCAAAATTTTCGGCGCTCCCCAAAGATTTATACAAAAACAAAACCAAAGAAAAAAAAATATATACACAAAAAGGGTTCCCTCCCAAACTTAAGTGAAATAGTGTTTCCACTGTTTAAGAGGTAAAGTTCAGGATTAGGGGGAAAAGAGAACATTATCAAGCTATATAAGGCGTTACACAGGCCAAAAGTAGCACCAACAATTCAAAAAATTTATCGTTATAATGTGCAGGTTGGTGAAAGAATACGGTGTGGAAAGAAATGGAGAATACGTGAGACCGTATGTGAAAAGAGGTGGTATACGGTCTCGGTATATGAGAAGAAGAATTGTGGAAGGGAAAAAGAAATGGAATACGAACTTGAGGGTGGAAATGGAGTGAATAGACTAGCACAATTTGTAATGACCGATGTGTAAAAAGCGATTGTGCTAATCTATCAACTCATCTCCAGATTTGAGAGAAAATATGGGTACGCCGAACTTGGTAAACCAGACATAAGAAATGAAAGTGATACGGTGTCTTGCAAGTTCGGAACGATGGAAAGGGTAGAGGAAAGTGATTGAGAAAGGGTCAAAGTTAAAGGTTCAGGAGGGTGTACACAATCACTGGAAGGGACATGATGAATTGGAAAATCTAACTCATCAAGTAAAACTGGTTCATCCTCAAAACTATCCTCAATATTCTCCTCCAAACACAGCTCATCCATGCAATTCTCATCAAAATCAAGACGCATATGAAGTTCTGGAAAAATATTTAATGACTCGGGATGATGAATTGGAGAGAAAAACTTAGCCAAATCTGCGGGTTCATCATCCAAAAAATTCCCAGTGTCAATATCTTCAATCAAGTGAAAATCAATTTTCTCAGACACCTCATCAAAAGCATGGATATTAATCAATTCAGGTTCTAGAGTGGAGGTGTAGAGGTCAAAAGGATGGGGATTAGTTTCACTTAACAGGGTCTCTTCACAATCGGGTAAATCAAATACTACAAAGTCGCACAACTCATTAAACATTCTATCATCAACTGATAATTCATTTGGGACACTTGGTAGACTTTCAAAACAGGAGTTGTGGGATTCAATTTGTAATGGATTGGTTAGATTTGGAAGGGTATACAACTCACTCTCTCCTCTCAAATTCTAGACCTGTCCTACCGCCTCATCATACATTGGAAAATGTTGAGCTAGTTGAAAACTAGCTACCGGGTCATTAGGTTGTATGAGAGCGGCCATGGACGTATTCAAATTCATCATCTGTTGGCATGATGCTACCCTAAAGTTTTCCAAAGACTGTTCCAGACCAAACATAGGTTGTGAAGGGGTTTCAGTAAAAGATTCAAACTCGTTTGGATACTGGAAACTCCCAAAAGGCTGTGGAGGAGCAATGTCTAGGGAAGCTATAAAAGTCGGGTAGGATTGATAGGAATTGAATGATTGGACAGGAGTAGGATCAACATACGGATAAGAAGGTGAATGGAATTGTTGATCCAAAGAATTCGCAGTGGTGAAAGGAGTGAAAGATCGGTTACGAAATTGTTCAATACGTTCAGTAAGAGACATAGGACTTAGATTTACAACTGGACTCTCAAATTGGGTATCAATGTAGGTAGGAGGTGAAGGTTGAAATGCTTGATACAAAGTGGATTGCGGAGTCCAGTTGTGCGTCTTAGACACGTCTATCCGATCTTTCAAAGAAATTTTGGGCATGGATGGATCGTTCGAGGTTCGACCAAAGAAAGAACCGTATGAAGTAATGTCTGGTTGTGGATACCAAAGTTCGGCAAGAGTTTTTCTAGGTGGGGTACCCTTGATATGAAGAGAAAAGGAGGGAAAAAGAATGTGGGTATTTTATTTTATTTTATATTTAATTCAGTTATTAACAAAAGTTTGAAATATACACAAAAAAAATCTGGATAAAAACAATCACAACACAAAAATACTACGCACCTAATCGGTCTAGGGTTCACCTAGGTCAACTAGACCTGCTCAAGAACTTTATTGTCGAAGTAAAACTGTGTCGAGAAACGAGCTCAAGATATACTGATCACGAGTCCAGGTAAGTGCAGAGATAAGGGGAGGTTTTCTGACGCTTTCGTGAAGGTCCTTAATTAAATAACCCTTTCTCTTTTGGCTGTTTCGCCGTGAACACTTTCCTAGACACCTCATGAACGATATACCGTTATGCGGTGTTCTAAATACAGTTAACTTCTCCTAGTGAGCGCGAAGTCCTTAAGGCTTAAAGTCTAATTTCTTTTACATTTTTGTGCGGGTAAATGTTATGGTCAAGTTCGTGATTTGTGGGCCACGGAAAAGGGGAAGAAATCCTTTACCGTATGTTGTTGGGTTCGCTTGCCCTTAAGTCCGTATTAATGTATGCAATGCGCAATTCAATAAAAATTCTATAAAGAATCAAATAATCGTTTTTTTATATTAAACACGGCACTGCAACAAATACGGGTTAGTCAATTTTTGGCGTTTGGTAGCGAACATGCAAAGAATCCTGTAAAGATATTATATTAGATGCGTCGGATTTGAGAAGAAGGTGTTAGTAAAGTACGTACCGATACATTTTGGGTTAAGAAACCCCCGTTGAAGCAAATCCGGTTAGCTTGGAAAGTTCGCTTGCGTGGATCAAATTACCCGGATCTTTGGCACTGTACTTCACACTCACCTTAGCTTGGAATGTACAGTTTGCTCCCCACGATCGTAGTTCGCAAATCCGTAAAAATCTACAAATGTCGAAAAAACGGATATTAGTGAGAAAAAGCTATACGAATGCCAAATACCTGCACACTAAAAATTATAAAAAAACAAGCAATAAAAATGGGACAAAAACATAACATTGGAGCACAGAGGAAAATTTGGAGGCAAAAGGAGGGGACAAGGACGGCGAGCTCGGAATTTGAAGGAATGTCGTCGGTCGACTTGTGGTAGATGGGCTCCAACTTTCTTCTGTGTTCACAGTGATCCACTAGTGTCTCACTGATATTGTTTGATTTTTTAGTTCAGATCCAGAGTGCTAGCAGGTAAGAAATCCAGAGAGCAAAAATGGTTAGCTTTGTTAGTTTTTGTTTTGTTTTTTTTTGAAATTTGAGATTTTTATGTTGTTTTTAGAAAAGTGTTAGATGGATATTAACAAGATTAACCCGAAATAACAAAAATAAAAACGTTACCATCTCCCCGGCAACAGCGCCATTTGATCAGCACGCTTTTGGCATGCCGAGAGTTTGAAGTTATAAAGTCTAACCGCGATCAAGGACGGTGTCGCTTTGCAGCTAGCCGGTTGAGCACGGGTTGATCCACAGGGAGACGGAGCGTTTTATGTTCTTGTTCTGACGAGTTAATGCACATGGGTGGAATTGTTCGTATCTAACCTAAGTGTATATATGCAAAGATAAAGCTTGTTAGGAAAAGTACAATTGTGTAAGCTTAGGAAATCTGCACTAAAACCTTTGAGCCGAGTCTTGATCAAATGAAGCCAGAGCAATCAGCAACAACGTGGATTAGGGGATTTAAGCACTGCAATTAAGAAATCCGTCTTATTTACCCTTGTCCGTCCGTTCATGTCTCTTGCTTTCGCCTTCGGCGAAACCGAATGCAACTGGTCGCGGTTAGGAATCACCGATACCTTGGTAGGGTAGGGTGCCTAACGGAGCGCTTGCGTAAGGTTTGGGCGGAGTTCAATGGAAAATAACGGGAAAAGGAAATGGGAAACGGAAACCTTAACTTACAATATCGTACTCTTTTCCTAACAACACATATTCACAAACCGTTCACAACAACAAACCAAAAGAATAAAAGAAAAGAGAAACAAAGAGAAGAAAAGAGCAACAAAAGAAAGTAAATGACATGGAATTTAAAGTGCAAGAAAGTAAAGCATGGTAATAAATTGCATGAATGTAAAAGAAAGTTAGAAAAGAGCAAGAAAGAAAATAACTAGGAACCAAAGAGCACAATACAAACTATGGATTCAAATAGCTAAACTTAAACTTGCAAGCTCAATTAAGAGGTTGCAATATCAAGTGAAGAAAAAGAACTCAAGGGAAAATGAAGGCACAAAAGAGAGCTTTATTCAACTTGCAGAAATGATACAACCCTTGAGTTCGATAACCAAAGCTTAACCTTGCATGCTCAATGAAGAGGTTGCAAGAACAAGTTAGGGCAAAGAACTCAAGGGGTTAGCTATTTACAAGAGAACAAAATGAAAAACAAAAGAGTGGAAGTGTAAAATGAAAGACAAAATTGGAACCCTCTCCCTTGCTGCCAAGTTCTGCATTTTTAGGCAAAAAAGAAGATTAAACAAACAATAAAATTAAGATGAGGTGGCAGCATAGGAGAGTATATGAGAAACAGGGGGCAAATGGGCACTGTTTGGCCGGCCATGGGGGTGTGGTGCTCGGCCCAAATCCGAGCTCTCTGCCTCGTTTTTGGTGTGTGGTCATGCGTTGTCCCCAGTATCACTTTGGTGAAGTTTGTTTGCTCTACTTTGACTTTGGATACACCAGGGTTTTGGAGGGAATCTTGAATCTTTTGATCACATCACACCATTAGCATTTATTGCACTTTTCCCCCCAGTTGTGTGCATTGGGCAGCCCCCTAGGTCCATGGTCCAAGCTCCAAGAGTTAGTGTGTACACATGTTATGTGTTGGACCAAAATTGTGTACACAATATTTATTTGCAAAATAACTCTTGGATATCAGTCGGTTTGCGGTTCTGGTTCCAGTGTTGGCTCACAAATGATATATCCATGATTTTAAGTGTATTTCCAGTATTTTGTCACGGACACCTGTAATCTGTAATACTGAGCAGACACTGGATAATAGTACCGATAAATACAAAAAATAGATAATGAATGAGCGGTATTAAAATGCAATATTCTGGTCTGAACACAGGACACCAGCACCATTACCGATGATGCGTATGCTACGCGTACACCTGCTTTCCGGCCCACACACATCATTATCGGTAATTTTTATGTCGCGTACATATTAGAAAATACTACTTCATTAGTATAAATTGCTAGCTGATAGTTTCGACATAGTACTAGTGCGCATTCCTTTATATGCTAATTTAGATATTGCATTTATTACTGTGATATTTCAATTATATTTATTTATTCATTTGCCATGCGATATTATGGGCCAGTCCGGATTGCCGGAGCCCGGTTTTCACTGTTATTGACCCTTCATTTTGGGATTTCGGATTTTCCATGAGATTTCTGGATTTGGAGAAACCGTAAGGATTTTATAAACTGGTTATCATTTCTAAAAATAGAAATTGCGGTTTTCTCGTGATATGATATGAGATATGTCTACCATGAGTTTTCTCGGTTCTTGAGCGGTATCATACACCCGATTAGAGGAGGAGGAGGAACTGTCTGCGGGTGCATGGTGGACCCGATGCGGTACCCCGGGGCAAGATGGTCGCAGATGATGGCGTTGAGCCTAGCAGGGGTGCACTAACGACCGGTTATTTCTGACGCGGCGGATATCCGGAGGATACCGACGTAGTCGTGAGATTTGATGATTTAGGCCAGTCCGGATTGCCGGAGCCCGAGTTATTGAGACATTGATATTTTATGATTTAGGCCAGTCTGGATTGTTGGAGTCCAAGATATTGGATATTGGGATTTATGTTTTGTGTCGATACTTGACACGGATTCTATGTTGATTTCATTGATGATACTTCGATTTTTTTATACAGAAATCTCACTAAATAAAGAAAACAGTTTTCTCATTCATGATGTATTCTGTTTTCATTATAATGCATTCATACATCATATATGTATTATGTTGCTACCTGAGGTATTGACATGAGCACTTGCTATTACACTTATGTGTAAATGTTTCAGGGTTATATTATATTGAGGATATATTATCGAATGACCTAGGATTGAGTCATAAATGCGATTTCTGCTCGGTGGTGTTTTCTACTCATGAGTTGGCAACTCACCCCCGTTGTGCCACAGTTTTTTGTAGGTTTTGCCGTACAGGTTTCCTTTGCGGCTTGCTGGCACACTGCTTCCTTTCGGGTGATTGCTTTGGTAGGTGGGTTCACTCATATCGTGACCACCATTGTACTTGATTTATTTTCAGTTGTATCTAGAAACTCCATCAACCAGACTTGTATATTGTTAGACTTAGAAGACCAGTGTATATTCTTTCGACCTTAGAGTCGTGCGCTTGTATTGTTATGATTCTTCTCTGGTTTTCTTGATGATGTTGGATTTCATTATGAGTTTTGATCCTCGCCCTTCGGCGTTGTATATTATATTGCTTGCGTGGTTGTGTCCGCTAATTGGCGAAGAGCTAGCTCCCGCTTGGGCATGCCTTTATTCATTATTATGTATTATTCATGTTTGTACCCGTTTGGGGCCAGTATTTACAAAGGAAACTCTGCCGAAATTTTCGGAAAGGACTTGATGTTATAAAAATACTTACTACGGCCTATTTTGTTAGACCACTTGCTTTTAAAAGAAGTTTTCCTTTACTTATTTTTTAAAATGGTTTAGATTTCTGGGCTTTTGGCTTACTTGAATTAGGTGGGGTCCTATAGACTTCACATGATTCAAGTGCCAGTCACGTGCAATTTCGGGTCATGACAAAGTTGGTTTCAGAGCGCAATGTTTAACCTTGGTTCGAGTCTATGTTTGACTATGCGGAGTCTACGGCGTATATATATATATAAATTCGGAACCTAGGCTTGACCTTATGGAACTTAGACTTGGTCGAGGGGGTATTAGACCCGAAGTTTCATCGCATAGATTGACCTTGGTTGATGGAGTAAGTGACTTAAGCCGAGTGACGTACCGTGTGTATATTCCGCGGCATACTTACGATACACTACTCCACTTAAGCAGCCTTATGATGTACATTTCTTTGCACCATATTTTATTCGTTCATATGATCTATCCTCATCGATATCGGTTGGTAGTTTAGTTACCACGATTGCATAGGCAGAGAGAGCTGTGGCTAGATTTGCGGTCAGCATGAGTTCGTCTTGGACGAGGACTGACTAGGGCGTGATTCCAGGGATACACGATTGCATAGATGTGTCTTTTTATTATCTTTTCCGCGCTATGAGCGTTTGATGGATTGCTTTTACAAGAATTTCTCGAACGTGAAGATCAGCACCAGAGGATTAGGCCACTGATAGAGGTCGCCTAGAATGTGATGACCGTCAATGTATCGTCTATTCTTGATGATTGAGGCACTGTTTAGTGTGCGGACAAATGAGCCAGTTATTGCTGCGAATGATAAGATATCGCCCCAGATGTTCGAAGCTAATGCAGCACGAGTTGTACTTAGAGATATGATAGAAGATCGCTAGTCATCCAAGGATGAGTGACTAAGACATGTGGTTCGTTTGCACACCCCGATGCGAGGTCATCAATTGATTGATTCCAGTTTGAAAAGACTTCACGCAAGTACGTTGAGAGTCGATAAAAGACGATCGAATGTCAAAAACCCATTTTTCCAAGTTTAAGGTATTCGGAAAAAACGCAAGTAATTCTGTGGACCCTCTAGAAGAATGAAATCCTAACTCGATATAATGACCATGGGAACGCCTTTGAACCTTAGGGTTTGCGACTGTTCCGCGGTGCCATTAATGAGGCTTGGGTTTGCCCTTCTACGGCTGGTCCATAGGTACTGTGGCATGTACTGGATATTATTAAACTGTGCATGAGCGTTGAGCTCTCGGGGAATTATGAGACCTTGACGAATCGATCGAAAATTTCGAAGACGACCGGATATCATGTGATGGGATACATTACTTGGGAGACTCTAGATATGAGTGTCGCCATTTGTAGAGCAGTCCATACAGCTATGAAGAGACGAGTCCGAATCAGTCGACGTAAGAGAAAAGTGGAGTAAGAGGTTCATACGAGATTTTGATGAGATGACGTTCCACTCCGTTGACATCAGAGATGTGATATGCATGCAGAGGCGTTGAATATGGATATATTTTCCAGAAGGATTCGTGATGAGTATGCAGCTGTTTCGGAATAAGAAATGGATTTAGTATAGGGTGATGACTTCCAGGCAGTTCAGCAGAAACGAGATTGGGAATGACCCCGACAAGATCTTTCTGGAAATACTAAACGAGAAGATTTGGACCTAGAATCAATCATATTACGCACACCCAGTAGGCCAGAGTTCGGCATCGTCGACGAGACATGTTATGAGTGACCATGATAGTTGGCCAAAGATCTTTAAAGGATGTGCCAGAGTGGGACTGTTTCCGTCATTTTGGATTTCGGTAATTTGGGCGATTTATTTGCATGATTGAGTTTTTGTGCACCACAGTTGCACTCGGTTTCGATTTGATTTCATTCGAGATGTTGAATTTGATTTCATGCCTATGGTATGTATGTGATTTGAATTGTGCTTTCGGTATAGTTTTCATGCACTTTCGGTATTTAGATTCGATTTTTTGAACGCTGATGCACGCTGTTGTGAGATTATATACCACGGTATATCTAATTTGGATTGAGATGTGTTGTATATCATCGATTTCGATCGTGATACTCGATATTGGTTTTCGTGCACCTTGTGCATTTGATTTGGATTCTTGCGCATACTGAAGCGCTTGATAATATTTTGGTGCACACCAGATGCACTAAATCGGGATTCTTCATTCATATCAGATGCACCAGACATTGCTGTCAGGCACATTCGTTGCCCTTGACAGGAGTTTTCGTGCATACCCGTTGCACTTAGATTTTGTTTCTGTGTACTTGTATGGCACATTCATTGGTTTCGATTTTGTGCGCACCAGGCACACGCGGCATTGTTACATGTACTATTGAGTACGATTTCTTTGGAGCAGTATGTTTTATGATATTTACTATTTAGTATAGTGACTGAGCAGGACTAGTCAGAGGACAGTACCTGAAAATGTTTTTGCATGCATTGATAGTTATCGAAGGGATTTCTAAAAAGGAGCTATAGTCTCAGTATTTACCTACGTGTCCGAGATGACAGAAGACATTTAACAAAGGAAACCCTTCTAAATTATTTTCAAAACGGCGGGACGTGTATATTAAACTCATGATATATATATATATATATATAGTTATTTTCTTACAATAAACGTCCGCTACTTGTGCCATGATGCGTGCATCGCACATCGGCTTGAAAGGTTTGGCATGCATTTCTTTTTCAGATGTTTGACGAATTTACAACGATGTGTGTTATGTACATGTTATGGTTTTGATGTATATCATGTTGGTTTTCGTATTGGATTTTGACATTGGTATCTTTCCCATAACTCCGATGGTTGCGTGATGCTTGACGGAATTTTGATTTTGAGTTATATACTCGTTTTTCATGCGCATCCATAGCGCTACGATATGTTTTATGTATTTATGATTTCGGAGCCCCGATTTTTTGATCATTTTACTGAAATGTTTTAGTATTTGAGGGGTTTAAGTTTAAATTCGGGAACCAAATTTATTTAACGGGGGAAGACTGTAACATTTCAGAAAAATAAAATATTATTTTTGGGAAATTATATAATTAAAATAATAAATATTAGGAATATTTTAACGGTGTGGTATAATTAAATACCGATAATTTGGGAAATATTGGGAAGTTAAACTGAATGGTGATTTTTGGAATAATTTATGTGATTTAAGCAAATTATAAATTCTTTATGATTTATTATATTCTATTTTAATGCTAATCTCGATTAAATATCATTAATCGTGCATTAAGCTTGATTTGTGCACATGACATGCACCATGTCATGTTACACACTTGTTTCATTTTTGAACCATGACATTTTGTTTTTTTTCTTTATATGTATATGGGTAGTATTTGTGTTTGGTTTTGAAAAGAAAAGGTTAAAGAAAAGAGAAGAAAAGTAAAAGGAAAAAGAAAAGAAAAGGGAATAATGAATGGTGGTATGGGCAAGAGAGAGAGAGAGAGGGGGTGAGGGTTCAACCTTGGGCATAGCTCATTTTTATTCATTCCATCTTCATCTTTTTCCCTCCTCTTCCCTCACCATGGCTGCCCTCTTCTTTCCCTTCCTCTACCTCTTCACCACAACCCCAAAATGCATCCAAAACACTTCATTCCCTTCATTAAAAATGTGCACAAGCTCACTACAAGCATGGGAGATAAAAAAAATGGATTTTGAAGACTTGGGGCAACTCAAGAAAATTCTTGAGTTGCCAAATGAGCTATTTCCTTCACCATTAGTGTAGTAATCCATTTCCTTTACAATATATACATGTTTAGAAGTGTTTTAATGAAGGTTAGTGATCTTGGAAAAATCCAAGATGAGGGTTAGGGAATTTTATGAGATGTGAAGAGTAAATTGAGGTTAGTAGAGGCCATAGTGTTAGTTTTGTGAACTAAAACCAGAGATGTAACCCCATAACCCAAACTTAGAAACCCCGACATCGGGTGGTTATGGGAATTGTGGCGATATTTGGAGTTCTGCTATGACCCAGGACACCTGAAAAATATATAGCAATTACAGCGATATAAGCAGGCACCTAGGAAGCTAACCCCGAGACCTGAGACTCCAATTTTACTATTTGGCCGCAATTTTATTCTTTCTGGCCGCAAATTGCGGCCAGGGTGGGGGTGAGTGGGTTCGTGTTTGGTCTATGGCTTTATCTTCAGTAAATTAGACGCTCCACATATGCAAAATTAGCTAATTTCATCTGGGGCAAAATCTGGAAGTGTTTTTCATAGTTTCTGATTTCGGTTTGTGAATTCTGTGAACTTGAACTTTGGTATTTGTGTTTTATCTCGATCACTTGACGTTTGTACATCGATATCAAGGGTTGTTTGGTTCTTTTGGGTGCTTAGATCATAGGTTTTAACCTATGTACAATTCGTGCGCCGTTTTGGTTTTCGTACGCGATTCTGTTTACGATACTATGTGTTTGTATGTGTAGGCACCCTTGCAAGAACTTTGAGACGATAAGGAGGAGCATGGAATTATCGACTTCGACAAGCAAAGATCAAGTGAGTAGATATATATCTACGGGGGAAGTCGGGTGGATGGCGTATATCACCCCCGCAGTTCATAGTGTAACCTATGATATATCATGTATATATATATGAATATGTGTTATGTGAAACGTTTTTAGTTAGCAAGAAAGATTTTAGGAGAGCTTGGGTTAGTTTTAGTGTAATTGGTAGAAAACATTTTTAGTTAGTTTCTTATTCGCAAAACCCTAGAGTAAAGATTGGCACACACGTGCACACACACACACACATACGCATACATTTGAGTTTCTTATGCGTATATGGGGATATATATATATATATGTACATATATGTATGTGAGTATGTATATATATTTATGTATACATAAACGCGGATGATGAGGATAGTATATGATACTTGAAAATGAGTCGATGTGATTGGGCATGATGCCGTGAGATCGGTGATGTGATTGGGTCGTGTTAAGAGATACGACATATGGTATTAGCGGATTGATGGGCGATGTGTTTTCATACACACACGGATACATGTTGATAGTATCGGTATGTACTAGACTTAGATCAGTACCCTATTCATGATATTATGATAATGATACCATGTGGATATTGAGGTATATGTGATAGGCAACCCGTATCCCGATTTTGGGATGCCGTACGATGGATTTTACCGTACGATATATAAATATGATGATTAATCCACACTCTTGACTCAAGGATGTCGTATTATATATTTTATCGTATGTGACGCTATTGAGGCAGATCACCGACTACTAGATATATATATATCGACTCAGACTTAGGAGGATTTCCTTACCCTTTGATTAGTCTCTTATCTTTGTCCTGTAGTTACTTAGTAGAAGTTAGACTGGGCTCGAGTCATACTTATTTCCCAAAATTAACGAATCATGAGTATTTTAAAGACAGGTCGAGGGATACTACAGATATTTCAAAGGACGTACCTTTTCTTAAAAGCACCGTAGCCCCTATTTTCTAAAATCACGATTCGTGCGATTTCAGACACCAAAAACTGTATTACTCGTATATAGGAATGTATATTTCTTTATTGTTGCGTTTACTATTCTTTTTCCGTATATTCTTGTTGTTCGCATCGCATTGCATGCTTAAATGTGTTTTTATTGTTATTATGAAACCATGTTCTCAGGATACCGGCACCATTACCGATGATGCGTATGCTACACGTAAACCTGCTTGCCGGCTCACACACATCATCATCGGTAATTTTTATGTCACGTACACATTAGAAAGTACTACTTCATTAATATATATTGCTAGTTGATAGTTTCGACATAGTACTAGTGCGCATGCCTTTATATGCTAATTTTGATATTGCATTTATTACTGTGATATTTAAAGTATATTTATATATTCATTTGCCATGCGATATTATGGCCCAGTCCGGATTGCCGGAGCCCGGTATCCACTGTTATTGACCCTTCATTTTGGGATTTCGGATTTTCCATGAGATTTCCGGATTTGGAGAAACCGCAAGGATTTTATAAACTGATTATCATTTCTAAAAATAGAAATTGCGGTTTTCTCGTGATATGATATGAGATATGTCCACCATGAGTTTTCTTTGCTCTTGAGCGGTATCATACACCCGATTCGAGGAGGAGGAGGAACCGTCTGCGGGTCCATGGTGGACCCGGTGCGGTACCCCAGGACAAGATGGTCGCAGATGATGGCGTTGAGCCTGGCAGGGGAGCACTACCGACCGGTTATTTATGACGCGGCGGATATCCGTAGGATACTGACGTAGTCACGAGATTTGATGATTTGGGCCAGTCTGGATTGCCGGAGCCCAGGTGCCAGTCCGGATTGCCGAAGCCCGTGTTATTGAGACATTGAGACATTGATATTTTATGATTTGGGCCAGTCCGGATTGCCGGAGTCCGAGATATTGGATATTGGGATTTATGTTTGGTGTCGATGCTTGACACGGATTCTATGTTGATTTCATTGATGATACCTCGATTTTTATATACAGAAATCTCACTAAATAAAGAAAACAGTTTTCTCATTCATGATGTATTCTGTTTTCATTTTAATGCATTCATACATCATATATGTATTATGTTGCTACCTGAGGCATTGACACGAGCACTTGATATTACAATTATGTATAGATATTTCAGGGTTATATGATATTGAGGATATATTATCGTATGACCCAGGATTGAGTCATAAATACGATTTCTGCTCGGTGACATTTTCTACTCACGAGTTGGCAACTCACCCCCGTTGTGCCACAGTTTCTTGCAAGTTTTGCCGTACAGGTTTCCTTTGCGGCTTGCTGGCACACTGCTTCCTTCCGGGTGATTGCTTTGGTAGGTGGTTTCACTCGTAAAATGACCACCATTGCACTAGATTTATTTTTAGTTGTATCTAGAAACTCCATCAACCAGACTTGTATATTGTTAGACTTAGAAGACCAGTGTATATTCTTTCAACCTTAGAGTCGAGCTCTTGTATATTTATGATTCTTTTCTGGTTTTCTTGATGATGTTGGATTTCATTATGACTTTTGATCCTCGCCCTTCGGTGTTGTATATTATATTGCTTGCGTGGTTGTGTCCGCCAATTGGCGAAGAGCTAGCTCCCGCTTGGGGATGCCTTTATTCATTATTATGTATTATTCATGTTTGTACCTGTTTGGGGCCAGTATTTACAATGGAAACTTTGCCAAAATTTTCGGAAAGGACTTGATGTTTTAAAAATACTTACTACGGCCTATTTTGTTAAACCACTTGCTTTTAAAACAAGTTTTCCTTTACTTCTTCTTTAAAATGGTTTATATTTTTGGGCTTTTGGCTTACTTGAATTAGGTGGGGTCCTATAGACTTAACATGATTCAAGTGCCAGTCACGTGCTATTTCGGGTCATGAAAATTTGGGATACTCGATAGAGTTTCAAAACCGGAGTTGTGGAATTCAATTTCGAACGAGTAGGTTTTATTTGGAAGGGTGTACTGCTCACTCTCATCATGCAAATTCTCAATTTGTCCTAACGCCTCATCATACTTTGGAAAATTCGGAGCTAGTTGAAAACCAGCTATTAGTACGTTAGGTTGTACGGGGCGACCATAGACGCATTCAAATCCATCATCTATTGACATGACGCTACCCAAAATTCTTCAAATGTTTGTTCAAGACTAGACATGTGTTGTAAAGGGGTTTCAGTAAATGATTCAAACTCGTTTGGATATATGAAACTCACAAATGGCTGTTCAGAAACAATGTCTAGGGAAGGTGTAAAAGTCAGGTAGGATTGATAGGAATCTAATGGTTGGACAGGATTAGGATCAATATTATGATAAAAAGGTGATTGGAATCGTTGATCAAAAGAATTCGAAGTGGTGAAAGGAGTGAAAGATCGGCTACGAGATTGTTCGATTCTGTCGGCAATGGACATGGGTCTTGGAGTCGGAATATGACTCTCAAAAGGGGTATTAACGTAAGAGGGTGGGGGAGGTTGAAATGGTTGATACGAAGTGGATTGCAGAGTCTAATTGTTTGTCCTAGACGCGTCTATCCGATCTCTCAATGAAATTTTGGGCATGGATGGATCGTTTGAAGTTCGGCCAAAGCAAGAACCGTATGAAGAAATGTCTAGTTGTGGGTACCAAAGTTCGGCAAGAGTTGGTCGTTTTAAGGTTCCCATGTTATGAAAAGAGTGGAGGGTGGAAAGTGGGTGAATTTTTATAAATTTTTTTTATTTGTGTTTTTGGTGTTTTTGAAATTGTTTGTTTGGTTTTTGAAAGAATACAGAATTATGGGACTAAACTTTACATAAGCACAATCACAATATGCACAAACAACACCTAGACTTAGGGTCATCAAAGTCCTATTAGATCGCTCCTAGACTTCCAAGCGACAAGTTGCAAGATAACTCTCGAATTGTCTCTTCACTGTCAATTGTGGCCAGTTAAGCACAAGTAAGGTAAGGAGGGTTCCGCTCATGAATCACCGTTAGACGGACTTTTTAAAATTATCTCCTCACTTGTCTAGCCTAGGCACCACAAAGTCAAGTTTAGATAAACGACTGATTCCACGCAACCTTAACTTGTCTTAAATGAGCGTGACAAGTCCTTATAGGTTTGGTTTAGATATTTTTTATTAACTCAAGGTAATGCATTTGCTTTTAGTGATTTGTGGGGTCTTAGGAAGGGTGATGAAATCCCCACCCAATCTTAATTGGTGTTCAAGCCCTTTAATGTCCGTATTATTATATGCAAAGCGTATAAACACACAAAATCTAAAACAACAAAAAAATGTATTTGGCGGTGGCGCAATCTGTGCAAAGAAACCTGCAGAAAATACAATTCAGTGGAGTTCAGAGAGGGGTTTAGAGGAAAGCGAAGGGGTGGAAAAAATTAGGGTCGGAACCCACAATAGAACCGTAGAACCGCCGCGAAATTCAAGCTTTGACCGCTTTTCCGCGGTCAAAATGTGGAATTGGGGCCTGAAGCTTTAGTCCCTGCACTCCTCTTGTTCTGTACAACAAAATAAAAACCTCTATCTCTTGATTTGATTACTGTACTTGCTCCAGATAGCCTGCATGTTAGTTATATGTATGCCCTAGAGGCCATTACTGTACATACGATGTATATTGTAGTGGATGCTTGGACATATATAAGGAGGACTTTCTTGCTCGACATGATAGTATGCTATCTGGTTGCTCTTTATCTTAACATGTACTCTGATTGTCTCTATCTTACATGTTAATAAAGCCCTTAGGATATATACTCGACTACTGGGACTATGATGAGATCATACTAGTGGGGCCACGGTAGTCGACGAGTACATCCTATAACAGTTCCTAGTCGAGGGTATATCGAGACAGGGCATCGATACACCAGAGTAGCCTAGCGTATACGCATCTTGACCCATATGATAGGCGATGGATGATCCCATATCCATCGGTATTTGACATCAAGGATGGTGTACGGGTGCTCAGTGGAGACTGGTTATACTGGACGGACTCGCCGAGAACTCCCAGATGGTATTATACCTCACGTCAGATGGCAGTTCTCTGGTGACACTGGTACAGGTTAGTCTGTAGACCCGAGATTCTCATAGAGTCTTGTGTGATTCCCACTGTGCTTTGATTTCCATCATACCACATCCAAGAGGGCATGCAAAAAGGTGGCTTTTGGGTACAGTCCCGAATCACATGGAGGCAAAGAGCGATAGGAGGGGATTCGTCTCTCCCGGTATAGGGAGTTGATGTTGCGCTGTGTTCGATTGGCTATAACTAGAAATCCCTGGTCAGGGTTGTTTAGATTTACTGGTAAGTGTTATCAGTTATTTCTCGAACTGTTATAGACCTCATATCGACACGATTTATCAAGTTATTGGGGTCTGACGTTTACCACCCCTAGGCGAGATATGTGACATATCAGACGGAGAGACCGGACTGTACGAGAGTGTTACTGATTGGATTAGTGGGAGAAAGTACAGGCTTGCTTGTTGATCTTCTGATCGCTCAATACCTTGGTGGCTGTTACGTTTAGCTGACCGCTTGCAGCTTGTGGGTGTTTGATATGATCATCACCTACTGCCGGCGTATTGACGATTCTTTAGAGTCCTACACAGAGGTTTCTTGACTCAGGCAAAACGGAGTAGGAGCACATATATGATATGTGCGGGACCGAGAAAAATACGTGTATGTGACACCGTACTAGATTCTCGCGATATGAGATATCGGCCGGGTATATGTGATATAGCCGGGTCATCGGATCATGTGTTGATTCGATGAACGGATACAGATTATATTAGTCGGTTATTTGTGAAATAGCCGGATTATCGGATCAAGTGTTGATTCGATAATTTAATGTATAATTATATATTTGATATATTAAATTACATTAACTGATATAAACTCACTAAAAGATTCTTTTTCTCACTCGGGTAATACATTGATATATATGCGATATATGTTAATTGTATTATTTTATTTTGTTACAATAAATATTGTATATGTGATATATAATATTGTAACATGTTAGGGTTATTAATGCAACATGTTTAGTGGAGATTAAACATTGTTAGGTTTTGATTTGGGTTAAGCTTTTCTAGAAGTTTCTAGAAGCTTTGCTTTTGTTTTAAGCAAAGATATTTGTTAAAGATATTTTGTTGATATTTCCTTAACCCAACCCAAACCCTTGACCATGGTAAACTCTCTACAATGGTTAAGTTTTCTCACTTGAACCATGGTTGCATTTCTAACCACACAACACTTTCATTATTCATCACAAAAGGATTACTAATTTTCTTCTTCCTCCTTACAAAGCTTTCTAGCTTTTTCATTAGTGATGATTTTGAGTGAGATTAAGAAAACAAATGAGAGCTAAAATCCTACTTCATCATCCTAATCTATCCTAGCCATTTAGATTAGGGTGTTCACTTCATTTAGTGAGTGAGAGGTTGGGTTAAAGAAACTTCAAGGTAGATCATTTTAGTTATCGAAGATCGGAAGCAAGCTTGCATCTTTCTCTTCGTGGAGCCTCTCTAGAGTCCGGGAATATGATGATCGCAGTGAAGGGACCTCAAAACGGAGCTTTAGAAGTGAAGGTGTTGGAGATAGTGCCCTCAGAGTCAATTATTGGATCACAGGCACGTGATTGCAATGATTGAGGGAGGACCTGTCCTAGTAGGACAGTCTTACTCGAGATGATAGTATGCTATCTGGTTTACCTTTATCATCGTGTACTGTTTTAGGCGACCTGACACGTCGCTATTACACGTTGATAGAGCCCTTAGGATTCTTGCTTGACCACCAGCAGTATGAAGGCGATCATATACGTGGGAGCTGGCAGTCTATAAGCATATCCTTAAATGGTCCCTAGTCATATGAGTTTCGAGACAGGGCATCGATACTCCATAGTAGACTAGTGTATACAGTCGAGACCCCGACGAGGGGCGGCGGCCGGTCTCACAAGCCACTGGTGTCAGTTGGATCACCTAAGATGTATACAGGTGCTCATTGGGTTATGAGTACACCGGACAGGACTCGCCGGGAACATGCCAGTTGGTCATATACCAGACGTCAGATGGCAGTTCCCTGGTGACATGTGTGCAGGTTAGTTCATTGACCTGGGGATCGTCATTTGTCTCGTGTGAGTTCCCACTGTACTTTGATTACTACCCTACCACGGCTCAAAGGAGTCGTGCAAACAGGTTTTAGTTGGGTACAGTCCCGAGCCACATGGAGGCAGTGAGCGTATCTTCAGGGGTTCTTCTCTCCCGGTATTGGGGGTGAGGTCATGCTGTGTCTAGGAGAGCCATTACACGAAGCCCTCGGCCGAGGCAAGGAGATTTACTGGTAGGTATTCCAGTAATATCTCAGGGTGTTCTGGGCTACACTCCGACACGACTTGTACCGCTTTTGGGGGTCTGACTTTTACCAACCCCCTAGGCCCGCCATGCGATGCTCATAGACGAATGGACCGGACTGCACGGATATTGTCACTGACAGGCTCAGTTGGGTGTCGGGGTGAGCTTCCTCATCGACGTCCCTTTTGGTCAATAGCTGGTGGCCCGTCACGTATTGGCTTATACCTCTGACGTGCTAGTGGTTAAATCCACAGCCATAGTATTGACGAGTCTTTAGAGTCCACCACACTTTCAGTTACTCAGCTTTCGGGCGAAAGGTTATAGAGGCCGTATGGAGATATGGCAAGGTCCGATCAGATACGTGCGGTATTGCACGGATCAGGATCGGACAGTTTGTACTATAGGCCGTATGGAGATATGGCAAGGTCCGATCAGATACGTGCGGTATTGCACGGATCAGGATCGGACAGTTTGTACTATAGGCCGTATGGTTATATGGCAGGGTTCGATCAGATACGTGCGGTATTGCACGGATCAGGATCGAACGGATATTACTAGCCGGTTTTTGTATAAGCCGGATTCTAGTATAGTACAGTGGAGATTTTGTCTCATTGCATTTTGTATTTCGGTCGAAATACAAATGCGGGTGTGTATGCACAGTATCGGGGTTTTCCTGTAATTTATTACGGGACTAGTTTTCTGGAGTTGCCAGTTTGCTTTCCGTTTCGGCCGATTTCCATTGTTCCGTTCATTGGCCGAAGTTTGGTGGAGGAGGGCTTATTTGCATTGTTGCAAATAAGCATTTGTGGAGGGGGTCTTTGCATATTATCATGTCATGATACTTGTCCCATCATTTGACTTCACTTCTTCATGATGGCTTGACTTTTTGATGTCATCATGCTTGATGATGGTTGAGGTGGAGTGTTGGTTTTAGCTTGTTATCATGCTTATGCATGATAGTCTTTTTCCCTCTCTCTCTTGCATTATGAGATGCATTATCTTTTGATACATACACTCCACTCTCATACACCTCCCTCATTCTCTCCTCCTCTAGTTATGGCCGGCCAAGCAAGGAGGAGGGGTTGCCCATTTTGTAGTGGGGATTTTTTCTCTCTAGTTGATAGAAAAATCCCCAAGTTCCTCCACAAAATTCTTGTATCATCCCTCCACTAAAATGGCACCTCCATGAACCCCAAATGAGACACAAGTTCTACTAGATATTCTACAGCATATCTTGGGCACGTCGAGTAGCCGGCTTCGTGCCCGAGTTGCCTCGGCATTGAGGTGGGAGCCCGTAAACGATGTAGGCGACGTGGTGCACTTCCGGCGACGAGGAGGAGACGGGACATTCCGCAGGAGATCGGGACGACGACGAGAAGACCGGAGGACTCGGATCTGTCGGTATACTTCTCTTCCCTATCTTGTTAGTAGCTTAGACTAGTTAATGGTTACGATCCGGATGTTTAGTGCGCGGTGGTGCCGGTTTGCTAAGTCCGCAAAATCAAAGTTTTTCACCGTTTCCGCATTCCGGCGTCGGATTGACGGCCGGGGCGCCGCCGTGCACTTACAGTGGTATCAGAGCCTCGCCATTAACTTAGTCTAGCTTTGTGTATTGTGTTTGCATTTCCGATCGATCAAAAAGTCCCAAAACCCGTATTTTGATCACATCAGTTTTCTGTTGGAATTTTTTAGTCTCGAAAATTTTTTCAGGTTGTAAAATATTGATCTACTGGAAAATCTAAGAGCTCTGTAAAAATTCGATGAGGTGACTCCACAGTGGGAGCGCGGAACCGCCGCGAAAACCCCCTTCCCGCCGCCCTTCCGCCGCACACTGTGGGGATCACTGCACCAATTTTTTACAGAGGCCTTCTGGGGTGAAAAGTGGGGTTTTGGAATAATAACATTGGGCCCAGAATTTCTTTAACTGCTACAGTATTGCTTGGGGGCCCACTTGTTAAAATTTGATTGATCGGATATTTTAAACACATTTTTCACAGTATTTACATTATATCTGCGACCGTGAATGTCACTTGATCGGTAAATCCGGTCTAACTGCTATAGCCCGGTTAGACAGATTTGCGAACGTGACTTTCACGTTGATGTTCTATGTTTATGCTGTGATGTTGCGGATCGGTCGTGGGGGATAGCCTGGATGCAATGCTAGTACAGTTGTGGTTGTATTATGTACATTTGATATTGCGGGGCGAGCGTCCGACATGTGGACTGCCGTCACTGCCTGTTTGTATTATTATTTTGGGGCACGGCCAGGTTGCGGTCGATGCACCCGTTGTATGTATATTTTATTTTCTGTACTAGGATTACCCCAGGAGGGTTGCACGGATAGCCGGGTTCTGGAGGGCAACAAGCCCGCATCACATGGCATTGAGACGGAGGGGGCTTCACTCTAGGATTGGCGGGCTATTCGCCGCACTCGTAGGGGGTATAGGTTGACCCAGGAGGGGTGCCCAAGTTGCCAGATTCCGTGAAGTGCTGGGTGGTCCATTCACGGTACTGAAGGGGGCTGCCTCGCTTCAGGTTTTGGCGGGTGACTTGCCGCGCCCGTAGGGGTCTAGGATTTCATTGCACAGGCTATCCACACGACCAGGGGAACGTCGGGTTTCAGCGGCTCTGTGAAACCCGGGGATCCCAGATATCTGTATTGTTTCTGTGATGCTGTTCATTCTCTGTGATGTTGCATTTCTTTTCACGCCTTGAGCGAAATATAATATATTGGTATATATATTAGTAGATGTTGTATATGTTTTACATCCGCGCAAGTCCAGTCCCCGCTCTGTCGTTAGTTAGCTAACCTAACGGGTAATGACGGGACCCAGTGGCGAATGCGGATGGCATATACGTACATCAGTATATTTTCGTTCTTTTTGGTGTGATCAATTGATGGGACTGCATTGATTCGGATCAATGCAAGTTAAAAACAAACCTAATCTGATGTTGTTGGAACACTTTTTCAAAAAGCTGTTATTGCAAGGACGTTCACTTTTGTTTTGCATCGAGATATTCAGTTGGAATATCCTGCTCCTCAGTCGACGAGGCAAGGGCCGAGATCCCTTCACCGGGAGTGACCCCTTGGACAAAAGTTTGCGTCGGGGCATTAACTTCACTATAGCCGATTACTTTTGCTTTGCTTCGCGGTATTCATTTGGAATATCCTGCACCCCATTCTACGGGGAAAGAGCCGAGATCCCTTCACCGGGAGTGACCTCTTTAGCAACGGTTTTCGTCACTATATTTTTAAAAGCTATCCGTTCCTTCGACGATATCAAGTTCTTTACGTTAAAGGTTTTCGCCAGAAACCATTCGTAGCCCTCCGTCGTTTCAGACGGGTAGCACGTAGTATTCATGCTATGTTTGTTGGCCTTCGTCAAGGCATAGTGTATGGTAGCTGCTTGTTGCCTTTTCTGCAGCATAGATAGATGCGTTGGTTTGGGACAGTCGTATAGCCTTGTTGGCCTTCGTCAAGGGCTTGTGCGGGTGGATTCAAATTAACCTGGAGAATGACGGGTAGAACTTGACATGTGACTTATGATTTGTTGGCCTTCGTCAAGGTCATAAGAGCATGGGGCAGAAATCACATCGGGAGTTTCAAAAGAACTGAAACTTGCCAGATATGCGCATACCTTCTGGAGTGTGATGACGTGAGCGGATTCCGTCACGTTATCATGCGATGAGAGTTGGATCCCGATTCCCACTGATGAGTTAGTTTACTCCTCGGTTGACCCCGACTAATTCTTCTTTCAGGTTTGGAGGAGAATTTGAGGTACAGTGGGAGGTTTCCTGATTAGATAAATTGGTAACCATTCTGATCTAGGTTAGAGTGCACGCTGAGTGTTTCTTTTCTCTCTCTCTTTGGCAGCGACCATTGACCCGACCCTAAGACAATGACTCAGTGACCAGATTAACCGAACCTTCTTAAACACTGGCTTTTGGATTGTCAGAGTTGCAAACCTCATTGCCACTCCTACTTTTACCCTTTTCTCCCGGACACCCCGTATTGCTACGAACGTCCACTTCCATTGGACAAAACCATCGTATGGTTAGATACGAACTCGAAAGAATTAATTCGAGGATGGTTTCAGGTTCTGAAGAAAACGGATAGGATTATTCAGTTGTCTTTTCCTTTTACCCTCTTTCAGGTTACGAGTACTCCTTGGTTTAGGGGTAGTACACCTATTACGCAAATTGGATTGTCTTCTTCCAAACCTTAGGCTGGTGCCGACCGGTAGGGAATGAAGAAAACCAATTAGCATAACGATGGTGTGCAGAAGGTATTATGTTAAGACAAAGCAAGGGATTAGTAAGAGGGCAAAGTAAGTTGTAACAGATATTCACGAACAAACCAAGTATTCCTTTGCCAATCATAAATCACCTTTGAATTTCTCCAGGACACTCCGTATCACTACGAAGATCCACAGTTTATTGGATACTCCATCGTATGGTTATATACGAACTCGAAAGGAACTTGTTCCAGTTCGGGGATGGATTCTGGTTCAGGAGAAATAGGAATAAGATTTATTCAGGTGTCTTTTATCTTCACCTTCTCTCGCATTGCGAGTGTTCCTAGGATTGGGACAGTACACCCATTATGCTTATTGGATAGTCTTCTTCCAAACCATAGGCTGGTGCCGAACGGTAGGGAAGGAAGAAAACCATTTGGCCTAAAGGGGTGTGCAGAAGGTAATGACTAAAGACATATGAAGGGATTTGGAGAGGTGGCAAGGAATTACACGGTTACAGTTGTGAATCTGGATACTGGAAGTGGCATTACTAGGAATACCGGGATACCCCATCGAAACATTTCAATGTTTCAGTTTCACTGTGTACTGTTAAACGAAAACTGATTTCCCGATTAGACACTTGCTCCAGGGTATGTATTTACCAAGTACGATTCTCACATCTGTATGGTTTTACAGATGATGAGTGGGAGTAAGTTGTTGGGAATTGGGTGACTATCCTCATTATATCGGGATTCGTTGCAATCGGTGATATTTGAGGAAATCACCTGGGCTGTTTGCCTGTCGGCAAATATTTGGTTTTGAATATCCGCTTTTATGCACTAATTTCAAATTGATATATCTGTACGTCTATTTTTATAGAGTGAGATATACCTTTCTGAAATTATATCTATGACATTTACCTATATCAGTGGATGGTTAGGTAAGGAGCATTAAACGGCGGTGTAATTCTTCTTAACCATAAGTACAGTTTTCAACCTACGACACACAGTGAATGAGTTATCAGACTCAAGGGACTTATACAAAGTATTGTATGTTGTCCAGGGTCCATCAGGACAGAGGGGTTGGTCCTCGTACTATATTCGGTTTACTTATGACTTCTCTAGTTTTTAGACAAGTGTTTCGAGGAAACACATGGTCCGAATTTTGAGAAGTTATAGGTATTTGAATAGAGTAGAGAACCAGGTGTAGCAAGTATCGGGATTCTTCAAAGAGATCGAAGATATAGATACTTGTGTATGGTATTCGGTTAGTAGTAGTGACTAAGAGAACTTGCTTCTCTTTCAGGTTACTCATAATTGGAAGCATTCCTAAGTTGAGTAACGCTGATCGGCCTCCTTCCATTTAGTTGACATGCACTGGAGACAGCTGCATGATTTGAATCTGGTTCAATTAAATCAGTGCCTCTGGTCCTATATGGGATATAGAACAGTTCGTATCTTGACGTTGTTAAGGTACGGGGAGTTGTCCAGCTTATGATTAAAACCAGACTCTGGATAACTCAAAGCACGTTTCTGTAATGGCTGTTTGTGGGTTGACCCAGGCTATAACGAGGGTTGACTTTCTACCATCTGGATGAACAATAGCAATATTGTTCTAGACTCGCCACAGTTTTATCAAAAATGGATTTTTTCAGAAAACAGTAGTGGGAGTATGGTAGAACTGGAAGTGATTCCAGAACCACAAACGATTACTGAAGATTTGATAAGGAACCTAAAGATTCAATCTGGATTGACATTCCATTGGCCACTCCGCAGATAAGGTGGGTAACTTCAGGCACCCGAGAGGTACTACGGTAGCCTCAAGGACGGTGACAGGGAAGTTCTTGTTTACCCACAATTACCATTGCTGCTGTTCCAGGCTGCGAGACCCGGCGGGAGGATGAGTATAGCGTCGTTCTAAACTAGTTTTAGAAGTGTACGTCTATATGACTCTGCCAGAGGGTTGTCGCAGTCAGTGGGAGCAGCGGAAGCATTGGTGGACAGGTAGCTTATGTCTATTTATAGACTAAAGCAGATATAGCGGAGATAGATCATCTATTTCTGACGTGACAGTCATGGGTTTGACTTCATCAGAATAGGGGATGGATCTGTTGAGAAGGTAGTAGGATGTGATGTCATGGTATTTGGATGACATACACAAAGTAGGAAAGGAAACTCCTATACTACGATCGGTTATACTTTGGTCGTCACACAGTGTTTTCTCCACAAAGGAATTGGATATTATATCAGACATACTGGTTACTAGATCTATGGTTTTAGATCTAGATTTGGGTGGTTTCCCAATCAGGGTACTTAGACAGCATTCTAAGAGTATTTAGAATGGACGACTCCTGGCACGGTAGTGTACCTGCAGGTAATGGAGTCACCCTCTCTAAAGGTGTCTTACAGACTAAATGGGAGAGGGACGTGCATGATTGGCAGATCACTTGCTCAGGCAATTGAGTCAATCATGAGATGTCAAGTACCACACCAGATGTTATTCTTGCACCAGATGCAATAAGTTGACATTGATCCAATCCTGGAGAAACAGTCGGAAGCAGTTTTAGAACATAAGTGAATGTTCTAGGGATATGATGACGACAGCCTCATTCGTGAGACAGTTATCATTCCAGGCTTCCAAGGTGACATGGACGACAAGGAGGTTGTCAGAGTTATAGTTTTCCCTCTGACGAGGGGCAGTATTTTGGACAGGTGGTCCAAGACAATACTGAGGGGGGCATGGCGCAGGATACTGATTAAGTTCAGTTGACGATACAGTCTAAGAAGTTTGGATTTGGAGTTCATTTATGAGCTATGTCCCATCAGACATCCAGACACATTCTAAGACAGGTATTGCTCATTTCGGGAGATAGGTTTCTCCGCGAACTTGAGATATAGAGAGACATAGAAAGTGACATCAAGGCGGATCCACTCACTGAGGCTATTCCTCGAACGCAATAGTTTCACAAGCGAGCTTTGTGAGACTGACTAGTAGAGGAGTTGGGTGTTCGGTATCACACGGGCTGTGAGTATGCGACATCGCAATAATTAGCCTTGAGTGCAAGTGGGAGATTGTTGGAGATAGTGCCCTCAGAGTCAATTATTGGATCACAGGCACGTGATTGCAATGATTGAGGGAGGACCTGTCCCAGTAGGACAGTCTTACTCGAGATGATAGTATGCTATCTGGTTTACCTTTATCATCGTGTACAGTTTTAGGTGACCTGACACGTCGCTATTACACGTTGATAGAGCCCCTAGGATTCTTGCTTGACCACCAGCAGTATGAAGGCGATCATATACGTGGGAGCTGGCAGTCTATAAGCATATCCTTAAATGGTCCCTAGTCGTATGAGTTTCGAGACAGGGCATCGATACTCCATAGTAGACTAGTGTATACAGTCGAGACCCCGACGAGGGGCGGCGGCCGGTCTCACAAGCCACTGGTGTCAGTTGGATCACCTAAGATGTATACAGGTGCTCATTGGGTTATGAGTACACCGGACAGGACTCGCCGGGAACATGCCAGTTGGTCATATACCAGACGTCAGATGGCAGTTCCCTGGTGACATGTGTGCAGGTTAGTTCATTGACCTGGGGATCGTCATTTGTCTCGTGTGAGTTCCCACTGTACTTTGATTACTACCCTACCACGGCTCAAAGGAGTCGTGCAAACAGGTTTTAGTTGGGTACAGTCCCGAGCCACATGGAGGCAGTGAGCGTATCTTCAGGGGTTCGTCTCTCCCGGTATTGGGGGTGAGGTCGTGCTGTGTCTAGGAGAGCCATTACACGAAGCCCTCGGCCGAGGCAAGGAGATTTACTGGTAGGTATTCCAGTAATATCTCAGGGTGTTCTGGGCTACACTCCGACATGACTTGTACAGCTTTTGGGGGTCTGACTTTTACCAACCCCCTAGGCCCGCCATACGATGCTCATAGACGAACGGACCGGACTGCACGGATATTGTCACTGACAGGCTCAGTTGGGTGTCGGGGTGAGCTTCCTCATCGACGTCCCTTTTGGTCAATAGCTGGTGGCCCGTCACGTATTGGCTTATACCTCTGACGTGCTAGTGGTTAAATCCACAGCCATAGTATTGACGAGTCTTTAGAGTCCACCACACTTTCAGTTACTCAGCTTTCGGGCGAAAGGTTGTAGAGGCCGTATGGAGATATGGCAAGGTCCGATCAGATACGTGCGGTATTGCACGGATCAGGATCGGACAGTTTGTACTATAGGCCGTATGGAGATATGGCAAGGTCCGATCAGATACGTGCGGTATTGCACGGATCAGGATCGGACAGTTTGTACTATAGGCCGTATGGTTATATGGCAGGGTTCGATCAGATACGTGCGGTATTGCACGGATCAGGATCGAACGGATATTACTAGCCGGTTTTGGTATAAGCCGGATTCTATTATAGTACAGTAGAGATTTTGTCTCATTGCATTTTGTATTTCGGTCGAAATACAAATGCGGGTGTGTATGCACAGTATCGGGGTTTTCCTGTAATTTATTACGGGACCAGTTTTCTGGGGTTGCCAGTTTGCTTTCCATTTCGGCCGATTTCCATTGTTCCGTTCATTGGCCGAAGTTTGGTGGAGGAGGGCTTATTTGCATTGTTGCAAATAAGCATTTGTGGAGGGGGTCTTTGCATATTATCATGTCATGATACTTGTCCCATCATTTGACTTCACTTCTTCATGATGGCTTGACTTTTTGAAGTCATCATGCTTGATGATGGTTGAGGTGGAGTGTTGGTTTTAGCTTGTTATCATGCTTATGCATGATAGTCTTTTTCCCTCTCTCTCTTGCATTATGAGATGCATTATCTTTTGATACATACACTCCACTCTCATACACCTCCCTCATTCTCTCCTCCTCTAGTTATGGCCGGCCAAGCAAGGAGGAGGGGTTGCCCATTTTGTAGTGGGGATTTTTGCTCTCTAGTTGATAGAAAAATCCCCAAGTTCCTCCACAAAATTCTTGTATCATCCCTCCACTAAAATGGCACCTCCATGAACCCCAAATGAGACACAAGTTCTACTAGATATTCTACAGCATATCTTGGGCACGTCGAGTAGCCGGCTTCGTGCCCGAATTGCCTCGGCATTGAGGTGGGAGCCCGTAAACGATGTAGGCGACGTGGTGCACTTCCGGCGACGAGGAGGAGACGGGAAATTCCGCAGGAGATCGGGACGACGACGAGAAGACCGGAGGACTCGGATCTGTCGGTATACTTCTCTTCCCTATCTTGTTAGTAGCTTAGACTAGTTAATGGTTACGATCCGGATGTTTAGTGCGCGGTGGTGCCGGTTTGCTAAGTCCGCAAAATCAAAGTTTTTCACCGTTTCCGCATTCCGGCGTCGGATTGACGGCCGGGGCGCCGCCGTGCACTTACAGAAGGACCGGACTACAAAGGTTGTAATCCCAAACTCTTAGTTTAAAGTGTTTAACATGCTTTGTTTCGCCTAATCTCTAGTTTAAAGATCTTGGTTTGGGTTGTTCGGCAAATCTAAATTTTAAATCGGGCATGGTTGATGCCTTATAGACCTTTGTGAGAGTGCCTAGCATCCCTACAGTGGTATCAGAGCCAAGATAGAGCTTTAGGCGAAGTCTAGGCGAAGTTTAAAGTCCGATCGAACTCCGAATACCCGATAAAACCTAGTTTCTGGAATTTTTTTAAAAAAGTTGATTTTTTCGTATTAAAAATATTCAGAAAATCATGCAGGGAAATATAGGAATTACTGTGAAGTACGGACCTCTAAATCCCTCACTTAACCGCGGAACCGCGGCCAAACCATGCATTTGGCGGCTGTTCCGCGGCCAATAATTGGAGTTGGGGCCCACTACTTCAGGAATATATTCCTGGGTCCTTTTTGATAGTTCTGGGGATTTTTAATTCTTCTCAAGTGTTGAGTTTTTTGGGATGTATTGGGGACTCGTTGATTAGATCGGATAATTTAACTTCGTTTAATTTTTTTTTCCGGATAATTTTAGAAACTGTTAAAAAGTTCGAACGGATATCAATAACTCACTTTTTCCCTTGTCAGAAAATTTTCAAAAGTTGGATTTTTTCTTGAGTTTGAAACTTTTGGAATGTGGTGAAAGTAACACGGTGGACCCTCTAGAAGACAACAAACCTGAATTCGTTTATGGGACCGTTTGAACCGCCTCTAAACCTTAGGGTTTGTGGCAGTACGAAGTTGCCACATGTAAGGCGTTGGCTTGACCCTTCTACGGCTGGACCATTGGTACTGTGGCATGTGATGGATACTTTTTGAACTCCGCTCAAGTGTTGAGCTATTTGGGAAATCTTGGACCATTGGTACTGTGGCATGTGATGGATACTTTTTGAACTCCGCTCAAGTGTTGAGCTATTTGGGAAATCTTGGTTGTTTGTTTATTCGATCGGAAAGTTTAACATTGTCTATTTATCTGGAATGTGATACAATATTTGGAATCCACAAGAAGTTATGAGATAACTAGTTTGATTCTTATAAATCTAGCAGTTTAGTCTCATTTGATCGGTTGCCACGGAATCTTGATGTGATCAAAAGTCCGTCGCAATCACTTAGCGTACGTGGATACTCGCCGGGTAAACTTAATAGACAGCCACGCCCTATAGCCCCAACCAAGTGACTGTAGTAGAACCCCATCGCCAAAAGCATCCGTTCGGGTGCTCGCTGCAGCGGTGTTCTGCCTTAGTGCACTTCGTCGACGGCATCCGGGGGTGCGGCCGTTTACTAAAGTTTGCGACGAGCATTCGATCAGGATGTCGGGAATCTTGTTGAATTGCCCTACTTGATATTGAAAAGAGTTTTCGATAATGAGACTAAAATGCGGGGTTTATAATTTTTAGGCATGCGATGTCTAAGGAATTCATTTGGTTAGGCATGCTATGTCTAAGGAGGTTGCGGATTCCAATTGTTGTAGTTTTACACTTTATTTTCTGTGACCGTAAGCGTAGTATGTGGTGTATCGCCGGCTTCGTTGCTATACATCAACGACAATCGGGATACGCATACTTGCTTGCGTTTATGATATGAGATATTATGTGTTGCTGTGATATGTTATATTGGATCGTCGTGTTTTGAATAGCCGGGGGTTTTATATGAGATGAGAGTTTTTCTTTTTCATTCATGTAAATTTCATTTGTATGTAATATTCTTTTATTGGGGCACTTCCGGGCTGAGGATGATGTCACCATTGTATATTATTTACTTTTCCGCATTAGGTAGACCCAAGGCGGGGAGCATAAGTAACCGGGTTCTAGGGTCCAGTGGGAGACCATCTCGAGAAGTCGAGACCGGGTCTCCTAACCCTAGAATTGGCAGTGTTACTTGTCGCTCTCGTAGGGGTCTAGGGATGTGGGTTTGGCTATTCATCACGACCGTGGAATCCGTGTTTTATACAGGCTCGTATTAAAACACGGATGTCCTAGTATATCCAATATTTCATATGTGTTCTTCTGCTGCAATGTTCTGTGATAAGATCATATTACTTCCTGAGACGAATGTTTATATTATATATATGAGATATATGTTATATTGAAGATTTCGTTCCAAATGAGATACTTGTAAGTCCACGTTACCTGTCCCGGTTCTTTCGGGGTTACGGAAAAGGTGAAAACCAAATTTTTTAGGGTTTAGGGTAACATGGACCATCAAACCTGGATCTTTGCTAAACTACACACTAGCAACAACTAAGAGCTTTATCTACTCGGTTAGGGGTTATACCTGGTCTTGAACTCCTTCTCTTCTTCTCCTTGGAGTGGGTTGGATGGTTCACCTCGTCGCCTTCTCTTGCCGAAGATGGATCCACCCGAGGGCCTCTACTTTGAGCTCCTTCCTCGAACTTGAGGTAAATAAAGTATTAGGCTTGCTAGACCTTCAACCTTAGGATGAGGAGAGACGAGTTTTGGTGTTTTATCTTCAAGGTAAATGGTTCTCAACACATGAGAGTTTATGCCTTGAGCTAGAGGAAGAGGGAGAGCAAAGGATGAGAGAGAATGGGAATGAGAGAATGATGAGAATTTTGCAACCATATGCAAATATATGTGAATTAATCAATTAACAATATTAATCCAAAAGGAAAAAGGTGATGGTAGGTTGAAAAGACCATTATCATTTCACATTAAATGAGTTTTGCAAAGATCAAAGAGCATCATTGCTTGAAATGATGATGGTCAAAGTTTCAACCTTGGTCAACAAGTCAACCTTGGTCAACAAGTCAACAACCCTAACAATAACTCAATTTCCTTTAATTAATATTATTAATTGATATTTCACATATTCATTAGGGTTTGGTAAAAGACAGCCGTCAACTGTGCATACACACCCGTACCAAAACCCTAATGAGAATCCTCTGCCTCTGCCTCAGTCAACTGTGCATACACACCCGCATTCGTGTTCCGAGGAACACGAATACAATGAGATAAAACTAACCCCAAAACATATACTAGGATCTGGCTTAAACCAAAGCCTGCTAGTAATGACTGTCCGGACACCAAACGTGCACAAGTGCGCGGATGTGAACGAACCCCGTCGCAAAACCATTCAACCTCTACTTCGTTTTTCCCAAAGGCGAATAACCCTCTGTGTGAGATCTAAAGACTCGATACTATGCTGGCAGCGGGTTTAACCACAGACCGCAAGCGGCACTAGCTGGACGTAACGGTCCCCAGGTAAATGCCGATAAGAAGACTGATGAGGCGAACCCATCCGAACTCCTAATGAGCCTGTATGTGACAATCTGCGTACAGTCCGGTCTGTTCGTCTGAGAATATCGCATGGCAGGCCTAGGGGGTGGTAAACGTCAGTCCCCTAATAGCAGTACAAGTCGTGTCGGAGTGTAGCCCAAAACACCCTGAGATAACACTGGAAACTTACCAGTGTATCTCGCTTGCCCTGGCCAGGGACGACTATGTGTAATGGTTCTCCTAAACACAGCGCGATATCAACTCCCAATACCGGGAGAGACGAATCCTATCTAACCGTCACTGCCTCCAAGTGCTTCGGGACTGCACCCAACTACTACCTGTTTGCACAAATTCTTTGAGCTGTGGTAGGGTAGTAATCAAAGTACAGTGGGAACACATTCGAGACGAAGTGACAGTGTCAAGTCAGCGGACTAAGCTGTACTCATGTCACCTGGGAACTGATAACTGACGATTGGTATAGTACCAACCAACAGTTCCCGACGCCAACCAACAGTTCCCGACGAGTCCTGTCCAGTGTACTCGTAACCTAACGAGCACCCGCATACTATCTCAAGTACGACGTACTGACGGCTGTGGGACAGACCGTCTCCCCTGCTGGGATGAGAAGCGCATACGCTAGTCTACTCCGGAGTATCGATGCCCCGTCTCGATAATCCTACGACTAGGGACCTGTATAAGGATGTGCTTGTAGATCATCCAGCCCCCACTAGTGTGACTGCCATCACAACACTGGTAATCAAGAAAATATCCTAAGGGCTCCACTAATGTGTATAGGCGATATGCTAAAAGAAACACATGCACACATTAGAGCAGAGACAAACCAAGTAGCATACTACCATTTCGAGCAAGATTGTCTATACAAATGTGAATATCCCAAGCTTCCATTAAGTAATATACAAACTAGTATGATACAGTAATGGCCTCTAGGGTATATACACTAACAATCTCCCACTTGCACTAAGGCCATGTACTGGCGTATCGAAGACCTATTATCTCGATCAGTCACTCGAACTGAGTCTGGGGTAAGGCCATCGTGAATGGATCTGCAGTGTTATCTTCTGAAGCAACCCTCCGAACCTCGATCTCCTGGCGATCCACGATCTCCCTGATTAGGTGATACCGCCACAAGATGTGTCTGGATTTTTGATGGGACCTGGGTTCCTTCGCTAAAGCTATAGCCCCGTTGTTATCGCAATACAGAGGTATTGGATCAACAATGGACGGAACAACCTGAAGTTCTTTCAAGAACTTCCCCATCCATACGGCTTCTTTTGCGGCATCAGATGCAGCGATATATTCCGCTTCCATCGTCGAGTCAGCAACGGTTTCCTGTTTGGAACTCTTCCAACACACCGCCCCTCCATTGAAGGTAAAGACAAAACCCGACATGGACTTGGAATCATCCTTGTCACTCTGGAAGCTGGAGTCAGCAAAGGCCTCGATCTGGAGGCCTTTTCCGCCATACACCAAGAACATCTCCGTAGTCCTTCTTAGGTACTTGAGATTGTTCTTTACCACTATCCAGTGCTTCTCCCAGGGTTTGACTGATACCGGCTTACTACACTCAATGCATAAGCTACATCTGGTCTGGTACACAACATCACATACATTATAGAGCCTACCGCAGAAGCGTAGGGTATAATAGACATGCGATCCCTTTCCAAATCTGTCTTGAGAGACATCTCTTTGGAGAGGGTGATCCCGTAACAAGCCGGTAGATTACCGTGCTTAGAATCTTCCATACTGAATCTTTTCAGTATGGTGTCGATGTACCTAGACTGCGAAAGTCCTAATATCCTCTTGGATCTATCACGATGGATCCGGATCCCCAGAATGTAAGAGGCATCACCCAGGTCTTTCATGGAGAACCTGTGTGACAAGAACCCTTTGACAGATTGTAGCATAGGAATGTCATTTCCTATCAAGAGAATGTCATCCACGTATAAAACGAGGAATACGACAGTTCGTGCTACAAATCTACTATAGATGCATGGTTCATCTGGATTTTTGAAAAAGCTAAAATCTTTGACCGTTTCATCAAAACAGATGTTCTAACTCCGCAATGCCTGTTTTAGTCATTAAATGGACTTAAGCAACTTGCACACCTTTCCGCTGCTCCCATTCTGGTTGAAACCCTCTTGCTGGTCCATATAGACACACTCCTCTAAATTTCTATTTAGAAAAGCGGTCTTTACGTCCATCTGCCAAATCTCATAGTCGTGGAAGGCAGCAATGGAAAGAAGGATCCGAATGGATTTCAGCATAGCCACAGGAGAAAAGGTTTCGTCATAGTCCAAACCAGGTCTTTGACGAAAACCCTTTGCAACAAGTCTAGCCTTATAGGTCTCAACCTGTCCATCTACACCAATCTTCCTCTTGAAGATCCACTTGCATCCTACAGGTTTTACCCCATCTGGAGCAACGTCCAAAGTTCATACTTTGTTGGTGTGCATGGACACCATTTCGGTCTGCATTGCATCCAGCCATTTTACCGAGTCAACGCTCTGAATGGCCTGCTGGAAGCTAGTTGGCTCATCATTATCAATGATGCAATCCTCTCTATCCCCGTCTATGAGAAAACCGTAATATCTCTCGGGCGGATGAGACTGCCTACTACTCCTGCAGAGCGGCGTAGGAATGTCTTATTATTTCGATCCCTCTGGTTCTACTAAGCTTTCAGTAATAGCTCGTGGTTTTGGAATTTCTTCCACCTCTATTGCACTCCCACTTATCTGATTTTCCAAAAATTCAGTTTCCAAGAAGTGGGCATGACGAGAAACAAAAACCTTTTGTTCCTCTTCGCAATAGAAGAAATATCCCTTGGAGTTCTTTGGATATCCCACAAACTTGCACTGTACTGAGCGTGCCTCGAGTTTGTCCGCATGCTGCTTTTTGACAAAAGCTGGACATCCCCATGTCTTAATGTGCTTAAGATAGGGTTTCTTCCCACACCACATCTGATATGGTGTAGTAGGCACAGTCTTAGTTGGAACTTGGTTCAAAAGGTATGCAGCTGATTCTAGTGCATATCCCCAGAATGATCGCGGCAACTCAGCGTTACTCATCATGGAACACACCATATCCAATAGGGTTCGGTTCCGTCTTTCCGATACACCGTTATGTTGCGGAGTGTATGGAGGAGTAAGCTGAGAGAGAATTCCATTCTCTTTTAAGTAATCCAGGAACTCGGCACTTAAGTATTCACCACCTCGATCAGATCTCAATGTCTTGATACTATTGCCTGCTTGTTTTTCTACTTCATTCTTGTATTCCTGGAACTTTTCAAAGGCTTCAAATTTATGTTTCATTAAGAAGACATATCCGTACGTTGAAAAGTCATCCGTAAAAGTAATGAATTAAGAATAACCGCTTCGCGCATGTGTAGATATTGGACCGCACACGTCACTGTGTACGAGCCCCAAGAGCTCGCTCGCTCTTACTCCGTGTCCAGTGAACGGAGTCTTTGTCATTTTTCCTTTGTGACAGGATTGACAAGTTGCATATGATTGATATTCGATCGGATCCAAATATCTATCTGTATGTAACTTCGTCAACCTTCTCTCATTGATGTGACCCATTCTACAATGCCATAAGAAAGCATGATTGATTTCTGGAGACATTCTTTTGTGTGCATTCTGGATATTGAAAATCTGTGGTTGGTTTAATACGTATATACCATTGCTTAATGTACCTGACCCAATCAAAACTTGATTAAGGTTAATGTTTACAACATTTCTTACAAATGCAAATTCATAACCTTCTTTAGATAATAAAGATACTGATATGATATTACAAGTTGCATTGGGTACAAAATAACAATCACGCAAAACCAAAACATGCCCATCTGACAATCTCAGGTGATAGTCCCCCACGGACTCAGCATCCATTCCAGCTCCTTTTGCAACTCTGAGGGTCATATCACCTGCCTTCAAAACCCTACGCCTTCTCAGTGCCTGCAAAGAATTACAGATATGAGATCCTGATCCGGTATCCAATACCCAGGATGTAGAGTTTATTGATAGACAGTTTTCAATAACATACACACCTGAAGCCGAAGCAGCAACTTGCTTCGGATCCTGGTTTCTGGCCTTCCAAGCCATGCAATCCCTTTTCCAGTGTCCACTCTTGTGACAGTAAAAGCATTCTTTCTTTCCTACAAGCTTTCCCACTACCTTTGTTGCCTTTGCCTTTCCCTTCGTATCCACTTTGCTAACACCACCCCTTGGTTTGGCGAGGGCTTTCTTATTCTTTCCCTTGGCTTTCGCCTTGGACTTAGAAGAGGAAGATCCTCTTACAAACAAAGTGGATGTTTTCCTACCTTTTTGTAGGGTGACCTCTGCACTCCTCAACATGTTGAGGAGCTCTGGAAGTTCAACTTCTTTTCCTTGCAAGTTGAAGTTCAGGATAAACTGGGCGTAAGTGGAAGGAAGGGACTGGAGAATCAAGTCCGTATAGAGCTCGTTCTCTAACGTGGTCCCAAGGTCCGCGAGCTCTTCAATGAAGCCAATCATCTTAAGCACGTGTTCCGCTACCGATGATCCGACGGCCAATCTCGTCGAAAACAACTTTTTCGAGACTTCGTATCTGGCGATACGGGATTGCACTCCATACAGTTCTTTTGTATGAAGAAATATGGATTCCAGGTCCATATTCTCGTGCCTCCTCTGATGTTCATTGTCCATAGAGGCAAGCACGAGGCACTTGGCCTTCGCGCAGTCGATCTCCCATGTCTTACGGATTTCTATATCCACGACGCTGGAGGTAGGACCTGGGACAGGGGGAGCTTTGGTGGTAAGGAGATACCCCAACTTGTCGTAAGTGATTGCCATTTTGATATTCCTGAGCCAATCTTTATAGTTTGGCCCTGCCAGTATATTTTTATCTAGTAATAACTTAAGTCCGGTCATGTCGATTGGTCGCTGCAGTTAGGAGAGAAAGAAGAAACACTTTAGCATGATGCTCTTGCAAGTTTAGAGTGGATTTTAGTTTTTCTAAACAGGATGGCTCTCACTGTCTCTCGAATCCCTCCTCAAACCAAAAAGGAAGAATTAGTCGGGATCAATCTCACCGTACAATATTTCCTTAACCGTTCAGCCAGGTGTCACGACCCGAAAGAGCACGTGACTGGCCCTTGAACCATATGAAGTCTATAGGACCCCATCTGATCCAAGTAAGCCAAAAGCCCAGCAATCTAAAACCATTTAAAGAGTAAATAAGGAAAACTGGTTTTGAAAAGTAAAGAAATCATGTTTCGAAAATCAGGGTTTTTAAATAACTAAGCCGAATGTGTATTTTTAAAATGTGTGACCTTTCCTAAAAATTTCGGCAGAGTTTTCTTTGAAAAACTGGTCCCGAACGGGGTACAACAAGAATAATATATAAGGAATGATAAAAGGCATCCCCAAGTTGGAGCTAGCACTTCGTCAATCGATGGTCACAACCACGCAAGCAATAATAATATACAACGCCAAAGGGCGAGGATCAAAACCTAAAAAGAACTCAAAACAGCCAGAAAACCGTAATACTACAAGCGCGACTCTAAGGTCGAAATAATACAACACTGTTTTCTAAGTCTGAAACAATATACAAGTTTTGGGTTGATGGAATTACTAGATACAATGAATAATACATGAACAATAGCGGTTCTGATACAAAAGAACCCACCTACCAACGCAAGTCACCCATATGGAAGCAGTGTGCCAGAAATGCCGCTATGGAATCTGTACGGCAAAAACCTGCAAGGACTGTGGCACGACGGGGGTGAGTTGCCAACTCGTGAATAGAAAATATCTACAAGCAGAGATCGAATGCATGACCCAACCTAGGTCAATACGATCAGATATACATATAAACCTCAATATGAATAAGTCTGAAACATGCTAAACTGGCAATGTAATCCTTATACATGAGTGCAGTGTCAAGTACTCGTGCCAGTGCCTCAGGTAATAGCATATCATAAATGTGAGGTACAATCAATGAAATCAATCTGCATGTACGTGGATCCCGTCCACTCATCACCCAATGACAATAACCATCATGCATGTAAATATCATCAGCAAATGCATGGAAACATGAGGATATAAACCACCTGTGTCCCTCGCGACACGTCAAAATTATGGAACCGGAGTGCCCAGCATCGGCACTCGAAAACATCAAGAAAACCGTGCCCAGCATCGGCACGTAAATCCTCATATATCGGGATCCGTCAGTCCGGATCGGCCCACAGGCTCTGTCTGCGGTATCGGCCCTCGGCCCCGGCAGTACGCCCATATCCATCTATCGACTCCGGTCGGTATCCTCCGGAAAACCGCCAGGTCCAACAAAATCACCGGTAGGCAGTAGTCCCTCTGCCAGGCTCACCGTATACTACACAGCGAAACCGTTCTCGCCCCGGGGTACCATACTGGGTCCACCATTTACCCGCAATCGGCCTCATCCGCCTCCTCGAATCGGGTTTCACATGTCGCTCTCAGCACCGAGAAAACACATGGTGGACGCACTGAAATATCATATCACGGGTAACCGGGTTTTTAAAACAATTACATATTCTCTTTGAAACACCAACGGTTCCCAAAACCAGAAATATCATGGAAACAACATATCTCAATGCGTATAATCAGAAAGCAGCATGTATGCGACATATAGCAGAAAGGTAAGCATATCAATATGTCATGCAAGGGTCATATCCTGAATGCAACAGTACTACAGTGTAGTGACATGGCAATTATCGATGATGAAGTGTGTGAGCCGGCAACAGTGTAGTGGAACATACGCATCATCGATACTGGTGCTGGTGTCCTAGCAGCATGACTGAAATATATCAACAATATAAGCGATGCAATGCAAACAGCATGATTGTGCGGAATCGAGTAGTCAACGCAACAGTAGAGAACCTGCCTCAATAGCTATATCATGCAACCTTGCCTTTTGAAATAAGACGAATCAGGGCTTTTGGTAAAATAAGGGCTACGGTGTTTTAAGAAAAGATGCCCCTTTTGAAAATATCCGTATAAACCCTTTTTGCCTATCTTTAAAATATCCCCGATTCGTTAGTTTTGAAATAGGTATGACTCGGGTCTAGCCTAACGCCTACTATGCGAACTACGAACCCGACAATCAAGTCAATAGAGAGGGGTATGGAAACCACCTAAATCTGAGTCGATATCATACTATCTCATCACATGACAGGCATCACTATCATCATATCACATCTCCAATACGACTCTGTCATGTCGCCAAATCTCACGGCCTCAATCGAATCTCATCGACTCATCTCAATCCCACGTATCATCCTCAAAACCCGTATATAAACACATAGTCCCATACCCATGTGTAGATATACACACCATCATATGCGCAGAGATAAATGAAAGAATGTATGCAAGTATGTGTGTCTGTGTGAGTGTGGGTGCAACCACTACTCTAGGGTTTCGCACTATACTCATCCAATACATCTTTATCACCAATAATCCATTATTACCATCAATAATCCTAAAAAAACACATAATAATTATATGTGTGTATACGTATTCGTATACATCACCACGGACTGCGGGGGTGCTATACGCCATCCACCCGACTTCTCCCCGTAGATATAATCTACTCACCTTGCTTCTCATGTGTCGGTGTCGATGTCGCCATCTTCATCTTCTTTGCCTCAACATCTCGTAGGATACCTACAAGTATATCACAATGCTAAAGCACATGAAAATCACATCGGAAACCAAAATAGCACACTCTACCCGCATAGGTAAACACCTATCGACTCACATGTAAACACCATCAATATCCACTTGTCGTTGACGTCCAAATGCCACCGGACAGCAATGAATCACCAAATACCAAAATCCATGCTAAATCAAGTCGTAAACCATGCACTAACATAGGAAAATCAACCCAGATTATACCCTAGATGGAATCAGTCAAAACTAGACATACCCAGGGTCAAGAATAGAGGAAATGGGGCCATGCATGCAAAACGAGGCAGATCAACCCTGCTCTGGCCGCAAATTGCGGCCAGAAAGGAAGAATTGGCGGCCTGGAAAAGGAGTTGGGGGCTAGGGTTTGGGGTGGTGGTTCATTGGTTCCTGCACATCTCACTGTCAACTCAGTTTATTTTTGGGGTCTCGGGGTGATAGCAGATTCCATAAAACACTTCCAGATTTACCGTTTTCCCCGATATCGATTCCGTAATTCCGTATTCTGGTTTCAAGTTCAGGTTTGGGTCCAAATTAGCATCACACAAGGGATTCTAAGGTCACCACAATCCTCAATTTCATCTTTAATTTTAGTTTTACCCTAAACCCAAACTTGAATTCTCTAAAGTCCACAAACAACACAATATCGATATGAAACTAGAATACATGCACAAGGAAATGAGATACTACTCTAATAGGTGCAGAAATTACCTCCTTTGGCAACTCAAGAATTTTCTTGAGTTGCTCAAAGTCCTCAAGATCTTCCCTTTCTTAGTCCAATACGATCTTCTCGAGCTTGTGAGCATGTTTTGTGAAGAGGAAATGGGGTTTCGGGGTTGGATTCAAGATGTTTTTTTTTAGATTGAAGAGGAGGGATGTGAGAAGAGGAGCAGGAGTAGCAGTAGCTCTCATGAGAGGGGAGAGAGAAATGATGGGAGCATGGCTTCAAAAGAGAAAAGTTGACCTATACCTACCCTCTCTCTCTCTCATCATCATTCCATTTCCTTTTTTTCCTTTTCTTTTCTTTTTCCTTCTCACTCCAATAGTGAACCCAAAAGAACCATGGTAAAAGAAATGTAACACAAGTGTAACAAGTGTGGAAAATGATATATGCACATTTTTTCACAAAAAAGCTAAAAATCCAATTAGCGATTCTTAATCGCGATTAGCACTAAATTAGCATATAACTAATCTTAAAAACTTTAAAATGGCATAATTCCATAAAATACCTTATTTTAGGATTTTCCATAATTTTTCCCCATTTATTTGTATTTAATTATACCAGAATATTAAAATATTCATTAAAATAATATTAAATTATAAAATTTCCCAAAAATCATATTTTATTATTTTGAAAACGTTACAATCTACCCCACATAAAGAAATTCGGTCCCCGAATTTAAATTTAAACCCCCAAATACTAAAATATGCAATACAAATTCCAAGTCATCGGGGCTCCGAAATCAGCAATACATAAAACGTATCATAGCGCATTGCATGCGCATGAATACTGAGCAGATAACTCAAAAGCAACACTCCATCAAGCATCCCGTAATCATCGGAGTCATGGTAAAGATTCCGTAATTCCGTATTCTGGTTTCAAGTTCAGGTTTGGGTCTAAATTAGCATCACACAAGGGATTCTAAGGTCACCACAATCCTCAATTTCATCTTTAATTTCAGTTTTACCCTAAACCCTAACTTGAATTCTCCAAAGTCCACAAACAACACAATATCGATATGAAACTAGAATACATGCATAAGGAAATGAGATACTACTCTAATAGGTGCAGAAATTACCCCCTTTGGCAACTCAAGAATTTTCTTGAGTTGCTCAAAGTCCTCAAGATCTTCCCTTTCTTAGTCCAAAACGATCTTCTCGAGCTTGTGAGCATGTTTTGTGAAGAGGAAATGGGGTTTCGGGGTTGGATTCAAGTAATTTTTTTTTAGATTGAAGAGGAGGGATGTGAGAAGAGGAGCAGGAGCAGCAGTAGCTCTCATGAGAGGGGAGAGAGAAATGATGGGAGCATGGCTTCAAAAGAGAAAAGTTGACCTATACCTACCCTCTCTCTCTCTCATCATCATTCCATTTCCTTTTTTTCCTTTTCTTTTCTTTTTCCTTCTCACTCCAATAGTGAACCCAAAAGAACCATGGTAAAAGAAATGTAACACAAGTATAACAAGTGTGGAAAATGATATGTGCACAATTTTGCACAAAAAAGCTAAAAATCCAATTAGCGATTCTTAATCGCGATTAGCACTAAATTAGCATATAACTAATCTTAAAAACTTTAAAATGGCATAATTCCATAAAATACCTTATTTTAGGATTTTCCATAATTTTTCCCCATTTATTTGTATTTAATTATACCAGAATATTAAAATATTCATTAAAATAATATTAAATTGTAAAATTTCCCAAAAATCATATTTTATTATTTTGAAAACGTTTCAATCTACCCCCCTTAAAGAAATTCGGTCCCCGAATTTAAATTTAAACCCCCAAATACTAAAATATGCAATACAAATTCCAAGTCATCGGGGCTCCGAAATCAGCAATACATAAAACGTATCATAGCGCAATGCATGCGCATGAGTACTGAGCAGATAACTCAAAAGCAACACTCCATCAAGCATCCCGCAATCATCGGAGTCATGGTAAAGTCACAAATGTCAAATCCAATACAAAATCAATATGATATAAATCAGAACTATACATGTGAATAGCTGATGTAAATGCATGCCCAATCTTTTTAAGTCGCTGTGCGATGCGCGTAACACTGCACATTGGCGGACGTTTTTCACAAGAAAATAACTATATACGTATATATATATCCTTTATTTAATAGGTGCGTTCCGCCGTTTTGAAAACAATTTAGAAGGGTTTCCTTGTTTTTAAACGTTTCGTGTCATATCGGACACGTAGGTATATATATATACCAAGACTATAGCTCGCTCTTGGAAATCCCTTCGAACTATCAATGCATGCAAAATATATCCAGGTACTGTCCTCTGACTAGTCCTGCTCGGTACAAAACGAATATCAAATATCATAGAAATGCACTGCTCCAAAAGGAATAAATCCCAAAAATGCACAGAACATCACCCTGTGCGTCTGGTGCGCACGGAAATAAAAATCCATATATGTGCCATACAGGTGCACAAAACAACATCTAGGTGCAACGGGTGTGCACGAAACATCTGTCATAGGCAACGTGTGTTCCTGACAGCCAAAACAGGTGCATCTGACATGCGCGAAGAATCTCGATTTAGTGCATCTGGTGTGCACCAAAATCGTATCTCAAAACATGCGCCCAACATGCGCGAAAATCCAAATCGGTGCATCCAGCGTGCACGAATGAAAATCTAAACCCTGCGCACTCAACATGTACGGAATCACAAAATCCAATAGCAACGCCGAACATGCGTAAGTCCAGTAAAAAACACGGAGTGCAAGAATCCACATCAATATCACAATCAAAATCGACATACCGAAAGGCATCAAATCGAAGTCAGGTGCAACCGAAATGCATAAAAATATAAATCCGGTGCAACAAGGGCACGAAATATTAATCTGATGTGGTAAATGCAAGAAACATAAAACTGGTGCGACAAACGCACGAAGTATAGAACTGGTGCATCCCATGCACAAATACCAGCAATAACTCAAATGCGTAACCAGCAACACCAAGTGTACCCAGATATAAAGAAAATCATGAACGTGTGCAACTGCGTGCACAAAACACATATCAATGCACTACAAGCACATATAAGCTATACCGAGTGCAAAAATCAAATCGTGTGCGTAACATATGCACAACATCAAATCAACCGTATGAAATCCATAAAGTCATAAGCAGGTGCAGCTAAGGCACGAAACAATATACAACGCGGCTTAATCAAATCAGGTGTACCGCGATGGAAAACTCACAACCGCGTGCATCAGCATGTCCCAATCAAAACACTAAAAGTACATGAAACTATGCTGGAAGCGTAAATCAAATCACCGGCATAAAATAGGCATGAAATCGCAATCAACACCTCAAGAGTAGTAACTATGTGCAAGGTATAAATACCCAGTAAGTGCAACCATGGTGCACAAAATCAAATATCATGAAACTCAGTCATCAAGACTAAATCATGCGAATAGATCGCCCAAAATACCTAAATCCAAAGCAGCGGATACGTGATAGTCAAATCACAAAATCACAAATCATAAATACCGTCGTCGGTATATCCTCCTTCAGGGTCGAGAAAGTACCGGTACATCCGATGCTAGCGGCGCAAGATATCTACTTGCCTCTTGCTCGCGGCTGGCGTCTTCTGCCTCTGGTTCCTGATCTTTCCTGTAGATTACCAATCTCGCAATCTATCGGCTCATCGGCCCGGTCAGGTGTGCTGACAGGAATGATTCCGTTCTGGCACTTTCCTGGTCATCTCTCGGTCAATCCTCATGACCTCTCGTAAAGCAGCACATCTCTGGCGCTGACCTCGGGTCCTCTGAATGCACATCACACATCGATCCTGGGTGCAACTCTTATTGCAGCAGTGTACTGGAAGGAATCCTACTCAAGGTCTCTTCTGATCTTGCCTAAGCCAAACCGTAAGGAGGCTGGTACTCTGGCGTAATCTTTTCTCGCTCTCTGGACCTCTGCGTCCTTAGTAAAACATCTTCTCAGAAGCTGGTCGCATCCCTGCGTCTCTGTATGCATGTCCGGCCTTTAATCTTAACGGGGTGTAGTAACAGCTCGTCTGCCCCTCGCACGAACTTCTTGTCCCGCTTGTCTGTATCATCGACCATTCGACGTCGCGTCTCTATCTGCGCACTGCATTGTCCTCGGCTACGGTCCATCCGAAGTCTCTAACACGGAATCGAAATCACGAACTCAGTATCTTCATCACTCAGTAGAAGATATCTAGCCGAACGCGTCCTCAGCGTGCATATCGCATCTCTGATGTCAGCGGAGTGGAACGCCATCTCGTCGAAATCTCGTGCGAACTCTTTACTCCACCTTGCTCCAATATCGACTGATTCGGACTCATCTCATCGTTGCTACACAGACTGCGCTCCGATGGCTATGCTCGTATCTGGAGTCTCCCAAGTAGTGTCCCATCACATGATATCCGAATGATGTCGAATCATCCGATCGACTCGTCAGAACCTCACAATCCCCCAAGAGCTCAACATCTCGGGTACAGTTTAATAGTATCGAGTACATACCACAGCATCGGTGGTCCAGCCGTAGAAGGGCAAACCCAAGCCTCACTAATGGCGCCGAGGAACTGCCGCAAACCCTAAGGTTCAAAGGCTTTCACACGGTCATTAAGTCGAGTTAGGGTTTCATTCTACTAGAGGGTCCATAGAATCGCTTGCTTGTCTTTCCGAATACTTTAAACTTGGAAAATGGGTTCCTGACATTCGACCGTCTCAATCGACTCTTAACGAATCTGCGTGAAGTCGCCTCTAGCTCTAATCAATCTATCTGATGACCTCGCATCGGGGTAAGCGAACGAACCACATGTCCTAGTCATTAATCCTCGGTGACTAGCGACTCACTATCATATCTCTAAGAATATGCTCATGCTGCAGTAGCTCCAATCATCTGGGCGATATCTCATCATTCGCAGCAACAACTGGCTCATTCGTCGGTACGCTAAGCAGCGCCTCAACCATCATGAATAAGCGATATACCAACGGTCATCACATCCTGGCTGGCCTCTGTCAGTGGCTCAATCCTCTGGTGCCGATCAGCACAACCGGGAAATCTCGCAACAGCGATCAATCCAACGCTCATGGCGCGAAAAAACAAAATACGAAGCCTCAATGCAACCGCATGTCTCTGGAATCACGCCCCGGTCAGCCCTCGTCCCCGACGAGCTCATGCTGACACAACTCGAGCCGTAGCTCACTCTGCCTGTGCAATCGCGGCAGCAAAACCATAACCAGTATCGATGAAGATAGATCATAGGAAGGAATATAATACGGTGCAAGGAAATGTACAACCTAAGGTTTCTTAAGTGGAGTGGCGTGTCGTAAGTATGCCGCGGAACATACCCACGGTACGTCACTCTACTTTAGTCACCTATTCCATCAACCAAGGGTCATCCTACACGACGAAAGTTCGGGTCTAATACCCCCTCGACTAAGTCTAAGTTCCGAAAGGTCAAGCCTAAGTTCCGTATATAAATAACGCCCTAGGCTCCACATAGTCAAACTCAGACTCGAACCAAGGTAAACCTAGCGCTCTGATACCAACTTTGTCACGACCCGAAAGAGCACGTGACTGGCCCTTGAACCATATGAAGTCTATAGGACCCCATCTGATCCAAGTAAGCCAAAAGCCCAGCAATCTAAAACCATTTAAAGAGTAAATAAGGAAAACTGGTTTTGAAAAGTAAAGAAATCATGTTTCGAAAATCAAGGTTTTTAAATAACTAAGCCGAATGTGTATTTTTAAAATGTGTGACCTTTCCTAAAAATTTCGGCAGAGTTTCCTTTGTAAAAACTGGCCCCGAACGGGGTACAACAAGAATAATATATAAAGAATGATAAAAGGCATCCCCAAGCGGGAGCTAGCTCTTCGTCAATCGACAGTCACAACCACGCAAGCAATAATAATATACAACGCCAAAGGGCAAGGATCAAAACCCAAAAAGAACTCAAAACAACCAGAAAACCGTAACACTACAAGCGCGACTCTAAGGTCGAAATAATACAACCCTGTTTTCTATGTCTGAAACAATATACAGGTTTTGGGTTGATGGAATTACTAGATACAATGAATAATACATGAACAATGGCGGTTCTGATACAAAAGAACCCACCTACCAACGCAAGTCACCCATATGGAAGCAGTGTGCCAGAAATGCCGCTATGGAATCTGTACGGCAAAAACCTGCAAGGACTGTGGCACGACGGGGGTGAGTTGCCAACTCGTGAATAGAAAATATCTACAAGCAGAGATCGAATGCATGACCCAACCTAGGTCAATACGATCAGATATACATATAAACCTCAATATGAATAAGTCTGAAATATGCTAAACTGGCAATGTAATCCCTATACATGAGTGCAGTGTCAAGTACTCGTGCCGGTGCCTCAGGTAATAGCATATCATAAATGTGAGGTACAATCAATGAAATCAATCTGCATGTACGTGGATCCCGTCCACTCGTCACCCAATGACAATAACCATCATGCATGTAAATATCATCAGCATATGCATGGAAACATGAGGATATAAACCACCTGTGTCCCTCGCGACATGATCAGTCGAAAATATTGCATATTTTAACCGGAAATTTCCCTATCATCTGCATACATATAGAAGTGTACGGTATTTATAATTCACATATTAGCAAATCGGTCACAGATTATCAGATTACATGTATTAGACCTTAAAACCAGTATTTCTAGGGAAATTGACTGCATTGCATGGCATCGCAATATTTCTATATGTCGCAACCCGTGTTTCGAAGTCTGTGCAGGAAAAGGAAAAGCTTGCTCGAACATTACACCGCTCAAAAGATACGTCAACTCACTAATTTCAGATATGGTATCAATCCAAAGGAGCAATCACAATTCAGCATATCAGACAAAGCCCTAAACAGCAGTCCAAGACCACACCAGAAGACCCAAAGTCCAAGCTCATCAAAGAGCCGCGGATCCGCAGCAATGGCTTGCTTGTGCCGCGGATCCGCGGTGGGTCCATGGAGTTAGCCTCCCAAATTTGCACCAAAACTCCTACATCAGAGGCTACAGTTCAGAAATACATCTCAGTTTCCAGAAGACTCCAGGGACTTCTACCAGATCAGCAAACACTTTGATCTACACTAAACTAGCCTATCATTCTAGAACTTTCCCCCTAAACCCTAGCTTAAACCCTAAGCTAGCTCCTAACAAACAACCTTCTAGAAGACTCAACAAACTTTTGGAGGGAACTACCATTTCAAACCTAAACCTAGGGTTTGGGAAGTCTATAAATAGAAGCCTAGACCTAGGGTGAGATGGAATAAGGAGAGTAGTGTGGAGAGAGATAGAATCAAACCATTTGTGATTCATTTTAGTTCATTTTAGCCAATCTCCTTCTTCATCTTCCTCTTCCACAAGTTTAGTGAGAGAACTTGTGTGAAACCCTAACCCTAATTCCAATCAAAATCAAGATTCCCGAGTACCCATTAAGCAAGAAGCCCTACAACCTTTACGAGCGAAGCCGATCTTCAACGGAGCAAGCGATCCGAGCCGATCCATGACTCACGAAGCCGAGCGACGCCCTATCAACAATCTAGATTCTTCCTCTTGTAGTTCTTGAAGGGAATGTAATCAAAATTGTTGAGATAAATAAAGGTGATATTCTTTTATCTTGTTTCCTTTAAATTCTGCATCATGATATCTTTACAATTCGTAAATATTTTCTGTGTGGTGATGTGTGAGTAAAACTCCGCTCGTCGAGGAGTCGAGACGGTCAATAGAATGATGATGTAACATAGCTTTAATCGATTCTTGAGTCCTACGAGTTTTGTAAACCCTAGCAAGTTCAAGAAACGACGACCCATTTTGTTTCGATGCTTTCTTGATTGACATCGTTCGAAATTGGGGAGTTATGATTGTTTCTTGAATTTGGTAGAGGCTAGAAAAGGAATGATATCGATGAAAGAACAAGGGTTATAGGATGAAACCCTAGTTTCACGAGAAAGCCCCAACTCTCGTCGATTATCATCAATCTAGTATCAATCCTTCGAAGGACAAGAACACGAAATCGTTAGATTACATCACGTCTATCGATCCGATCGATTCCTACGAGCCTCTTTTAGATTCTTGACTGTTGATTGGAAATATTATCGAAACCCAATTCTTGATTGTTTATCAGTTTCTTGATTCTTGATTAAACATCGTGACACCTGAATCAATTGATAAATTCTTGAATCATGTTTTCTTTTCTTGTCAATTAAGTTTTCAATTCAAGCATATCATAAAAACGAATCGTGCAATCCCTGTGGACGATCCGCACTCATTCATGAACTACAATTGACACCGTAGTTTGATTGCGGTCAAAACATTTTTTTGGTTGTGAAGTTCTTTATAAATTTTCTGAATACCGACACAAGAAACAGTTTCAATCAAATGGTACCGTTTTAGGAGACCTTTTGAATTGATTCATACTACACAACAGGAAAATCGATCAATCAAAATGGCGCCGTTGCCGGGGATCGCGCGCTAATTCGTTACATTTTATAGTTTGAATTGAAAGAATTATTCCATTGTTATTTTGAGATCAAAATTCGTGCAAACCCTAAACAATTTGTCGTGTTTCATTGCAAGGAGATCTGGAGCTTTCTGGAAATTGATAAAATTTTTTGGAAAATACCAGAGAGCTGAGGGAGGCAACATAAAGCATCTGTTGAAATCTTGTGAAGTGAACCCATCATGAAGCCGCGGAAGCGCGGCATTAGAGTGCATATGCGGCGGAACCGCCGCGCCTTTGGGGGTTCTCTGCAAAAATTTTAGTGCAGGTGACTTCTTGCTCTCTCCTCTCTCCTCTTTTTAGCTCCAATTAACACTTTGCTGCAGGATTCTTTGCAAATAATCGCAGCTCACAAATTGCAAAAGTAAATTGTCCGTGATTTTGTTTCTTGGTTGTTTGCATTCTAAATACGGATACTAAGGGGCACGACCAAATCCAAATTAGGTGGGGATTTCATTACCCTTCCTAGGCCCCGAAAATCACCAAACTTGCATCCGCATTGACCCACATTAACTAAAAGAAATCTAGAGATGACTCTAAGGACTGTCGCGCTCAATTAGGACAGAAGAGGGCCGTGGGTAATTCATTGCTTATCCGCGTTTTCTTGTGGTGCCTAAGGCGAGTGTGTCTAAGGCTAGTGGTTTTTAATTAGGCCCACTACTTACGTAGTGGAGTACCTTCCCACTTACCTGGCACTTATCCGGCCACAGGGGAACAAAGAGGCAGTGGAGGATTCTATCCTGCGACTTGTCTTTGGCAGTTAGGAGCGGTCTAGAGCCGGACCTAGGTGACCACTAGATTCTAGGGTTTGTGTGCTGCATTTGTTTTGTCGCATCAATTTTTTTCAAAATCCGTCCCTTTTTCAAAAGCAAACACCGCATTCATTTACCCCTAATTATAAGCCAACGCTGCCACTTGTACTAACCCTTTTTAGTACAAGATAGGCTGGACACGGGATTCTAGTGCCCGTTTAGTCCGCGTACCCCTTATCGACTCCGAAGTCGATATTTCTCCATTTACCATTTCTTTACCTACTACCACACCCACACCGATGGACCCGAATCCATCAAACTTCTTTAACCCTAATCTGCCGCCGTCCGTTGGTGCGCAGAATCCTCCCCACATTTCTCTCCAGGAAAGATGCTATCCACATAGAGGTCCTCTTTCGACCTGCTTATCCACACCACCAGCCAATGGGGATAACTTTGAAATTAAGCCCCAGTATATCAATCTTTTACCCAAATACCACGGACTCGAGACTGAGGACGCTTACGTTTTCTTTACCAAATTTGAAAACGTATGCGCAATGATGGGTACGTCACAACTTTCAGTGGATGCGATGCGTCTACGACTTCTTCCATTTACATTGTACGATATAGCCGAGAAGTTGCTATATAACACTACCGCACATTCTATTACAAATTGGGAAGAATTCGTCGCTGCATTCCTTAAGAAATTTTACCCAATCCAAAAGACAGCTCGAATCCGTAGCGAACTGAATCAATTTGCCCAGCTCCCTACCGAACCATTTTCAAAATACTTTGAACGTTTCAAGGATCTATTGGTTCAGTGTCCTCATCACGGCATCCCGAGATGGGAGCTTTGCCGAATTATATATGAGGGCAGTAACCCTAACACTAAACAGAGCCTTGAAAACATGTGTCAAGGTACTTTTTTGACTAAGGATGATGGGGAAGCTTGGCGATATTTAGAAGAGTTCGCTGAAAAATCACTACAGTGGGAGAGTGGAATCCAACCATTGAATAGGGGTGGCGTTCACCAAATAGATGTGCCCATAGGTGTTCGAGCTGAAATGACAGCAATGCAAAAGAAGCTCGACGCTATGGAACACAAATTTGCAGCAGCCTCCCTAAACCCAATATCGCTCCCCAAAACTGTTTGTGGGTGCTGTTCTGATCCGTCACATTTAACGGAAGAATGTCCATTAAACTCTGCGTTTCAAGGTCACGAGCATTCTAATGCCGCATTTCAAAGACCTCGAAACGATCCATATTCTTCCACGTACAATCAGGGTTGGAGGAATCACCCGAATTTCGCTTGGAACCAAAATCAATCTCAAAACACGGTTCCAAACAAGAATAATTTTCAAAGGGCTCTTCCTCCACCACAACAGCAACCCCTTCAACTCATTCAGCACCCCTACCAGTCAAAAAATTTCCAAAACCAGGGCAACAATCCTGCACAGTCTAATCCTATGCAGTTGTCCGGTTCTGACGATTTCTCTCAATTCACTCAAACCATGAAATCACTTTTATCAAATTTCATAGAGGTTTCGACTGAGGTTAAATCTTCCGTCAGTGAGATAAAGAAAAACTCAACGTCCCAAGCTGAGAGTATCAGATCGATGGAAGCTGAAATCGTACGCCTCAAAGCCGAAATGAGTGCGAGAGAAAAAGGGAAACTTCCCTCTCAACCCCTACAGAATCATGGGCATTACAATGTAAATGCCATCACAACGTTGAGATTGGGAAGAGTGCTGAATAATAATGTCGGGGAAGATATTGATAATACTGAAAATCATATCAACACCCCGGCTGAGACCTTTCCACACACACACACTTCTCCTTCTGATCCTTCTTCTTCTACCATACCACCTTCTCACGAGCCTATTCTCCAGTTCCCTTTAGGCTCAACACCTTCACCCAACCCTTATAGTTCTCCACAGACAGTCCCCACACCTCTTTTGGGACCTCGTCTACCCCCTTTTCCTTCTCCTATGATGGACCCTGCGCTTATTGCGAAAGCTCCTTACCCGAACCGGTTAAGGGGTAACAGAACGAGTCCTCATATGGAGAAAATTATAGAAATGTTCAAACAGGTTAACATCAATATCCCTCTCCTAGATGCGATTCAACAAGTCCCCGCTTATGCGAAAATTCTTAAGGACTTATGCACTAGGAAGAGGAAGACTCAAGTGCCGAAGAAGGTCTTTATGTCTAATAATATCAGCACCGCTTTTATTCCCCAGCTACCAAAGAAACGAAAGGACCCAGGATGTCCTACAATATCAATTTCTATTGGGGGTAAAAACATAAATCGTGCTCTTTTAGACCTTGGCGTGAGTGTTAACCTGCTCCCTTATTCTGTATATGAGCAACTAGGGATTGGAGAGCTGAAACCTGCTCACTGCACTCTCCAGATGGCAGACCGATCTATCACCAAACCAAGGGGTGAATTAGAGGATGTGTTGATAAAGGTCGGGGAATTTGTTTTCCCTGTAGACTTCATTGTACTTGACACACATCCTGTAGCAAACCCCCGGGGCCAAATTCCGGTGATTTTAGGTCGTCCTTTCCTTGCCACTTCCAACGCTGTTATAAACTGTAGAAACAGTTCAATGAACTTATCATTTGGAAATATGACCATTGAACTAAATATCCACAAAGTTGGAAGTCAGCCATCAGAACCCTCTGCTCATATTTTAGATGTGTGCTCTGTCCATGAGATCGCTCCCGATAGTTGTGGAACTGAGGAACTTTGCTTTACTGATCTCGATGACATTACCACTTCTCTGTTTGACTTTGCACAAGATCTTAGTGAGGACACTTCACCTACACTTGAGTCCTGCACTTCTGACTTTTCTCCACCCGAGTCTGTATCTTTCACAGGCTCTGAGTTTCTTTGTAAATCCAAAAATCAATCTATGATACCTCCTTCTATCATTTCTCCGCCCGAGCTAGATCTAAAAATTTTACCTTCTCACCTTAAATATGCATATCTAGGTGAGAAGGAGACTTTACCGGTTATAATATCCGCTTCTCTTGCATCAGAGCAAGAAAATGCACTTTTATCGGTATTGAGATCTAACAAAGAGGCGTTTGGTTGGAGTATGGCGGACATCAAAGGGATTAGTCCCTTGATAGTTGAACATCATATACATGTGATGGATGATGCCAGACCAACCCGAGAACCACAGAGATGGTTGAATCCCGTCATGAAGGAGGCGGTCATGAAAGAGATCGTCAAATGCTTAGATATTGGTATTATATACCCCATCTCCGATGGCCAGTGGGTGAGTCCTATACATGTCGTTCCTAAGAAATCCGACATCACAGTTATCACCAATGAGGCGAATGAGTTGATTCAGACACACGCCCAAACTGGGTGGCGTGTATGCATCGATTATAGAAAACTCAACGCTGCCATGAGGAAAGACCATTTTCCTCTACCATTCATTGATCAGATGCTGGAACGCTTAGCGGGACGACAGTACTATATTTTTATGGACGAATACTCAGGCTATAATCAGGTCCCCATCGCCAAAAAGGATCAAGATAAAGCCACTTTACTTGTCCTTTTGGTACCTTTGCTTATAGTGGCATGCCCTTCGGGCTATGCAATGCTCCCGCTACCTTTCAGCGGTGTATGATGGGGATAGTCTCTGATATGGTAGAGAACTTCCTGGAGATCTTTATGGACGACTTCTCGATTTTTGGAGACTCTTTTTCTGATTGCCTTGCGAATCTTGACGCTGTTCTTACTCGTTGCAAAGAGAAGAACTTGACTTTGAACTAGGAAAAATGCCACTTTATGGTCCAAGAAGGAATTGGTCTTGGACATGTCATTTCACAGAAAGGCATTGAGGTTGACAGAGCTAAACTAGATGTCATTCAAAACCTCCCTCATCCCAAAAGCGTCAAAGATATTCGTTCTTTCCTTGGCCATGCGGGCTTTTATAGGAGATTCATTAAGGACTTTAGCAAAATTGCTAGACCTTTAACTCTTCTCCTGGCCAAGGATACGACCTTCCATTTTGACTCGGATTGCGAGACAGCTTTCGACTCACTTAAACACTCACTCACTTCAGCCCCCGTTTTATCATCACCAAACTGGGACTACCCCTTGTAGGGTTCCTAGGCACTCTTGTGAAGGTTCATAAGGCATCAAATATGCCCGGATAAAATTTTAGACGTGCCGAACAACCCAAAGCCGGGAACTTTGCTAGATTATTAGGGTTTAACATGCAAGATGATAACTTTTATCTAAGTGTGAGGGAGTACAACCTTTGTAGTCCGCTCCTTCACTTAACAAGCTCCGAGTAGAAGTCCCTTTGCCGCGATCCACGATCTCCCGGACTCATGATAGGCTCCACGACTCGAAAGATCCATGCTTGCTTGAAGTATTCCAAATCTCCGATGATCTACCTCGAAGTTGCAAAGACTCAAGCTTTCTCACTCTAAAGAGATGAACACACTAATCTCATGGGCTAGATGAGATGAGGATGAGAGAGTAGTATTTTTGCTTTCTTATTATACCATTTTCTTTCTTTTTATACCATTTTCTCATATTTATTCATCACTTAAAGATTTTTCTAGCAAGCTTTTCAAGAGAGAAGAAGATGATAATGGAAAATCAATAATAAGATTAATCCTTTTGTGATGAATAGAAAGAAGCTATATGATTGATTTGTAAACCATGGTCAAGGATGAGTGGCTAGGAATTAGTAGAGAATAAACTAGAGTTAGGGTTTGGTTGGGTTAAGAATGTGTCATCCTAAAATATCCTAAGAATGACAAAAGAATAAAGCTTCTAGAAGGTGCATGAAGCATCCAACCCTAATCAAACCCTAACCTCAATTAATCATCCTTAAACATGTTTAACAATTAATCATATCATGTCACAATAATATATATCACATATATATTATATATTTGCAACAAAAGAAAATAATACAATTAACATATATCGCATATATATCAATGTATCATCCAGTGAGAAAATGAAATAATAAAGCGAGCCAATATTAGATAATGTAATACAATATATCATATATATTATTATACATTAAATCATCGAATCAACACTTGATCCGACGATCCGGCTATATCGAATATTACCGACTAATATACCATGTACCGATTCATCGAATCAACACTTGATCCGATGACCCGGTTCATTTCTAAATATCGCGAGAATATAATACGGTATCCCATATCGCATTATTCTCGGTCCTGCGCATATCACATATGTGCCACTACTCCGTTTCGCCTGAGCCAATAAACCTTTGTGTAGGACTCTAAAGAATCGTCAATACGCCGGTAGCAGGTGATGATCATATCAAACACCCACAAGCTGCAAGCGGTCAGCTAAACGTAACAGCCACCCAGGTATTGAGCAATCAGAAGATCAACAAGCTAGCCTGTGCGTTCTCCTGTGAATCCAACCAGTAACACTCCCGTACAGTCCGGTCTGTTCGTCTGATATGTCGCATATCAAGTCTAGGGGTGGTATACGTCAGACCCCAGTAACCGATAAGTCGTGTCGATGTGTGGCTTATAACGGGTCGAGAAACTACTAGTAACACTTAACGGTAAATCTCCATATCAGCCCTGGCCAGGGACTTCCAGTTATAGCCAATCGAACACAGCACAACATCAACTCCCTATACCGGGAGAGACGAATCCCCTCCTATCGCTCATTGCCTCCATGTGATTCGGGACTACACCCAAAAGCCACCGTTTTGCACGCCCTCTTGGACGTGGTAAGGTGGAAATCAAAGCACAGTGGGAATCACACAAGACTCCATGACGATCTCGGGTCTACAGATTACCCTGTACCAGTGTCACCGGAGAACTGCCATCTGATATGTGGTATATCACCATCTGGGAATTCTCGGCGAGTCCGTCCAGTGTACCCAGTCTCCACTGAGCACCCGTAAACCATCTCTGATGTCTAACACCGATGGATATGGGATCATCCATCGCCCATCATATGGGTCAAGATGCGTATACGCTAGTCTACTCTAGTGTATCGATGCCCTGTCTCGATATACCCTCGACTAGGAACAGTTATAGGATGTACTCATCGACTATCGCGGCCCTACTAGTATGATCTCATCATAGTCCCAGTAGTCGAGTACAAATCCTAAGGGCTTTATCAACAGGTGAGAGTAAAACAGTAAACCAATACAAGTCAACATGTTAAGATAAAGTGAAACCAAATAGTATACTATCATGATGAGCAAGAAAGTCTTCTCTATATATAACCAAGCATCCATTATAATATACATCATATGTACAACAATGGCTTCTAGGGCATATACATAACTAACAATCTCCCACTTGCACTAAGGCCAGCTGCTGTAGTATCGCATACCTAGCATCCCGAATAATCTCTCAAACTGTATCTGGGGAATAGCCTTCGTGAATGGATCCGCAGTGTTGTCCTTCGTATCTACTCTCCTGACCTCGATCTCCCAGCGATCAACTATCTACCTGATCAGGTGATACCGCCTCAGAATATGTCTGGACTTTTGATGGGATCTGGATTCCTTGGCCAATGCCACAGCTCCATTGTTATCGCAATACAAAGGTATTGGATGCTCAATGGATGGAACTACACCAAGTTCACTAATGAACTTCTTGATCCAGACAGCCTCTTTGGCAGCATCGTTGGCAGCGATGTATTCAGCCTCCATCGTTGAGTCTGCAACGGTATCCTGTTTGGAACTCTTCCAACATACCGCCCCTCCATTGAGGGCAAAGACAAAACCCGAATGCGACTTAGAGTCGTCCTTATCACTTTGGAAGCTGGAATCGGTAAAGGACTCCACCTGGAGTTCGCCGTTACCATACACCAAGAACATCACCTTAGTCCTTCGCAAGTACTTGAGAATGTTCTTCACAGCAGTCCAGTGACTCTTTCCAGGATCTGCTTGATACCGACTCACTACACTTAGTGAGTATGCTACATCGGGTCTGGTACACAGCATCGCATACATGATAGAGCCTACTGCCGAAGCATAGGGTATCCTTTGCATGCGAGCTCTCTCCAAATCAGTCTTGGGAGACATCTCTTTGGACAGAGTGAGTCCAGAGATCGTGGGTTGGTTCCCACGCTTGGATTCTTCCATGCTAAACCTCTTTAGTATGGTGTCAATGTACCTGGATTGGGACAATCCCAGTATCCGTTTAGATCTATCTCTATAGATCATGATTCCCAATATGCAGGAGGCATCACCTAGATCTTTCATTGAGAATCTCTGTGATAAGAAGAGCTTGACTGATTGCAGCATAGGAATATCATTTCCTATCAAGAGTATGTCATCCACGTACAATACGAGGAAGACAACCTTACCCTCTGCTACCTTCTTATAGATACAAGGTTCATCTATATTTTTGATGAAGTCAAACTCTTTGACTACAACATCAAAACAGATGTTCCAACTCCTCGATGCTTGCTTTAACCCATAAATGGATTTAAGCAGCTTGCACACCTTTCCGCTGCTCCCACTATCTACGAAGCCCTCTGGTTGAGTCATGTACACGCACTCTTCTAAATCACCGTTTAGAAAGGCGGTCTTAACATCCATTTGCCAGATTTCGTAGTCATGGTATGCAGCAATGGCAAGTAAGATCCGGATGGACTTAAGCATAGCCACTGGAGAAAAGGTTTCGTCATAGTCCACACCTGGTCGTTGACGAAAACCCTTTGCTACAAGTCTTGCTTTGAAAGTCTCAACTTTTCCATCTACACCAAATTTCCTTTTAAAAATCCACTTGCTCCCAATGGGTTTTACACCTTCAGGAGCATTTTCCAAAATCGATACTTTATTGGTGTACATGGATTCCATCTCAGATCGCATTGCATCCAGCCATTTCACAGAGTCACCACTCGTGATGGCCTGCTCGAAGCTAGTCGGGTCATCATCATCTATGATGCAATCTTCGCTTCCACCATCAATGAGAAAACCGTAGTATCTCTCAGGTGGACGAGAAACCCTGCTAGATCGGCGGAGAGGCTGGGGTTCGTCTGGTACTAGTGAATCCTCTGGTTCCATTAAATCATCTGCCGTAGTTTGTGTTGCTGGAACCTTTTCCAGTTCTACCTCATTGCCATCAATTTCTTTCATAAGAAAACCCTTTTCTAAAAAAGTGGCATGTCGAGAAACAAACACTTTTTGTTCCTCGGGGTGGTAGAAGATATACCCTCGCGAATGTTTGGGATATCCAATAAACTTACATAAGACAGATCTTGCCTCGAGCTTGTCCGGATTTTGTCTTTTGACATAGGCTGGACAACCCCATATCTTAATATACATAAGAGATGGTCTCTTCCCTTTCCATATCTCATATGGAGTTATAGGCACTGATTTGGTAGGAACCATATTCAATAGATGTATGGCTGTCTCAAGCGCATACCCCCAGAAGGAAATAGGTAACTCAGCCTCGCTCATCATAGAGCGTACCATATCTAATAGGGTGCGATTCCTCCGCTCAGATACACCGTTGTGCTGTGGCGTATAAGGAGGAGTAAGCTGAGAGAGAATCCCATTCTCTTTTAGATAATCTAAAAACTCACCGCTTAAGTATTCACCTCCTCGATCAGATCGAAGAATCTTAATACTTTTGCCCGTTTGGTTTTCTACTTCGTGCTTATATTCTCTGAATTTCTCAAAAGCTTCAGACTTGTGTTTCATCAGAAACACATGTCCGTATCTAGAGAGATCGTCAGTGAATGTAATGAAGTAGGAAAAACCGTTCCTGGCATGCGTAGACATGGGACCGCATACATCACTATGTATCAGTCCTAAGAGTTCGGTAACTCTTTCTCCGTGTCCACTAAACGGAGCTTTGGTCATTTTTCCTTTGAGACATGAATGGCAAGTATCATAAGATGATAATTCGAACGGATTCAAATAACCATCCTTATGTAACTTAGCCAGTCGTGTCGCATTGATATGACCAAGTCTACAATGCCACAAGTAGGATTCGTTCATATCTGAACTTTTCCTCTTGTGTGTGTTTTGTATATTCAGGACTGTATTCTGATTTAGAATGAATATGCCATTATGTAACGAGCCTGATGCAATCAACTTTTGATTTAGGAATATGTTCATAACATTATCCTGTACTACAAAATTATATCCCTCTTTACTCAATAAAGAAACTGATATAATGTTGCACATCATGTTCGGTATATAATAGCACTCATTTAGAATTAGTGTATTACGACTTGGTAATACAAGGTGATATTCGCCAACTGCTTTGGCTACAATACTTGCACCGTTCCCTACTTGAACGGAATGATCACCTTTTCCCAGTTCTCTACCTTTTCGTAGCCCATGTAACTGTTTACATATGTGGGATCCTGATCCGGTATCTAATACCCAGGACGTAGGGTGAACTGAGAAACAGTTCTCAATAACTAACACACCCGAAGAAGATGCATCAACATGCATGTTCTTTTGGGCGGCGTGAGAATCCAGATATTCTCCTGTTTCCTGTTCAGTCTTATTACTCTTATAAGAAAGAACGGGTCTAACGTTCCCTTGCTCAGTACAATAATCGGGTTCAGTCAATACATCCATATTATTATCTTGATTATGGCCTGACATGGTCGCTACCTGGAGAGAGAGAGAGAAGAAAACTCTTTAGCGTATGCTCTTGCAAGATTAGATTGGTTATTATCTTATCTAATCAGGATGTCTCCCACTGTTTTTATCAAATCTACCTTAAAACCCTAAAAGGTAAGATTAGCCGGGATTAATTACACCCTACAATTTCGTCAATCTTTCAGCCAGATCAGTGTCGGTACTTTGAGGGAGGTTCCCCGTGCTTTCGCACGGACCTAATTAAAGTAAACCTCGTTTTCCCAGAGGCGTAACCCCGTTAACACTTTTCTAGACACCTATTTGAATGACTAATTGTCCTGTGTAAAACTCTCCCAGGAGTAACACTTACTCGCAGTGGGTATCGGGATCCAACTATCTCATAGGAGGTATGCAATCTCATTGCAAATTTCAACGCTTGAAATTCCCCATAAAGCTTTTGTCCCTAGCGTCCCATGACCTTGACGAAGGCCAAACTACCCATAGGGCGCTAGTCAAGTTCAACCCGTTCATTTCTTGATTGAATTAAACCCACCCGTACGACCCTTGACGAAGGCCAAACTACGCCGTACGAATACCCTAATCCAATCGCATCGTATGCTAGCAGATAAGTACTAGTTAGCTAACGTACACTACGCCCTGACGAAGGCCAAACTACCGTAGCACGAATACTAAGTAGTATTTATCTGAAATGACGGAGGGCTACGCAGGTTTTTCAGAAAACCCTGAGCGTAATGAACTTGATATCGTTGTAGAATCATGTGTTTTTGAAAAGGAGTGTTTTTTAGGCTTTTCTTAGTTTTGCTAAAGGGGTCACTCCCGGTGAAGGGATCGTCGGCCCTTTCCTCATTGAATAAGGTGCAGGATATATCATATATACCGCTGTGCAAAGCAAAACACTAAAAGCAATCAAAAGACAAACCGCGTTTTTGTAGCATCTGCCAGTTTTGCTAAAGGGGTCACTCCCGGTGAAGGGATCGTCGGCCCTTTCCTCATCGAATAAAGTGCAGGATATATCATATATATCACTGTGCAAAACAAAACTGTAGCTACCTCTTTTATAAAGTTTTGATTCTACAACTTCTTTAGGTTTCTTTTCTTTTATTAATCTCATTAATAAAAATCCCATCAGCTTATGCTTCCTAAGCATCACAGAAGAAACGAAAGCAGTAATATTTATATATCAGCATATATATATAGTATAAGCATTCGTCTCAGGCAGTAATATGATCTAATCACAGAACATTGCAGCAGAAGAACATATATGAAATATTGGATATACTAGGACGTCCTTGTTTTCAATACGAGCCTGTATAAAACACGGATTCCACGGTCGCGACGAATAGCCAAACCCACATCCCAAGACCCCTACGAGAGCGGCAAGTAACACTGCCAATTCTAGGGTTAGGAGACCCGGTCTCGACTCCTCGAGATGGCCTCCCACTGGACCCTAGAACCCGGTTACTTGTGCTCCCCTCCTTGGGTCTACCTAATGCGGAAAAGTAAATAATATACACTGGTGACAGCAACCGCAACCTGGAAGTGCGCCAAATAAAAGAATATTACATTACAAATGAATTTTACATGAATGAAAATAAAAAACCCTCATCTCACATAAAACCCCCGGCTATTCAGAACGCGACGATCCAATATAACATATCACAGCAACACATAATATCTCATATCATCAACGTAAGTAAATATGCGCATCCCAATTTTCGTTGACATATAGCAACCAAACCGGCGATATCACATATTACACTTACGGTCACAGAAAAGAAAGTGTAAAACTACAACATTTGGAATCCACAATCACTTTATACATCGTAAATCCGAAATATCACATACTTCGCATTTCATGCCTAACTCTATGAATTCCACATATTGTATCACATTCCAGATAAATAGACAATATTAAACTTTCCGAACAGATAATCAAACACCCAAAACTTCCCAAAGTGCTCAAATCTTGAGCGGAGTTCAAATAATCCCAGAATATGTCACAGTACCGGTGATCCAGCCGCAGAAGGGTCAAGCCAACGCCTCACATGTGGCACGCCGTACTGCCCCAAACCCGAAGGTTCAAAAGGCAGTTCAAGACGGTCAAATAATCGAGTTAAGGTTTGTTGTCTTCTAGAGGGTCCACCGCTTAACTTGTACAATTTTTCTGAAAGATTTAAACCCGAAAAAATTTCAACACTTGAAAGTTTGCCGTACCGGGAAACAGTGAGTTAATGATATCCGTTCAAATAGTTTAACAGTTTCAAAATATCCGGAAAGAAATACGAACTTAAATATTCCGATCGAATCTACGATTACAAAATAAACCCCAGAATTATTAACAGTTAAAACAGATTAAAAATACCCAGAAAACTCAACAAGTACCTACGGACATTACCATAAAAGCCACGTGTCGCCAATCGATGAAGCCGCCGCGGAACCGCCGCGCAAGCCTGCTTGCGCCGCGGTTCCACCGCCGTTTGGTCGAGTTGGGGGCTCGGGTTTTATGGTAATTCTTAGAATTCCCTGCTGATTTTTTTACATATTTTTAATTCAGAAAAATCCCAAAATTTAAAAAATTTCCAGAGAGGGGTCTAGTTTCGTCGTTTCGGGTTCGATCGGAGTTTTAACTTCGTAAACACATCGCCTAATGCTCTAGCTAGGCTCTGATACCACTGTAGGGTTCCTAAGCACTCTTGTGAAGGTTCATAAGGCATCAAACATGCCCGGATAAAATTTTAGACGTGCCGAACAACCCAAAGCCGGGATCTTTGCTAGATTATTAGGGTTTAACATGCAAGATGATAACTTTTATCTAAGTGTGAGGGATTACAACCTTTGTAGTCCGCTCCTTCACTTCACAAGCACCGAGTAGAAGTCCCTTTGCCGCGATCTACGATCTCCCGGACTCATGAGAGGCTCCACGACTCGAACGATCCATGCTAGCTTGAAGTATTCCAAATCTCCGATGATCTACCTCGAAGTTGCAAAGACTCAAGCTTTCTCACTCTAAAGAGATGAACACATTAATCTCATGGGCTAGATGAGATGAGGATGAGAGAGTAGTATTTTTGCTTTCTTTTTATATCATTTTCTCATATTTATTCATCACTTAAAGATTTTTCTAGCAAGCTTTTCAAGAGAGAAGAAGATGATAATGGAAAATCAATAATAAGATTAATCCTTTTGTGATGAATAGAAAGAAGCTATATGATTGATTTGTAAACCATGGTCAAGGATGAGTGGCTAGGATTTAGTAGAGAATAAACTAGAGTTAGGATTTGGTTGGGTTAATAATGTGTCATCCTAAAATATCCTAAGAATGACAAAAGAATAAAGCTTCTAGAAGGTGCATGAAGCATCCAACCCTAATCAAACCCTAACCTCAATTAATCATCCTTAAACATGTTTAACAATTAATCATATCATGTCACAATAATATATATCACATATATATTATATATTTGCAACAAAAGAAAATAATACAATTAACATATATCGCATATATATCAATGTATCATCCAGTGAGAAAATGAAATAATAAAGCGAGCCAATATTAGATAATATAATACAATATATCATATATATTATTATACATTAAATCATCGAATCAACACTTGATCTGACGATCCGGCTATATCGAATATTACCGACTAATATACCATGTACCGATTCATCGAATCAACACTTGATCCGATGACCCGGTTCATATCTAAATATCGTAAGAATATAATACGGTATCCCATATCGCATTATTCTCGGTCCTGCGCATATCACATATGCGCCACTACTCCATTTCGCCTGAGCCAAGAAACCTCTGTGTAGGACTCTAAAGAATCGTCAATACGCCGGTAGCAGGTGATGATCATATCAAACACCCACAAGCTGCAAGCGGTCAGCTAAACGTAACAGCCACCCAGGTATTGATCGATCAGAAGATCAACAAGCTAGCCTGTGCGTTCTCCTGTGAATCCAACCAGTAACACTCCCGTACAGTCCGGTCTGTTCGTCTGATATGTCGCATATCAAGTCTAGGAGTGGTATACGTCAGACCCTAGTAACCTATAAGTCGTGTCGATGTGTGGCTTATAACGGATAGAGAAACTACTAGTAACACTTACCAGTAAATCTCCATATCAGCCCTGGCCAGGGACTTCCAGTTATAGCCAATCGAACACAGCACAACATCAACTCCCTATACCGGGAGAGACGAATCCCCTCCTATCGCTCATTGCCTCCATGTGATTCGGGACTGTACCCAAAAGCCACCGTTTTGCACGCCCTCTTGGACGTGGTAAGGTGGAAATAAAAGCACAATGGGAATCACACAAGACTCCATGACGATCTTGGGTCTACAGACTACCCTGTACCAGTGTCACCGGAGAACTGCCATCTGACGTGTGGTATATCACCATCTGGGAGTTCTCGGCGAGTCCGTCCAGTGTACCCAGTCTCCACTGAGTACACATACACCATCTATGATGTCTAACACCGATGGATATAGGATCATCCATCGCCCATCATATGGGTCAAGATGCGTATACGCTAGTCTACTCTGGTGTATCGATGCCCTGTCTCGATATACCCTCGACTAGGAACAGTTATAGGATGTACTCATCGACTACCGCGGCCCCACTAGTATGATCTCATCATAGTCGCAGTAGTCGAGTATAAATCCTAAGGGCTTTATCAACATGTGAGAGTAAAACAGTAAACCAATACAAGTCAACATGTTAAGATAAAGTGAAACCAAATAGCATACTATCATGACGAGCAAGAAAGTCTTTTCTATATATAACCAAGCATCCATTATAATGTATATCATATGTACAACAATGGCCTCTAGGGCATATACATAACTAACACCCCTTTGAGCTGATGTGTGACGCATCTGATTTTGCAGTAGGTGCAGTCTTAGGACAACACATCGAAAAGATGCCACACGTGATTTACTATGCAAGTAAGACCCTGAATGATGCGCAAATCAATTATACAACCACAGAGAAAGAACTTTTAGCGGTTGTATTTTCATTAGAAAAATTCAGGCCTTACTTAATCGGCTCACCTATAGTTGTGTATACTGACCATTCCGCTTTAAAACATCTTCTGGCGAAGAAAGATGCAAAAGGTCGACTAATACGTTGGATCCTTCTGTTACAAGAATTCGATCTTGTTATCAAAGATAAGAAAGGATGTGAAAACGTAGTAGCTGACCACCTTTCACGCATCGTTTCTTCCCTTATGACCCTGCCGATCAATGACTCGTTTCCTGACGAACAACTCTTGAGCGTATCCAGTGAACCATGGTTCAGGGATATTGTGAACTATCATGCCACGGGACTTATACCGAGCGATTGGTCAAAACAGGACAAATACTATTTTCTATCCCAAGAAAAACACTATTACTGGGACGAGCCCTATTTGTTTAAATATTGTCCTGATCAGATCATTCGCCGGTGCGTCCCAAATGAAGAGTTCAAGAGTGTTCTTTCTTTTTGTCATGATCAGGCTTGTGGGCATCACTTTGGTGCTAGAAAAACAGCGGAAAAGGTTTTGCAATGTGGATTTTATTGGCCGACCTTATTCAAGGACGCATTTGAGCATTGCAAAACCTGTACACAAAGTCAGTATACGGGTAGAATATCCCAGAGGAATGAAATGCCTCAGCAACCCATTTTGGTTGTTGAAATGTTCGATGTGTGGGGTATAGATTTTATGGGTCCTTTTCCTAACTCCTTTAGGAATCTGTACATATTGCTGGCGGTTGATTATGTCTCAAAGTGGGTAGAAGCCATTCCATGTCGCACTAATGACAAGAAAGTTGTCATTAAGTTCTTAAAAGAGAATATCTTTTCGCGATTTGGACACCCACGCGCTATCATTAGCGATAATGGGACACACTTCTGCAACAGGTCTTTCGAGACTCTGATGCGGAAATACTCAATCAACCACCGACTTTCTACACCCTATCACCCCCAAACAAGCGGGCAGGCTGAAATCTCAAACAGACAAATCAAACTTATCCTGGAGAAAACTGTTGCTAAAAATAGAAAAGACAGGTCGACCAAATTGACGGATGCTCTTTGGGCATTCAGGACTGCATATAAGACCGACCTAGGAATGTCTCCATATAGGATAGTATTTGGAAAAACATGTCATTTACCTGTCAAGATAGAGCATAAAGCATTGCGGGCTATAAAGGAAATAAATTTTGATCTAAACCTTGCTTGCAACTTTCGGAAGTTGCAACTTAACGAGCTAAGCGAACTCCGCGATGAAGCTTATGATAACGCTGTAATCACAAAGAATAGGACTAAGGTTTTTCACGATAAAAACATTTTAAGGAAAACATTTTCACCTGGTCAACAAGTCCTTCTTTATGATTCACGATTACACCTTCACGCGGGTAAGCTCCGATCTCGATGGAAGGGACCTTTTGTTGTGCGGTCTGTATACCCGCACGGGGCAGTAGAAGTTGAAAATGTTAAAAACGGCACTGTTTTCAAAGTAAATGGATATAGATTAAAGCCGTATTTTTCCACTGACCCCACGGAGGAGCTCTTGTTCTTACAAGAGCCAGTTTATTTGGATTAAAATTCCTCCGTCTCACCTTCATATCCTATATATCATTGCATCATCTTTTGAATGAAGGTGAGTGAAAAGATAAGTTTGGGGAAAGTTTTTCACTTATATATTTTGCCCCCACTAATAATTCCTCCCAGACTTACAGGTTTTATAGATATAACTGTCGGCAACAGTGAGGACACTGTTGAAAACAAGTTTGGGGGAGGTTTGTGCTTATTTTTGCATCATTTGCATATCATTTGCATAAGCACAAAACATTTTTTTTTAAAAAAATCTATAAAAATTGAAAATTTTTCAAAACCCATAAAAATTTTAAAATTTTCAAATATAAAAATAATTTTAATATTTACACTTTTTTGTATATAAATAAGATAATGAAAGTTTAGATAGTGAAAAATTACATCCATGAGATTAGAAAAATTTAAGAAAACTAAGAAAATTAGAAGTTTTCTTATACGAACTAGTAATAAGTAGTTATGAGCCGTTGTCCCAAGGGTTAGTAAGATGAAAGACGTCACTAATCTGAGGATAAAAATAAGTCTGAAAAATAGTTTTTATTCTGGAAGCCAAACATTTTGAACGTTGCTACCCTGCTATTCGCACTTATACACGTCTTGAAGCCTGGGATAGTAGAGGATACCTTGAAATGCTCTTGTCTTAAAGCCGATGTATGAAGGAAATAAAAAAAAATGAATAAAAATATAAAGTGGTGAGAAAAATGGACACTGGTTTTGTTATCACCAAGGACAATAAAAAAATGTATAGCGAGGGTGCTTCTTCACCTAGTGCCCTAAGGCCAACTGGTCTGGGAGTCACTGCTATGCCTGAGGTGGTGCAAGACGAGGAAAATACACCAAGTAAGAAAGCACAGGAGTAATCGGTCGGTTAGTACCTCAAGAAGTATTAACGGTCGCATGAAAGTGTGTGAGCAATCTCATCTAAATATTCATTAATTAAAAAGTACTGAGGCTGATGGGCAAGAGTATGATAGCTTGAATTGAATTCTCCGGGTGTAGGGATGTCTTTACATAGACGCAGGGTTATATGATCGATGTTTGGAAAACAGATAGGAATGAAGAATAAGACGATGTTTTATTGAGGGAGGATGTGATTTCTGACATCTTTTCAAGACCATTAAGATAGGGCTCATGACAACCGAAAAGCTAACTTAGTTGGAAACCCTAATTTTCAAAGTCTTTCTTTTACAATTCTTTTCTTCAAATGTAATATTCATGATCTTGCTTTTATTATTGGATTTTGTGGGTGCAATCCGCTGAAAACTCTCAGGAGACAACACTCCTTCTACTAGGGACACCTAGAGGTTTAAAGGCTTGTTGCACATGCTCAGTGCAATCGTGTTGCCTACAAAAGTGTGCTAGTTAGTTTTTCTCTTTCTTTATTTTCTCCTTCTCTTTTTAATAAAACATTCGCTCGAGACGATCGAAATTAAGTTTGGGGGTATTTGATCAGTCGAAAATATTGCATATTTTAACCGGCAATTTCCCTATCATCTGCATACATATAGAAGTGTACGGTATTTATAATTCACATATTAGCAAATCGGTCACAGATTATCAGATTACATGTATTAGACCTTAAAACCGGCATTTCTAGGGAAATTGACTGCATTGCATGGCATCGCAATATTTCTATATGTCGCAACCCGTGTTTCGAAGTCTGTGCAGGAAAAGGAAAAGCTTGCTCGAACATTACACCGCTCAAAAGATACGTCAACTCACTAATTTCAGATCTGGTATCAATCCAAAGGAGCAATCACAATTCAGCATATCAGACAAAGCCCTAAACAGCAGTCCAAGACCACACCAGAAGACCCAATGTCCAAGCTCATCAAAGAGCCGTGGATCCGCGGCAATGGCTTGCTTGTGCCGCGAATCTGCGGTGGGTCCATGGAGTTAGCCTCCCAAATTTGCACCAAAACTCCTACATCAGAGGCTACAGTTCAGAAATACATCTCAGTTTCCAGAAGACTCCAGGGACTTCTACCAGATCAGCAAACACTTTGATCTACACTAAACTAGCCTATCATTCTATAACTTTCCCCCTAAACCTTAGCTTAAACCCTAAGCTAGCTCCTAACAAACTACCTTCTAGAAGACTCAACAAACTTTTGGAGGGAACTACCATTTCAAACCTAAACCTAGGGTTTGGGAAGTCTATAAATAGAAGCCTAGACCTAGGGTGAGAGGGAATAAGGAGAGTAGTGTGGAGATAGATAGAATCAAACCATTTGTGATTCATTTTAGTTCATTTTAGCCAATCTCCTTCTTCATCTTCCTCTTCCACAAGTTTAGTGAGAGAACTTGTGTGAAACCCTAACCCTAATTCCAATCAAAATCAAGATTCCCGAGTACCCATTAAGCAAGAAGCCCTACAACCTTTACGAGCGAAGCCGATCTTCAACGGAGCAAGCGATCCGAGCCGATCCACGACTCACGAAGCCGAGCGACGCCCTATCAACAATCTAGATTCTTCCTCTTGTAGTTCTTGAAGCGAATGTAATCAAAATTGTTGAGATAAATAAAGGTGATATTCTTTTATCTTGTTTTCTTTAAATTCTGCATCATGATATCTTTAAAATTCGTAAATATTTTCTGTGTGGTGATGTGTGAGTAAAACTCCGCTCGTCGAGGAGTCGAGACGGTCAATAGAATGATGATGTAACATAGCTTTAATCGATTCTTGAGTCCTACAAGTTTTGTAAACCCTAGCAAGTTCAAGAAACGACGACCCATTTTGCTTCGATGCTTTCTTGATTGACATCGTTCGAAATTGGGGAGTTACGATCGTTTCTTGAATTTGGTAGAGGCTAGAAAAGGAATGATATCGACGAAAGAACATGGGTTATAGGATGAAACCCTAGTTTCACGATAAAGCCCCAACTCCCGTCGATTATCATCAATCTAGTATCAATCCTTCGAAGGACAAGAACACGAAATCGTTAGATTACATCACGTCTATCGATCCGATCGATTCCTACGAGCCACTTTTAGATTCTTGACTGTTGATTGGAAATATTATCGAAACCCAATTCTTGATTGTTTATCAGTTTCTTGATTCTTGATTAAACATTGTGACACCTGAATCAATTGATAAATTCTTGAATCATGTTTTCTTTTCTTGTCAATTAAGTTTTCAATTCAAGCATATCATAAAAACGAATCGTGCAATCCCTGTGGACGATCCGCACTCATTCATGAACTACAATTGGCACCGTAGTTTGATTGCGGTCAAAATATTTTTTTGGTTGTGAAGTTCTTTATAAATTTTCTAAATACCGACACAAGAAACAGTTTCAATCAAATGGTACCGTTTTAGGAGACCTTTTGAATTGATTCATACTACACAACAGGAAAATCGATCAATCACGACACGTCAAAATCATGGAACCGGAGTGCCCAACATCGGCACTCGAAAACATCATGAAAACTGTGCCCAGCATCGGCACGTAAATCCTCATATATCGGGATCCGTCAGTCCGGATCGGCCCACTGGCTCTGTCTGCGGTATCGGCCCTCGGCCCCGGCAGTACGCCCATATCCATCTATCGACTCCGGTCGGTATCCTCCGGATAATCGCCAGGTCCAACAAAATCACCGGTAGGCAGTAGTCCCTCTGCCAGGCTAACCGTATACTACACAGCAAAACCGTTCTCGCCCCGGGGTACCATACCGGGTCCACCATGTACCCGCAATCGGCCACATCCGCCTCCTCGAATTGGGTTTCACATGTCGCTCTCAGCACCGAGAAAACACATGGTGGACGCACTGAAATATCATATCACGGGTAACCGGGTTTTTAAGACAATTACATATTCTCTTTGAAACACCCACGGTTTCCAAACCCAGAAATATCATGGAAATAACATATCTCAATGCGTATAATCAGAAAGCAGCATGTATGCGACATATAGCAGAAAGGTAAGCATATCAATATGTCATGCAAGGGTCATATCCTGAACGCAACAGTACTACAGTGTAGTGACATGGCAATTATCGATGATGAAGTGTGTGAGCCGGCAACAGTGTACGTGGAACATACACATCATCGATAATGGTGCTGGTGTCCTAGCAGCATGACTGAAATATATCAACAATATAAGCGATGCAATGCAAACAGCATGAATGTGCGGAATCGAGTAGTCAACGCAATAGTAGAGAACCTGCCTCAATAGCTATATCATGCAACCTTGCCTTTTGAAATAAGACGAGTCAGGGCTTTTGGTAAAATAAGGGCTACGGTGTTTTAAGAAAAGATGCCCCTTTTGAAAATATCCGTATAAACCCTTTTTGCCTATCTTTAAAATATCCCCGATTCGTTAGTTTTGAAATAGGTATGACTCGGGTCTAGCCTAACGCCTACTATGCGAACTACGAACCCGACAATCAAGTCAATAGAGAGGGGTATGGAAACCACCTAAATCTGAGTCGATATCACACTATTTCATTACATGACAGGCATCACTATCATCATATCACATCTACAATACGACTCTGTCATGTCGCCAAATCTCACGGCCTCAATCGAATCTCATCGTCTCATCTCAATCCCACGTATCATCCTCAAAACCCGTATATAAACACATAGTCCCATACCCATGTGTAGATATACACACCATCATATGCGCACAGATAAATGAAAGAATGTATGCAAGTATGTGTGTATGTGTGAGTGTGGGTGCAACCACTACTCTAGGGTTTCGCACTATACTCATCCAATACATCTTTATCACCAATAATCCATTATTACCATCAATAATCCTAAAAAAACACATAATAATTATATGTGTGTATACGTATTCGTATACATCTCCACGGACTGCGGGGGTGCTATACGCAATCCACCCGACTTCTCCCCGTACATATAATCTACTCACCTTGCTTCTCATGTGTCGGTGCCGATGTCGCCATCTTCATCTTCTTTGCCTCAACATCTCGTAGGATTCCTACAAGTATATCACAATGCTAAAGCACATGAAAATCACATCGGAAACCAAAATAGCACACGCTACCCGCATAGGTAAAAACCTATCGACTCGCATGTAAACACCATCAATATCCACTTGTCGTTGACATCCAAACGCCACCCGACAGCAATGAATCACCAAATACCAAAATCCATGCTAAATCAAGTCGTAAACCATGCACCAACATAGGAAAATCAACCCAGGTTTTACCCTAGATGGAATCAGTCAAAACTAGACATACCCAGGGTCAGGAATAGAGGAAATGGGGCCATGCACGCAAAACGAGGCAGATTCACCCTGCTCTGGCCGCAAATTGTGGCCAGAAAGGAAGAATTGGCGGCCTGGAAAAGGAGTTGGGGGCTAGGGTTTTGGGTGGTGGTTCATTGGTGCCTGCACATCTCACTGTCAACTCAGTTTTATTTTTGGGGTCTCGGGGTGATAGCAGATTCCACAAAACACATCCAGATTTACCGTTTTCCCCGATATCAATTCCGTAATTCCGTATTCTGGTTTCAAGTTCAGGTTTGGGTCCAAATTAGCATCACACAAGGGATTCTAAGGTCACCACAATCCTCAATTTCATCTTTAATTTCAGTTTTACCCTAAACCCTAACTTGAATTCTCCAAAGTCCACAAACAACACAATATCGATATGAAACTAGAATACATGCACAAGGAAATGAGATACTACTCTAATAGGTGCAGAAATTACCTCCTTTGGCAAATCAAGAATTTTCTTGAGTTGCTCAAAGTCCTCAAGATCTTCCCTTTCTTAGTCCAAAACGATCCTCTCGAGCTTGTGAGCATGTTTTGTGAAGAGGAAATGGGGTTTCGGGGTTGGATTCAAGATTTTTTTTTTTTGAGATTGAAGAGGAGGGATGTGAGAAGAGGAGCAAGAGTAGCAGCAGCTCTCATGAGAGGGGAGAGAGAAATGAGAGTGAAGAAATGATGGGAGCATGGCTTCAAAAGAGAAAAGTTGACCTATACCTACCCTCTCTCTCTCTCATCATCATTCCATTTACTTTTTTTCCTTTTCTTTTCTTTTTCCTTCTCACTCCAATAGTGAACCCAAAAGAACCATGGTAAAAGAAATGTAACACAAGTGTAACAAGTGTGGAAAATGATATGTGCACATTTTTGCACAAAAAAGCTAAAAATCCAATTAGCGATTCTCAATCGCGATTAGCACTAAATTAGCATATAACTAATCTTAAAAACTTTAAAATGGCATAATTCCATAAAATACCTTATTTTAGGTTTTTCTATAATTTTTCCCCATTTATTTGTATTTAATTATACCAGAATATTAAAATATTCATTAAAATAATATTAAATTATAAAATTCCCCAAAAATCTTATTTTATTATTTTGAAAACGTTACACCAGGCCAGTGTTGGTATTTCGAAGGAGATTTTCCAACGTTTTCGTGAAGTTCCTTAATTAAATAACCTCTTTTCCATAGGGGCGTAGCCCCGCTAACACCTTTCTAGACACCTACTTGGTTTATAGCATTGATCGTTAAGCGAGAAATTTCCCGAGTAGCAGCATATACTCACAGTAGGATCGGGATCCAAATATCATCGCGTGAAAAAACAGAAGGAATCCTACCAGAATCATCACACTCCAAATGGTATGCAGCACTAGCAAGTTTCAGTTTCTTTTGAAACTCCCGATGTGGATTTTTGCCCCATGCTCTTATGACCTTGACTTTGGCCAACAAATCATAAGTCACATGTCAAGTTCTACCCGTCATTCTTCATGTTAATTTGAACCCACCCGTACCTACCCTTGACTTTGGCCAACAAGGCAGTGCGACTGTCCCAAACCAACGCATCTATTTATGCTGCATATGAATATCCAATAGCTACCAATCACCGTGCCTTGACTTTGGCCAACAAACACAGCTTGAATACTATTGACTATCCATATGAAATGACAGAGGGTTACGAATGGTTTTGGCGAAACCGTGAACGTAATGAACTTGATATAATCGATGGAACGAGATAGCTTTTAAAAGGAGTGGTTCAAGCCCCGCATTTAAAAGTTGGTTTTTGAAAAGAACCGAGTGGTTTTAAAAGTGTTCCAACGACTTGACTTAGTTTATTTTTCTTGCATTAATTTTAAGGTGTCCCATCATTTAATCCTACCATTGCAAAAAATAACGAAAATATGACATACGCTTATGCCATCCGCATTCGCCACGGGGCCCCGTCATCACCCGTTAGGTTACTTAACTAACGACAGAGCAGGGGCTGGACTAGCGCTGATGCAAAACATAAGCAACGCTTAAATAGATATCATATATAGAAATACGCATTCGTCAGATGCAATGATAGCCATTCCAGATCACAGATGAACACATTGGATATACTAGGAATCCGCGTTTTGTTCGAACCTGTAACGAAAAGCAGATTACACGGTCGCGATGAATAGCCAATACCCTGTTGGAGATAGTGCCCTCAGAGTCAATTATTGGATCACAGGCACGTGATTGCAATGATTGAGGGAGGATCTATACCGGTAAGACAGTCTTACTCAAGATGATAGTGTGCTATCTTGTTTATCTTTATCATCGTGTACTGCTTTAGGTGACCTTACATGTCACTATTGCGCGTTGATAGAGCCCTCAGGATTCTTGTTTGACGGCCAGCAGTATGATGGCGATCATATACATGGGAGCTGGGGACTATAAGCACATCCTTAAAAGGTCCCTAGTCGTGGGAGTTTCGAGACAGGGCATCGATACTCCAGAGTAGACTAGTGTATACAGTCGAGACCCCGACGAGGGGCGGTGGCTGGTCTCACAAGCCACTGGTGTCAGGTGGTTCAGCTAAGATGTATACAGATGCTCATTGGGTTATGAGTACACCGGACAGGACTCGCCGGGAACATGCTAGTTGGTATTATACCAGACGTCAGATAGCAGTTCCCAGGTGACATGTGTACAGGTTAGTTCATCGACCTAAGATCGTCATTTATCTCGTGTGAGTTCCCACTGTACTTTGATTACTACCCTACCACGGCTCAAAGGAGACGTGCAAACAGGTTTTAGTTGGGTACAGTCCCGAGCCACATGGAGGCAGTGAGCGGATCGGCAGGGGTTCGTCTCTCCCGGTATTGGGGGTGAGGTCGCGCTGTGTCTAGGAGAGCCATTACACAAATCCCTCGGCCGAGGCAGGAGATTTACTGGTAGGTATTCCAGTAGTATCTCAGGGTGTTCTGTGCTACACTCCGACACGACTTGTACCGCTTTTGGGGTCTGACTTTTACCAACCCCTAAGGCCCGCCATGCGATACTCATAGACGAACGGACCGGACTGTACGGATATTGTCGCTGACAGGCTCAGTAGGGTGTCAGGATGAGTTCGCTCATCGACTTCCCTTTTGGTCAATACTTGGTAGCCCGTTACATATGGCTAATACTTCTGACGTGCTAGTGGTTAAATCCACAACCAAAGTATTGACGAGTCTTTAGAGTCCCCCACAGACCAGTTTCTCAAGTTTCGGGCGAAACGCTGTAGAGGCCGTATGGAGATATGGCAGGGTTCGATCATACACGTGCTGTATTGCACGGATCATGATCGGACGGTTAATACTAGCGGGCTTTGGTTTAAGCCGGATCCTATTATTGTACAGTGTAGATTTTGTCTCATTTGCATTTGTATTCAGTGGGAATACAAATGAGGGTATGTATATACAGTCGCGGGGTTTTCCTGTAATTTTATTACGGGATCAGTTTTTTGAAGTTGCCAGTTTGCATTCCGTTTCGGTCAGTTTTCCTTTGTTCCTTCACGGCCAGATTTTTCCGTTGGAGGGTTTTTTTTGCAAGTGTGCAAATTAGACATGTGGAAGGGGTTTCTTGTAAATGAGGGATTATGATAGATATAGCATCTTTGCTTCTTTCTTCATGATAGCTAGCATTAATGTGACGAGGATTGATTTGGATTAGATTAGAAATGGATGTGACATAATAACCTCATTTTCTTCACATAGCTTATGGTCACCTTTGGCTTTTCCCTACACTTACCTCCCTTGTGTTTTTCCTTTATCCAATCAAGGGAATGGCCGGCCACATTAGGAGATAGGGAGAGGTTCATTTTGAGAGAGAGAAATTATCATATCATATTATGCTTTGCCACAAAAATCCATAACCATCTCAAAAGCTCATTTTCTTCTTCCCTCCTTCAAAGGCAACTTCACTACCCGTAAGAGACAAAGCTTTCTACACTGATCCTACAGCACCCTTGGGCACGTCGGCTCGCCAACTTCGTGCCCGAGTTGCCTCGGTCCAGAGGTGGGAGCCCGTAAAAGAACCCGGCGATGTGGTGCCCGTTCCGATGAGGAATTGAAGATCGGAGATTCCGCGAGGAGATCGGAGTGGAGGCGAAGACCGAAGGACACGGATCGCTCGGTATAGCTCTCTACCCTTCTCTTGATAGCTAGGTATTGGTTAATGGTTCGATCCGGGTTTTTAGGATGCGGTAGTGCCAGTTTTAAAGTCAAGAAAAATTTTCGTTTCCGCATTTTGGCCTCGGATAGACGACCGGAGCGCTACCGTAGTCCTACATGGTATCAGAGACACGCCATTAACTTACACTAGCTTGCTCTAGCGTGTTTAGAACTTCGATCGAACAAAACTCGAAAACCGCGTTTTCCATTTGCATCAGTTTCTGTCGAATTATTTTTGGCTCGAAATTTTTTTTGGTGTGTTGCAGAAATATATGCAGGGATTTTTAAGACTTCTGTGAAAACTTGGTATTGTGATACTGTAGGAAGGCCGCGGAACCGCGGCCACACCCCTGTTCTGGCCGCAGGAAAGTTTGATCACCCTACCAATTTTCTACAGAGCTCTTTAGACTTGGAAATGGGGTTATTGGTATATTCTGTTTGGGCCTAGATTTTGTTTGAGTGCTGCAGTTGTGCTTGGGGCCCACTTCAGTAAATTCGGTCAATCGAAAATTTTAAACATGTTAGTTCATAGTATTTACATTATATCTGCGACCGTGAATGTCACTTGATCGGTAAATCCTGTCTAACTGCTATAGCTCTTTTAGACGGATTTGCGAACGTGACATTCACGTTGATGTTCTGTGTTGTGTTGTGATGTTGCGGATTTTTCATGGTGGATAGCCTGGATGCAATGGTAGTAAAGTTTCGTTTTATATGTACATTTGATATTGCGGGGCGAGCGTCCGACATGTGGACTGCCGTCACTGCCTGTTTGTATATTATTCTTTTTGGGGCACGACCGGGCTGAGGTCGATGTACCCGTTGTATGTATATTTTACTTTATGTACTTGGATTATCCCGCGGAGGGGTGCACGGATAGCCGGGTTCTAGAGGGCAACGGGCCTGCATCTCATGGCTTTGAGACGGAGGGTGCTTCACTCTAGAATTGGCGGGCTATTTACCGCACTCGTAGGGGGTACAGGTTGACCCAAGGAGGGGTGCTCAAGTTACCGGATTCCTTGAAGTGCTGGGTGGTCCATTCACGTTGCTGAAGGGGGCTGCCTCGCTTCAGGTTTTGGAAGGTAACTTGCCACGCCCGTAGGGGTCTAGGATTTCATTGCACAGGCTATCCAAACGACCAGGGAAACGTCGGGTTTCAGTAGCGGCTCTATGAAACCCGGGGATCCCGGATATCTGTATTGTTCTGTGATACTTATTACATTTCTATGATGTTGCATTTTATCACGCCTTGAGCGAATATTAAATATTGATATATATACTACTAGATGTTGTATATGTTTTGCATCCGTGCTAGTCCAGTCCCCGCTCTGTCGTTAGTTATGTAACCTAACGGGTGATGACGGGACCCAGTGGCGAATACGGATGGCATATACGTACATCATTATTTCCGTTCTTTATTGGTGTGATCAATTGATGGGACTGCATTGATTCGGATCAATGCAAGCTAAACAAACCTATTCTGATGTTGTTGGAACAATTTTCAAAAAGCTGTTATTGCAAGGACGTTCTCTTTTGTTTTGCACAGTGGTATTCGATTATGAATATCCAGCACCTCAGTCGACGAGGCAAGGGCCGAGATCCCTTCACCGGGAGTAACCCCTTGGACAGAAGTTTGCGTCAAGGTAATTACTTCACTATAGCCGATTGCCATTTTTCTTTGCATCGTGGTATTCAGTTGGAGTATCCTGCACCTTATTCTATGGGGAAAGAGCCGAGATCCCTTTACCGGGAGTGACCTCTTTAGCAAAAGGCTTTCGCCACTATATTTTTATAAAAAGCTATCCGGTTCCTTCAACGATATCAAGTTCATTACGCTAAAGGTTTTTCGCCAAAAACCTGCCGTAGCCCTCCGTCATTTCAGATTAGTATTGCTTAGTATTCGTGCTACGTATGTCGTGCATTGCCGAGGCATAGTGTTCGGTAGCTCTGTAATGCTTTTCTGTCGCATGGATATGTGGATTGGTTAGGACAGTCGTACGGTTATGTTGGCATTATCAAGCACTCGTACGAGCGGGTTTAACGCAATCAAGATAATGACGGGTTGAACTTGACTAGGACTCTTTGATATATTGGCATTGTCAAGGTCCCTTGTGTCCTAGGGGTAAAAACTTACATCGGGAGTTTCTAAAGAAACTGAAACTTGCCAGGCATGCACATACCTTCTGGAGTGTGGTAACGTGAGTGGATTCCATCACGTTATCATGCAATGATAGTTGGATCCTGATTCCCACTGATGAGTTGGTTTACTCCTCGGGTGATCCCGACTAATTCTCCTTTCAGGTTTGGAGGAGAATTTGAGGTTACAGTGGAAGGTTTCCTGATTAGATAAATTGGTAACCATTCTGATCTAGGTTAGAGTGCACGCTGAGTATTTCTTTTCTCTCTCTCTTTGGCAGCGACCATGACCCGACCCTTGACTATGACTCAGTAACCAAATTAACCGAACCTTCTTATTACACTGTCTTTTGGATTGTTAGAGTTGCATACCTCATTGCCACTCCTACTTTTACCCTTTTCTCTAGGACACCCCGTATAACTACGAACGTCCACTTCCATTGGATAAAACCATCGTATGGTTATATACGAACTCGACGGAATTTATTCGAGGATGGTTTCCGGTTTTGGAGAAAATGAATAGGACAATTCAGTTGTCTTTTCCTTTCTACCTTCTCTCAGGTTGCGAGTGCTCCTTGGATTAGAGCAGTACACCTATTATGCTTATTGGATAGTCTTTTTCCAAACCATAGGCAGGTGCCGACCGGTAGGGAATGAAGAAAACCAATTAGCCTAACGATGGTGTACAGAAGGTATTAAGTAAAGACAAATAAAAGGATTAGTAAGAGAGCAAAGTAAATTCCGACTGCTATTCACGACCAAACCAAGTATTTCATTACCACTCTCACTTCACCTTTGTATTTCTCCAGAACACTCCGTATCACTACGAAGATCCACAGTTATTTGTATACTCCATCGTATGGTTATATACGAACTCGAAAGGAACTTGTTCCAGTTCGGGGATGGATTCTGGTTCAGGAGAAATAGGAATAAGGTTTATTCAGGTGTCTTTTATCTTCACCTTCTCTCGCGTTGCGAGTGCTCCTAGGATTAGGACAGTACACCCATTACGCTTATTGGATAGTCTTCTTCCAAACCATAGGCTGGTGCCGAACGGTAGGGAAGGAAGAAAACCATTTAGCCTAAGAGGGTGTACAGAAGTTAATGACTAAAGGCATGTGAAGGGATGTGGAGAGATGGCATAGAAATATACGGTTACAGTTGTGAATTTGGATAATGGAAGAGGCATTACTAGGAATACCCGGATACCCCTACGAAACATTTTAATGTTTTAGTTTCACTGTGTATTGTTAAAAGAAAACTGATTTCCCAATTAGCCCTTGCTCCAGGGAATATATTTACCAGGTATGATTCTCACATCTGTATTGTTTTACAGATGATGAGTGTGAGTAAGTTATTGGTAATTAGGTGATCATCCTCATTATATCGGAATTCGTTGTAATTGGTGATATTTGAGGAAATCACCTGGGTAGTTTGCCGGACGACAAATATTTGGTTTTGAATATCCGCTGTTATGCACCAATTTCAAATTGATATATCTGTACGTCTATTTTTATAGAGTGACATATACCTTTTTCAAATTATGTCTATGACATTTACCTATATCAGTGGATAGTTAGGTAAGGAGCATTAAACAGCGGTGTAATTCTTCTTAACCATAAGTACAATTTTCAACCTACGACATACAGGGATTGAGTTATCAGACTCAAGGGACTTATACAGAGTATTGTATGTTGTCCAGTGTCCATTAGGACAGAGGGGTTGGTCCTCGTACTATATTCGGTTTACTTATGACTTCTCTAGTTCCTAGATAAGTGTTTCGTAGAAACACAAGGTCTGAATTTTGAGAAGTTATAGCTATATGAATAAAGTAGAGAACCAGGCGTTGCAAGTATCGGGATTCTTCAAGGTAATCGAAGATATAGATACTTGTGTATGGTATTCAGTTAAAAGTAATGATTAAGAGAACTTGCTTCTCTTTCAGGTTACTCATAATTGGAAGCACTCCTAAGTTAAGTAATGCTGATTGGCCTCTCTCCATTTAGTTGACATGCACTGGAGACAGCTGCATGATTTGAATCTGGTTCAATTAAATTAGTGCCTCTGTTTCTGTATTGGATATAGAACAGTTCATATCTTGACATTGTTAAGGTACGGGGAGTTGTCCGGCTTATGCTTAAAACCAGACTCTGGATAACTCAAGGCACGTTTCTGTAATGGCTGTTTGTGGGTTTGCCAGGGTTATGACGAGAGTTGATTTTCTACCATCTGGAAGATCAATAGTGATATTGTTCTTGACTCGCCACAGTTTTAATAAAAATGGATTTTTTTTCAGAAAACAGTAGTAGGAGTATGGTAGAACTGGAATTGATTCCAGAACCGCAAACGATTACTGAAAAATTTGATAAGAACCTAAAGATTCAATCTGGTTTGACATTCCATTGGCCACTCCGCAGATATGGTGGGTAACCTCAGGCACCCGAGAGGTACTCCGGTAGCCTCAAGGACAGTGACATGGAGGCTCTTGTTTATCCAGACTTGCCATTGCTGTTGTTCCAGACTTTGAGACCCGGCAGGTGGATGAATATAGCGTCGTTCTGAACTGGCTTTAGAAGTGTACGTGTATATGACTCTGCCAGAGGATTGTCGTAGTCAGTGGGAGCAGCGGAAGCATAGTGGACAAGTAGCTTATATCTAACTTTGGACTAAAGCAGATACAGCGGAGATAGATCATCTATTTCTGATGTGACAGTCATAGGTTTGACTTCATCAGAATAGGGGATGGATCTTTTAAGAGGGTAGTAGGGTGTGATGTCCTGGTATTTGGATGACATACACAGAGTAGGAAGTGAAATTCCTATACTACGATCGGTTATACTTTGGTCGTCACACAGTGGTTTCTCCACAAAGGATATGGACATTATATCAGATATTCTGGTAACTAGATCTATGGTTTTAGGTCTAGATTTGGGTAGTTTCCCAATCCGGGTACTTAGACAGCATTCTAATGGTATTTTTGAATGGACGACTCCTAGCACGATAGTGTACCTGCAGGTGATGGAGTCACCCTCTCTAAAGGTGTCTTACAGACTAAAGGGGAGAGGGATGTGCATGATTGGCAGATCACTTGCTTAGGCAATTGAGTCAATCATGAGATGTCAAGTACCACACCAGATATTGTTTTTGCACTAGATGCAATAATTTGATATTTATCCAATCCTGGAGAAACATTCGGAAGCAGTTTTAGAACATAAGTGGATGTTCTAGGGATATGATAACGGCATCCTCCTTCGGGAATCAGTTATCATTCCAGGCTTCCAAGGTGACCTGGATGGCAGAATGTCTGTCAGAGTTATAGTTTTCCCTCTGACGAGGGGCAGTATTTTGGACAGGTGGTCCAGGAGGATACTGAGGGAGGCATGGCGCAGGACACTGATTAAATTCAGACGACGATACTGTCTAAGATGTTTGGATTTGGAGTTCACTTATGAACTAAGTCCCATCAGACATCCAAACATATTCTAAGACAGGTATTGCTCATTTCGGGAGATGGGTTTCTCCGCGAACTTGAGATAAAGAGAGACATAGAAAGATACATCATAGCGGATCCACTCACTGAGGATATTCCTCGAACGCAATAGTTTCGCAAACGAGCTTTCTGAGACTGACTAGTAGAGGAGTTGGGTGTTCGGCATCACACGAGCTGTGAGTATGCGACATCGCAATAATTAGCCTTGAGTGCAAGTGGGAGATTGTTGGAGATAGTGCCCTCAGAGTCAATTATTGGATCACAGGCACGTGATTGCAATGATTGAGGGAGGACCTATACCGGTAGGACAGTCTTACTCAAGATGACAGTGTGCTATCTGTTTTATCTTTATCATCGTATACTGCTTTAGGTGACCTTACAGGTCACTATTGCACGTTGATAGAGCCCTTAGGATTCTTGCTTGACGGCCAGCAGTATGATGGCGATCATATACGTGGGAGCTGGGGTCTATAAGTACATCCTTAAAAGGTCCCTAGTTGTGGGAGTTTCGAGACAGGGCATCGATACTCTAGAGTAGACTAGTGTATACAGTCGAGACCCCGACGAGGGTCGGTGGCTGGTCTCACAAGCCACTTGTGTCAGTTGGTTCACCTAAGATGTATACAGGTGCTCATTGGGTTATGAGTACACCGGACAAGACTCGCCGGGAACATGCTAGTTGGTATTATACCAGACGTCAGATAGCAGTTCCAAGGTGACATGTGTACAGGTTAGTTCATCTACCTGTGATCGTCATTTGTCTCGTGTGAGTTTCCACTGTACTTTGATTACTACCCTACCACGTCTCAAAGGAGTCGTGCAAACAAGTTTTAGTTGGGTACAGTCCCGAGCCACATGGAGGCAGTGAGCGGATCGGCAGGGGTTCGTCTCTCCCGGTATTGGGGGTGACGTCGCGCTGTGTCTAGGAGAGCCATTACACAAAGAGAGATTTACTGGTAGGTATTCCAGTAGTATCTCAGGGTGTTATGGGCTACACTCCGACACGACTTGTACCGCTTTTGGGGTTCTGACTTTTACCAACCCCCTAGGCCCGCCATGCGATACTCATAGACGAACGGACCAGACTGTACGTATATTGTCACTGACAGGCTCAGTAGGGTGTCAGGATGAGTTCGCTCATCGACGTCCCTTTTGGTAAATACCTGGTAGCCCGTTACGTATGGCTAATACCTCTGACGTGCTAGTGGTTAAATCCACAACCAAAGTATTGACGAGTTTTTAGAGTCCCCCACTGACCAGTTTCTCAAGTTTCGGGGGAAACGCTGTAGAGGCCGTATGGAGATATGGTAGGGTTCGATCATACACGTGCAGTATTGCACGGACCATGATCGGACGGTTAATACTAGTGGGCTTTGGTTTAAGCCGGATCCTAGTATTGTACAATGTAGATTTTGTCTCATTTGCATTTGTATTTAGTGGGAATACAAATGCGGGTATGTATATACAGTCGCGGGGTTTTCCTGTAATTTTATTACGGGATCAGTTTTCTGAAGTTGCCAGTTTGCATTCCGTTTCGGCCAGTTTTTCTTTGTTCCTACACGGCCGGATTGATCCGTTGGAGGTTTTTTTTTTTGCAAATGTGCAAATTAGACATGTGGAAGGGGTTTCTTGTAAATGAGGGATTATGATAGATATAGCATCTTTGCTTCTTTCATCATGATGGCTAGCATTAATGTGATGAGGATTGATTTGGATTAGATTAGAAATGGATGTGACATAATAACCTCATTTTCTTCACATAGCTTATGGTCACCCTTGGCTTTTCCCTACACTTACCTCCCTTGTGTTTTTCCTTTATCCAATCAAGGGAATGGCCAGCCACATTAGGAGATGGGGAGAGGTTCATTTTGAGAGAGAGAAATTATCATATCATATTATGCTTTGCCACAAAAATCCATAGCCATCTCAAAAGCTCATTTTCTTGTTCCCTCCTTCAAAGGAAACTTCACTACCCGTAAGAGACAAAGCTTTCTACACTGATCCTACAGCACCCATGGGCACGTCGGCTCGCCAACTTCGTGCCCGAGTTGCCTCGTTCTAGCGGTGGGAGCCCGTAAAAGAACCCGGCGATGTGGTGCCCGTTCAGACGAGAAAATGAAGACCGGAGATTCCGCGAGGAGATCGGAGTGGAGGCGAAGACCGAAGTACACGGATCGCTCGGTATAGATCTTTACCCTTCTCTTGATAGCTAGGTATAGGTTAATGGTTCGATCCGGGTTTTTAGGATGCGGTAGTGCCAGTTTTAAAGTCAAGAAAAATTTTCGTTTCCGCATTTTGGCCTCGGATAGACGGCCGGGGCGCTACCGTAGTCCCACATACCCCACCATAGAACCCTACGGATGCGGCAAACTACCCGCCTAGTACCCGAAGCGAAGCAACCTCCCTCAACAATGTGAGTAGGCCACTCGGCACTTCGAGATACCCGGTAGTTTGTGCACCCCACCTTGGGTCTATCCTAGGAGCAAAAACAGTAAAAAGAAATTATACAATGGCGGCTACAACCTCATCCCTGATGTGTGGCCATACAAATAATATTACATCAATTTACATATTACATGAATTGAAAGATAAACAAAACTCTCATCTCACAACCCCCGGCTATTCATACGCGACAATCCAACGTATTCATATACACAAGCCATCAACATTACAGATCACAGATATGTATAACCCCCACTAATCGACGTATAGCGATTAGCAGACGTTCAATACATATATAAGATCACAGATACAACCCATTAGCCAAAGTCTACAGGAATTCGAACAAAATACGGATTTGTAACCACCCCAAAAATAAATTTGTTCTCTGGAAATTCTGGGCAGAAACAAACCATCCTAAATATCACAAAACACCAATATAAGAACACTGCAGGAGAAACGACCCACGGCCGAGTCAACTCGGCCGCGGATCCGCGGCAAGAGCATGCTCCTACCGCGGTTCCGCGGTGAGTTGGTCGACTCACTGGATCGTTTTTCTTGGGTGTTCTTTAAAAACCCTGAGCCGATTTAGTACATGATTTATTATTTTTTGAGCAGAAATAAAAATCGGCAGAAAGTTGATATTTTTGACGCGTTTTGCGGTTTTTTGTCCGATCGAAATTCTAGATACTTTGCTAACATTCTAGGGTGTGTTTAGCTAGGCTCTGATACCACTGTAAGTCCACGTTACCTGTCCCGGTTCTTTCGGGGTTGCGGAAACGGTGAAAAACGTTTTTTTAGGGTTTAGGGTAACATGGACTATCAAACCCGGATCTTTGCTAAACTACACACTAGCAACAACTAAGAGCTTTATCTACTCAGTTAGGGGTTATACCTAGTCTTGAACTCCTTCTCTTCTTCTCCTTGGAGTGGGTTGGATGGTTCTCCTCGTCTCCTTCTCTTGCCGAAGATGGATCCACCCGAGGGCCTCTACCTTGAGCTCCTTCCTCGAACTTGAGGTAACTAAAGTATTAGGCTTGCTAGACCTTCAGCCTTAGGATGAGTAGAGATGAGTTTTGGTGTTTTATCTTCACGGCAAATGTTTCTCAACACATGAGAGTTTATGCCTTAAGCCAGAGGAAGAGGGAGAGCAAAGGATGGGAGAGAATGGGAATGAGAGAATGATGAGAATTTTACAACCATATGCAAATATAAGTGAATTAATCAATTAATAATATTAATCCAAAAAGAAAAAGGTGATGGTAGGTTGAAAAGACCATTATCATTTCACATTAAATGAGTTTTGCAAAGATCAAAGAGCATCATTACTTGAAATGATAATGGTCAAAGTTTCAACCTTGGTCAACAAGTCAACCTTGGTCAACAAGTCAACAACCCAAACCATAACTCAATTTCCTTTAATTAATATTATTAATTGATATTTCACATATTCATTAGGGTTTGGTAAAAGACAACCGTCAACTTTGCATACACACCCGTACCAAAACCCTAATGAGAATCCTCTCCCTCTGCCTCAGTCAACTGTGCATACACACCCGCATTCGTATTCCGAGGAACACGAATACAATGAGATAAAACTAACACCAAAACATATACTGGGATCAGGCTTAAACCAAAGCCCGCTAGTAATGACTGTCCGGACACCAAACGTGCACAAGTGCGCGGATGTAAACGAACCCCGTCGCAAAACCATGCGACCTCTACTCTGTTTTGCCCAAAAGCGAATAACCCTCTGTGTGGGACTCTAAAGAATCGACACCACGCTGGCAGTGGGTTTAACCACAGACCGTAAGCGGCACTAGCTGTACGTAACGGTCCCCAGGTAGATGCAGATAAGAAGACTGATGAGGCGAACCTATCCGAACTCCTATTGAGCCTGTATGTGACAATCTGCTTACAGTCCGGTCTGTTCGTCTGAGAATATCGCATGGCGGGCCTAGGGGGTGGTAAATGTCAGTCCCCTAATAGCGGTACAAGTCGTGTCGGAGTGTAGCCCAGAACACCCTGAGATAACACTGGAAACCTACCAGTGTATCTCGCTTGCCCTGGCCAGGGACGACTATGTGTAATGGCTCTCCTAGACACAACGCGATATCAACTCCCAATACCGGGAGAGACGAATCCTATCTAACCGTCACTGCCTCCAAGTGCTTCGGGACTGCACCCAACTACTACCTGTTTGCACGACTCCTTTGAGCCGTGGTTGGGTAGTAATCAAAGTACAGTGGGAACACACTTGAGGCGAAGTGACAGTGTCAAGTCAGCGGACTAAGCTGTACTCATGTCACCTGGGAACTGATAACTGGCGATAGGTATAGTACCAACTAACAGTTCCCGACGAGTCCTGTCCAGTGTACTCGTAACCTAACGAGCACCCGCATACTATCTCAAGCACGACGTACTGACGGCTGTGGGACAGACCGTCTCCCCTGCTGGGATGAGAAGCGCATACGCTAGTCTACTCCGGAGTATCGATGCCCCGTCTTGATAATCCTACGACTAGGGACCTATATAAGGATGTGCTTGTAGATTACCTAGCCCCCACTAGTGTGACTGCCATCACAACGCTGGTAATCAAGCAAAGATCCTGAGGGCTCCACTAATGTGTATAGGCGATATGCTAAAAGAAACACATGCACACATTAAAGTAGAGACAAACCAAGTAGAACACTACCATTTCGAGCAAGATTGTCTATACAAATGTGAATATCCCAAGCTTCCATCAAGTAATATACAAACTAGTATGATACAGTAATAGCCTCTAGGGCATATACACTAACAATACTTGTGAAGCATAATAAAATGGGACTTCATTAATGAGATTAATAAAACTAAAAGAAACCTGAAGATGTTATAGAAACTTGTTTAAAAACTGGTAGCTCTAGTTCTTGCTTTGCATAGCGGTGTTCCTTGTAGAACATCCAGCACCTTATTCGATAAGGAAAGAGCCGAGATCCCTTCACCGGGAGTGACCTCTTTAGTGAAACTAGCAGATGCTATAAACTCGGTTTGTCTTTTGATTGCTTCTATAGTTTCTGCTTTGCATAGTGATATTTATGAAATATCCTGCACCTTATTCGATGAGGAAAGAGCCGACGATCCCTTCACCGGGAGTGACCACTTTAGCAAAACTAGAAAAGGCTTAAAAAACATTCCAATTAAAATCACTCGATTCTACAACGATATCAAGTTCATTACGCAAAGGGTTTTCTTAAAAACCTGTCGTAGCCCTCCGTCATTTCAGATAAGTAGTATTTAGTATTCGTGCTGCGTTTGTTGACCTCTGTCAAGGCGTAGTGTGCGGTAGCTGATTAGCGCTTATCTGTATAAACATATGATGTGATTGATTTAGGGTAGTCGTGCGACCTTGTTGACCTCTGTCAAGGGTCGTGCGGGTGGGTTTACTTTAATCAGGAAATGACGGGTTGAACTTGACTAGCATCTTATGGTTTGTTGACCTCTGTCAAGGTCATAGGACGCTAGGGGTAAAATATTATTAGGAATTTCAAGAGTTGAAATTTGCAATAAGATTGCATACCTTCTATGAGATAGTTGGATCCCGATACCCGCTGCGAGTAAGAGTTACTCCTGGGAGAGTTTTACACATTACAATTAGCCGATCAAGTAGGTGTCTAGAAAGGTCTCAACGGGGTTACGTCCCTGGGAAAATGAGGTTTATTTTAATTAGGTCCGTGCGAAAGCACGGGGAACCTCCCTCAAAGTACCGGCACTGGCCTTGCTGAAAGATTGGCGAACTTGTAGGGTGTAATTAATCCCGGCTAGTCTTTCCTTTTAGGGTTTGAAGGAAGATTTGACTAAAACAGTGGGAGACATCCTGATTAGATAAATTGATAACCAATCTAATCTGCTAAAAGCGCACGCTGAGTGTTTTCTTCTCTCTCTCTCCTGGTTACGACCATGTCACGCCTTAATCAAGATAATAATACGGATGTGTTGACTGAACCCGCTTGTTATACTGTGCTAGGGAACGTTGGTCCCGCTCCAACTTATAATTATTATAAGATAGAGCAGGAAATAGGGGATTACCAGAATTCCCGTGCCGCCCAAACGAAGAAAGTGCATGCTGATGCATCTTCTTCGGGTGTGTTCATTACACAGAACTGTTTCTCAGTATCCTTTAAGTCCTGGGTATGAGATACCGGAGCAGGATCCCGCATATGTAATCTGTTACATGGGCTACAGATAGGTAGAGAACTGAGAACTGGTGATAAGTTTCATGAGATAGAAACGGTGCAAGTGTTACAGCCAAGTTTGTTGGTAGTTATCACCCTGTATTAACAAATACATTGATTCTGAACGAATGTTATTAGATACCGAACATGATGTACAACATCATATCAGTCTCTTTATTAGTAAAGAAGGATATAATTTTGTATTGTTGGATAATGTTTTGAACATTTGCTATATCAAGAGTTGATCAGTTCAGGCATGTTATCTAAAAACATAAACGTTCTAAATCAAACTACAGTTCTTAGTATACATAACACACACAAGAGGAAGAGTTTGGAAATGAACGAATCCTTCTTGAGGTATTGTAGACTAAGTCATATCAATGCGACCCGACTAGCTAAGTTACATTTAGATGAATATTTAAATTAGTTTGAATTTACATCTTGTGAAACTTTCTGGTCATGTCACAAAGATAAAATGACCACAGCTCCGTTTATTGGAAACAGAGAAAGAGTTAGTGAACTCTTGGGATTGATACATGCTGATGTATGAAAGTCCCATGTCTACACATGCCAGGACCGGTTCTTTGTACTTCATTACATTCATTGATTATCTCTCAAGATCTGGACATATGTTCCTATTGAAACACAAGTCTGGAACTTTTGAGAAATTCAATGAATATAAGTTAGAAGTAGAGAACCAAAAACGGGTATAAGTATTATGTCCTTTGATGAGATCAAGGAGGAGAATATTTGAGCACGGGATTCCTGGACTATTTTAAAGGAGAATGAGATTCTCTCTCAGCATTACTCCTCCGTATACACCACAGCACGTCGGTGTATCGAGGCAGAGCAATCACACCCTATGAGATATGGTGTGCTCTGTGATGAGTACTACTGAATTTCCTATTTCCTTTTGGGAGTTATGCACTTGAGAAGCTGCATACCTATTGAATAGGGTTCCAATCAAATCAGTTGCCTACCACTTCATATGTGATATGGAATGGGAAGAGCCTATATCTTAAGTATGTTAAGATTTGGGGTTGTCCAGCCTATGTCTAAAAGCATAATCCAGACAAGCTTGAGGCAAAGTCAGTTCTGTGGAAGTTTGTTGGATATCCTAAGCATTCGCAAGGGAATATTTTCTACCAAACCGAGGAACAAAAGATGTTTTGTTTCTCAGCATGCCACCTTTGTGAAAGGGAATTTCTTGTGAAGAAATTAGTGGTCATGAGGTAGAACTGGAAGGAGTTCCAGCTATACAAACTGCAGCTGATGATTTGGTAAAACCCGAAGGATTCAATAGTTTCCAACGAACCTCAGCCTCTCCGCCGATCTAGTAGGGTTCCTCACCCACCTGAGAGATACTTCGGTTTTCTCTATGACAATGGGAGCGAGGATTGCATCATGAGATGATGACCCAACTAGTTTCGAGCTGGCCATCAGGAGTGGGACTCCGTAAGAATGGCTGGATGCTTAGCGATCTGAGATGGAATCCTTATACACCAACAAAGTATGGACTTTGGTTGCTTTATCTGAAGGATTAAATCCCCATCAGGAGCAAGTATATCTTGAGAAGATTACTTGGTGTACATGGAAAAGTTGAGACTTTCAAAGCTATACTTAAGTCCATCCAGATCCTACTTGCCACGGCTACATACCATGACTACGATAGCTGGCGGTTGGGTGTCATGACTGCTTTTCTAAATGATGATTTAGAAGAGAGCGTCTATAAGTACACGGCCAGAGGGCTTCGTAGATAGTGGGAGCATCGGAAACGTGTGCAAGATGTTTTATATGATAAAGCAGGCATCGCGGAGTTGGAACGTCTGTTTTGATGTGGTAGTCAAAGAGTTTGACTTCATCAAAATGGTAGATGAACCTTGTATATACAAAAAGGTAGTAGGGAGTATGGTGGTGATCCTCGTAGAGTACGCGGATGACATACTCTTGATAGGGAAGGAGTTTCCTATTCTACGATCGGTCAATCTCCGCTTATCACAAAGATTCTCCATATAGGATCAAGTGATACCTCCTAAATCCTAGGTTTTATATCTATGAGATAGATCTAAATGGATGTTAGGATTCTCACTAGGTGTAGTGAGATGGTATCAATCGATCCTGGGGAGAATCACTGGAAAAGTTCCGGGGTGATAAGGACGACTGAATGTCAGTCGCAGGCATTGTCTTTACCCTCAGTGGAGGGATGGTATGTTGGAAGAGTTTCAAGTTAGATACCGTGACTTACTAGACGATTAAAGGAAAGATACATCGTTACCAAAGATGCTACCAAAGAAGCAGTCTGGATATATATGAGTTCATAAGATGAACTTCGTTCCTACCATTGTGTGACAATGGAGTTGTGGCTTATGCCAAGGAACCCCCGTCCCATCAGAAATCCAGATATAATTCTTAGGCAGTATCACCTGATCATGGAGATGGTTGATCTCCAGGGAGATCGAGGTTAGGAGAGTAGACGCAGAGGACAACAACGCGGATGCACTCACAAAAGCCTTTTTCCCAGTAGAGACTTTTATGGGATGGTTGAGTATGAGATACTACAACCATCGCTAATTGTTGGGTATGTGATACCACAACAGATGGCCCTAGTGCAAGTGGGAGATTGTTAGTTATATGTATGCCCTAGAGGCCATTACTGTACATACGATATATATTGTAGTGGATGCTTGGACATATATAGGGAGGACTTTCTTGCTCGACATGATAGTACGCTATCTGGTTGCTTTTTATCTTAACATGTACTCTGATTGTCTCTATCTTACATGTTGATAAAGCCCTTAGGATATGTACTCGACTACTGGGACTATGATGAGATCATACTAATGGGGCCACGGTAGTCGACGAGTACATCATATAACAGTTCCTAGTCGAGGGTATATCGAGACAGGGCATCGAAACACCAGAGTAGACTAGCGTATACGCATCTTGACCCATATGATGGGCGATGGAAGATCCCATATCCATCGGTGTTTGACATCAAGGATGGTGTACGGGTGCTCAGTGGAGACTGGGTACACTGGACGGACTCGCCGAGAACTCCCAGATGGTATTATACCTCACGTCAGATAGCAATTCTCTGGTGACATTGGTACAGGTTAGTCTGTAGACCCGAGATCGTCATAGAGTCTTGTGTGATTCCCATTGTGCTTTGATTTCCATCATACCACGTCCATGTGGGCGTGCAAAAAGGTGGCTTTTGGGTTCAGTCCCGAATCACATGGAGGCAATGAGCGATAGGAGGGGATTCGTCTCTCCCGGTATAGGGAGTTGATGTTGCGCTGTGTTCGATTGGCTATAACTAGAAATCCCTGGCCAGGGTTACTGAGATTTACTGGTAAGTGTTATTAGTAGTTTCTCGAACTGTTATAGACCTCATATCGACACGATTTATCAAGCTACTGGGGTCTGACGTTTACCACCCCTCGGCGAGATATGCGACATATCATACGAAGAGACCGGACTGTACGGGAGTGTTACTGATTGGATTCGCGGAAGAAAGTACAGGCTTGCTTGTTGATCTTCTGATCGCTCAATACCTTGGTGGCTGTTACGTTTAGCTGACCGCTTGCAGCTTGTGGGTGTTTGATATGATCATCACCTACTGCCGGCGTATTGACGATTCTTTAGAGTCCTACACAGAGGTTTCTTGACTCAGGCAAAACGGAGTAGGAGCACATATATGATATGTGTGGGACCGAGAATAATACGTGTATATGATACCGTACTAGATTCTCTCGATATGAGATATCGGCCGGGTATATGTGATATAGCCGGGTCATCGGATCAAGTGTTGATTCAATGAACAGATACAGATTATATTAGTCGGTTATTTGTGAAATAGCCGGATTATCGGATCAAGTGTTAATTCGATAATTTAATGTATAATTATATATTTGATATATTAAATTACATTAACTGATATAAGCTCACTAAAAGATTCTTTTTCTCACTCGGGTAATACATTGATATATATGCGATATATGTTAATTGTATTATTTTATTTTGTTACAATAAATATTGTATATGTGATATATAATATTGTAACATGTTAGGGTTATTAATGCAACATGTTTAGTGGAGATTAAACATGGTTAGGGTTTGATTTGGGTTATGGTTTTCTAGAAGTTTCTAGAAGCTTTGCTTTTGTTTTAAGCAAAGATATTTGTTAAAGATATTTTGTTGATATTTCCTTAACCCAACCCAAACCCTTGACCATGGTAAACTCTCTACAATGGTTAAGTCTTCTCACTTGAAACATGGTTGCATTTCTAACCACACAACACTTTCATTATTCATCACAAAAGGATTACTAATCTTCTTCTTCCTCCTTGCAAAGCTTTCTAGTTTTTTCATTAGTGATGATTTTGAGTGAGATTAAGAAAACAAATGAGAGATAAAATCCTACTTCATCATCCTAATCTATCCTAGCAATTTAGATTAGGGTGTTCAATTCATTTAGTGAGTGAGAGCTTATGTTAAAGAAACTTCAAGGTAAATCATCTTAGTTATCGAAGATCGGAAGCAAGCTTGCATCTTTCTCTTCTAGGAGACTCTCTAGAGTCCGGGAACATGATGATCGCAGTGAAGGGACATCAACACGGAGCTTTAGAAGTGAAGGACCGGACTACAAAGGTTGTAATCCCAAACTCTTAGTGTTAAAGTGTTTAACATGCTTTGTTTCGCCTAATCTCTAGTTTAAAGATCTTGGTTAGGGTTGTTCGGCATGTCTAAATTTTAAATCGGGCACGGTTGATGCCTTATAGACCCTTGTGAGAGTGCCTAGCATCCCTACACTGCACACTTTCATAAAAAAAATCAAAAATAACAAAACGTTTTTTATTATATTTATATATATACAAAAAAATATTAACCCGAATAACAAGAAAGAAAATACGTTACCGTCTCCCCGGCAACGGCGCTATTTGATTGTCGAACGGAGACGCGATGCGTTTTATGAGATGCGTTCTACTCTGTGCTCTACTTACCGCAATCAAGCCGGTGTCACTTTGCAGCTAGTCGGTTGAGCACGGATCGATCCACAAGGAGATGGTTGTATGTCCGTTCTTGTCTTAGACGAGTCAATTAAGAATGTATATCTATATGTTCAAAACTATCCTAAGTGATCGTATTTATGTTCAAGTAAACTTGTTAAGGTTAAGGTTGGTTAGTAGAGTTAGGATTAGTCTTGTGCTTTTCTTTTACCATTCTTAAAATGAAGTTGGGATAATAGAAAGTAGCGGGGATTATGAGGATATAAGAATGAGATTTGCGAGTTTAAGCAAGCTTTCCAACGCTAAATCCATTTCTAGTGCCCCTTGTCCGTCCGCTACGTGTGCTTATTTCTAACCCTAGGCCAAAACACCTGCAACCATGTATTCAATTGAGTCATAACTACATGTCCCGTTGTAGAGCGCCCAAAGGACTTCTCGACTTAGGTCGCGGATATATGTCACGTATAGTGCGCCTAAGTGAGGGGGCTGCGTTTGTTTGGTCTAGGCTCGTTTCAAGATGTATGGCAAAGAGAAGCACAAGGGATTTTTTCGTCCCTCATACTAACCTTCCTTAGCCCACAAGTGTGGAAATTATTCACAAATTTAAATGAAAATAAAAACAAAACAAGAAAGAAGCAAAGAAAGAAAGGAAAAATACGGTTTTACAAAAATGCAAGCTAACTACTTGGGTCCTCACCTAAGCAAGGAACTCCATCGAGTATCATGGCTTGAAAATACGGATAATGTCACGACCCGAAGGTACGGAACATGACCGGCACTTAGATTACGAGACGTCTAATGGCGTAACGTAACCTAAGAAAGCTAAAGCCCAGAAAATCTAAATCAAAATCAACAAGAGTGAAGGAAAACCTTTTATGAAACGATTTAAAACCAATTAAGTTATATTAACCCCTCTTTTTTAAAAACATCAAAAAATTTCCGAAAATTTCGGCGGTGTCTCCTTTGTAAAAACTGGCCCCAAAACGGGTACAACAAGATATATAAACCTGTAATAATATAATGGCATCCCCACGAGGGAGCTAGCTCTTCGCCCCAAGCGGATCACAACCACACGCAATATATATATATATATATATATATATATATATAATATCAAGCAAATAAGCATAAAGAACCACAAAAATAAGAAAAACACAATGTCGGCTCAAGTGAGCTCGACCCCAGAGGAACCACATATACACAAATCTCTCAGTCTTATCAGTAGGTCGCATATACAAAATAAGATGTGGTAGATGGAGAATACTAGATACAATGATGGTACAAAAAAGAGACAAAGTGTCCTCGCAACCCACCTACGAGCAATGTCGCGAGTCTAAGCAAAAGAAGCCAATGAAAAGATACGCCCGCCGCTGCAAGGCTAACGGGTTTGACCTGCAAGACACTGTGGCACAACGTGGGTGAGTTGCCAGCTCGTGAGTAGCAAGTAACATCTAGTAAGGCTATCGTAAGAATCCATGCAATGCGTCACAACCTATATATCTAAATATGATATGATGCCACTAATATGTATGCACATGGATGCAAAATCAATACGAAATCTATAAGTGTTTAGTACGATGATATCTGCATTCTTAACTTAAAACAACATCTGTACAATAGATAAGGAATCATCAATGAATCATCCGAAAACAGTGTCAAGCTTCGACACAAAATATGGATATATCCGTCTCAATGTCTCACTATGTCAATATCTCAATACCTCGGGCTCCGTCAGTCCGGATCGACCCATATCATCTAATCTCACGACAACGGTCGGTATCCTCCGGATATCCGCCGCGCCAGATATCACCGGTAAGTAGTCTTTCCCTGCCAGGCTCATCGTCTACAATTCGAGCTTCTTGACCCGGGGTACCATACCGGGCCCACCATGTACCCGAGACGGTTCATCCACTCCTCGAATCGGGTCTCAAAATCCAACAGAAAAAATGAAACTCATGGTGGACGACACATACATCACGAGAAAGCCGCAACTTGCCTTTTTTTAAAACATAATGAGTTTGGAAAATTCTTGCGGTTTTCCACAAAATCCAGAAATCTCATCAATACCGAAATCCTCAAGAAATCATAATATCTGACATGTTGTAAATGATAGATGCTATGATATCGATATTATGCAATGTAATTTATGACGAGGAATCAATATAAGCATGATAATGAAGTGGGGTATATGCATGCGTTGCAATTCAATGTATCTTGTATGATGCAATTATTTGATACTGAACTAAGAAGGTTCTAAAGTGCTCGTGGCATGGCAATTACCAAAGGCGTGTGTGTTCACATGAATAGTGCGCGTGCGACATGAGCCAATGGTAATGGTGTAAGTGTCCTAAGAGGTGATATCACACATAGGTATATAATAACCATGTGATGCCAGCAGATGAATAACTAGAAAGTTATCCATATGAATGCAACTACTACTAGCAACCCTAAATGTTGGGCGCCTCACGCCATCCAGATGATCCCCCCATAGATGTATACATCTACTCATCCGGACGCCTCGCTAATCTGATCCAACAACAGCTTTTCCTTTGCGCGCCGCGTCCGATGTTTCCGCAACCGATCCTAAAATTGCACAACACAAAACATAAGATTACATATTCCTGAAATGACGCGAAGTCACAAAATGAAAGAATCAACGCTCATAAGTTAGGCACAACGTGCACTAGGTATGCGGAACACACACGATAATCACTATAACCTTAACTAGAATCGTCGTTCGGAACAACCATCAAAACTAAACCCGATCAAACCAAATTTCGCATTCACACACCCTAAATATCATAGGAGATGCTAATAATATCATCAAGATATCACAATTAATTCACCACTTAATTATATGAAAAACCTAGTAAGCACTAACATTCCAAATTTGGTGCAAACATCGTAGATTTGCGATAAAGTGACAACAATCTAGCAGAACCATCCAACTCAAACCTCTAGATAGCCACAACACTAAATTTAACCTATTTGTAATACTTCAAACCTTAATTATAAATTCAAACCCCTTTCTTGAATTTCCTAAAACAAGCAATTACAACCAATTTCACACTTTAAATTTCAATTTTAGCATAATTAAACTACAAATTAACAATTAGGTTAAAATTTTACCTCTCAAGTATTGAACCCTAGCTTGTACTAGCCTCCAAAGATGCCTCCTTTCTCCATATTTTAACTAAATTGGGCTTGAGAAGAGGTAGAATAGGGATTTGTTTTGAATTAGTGAAGAAATTTGTGGATTTTGATGGATTTTTGTGATGAAATTAGATGCAAATGAGATGGGGGAAATTGGGAAATGCCTGCAGCGAGAGGCTCGGCCTGAGGAGTGGGGGATGAAGTGTGTGTGTTAGTGTGTAGAAAATTCTATGAAAAAAGAACCCCTCAAGTGTAATTAATGCTTATAACATCAATTTCTTATTTAAATTTTCATTTTTATTTCCTTTTTAAACCATAAAACAACTAGACTTGGAAAACTTGATAAAATTTATGTTAACACTAGATTTTAGTTTGTAATGGAACCTAAGTATGTAATTTACCCATTCAAATTTGTATTTATCACTAATTTAATGTATATTTAAAAGTTTAAAATAATTAATTAAGGAAAAATTTTTAAACGAATAGAAATTTTTATGTGACAATTAATTAACCAATTCCTAGCAATTTCTTATCTAAATTTTTTATAATTAGGCCTATATTGAAAAATAATTATTTTTACATTTTACGGAAAATTCTGATTATTTTACAGATTATCAAAAAACTACCTAAACGAAATTCAAAGTGTTACAATCTTCCCCCCTTCAAGAAATTCGGTCCCCGAATTTAAAACTTAACTACGCGTACCTTCATAAAGATGGGAATATTTCTTCCTCATCTCGTCCTCGGTCTCCCAGGTGACCTACTCGCTGTTCGGGCCACGCCAAAGAACCTTGACGGACGGTATAACCTTCGACCTCAATTTCTTCACCTGCCAATCCAAAATGACCACCGGCTGCTCGGTGAATGAAAGATCGCGCTCCAGCTGGATCGTCTGGTGCTGAATCGCATGAGAAGGGTCATGAAGGTACTTGCAGAGCATCGAAACATGGAACACGGGGTGAAAATCTGGGAAGCTGGGTGGAAGAGCTAACTGATAAGCCACCGAACCGACACGCTCTAGGATCTCGAAGGGACCAACATATCTAGGACTAAGCTTCCCTTTCCGCCCAAATCTCATCACGCTCTTCATCGGAGAGACCCTCAGGAAAACATGATCGCCAACAGCAAACTCGAGTCGGCGACGGCGCCTGTCAGCATTTGATTTCTGCCTACTCTGTGCTGCCCTCATCCTATCCCGAATTTGCTGGATCATTTCGGTTGTCTCCTGTACGATATGCGGCCCCAAAATACTGCTCTCCCTGGGCTCTGTCCAACAGACGAGCGATCGACATCCCCTCCCATATAAAGCCTCGAAAGGTGCCATCTGAATCGTCTCCTGGAAGCTATTATTGTAGGAGAACTCGATCAAGGGCAAATGACGATCCCAGCTACCACCGAAATCTAAAACACAAGCTCTAAGCATGTCCTTAAGAGTCTGAATAGTACGCTCTGACTGACCGTCGGTCTGCGGATGAAAAGCTGTGCTAACACTCAATCGGGTGACCAAAGCCTCCTGAAGTTTCTGCCATAATCGGCTGGTAAACTGGGTGCCCCGGTCAGAAATGATACAAGTCGGGACGCCATGCAGTCATACGATCTCATCAATATAAACCTGGGTGTACTAAGCAAATCCAAAAGTGGTTTTCACTGGCAGAAAGTGAGCCGCTTTCGTCAGTCGATCTACAATCACCCATATAGAGTCATACCCTCTACTGGTCCTGGGTAGACCCACAATGAAGTCCATGGAGAGCTGTTCCCACTTCCACTCAGGAATGGGCAAAGGCTGTAACTCGCCGGCGGGCTTCTGGTGCTCGTCTTTGACTTGCTGACAAGTCAGGCATCTCGATACGAAGTCCGTAACATCCTTCTTCATCCCGTCCAACCAGTAAACCTCTCTCAAATCACGGTACATCTTGGTGGAACCTGGATGAACACTGTATACTGATCTATGTGCTTCCTCAAGAATATCACGCATCAGTCCCTCAGAATCTGGTACGCATAGTCGAGTCCCAAATCGAAGTATCCCCTGGTCATCAATCACGAACTCAGAAACTCTGCCCTGCCGAATCTTCTCAATAATCTCTAAAACATGGGCATCACCGGACTGTGCTTCGCGAATACGGTCAAGTAACTGTGGGCGTGCTCTGAAATGGGCCAGCTGTCTCCCTGTAGGAGTAAACTCGAACTGCACTCTGCTGTCATATAAAACCTGCCAATCCGCCATCGACTGCATCTATACTGCGCTCAAACAAGATAAGCTACCTCCGGGACTCCTACTCAAAGCATCTTCCACCACATTCGCCTTGCCCGGATGGTATAGAATCTCGTAGTCATAATCTTTCACCAACTCCATCCAACGGCGTTGTCTCAGATTCATATCTCGCTGCTGAAAGATATACTTCAAGCTCTTATGGTCTGTGAATATCTGGCACAACTCGCCGTATAGGTAATGTCTCCAGATCTTGAGTGCAAACACCACTGCAGCCATCTCTAAATCATGAGTGGGGTAGTTCTGCTCGTGCTTCCTCAACTGCCGAGAAGAATACGTGATAACCCTACCGTGCTACATCAATACACAGTCCAGCCCCATTCGAGAAGCATCACAATATACCACAAAACCGCCTGATCCTAAAGGCAAAGATAACACTGGTGCAGTAGTCAGACGAGTCTTCAACTGCTGGAAGCTATCCTTACATGCCTTGGTCCAATCAAAAGGAACCCCCTTTCGGGTCACCCAGATCAATGGTGCAGCAATACGGGAGAAATCTTAGACAAAACGTCGATAATAGTCGGCCAGACCTAAAACGCTGCGAACCTCTGTAACTGATACCGGCCTGGGCCAATGCTGAACTGCCTCAATCTTCTTCGGGTTCAAACAAATACCATCTCTCGTCACCACATGACCTAAGAAGTCGACACTGTCTAGCCAGAATGCGCACTTGGAAAATTTGCCGAATAGCTGATGCTCCCTCAAAGTCTGCAATATGATACGCAAGTGCTGCTCATGCTTCTCCCGGCTCCGAGAATAAACCAAGATGTCGTCAATGAACACAATGATGAACTGATCAAGATACGGCCTGAATACACGGTTCATCAAATCCATAAATGCTGCCAGGGCATTGGTGAGCCCGAACGACATCACCAAGAACTAATAATGACCATATCGTGTACGGAAAGCGGTCTTCGGAATATCCTCCTTCCGAACCCACAACTGGGGATAACCTGACCGTAAATCAACCTTCGAGAAAAACCCTGCACGCTGGAGCTGATCGAATAAGTCGTCAATGCGGGGTACGGGATATCTGTTCCGCACAGTAATCCGGTTCAGCTGACGATAATCAATGCATAAGCGCATACTGCCGTCCTTCTTCTTAACAAACAGGACGGGAGCACCCCAAGGTGACACACTCGGTCAGATAAGCCCTTTATCCAGCAAGTCCTACAATTGATCCTTCAGCTCTCTAAGCTCCGCCGAGGCCATCCGATAGGGCGGTATAGAGATATGCCCCGGGCCGGTGATCAAGTCAATGCAGAACTCAATCTCGCACGCTGGCGGCAGACTAGGCAGCTCGTCAGGGAATACATCAGGAAACTCTCTCACAACAGGGACCTAGTCCAATGGAACCTCTGTGGATCTAGTATCACAAACATAGGCTAAGAATCCCTGACACCCATTCCGCAAGAGCTGACCAGCGTGAAGAGAAGAAATCAAGCTGGGAAGGGTAGCGCTACGATCTCCCTGAATAACATGAACCGGCTCACAAGGAATGCTGAATCTGACTGCCTTTTCATGGCAGTCCACAGATGCATAACAGGTGGCTAGCTAGTCCATACAAAGAAGAACGTCGAAGTCTAGCATATCGAGGAGAATAAAATCAACTGAAGAATCTCTTACCCCGATACGAACGGGACACGATCGGTACACAAAATGAGCAACAAACGACTCGCCTACCAGAGTAATAACAACAAGCGACTGATCTAACGAAGAAGACTCTCGGTTCAACCTCGGTGAAAAGTATGTGGATACATAAGAATGTGTGGAGCCTGGATCAAATAATACCCGTGCATCGAAAGAACATACTGGCAGAGTACCTGTCACAACGGCATTGGATGCCTGCGCATCCTGCGGAGTCAAAGTGAATACTCGGGCCTGTCCACCACTAATAGCTGGCTGTCCTCTGCTTCTGCCTCTGCCTCTACCTCTGCCTCTGCCTCTGTCGCCTCATCCTTTCTGAACAGGACCGCCATGCCCACGACATCTAGGAGCATCTACCTGGCATGGAGCATCATCAGGGGTAGGAAGTAGAGCTCTTTGAGTAGGTGGTGAAGGTGGTAAGGTCACATGTGGGACTGTCGCCGTGCCCTGGCGCCCCATGGTATAGTCTCTTATACGATGGTACTGACCCCCGCACCGAAAACATCCTGGCGACGACTGCTGGGTCTGCGGATAAGAACCAAATAACTGATCCCGTCTCAATCCTCTATCGCCACCATCGCCCGGAAAGAATCTATCATGGTGTCTACCCACCTGCCGCCGGCTGGCGTTTCAGTACGAATCCGCTTCGGCCCAGAAACGACCGGAGTCTCAGAAATGCGCTCCTCCAAAAGTAAGGATGCATCCATCGTGGCTGCGTATGTGTCAAAGTGCTGGGTTCCGATGGCAAGGAATAACTGTGTGTCAAGTCCTCGCATAAACCTCTTTATCCTCTTCTCTTCAGTGTCTACTAGGTATGGAGCATATCGGGACAACTGAGTGAACTGTATATCATACTTGGACACTGTCATCCCAGGAGTCATGCGCTAAGACTCAAAAATACGGGCTCCAGCATCTCGAATACTCTCCAGAAGAAAACGGGCAAGAAATGCAGCTGTGAACTCGTCCTAAGTTATAGGAGGTAGACCTGCAGCTCGTCCTCTCTCTACTGAATCGTACCATGTCTGAGCAAGGCCTTCTAGACGGAAACTCGTAAACACCACCCATCTGTCATCAGAACACCTCAACGAACGGCAAATCCTAGTCATCCTATCGAGAAATGCCTGCGTGTCCTCTATCGCATCCGTGCCGGTAAAGGCTGGAGGTCTCAGCCTCATAATCTCCAATAATGATATGGGGATAGTCGCAGTAGTAGCAGGAGCAACCGTCTGGGCAGAAGGTACAATCGTGGTCTGTGTGGTGGAAGGAACGTCCTCGGATCTCTGTGCCCGACTGGCCTCAACTAAAGATCCCATCATCTGTCACAACTCCTGCATACCGACCTCTAATCTGGCAATACGGTATGGAGAAGGCGGATCAATCTGACCCTGAGGGGTAGGCGTATCATCCCGCTTGATCCTCGCCTCAGACGATCCCGCTCGAATCTCATCCCTAGCGGCAGCCCGCTGATCTCTCGTTTTCTTTGGCGGCATCGAAGCTGGAATAAGAAACCGGAGAGATAAGAACATTGCAATTGAATCAAGGAATGCGTGGAATCAAGAAGGGAAATACAAGCAATTATATCCTAAGGTCACTTAGGCGGAGTACCGTATCGTAAGTATGCCACGGAACATACACACGCTACGCCACTCTGCATAAGTCACCTACTCCATCTACCAAGGGTCGTCCTAAACTCAGAAAGGTAAAACCTATCGCTCTGATACCAACTTTGTCACGATCCGAAGGTACGGAACGTGACTGACACTTAGATTACGAGACGTCTAAAGGCGTAATGTAACCTAAGTCAGCCAAAGCCCAGAAAATCTAAACCAAAATCAACAAGAGTGAAGGAAAACTTTTTATGAAACGATTTAAAACCAATTAAGTTATATTAACCCCTCTTTTTTAAAAACATCAATTTTTTTCCGAAAATTTCGGCAGAGTCTCCTTTGTAAAAACTGGCCCTAAAACGGGTACAACAAGATATAAAAACCTGTAATGATATAATAGCATCCCCAAGCGGGAGCTAGCTCTTCGCCCAAGGCGGATCACAACCACACGCAATATATATATAATATCAAGCAAATAAGCATAAAGAAGTACAAAAATAAGAAAAACACAACGTCGGCTCAAGTGAGCTCGACCCTAGAGAAACCACATATACACAAATCTCTCAGTCTCATCACTAGGTCGCATATACAAAATAAGAAGTGGTAGATGGAGAATACTAGATACAATGATGGTACAAAAATGAGACAAAGTGTCCTCGCAACCCACCTACGAGCAATGTCGCGAGTCAAAGAAAAAGAAGCCAATGAAAAGATACGCCCGCCGCTGCAAGGCTGATGGATCCGACCTGCAAGACACTGTGTCACAATGGGGGTGAGTTGCCAGCTCGTGAGTAGCAAGGAACATCTAATAAGGCTATCGTAAGAATGCACGCAATGCGTCATAACCTACATATCAAAATATGATGCGATGCCACTAATATGTATGCACATGGATGCAAAATCAATACGAAATCTATAAGTGTTTAGTACGATGATATCTGCATTCTTAACTTAAAACAACATCTGTACAATACCTAAGGAATCATCAATGAATCATCCGAAAACAGTGTCAAGCATTGACACAAAATATGGATATATCTGTCTCAATGTCTCACTATGTCAATATCTCAATACCTTGGGCTCCGTCAGTCCGGATCGGCCCATATCATCAAATCTCACCACAACGGTCGGTATCCTCCGGATATCCTCCGAGCCAGACATCATCGGTAGGTAGTCTTCCCCTGCTAGGCTCATCGTCTACAATTCGAGCTTCTTGCCCCGGGGTACCATACCGGGCCCACCATGTACCCGAGACGGTTCATCCACTCCTTGAATCGGGTCTCGAAATCCAGCAGAAAACATGAAAACTCATGGTGGATGACACATACATCACGACAAAACCGCAACTTGCCTTTTTTTTAAAACATAATGAGTTTGGAAAATTCTTGCGGTTTTCCCCAAAATCCAGAAATCTCATCAATACCGAAATCCTCAAGAAATCATAATATCTAACATGTTGTAAATGATAGATTCTATGATATCGATATTATGCAATGTAGTTTATGACGAGGAATCTATATAAGCATGATAATGAAGTGAGGTATATGCATGCTTTGCAATTCAATGTATCATGTATGATGCAAGTATTTGATACTGAACTAAGTAGGTTCTAAAGTGCTTGTGGCATGGCAATTACCAAAGGTGTGTGTGTTCACATGAATAGTGCACGTGCGACATGAGCCAATGTTAATGGTGTAAGTGTCCTAAGAGGTGATATCACACATAGGTATATAATAACCATGCGATGCCGGCAGATGAATAACTAGAAAAGATATGCATATGAATGAAACTACTACTAGCAACCCTAAATGTCGGGCGTCTCGCACCATCCATACGATCCCCCCCATAGATTTATACATCTACTCACCCGGACGCCTCGCTAATCTAATCCAACCACAGCTTTTCCTTTGCGCGCCGCATCCGATGTTTCCACAACCGATCCTAAAATTGCACAACAAAAAACATAAGATTATATATTCCTGAAACAACGAAAAGTCACAAAATGAAAGAATCAACGCTCACATGTAAGGCACAACGTGCACTAGGTGTGCGGAACACACACGATAATCACTATAATCTTAACTAGAATCGTCGTTCGGAACAACCGTCAAAACTAAACCCGATCAAACCAAATTTCGCATTCACACACCCTAAATGTCGTAGGAGTTGCTAATAATATCATCAAGATATCACAATTAATTCACCACTTAATTATATGAAAAACCTAGTAAGCACTAACATTCCAAATTTGGTGCAAATATCGTAGATTTACGATAAAGCGACAACAATCTAGCACAGCCATCCAACTCAAACAACTAGATGGCCACAACACTAAATTTAACCCATTTTTAATGCTTCAAACCCTAATTATAAATTCAAATCCTTTTCTTGAATTTCCTAAAACAAGCAATTACAACCAATTTCACACTTTAAATTTCAATTTTAGCATAATTAAACTACAAATTAATAATTAGATTAGAATTTTGCCTCTCAAGTATTGAACCGTAGCTTGCACTAGCCTCCAAAGATGCCTCCTTTCTCCATGTTGTAAACTAAATTGGGCTTGAGAAGAGGTAGAATAGGGATTTGTTTTGAATTAGTGAAGAAATTTGTGGATTTTGATGGATTTTTGTGATGAAATTAGATGCAAAAGAGATGGGGAAAATGGGGAAATGCCTACAGGGAGAGGCTCAGCCAGAGGAGTGGGGGAGGAAGTGTGTGTGTGAATGTGTAGAAAATTCTATGAAAAAAGAACCCCTCAAGTGTAATTAATCCTTATCACATCAATTTCTTATTTAAAATTTCATTTCTATTTCCTTTTTAAACCATAAAACAACTAGATTAGGAAAACTTGATACAATTTATGTTACTACTAGATTTTAGTTTGTAATGGATCCTAAGTATGTAATTTACCCATTCAAATTTGTATTTATCACTAATTAATGTATATTTAAAAGCTTAAAATAATATTAAAAATAATTAATTAAGGAAAAAAATTGAAACGACTAGAAATTTTTAAGTGACAATTAATTAACCAATTCCAAGCAATTTCTTATCTAAATTTTGTATAATTAGGTCCATATTGAAAAATAATTATTTTTACATTTTACGGAAAATTCTGATTATTTTACCGATTATTGAAAAACTATCTAAACAAAATTCAAAGTGTTACAGATAATAAGAGAAGGAAAACAAAAGAAGAAAAGAAAAGAAAACCAACAACTACTTAACAACAATTAATAAAGTTACACTAAGAATTAAAATTACAAGACAAGAAATAAAAAATACAAGATAATAAAAATACCCTCATCTTCATTTAGCTTCCATTCAAGAGCTCTCACTACACTTTTATGGAGGAAAGATGAAGAAGAATAAGAACTACAAACTAAACTACTCCAAAATCTAACTAAAAAGAAGCTTCCTACAATGTCTCAAAACTGGAGTATTTATAGGCAGAGAGCTGAAACCCTAGACCCATATTCTGAGCCGAAATGCAATTACCAAAACACCCCAAAAATATCTTCTGGTGCCGAGTTAACTCGGCCGCGGAACCGCCGCGTATATACCACATTGCCAGCGGTTCCACGGCTCTTTAGGGGAGTTAGGTTGTAGTTTTTTCCATGGTTTCTTATGTTGCTTTTTTTCTTGTGTTTGACAGGTCATAAATTGCAAAATGCTTCCAATATTTTTTCAGATTTTCAACAGTCCAAATTGGATTCACTTTTAATTCATTTGACCTTTATCTCCCTCGAGCTCCGCGCATCCATTGAATCTTGTGCTGCCCCTCTCGTGCTCTATGCTTGACCAAGACATGAATGACTACTATTTTTCGTCTTGTCTCTTGAACTTGTAACCAGCACTGGACGGATGCGGATGACCGGAACCCGGCTTTTATCTATCTGAGGCAGATGTTATGGATTTTGGCGTAATTATGGAGATTTTGTATCATTTGCGTTATTTTGGACTAGAAACCCGTAACCTGTAAATATGTAGCAAACACAGATCAAAAGCACCTTCCTATAAACAAACGAGCAGAATAATGTGCAGTATTAAATGCAATATTCTGGTATAAACACCACCCCTTAGGGCCGATATGCGATACTCTTAGACGAATAGACCAGACTGTACAGAGAATGTTACCTATAGGCTTAGTTGGGTTTTCAGACGAGTTTTCTAGTCGACCTTCCTTTCGACAGATACCTGGATAGCCGTTACCTACAGCTAGTGCCACTAACGTGCTTGTGGTTAAACCCACTGCCAGCGTATTGTCGAGTCTTTAGAGTCCCACATAAAAGGTTTTCCGAATCAGGCAAAACGGTGTAGTTTGCTTATTTCGACACGCTCGGGTGTTCAATTGAATATGTGTATTTATACACGTGCTTTAATCAGACTATTTAGTAGTACTAGCTGGTTTGAAAGACAGCCGGTTTTTATGCTAGTACTATATTGCTCTCTTTTGGGTATTTGTAGTTTAACACGAATACGGTATTTATACGAATACGAGTATTTGTATGAATACATATATTTGTGTCTTAATACAAATACATGTATTTCTTTCTAAATATGAATATGCGTATTTTGTATTATTGGTACAAATACAGTATTCGTATTTTGGTAGAAATACGGTATATGTATTTATTATAAAAACAGGTTTGGTATACTTGATTATATATATACAAGTATTTATATATGCATGTATATCATGGTGAGGTGGCCTTTCTCTACACTCTCTCATGTTCTTACCTCTTCTAGAGTTGTGTGGGCTTGTGACTCACGCTAGTGAGTCACGACTCACTCACCCGCTTGCTTGGATTTTAGCATGAAGAGATAAGAATTGAGGTGAGTGTAGGATTATTATCTAAGTGAGATATTTTCTTGAGTTGCCATTCTCTCTTCATCATCTTCTTCCTCACTTACTCACTAGAGTTCTTGAGAGATAAAAAGAGAGCATCTTGATTATAAACTACACCCTCTAAGCATCTTGTCCTAGCAAGACTCGATCTTTAGTTCCTTTGTAGAGGCTATCGTTTGAATTGGCATCCTCGGGTGGATTGTCTTCGACATGGGAGAATGACTCTGAGAACTTGTTCCATCAACCCTAGGAGCTCAAGGAGTGAACCATTCAACATCCAAAAGGCCGTATACAAAAGTTGTCACACTAACCTAGTAGCTAAAACTCTAATTAGTGTTGTTAGTTTGGTATTTGGGCTTGTATTCTAGGGATTTAAGTATGTAGTGCTCAAGATTTTTAATGTTTTTTATTTTGCAAAGCCGTAGTAGTCACGGCAAGGAGCACCATGCACATACATAGTCTACATCAACATAACCTTGCACCTTAGAGAGTCACCCCCAAAACATAAGCAATGACTGGACGTTCTCCTGAAATATCTCAATATCCTCTTTACCGCATTCCAATGTTCCTTTCCTGGGTTTTGCATATACCTGCTCGCAACTCCCACTACATGTGCAATATTTGGTCTTGTACTCTCTATTGTATACATCAAACTCCCCACCGCAGATGCATAAGACACTCTTGCCATCATATCTTTCTTTTCTTGAGTTGTTGGGCATAACTTGTAACATTTCAGAAATATAAAATATTATTTTGGGAATTTAAATAATAAAATAATATATTTCACGAAAACTATTAAAGTTGCGAATTAGGCTTTTCGTAAAATAGTGTAATTAAATATCAATATTTGGAAAATAATTGGAGATTTATATTGTATTATTTATTAAAAAGGTATTTATTGGATTTAGGAATTTTATAATTAATTATATGCAAGTTTAAATTAAACTTGGTTAGTGCACTACTAATCACGATTAGGACAAATCCGTCTTTTTAATTAAGCGTGGCTAGTGCACCATGACATGTTGCATTTTTTTGCATATTTGTTTCATTATATTTGTGTCATGTGTTTTGTTTTAAATGAGTGAGGGAAAAAGGAAAAGAAAAGAAAAAAAGAGACACGATGACATGGAGGCATGTGGGGACAACATCATCAGTATGGGCATGAGAGAGAGCATGAGTGAGAGAGAAGGGGGGGACTTATCTTGACCATTCCTCATTCATTTTCTTCCTTCATCTTCACCATTTTCTTCTTCTTCCTTCATCTTCTTCCATCATCTTCTTCTCCTCCTTTCTTCACCCTCCTCTACCTCCATGAATCATCTCCTAATTTTCATCAAAACCCCATACCACCTTCATTAAAATTGTACACCACCTCATCCTACACCCCATGGTTGAATCAAGTTTGGATTTTGAGCACTTTGGAGCTTCTAGGGTTTTTCTTGAGTTGCTTCCAAGATGTATAACTTCACTTCTCTTCTTGTTAATTTGTTCCTTCACCTCATAGTTATGTTTAGTATTTGTTTTAGTGAGATTGATGATCTTAGAAATTTCTAAGTTGATGTTTAGTACATGTGCGGACTTGTCAAGTGGTAATTGAGATGTAGTGAGTGTTTTACAAGACCTTAGTGATGTTTTACTGGCCAAGACCAGAGACTAGAACCTAATACACGAACTTAGAATTTTCCCGACATCGAATATTTGACAGTTGTGAAGATATAATGGAATCTGGGATGACCCGAGAGACCTATAAATTAAGTTCCCATCACAGTGAAATGAGCAGGAACACAGGAAGCTAGCATAGAAACCTAAGCCCCTCTCCTCGATTCCTGGCCGTAGATTTAAACCTTGTAGCCGCAAATTGCGGCCACACTGTGGAGATTCATGTTGGTTTTTGGTTAGTGGCTTTGTTATCTAGTATTTAGACCTACCCTATATGAAAAATCTCCTAGTTTGACCTAGGGTAGAATCTGGGATTGGTTTTCCTAGGTTGTTGATTTCTGGTTATGCGATTTCTGAAACTTGGTTTTGGTATTTGAGTTTGGATTTCGTCGTTGGACGTTTGTACATCAACGGCGAGGGTTATTTGGTTTTTTTTTCATGCGTAGGCTATAGGTTCTAACCTATATGCACTTCGCGTGTCGTATCGGTTTTTCGGACTTGGTTTTAATAGCATTACGATGTGTTTTGATTGCAGGTACCTTCGCGTGGACTTCCGAGATGACAAAGCACATCGACTTTGGATAAGCAAGGAGATTAGCAGGTGAGTAGATTTATATCTATGGGGGAAGTCGGGTGGATGGCGTATAGCACCCCCACAATTATAAAATGGAAACCGATATATATAGAATATAGTTGGAGATAGCTATACTAGGAACCTATGGATATGATCAAAGAGTTAGTAATAGGTGATATGATTAATACAAGACGACGTGAATTGAGATGTCAATAGGACGATATAAGAGGATATGAGCGGATATGCTTGATATGAGATTGTTAATTATATGATATGAGATCGTTAATGACATGATATGAGATTGATAAGGATATGACATGAGATATATATACGTAGGTATATATGAGAATAAAAGATGATATGCTGTACGATATCATAGATTCGTACCCTTATTGATGTATAAGATGATAGAATCCCTATTTTGTTTGATACCATCATATGATGGATTACCGTACGCGATGAGATATACCGGATGATTGATCCGTGCTCGTGATTTTAGGATGATGATGTAAGTCCATATCACGTACGCCACATGTATGCGGGGAGGCGGAATATATGAAAAACAATTATCAAAGCTTCGTAACACGAACTTGAACACACGGATCCTGTCTAAACCATTACTGGCAAACTACGAGAGGTTTAACTATTCTGATTCGAAGTTATACCTCACGTTACATGTCCTTCGGGTCTTCATGGCTGTCCTCCACCTGTCATCGGCTCTATGGAACATGGGTACCTCAACGGCCTCTTCGAGTCAATGACGATCCGCCTGAGAGTCTATACACCGAGCTCCTATCTCGAATCTGAGATAACTGCGGCTTCTAGTTTGCTAATCTAGAAGTCCTAGAGGGTGTAGAGTATTTAGATGGAGTACTTAGTCACTTTAAACCCTATGATTCTCAACACATATGAGCTTTTAGGGTTTGATGAAGAAGATGAAGACTTGAGGAGAGAGAAAGTGTTTGTGATAAATAAATGAACCATTCTCATTTGTGAATATCATGAAGCATAATAATATCTCACCAAAATAAATATCTAGCTAATATTCATCATGCTTCATTTAATTCACAAGATGAATCATCTAATGAGTCATGGATCATTTAATGAAACTTACACCTCATCTCCTCCACCTCATTTAGTTTAAATCTAAAAAGAAATAAACACAAATGAGTCACCTCCTTCTAGAAGCTTCCCGACAAATTACGAGACTCCCCCTCCTATCCGTATTTCCGGAAAACACGGATAATCTGAGACGGAATAAATCCATCTGTATAATACTAGAATCCGGCTTAAACCAAAGCCCGCTAGTATTATCTCCCCGATCATAGTATGTGCACAAGTGTACGTAAGTGATCGCGGCCCTACCGTAAAACCATACGGCCTCTACACCTTTTGCCCAGTGCAGGGATACCCTCTGTGTGGGACTCTAAAGACTCGACACTACACCGGCAGTGGGTTTAACCACTGGCCATACACGGTAATAGCTGTACGTAACGGTCCCCGGGTAGATGTCGATAAGAAGGTCGATGAGTAAACCCATCCGAACTCCTACTGAGCCTGATGTGAAAATCTCCGTACAGTCTGGTCTGTTCGTCTGAGACTATAGCATATTGGGCCTTGGGGGCGGCAAGCGTCAGTCCCCTAATAGCGGTATAAGTCGTGTCGGAGTGAAGCCCATTACACCTTGAGAAACTACTGGAGCACCTACCAGTAAATCTCACTTGCCCTGGCCAGGGACCTTGCGTAATGGCTCTCCAAACATAGCGCGATATCAATCCCCAATACCGGGAGAGACGGATCCTGTCTAACCGCCACTGCCTCTAAGTGCTTCGGGACAACACCAACTACTACCTGTTTGCACGGTTCCTTTGAGCCGTGGTAGGATAGTAATCTAAGTACAGTGAGAACACACCCGAGGCGAAGTAGCAGTTTCAAGTCGACAGACTAAGCTGTACTCATGTCACCTGGGAATTGCAATCTGACGATAGGTATAGTACCAACCTGCAGTTCCCGGCGAGTCCTGTCCGGTGTACTCGTAACCTAACTGCACCTGCATAATATCTCTAGTACGACATACTGATGGCTGTGGGACAGACCATCTCCCCAGCTGGGATGAGAAGCATATACACCAGTCTACTCCGGACTATCGATGCCCCGTCTTGATAATCCAACGACCAAGGTCCTGAATAGGATGTGCTTAATGACTACCCATCCCCCACTAGTGTGACTGCCATTACAACGCTGGTAATCAAGCAAAGATCCTAAGGGCTCTACTAATATGTATAAGTGATATGTTAAAAGAAACATATGCACATATTAAAGTAGAAATAAACCAAGTAGCATACTACCATTTTTAGCAAGACTGTCAATACAACTGTGAATATCCCAAGCTTCCATTAAGTAATATACAATCTAGTATGTTACAATAATGGCCCCTAGGGCATATACACTAACAATCTCCCACTTGCACTAGGGCCATGTACTGGCATATCGTAGACTTATCATCTCGAATAGCCTCTCGAACTGCGTCTGAGGAATGGCCTTTGTTAATGGATAAGCAGTTTTATTCTCTATATCTACTCTCTTCACCTTGATCTCTCGGCAATCTACGATCTCCCTGATCAGGTGATACTGCCTTAAGATGTGTCTGGTCTTCTGATGGGACCTGGGTTCCTTCGCTAAAGCTATAGCTCCGTTGTTGTCGCAATACAGAGGTATTGGATTAACAATGGTAGGAACCACCTGAAGTTCTGTGAGGAACTTCTTCATCCAGACAGCTTCTTTTGCAGCATTTCAAGCAGCTATGTACTCCGCTTCCATCGTCGAGTCAGCAACGGTGTCCTGCTTGGAACTCTTCCAACAGACCGCCCCTCTATTGAGGCTAAAGACATAACCCGACATGGACTTGGAGTCATACTTGTCACTCTGGAAGCTGGAGTCAGCAAAGGCCTCGATCTGGGGGTCTTTTCCGCCATACACTAAGAACATCTCCTTAGTCCTCCTCAGGTACTTGAGAATGTTCTTTATTGCTATCCTGTGCTTCTTCCCTGGGTTGGACTGATACCGGCTTACAACGCTCAATGCGTATGCTACATCTGGTCTGGTACACAATATCGCATACATTATAGAGCCTACCGCAGAAGCGTAGGGTATAATCGACATGCGAGCCCTTTCTAAATCAGTCTTGGGAGACATCTCTTTGGAGAGGGTGATTACAAGACAAGCCGGTAGGTTGCCGCACTTAGGATCTTCCATACTGAATCTTTTCAATATGGTGTCTATGTACATGGACTGTGAAAGTCCCAACATTCTCTTTGATCTATCACGATAGATCTAGATCCCTAGAATGTAAGTGGCATCACCCAGGTCCTTCATGGAGAACTTCTGTGATAAGAATCTTTTGACTGATTGTAGTATAAAAATAACATTTCCTATTAAGAGAATGTGATCCACGTACAAGACCAGGAATACTACAGTTCTCCCTACAATCTTACTATATATTAATGGTTCATCTGGATTTTTGATAAAGTCGAATTCTTTGACAGTATCATCAAAACATATGTTCCAACTTCGCGATGCCTGCTTTAGTCCATAAATGGACTTAAGCAACTTTCACACTTTCCCGCTGCTCCCACTCTGAATGAATCCCTCTGGCTGATCCATATAGACACACTCATCCAAATTACCATTTAGAAAAGCCGTCTTTACGTCCATCTTCCAGATCTCATAATCATGGAAGGAAGCAATGGCAAGAAGGACCCGAATGGATTTGAGCATAGGCACTGGAGAAAAGGTTTCGTCATAGTCCAAACTAGGTCTTTGATTAAAACCTTTTGCAACAAGTCTAGCCTTATAGGTTTCAACCTATCCATCTATACCAATCTTCTTTCTGAAGATCCATTTGCAGCCTACGGGTTTTACCCCATCTGGAGCAATGTCTAAAGTCCATACTTTGTTGGTGTACATGGACTCCATTTCGGTCCGCATTGCATCCAGCCATTTTACCGAGTCACCGCTCTGAATAGCTTGCTGGAAGCTAGTAGGGTCATCACTATCAATGATGCAATCTTCTCGATCCCCGTCTATGAGAAAACCGTAGTATCTCTCGAGCGGATGAGACTGCCTACTACTTCTGCGGATATTCGTTGGGATGTCCCTTTCTTCTAAACCTTCTGGTTCTACAAAACTTTCAGTAACAGCTTACGGTTCTGGAATTTCTTCTAGTTCTATTGTTCTCCCACTCTTATGATTTTCTAAAAATTCAGCTTCCAAGAAGTGGGCATGATGAGAAACAAAAACCTTTTGTTCCTCTGCGTAATAGAAAAAATACCCTTTGGAGTTCTTTGGATATCCCATAAACTTACACTGTACTGAGCGTGCCTCGAGCTTGTCCACATGCTGCTTTTTAACAAAAGCTGGATATCCCCATGTCTTAAAGTGTTTAAGACAGGGTTTCTTTCCACTCTACATCTGATATGGTGTGGTTGGCACAGTCTTGGTTGGAACCTGGTTAAAAATATATGCAGCTGATTCTAGTGCATAACCCTAGAAAAATCGCGGTAACTCAGCCTTACTCATCATGGAACGAACCATATCTATTAGGGTTCGATTCCGCCTTTCCGATACACCATTGTGTTGTGGTGTGTATGGAGGAGTAAGCTGAGAGAGAATTCCATTCTCTTTTATGTATCCCAGGAACTCGGCACTTAAGTATTCACCACCTCGATCAGATCTCAGTGTCTTGAAACTTTTGGTTGTTTGTTTTTCCACTTCATTCTTGTATTCCAGGAATTTCTCAAAGGCCTCAGATTTATGCTTCATCAAGAAGATATGTGTCACGACCCGAAATAGCACGTGACTGGCACTTGAATCATATGAAGTCTATAGGACCCCATCTAATTCAAGTAAGCCAAAATCCAAGAAATCTAAAACCATTTTTAAGGAGTAAATAAGGAAAACTAGTTTTAAGAAATAAAGAAAACACGTTTTTAAAAACGAGGCTTTTAAATAGGTGAGCCGAATATACATTTTTAAAATGTCTCGTCTTTTCTGAAAATTTCGGCAGAGTTTCCTTTGTAAATACTGGCCCCGAACGGGGTACAACAAGAATAATATATATGCAATGATAAAAGGCATCCCCAAGAGGGAGCTAGCTCTTTGTCAATTGATGGTCACAACACGCAAGCAATATAATATACAACGCCAAAGGGCGAGGATCAAAACTCAAAAGGAAACTAAAAATCAGTATGAAAACCATAATACTACAACGCGCGACTCTTAGGTCGAAATAATACATAACTGGTTTTCTAAGCCTGAAACAATATACAAGTTTGGTTGATGGAATTACGAGATACAACTGAATAATACATGTACAATGGTGGTCCTGATGCAAAAGAACCCACCTACCAAAGCAAATAACCCGTAAGGGAAGCAGTGTGCCAAAAAAGCCGCAATGGAACCTGTACGGCAAAACCTGCAAGAAACTGTGGCACAACGGGGGTGAGTTGCCAACTCGTGAATAGAAAACATCACAGAGCAGAAATCATATGTATGACACAATCCTAGGTCAATACTATCAGATATATATATAACCTCAAATGAATAACTCTGAAGCAAGATAAGGTGGAAATGTAACATCTATACATGAGTGTAGTGCCAAGTGCTCGTGTCAGTGCCTCAGGTAATAGCAAATCATAAATATGATGTATGATCAATGTCGACTATATCATGAAGTCTATGAATATGTGGATATCATCCAACAGTGTGATCAATATCATCAATGTCAATATATGTAGGTGGAAATCGTCCACGTGTCACCCAATGACAATAAGCATCATGCATGTAAATATCATAAACATATGCATGGAAGTATGAGGTTGTAAATCAACATGTGTCGCTCGCGACATATCAAAATCATGGAACCTGAGTGTCAAGCATCGACACTCGAAAATATCATGAAACCTGTGCCTAGCTACGGCACGTAAATCCTCATATACATAGGGCTCCGTCAATCCGGATCGGCCCATCTCATCTCTCAACTCCGGTCGGTATCCCCCAGATATCCGCCGAGCTCAACACAATCACCGGTAGGTAGTACTCCCCTGCCAGGGTCACCGTCTAACATATACGAGTCTTTTTGCCCCGGGGTACCTCACCGTGTCCACCATGTACCCGCAGACGGTGCCTACCGCTCCTCGAATCGGGTTTCACATGCCACTCTCAGAACCGAGAAAACACATGGTGGACGCACAGAAATATCATATCAAGGGTAACCGGGTTTTTGAAACAATACATACTCTCTTTTAAAATACCCACGGTTCCCAAATCCAGAAATATCATGGAAACAACATATCTCAATGCGTATAATCGGAAAGCATGATGTATGCGACATATAAAAGAAATGTAAGCATATCAGTATATCATGCATGGAATAGTAATATGCACATATTTAGGGAAGACCGCTTCTTTAAAATGAATCAGTTTTAAAAGTATCTTGCGGTTCCCGAATCTTCAATTCACGCCAGAATCATCCATGTATATGCAAATGTGTATGTGTACAAGTATGAGTGTACAATATGTAGGTACACGAGTATGAATGTACAATATGTATGTGCACAAGTATGAGTGTAAAATATGTAGGTACACGAGTATGAATGTACAATAGGTGTCACGACCCAAGTTTGGATGTGACAGGCACTTAGATTTGTATCATATCTAAAGATATGCACAAGTCCAAGTAAGCCAAAAACCAAGATCAAAATACCTTATTTCGGAATTATTTATGAAAATTAAGTTTTAAGTAGAAATCTCGAGTTATGAAGTTAATTCATTAAACAAGTAATAAAGGTTAAGTGTGGTTGTATTCCTAGTTGGAATCAACAATATCAATAATGAACATGAATGTACACATATTAAACATTACTGAATCTCATAAAGAAAGAACTATGAAACAGATCCACATATTTCAACTGTACATATATTTACCAACTCTCTTTTCTAGGTCAAAATACAAGTCTGATGGAGTCTTTCTAGATACAAAATACAAAATGGAAGGTTACTGCACATGTAACCTACCTATCAAAAGATGAAATACAACTGCAAAAGTGATCCTGCCTCGCAGCTACCCGTCCACTCTATCCCTGTAAGGAACTGTGGCACAACGGGGATGAGTTGCCAACTCAGTGAATACGACTAACATATAACGGCGAATAAAGTAAATATGACAATCATGCTACTGAATATGAATCAATATGATATATGAGTATATGTGAAATCCAACAACAAATCTCATTATACTTCTGAAATCACAACTCAAGTAAATCATTTCTCAGTGTCCATCAACGACACAAAATCTTCATTTCTTTTAGGCATCATTCCCCGAATGATCCTATACTCATAATATCGGCCGTTATCCTCTAGATACACGCCGTATTTCTATAACCAACTCCGGTATCGAGTAACCTCGCTAGGCTCCCCCGTCTCAATACGGCTATCCTGCCCCTCGGTCTCGACCGGGTCCACCCTGTATCCAACTGTATATCTCCCCCACTCAGTATGGATAACACAAATCCGCGACCGTATATCTCCCCCACTCGGTCCGGAATAAAACCAAAAACAGAAATAATCCCAGGGTGGACATGTCACATCAATCATGAAAACTGGATTTATGTAGTAGTGTTCAAAAACTCAAAATCATAAATCCTCAATTCTGCATCTATCTTATATCCAACATGGAAGTACGCATAAAGCAACAGGATGTAAATAAGGAAGTCTACCAATATACTTGACATATGAAATACAATATAATCCATGTTAATAGGTATGATATTTAAGTGTATGTGACATGGCAATATCGATGAGGTGTGTGTAGCATATAAGATGTGCACGTGGCATGACTCGTCGATACTTGTGAAGTGTTCTAACAACTAAGCAATATACACATATTTTAATGCATGAAATTCTAACATTTAAACATGATGATATGAATATCACATTATGTAAAACCATGGGCGAAACACGCCATCTTTACTAAATTTCCCGGTAGATGTTTAGTCTACTCACCGGAAAAGTCGAATCTACTCCGGAATCGCTAATCCTTTCCCTTTCCTCGCGGCTTCCGTATTTCTCGTATTAGAGTCTAATCATGCAAAAAAACTTATATAAGCAAACTAGCTATTCCGATATAGCGGAAATAGAAAACACGCTAATCCCCATAATTTATATGTTACCTATTATCTGAATATCAAGTTATAAAGCACTTAATCTCGCTGGATTTTAGCTTAAATCTGCACAGTTTCAGAATTTAAAACGCGACTTGATTTCATCGTGTCGTATTTAGCGTTTTACGATTCCCTTTCCGATATATCATTCCAGATTTAAACTGTAGTGAAACTAATAAAAATCAACAGTGCCAAAATAACCTAAATTGTACACTGAAGATACCCCAAAAACCAAAACCCACAAACCCCACAACATGGCCGGCGACGCCGGCCAAACTCCTCCTGTCGCCGGCCCAAAACCGGCCCCCTGTTGTCGTTTTCTTGGGTTGTGTTCTACTTGATTCCTACATCATTTCTACTCTGTTGAATTTATTTAATTTAGTTCCAAATTAGAGGAGAATCTAACAGACTATAAGTTTAGCTAAAACTACAATATTATGTGACATGTTCAATCTGTTTTAATTGATCTACAGAGCCAATTAACCTACTGTGAATAAGAATCTTACCCTCCTATTTTGCTGTAGGAATAACCCCCAAGGATCTACAAGCTCCTCCTAGCTTGATGAAGAACTATCACCAAGAACAAGCTCCACAATCCTCTTCTTCTTCCTCTTATTTTCTTTCCTCCTTTACTTTTCTTTTCTTTTGATTTTCTTTCAGTTTTTGATTCTGATTTTAACTGAAACTGAACTATTTAAGTGGAAGAATGAAGAGATAAGGGAAGGTGGAGGTGTCCTATGATGAAGGGTGTGCACTTCATGCAAGAAGGAGGTGGAGAAAGAAGGTGGCATGAAGCATGAGGCATTTTGGTTTATTTTCTATTTTCTTTTGATTTATTTTGAATTTAATTTCAGAACTGAATTGATATACTTTATTCACTTAAACCCTTGATAATACCTTGTTTGCATAGAAACTTAACTTTGCAATTTAACCCCTCACAACTAACTTATTTTAAAACCCATCTTTTATTAAAATGAAGCTAAAATTTTCATTAAAACCCTTATAACTTATTTAATTTACATTCAAAAATTTTAATCTAAATTGTATTACATATAACTTATGAAGATTGATATATTTGATTTTAACCATTTTGTGATTTATCAGCTTATTCTTAATTTAATTAAATTTATTTATTTCTAACTTTTTCCTAATTGTTACAATATTCCCCCCTTAAGAAAATTCGGTCCCCGAATTTAAACTAATAACTAGACATACCTAAGAAAAGATGTGGAAATTTCTTCCGCATCGCGTCCTCCGTCTCCCAAGTAATCTCCTCGCGATCCTTTCCTTGCCAGAGAACCTTTACAGATGGCAGTATCCTTGATCGTAATTGCTTTGCCTGTCTGTCCAGAATAGCGACTGGCTGTACTGTGAAGGATAGATCTGGCTCAAGCTGTAGAGTCTGATGATGGATCGCATGAGATGGATCGTGAAGATATCTGCGTAGCATCGAAACATGGAACACCGGATGTACGTCGGGAAAACCAGGTGGAAGTGCTAACCGATAAGCCACAGCGCCCACTCTCTCTAAAATCTCATAAGGTCCAACATATCTGGGGCTGAGCTTCCCTTTCTTCCCGTAGCGCATCACACCCTTCATTGGAGATACTCGAAGGAACACATGATCTCCCACATCAAACTCGAGTTTGCGTCGTCTTCGATCTGCATATGACTTCTGTCGGCTTTGAGCTGCTTTCATTCTATGTCGTATCAAGTGAATCTTCTCTGTAGTTTCCTGTACTATCTGCGGTCCCAATATACCACTTTCACTAAGTTCCGTCCAGCAAACAGGTGATCTACACTTCCTTCCATACAAAGCTTCAAAAGGTGCCATCTGAATCGTCTCTTGAAAACTGTTGTTATATGAGAATTCTACGAAAGGTAGGTGACGATCCCAACTACCACCGAAATCTAGGCTACAAGCCCGAAGCATATCCTCTAGTATCTGAATGGTCCGCTCCGACTGACCGTCTGTCTGTGGGTGGAAAGCTGTACTAAAACTCAGTCGTGTACCAAGAGCGTCTTGAAGTTTCTGCCATAGCCTGCTCGTGAACTGGGTACCTCGATCTGATACTATGCATGTCGGCACTCCATGTAGACGTACAATCTCATCGATATAAACCTGTGCATACTGAGCAAATCCATATGTCGTCTTCACTGGAAGAAAATGAGCGGCCTTCGTCAGCCTGTCTACTATCACCCAAATGGAATCATACCCTCTGCTAGTCCTGGGTAGACTCACCACAAAATCCATGGAAATCTGTTCCCATTTCCATTCTGGAATGGGTAAAGGTTGCAGCTCTCCGGCTGGCCTCTGGTGTTCTGCTTTAACTTGCTGACAAGTCAAGCATCGAGAAACAAAATCCGTAACATCCTTCTTCATTCCTTCCCACCAATAATTATCCTTCAAATCAAGATACATTTTGGTGGAACCAGGATGAATACTGTATACTGACCTGTGGGCATCCTCCAAAATCTCACGCCTCAATCCGTCAGAATCTGGCACACAGAGACGAGTCCTAAAACGTAATACTCCATGATCATCAACCACGAACTCCGTCTCCTTGCCCTGCCTAACATGATCCATAATCTCCATCAAGCGAGTATCGGTAGGCTGCGCATCTCGAATACGATCCAATAGCTGAGGTCTGGTGCGAACATGTGCTAACTGACCTCCTGTCGATGTAAACTCAAACTGTATACGACTATCACATAAGATCTGCCAGTCTGTAGAAGACTGTCTCTGCAAAATGCTCAATTGAGATAATTTACCTCCAGGCCTCCGGCTCAAGGCATCTGCTACAACATTTGCTTTGACTGGATGGTACAAAATCTCACAGTCGTAATCTTTCACCAATTCCATCCATCTACGCTGCCTGAGATTCAGATCTTTCTGCTGAAAGATATACTTTAAACTTTTATGATCTGTGAAGATTTGATACGTTTCTCCATACAAGTAATGTCTCCAAATCTTCAATGCGAATACCACAGCAGCCATCTCTAGATCATGAGTGGGGTAATTTTGTTTATGCCTCTTCAACTGTCGAGAAGCATATGCTATAACCTTGCCGTGTTGCATCAACACACAGCCTAAGCCCACTCTAGAAGCATCGCAATATACGACGAAACCCCCTGACCCGGAAGGTAAAGATAATACAGGTGCAGTCGTCAAACGCGTCTTCAACTGTTGGAAACTCTGCTCACACGCATCTGTCCACTGAAATGGAACTTCCTTCCTAGTCAATCCTGTCAAAGGTGCCGCTATCCGTGAGAAATCCTGCACGAAGCGTCTGTAATAACCTGCCACACCTAAGAAACTCCGAACCTCTGTAACTGACATAGGCCTGGGCCAGTGTTGTACCGCTTCAATCTTCTTTGGGTCAACGCATATACCTTGTCTTGTAACTATGTGACCCAAGAACTCCACACTATCGAGCCAAAAAGCACACTTAGAAAACTTTGCATACAATTTATGCTCTTTCAAGGTCTGCAAGGTGATACGTAAATGCTGCTCGTGCTCCGTTTGACTCCGAGAATATACAAGAATATCATCTATGAATACTATAATAAACCGATCGATAAATGGTCTAAAGATACGGTTCATCATATCCATAAAAGCTGCTGGAGCATTGGTGAGTCCGAATGACATCACCAGAAATTCATAATGCCCATATCTCGTACGAAACGCCGTCTTCGGAATATCGTCCTTCCGAACCCTTAACTGATGATATCCTGACCTCAAGTCAATCTTTGAGAAGAATCCGGCTCCTTGCAACTGATCGGACAAGTCATCTATTCGTGGTAATGGATACCTGTTTCGCACCGTGACGCGATTCAGCTGTCGGTAGTCAATGCACATTCTCATACTACCGTCCTTCTTCTTTACAAATAACACAGGAGCTCCCCACGGTGAAACACTGGGACGAACAAGTCCTCTATCTAACAACTCTTGCAACTGGCCCTTGAGTTCTTTCAATTCCGTCGGTGCCATCCGATAGGGTGGTATAGAAATAGGCCCTGCACCCGGAATCAAGTCGATGCAAAATTCAATATCTCGATCAGGTGGCAATCCTGGTAACTCAGCTGGAAATACCTCAGGAAATTCTCGTATGATCGGAATTTGGTCCAATGGAACTTCAGCGACCCTTATGTCCTGAATGAAAGCCAAGAACCCACGACAACCCTTCTTCAAGAGCAGTCTTGCAATAAAAGCAGAAATCATGTTGACAGGGGTTAACTTGCAATCCCCCTGCACAACAAACACCGGTTCACCTGGAAAACAAAATCTAACCGCTTTTCCTCTACAATCTACATAGGCATGACAAGCGGCTAACCAATCCATCCCCAGAAGTATATCAAAATCCAACATGTCCAGGAGAATCAGATCAACTAGCGAATCTCTATTACCAATACGCACCGAACACGATCTGAATACGTGCCGAGCTATAAAGGAATCTCCAACTGGAGTAATCACTACCAAAGGTAACTCTAACAATGACGACTCCTTCCCCAATAAAAGTGCGAATCGTGAAGATACATAAGAGTGTGTAGAACCGGGATCAAATAAGACATGTGCCTCTAAAGAGCATACTGTAAGAGTACCTGTCACGACTGCATTTGATGCCTGGGCATCCTGTGGAGTCAGTGCAAAAACTCGTGCCTGGCCCATACCCGCATCCTGTCGTCCTCTACCTCTATCTCTTCTACCTCTCTGAGCACGTCCTGCATAGCCTCGACCTCGTGGTGCAACTGCCTGGCGTGTAGCGCCAACTGGGGGAGGAAGTAAATCCATCGGTGTAGGAGATGGAAGGGTTAAAGCAGCCTGTGGAGCAACGGTCCCGCCCTGAGATCTGCAATCTCTCGCAAAGTGCCCGGGAAGTCCACATCTATAACAAGTATATGGTGTTCTCTGATCATCAGGATATGAACTGAACATCTGGCCCTGTGTCCAACCTCGTCCAACACTGCGGCCTGGAATATATCTGCCTGGATAAGACCCTCTACCTCGGCCAAACTGTCTGTTTGTCGGCACGAATGGCCTACTCCTCTTTGGCTCTGGGACAACTCCTGACTGACTCAAACGCTCCTCTACTCGTATCGCCGCATCCAAGGCCTGTGCATATGTATCAAAATGCTGGGAGCCTATAGCCAGATACAACTGTGTGTCCAAACTCCTTAGGAACCTCTTCACCCGAAGCTCCTCTATAGGTACTAAGTATGGGGCATATCGCGACAGCTGGGTGAATCGCAAGTCATAATCTGCTACTGACATACTTGCTGATTTCTTCAACGCTTCGAAACTGCTAGCTCTAGCATCCCTCACACTCTCGGGAAGAAATCTGGCAAGAAAGACTGTAGAAAACTCGGTCCACGTCATCGGAGGAAGATTCGTAGCTCGCCCTCTCTCCATCGACTCACACCACTCCTGTGCAAGTCCCTCCAAACGAAAGCTAGTCAGCTCAACTGACCTCGTATCAGAACATCGTAATGATCTGCCTATCCTCGCCATTCTATCAAGAAAAGACTGAGGATCTTCCGCCACATCGGTCCCTGTGAATACCGGTGGTCTCAATCTCATAAACTCCGCAAGTGATACCTCCATCACTCTCGTATCTACTGGTGCTACCGTCTGTGTAGGCTGTACCTCGGACTCTGCTACGGTCGGTGCTAGATCTGATCTCAAAGCTCGAGTGGTCTCAGCTAACTGTCCTACCACTCGCTGTAATCCCAACATACCCTCCTCGATCCTAGTCATGCGATCTGGAGGAGGAGGATCAGCATGCTCATGCACCTCCTGCACGTCCGGTGTACCAGTCCTCGTCACAGGCGGACTCGCCCTAGCTGCATTCCTGGCTGCGGCTCGCCTAGCCCGCATAGCCATGGCAACTGGAACAAGAAACGAGAGTTGATAAGGTGTGGGAACAGAAGAATTCAATAACGGAGAATCAACGGAAGAATAGATCAAGATAAACATCCTAAGGTTAATTAGGCTGAATACGATAACGTAAATATGCCGCGGAACATACGTACGGTACTGCATTCGTCCTAATTCACCTACTCCATCAAACCAAAGGTCATCCTAACTCTCAGACTTACATCAACCTATTGAAATCCCTTACTGAATTCCGTAAGGTTACTCCTAAGCTCTGATACCAACTTTGTCACGACCCAAGTTTGGACGTGACAGGCACTTAGATTTGTATCATATCTAAAGATATGCACAAGTCCAAGTAAGCCAAAAACCAAGATCAAAATACCTTACTTCGGAATTATTTATGAAAATTTAGTTTTAAGTAGAAATCTCGAGTTATGAAGTTAATTCATTAAACAAGTAATAAAGGTTAAGTGTGGTTGTATTCCTAGTTGGAATCAACAATATCAATAATGAACATGAATGTACACATATTAAACATTACTGAATCTCATAAAGAAAAAACTATGAAACTGATCCACATATTTCAACTGTACATATATTTACCAACTCTTTTTTCTAAGTCAAAATACAAGTCTGATGGAGTCTTTCTAGATACAAAATACAAAATGGAAGGTTACTGCACATGTAACCTACCTATCAAAAGATGAAATACAACTGCAAAAGTGATCCTGCCTCCCAGCTACCCGTCCACTCTATCCCTGTAAGGAACTGTGGCACAACGGGGATGAGTTGCCAACTCAGTGAATACGACTAACATATAACGGCGAATAAAGTAAATATGACAATCATGCTACTGAATATGAATCAATATGATATATGAGTATATGTGAAATCCAACAACAAATCTCATTATACTTCTGAAATCACAACTCAAGTAAATCATTTCTCAGTGTCCATCAACGACACAAAATCTTCATTTCTTTTAGGCATCATTCCCCGAATGATCCTATACTCATAATATCGGCCGTTATCCTCTAGATACACGCCGTATTTCTATAACCAACTCCGGTATCGAGTAACCTCGCTAGGCTCCCCCGTCTCAATACGGCTATCCTGCCCCTCGGTCTCGACCGGGTCCACCCTGTATCCAACTGTATATCTCCCCCACTCAGTATGGATAACACAAATCCGTGACCGTATATCTCCCCCACTCGGTCCGGAATAAAACCAAAAACAGAAATCATCCCAGGGTGGACATGTCACATCAATCATGAAAACTGGATTTATGTAGTAGTGTTCAAAAACTCAAAATCATAAATCCTCAATTCTGCATCTATCTCATATCCAACATGGAAGTACGCATAAAGCAACAGGATGTAAATAAGGAAGTCTACCAATATACTTGACATATGAAATACAATATAATCCATGTTAATAGGTATGATATTTAAGTGTATGTGACATGGCAATATCGATGAGGTGTGTGTAGCATATAAGATGTGCACGTGGCATGACTCGTCGATACTTGTGAAGTGTTCTAACAACTAAGCAATATACACATATTTTAATGCATGAAATTCTAACATTTAAACATGATGATATGAATATCACATTAAGTAAAACCATGGGCGAAACACGCCATCTTTACTAAATTTCCCGGTAGATGTTTAGTCTACTCACCGGAAAAGTCGAATCTACTCCGGAATCGCTAATCCTTTCCCTTTCCTCGCGGCTTCCGTATTTCTCGTATTAGAGTCTAATCATGCAAAAAAACTTATATAAGCAAACTAGCTATTCCGATATAGCGGAAATAGAAAACACGCTAATCCCCATAATTTATATGTTACCTATTATCTGAATATCAAGTTATAAAGCACTTAATCTCGCTGGATTTTAGCTTAAATCTGCACAGTTTCAGAATTTAAAACGCGACTTGATTTCATCGTGTCGTATTTAGCGTTTTACGATTCCCTTTCCGATATATCATTCCAGATTTAAACTGTAGTGAAACTAATAAAAATCAACAGTGCCAAAATAACCTAAATTGTACACTGAAGATACCCCAAAAACCAAAACCCACAAACCCCACAACATGGCCGGCGACGCCGGCCAAACTCCTCCTGTCGCCGGCCCAAAACCGGCCCCCTGTTGTCGTTTTCTTGGGTTGTGTTCTACTTGATTCCTACATCATTTCTACTCTGTTGAATTTATTTAATTTAGTTCCAAATTAGAGCAGAATCTAACAGACTATAAGTTTAGCTAAAACTACAATATTATGTGACATGTTCAATCTGTTTTAATTGATCTACAGAGCTAATTAACCTACTGTGAATAAGAATCTTACCCTCCTATTTTGCTGTAGGAATAACCCCCAAGGATCTACAAGCTCCTCCTAGCTTGATGAAGAACTATCACCAAGAACAAGCTCCACAATCCTCTTCTTCCTCCTCTTATTTTCTTTCCTCCTTTACTTTTTTTTTCTTTTGATTTTCTTTCAGTTTTTGATTCTGATTTTAACTGAAACTGAACTATTTAAGTGGAAGAATGAAGAGATAAGGGAAGGTGGAGGTGTCCTATGATGAAGGGTGTGCACTTCATGCAAGAAGGAGGTGGAGAAAGAAAGTGGCATGAAGCATGAGGCATTTTGGTTTATTTTCTATTTTCTTTTGATTTATTTTAAATTTAATTTCAGAACTGAATTGATATACTTTATTCACTTAAACCCTTGATAATACCTTGTTTGCATAGAAACTTAACTTTGCAATTTAACCCCTCACAACTAACTTATTATAAAACCCATCTTTTATTAAAATGAAGCTAAAATTTTCATTAAAACCCTTATAACTTATTTAATTTACATTCAAAAATTTTAATCTAAATTGTATTATATATAACTTATGAAGATTGATATATTTGATTTTAACCATTTTGTGATTTATCAGCTTATTCTTAATTTAATTAAATTTATTTATTTCTAACTTTTTCCTAATTGTTACAATAGGTATGTGCACAAGTATGAGTGTACAATATGTAGGTACATAAGTATGCCATGCAAGGGTCATATCCTGAATGCAACAGTACTACAGTGTAGTGACATGGCAATTATCAATGATGAAGTGTGTGAGCCGGCAAGCAGGTGTACGTGGAACATACGCATCATCGATAATGGTGTTGGTGTCCTAACAGCATGGATTTGATATAACAATAAACATACTTAACATGCAATGCGATGCAAACAGTAAGAATCTGCGGCAAATGAATAATAAACACAACAGCGTAGAATCTACATCAATATATTTATGTCATACTATTTTGACGTTTAAAAGAAGACAAATCGGGGTTTTTAGGAAAATAAGGGCTACGGTGTTTTTAAGAAAAGATGCGTCTTTTGAAAATATCCGTAGAATCCCTTTGCCTGTCTTTAAAATACTCTCGATTCGCTAGTTTTTGAAATATGTATGACATCGGCCTAGCCTACATCTACTAGCAAAACTACAGCTCTAACTAACAAGTCAATCAGGAGGGGTATGGAAACCACCTAAATCCGAGTTGATATATATATATATATATATATATATATAATATAATAGTCGGTGATCCCGCCTCAAAGGTACCGCATACGATACAATATCATATAACATCCTCGAGTCATGAGTGCAGATCTTATCATCAAATAAAGCTCGTACGGTAAATCATGGTACGGCATCCCAAAAGCTGGATACGGGTCAGTATCACATTCATCTCATCAATTATCTGGTATCCTTACCATCATATCTCATTATTTGGGGTACTGATCTAAGTCTAGTACAAATCGATACCATCTATATAAATATAAATGTGTGTGTGAGACACACGTCCAAAGGCCCGCTAAAATATCATGTCGTATCCCAAATACGAACCATATCATATCACCGATCTCATGGCACTATGCCCAATATCATCGACTCATCTCCAAATATCATCCCCTATCCTCATCATCTAGGTATATGTATAACAAATAAGCATGTGCGTGCGTGTGGGTGTAAACCTATTATAGGGTTCGCATCTAGGAAACTATACTAGTTTACTTCTAAACCCTAATCTATCCACAGTACACCTAACCACATCTGAATATCCAATTCACACATAACGCTATCATACATATATGTATAGTATATATCTTGTATACTAAGTATCGAACTGCGCGGGTGCTATACGCCATCCACCCGACTTCCCCCGTAGATATAATCTACTCACCTTGCATCTGTAAGTGCACGGCGGCGCCCCGGCCGTCAATCCGACGGCCAAATGCGGAAGCGGTGATAAACTTTAATTTTTCTTGAACTGGCAAACCGCCGCGCACTAATACCCGGATCGAACCATTAACTAGTCCTAGCTAACTACAAGAAAGGGAAGAGAGATAAAAGGACTGATCCGAGTCCTCCGGTCTTCTCGTCGTCGTCCCGATCTCCTGCGGAAGCTCCTGTCTCCACCTCGTCGCCGGAAGTGAACCACATCGCCTACTTCTTTTACGGGCTCCCACCTCAATGCCGAGACAACTCGGGCACGAAGCTGGCTAGTCGACGTGCCCAAGATTTGCTGTAGAATATAGTGTAGAGGCTATGTCTCATTTTGGGATTCATGGAGATGCCATTTTGGTGGAGGGATGATACAAGAATTATGTGGAGGAACTAGGGGATTTTTGGAGCATGAAATGAACAAAATTCCACACTCCAAAAATTTGGACAGCCCCACAATGAGAGTGGCCGGCCATGTATATGGTGGTGGAGAGAATGAGAATCCATGTATCAAAAAATGGGAGCCATACTCATATCATCCAAGAGAGAGAGAGAGGAATGGTTATCATATGAAAGGAAATCATCACAAACATAAACCCAACACTCCACCAACCTCACCCCTCATCATCATCAACAATCATGACTTTAAAAGTTAAGCTATGATGGAGTCAAAAACAAGTCAATGATGGTGAAGTCATCATGAAGCAACAAGATGCAAAGAACCCCCTCCACAAACACTTATTTGCAACAATGCAAATAAGCTCTCCTCCACCAATCTTCGGCCAATGAACGATACAAAGGAAATTGGCCGAAACGGAAAGCAAACTGGCAACTCCAGAAAACTGGTCCCGTAATAAATTACAGGAAAACCCCGATACTGTGCATACACACCCGCATTTGTATTCCGACCGAAATACAAATGCAATGAGACAAAATCTACACTGTACTATACTAGGATCCGTCTTAAACCAAAGCCGGCTAGTAATATCCGTTCGATCCTGATCCGTGCAATACCGCACGTATCTGATCGAACCCTGCCATATATCCATACGGCCTGTAGTACAAGCTGTCCGATCCTGATCCGTGCAATACCGCACGTATATGATCGGACCTTGTCATATCTCCATACGGCCTCTACAACTTTTCGCCCGAAAGCTGAGTAACTGAATGTGGGGGACTCTAAAGACTCGTCAACACCTTGGTTGTGGATTTAACTACTAGCACGTCAGAGGTATAAGCCAATACGTAACGGGCTACCAGGTATTGACTAAAAGGGACGTCTGTGAGCGAACTCAGCCTGACAACCCTACTGAGCCTGTCAGTGACAATATCCGTACAGTCCGGTCTGTTCGTCTATGAGCATCGCATGGCGGGCCTAGGGGGTTGGTAAAAGTCAGACCCCCAAAAGCGGTACAAGTCGTGTCGGAGTGTAGCCCAGAACACCCTGAGATACTACTGGAATACCTACCAGTAAATCTCCTTGCCTCGGCCGAAAGCTTCGTGTAATGGCTCTCCTAGACACAGCGCGACCTCACCCCCAATACCGGGAGAGACGAACCCCTGAAGATGCGCTCACTGCCTCCATGTGGCTCGGGACTGTACCCAACTAAAACCTGTTTGCACGACTCCTTTGAGCCGTGGTAGGGTAGTAATCAAAGTACAGTGGGAACTCACACAAGACAAATGACGATCCCCAGGTCGATGAACTAACCTGTACATATGTCACCAGGGAACTGCCATCTGACGTCTGGTATATGATCAACTAGCATGTTCCCGGCGAGTCCTGTCCGGTGTACTCATAATCCAATGAGCACCTGTATACATCTTAGGTGAACCAACTGACACCAGTGGCTTGTGAGACCGGCCACCGCCCCTCGTCGGGGTCTCGACTGTATACACTAGTCTACTCTGGAGTATCGATGCCCTGTCTCGAAACTCACACGACTAGGGACCATTTAAGGATATGCTTATAGACTGCCAGTTCCCACGTATATGATCGCCCTCATACTGCTGGTGGTCAAGCAAGAATCCTAGGGGCTCTACCAACGTGTAATAGCGACCTGTAAGGTCACCTAAAACAGTACACGATGATAAAGGTAAACCAGATAGCGTACTATCATCTCGAGTAAGATTGTTCTATCGGGATAGGTCCTCCCTCAATCATTACAATCACGTGCCTGTGATCCAAAAATTAACTCTGAGGGCACTATCTCCAACAGCATCCTGCGTGTCGGTGTCGATGTAGCCTTCATCTTCTTCATTGTATGAAGCCCTCGAGAAGGTACCTACAAGATAACACAATCGCAAATGCACCTTAAAATCACATCGAGAAAACCAAACGCCGCGTTAAGGCCTATAGGTTAGAACCTATGGACTACGCTTTCAAAACCACCAAACAACCCTCGATATCGTCGTACAAACATCAAAAGATCGAGGTGAAACACAATACTAGAAATCTCGAATTCAAAATACGTGAAATGAGACTCCGAATCAAAACAGCAACTTAAGAAAAAGGTTCCAGATTCTACCCTAGGTCAAATCAGACAATTTTGCATATGCCAAGGGTCTATTTTACTGGAGACTTAGCCACAAAAAAAAACGAGCCAAATCCTCACTGGTCTGGCCCTAATTTGTGGCCAGAATGGATTTAATTGCGGCCAAGTTTGAGGGTTAGGGGTCAGGGCTTTGGTGGTAGCTTCCTAGGTGCCTGCATGTATCACTGTCCTTACAAAATAATTTTCAGAGTCTCGGGGTGATAGCAGATTCCATTTTACATCCTCAGAATTCACAATTTTCCGATATCGTCTTTTCTAAATCCGTATTCTGGGGTTCTAGTATTTGATTTAGGTCTTAATTCTACCACTAGGGGGTTTGTGAGGCCTCTACTGAGCTCAATTGCCCATCACAACTTTCAATTTCCAATAACCCTAACTAGAGTTTTCAAACTTCACCCAAATCACACGATATCGGTTCTAGTCTAACATGGGGGTAAAAGTAATGGAAACACTAAGCTTATGGTTCAGAAAATACCTCATTTGGCAACTCAAGAAAATTCTTGAGTTTCCCCAAGTGGCCAAAATCCTTACTTTCTTGGTCCAATGTGCTTCCCTTGAGCTTGTGCATCTTTTTAATGAAAAGGGTAATGGCTTTTGAAATGTTTATTGAGGTGATTTGAGGAGGTAGAGAGGGGGAGAGAATGAGGCAGCAGTTGCAGCAGTAGCAGCAGCAAGGAGAGAGTAGAGAGAGAGGAAAATGAGTGAACAAAAGAAGAGGGGATGGCTCAAGACAAAGTCAACCTAAACCCTTGATTTGAAGTGATTTAGCGTGCTTGCGCTTTCTAAAAAATAGATCAAAAATATTTGTAACCGCAATCAAGAACGGCGTCGCATGAAGCTAGCCGGTGAGTACGGGTCGGTCTACAGGGATGTTGTGAATTTCCGATTCGCGCTTACGTGTTAATTCCGAAGGGTGTTCGGATTAATTATTAAATCTAAAAACCTAATTAATCTATACTAATTATATAGATCTATTCTTGCTAGGGCTAGGTTTAGGGATGGTTTGGAAATGCAAGTAAACCTCAACGCTTTCTATACCCGAATGGATATCTGTAAGGAGTTATGGTAATTATCAATAAAGTGGATTAGATCCGTTCGGGAAGGTGATCTTTCCTCTAGGTTCTTGTCCTTCCTTTAGAGATCCTTACCCTAACCTCCATGGAAAACATCACACCCGGGCCTTTATACTACGGTATCACCGCTACCTCGAGGGATAGAGTGCCGTAGGGAGTGGTATGTGCATGTATGCATGGAGTCCTATTGTAAATATTTGGTGGGTAAGAAAGGGATGAGAGATCTCATCTCTCAAAATCCTTCCCCAAAGCTAACTCTAAACAAGTTCCTAGGGCATGAAATTAAATCTACCTTGGGCAAGGAATTTAAATCTACACTAAGGCAAGAAATTAAATTACTTACATATGCATCCCTCCAATCATCCATGCAGGGTTGTCAGATCTGAATTTCTGAATGGAGAAGAAACACCGATGCTCTCCAAAAGATTTCTAAATTTTATTCATTAAAGGGAGGCATAAGAAATTACAATGAGTAGAGTTCCTATTTATAGAGAATAGGAAACCCTAGGTTACAATTGATTTACATGTCTACATTTACAAAAATAGCCCTAGGTCAACTAGTAAAAGCCGCAAATGAATTTTGGTAAAATAAAATCTTCCTTTTGTCTTCTTATGGCCGCGGAACCGCAGCAATGGTGGGCTTGGGCTGCGGTTCCGCGGCCCTTTAGTAAGTTCAGATGATTATTTCTTCTGGGCTGCTTCAGTGTTTTTTGGGCTTTTCATTTCTTTATTGTTTTCTCCAATTGGGCTTCTACATTGGTTCCAGATCTTCAGTGAACAATTGCAATGGCTTTTTAACCGTTTGCCTTGTATTCTTGGACCTTACGTTGCCTTGTTGATTGTGAACTGTTCTTCGTCTAGGCTTGACTAAGATCCTCCTAATTGTTGGTCAAAAGTCCATATTTTCATCGTCTTTACATCGTTTTCACTGTTTCCTGTTCAAGAACCTGTAACCTGTAACATGTAGCAGACATGCGTCAAAAGCACCTGTTTATTTATAAAAAGAATAAGAATAGGGAATATAACAATGCAATATTATGGTGTGAACAAATACCCCCAAACTTATCTTTTGCTCGTCCTCGAGCAAACTTATTTTTATTCACTAATATCCTAACCGCACTTTCGCAAGGAAATGCGATTGCACTGAGCATGTGCAACAAGCCGTTAAACCTCTAGGTGTCCCTAGTAGGAGGAGTGTTGTCTCCTGAGGGTTTTCAGTGGATTACACCCACAAAATCCTATCAACTCGGCCCCTTGACTTTTGTTCTCCAATTAGGTCTTCTAACAAGGAATTCTATTATCTTTTGACTCGCAAATTATCCACCCATATTCTTCACACTTCCTAATTATTTAACTTAAGATTATATATGTTATGTAGACTTACTTAGCTTTCGGCATCTCTTAAGTTTTCCTTCTAAAGTTCCATCTTCACTTAGTAATTTCTATCAACTCTACTAAAGATACAAGTTCTATTCTTCATTCCTTTCTCTTCTCTAAACTCTAATCACATATCCCCACGTGTGTGTAAATATACCCCTACACTTGGAAATTCAAATCAAGCAATCGTACTCTCGTCCATTGTCCAAAGCACTTATTAATTAGTGAATTTTTAATTGAATTTCGCTTACACATCCTTGATGCGACCGTTAATACTTCTTGAGGTACCAACAACCGATTACAAAATGTGTTCGCACATTTAAGCGTAATTCCTAGTCTTGCAACACCCAAGGCTTTAGCAATGACTCCCAAACCAGTTGGTCTAAGGCACTAGGTGATGAAGCACCCTCGCTAAATATTTTTCTATTTTTGCAGCCTTAAGTAATCACAAAAACCAGTGTCCATTTTTTATTCTTTATTCACACTTATATATATTTTTTATTTTCATTGTACTAAGGACTTTAGACAAGAGCATTTCAAGGTCTCTTCTACTATTCCAAGTTTCAAGGTGCGTGATTGTGCAAATTGTAGGGTATACATTTTCAAAATTTAGACTTAAACTAGGAACTATTTTTCAAACTTATACTCTAATAAGAACATCAATACTCTTCCCTTGTTTCGACTTAGCCCAAGAAGTGAACCCAAAATTTGCCTATTTCTAAATAAACTACAAGGCATATACTTTCTACCGTTAAACTTTAAAGAATGTTATTTTTTGGGTTTTTAATTCAGTAAGTCTAAGATCTAGTTGTTCCTAGCTAGTTAACCTATCTGTCAAACTCTAGTCAAATAAGCCAAAATTGAATACAATAATTTTTATAATTTTTGAATTTTTTCAATTTTTATGGTTTTTCAAATGAGTATGCAAATGCAAAAGTATGTACAAATGAATGCGAAGGAAGAAGACGTACCGAGCATACCCCCAAACTTGAACTTGACAGTGTCCTCACTGTCATACTAAATCAAGAGGGTCAAAATACCGGCACTCCCCTGCTTATTTATTTACAATTTTTTTTATTGTTTTTTATAGTTTTAATTTTTTTTTTATAAAAAGGAAAGCAAAAATATATTTACATATATACAACAAGTTTCCCCCCAAACTTAAGCTTGGCCTTACACAAGCCAAAGGTTAGCACCAACCATTCAAAAATCTTACATTGGTAGTGGTATAGTTGGTGCAAGAGTGGGGTGTGGAGGAAAGAAATGAGAAACACGCGAGACCGTGTGGAAAGAAGAATGGTAGAATATGGTCTCGGTAGGGGAGATGAAGGGCGGAAATGAGAAAGAAGGGTCGTGCGATCTTGAGGGTGTAAATCAAGTGAATAAATTAGCGCAATATGTGATGACCGATATGTTATAAGCGATTGCGCTAACCTATCAACCTGTCGGGAAATGGGGTCAAATCCCTCAAGATTCGCAAGAAAACATGGGTACGCCGAACTTGGTATAGGAGATGAAAGCGTAACGGTCATTTGTTCGGTCGGAACAATGGGAAAGACGAAAGGGGTTGAATTAGGGATAGTATCTTTCTCACCGTAGTAAACTGTTTCGAACTTGAAAGATTCCATTAATGGTTCGAAACTACTATAATCAACCGAGTCTGATGGCTCATCTGAAAATGTAAAGGACTCAAACTCGGGCGGTGAGCCATCAACATCGTCCGAAAAAGTGAAACACTCGTAAGTGTTATTATCTGTGAGAACAGTATCTGATTCAAAAGAAAATCTTGCAAGCTCACAGTCTTCAAGCGGGGTCGGAACGATGGGAAGGAGGGAGGGTGATATAGCAGTCAAAGGTTCAGGAGGATGAATTAGAAAATCAGACACATCAAATAAAAATGATTCAACCTCAATATTATCCTCAAGACTCTCCTCAATACTATCCTCAATATTTAACTCATCCATGCCATTATCATCAAAATCTAGATGCATATGAGATTCAGGAGAAACATTTAATAACTCAGGATGATGATTTGAACATAAAATTTCAATTAAATCGACAGGTTCATCATCCGAAATATTCCCGCCGTCTATATCCTCAATCAAGTGAAAATCAATTTCTTTAGACACCTCATCAAAAGCATGTATATTTATCGATTTAGGTTCTAGAGTGGAGGTGTAAAGATCGAAAGGATTAGGTGCGGTTTCACTCGAAAAGGGTTCCTCACAATCTGGCAAATCAAACACTACAAAATCACACAACTCATTTTTATTTTCAACAGGTGAACTATTTAGGGCAATCGATGGAAAACAGGAGTTGTGGGCTTCAATTGGGTAAGGGTAGGTTTGATTTGAAAACCCTCTCTCATTCTCACTCTGTCCAACTGCCGCCTCATACATTGAAAAATTTGGAGCTAGCGAGGCACTAGCTACCGGTTCACTAGATTGCATAAGGGCGGCCATGGACGCTTCCACATTCCTCATCATTTTATTTGTTGCAGCAATATATGCCTCCAAAGACTCTTCCAAACTAGACTTGGGTGGTAAAGAGGTTTCGGTAAAAGATTCGGAATCATGTGGATATGCAAAACTCCCTAATGGCTGTATGGAAACAGTGTCTAGTGAGGGTGGTAAGGTCGGGTAGGACTGGTAGGAAGTGGGTGGTAGGACAGGGGTAGGGTCAACATGTTGATAAAAAGGTGAATAGTCGTGTGGATCCCTAGAACTAGATGAGTAGAGAGGGGTGAAAGATCGACTGCGAGATTGAGCAATATGCTCAGCAATGGACATCGGCCTAGGAGTGACAGAAGGACTTGGAAAATTGGTGTCAACATATGGAAGTGGTAAAGATGGACTTGGTCGACACAAATTGGGTTGGAAAGTCAAACTGTTTCTCCTAGACGCCTCTATTTGATCTTTCAACGAAATTTTTGGCAAGGAAGAATCGTTTTTAAATTGACTGAACAAATTAAAGTACGACGCAAAATTAGGTTCGGGATACCAATGTTCGGCTAATGATTTATTATGTGGGGTACCCATGTTAGAAGAAGAAAGGTGACAAGAAGGAAGGTTGGTGGTGTAAGGATTTATTTGCGGCTAAATTTTTTTTCAAGTTTCTATAAAATATTTGTCCTTTTTATTTTCATTCCTTTTCTCTTTAATTGGAAAAATTTTGTTGCAAAAAGATTTTTAGAGAAAAGATATGCAACAGCAAAATATTACTTGCAATCTAATTTCATTTCAAGCGGGGCCAAAAAATCCTGCACAAGACTGTTATTTGGAAGGGAATATATTTTTGAGCGCAAAAAAATCCTGTAGGCAAATTTACAGAAGATATATCAAGATTTGCAGAGGAGGAGAGAGAGAAAACTCAAAGAAATTTGCAGTGGCGGAACAATTAGTTTTTTTTTTTTATCGCGCTTCTACCTTTTTTTTTAAGCCCTGATTCGACCAGACTGCGCCTTCCCCGGCAACGGCGCCATTTGATTTGAAGTGATTTAGCATGCTTGCGCTTTCTAAAAAATAGATCAAAAATATTTGCAACCGCAATCAAGAACGGCGTCGCATGAAGCTAGCCGGTGAGTACGGATCGGTCCACAGGAATGTTGTGAATTTCCGATTCACGCTTACGAGTTAATTCCGAAGGGTGTTCGGATTAATTATTAAATCTAAAAACCTAATTAATCTATATTAATTATCTAGATCTATTCTTGCTAGGGCTAGGTTTAGGGATGGTTTGGAAATGCAAGTAAACCTCAAGGCTTTCTATACCCGAATGAATATCTGTGAGGAGTTATGGTAATTATCAATAAAGTGGATTAGATCCGTTCGGGAAGGTGATCCTTCCTCTAGGTTCTTGTCCTTCCTTTAGAGATCCTTACCCTAACCTCCATGGAAAACATCACACCCGGGCCTTTATACTACGGTATCACCGCTACCTCGAGGGATAGAGTGCCGTAGGGAGCGGTATGTGCATGTATGCAAGGAGTCCTATTGTAAATATTTAGTGGGTAAGAAAGGGATGAGAGATCTCATCTTTCAAAATCCTTCCCCAAAGCTAACTCTAAACAAGTTCCTAGGGCATGAAATTAAATCTACCTAGGGCAAGAAATTTAAATCTACACTAAGGCAAGAAATTAAATTACTTACAGATGCATCCCTCCAATCATCCATGCAGGGTTGTCATATCTGAATTTCTGAATGGAGAAAAAACGCCGATGCTCTCCAAAAGATTTCTAAATTTTATTCTTTAAAGGGAGGCATAAGAAATTACAATGTGTAGAGTTCCTATTTATAGAGAATAGGAAACCCTAGGTTACAATTGATTTGCATGTCTACATTTAAAAAAATAGCCCTAGGTCAACTAGTAAAAGCCGCAAATGAATTTTGGTAAAATAAAATCTTCCTTTTGTCTTCTTATGGCCACGGAACCGCGGTAATGGTTGGCTTGGGCCGCGATTCCGCGGCCCTTTAGTAAGTTCAGATGATTATTTCTTCAGGGCTGCTTCAGTGTCTTTTGGGCTTTTCATTTCTTTATTGTTTTCTCCATTTGGGCTTCTACATTGGTTCCAGATCTTCAGTGAACAATTTGCATTGGCTTTTTAACCGTTTGCCTTGTATTCTTGGACCTTACGTTGCCTTGTTGATTGTGAACTGTTCTTCATCTAAACTTGACTAATATCCTCCTAATTGTTGGTCAAAAGTCCATATTTTAATCGTCTTTACATCGTTTTCACTGTTTCCTGTTCAAAAACCTGTAACCTGTAACATGTAGCAGACATGCGTCAAAAGCACCTGTTTATTTATAAAAAGAATAAGAATAGGGAATATAACAATGCAATATTATGGTGTGAACAACCCTCACCTTTCTCTCTCTCACCCATACCTATTTCTTTATTCTTTTTCCCCTTTTCTTTTCTATTTTCCAACAAATAAACAACCATGCTTAAAACATGAAGGAAAGCCATGGAAAAATATGTAACAAGTGTAAAATGATATGGTGCATGTTTTCCACAAAATATGCTAAAAATCCGATTAGCGATTTTTAATCGCGATTAGCACTAAATTAGCATATAATTAATCATAAAAACTTAAAAATTGCATAATTCACATAAAAAAAACCTCTTTTATAATTTCTATAATTTTCCAAATTTTTTTCCCATTTATCGGTATTTAATTATACCGCCATATTAAAATATTCAATATTTTATTATTAAATTATAGAAATCCCCAAAAATAATATTTTATTTTTTTGAAATGTTACAATATGTCCATACCAAGAGAAATCATCCGTAAAAATAATGAAGTAGGAATAACCATCTTTTGCATGTGTAGACATTGGACCACACACGTCACTGTGTACGAGTCCCAAGAGCTCGCTCGCTTTTACTCCGTGTCTAGTAAACGGAGTCTTTGTCATCTTTCCCATGAGACAAGATTCACAAGTAGTATAAGATTGATATTCGAACGGATTCAAATACCCTTCTCTATGTAATTTAGTCAACCGTGTTTCATTGATGTTACCTAGTCTACAATACCATAAGAAAGCCTGATTTATTTTCGGAGACTTTCTTTTAAGTGTGTTCTGGACATTGAAAATCTGAGCTTGATTCAATACATATATACCGTTATCTAATGTATCGAACCTAATCAAAACTTGATTTAGGTGGATGTGTACCACATCGTTTACGCATGTAAAATTATATCCCTCTTTAGAAAGTAAGGACACTGATATGATATTACAAGTCAAATTAGGTACATACAAACAGTTACGTAGAATCAATATCTGTCGACTTGTCAATCCTAGGCGATATTCCCAACGGATTCAGCGTCCATGCTCATTCCGTTCGCAATTCTGAGAGATATATCACCTACCCAGATAACTCTATGGTTTCTCAAAGCATGTAACGAATTACAGATATGAGATCCTGATTCGGTAGCTATTACCCAGGAAGTAGAGATAATTGACAAACAGTTCTCAATTACAAACACACTCGAGGCCGAAGCCACAACTTGCTTCGAATCCTGGCTACTGGCTTCCAAAGCCCTACAATCCTTCTGCCAATGCCTGTTCCCATAACAATAGGTGTTGGAGATAGTGCCCTCAGAGTCAATTATTGGATCACAGGCACGTGATTGCGATGATTGAGGGAGGACCTGTCCTAGTAGGACAGTCTTACTCAAGATGATAGTATGCTATCTGGTTTATCTTTATCATCGTGTACTGCTTTAGGTGACCTTACAGGTCACTATTGCGGGTTGATAGAGCCCCTAGGATTCTTGCTTGACTGCCAGCAGTATGAGGGCGATCATATACATGGGAGCTAGTAGTCTATAAGCACATCCATAAAAGGTCCCTAGTCGTGGGAGTTTTGAGACAGGGCATCGATACTCCAGAGTAGACTAGTGTATACAGTCGAGACCCCGACGAGGGGCGGTGGCCGGTCTCACAAGCCACTGGTGTCAGTTGGTTCACCGAAGATGTATACAGGTACTCATTGGGTTATGAGTACACCGTACAGGACTTGCCGGGAACATGCTAGTTGGTCTTATACCTGACGTCAGATAGCTGTTCCCTGGTGACATGTATACAGGTTAGTTCATCGACCTGAGATCATCATTTGTCTCGTGTGAGTTCCCACTGTACATTGATTACTACCCTACCACGCTCAAAGAATATGTGCAAACAGGTTTTAGTTGGGTACAGTCCCGAGCCACATGGAGGCAGTGAGCGGATCTGCAGGGGTTCGTCTCTCCTGGTATTGGAGGTGAGGTCGCGCTGTGTCTAGGAGAGCCATTACACGAAGTCCTTGGCCAAGGCAGGAGATTTACTGGTAGGTATTCCAGTAATATCTCAGGGTGTTCTAGGCTACACTCCGACACGACTTGTACCGCTTTTGGGGGGTCTGACTTTTACCAACCCCCTAGGCCCGCCATGCGATACTCATAGACGAACGGACCGGACTGTACGGATATTGTCACCGACAGGCTCAGTAGGGTGTCAGGATGAGTTCGCTCATCGACGTCCCTTTTGGTCAATACGTGGTAGCCCGTTACGTATGGCTAATACCTTTGACGTGCTAGTGGTCAAATCCACAACCAAAGTATTGACGAGTCTTTAGAGTCCCCCACAGACCTTTTTCTCAAGTTTCGGGCGAAATGCTGTAGAGGCCGTATGGAGATATGGCAGGGTTCGATCAGATACGTGCGGTATTGCACGGATCATGATCGGACGGTTAATACTAGCGGGCTTTGGTTTAAGCCGGATCCTAGTATTGTACAGTGTAGATTTGTCTCACTGCATTTGTATTCGGTCGGAATATGAATGCGGGTATGTATATACAGTCACGGGGTTTTCCTCTAATTTATTACAGGATCAGTTTTCTGAAGTTGCCAGTTTGCTTTTCCGTTTCGGCCATTTTCCTTTCTTTCTTTCCTTGGCTGAAAATTGGTGGAGGAGGGCTTATTTGCAATTGTGCAAATTAGCATTGTGGAGGGTGGTCTTTGCATATTGTTGCTTCATGATGGTTGCACCATCATTTGACTTCTTCACTTCATCATGGCTTGACTTTTGTGGGGACATGGTTTTCATGATTGTTGATGGAGTGTTAGACTTTCTTTGTGATGATTTCTTCTCATGATCACATATCATTCCTTCTTGCATTATTGTTCCACTCTCTCACTCCTATCATTCTCTCCTTGATGAGGCCGGCCACATGAGGTAGGGGCGGTCCCAATTTGTTGTATGGGGATATGCTCTCATTTGGATTGCAAAAATGATATAGTTCATCTCAAAAAGCTTTCATATCATTCCTCCACCAAAACCATGGCAACTTCAACCCCTAGAGAAACATAGAGTTCTACACTTCTTCTACAACACTTCTTGGGCACGTCGGCGCGCCAACTTCATGCCCGAGTTGCCTCGGTCCAGAGGTCGGAGCCCGTAAAAGAACCCGGCGATGTGGTGCCTTTCCGACAAGGAGATGAAGACCGGAGATTCCGCGGGGAGATCGGGACGACGACGAGAAGACCGAAGGACACGGATCGCTCGGTATATCTCTCTACCCCTTCTCTAGTTAGCTAGGATTAGATTAATGGCCCGATCCGGGATTTTAGTGCTCGGTGGTGCCGGTTCAAAAGTTAAAGTAAATTATCGTTTCCGCATTTTGATCTCGGATTGACTGCCGGGGCGCCGCCGTGCACTTACAGTGGTATCAGAGCCACGCCATTAACCTAGTCTAACTTGCTCTAACATGTTTACAAGTTCGATCGATCGGATATTCTAAAAACCGCATTTTTCATTGCATCAGTTTTCTGTTGAAATTTTTTTCGGTGCATTGCAGAAATACATGCAGGCAATTATAAGCATTCTATGAAAATTTGGTTGCGTGACGTCACCTTAACACCGCGGAACTGCGGCCAAACCCACGCATTGGCCGCGGTTCCGCCGCCACTTAGATTATTCATTGTACCTGAGTTGAAAATAGGGATTTTGGAATGTTCTGTTTGGGCCTAGATTTCTTTGAGTGCTACAGTTATGCTTGGGGCCCACATCGGGAGATTTTTAATCGATCGAAAATTTTAAACATGTTAATTCACAGTATTTACATTATATCTGCGACCGTGAATGTCATTTGATCGGTAAATCCTGTCTAACTACTATAGCCCTTTTAGACAGATTTGCGAACGTGACTTCACGTTGATGTTCTGTGTTGTGCTGTGATGTTACGGATTGGTCGTGGGGGATAGCCTGGATGCAAGTTTAGTACAGTTTCATTTTATATGTACATTTGATATTGCAGGGCGAGCGTCCGATATGTGGATTGCCGTCACTGCCTGTTTGTATATTATTCTTTTGGGGCATGACCGGGGTGAGGTCGATGTACCCGTTGTATGTATATTTTACTTTCTGTACTAGGATTACCCCGCGTTGGGGTGCACGGATAGCCGGGTTCTAGAGGGCAACGGGCCCGTATCTCATGGCATTGAGACACTTTACTCTAGAATTGGCGGGCTATTCGCCGCACTCGTATGGGGTACAGGTTGACCCAAGGAGGGATGCCCAAGTTACCGGATTGCGTGAAGTGCTGGGTGGTCCATTCACGTTGTTAAAGAGGGCTTCCTCGCTTCAGGTTTTGGCAGGTAACTTGCCGCGCCCGTAGGGGTCTAGGATTTCATTGCACAGGCTATCCACACGACCAGGGGAACGTCGGGTTTCAGTAGCGGCTCTATGAAACCCGGGGATCCCAGATATCTGTATTGTTCTGTGATACTTATTACATTTCTGTGATGTTGCATTTTATCACGCCTTGAGCGAATATTATATATTGATATATATACTAGTAGATGTTGTATATGTTTTGCAACCGTGCTAGTCCAGTCCCCGCTCTGTCGTTAGTTAAGTAACCTAACGGGTAATGACGGGACCCAGTGGCGAATGCGGATGGCATATACGTACATTATTATTTTCGTTCTTTATTGGTGTGATCAATTGATGGGACTGCATTGATTCGGATCAATGCAAGCTAAACAAACCTATTCTGATGTTGTTGGAACACTTTTCAAAAAGCTGTTATTGCAACGACGTTCACTTTTGCTTTGCACAGTGATATTCAGTTGGAATATCCTGCACCTCAGTCGAAGAGGCAAGGGCCGAGATCCCTTCACCGGGAGTGACCCCTTGGACAGAAGTTTACGTCAGGGCAATAACTTCACTATAGTCATTTACTTTTGCTTTGCATCGTGGTATTCAGTTGGAATATCCTGCACCTCATTCTACGGGGAAAGAGCCGAGATCTCTTCACCGGGAGTGACCTCTTTAGCAAAGGTTTTCGCCACTATATTTTTATAAAGCTATCCAGTTCCTTCAACGATATCAAGTTCATTATGTTAAAGGTTTTTCGCCAGAAACCATTCATAGCCCTCCGTCGTTTCAGACGGGTAGCACGTAGTATTCATGCAATGTTTGTTGGCCTTCGTCAGGGCATAGTGTATGGTAGCTGCTTGTTGCCTTTCTGCAGCATAGATAGATGTGTTGGTTTGGGACAGTCGTACTGCCTTGTTGGCCAAAGTCAAGGGTAGGTACGGGTGGGTTCAAATCAACTTGGAGAATGACGGGTAGAACTTGACATGTGACTTATGATTTGTTGGCCTTTGTCAAGGTCATAAGAGCATGGGGCAAAAATCACATCGGGAGTTTCTAAAGAAACTGAAACTTGCCAGATATGCGCATACCTTCTGGAGTGTGATAACGTGAGCGAATTCTTTCTTGTTATCATGTGATGATAGTTGGATCCCGATTCCCACTGATGAGTTGGTTTACTCCTCGGGTGATCCCGACTAATTCTTCTTTCAGGTTTGGAGGAGAATTTGACGGTACAGTGGGAGGTTTCCAGATTAGATAAAGTGATAACCATTCTGATCTAGGTTAGAGTGCACGCTGAGTGTTTCTTTTCTCTCTCTCTTTGGCAGCGACCATTGACCCTACCCTAGACTATGACTCAGTGACCAAGTTGACCGAATCTTCTTAAACACTGGCTTTTGGATTATCAGAGTTGCATACCTCATTGCCACTCCTACTTTTACCCTTTTCTCCAGGTCACCCCGTATTACTATGAACGTCCACTTCCATTGGACAAAACCATCGTATGGTTATATACGAACTCGAAAGAATTTAATCGAGGATGGTTTCCAGTTCTGGAGAAAACGAATAGGACTATTCAGTTGTCTTTTCCTTTTACCTTCTCTCAAGTTGCGAGTACTCCATGGTTTAGGAGATAGTACACCTATTGCGCAAATTGGATAGTCTTCTTCCAAACCATAGGCAGGTGCCGACCGGTAGGGAATGAAGAAAACCAATTAGCCTAACGATGGTGTACAGAAGGTATTAAGTAAAGACATATCAAGGGATTAGTAAGCGGGCAAAGTAAATTGCGACTGATATTCACGACCAAACCAAGTATTTCTTCGCCAATCCTAAATCACCTTTGTATTTCTCCAGGACACTCCGTATCACTACGAAGATCCACAGTTTATTGGATACTCCATCGTATGGTTATATACGAACTCGAAAGGAACTTGTTCCAGTTCGGCGATGGATTCTGGTTCAGGAGAAATAGGAATAAGGTTTATTCGGTTGTCTTTTATCTTCATCTTCTCTCGCATCGCGAGTGCTCCTAGGATTAGGACAGTACACCCATTATTCTTATTGGATAGTCTTCTTCCAAACCATAGGCTGGTGCCGAACGGTAGGGAAGGAAGAAAACCATTTGGCCTAAAAGGGGTGTACAGAAGGTAATGACTAAAGACATATGAAGGGATTTGGAGAGATGCCATAGAAATATACGGTTACAGTTGTGAATCTGGATAATGGAAGAGGCATTACTAGGAATACCCGGATACCCCATCGAAACATTTCAATATTTCAGTTTCACTGTGTACTGTTAAAAGAAAACTGATTTCCCAATTAGACACTTGCTCCAGGGTATGTATTTACCAGGTATGATTCTCATATCTGTATTGTTTTACAGATGATGAGTGGGAGTAAGTTATTGTGAATTAGGTGATCATCCTCATTATATCGGGATTCGTTGTAATCGGAGATATTTGAGGAAGTCACCTAGGTTGTTTGCCGGATGGCAAATATTTGGTTTTGAATATCCGCTGTTATGCACCAATTTCAAATTTATATATCTGTACGTCCATTTTTATAGAGTGAGATATACCTTTTTGAAATTATGTCCATAACATTTACCTATATCAGTGGATGGTTAGGTAAGGAGTATTAAACAGTGGTGTAATTCTTCTTAACCATTGGTACGGTTTTCAACCTACGACACACAGGGATTGAGTTATCAGACTCAAGGGACTTATACAGAGTATTGTATGTTGTCCAGTGTCCATTAGGACAGAGGGGTTGGTCCTTGTACTATATTCGGTTTACTTATGACTTCTCTAGTTCTTAGATAGGTGTTTCGTAGAAACACAAGGTCTGAGTTTTGAGAAGTTATAGGTATATGAATAAAGTAGAGAACTAGGTGTTGTAAGTATCGGGATTCTTCAAGATGATCGAAGATGTAGATACTTGTGTATGGTATTCAGTTGATAGTAATGATTTTGAGAAACTTGTTTCTCTTTCAGGTTACTCATATTTGGAAGTACTCCTAAGTTGAGTAATGCTGATCGGCCTCTTTCCATTTAGTTTACATGCACTGGAGACAGCTGCATGATTTCAATCTGGTTCAATTAAATTAGTGCCTCTGGTTCTATATTGGATATAGAACAGTTCATATCTTAACGATGTTAAGGTACGGGGAGTTGTCCGGTTTATGCTTAAAACCAGACTCTGGATAACTCAATGCACGTTTCTGTAATGGCTGTTTGTGGGTTGACACAGGCTATGACGAGGGTTGACATTTTACCATCTGGAAGATTAATAGTGATATCGTTCTAAGACTCGCCACAGTTTTAATAAAAATGGATTTTTTCAGAAAACAGTAGTGCGAGTATGGTAGAACTGAAAGTGATTCCAGAACCGCAGAAAATTACTGAAAATTTGATAAGAACCTAAAGATTCAATTTGGTTTGACATTCCATTGGCCACTCCGCAGATATGATGGGTAACCTCAGGCACCCGAGAGGTACTCCGGTAGCCTCAAGGACGGTAGCAGGGAGGTTCTTGTTTACCCAGACTTTCCATTGCTGTTGTTCCAGGCTGCGAGACCCGGCAGGAGGATGAGTATAGCGTCGTTCTAAACTAGATTTAGAAGTTCACGTGTATATGACTCTGTCAGAGGGTTGTCGTAGTCAGTGGGAGAAGCGGAAGCATGGTGGACAAGTGGCTTATGTCTATTTATAGACTAAAGCATATATAGCGGAGATAGATCATCTATTTCTAATGTGACAGTCATAGGTTTGACTTCATCAGAATAGGGGATGGATCTGTTAAGAAGGTAGTAGGGTGTGATGTCCTGGTATTTGGATGACATACACAGAGTAGGAAGTGATATTCCTATACTACGATCGGTTATACTTTGGTTGTCACACAGTGGTTTCTCCACATGGGACTTGGATATAATATCAAGACATTCTGGTTACTAGATCTATAGATCTAGATTTGGGTGGTTTCCCAATCAGGGTACTTAGACAGCATTCTAAAGGTGTTTTAGAATGGAAGACTCCTGGCATGGTGGTGTACCTGCAGGTGATGGAGTCACCCTCTCTAAAGGTGTCTTACAAACTAAAGGGGAGAGGGATATGCATGATTGGCAGATCACTTGCTTAGGCAATTGAGTCAATCATGAGATGTCAAGCACCACACCAGATGTTGTTTTTACAGTGGATGCAATAAATTGATATTGATCTAATCCTGGAGAAATGAACGGAAGCAGTTTTAGAAAATAAGTGAATGTTTTATGGATATGATAACAACAGTCTCTTTCGGGAGACAGTTATCATTCCAGGCTTCCAAGGTGACCTGGATGACAGATTGGTTGTCAGAGTTATAGTTTTCCTTCTGACGAGGGGCAGTATTTTGGATAAGTGGTCTAAGGGGATACTGAGGGAGGCATGACGCAGGATACTAATTAAGTTCAGTTGACGATACAGTCTAAGAAGTTTGGATTTGGAGTTCATTTATGAGCTAGGTCCCATCAGACATCCAGACACATTCTAAGACAGGTATTGCTCATTTTGGGAGATGGAATTCTCCGCGAACTTGAGTTAAAGAGAGACATAGAAAGAAACATCAAGGCGGATCCACTCACTGAGGCTATTCCTCGAACGGAATAGTTTCGCAAACGGGTTTTTGTGAGACTGATTAGTAGAGGAGTTGGGTGTTCGGTATCACACAGGCTGTGAGTATGCGACATCGCAATAATTAGCCTTGAGTGCAAGTAGGATATTGTTGGAGATAGTGCCCTCAGAGTCAATTATTGGATCACGGGCACGTGATTGCGATGATTGAGGGAGGACCTGTCCTAGTAGGACAGTCTTACTTAAGATGATAGTATGCTATCTGGTTTATCTTTATCATCGTGTACTGCTTTAGATGACCTTACAGGTCACTATTGCGCGTTGAGAGAGCCCCTAGGATTCTTTCTTGACTGCCAGTAGTATGAGGGCGATCATATACGTGGGAGCTGTTAGTCTATAAGCACATCCTTAAAAGGTCCCTAGTCGTGGGAGTTTCGAGACAGGGCATCGATAATCCAGAGTAGACTAGTGTATACAGTCGAGACCCCGACGAGGGGCGGTGGCCAGTCTCACAAGCCACTGGTGTCAGTTGGTTCACCTAAGATGTATACAGTTGCTCATTGGGTTATGAGTACACCGGACAGGACTCGCCGGGAACATGCTAGTTGGTCTTATACCTGACGTCAGATAGCAGTTCCCTGGTGACATGTGTACAGGTTAGTTCATCGACCTGAGATCGTAATTTGTCTCGTGTGAGTTCCCACTGTACTTTGATTACTACCCTACCACGCTCAAAGGAGACGTGCAAACAAGTTTTAGTTGGGTACAGTCCAGAGCCACATGGAGGCAGTGAGCGGATCTGCAGGGGTTCGTCTCTCCCGGTATTGGGGGTGAGGTCGTGCTGTGTCTAGGAGAGCCATTACACGAAGTCCTTGGCCAAGGCAGGAGATTTACTGGTAGGTATTCCAGTAATATCTCAGGATGTTCTAGGCTACACTCCGACACGACTTGTACCGCTTTTGGGGGTCTGACTTTTACCAACCCCTAGGCCCGCCATGCTATACTCATAGATGAACGGACCGGACTGTACGGATATTGTCACTGACAGGCTTAGTAGGGTGTCAGGATGAGTTCGCTCATCGACGTCCCTTTTGGTCAATACCTGGTAGCCCGTTACGTATGGTTAATACCTCTGACGTGCTAGTGGTTAAATCCACAACCAAATTATTGACGAGTCTTTAGAGTCCCCCACAGACCGTTTTCTCAAGTTTCGGGCGAAACGCTTTAGAGGCCATATGGAGATATGGCAGGGTTCGATCAGATACGTGCGGTATTGCACGGATCATGATCGGACGGTTAATACTAGCGGGCTTTGGTTTAAGCCGGATCCTAGTATTGTACAGTGTAGATTTGTCTCACTGCATTTATATTCGGTCGAAATACAAATGTGGGTATGTATATACAGTCACGGGGTTTTCCTGTAATTTATTACAGGATCAGTTCTGTGAAGTTGCCAGTTTGCTTTTCCGTTTCGGCCATTTTCCTTTGTTTCTTTCCTTGGCTGAAAATTGGTGGAGGAGGGCTTATTTGCAATTGTGCAAATTAGCATTGTGGAGGGTGGTCTTTGCATATTGTTGCTTCATGATGGTTGCACCATCATTTGACTTCTTCACTTCATCATGGCTTGACTTTTGTGGGGACATGGTTTTCATGATTGTTGATGGAGTGTTAGACTTTCTTTGTGATGATTTCTTCTCATGATCACATATCATTCCTTCTTGCATTATTGTTCCACTCTCTCACTCCTATCATTCTCTCCTTGATGAGGCCGGCCACATGAGGTAGGGGCGGTCCCAATTTGTTGTATGGGGATATGCTCTCATTTGGCTTGCAAAAATGATATAATTCATCTCAAAAAGCTTTCATATCATTCCTCCACCAAAACCATGGCAACTTCAACCCCTAGAGACACATAGAGTTCTACACTTCTTCTACAACACTTCTTGGGCACGTCGGCTTGCCAACTTCGTGCCCGAGTTGCCTCGGTCCAGAGGTGGGAGCCCGTAAAAGAACCCGGCGATGTGGTGCCCTTCCGACAAGGAGATGAAGACCAGAGATTCCGCGGGGAGATCGGGATGAAGACGAGAAGACCGAAGGACACGGATCGCTCGGTATATCTCTCTACCCCTTCTCTAGTTAGCTAGGATTAGATTAATGGCCCGATCCGGGATTTTAGTGCACGGTGGTGCCGGTTCAAAAGTTAAAGTAAATTATCGTTTCCGCATTTTGGCCTCGGATTGACGGCCTGGGCGCCGCCGTGCACTTACAATAGGAACATCCTTCCTTCCCTACACTAAGTCCCGAAACTTTTTCCTTTCCCTTTTCTTTTATCTTACTGACACTGCTTATCAGCTTTGTGGAGGTCTTCTTCTTTTCACCCTTTGCTTTCGCCTTGGATGTATAAGAAGAAGGCCCCCCATTAAGCAGAGCGGGTGTCTCCATGGTTTCTTTCAGGGCGTAAGTAGAGGGTAGGTACTGTGGAAACAAGTCGGCATATGACATGTTTCCCAACGTGGTCTCTAGGTTCTTGTCATTAATATAGCTAGTCATCGTAAGGACGTCGTCCCCTACAGATGACCCGACAGCCAACCTCCCTTGAAGCAATTCGTTCGAGGTCTCATATCTTGCGACACGAGATTGCTATCTATATAAATCTTTGTTATGGAGGAAGATGGAAACTAAGTCCATCTTCTCATGCTGCTTCTGGTATACACCATCAACTGAAGCCAACACGAGGCACTTGGCATTCGCACTATTCTTTTCCCTTGTCTGACGGATATCCATATCCGCGACGGTGGAAAATAGACCTGGGACGGCAGGGGCTTGAGTAGTAATAGGGTGGTCCAGCTTGTCATAGGCAATGGACATCTGGACAGACCTTTGCCAGTCATAAAAGTCAGATTCAGTCAAATTGTTATCTAGATGTAATCTAGTCATGGTCGCAAGGTCGCTGCAGTAGAGATAGAGAAGAAAACACTTTAGCATGATGCTCTTGCAAGTTTAAATTGGTTTTTAGTTTATCTAAACAAAATGTCTCCCACTGTTTCTCAAATCCTTCCTCAAACCATAAAAGAAGAACTAGTCAGAACTGATCTCACCGTACAATACTTGCTTAACCGTTCAGCCATGCTAGTGTTGGTACTTCGAAGGAGGTTTTACGACGCTTTCGTGAAGTTCCTTAATTAAATAACGTCTTTTTCCTGGAGGCGTAGCCCCGCTAACTGTTGGAGATAGTGCCCTCATAGCCAATTATTGGATCACAGGTACGTGATTGCAATGATTGCGGAGGACCTATACCGGTATGACAGTCTTACTCGAAATGATAGTATGCTATCTGGTTTGCCTTTATCAGTCGTGTACATGTTCAGGTAACTGATTGCATGTTACACTTTGATAGAGCCCTTAGGATCTTGCTTTACTACCAACAGTATGATGGCGATCATATACGTGAGAGTTGGGTAGTTTATACGCATATCCTTAATTGTGGTCCCTAGTCGTGGGAGTTTCGAGACAGGGCATCGATACTCCGGAGTAGACTAGTGTGTACAGTCGAGAACCCGACGAGGGGCGGTGGCCGGTCTCACAAGCCACTGGTGTCAGTTGGATCACCTAAGATGTATACAGGTGCTCATTGGGTTATGAGTACACCAGACAGGACTCGCCGGGAATCTGCTAGTTAGTATTATATCTACCGTCAGATAGCAGTTCCCTGGTGACATGTGTACAGGTTAGTTCATCGACCTGAGGTCGTCATTTGTCTCGTGTGAGTTCCCACTGTGCTTTGATTTCTACCCTACCACGGCGCAAAGGAGTCGTGCAAACAGGTAGCTTTTGGGTACAGTCCCGAGCCACATGGAGGCACGTGAGCGGATCGGCAGGGGATTCGTCTCTCCCGGTATTGGGGGCGAGATCGTGCTGTGTCTAGGAGAGCCATTACACAAATCCATGGCCATGGTAGGAGATTTACTGGTAGGTACTCCAGTAGTATCTCAGGGTGTTATTGGGCTTCACTCCGACACGACTTATACTGCTATTGGGGGTCTGACGTTACTAGCCCCCTAGGCAGATATGCGATACTCATTGACGAACGGACCGGACTGTATATACGTTGTCACTGTTAGGCTCAGTAGGGTTTCTGGACGAGTTCGTTCATCGGCCTCCCTTGAGTTCGCTCATCAGCCTCCCTTGAGGTCAGTCTGTGGGCAGCCGTTACGCATAGCTAGTGCCGCTGACGGTTTGTGGTTAAACCCACTGCCAGGGTACTGACGAGTCATTAGAGTCCCCCACAGACAGTTTCCCAAGTTCGGGCGAAACGTTGTAGAGGCCGTATGGTTTTATGGTAGGGTTCGGAAAATGCACGTGCGTTTACGCACGTGTCAGTTTTCGGGCAGATGATACTGGTCGGCTTTGGTTTAAGCCAGATCCGAGTATTATATTGAGTAGGTATAATATCTTTGTCTCAGTTGCATTTGTATTCGGTCGTAATACAAATGCGGGTATATTTATACAGTTTCGGAGTTGTCCTGAAATTCGTTTCAGGATCACTTTTGGAAGTTGCCAGTTTCCAGTTTTCTATCAGCCGTCTTTTAACATTCTGTTAAAGATGGATTTATCTTTTCTTCAGATATGGTGAGTCAGTGCTTCTAGAAGCTTCTAGAAGGTTCTAGATGATGACTAGGCTTCATGACTCATTAGTGCATTAATGGGTTTTTGATGATGTGTTTAATGAGTCACCATTTACCATTAATACCTTTTGGATTGCTTAAGATATTTTGAAGTGAGAAGCTTTCTCTTATGGTCACCCCCCTCTCCTACGGTCACCTCCCTCTTGCTATATATGGCCGGCCCTCTCTCTCCTCACTTCACTTGATGTTTCATTTTGGTTAGAAAAGATTATGATAGTATTCGGGGTGTATGTAATTTTACAGTTCATTTCATTCCATCACCCGATTTCCACGGCAACTTCATTAACCGATCGTCCACGGATTTGGACGAAGTGAGACAAAGTCATCTACTCATTCTCTACATCATTCTTGGTCGTCTCTTTTAGCAAACTTGGCGATCGAGTTGCCTCAAGTCAGAGGCGGGAGCCCGTTTAAAGAATCGGTGATGTGGTGCCACCTCGACGAGGATATCGGAGATCGACGAGATCAGAGCAGCCGCAACGGAGCGTGGGATGATGGTTAAAGAACGAAGGACTCGGATCGTTCGGTATAACCTTTCTACACTCTTTACAGTTTGTTAGTTTAGCAATAATGGCAGATCCGGGTTAAAGTATACGATAGCGCCAGTTTAAAAGTTTTTGTTCCGCATTTGGCGTCTGTAGACTGCCGGGGCGCTAGTGTAGACTTACAGTGGTATCAGAGCCTCACCATTTTTCTATACTAACTTGTGCTAACGCGTTTAAAACTTCGATCGAACCGGAAATAAAAAATCGCAATTTTTCCTCGTGACAGTTTCTGTTAATTTTTAAACTGGTCCAAATGTCATTTTGACCATACCAGAAAATCAGGCAGGGTTTTTTAGGAAAACTGCAGAAAAACGAAAAAGTGATTCGACTGTTTAGCCGCGGATCCGCGGCCCAAGCATGGGTTTGGCCGCGGATCCGCCGCAGTAATGTGACATCTCTCTGCCAATTTTCTACAGTGCATTCTATGATGGAAATTGGGATTTTTGGTATATATCTTTTTGGCCCAGGTTTTGTTACTATTCACCAGTAAGCAGTAGGGCCCACTTTTTGATATTTGGTCTTTGGTCGATCGAAATTTAAACACGTTAGTTTACAGTGCTTACATTATATCTCCGACCGGGAATGTCATTTGATCGGTAAACCGCGTCTGATTGCTATAGTTCTTTTAGACGGGTTTGCGAACGTGACATTCGCGTTGATGTTCTGTGTTGTGCTGTGATGTTGCGGATTTGTCGTGGTGGATAGCAGTGTGCAATGGTAGTACAGTTTGTGTTTATTTGTACATTTGATATTGCGGGGCGAGCGTCCAACTTGTGGACTGTCGTCACTGCCTGTTGTATAATATTCTTTTGGGGCACGACCAGGTTGCGGTCGATGTACCTATTGTACTATTTTTCATTACTGTACTAGGTTTTGCCCCGCGACGGAGTGCACGGATAGCCGGGTTCTGGAGGGCAACGGGTCCGCATCTCATGGCTTTGAGAGGCAGAGGGGTCCCACTCTAGAATTGGCAGACTATTCGCCGCACTCGTAGGGGGTACAGGTTGACCCAAGGAGGGGTGCCCAAGATTACCGGATTCCGTGAATTGCTGGGTGGTCCATTCACTATGCTGTAGGGGGCTGCCTCGCTTCAGGTTTTGGCGGTTAACTTGCCGCGCCCGTAGGGGTCTAGGTTTCATTGCACAGGCTATCCACACGACAGGGGAACGTCGGGTTTCAGCAGCGGCTCTGTGAAACCCGGGGATCCCAGATTATCTGTATTGTTCTGTGATGCTTATTACTTTTCTGTAATGTTGCATATTATCACGCCTGGAGCGATTATTGTATATTGGTTTATATACTATTAGATGTTGTATATGTTTTACACCCGCGCTAGTCCAGTCCCCGCTCTGTCGTTAGTTAAGTAACCTAACGAGTAATGACGGGACCCAGTGACGAATGTGGATGGCATATACGTACATTTTATTTTCGTTCTTTTCTGGTGTGATTTAATGATGGGACTGCGTTGATTCTGATCAATGCAAAGTTAAACAAACCTATTTTCAGTTGTTGGAACAAATTTAAAAAGTGTTATTGCAAAGACGTTTTCTTTTGTTATGCATAGCGGTATTCAGTGGAATATCCTGCACCTCATTCGACGGGGCAAGGGACGATATCCCTTCACCGGGACTGACCCCTTGGGCAGAAGTTTGCGTCAGGGTAATAACTTCACTATAGTCGATTACAAGTTGCTTTGCATAGCGGTATTCAGTGGAATATCCTGCACCTCATTCCACGAGGAAAGAGCCGAGATCCCTTTACCGGGAGTGACCTCTTTAGCAAAAGGTTTTCGCCACTATATTTTAAAAAGCTATCAGGTTCCTTCAGCGATATCAAGTTCACTACGTTAAAGGTTTTTCGCCAAAAACCAGCCGTAGCCCTCCGTCACTTCTTTTGGTATTCAGTAGTATTCAAGCTATGTATTTTGACCTAACGCCAAGGCATAGTGTTTGGTAGCTGCTGGGTATTCAATTGTTGCATAGATAGATGAGTTAGTTTGGGACAGCCGTTCTGCCATTTTGACCTAACGCCAAGGGCATGTGCGGGTGGGTTCAAATTAACAAGATAGTGATGGGTAGAACTTGACATGTGACTTATGACATTTTGACCTAACGCCAAGGTTATAAGAGCATGGGGCAAAAACTATATCGGGAGTTTCTAAAGAAACTGAAACTTGCCAAGTATGCGCATACCTTCTGGAGTATGAGTAACGTGGATGCATTCCATCACGTTATCATGCGATGAGAGTTGGATCCTGATTCCCACTGATGAGTTGGTTTACTCTTCGGGTGATCCCGATTGATTCTTCTTTAGGTTTGGAGTAGAATTTGACAGGACAGTGGGAGGTTTCCGGATTAGATAAAATGATGACCATTCTGATCTAGGTTAGAGTGCACGATGAGTGTTTCTTTTCTCTCTCTCTTTGGCAGCGACCTTTGACCGACCCTAGACTTTGACTCAGTGACCAGGTTGACCGAACCTTCTTAAAATACTGGCTTTTGGATTGTCTGAGTTGCATAAGTCATTGTCACTCCTTCTTTTACCCTTTGAATTTCTCAGAACACCCGTATTACTACGGATATCCACTTCCATTGGATAGAGCCATCGTATCGTTATATACGAACTCGAAGGGACTTCTTCGGGGATGGATCCAGGTTCAGGAGAAATAGAATTGGTTTATTCAGTTGTCTTTTATTATCACCTTCTCTCAGGTTGCGAGAGCTCCTTGGTTTAGGAGAGTACACCTATTACGCTTATTGGATAGTCTTATTCCAAACCATAGGCTGGTGCCGAAAGGTAGGGAATGAAGAAACCCAATTAGCCTAAGTAGGGTGTGCAGAAGGTAATATGTAAAGACAAAATAAAGGGATTAGAAAGTGTAAGTCGATGTAGTACACCCCAGTACTTGTGGGGAGGCGGATTTTACAAAAACGACCAAGTTTAAGGAACGAACATCGACTAACCGCTTAAATCGAAGCTAAACAAATAATAACCAAACACATAGCTATACTAAACTATAGTGTTAAGGGATTATACCGATCGAAACTAGTCCTTCGTCTTTGTGTCCTCCTTTGTTCTCCTCGACCTTCTCTAGGTAGTAGACGATCCACCCGAGAGCAAAACACCAAGCTAAACCTCTAACTTGAGGTAACTAATCAACTTTGATCGCTAATCAAAGATGAAAGGATGATATAGAGTAAAGGTAATGGAATGTTTAGTCTAACTAATCCCTTTGATCTCAACACATGAGGATTAAGGATTAGGGTTTGAAGATGAGAGCTTGAGGAGAGAGAATGTGTGATAAGATAATGAGAGGAGAGAGAGTGTATCATAATATATTATGAAGCATTTCTTTTTAACAATAATGAATAATGGAAATGAATAAGCATGCTTCATAAAATATCTAGTGGTGATTCATTAGCATGAGTCATTAAGCAATAAATGTGCATTAATGAAATGAATGAATCACCACCATGACTCACTTTCTTATCCAAAAGAAACCTCCTTAGTCACATCTTCTAGAAGCTTCTCGAGTAATTACGAGAACGCCCCTCCGATCCGTAAAAATACGGAAAAACTTTAGACTGTATAAATCCAATAACCGGATACCAGTAACTGGCTTAAACCAAAGCCGACTGGTAAAAACTGTCCGAAAGTCGTACGCGCGTAAACGCACGTATGCGTCCGAACCCTTTGTCGCAAAACCATGCAACCTCTATATCGTTTCGCCTGGAGTAGGAAACTCTCTGTGTGGGACTCTGGAGACTCGACTACTACGCTGGCAGTGGGTTTAACCACAGACCGCAAGCGGCACTAGCTGTACGTAACGGTCCCCTGGTAGTTGTCGATAAGAAGGCCGATGAGTAAACCCATCCGAACTCCTACTGAGTCTGATGTGACAATCTCCATACAGTCCGGTCCGTTCGTCCAAGACTATCGCATATCGGGCCTAGGGGGGCGGCAAGCGTCAGTCCCCTAATAGCGGTATAAGTCGTGTCGGAGTGAAGCCCATTACACCCTGAGAAACTGCTGGAACCTACCAGCAAATCTCGCTTGCCCTGGCCAGGGACTTTGCGTAATGGCTCTCTGACACAGCACAATATCTACTCCCAATACCGGGAGGGACGAATCCTGTCTAACTGCCACTGCCTCCAAGTGCTCGGGACTGCACCCAACTGCTACCTGTTTGCACGACTCTTTTGAGCCGTGGTAGGGTAGCAATCTAAGAACAGTGGGACACACTCGAGGCGAAGTAGCAGTGTCAAGTCTGCGGACTATGCTGTACTCATGTCACCTGGGAACTGTTCACTGACGACTGGTATCAAACCAACCAACAGTTCCCAGTGAGTCCTGTCCGGTGTACCCGTAACCTAACGAGCACCTGTATACTATCTCCAGTACGACGTACTGACGGCTGTGGGACAGACCATCTCCCCAACTGGGATGAGAAGCGTACACACTAGTCTACTCCGGAGTATCGATGCTCTGTCTCGATAATCCAACGACCAGGGACCTGAATAAGGATGTGCTTGTAGACTACCCAGCCCCCACTAGTGTGACTGCCATCACAACGCTGGTAGACAAGCAAGATCCTAAGAGCTCTATCAATACGTACACTCACATATTAAGATAGAAAAACCAAGTAGCATACTACCATGTTTAGCAAGACTGTTATATACATGTGAATATCCCAAGCTTCCATTAAGTAATATACAAGCTAGTATGATACAGTAATGGCCTTCTAGGGCATAAACACTAACAATCTCCCACTTGCACTAGGGCCATGTACTGGCATATCGTAGACCAATGATCTCGAGTAGCCTCTCGAACTGAATCTGAGGAAGGGCCTTCGTGAATGGATCAGCAATGTTCTCTTCTGAAGCAACTCTCCGAACCTCGATCTCCTGACGATCAATGATCTCCCTGATCAGGTGATACCGCCTCAAGATGTGTCTGGACTTCTGATGGGACCTTGGTTCCTTCGCTAAAGCTATAGCTCCGTTGTTGTCGCAATACAGAGGTATTGGATCAACTATGGTAGGAACCACCTGAAGTTCTGTTAGGAACTTCTTCATCCAGACTGCTTCTTTTGCGGCATCGCAAGCAGCTATATACTCCGCTTCCATCGTCGAGTCAGCAACGGTGTCCTGCTTGGAGCTCTTCCAGCACACCGCCCCTCCATTGAGGGTAAAGACATAACCCGACATGGATTTGGAATCGTCCTTATCACTCTGGAAGCCGGAATCAGCAAAGGCCTCCAACCTGAGGTCTTTTCCTCCGTAAACCAAGAACATCTCCTTAGTCCTCCTCAGGTACTTGAGAATGTTCTTTACTGCTATCCAGTGTTTCTCCCCTGGGTCTGACTGATACCGGCTTACCACGCTTAGTGCGTAAGCTACATCTGGTCTGGTACACAACATCGCATACATTATAGAGCCTACCGCAGAAGCGTAGGGTATAATAGACATGCGTTCCCTTTCCAAATCAGTCTTGGGAGACATCTCTTTGGAGAGGGTGATTCCGTGACAAGCCGGTAGATTACCGCGCTTAGAATCTTCCATGCTGAATCTTTTCAGTACAGTGTCGATATACCTGGACTGCGAAAGTCCCAACATCCTCTTGGATCTATCACGATAGATCCGGATCCCCAGAATGTAAGAGGCATCACCCAGGTCTTTCATGGAGAACCTGTGTGACAAGAATCCTTTGACAGATTGTAGCATAGGAATGTCATTTCCTATCAATAGAATGTCATCCACGTACAAGACGAGGAATACGACACTTCTGGCCACGACTTTACTATATATGCACGGTTCATCTGGATTTTTGATAAAGTCATATTCTTTGACTGTCTCATCAAAACAGATGTTCCAACTCCGCGATGCCTGCTTTAGTCCGTAAATGGACTTAAGCAGCTTGCATACTTTCCCGCTGCTCCCACTCTGATTGAAACCCTCTGGCTGATCCATATAGACGCTCTCTTCTAAATTTCCATTCAGAAAAGCCGTCTTTACGTCCATCTGCCAGATTTCATAATCATGGAAGGCAGCAATAGCAAGAAGGACCCGAATGGATTTGAGCATAGCTACTGGAGAAAAAGTTTCGTCATAGTCCAAACCAGGTCTTTGACGAAAACCCTTTGCAACAAGTCTAGCCTTATAGGTTTCCACCTGTCCATCTACACCAATCTTTTTCTTGAAGATCCATTTGCATCCTATGGGTTTTACCCCATCTGGAGCAAAGTCCAAAGTCCATACTTTGTTGGTGTACATGGACTCCATTTCGGTCCGCATTGCATCTAGCCATCGTACCGAGTCGCCGCTCTGGATGGCCTGCTGGAAGTCAGTAGGTTCATCATCATCTATGATGCAATCCTCTCTATCCCCGTCTATGAGAAAACCGTAGTATCTCTCAGGCGGATGAGACGGCCTACTACTCCTGCGGAGGGGTGCGGGAATGCTCTGTTCTTCTTGAACCTCTGGTTCTACCAAACTTTCAGTAGCAGTTTGTGGTTCTGGAATTTCTTCCAGTTCTATTTCGCTCCCACTCTTCTGATTTTCCAAAAATTCAGTTTCTAAGAAGCGGGCATGACGAGAAACAAAAACCTTTTGTTCCTCTGCGTAATAGAAGCAATATCCTTGAGAGTTCTTTGGATATCCTACAAACTTACACTCTACTGAGCGTGCCTCGAGCTTGTCCGGATGCTGCTTTTTTACAAAAGCTGGACATCCCCACGTCTTCAGGTACTGAAGATAGGGTTTCTTCCCACTCCACATCTGATATGGTGTGGTAGGCACAGTTTTGGTTGGAACTCTGTTCAAAAGATGTATCGCTGATTCTAGCGCATACCCCCAGAAAGATCGCGGTAACTCAGCATTACTCATCATGGATCGTACCATATCCAATAGGGTTCGATTCCGTCTCTCCGATACACCGTTGTGCTGTGGAGTGTATGAAGGAGTAAGCTGAGAGAGAATTCCTTTCTCTTTTAGGTAACCTAGGAATTCGGCACTTAAGTATTCTCCACCTCGATCAGATCTTAGTGTCTTAATACTTTTGCCTGTTTGGTTTTCCGCTTCACTCTTGAATTCCAGGAATTTCTCAAAGGCCTCTGATTTATGCTTCATTAAGAAAACATATCCATACCTAGAGAAATCATCTGTAAAAGTAATGAAGTAGGAATAACCACCTCTCGCATGTGTAGACATTGGACTACATACATCACTGTGTATGAGTCCTAAGAGCTCGCTCGCTCTTACTCCTTGTCCAGTAAATGGAGTCTTTGTCATCTTTCCTTTGAGACAGGATTGACAAGTGTCATAGGTTTGATATTCGAACGTGTCCAAATATCCTTCTCTATGCAACTTAGTCAACCTTCTCTCATTGATGTGACCCAGTCTACAATGCCATAAGAAAGCTTTATTTAAATCTGGAGACTTTCTTTTTAGTGTGTTCTGGACATTGAAAATTTGGAGTTGGTTTAACACATATATGCCGTTATTTAGAGTACCGGACCCAATCAAACCATGATTAAGGTGGATGTTGATAACATCTCTTACAAACGTGAAATCATAACCTTTATTTGATAACAAGGAAACTGATATGATATTACACGTTAAGCTGGGTACAAAATAACAGTTATGTAAAACCAAAATGTGTCCACTCGTCAATCCTAGGTGATAATCCCCGACGGACGCAGCTCCCACGCTAGCTCCGTTAGCAACCCTGAGGATCATATCACCTTCCATCAGCACTCTACGGTTTCTCAGTGCCTGCAAAGAATTGCAAATATGGGATCCTGATCCGGTATCCAATACCGAGGAAGTAGAGTTGATCGACAGACAATTCTCAATTACAAACACACCTGAAGTCGAACCCACAGCTTGCTTCGGTTCCTGGTTCTTGGCGTTCCACGCCTTGCAATCTTTCTTCCAGTGCCCTTTCCTGTGACAATGGAAGCACTCATCCAGGCCAACTACCGGTGCTGTAAACTTTTTCTTTCCCTTCTTTCCCACCTTACTAACACCTCCTCTAGGTCTGGGTGCGGCCTTCTTCTTCCTTCCTTTGGCCCTAGCCTTGGACCCGGAAGAAGATGCACCGCCAACAAACATAGCGGGTGTTTCCCTTGCCTTCTGCAAGGTGCCCTCTGCACTCCTTAACATGTTTAGGAGTTCCGCAAGTTCAACTTCTTTTCCTTGAAGATTGAAGTTGAGGATAAACTGGGCGTAGGTGGGAGGAAGGGACTGGAGAACAAGGTCTGTATAGAGCTCATTATCCAAAGTCGTCCCAAGGTCCGCGAGCTCTTCAATATAGCCGATCATCTGTAGGACATGTTCACCTACTGATGACCCGACAGCCAACCTCGCTCGAAATAATTTCTTAGAGGTCTCGTATCTTGCGATACGAGATTGCTCTCCATAAAGTTCCTTTGTATGGAGAAATATGCCATCTAGGGACATATCCTCGTGCCTCCTCTGATGTTCATTGTTCATCGAGGCAAGCACGATGCACTTGGCTCTCGCGCAATCTAAATCCCAGGTTTTGCGGATTTCCTTATCCGCATTGCTGGATTTGGGACCAAGGACAGCAGGTGCTGTAGCGGTGAGGACGTACCCCAGTTTGTCATAGGTCAAAGCCATCTTGACATTCCGCAGCCAATCTTTATAGTTTGGCCCCGTCAGTATATTTTTCTCTAAAAGTAACTTAAGTCCAGTCATTTTCAGGGTTGCTGCAATTAGGAGAGAGAGAAGAAAACTCTTTAGCATGATGCTCTTGCAAGTTTAGAATGGTTTTTAGTTTATCTAAACTGGATGGCTCCCACTGTTTCTCGAATCCTTCCTCAAACCATAAAAGAAGAATTAGCCAAGATTATTCTCACCGTACAATACTTTCTTAACCGTTCAGCCAGGCTGGTGTCGATACTTCGAGGGAGGTTTTCCAACGCTTTCGCGAAGTTCCTTAATTAAATAACCTCTTTTCTCTGGGGGCGTAACCCCGCTGACACTTTTCTGGACACCTACTAGGTTTATAGCATTAATCGTTAAGCGACGAATATCCTGATAAGTAGCATATACTCACAGTAGGATCGGGATCCAAATATCATCGTATGATAATGTTGAAGGAATCCTACCAACATTCATCAAACTCCAAATAGTATGCATCTCTTTGCAAATTTCAGTTTCTTTAGAAATTCCCGATATAAGTTTTTGCCCCATGCTCTTATGACCTTGACGTATGCCAACAAATCATAAGTCACATGTCAAGTTCTGCCCATCATTATCTTGTTAATTTGAACCCACCCGTATATACCCTTGACGTATGCCAACAAGGTAATGCGACTGTCCCAAACCAACACATCTATCTATGCAACAAATGAATACCCCAGCAGCTACCAAACACTATGCCTTGACGTATGCCAACAAGCATAGCTTGAATACTACTGACCATCCATAAGAAATGACGGAGGGCTACGACTGGTTTTGGCGAAACCGTGAACGTAGTGAACTTGATATAACCGAAGGAACCTGATAGCTTTTAAAAGGAGTGGTTAAATCTCCGCATTTAAAAATATCTGTTTTAAAAATAACCGAGTGGTTTCTTTTAAATTGTTCCAACGATTTAAACTTTGGTTTGTTTTACTTTGCATTATAGATAATGCGTCCCATCATTAACCTATCATTGCAGAAAACAACGAAAATATAACGTCCTCTTATGCCATCCGCATTCGCCACGGGGTCCCGTCATCACCCGTTAGGTTACTTAACTAACGACAGAGCGGGGGCTGGGCTAGTGCGGGTGTAAAACATAAGTGACGTCTAAATAGCTACAATAAATATAGATATTTTACATTCGTCTGACGCAATGATATTCATTCCAGAACACAGATAAACAATATTGGATTTTCAAGCAATCTGTATTTCTTTTGAGCCTGCAAGAAAAGACAGATTACACAGTTGTGATGAATAGCCGTTACCCCACCCTCGACCCCTACGGGTACGGCAAACTACCCACCCGGCAGTCTGTGTACCCCACCTTGGGTCAGTCCTAGGAGCAAAAACAGTAAAAAGAAATAATACAACGGTGGCTACAACCGCAACCTGGAAGTGCCCCGCGAAAATAATATTACAACAAATTACATTTACAACAAATGAATTAATCAATAACCCATTGCGAACCCCGGCTATACACCACAACAGTCCAATACAGTTTATATGCACAAACAGATATAACCATTTCAGAAATGTGCAACCCCCTGCCAACCGACATACTAGCAGTTAGGGGAGGTTTACGAACACATTAAACAATCACAGATATAATCCAATACGCAAATACTGTACAATTCGATCGAATAAACAACATCAATATTGCTCCAAAATCTGCTCTGTTAAACAGTAACCTGAGCAATAATTAAATATTCCAGAAAACCCAAAACACCACAGGGGACCCACAAAAAAAAAACGAGTTCCTGACTCGTCAACTCGGCCGCGGTTGCGCGGCGGATCGGTGGGATCCGCCGCCCTTCCGCGGCACTGTAGACGAATCAGAAGCCCAAATTTTTTGGGTGTTCTCCTGTGGTCATGTCAAGCTCTCTGAACACACCTGAAAAATTTTCTGACTTGATTTTAACTTCGACAGAAACTTGACAGAATTAGGGTTTTGCGGCTTTGTTTTTCCGTTCGAAATTCGTACAAATTTGCAACTAGGTTATTTATTGTTTAGCGAGGCTCTGATACCACTGTAAGTCGATGTAGTACACCCCAGTACTTGTGGGGAGGCGGATTTTACAAAAACGACCAAGTTTAAGGAACGAACATCGACTAACCGCTTAAATCGAAGCTAAACAAATAATAACCAAACACATAGCTATACTAAACTATAGTGTTAAGGGATTATACCGATCGAAACTAGTCCTTCGTCTTTGTGTCCTCCTTTGTTCTCCTCGACCTTCTCTAGGTAGTAGACGATCCACCCGAGAGCAAAACACCAAGCTAAACCTCTAACTTGAGGTAACTAATCAACTTTGATCGCTAATCAAAGATGAAAGGATGATATAGAGTAAAGGTAATGGAATGTTTAGTCTAACTAATCCCTTTGATCTCAACACATGAGGATTAAGGATTAGGGTTTGAAGATGAGAGCTTGAGGAGAGAGAATGTGTGATAAGATAATGAGAGGAGAGAGAGTGTATCATAATATATTATGAAGCATTTCTTTTTAACAATAATGAATAATGGAAATGAATAAGCATGCTTCATAAAATATCTAGTGGTGATTCATTAAGCAATAAATGTGCATTAATGAAATGAATGAATCACCACCATGACTCACTTTCTTATCCAAAAGAAACCTCCTTAGTCACATCTTCTAGAAGCTTCTCGAGTAATTACGAGAACGCCCCTCCGATCCGTAAAAATACGGAAAAACTTTAGACTGTATAAATCCAATAACCGGATACCAGTAACTAGCTTAAACCAAAGCCGACTGGTAAAAACTGTCCGAAAGTCGTACGCGCGTAAACGCACGTATGCGTCCGAACCCTTTGTCGCAAAACCATGCAACCTCTATATCGTTTCTCCTGGAGTAGGAAACTCTCTGTGTGGGACTCTGGAGACTCGACTACTACGCTGGCAGTGGGTTTAACCACAGACCGCAAGCGGCACTAGCTGTACGTAACGGTCCCCAGGTAGTTGTCGATAAGAAGGCCGATGAGTAAACCCATCCGAACTCCTACTGAGTCTGATGTGACAATCTCCATAGAGTCCGGTCCGTTCGTCCAAGACTATCGCATATCGGGCCTAGGGGGGCGGCAAGCGTCAGTCCCCTAATAGCGGTATAAGTCGTGTCGGAGTGAAGCCCATTACACCCTGAGAAACTGCTGGAACCTACCAGCAAATCTCGCTTGCCCTGGCCAGGGACTTTGCGTAATGGCTCTCTGACACAGCACGATATCTACTCCCAATACCGGGAGGGACGAATCCTGTCTAACTGCCACTGCCTCCAAGTGCTCGGGACTGCACCCAACTGCTACCTGTTTGCACGACTCCTTTGAGCCGTGGTAGGGTAGCAATCTAAGAACAGTGGGACACACTCAAGGCGAAGTAGCAGTGTCAAGTCTGCGGACTACGCTGTACTCATGTCACCTGGGAACTGTTCACTGACGACTGGTATCAAACCAACCAACAGTTCCCTGTGAGTCCTGTCCGGTGTACCCGTAACCTAACGAGCACCTGTATACTATCTCCAGTACGACGTACTGACGGCTGTGGGACAGACCATCTCCCCAACTGGGATGAGAAGCGTACACACTAGTCTACTCCGGAGTATCGATGCTCTGTCTCGATAATCCAACGACCAGGGACCTGAATAAGGATGTGCTTGTAGACTACCCAGCCCCCACTAGTGTGACTGCCATCACAACGCTGGTAGACAAGCAAGATCCTAAGAGCTCTATCAATACGTACACTCACATATTAAGATAGAAAAACCAAGTAGCATACTACCATGTTTAGCAAGACTGTTATATACATGTGAATATCCCAAGCTTCCATTAAGTAATATACAAGCTAGTATGATACAGTAATGGCCTTCTAGGGCATAAACACTAACAGAAAGAGGGCAAAGTAAATTGCGACTGATATCATTCACGACCAAAACCGCGTACTTCATCGCCACTCCTAATTCACCTTTAAAAGAATAAGGTATTATTCAGTTGTCTTTTATCATCACCTTCTCTCAGTTGCGAGTACTCCTTGGTTTAGGAGGGTACACCTATTATGCTTACTGGATAGTCTTCTTCCAAACCATAGGCTGGTGCCGAACGGTAGGGAAGGAAGAAAACCATTTAGCCTAACAATGGTGTACAGAAGGTAATGACTAAAGACAAATAAAGGGATTTGGAGAGACGGCAATAAAATATACGGTTGAAGTCATGAATTGGATTATGGAAGAGGCATTGCTATGAATACCAGGATACCCCTACGAAACATTTTCATGTTTCGGTGCATTGTTAAAGGAAAAACTGTTTTCCCGATTAGACACTTACTCCAAGGGTATGTATTTACCAGGTTTCATTCTCATATCTGTATGGTTTTACAGATGATGAGTGGGAGTAAGATATTAGGAATTAGGTGATCATCCTCATTATATCGGAATTCGTTGTAATTGGTGATATTTGAGGAAATCGCCAGGGTACAGTTTTCAACCTACGACGCACAAGTTTTGAGTTGTTTAACTCAGCGGACTTATACAGAGTATTTTATGTTGTCCAGTGTCCATCAGGACAAAGGGGTAGGTCCTCGTACTATGTTCTGTTTACTTATAACTTCTCGAGTATTTAGACGAGTGTTTCGTAGAAATACAAGGTCTAAGTTTTGAGAAGTTGTGGGTATAAGAATAAAGTAGAGAACCAGGTATCACAAGTATCGGGATTCTTCAAAGAGATCGAAGATGTAGATTCTTGTGATTGGTATTCAGATGATAGTGATGGTTTTGAGAAACGTGTTTCTCTTTCAGGTTACTCATAATTGGATGGATTCCTAAGTTGAGCAATGCTGATTAGCCTCTTTCCATTAAGTTGATATGCACTGGAGACAGCTGCATGGATTGAATATGGTTCCAATTAAATTAGTGCCAAAGTTTCTGTATTGGATATAGAATGGATCGTACCTTAAAAGATGTTAAGATACGGGGAGTTGTCCAGCTTATGATTAAAACCAGACTCTGGATAACTCACGGCACGATTCTGTAATGGCTGTTTGTGGGTTAACCCTGGCTATGACGAGGGTTGATATTCTACCATTTGGAAGATCAATAGTAATATTGTTCTTGACTCGCTACAGTTTTAGTAAAATGGATCTTTTTCAGAAAACAGTAGTGGGAGTATGGTAGAACTGGAAGTTATTCCAGAACCGCGAACGATTACGGAAAATTTAATATTACCTATATATTCAATCAGGTTTGACATTCCAATAGCCACTCCGCAGGTATGGTAGGTAACCTCAGACACCCGAGAGGTACTTCGGTAGGCTCAAGGACGGTGACAGGGAGGTTCTTATCTGCCCAGCCTTGACACTACTGTTGTTCCAAGCTGTGAGACCCAGTAGGAGGGTTGTCGTAGTCAGTGGGAGCAACGGAAGCATAGTGGGCAAGTAGCTTATATCTATTTATAGACTTGAGCAGTTATAGCGGAGATAGATCATCTAATTTTGATGTGACAGTCATGGTTTTGACTTCAATCAGAATAGGGGATGGATCTGTTAAGAAGGTAGTAGAGTGTGATGTCATGGTATCTGGATGACATACACAGAGTAGGAAGTAAAATTCCTATACTACGATCGGTTGTACTGTGGTCGTCACACAGTTGTTTCTCCAAACAGGATATGGATATAATATTTGACATTCTGGTTTCTAGATCTATGGTTTTAGATCTGGATTTGGGTAGTTTCCCAATGCGGGTACTTTGACAGATATTCTAATGGTTTTTGGAATAGTTGACTCCTAGCATGGTGGTGTACCTGCAGGTGATGGAGTCACCCTCTCTAAAGGTGTCTTACAGACTAAAGGGGAGAGGGATGTGCATGATTGGCAGATCACTTGCTTAGGCAATTGAGTCAATCATGAGATGTCAAGTACCACGCCAAATGTTGGTTTTGCACTAGATGCAATAAGTTTGTATTAATCCAATCCTGGAGAAACATAAGGAAGCAGTTTTAGAACATAAGTACATGTTCTACGGATTTGATGATGGCAGCCTCCTTCGGGAGACGGTTATCATTCCAAGCTTCAAAGGTGACATGGTTGACAGAGTGATTGTCAGAGTTATAGTTTTTCTCTCTGACGAAGAGGAACAGTATTATGGACAGGTGGTCCAAGAGGACACTGTGGGTGGCATGGTGCCCGATACTGATTAGGTTCAGTGATCGATACAGTCTAAGAAGTTTGGATTTGGAGTTCATTTATGAACCAGGTCCCATCAGATATCCAGATATATTCTAAGACAGGTATTACTCATTTCGGGAGATGGCTTTCTCCGCGAACTTGAGATTTAGAGAGATATAGAAAGAAACTTCTTGGCGGATCCGCTCACTGAGGCAATTTCTCGAACACAATAGTTTTATAAACGGGCTTTGTGAAACTGATTAGTAGAGGAGTTGGATATTCGGTTTCACACAGGCTGTGAGTAGTCGACATCGCAATATTAGCCTTGAGTGCAAGTGGAAGATTGTTGGAGATAGTGCCCTCATAGTCAATTATTGGATCACAGGTACGTGATTGCAATGATTGCGGAGGACCTATACCGGTATGACAGTCTTACTCGAAATGATAGTATGCTATCTGGTTTGCCTTTATCAGTCGTGTACATGTTCAGGTAACTGATTGCATGTTACACTTTGATAGAGCCCTTAGGATCTTGCTTTACTACCAACAGTATGATGGCGATCATATACGTGAGAGTTGGGTAGTTTATACGCATATCCTTAATTGTGGTCCCTAGTCGTGGGAGTTTCGAGACAGGGCATCGATACTCCGGAGTAGACTAGTGTGTACAGTCGAGACCCCGACGAGGGGCGGTGGCCGGTCTCACAAGCCACTGGTGTCAGTTGGATCACCTAAGATGTATACAGGTGCTCATTGGGTTATGAGTACACCGGACAGGACTCGCCGGGAATCTGCTAGTTAGTATTATATCTACCGTCAGATAGCAGCTCCCTGGTGACATGTGTACAGGTTAGTTCATCGACCTGAGGTCGTCATTTGTCTCGTGTGAGTTCCCACTGTGCTTTGATTTCTACCCTACCACGGCTCAAAGGAGTTGTGCAAACAGGTAGCTTTTGGGTACAGTCCCGAGCCACATGGAGGCACGTGAGCGGATCGGCAGGGGATTCGTCTCTCCCGGTATTGGGGGCGAGATCGTGCTGTGTCTAGGAGAGCCATTACATAAATCCATGGCCATGGTAGGAGATTTACTGGTAGGTACTCCAGTAGTATCTCAGGGTGTTATTGGGCTTCACTCCGACACGACTTATACTGCTATTGGGGGTCTGACGTTACTAGCCCCCTAGGCAGATATGCGATACTCATTGACGAACGGACTGGACTGTATATACGTTGTCACTGTCAGGCTCAGTAGGGTTTCTGGATGAGTTCGTTCATCGGCCTCCCTTGAGTTCGCTCATCAGCCTCCCTTGAGGTCAGTCCGTGGGCAGCCGTTACGCATAGCTAGTGCCGCTGACGGTTTATGGTTAAACCCACTGCCAGGGTACTGACGAGTCATTAGAGTCCCCCACAGACAGTTTCCCAAGTTCGGGCGAAACGTTGTAGAGGCCGTATGGTTTTATGGCAGGGTTCGGAAAATGCACGTGCGTTTACGCACGTGTCAGTTTTCAGGCAGATGATACTGGTCGGCTTTGGTTTAAGCCGGATCCGAGTATTATATTGAGTAGGTATAATATCTTTGTCTCAGTTGCATTTGTATTCAGTCGTAATACAAATGCGGGTATATTTATACAGTTTCGGAGTTGTCCTGAAATTCGTTTCAGGATCACTTTTGGAAGTTGCCAGTTTCCAGTTTTCTATCAGCCGTCTTTTAACATTCTGTTAAAGACGGATTTATCTTTTCTTCAGATATGGTGAGTCAGTGCTTCTAGAAGCTTCTAGATGATGACTAGGCTTCATGACTCATTAGTGCATTAATGGGTTTTTGATGATGTGTTTAATGAGTCACCATTTACCATTAATACCTTTTGGATTGCTTAAGATATTTTGAAGTGAGAAGCTTTCTCTTGTGGTCACCCCCCTCTCCTACGGTCACCTCCCTCTTGCTATATATGGCCGGCCCTCTCTCTCCTCACTTCACTTGATGTTTCATTTTGGTTTGAAAAGATTATGATAGTATTCGGGGGTGTATGGAATTTTACAGTTCATTTCATTCCATCACCCGATTTCCACGGCAACTTCATTAACCGATCGTCCAAGGATTTGGACGAAGTGAGACAAAGTCATCTACTCATTCTCTACATCATTCTTGGTCGTCTCTTTTAGCAAACTTGGCGATCGAGTTGCCTCAAGTCAGAGGCGGGAGCCCGTTTAAAGAATCGGTGATGTGGTGCCACCTCGACGAGGATATCGGAGATCGACGAGATCAGAGCAGCCGCAACGGAGCGTGGGATGATGGTTAAAGAACGAAGGACTCGGATCGTTCGGTATAACCTTTCTACACTCTTTACAGTTTGTTAGTTTAGCAATAATGGCAGATCCGGGTTAAAGTATACGATAGCGCCAGTATAAAAGTTTTTGTTCCGTATTTGGCGTCTGTAGACTGCCGGGGCGCTAGCGTAGACTTACACTAACACCATTCTGGACACCTACTTTGTTTATAGCATTGATGGTTAAGTGACGAATCTCCTATTGAGTAACATATACTCACAGTAGGATCCGGATCCAAATATCATCGTGTGATAATGCTGAAGGAATCCTACCAACATTATCAAACTCCAAATGGTATGCAACACTAGAAAGTTTCAGTTTCTTTAGAAACTCCTGATGTTGATTTTTGCCCCATGTTCTTATGATCTTGACTAAGGCCAACAAATCATAAGTCACATGTCAAGTATTACCCGCCATTGTCCAGGTTAATTTGAACCCATCCGTTTATACCCTTGACTAAGGCCAATAAAGTAATACGACTGTCCCAAACCAACGTATCTATCTATGCTACATGTGAACACCCAGTAGCTACCAATCACTATGCCTTGACTAAGGGAAAACAAACATAGCTTGAATACTACTGACTATTCAAATGAAACGACGGAGGGCTACCACTGGTTTTGGCGAAACCGTGAACGTAGTGAACTTGATATAACCGAAGGAACCTGATAGCTTTTTAAAAAGGAGTAAAGCTCCGCAATTAAAAATTCTGCTCTTTTTAAAATAACCGAGTGGTTTCTTTTAAATTGTTCCAACGATTCAGCTTTGGTTTATTTTCTTTGCATTAATATAATGCGTCCCAGCATTTATCCCATCATTGCAGAAAACAACGAAAATACAACGTCCGCTTATGTCATCCGCATTCGCCACTGGGTCCCGTCATTTACCCGTTAGGTTACTTAACTAACGACCGAGCGGGGGCTGGGCTAGCTCGGATGCAAAACATAAATAACGCCTACTAGATATCATATATAGATATTGTACATTCGTCAGACGCAATAATAGGCATTCCAGATCACAGATGTACATATTGGATATACTAGAATCCGCGTTTCGTTTGAGCCTGCAACAAAAGACGGATTACACGGTTGCGATGAATAGCCAAACCCCACCCTAGACCCCTACGGGTGCGGCAAACTACCCGCCTAGTACCATAAGTGAAACAGTCTCCCTCAATAACGTGTGTAGGCCATTTAACACTTCAATGTACTTGGTTGTTTATGCACCCCATCTTGGGTCTATCCTAGGAGCATAAAACAGTAAATGAAATAATACAACGGTAGCTACAAGCTCAACCCGGATATGCCCCGCAAAAGAATATTACAACATATTACAATTTACATCGAATAAAAGATAAAAAAAACTCTCATCTCACATCCCCGGCTATTCATCCATGACGATCCAATGAAGTTCATATCCACAAACCAATATACATCACAGAAATTTGCAGCCCCCAACTAACCGACATATTAGCAATTAGCGGAGGTTTACGAACACATTAAACATCACAGATAAAACCCGATTAGCAAATAACTTAGAATTTCGATCGAAAACTATTTTCCCTGTCTACCCTAAATGCAAGCCAGCACTCATAAAAAAACTAGGTAGAAACTAAATATACAAGAAAATAGAACACCCAAAAATAAGACACACTGTGGAAAAACAAGTCAACTCGGAGTCGACTCGGTCGCGGATCCGCGGCTAATTGCACCAACTCGCCACGCTTCCACGGTCGTCTAACCGAGTTAGGGTCTCGTATTTCTCTAGTATTCTTATAATTCCCTGCTGTGAATTTTCATGCCTCTGAAATAACTTTTTCGACAGGTTTAAAATCGACAGAAACTTGAGGGTTCCGGGGTTAAGTTTTCGTGTTTTTCTGACAATCAAAGTTCTAATTGTAGGGTTCCTAGGCACTCATGTGAAGGTTCATAAGGCATCAAACATGCCCGGATAAAAATTTAGACGTGCCGAACAACCCAAAACCGGGATCTTTGCTAGATTATTAGGGTTACACATGCAAGATGATAACTTTTATCTAAGTGTGAGGGATTACAACCTTTGTAGTCCGCTCCTTCGCTTCACAAGCTCCGAGTAGAAGTCCCTTTGCCGCGATCCACGATCTCCCGGACTCATGAGAGGCTCCACGACTCGAACGATCCATGCTAGCTTGAAGTGTTCCAAATCTCCGATGATCTACGTCGAAGTTGCAAAGACTCAAGCTATCTCACTCTAAAGAGATGAACACACTAATCTCATGGGCTAGATGAGATGAGGATGAGAGAGTAGTATTTTTGCTTTCTTTTTAAATCATTTTCTCATATTTATTTATCACATAAAGATTTTCTAGTAAGCTTTTTCAAGAGAGAAGAAGATGATAATGGAAAATGATAATCATAATAATCCTTTTGTGATGAATAGAAAACAAAGCTATATGATTGATATATTAACCATGGTCAAGGATGAGTGGCTAATAATGTGTAGAGAAATAACTAGAGTTAGGGTTTGGTTTGGTTAGGAAATGTGTCATCATAAAATATCTTAACAATGACAAAAGAAAATGCTTCTAGAAGGTGCATGAAGCATCTAACCCTAATCAAACCCTAACCACAATTAATCATCCTTAAACATGTTTAAAAATTAATCATATCATGTCACAATAATATATATCACATATATATTATATATTTGCAACAAAAGAAAATAATACAATTAACATATATCGCATATATATCAATGTATCATCCTGTGAGAAAATGAAATAATAAAGCGAGCCAATATTAGATAATGTAATACAATATATCATATATATTATTATGCATTAAATCATCGAATCAACACTTGATTCGATGATCCGGCTATATCGAATATTACCGGCTAATATATCATGTACCGATTCATCGAATCAACACTTGATCCGATGTCCCGGTTCATATCTAAATATCGCGAGAATATAATACAGTATCTCATATCGCATTATTCTCGGTCCTGCACATATCACATATGTGCCTCTACTTCGTTTCGCCTGAGCCAAGAAACCTCTGTGTAGGACTCTAAAGAATCGTCAATACGCCGGTAGCAGGTGATGATCATATCAAACACCCACAAGATGCAAGCGGTCAGCTAAACGTAACAGCCACCCAGGTATTGAGCGATCAGAATATCAACAAGATAGCCTGTGTGTTCTCCTGTGAATCCAATCAGTAACATTCCCGTACAGTCCGTTCTGTTTGTCTGATATGTTGCATATCAAGTCTAGGGGTGGTATACGTCAGATCCCAGTAACCGATAAGTCGTGTCGATGTGTGGCTCATAACGGGTTGAGAAACTACTAGTAACACTTACCAGTAAATCTTTATATCAGCCCTGGCCAGGGACTTCCAGTTATAGCCAATCGAACACAGCACAACATCAACTCCCTATACCAGGAGAGACGAATCCCCTCCTATCGCTCATTGCCTCCATGTGATTCGGGACTGTACCCAAAAGCCACCGTTTTGCACGCCCTCTTGGACGTGGTAAGGTGGAAATCAAAGCACAGTGGGAATCACACAAGGCTCTATTACGATCTCGGGTCTACAGACTACCCTGTACCAGTGTCACCGGAGAACTGCCATCTGACGTGTGGTATATCACCATCTGGGAGTTCTCGGCGAGTCCGTCCAGTGTACCCAGTCTCCACTGAGCACCCGTACACCATCTCTGATATCAAACATCGATGGATATGGGATCATTCATCGCCCATCATATGGGTCAAGATGTGTATACGCTAGTCTACTCTGGTGTATCGATGCCCTGTCTCGATATATCCTCGACTAGGAACAGTTATAGGATGTACTCATCGACTACCGTGGCCCCACTAGTATGATCTCATCATAGTCCCAGTAGTCGAGTACAGATCCTAAGGGCTTTATCAACATGTGAGAGAAAAACAGTAAACCAATACAAGTCAACATGTTAAGATAAAGTGGAACCAAATAGCATACTATCATGACGAGCAAGAAAGTCATCTCTATATATATCCAAGCATCCATTATAATATACATCAAATGTACAACAATGGCCTCTAGGGCATATACATAACTAACAATCTCCCACTTGCACTAAGGCCAGCTGCTGTAGTATCTCATACCTAGCATCCCGAAAAATCTCTCAAACTGTATCTGGGGAATAGCCTTCGTGAATGGATCCGCAGTGTTGTCCTTCGTATCTACTCTCCTGGCCTCGATCTCCCGGCGATCAACTATCTCCCTGATCAGGTGATACCGCCTCAGAATATGTCTGGACTTCTGATGGGATCAGATCTGGGTTCCTTGGCCAAAGCCACAGCTCCATTGTTATCGCAATACAGAGGTATTGGATGCTCAATGGATGGAACTGAAAGGTTCCTAGGCACCCCAAGGAGGTCTCACAAGGCATCAACCATGCCAATTTCAAAAATTAGAGGTGCCGAGATACCCTAACAAGATCGTTGGCAAGAAATTTAGGCGACAAAGCGAGCTAGTTAACATCTTAACTAAAAGTAAACGAACATACAACCTTTGTAGATCCATTTCTCCACCTCCTTAGCTCCGCAATGAAGTCTCCTCGCTGTCCATATCAAATCCCGGGCTCTAGCGTCGGCTTCATCGAAGAAAAAGCGGGCTAGGTCATCGACGACGTGCCGAAGATGATCTACGTCGAGGCATCGCAAGTTCAAGCTCCAACTTCACCAAGTTGTGAAACTTGTGAAGAAAACACCCAAAACAACTTGGCAAGAGGTAGAGGGTGAAGAAATAAGAGGTGCGTAGACTTTAGAATTGGATTTCTCACTCATTTTCATCAATCACCATTGATGAAGTCATGGTTCTTCATCTTGAAGAAGAAGAAGAAGAAGATGATAATGATATGATAGAATAAAAAGATTAACTTGAAAAGATAATCCCATTCATTCTTATCATAATAGTTACCATGGTTAAGTGTAGAGAATGAACCAAGGTTAAGTGAAGTGGTTAGGGTTAAGCATGAGACAAAATGGTCACAAAGTCAAAGCTTCATGAAGCTTCAAAGAAAAAACAAAACTTGCAACCATTTCATTTCATATCTTTTCCAAATAAATAAATAAATAAACGATTAAGAAAAAGAAAAACCTAATCATCAATTTAACCATAGTTTAATCTTTACACTTAACCAATTTAACATGTATCATCAAACATGATACAATCATTTGCACAAAAAGTATATCACATATACAACTTGTACAAGCAAGTGAGAAAATCCTTTTAAAGTGAACCGATACTAGTTAATGCAAAGTAATATATATCATATATATAATTATACATTAAATCATTAAATCAACATTTGATTTAATGATCCGGTCATATAGCATATAACCGACTAGTATCATCAGTAACAACTTATCGAAATAACACTTGATCCGATAACCCGGCTATATCGCATATAACCGAGCAATGTCACATATCGCGAGAATCAAATACAGTATCACATACTGGTATCATTCTCGGTCCCGCACATATCTCATATGCGCTCCTATTTCGTTTCGCTTGAGCCAGGAAACCTCTGTGTAGGACTCTAAAGACTCGTCAATACGCCGGCAGCAGATGATGATCATATCAAGCACCCACAAGCCGCAAGCGGTCTGCTAAACGTAACGGCCACCCGGGTATTGAGCGATCAGAAGATCGACGAGCAAGCCCGCTCACACTCCAGTGAATCCAACCAGTAACACTACCGTACAGTCCGGTCTGATCGTCTGATATGTCTCATATCTCGCCAAGGGGTAGTAAACGTCAGACCCCAATAGCTCGATAAGTCGTGTCGATATGAGGTCTATAACATTTCGAGAAACTACTGGTAACACTTACCAGTAAATCTCAGCAACCCTGGCCAGGGATTTCCTATTATAGCCAATCGAACACAGCGCAACATCAACCCCCTATACCGGGAGAGACGAATCCTCTCCTATCGCTCATTGCCTCCATGTGACTCGGGACTGTACCCAAAAACCACCGTTTTGCATGCCCTCTTGGACGTGGTAAGATGGAAATCAAAGCACAGTGGGAACCACACAAGACTCTATGACGATCTCGGGTCAACAGACTACTCTGTACCAGTGTCACCAGAGAACTGCCATCTGACGTAAGGTATAATACCATCTGGGAGTTCTCGGCGAGTCCGTCCAGTGTACCCAGTCTCCACTGAGCACCTGTATATCATCTCCGATGTCAAACACCAATGGATATGGGATCATCCATCGCCCATCTGTATGGGTCGAGAAGGTATACGCTAGTCTACTCTGGTATATCGATGCCCCGTCTCGATACACCCACGACTAGGGACTTTGAAGGATGTACTTATGGACTACCATGTCCCCACTAGTATGATCTGCATCATAGTCCAGGTAGTCAAGTACACATCCTAAGGGCTTTACCAACATGTAACAGAGAGACAATCAGTATACACGTTAAGGTAAAGGGTAACCGGATAGCTTACTATCATGTCGAGCAAGAAAGTCCTCCCTATATGTGTCCCAGCATCCACCACAATATATATCCTATGTATAGCAATGGCCTCCAGGGAATACATATAACTAACAATCTCCCACTTGCACTAGGGCCATCTGATAGCAGTGGTTGTAGTATCTCATACTCAACCATCCCTTAAAAGTCTCTCGCTGGGAATAGGCCTTTGTGAGTGGATCCGCCGTGTTATCCTCTAAGTCTGCTATCCTAACCTTGATCTCCCTGGAGATCAACCATCTCCATGATCAGGTGATACTGCCATAGATTATGTCTGGGTCACTGATGGGACCGGAGTTCCTTGGCCAAAGCCATACTTCCATTGTCACACAATGGTAGGAACCTAGTTCATCTCATGAACCAATATACACCCAAACAGCCTCTTTGGTAGCATCTTAAGTAGCGATGTATCATGCATTTATCGTCTAGTATGTCACGGTATCTTGCTTGGAACTCTTCCAACATACTGTCCCTTTACTGAGGGTAAAGACAATGCCTGCGACTGACATTCAGTCGTCTTTATCACCCTGGAACCTTTCCAGTGATTCTTCCCAGGATCGATTGATACCATCTCACTACTACTAGTGAGATTCCTAATATCCAATTAGATCTATCTCATAGATCCAAAATCCAGGATTTAGTAGGTATCACTTTGATCCTATATGGAGAATCAGAGTGATAAGCGGAGATTGATCGAGCGTAGCATAGGAAACTCCCTCCCTATCAAGATTATGTCATCCACGTACTCTACGAGGATCGTCACCATACTCCCTACTACCTTTTTGTTTATACAAGGTTCATCTACCATTTTGATGATGTCAACTTCTTTGACTTATCCATCAGAACAGATGTTCCAACTCCGCAATGCCTGCTTTATCCTATAAAGCATCTTGCACACGTTTCCGCTGCTCCCACTGTCTACGAAGCCCTCTGGCTGTGTACTTATAGACCCACTCTTCTAAAACATCATTTAGAAAAGCAGTCATGACACCCAACCGCCAGATATCGTAGTCATGGTATGTAGCCGTGACAAGTAGGATCTGGATGGACTTAAGCATAGCTACTTGAAAAGGTTTCATCATTATCCATACCTGGTCAATGATGCAAACTTTTAACAAGTCTAGTTTTGAAAGTCTCAACTTTTCCATGTACACCAAGTAATATTCTCAAGATATACTTGCTCCTGATGGGGATTTAACCCTTCAGATATAGCAACCAAAGTCCATACTTTGTTGGTGTATAAGGATTCCAGCTCAGATCACTAAGCATCCGGCCATTCTTACAGAGTCTCACTCCTGATGGCCAGCTCGAAACTAGTTGGGTCATCATCTCATGATGCAATCCTCACTCCCACTGTCATAGAGAAACCGAAGTATCTCTCAGGTGGGTGAGGAACCCTACTAGATCGGCGGAGAGGCTGAGGTTCGTTGGAATCTACTGAATCCTTTGGTTGTACCAAATCATCTGCTGTATTTTGTATAGCTGGAACCTTTCTAGTTCTACATAACAGACCTTGCCTCGAGTTTGTCCGGATTTTGCTTTTAGACATAGGCCGGACAACCCCAAATCTTAACTAGCTTAAGACATGGGCTCTTCCCTTATCATATCAAATATCAAGTGGTAGGCATCTGATTTGATTGGAACCCTATTCAATAGGTATGCATCTTCTCAAGCGCATAACACCCTAAAGGAAATAGGTAACTCAGTAGTACTCATCATAGAACGCACCTTATCATATAGTGTGTGATTGCTCCGCCCCTATACATCATCGTGCTATGGTGTATACGGAGGAGTAATGCTGAGAGAGAATCTCATTCTCCTTTAGAAAAGTCCAAGAATTCCGTGCTCAAGTATTCTCCTCCTTGATCTCATCAAAGGACATAATACTTATACCCATGTTTTGGTTTTCTACATCTAAATTATATTCTGTGAATATCTCAAAAGGTTCGGACTTGTGTTTCAACAGGAACATATGACTGAATCTTGAGAGATCATCAGAGAATGTAATGAAGTACAAAGAACCGGTCTTGGCATGTGTAGACAGGGGACCTACATACATCAACATGTATCATCCCAAGAGTTCACTAACTCTTTCTCTGTTTCCAGTAAACGGAGCTATGGTCATGTAATTTTTGTGACATGACTGGCAAGTTTCACAAGATGTAAATTCAAATTGATTTAAATATGCATCTTTATGTAACTTCTAGCTAGTCGGGTCACATTGATCTGACCTAGTCTACAATACCTCAAGAAGAATTCGTTCATTTCTGAACTCTTCCTCTTGTGTGTGTTCCATATACTAAGAACTGTAGTTTGATTTAGAACATTAATGATTTTAGATAACATGCCTGAACCGATCAACTTTTGATATAGGAAATGTTCAAAACATTATCCAGCAACACAAAATTTTATCATTTCTTTACTTATAAAGAGACTGATATGATTTTGTATATCAGGTTCGGTATCTAATAACATTCGTTCAGAATCAATGTAGTGGTAATACAGGGTGACAGTGAGCTACAGACTTGGATGCAACACTTGCCCCGTTTTCTGCCTCATGAAACTTATCACCCGTTCTCAGTTTTTCTACCCTTTTGCAGCCCTATGTAATAGATTACATATCTGGGATCCTGATCCGGTATCATATACCTAGGATGCGGAGGATACTGAGAAACAGTTCTTTGTAATGAACACACCCGAAGATGATGCATCAGCATGCACTCTCTTCGTTTGGGCGGCACGGGAAATATGGTATTCCCCTTATTCCTGCTCTGTCTTATAACAATTATAAGTTGGAGCAGAACCAACGTTCCCCGGCTCAGTAAAACAAGCGGGTTCGGTCAATAATCCGTATTATTATCTTGATTAAGGCGTGACATGGTCGCTACCTGGAGAGAGAGAGAGAAGAAAACACTCAGCGTGCGCTCTTGCAAGAATAGATTGGTTATTATTTTATCTAATCAGGATGGCTCCCACTGCTTTTTATCAAATCTTCCTTCAAACCCTAAAAGGAAAGACTAGCCGGGATTAATTACACACTACAAGTTCGCCAATCTTTCAGCCAGGCCAGTGTCGGTACTTTGAGGGAGGTCCCCCGTGCTTTCGCACGAACCTAATTAATGTAAACCTCATTTTCCCAGAGGCGTGACCCCGTTGAAACCTTTCTAGACACCTACTTGATCGGCTAATTGTAATGTATAAAACTCTCCCCAGGAGTAACTCTTACTCGCAGCGGGTATCGGGATCCAACTATCTCATAGAAGGTATGCAATCTCATTGCAAATTTCAACACTTGAAATTCCCGTTAATATTTTGCCCCTAGCGTGCTATGACCTTGACGCAGGCCAACAAACCATAGTGCGCTAGTCAAGTTCAACCCGTCATTTCCTGATTGAATTAAACCCACCCGTACGACCCTTGACGCAGGCCAACAAAGTCGCACGACTACCCTAATCCAATCTGCATCATATGCATAAGCAGATAAATACTAGTTAGCTACCGCACACTACGCCTTGACGCAGGCCAATAAACGTAGCACGAATACTAACTACTACTTATCTGAAATGACGGAGGGCTACGACAGGTTTTTCTGAAAACCTATTGCGTAATGAACTTGATATCGTTGTAGAATCAAATGATTTTAAAAATGGAGTGGTTTTGAGGCTTTTCTAGTTTTGCTAAAGGAGTCACTCCCGGTGAAGGGATCGTCGGTCCTTTCCTCGTCGAATGAGGTGCGGGATATATCATATATATCACTGTGCAAAGCAAAAACTCTTAAAAGCAATCAAAAGACAAACCGAGTGTGTAGCATCTGCCAGTTATTGCTAAAGGAGTCATGATTGAAAAGAATTCTCGACGTGTAGTATGGAATTGTAAAGAAATCACAACCAAAAATTATTTGACCGCAATCAACTACGGTGTCGGATGTAGATTGTTAGTGAGTGCGGATCGTCCACAGGGAAAGTGTAATCGTTCGTCTTTTGAATTAGATGAATTGAAATTTTAAAGAAAGAAAACAAAACAATTCAAGATTTATAGTTGATGTTCAAGAATGAGAAAAAACAAGATCTAAGAAAGCATTAAAAGATAGAATCAAGAATTGATCGTTTGTTGATTTTTCCAAACCAAATCTCAAGAATCGAAATGAGGCTCGTAGGAATCGATCGGATCTATAGATGTGATGTAATCTTACAATTACGTATTCTTATCCTTCGATGAATTGATACTAGATCGATGATCATCGATGAGAATTAGGGATTTCTTGTGAAACTAGGGTTTCATCTTATCCCTTGTTCATTCACCGATATCATTCATATTCTAGCCTCTAGTAAATTCAAGAAACGATCGTAGATCCCTAATTTCGAGCGATCACAATCAAGAAAGCATCGCTACGAAACTAGGTCATCGATTCTTGAACTTGCTAGGGTTTACAAAACTCGTAGGACTTAAAAATAGTATTAGAATTTGTTACATCATCATTCTACAATCGTCTCGACTCCTTAACGAGCGGAGTCTTACTCAAACATCACAACAAGAGCAACAATTACAAATTGAGATCTAATCATGATGCAAGAATTAAAAGAAAGAAAGATTAACGAATTTCACCTTTTATTTATATCAACAATTTAGTTACATTCGCTCAAGAACTACAAGAGGAAGAACTTGATCGTCGACTTGGCTTCGCTCGTCTCCGTGGATCGCGGATCGGCTTGGATCACTTGCCCGATTGAAGATCGGCTCGGCTCCTAAAAGGTTGAAGGCTTCTCGCTTGATTTGGTACTCAAGATCTTGGATTTGGAGTGGAATTAGGGTTAGGGTTTCGCACAAGCCTTGTCACGAGACTTGTGGAAGAAGATGATGAAAGAGGGAAAGATTATTTAACTAATGAACTAGCTAATGATTAACAACTAATGGTGAACCTAATGATTGATGAACAACCTCAACCCTTAGATTTAGGCTCCTATTTATAGATAACTAACCCTAGATCTAGGATTTCAAATTCTAAGTTTCCCTCCAAAAGTTTGTTGAGGGAATTCAAATTTCCCTCCAAAAGTTAGTTAGGGGAGAAGCTTCTAGATGTGATTAGTTAGGAGGAGCTTCTAGAAGAGTATTAATTAGGGGCTTAATTAGGATTAGCCTTCCTTAATCTTCTTTTCTGATCTGGCAGTAGCTTCGAGAGGGTTCTGGAATTTGGAGTATCATAAAGGACTGTGGGTCCCGCTGTGAGAATTTTGCCCTGAAAATGAGACGATGACGTGGCAGAAGCGCGGCGGATCCGCGGCTCAACCCAGCTCCCGCCGCGCTTCCGCGGCTGCTTTGGGGAGTTGAAGCTTGGGCTCTCTGTGGTAGTCTTGGGCTCTTGTATTGGGCTTTATGTGATATATAGAATTTAATATCTCCTTTTGTATTGCTACCAGATCTCAGATTGTTAAGTTGGTGTAACGTTGATTAGCTCTTTGGCTTTTCTTCCGTAATTCCTGCACAGACTCAAGACAAGTGTTGTGCAAATACAGAAATGATGCGATGCCATGAAATGCGGTTAATTTCCCTTAAAGTGTCGGTTTAAAAGTCTAATACATGCAATCTCATATTTTGTGACAGATTTGCTAATATGTAGAATATGAATGCCGAACACTTCTAAATGTATGCAAATGTTAGGGAAATTGCCGGTTAAAATATACAATATTTTCGACTGATCAAATACCCCCAAACTTAATTTCGATCGTCTCGAGCGAATGTTTTATTAAAAAGAGAAGGAGAAAATAAAGAAAGAGAAAAACTAACTAGCACACTTTCGTAGGCAACACGATTGCACTGAGCACGTGCAGCAAGCCTTTAAACCTCTAGGTGTCCCTAGTAGGAGGAGTGTTGTCTCCTGAGGGTTTTCAGCGGATTGCACCCACAAAAATCCAATAATAAAAGCAAGATCATGAATATTACATTTAAAGAAAAGAATTGTAAAAGAAAGACTTTGAAAATTAGGGTTTCCAACTAAGCTAGCTTTTCGGTTGTCATGAGCCCTATCTTAATGGTCATGAAAAGATGTTAGAAATCACGTCCGCCCTCAATAAAACATCGTCTTATTTTTCATTCCTATCTTTCTTCCAAACATCGATCATATAACCCTGCGTGTGTGTAAAAACATCCCTACACCCGGAGAATTCAATTCAAGCTATCATACTCTTGCCCATCAGCCTCAGTACTTTTTGATAAACGAGATTGCTCACACACTTTCATGCGACCGTTAATACTTCTTGAGGTACTAACCGACCGATTACTGATGTGCTTGCTAACTTGGTGTATTTTCCTAGTCTTGCACCACCTCAGGCATAGCAGTGACTCCCAGACCAGTTAGCCTTAGGGCACTAGGTGAAGAAGCACCCTTTTGCTATATATTTTTATTGCCCTCGGTGATAACAAAACCAGTGTCCATTTTTCTCACCATTTTCAAAATACTTTTTTTTTCATACTTTTGGCTTTAAGACAAGAGCATTTCAAGGTATCCTCTACTATCCCAGGCTTTAAGATGTGTGTAAGTGCGAATAGCAGGGTAGCAACGTTCAAAATGTTTGGCTTCCAGAATAGAAACTATTTTTCAGACTTACTTTTATCCTCAGATTAGTGACGTCCTTCATCTTACTAACCCTTAGGACAACGGCTCATAACTACTTATTACTAGTTCGTATAAGAAAACTTCTAATTTTCTTAGTTTTCTTAAATTTTTCTAATCTCATGGATGTAATTTTTCACTATCTAAACTTTCATTATCTTATTTATATACAAAAAATATTTTTATAATTTTGAAAATTTTTAAATTTTTATAGGTTTTTAAAGAAATGTTTTGTGCTTATGCAGATGATATGCAAATGATGCAAAAATAAGCACATACCTCCCCCAAACTTGTTTTCAACAGTGTCCTCACTGTTGCCTTCTGCTAAATCTCGAAAAACCTGTAAGCTTGGGAGGAATTTATTAGTGGGGGCAAAATATTTAAGTGAAGACCCTCCCCCAAACTTATTTTTGGCTCATCATTTTGTAAAAATTCTTTTTAGGAGCCTGAAAAAATTATACCCCCCAAACTTGAGTTATGCAATGTTAATCTTTTAAAATCACAAGTGGGCGTCAAAAATTATTGGTCGATGCCAAGCTTTGCAAAGACCAAATGTTAACACCAACCATTCAAAAATTTTATCAATGCAGTGCTCTGGTTGGTGGAAGAAGAAGAAGTGGGAAAAGGTTAAGTGGTGGAAAAGAATGTGTGTGCGTCTCATATTGGAGAGACGATGCAGTGAATTTGATGGATTACTCGCATTCTTTTTACAATTCAGAAGAAGGGGTGGAGGTTCAATTTCATTGATTGGGAGATGATTCATCTCAACACCCATGTCATTCAAAAATGCGAGTTCATCAGCGAAGATCTCCTCAAAAGTTCCATCTATACCCCGGTGAATAATGTTATCACAAAGTGCGGGGTGATCTTCAGACTCTAAGAACAGTTCATAATCCATGTTAATTGTTGACCCGGACAACTCAGTGGAAGAGTCCGTATGTGTATGATACATAATTGGGTCAAACAATAACATATGAAAAGAGTCTAGATCAATATCAGGAGGATCATCAAATTCGCTGCTGTCGACATCCGTTAAGTCGACAGAACAGACCTGAGCAATAGGTTCGGAGGGTACACTTCCCAACTTGTAAATGTTCAGCTCTATTGACCTATTCCCGAAAGATAGGGTCATAGAACCGTTACGACAGTTGATAATTGCATTGGAAGTGGCCAAAAAGGGGCGACCTAAAATCACCGGAATTTGATTCCGTGGGTTAGCTACAGGCTGTGTATCAATTACAATAAAATCTACCGGGAATATAAATTCTCCGATTTTTATTAACACATCCTCCAGTTCACCCCTAGGTTTGGTGATTGATCGGTCAGCCATCTGGAGAGTGCAATTGGTTGGCTTCAACTCTCCGATACCTAGTTGCTCATAGACTGAGTAAGGAAGCAAGTTAACACTAGCGCCAAGGTCTAGTAGAGCACGGTTGATGTGTTTTTCCCCAATAGAAATGGAAATAGTAGGATATCCTGGATCCCTACGTTTCCTCGGTAATTGCTGGGGGAAAGCCGTGTCTATTGTTTTTTCCATGAAAATCTTCTTGGGCACTGGATTCTTCCTCTTCCTAGTGCACAAGTTCTTAAGAGTTTTCGCATAGGACGGAACTTGTTGGATGGCATCTAGGAGAGGGATGTTGGTGTTTACTTGCTTAAAAATGTTCATAATCTTCTCCATATGTGGACTCGGTGTGTTAGCCCTTAACCGATTAGGATAAGGTGCTTTAGCAATAAGCGCTGGGTCCATCATAGGAGAAGGAAGTGTGTGTGGAACCGATCCCGGAATAGAAGTGGGGATCGTCCGTGGAGGGGTAAAAGAGGTGGGCTGTAATGGCGAGCCTTTTGGGAACTGGAGAATAGGCTCGGAAGAAGGTGGTAGGGTAGAAGAACTGGGGTAAGAAGTGTGTGGAAAGGTCTCAGCCAGGGTTCTATTGATTTATTTATCAGTATCATCAAACTCTTCTCCAAGGTGAGTGTCAAGCACTCTTCCAGATCTCAACGTGATTGCATCCACATCATGTGAATAGCCAGGATTGGGTAAAGATTGAGCTGGAAGTTTCCCTTTCTCTCGTGCACTCATTTCAGCTTTTAGTTGTGCAATTTGTTCTTCCATCGATTTGATGTTTTCATTTTGAGAAATAATGATCTTCATTACATTCTCGATGGAAGATTGCAAACTTGTCGTCCCATGGATGGATTGTTTCATGAAAGTATCCAAGGTTTGTGCTAGTGCAGAGGTATTATCTGTACCGGTCAATTGCAAAGGACTAGATGGTGCAAAAGTGTTGGCCGGATTTTGGAAATTTTGTGCTTGAAAGGGGTGCTGACTCAATAGAAGTTGTGGGTGCTGTTGTGGTGGAGGGGCCCCTTGGAAATTGTTTTGGTTTGGAACCGTGTTTTGAAATTGTGAGTGGTTCCAAGCAAAGTTAAGGTTATTCCTCCAACCCTGATCATATGTGGAGGAAGATGGATCGTTTCTAGGTCTTTGAAATGATGCATTGGTATGCTCAGGACCTTGAAACGGACATTCTTCCGTCAAGTGAGACGGATCAGAACAACAACCACATACAGTTTTGGAGAGTGATATTTGACTTAGGGCAGCTAAGAATTTTTCCATATTCTCGAGTTTCTTTTGTATAGCTGAAATGTCAGCTCTAACTTCTATGGAAATATCATTGCCATCCCTAGATGATTGACTCACACCCTCCCACTGTAAAGATTTTTCAGCGAAATCTTCTAGAAATTTCCAGGCTTCCCAATCATCTTTGGTCATAAAGTTGCCTTGACACATGGATTCAAGGGACTGTCTTGTGTAAGGAGTAATGCCCTCATAAATGATTCGGCACAGTTCCCATCTTGGGATGCCGTGATGTGGACATTGGACTAACAGATCCTTGAAGCGGTCAAGACATTTTGAAAATGTTTCATTTGGAAGCTGGGTGAATTGATAGATTTCGCTACGGACTCGAGCTGTCTTTTGATGTGGGTAGAATTTCTTAAGGAATGCTTTGACGAATTCGTCCCAATTTGAAATGGAATGTGCGGTAGTGTTATATAGCCACTTCTCGGCTAAATCGCACAAAGTGAATGGGAGAAGACGAAGACGGAAAGCATCCACAGAAAGCTGTGAAGTACCCATCATTGCGCATACATTTTCAAATTTCGTGATAAACACGTATGCGTCTTCAGACTCGAGACCGTGAAATTTTGGTAGAAGGTTGATGTATTGGGGTTTTATTTGAAAATTTTCCCCGTTGGCTGGTGGTGTGGAAAGACAGGTGGAAAGTGGGCCTCGTGTAGGATAACATCTCTCTTGGAGAGAAATGCGAGGTGGAATCTGCGCACCAACGGACGGCGGCAGAGTAGTGGAAAAGAAGTTCGATGGAGGTGGATCCATCGATGTGGGTGTGGTGGTGGGTAAAGAAAAGGTAAATGTAGAAATACCGACTTTGGGTCGATGAGGGAAACGCGGACTTAACGGGCACTAGACACCCGTGTCCAGCCTATCTTGCACTAAAAAGGGTTAGTACAAGTGGCAGCGTGAATTTATAATTAGGGGAAATGATATGAATGTGGTGTTTGTTTTGAAAAAGATACAGATTTTTGAAAAAATGATGCAACAAAACAAATGCAACACACAAAACCCTAAAATCTAGGGGTCACCTAGGTCAAAGGTCTAGACCGGTCCTAACTGCCAAAAGACAAGTCGCAGGATCAATCCTCCACTGCCTCTTTGTCCCCCTGTGGCCGGATAAGTGCCAGGTAAGTGGGAAGGTACTCCACTACGTAAGTAGTGGGCCTAATTAAAAACCACTAGCCTTAGACACACTCGCCTTAGGCACCACAAGAAAACTCGGATAAGCAATGAATTACCCACGGCCTTCTCTTGTCCTAATTGAGCGCGACGGTCCTTAGAGTCATCTCTAAATTTCTTTTAATTAATGAGGGTAAATGCGGATGCAAGTTTTGCGATTTTCGGGGCCTAGGAAGGGTAATGAAATCCCCACCTAATTTGAATTTGGTCGTGCCCCTTAAATTTCCGTATTAATATGCAACAACTACAAGAATCAAAAACACGCACAAATTTATTTTGCTTTGCGGCGCTGCGATTTATTTGCAAAGAAACCTGCAAGAAATTGTTATTTGGAGCAGATCTAGGAGAAGATAAGAAAGTGAGGGACTTACAGAGAAAACATGATACAGTGAACAATTCAATGAAGCGCGGAACCGCCGCGGATGAGGGATATTTGCCGCGGATGCGCGGTTGGATTTACTGTTCAGTGCACAGAATTTCTTCAGCAAGCTCCTGTACAATTCCTCAGCTCTCTGGAATTTCCACAAAAATTTTCCCAAAGCTTCAATGATTCCAGATTTTCTCGCAACAAATCACAACACACGTATTAGTGTTTGCACGAATTTAGATCTAAAAAATATGATAGAATAAATTGTTCAACTCAAATTTCAAAATACGAACTATTAGCGCACTATCCCCGGCAACGGCGCCATTTGATTGTTATAATTTCTGTGATTGTAATAAATCGAATCAAATAGTCCCCGGCAACGGCGCCATTTGATTGGAATAAAATCTTGTTGTGTGTAAATCGAATCAAATAGTCCCCGGCAACGGCGCCATTTGATTGAAAAGAATTCTCGATGTGTAGTATGGAATTGTAAAGAAATCACAACCAAAAATTATCTGACCGCAATCAACTACGGTGTCGGATGTAGATTGTTAGTGAGTGCGGATCGTCCACAGGGAAAGTGTAATCGTTCGTCTTTTGAATTAGATGAATTGAAACTTTAAAGAAAGAAAACAAAACAATTCAAGATTTATAGTTGATGTTCAAGAATGAGAAAAAACAAGATCTAAGAAAGCATTAAAAGATAGAATCAAGAATTGATCGTTTGTTGATTTTTCCAAACCAAATCTCAAGAATCGAAATGAGGCTCGTAGCAATCGATCGGATCTATAGATGTGATGTAATCTTACAATTACGTATTCTTATCCTTCGATGAATTGATATAAGATCGATGATCATCGATGAGAATTAGGGATTTCTTGTGAAACTAGGGTTTCATCTTATCCCTTGTTCATTCACCGATATCATTCATATTCTAGCCTCTAGTAAATTCAAGAAACGATCGTAGATCCCTAATTTCGAGCGATCACAATCAAGAAAGCATCGCTACGAAACTAGGTCATCGATTCTTGAACTTGCTAGGGTTTACAAAACTCGTAGGACTTAAAAATAGTATTAGAATTTGTTACATCATCATTCTACAATCGTCTCGACTCCTTAACGAGCGGAGTCTTACTCAAACATCACAACAAGAGCAACAATTACAAATTGAGATCTAATCATGATGCAAGAATTAAAAGAAAGCAAGATTAACGAATTTCACCTTTTATTTAAATCAACAATTTAGTTACATTCGCTCAAGAACTACAAGAGGAAGAACTTGATCGTCGACTTGGCTTCTCTCGTCTCCGTGGATCGCGGATCGGCTTGGATCACTTGCCCGATTGAAGATCGGCTCGGCTCCTAAAAGGTTGAAGGCTTCTCGCTTGATTTGGTACTCAAGATCTTGGATTTGGAGTGGAATTAGGGTTAGGGTTTCGCACAAGCCTTGTCACGAGACTTGTAGAAGAAGATGATGAAAGAGGGAAAGATTATTTAACTAATGAACTAGCTAATGATTAACAACTAATGGTGAACCTAATGATTGATGAACAACCTCAACCCTTAGATTTAGGCTCCTATTTATAGATAACTAACCCTAGATCTAGGATTTCAAATTCTATGTTTCCCTCCAAAAGTTTGTTGAGGGAATTCAAATTTCCCTCCAAAAGTTAGTTAGGGGAGAAGCTTCTAGATGTGATTAGTTAGGAGGAGCTTCTAGAAGAGGATTATTTAGGGGCTTAATTAAGATTAGCCTTCCTTAATCTTCTTTTCTGATCTGGCAGTAGCTTCGAGAGGGTTCTGGAATTTGGAGTATCATAAAGGACTGTGGGTCCCGCTGTGAGAATTTTGCCCTGAAAATGAGATGATGACGTGGCAGAAGCGCGGCGGATCCGCGGCTCAACCCCGCTCCCGCCGTGCTTCCGCGGCTGCTTTGGGGAGTTGAAGCTTGTGCTCTCTGTGGTAGTCTTGGGCTGTTGTATTGGGCTTTATGTGATATATAGAATTTAATATCTCCTTTTGTATTGCTACCAGATCTCAGATTGTTAAGTTGGCGTAACGTTGATCAGCTCTTTAGCTTTTCTTCCGTAATTCCTGCACAGACTCAAGACAAGTGTTGCGCAAATACAGAAATGATGCGATGCCATGAAATGCGGTTAATTTCCCTTAAAGTGTCGGTTTAAAAGTCTAATACATGCAATCTCATATTTTGTGACAGATTTGCTAATATGTAGAATATGAATGCCGAACACTTCTAAATGTATGCAAATGTTAGGGAAATTGCCGGTTAAAATATACAATATTTTCGACTGATCAAGTCACTCCCGGTGAAGGGATCTCGGTCCTTTCCTCATCGAATAAGGTGCAGGATATATCACATATACCGCTGTGCAAAGCAAGAACTGTAGCTACCTGTTTTATTTTTGAAATTCGATTCTACAACATCTTAGGTTTCATTTATTTCATTAATCATATTAATGAAGTCCCATCATTTAAGTACCTAAACATCACAGATAAATACGACGTACACTTATGCCATCCGCATTCGCCTCGATGTCCCCTCGTGCACCGTTAGGTTAGGTAACTAACGACAGAGCAGGGCAGGGCTAGCGCGGGTGTAAAACATAAGTAACGCCTATATAATATATCATATATACTGTATACTGTATCTATCACAGAACATCACATGATCACATCACAGATATCGCAGCAGAAGAAACATATGAAATATTGGATATACTAGGACGTCCGTGTTTTCAATACGAGACAGTATAAAACACGGATTCCACGGTCGTGATGAATAGCCAAACCCACACCCCTAGACCCCTACGAGAGCGGCAAGCAACCCTACCAATTCTGGAGTTAGGAGACCCGGACTCGACTCCTCGAGTTGTTCTCCTACTGGACTCTAGAACCCGGTTACTTGTGCTCTCCTCCTTGGGTCTATCCTAGTGCGGAAAAGTAAATAATATACATCGGGTGACATCTTCTGCAACCTGGAATCGCCCCAATAAAAGAATATTACATACAAGTTTTTACATGAATGAAAATGAAAAACACTCATCTCACATAAAAACCCCTCGGCTATTCAAACACGACGATCCAATATAACATATCCAGCAACACATAACATCACATGTCATCAACGTAAGTAAATATGCGCATCCCAATTGTCGTTGACATATAGCAACGAAACCGGCGATATCACATATTACACTTACGGTCGCAGAAAAGAAAGTGTAAAACTACAACAGTTGGAATCCGCAACCACCTCAGACATCGCATGCCTGACCAAATGAATTACATAAACATCACATGCCTAACAATTATAAACCCCGCATTTTAGTCTCTATATCGAAAACACTTTTCAATATCTAGTCGGGCAATTCAACAAGATTCCCGAAAAACTGATCGAATACTCGTCGCAAACTTTAGTAGATGGCCGCACCCCCGATACCGTCGACGAAGTGCACCAAGGCGGAACACCACCACCGCGAGCATCCGAACGGATGCTTTCGTCGACGGGGTTCTCCTTCAGTCACTTGGTCGGGGCTATGGAGTGAGGCTGTCTATTAAGTTTACCCGGCGAGTATCCGCGTACACTACGTGATTGCGCCGGACTTTTGGTCACACCAAAATTCCGTGGCAACCGATCAAATGAGACTAAATTGCTATGTTTATAACATTCATTCAGTTATCTCATAACTACTTGTGAATTCCAATTATTGTATCCCATTCTGGATAAATAGAAAATGTCAAACTTTCCGATCGAACAATCGAACACCCAAGTTTTCCCGATACAGATCAAAACATGAAACAAGTCTAAAAACATTCAGTTCGTGCCTCAGTACCAATGGTCCAGCCGTAGAAGGGTCAAGCCAATGCCTCACATGTGGCACGCCGTACTGCCCCAAACCCGAAGGTTCAAAGGGCAGTTCAAGACGGTCACATAATCGAGTTAAGGTTTGTTGTCTTCTAGAGGGTCTATCGAATTACTTGCACTACTTAGAACGTCTTTAAACCACGAAAAAATCCAACACTTGGAAATTTCCCAACAGGGGAAAAATTGGGTATTTATATCCGGTCGAACTTTTTAACATATTCAAAAATTATTCGGAAAACACACAGACAAAATTAGACAGTCCGATCGAATCTCCGAATCCCCAATACAGCCCAGAAAATACAACTCTGGAAAAAATATTAAAAATTCCCAGGAAAACCAGCACAGAAAACCAAGAATTACTGAGTAGAATTAGACGCACAAAACGACAACTTAGCCGCGGAACCGCCGCACAAGCCAGCTTGCGCCGCGGTTCCGCCGCGCTACAGTGGAATCATGGACACGTGTTGCACAGTAATTCTTAGGATTCCCTGCTGATATTTCTGCATATTTTTATTTTCGAAAAATCCACATTTTACAGAAATGTCCAGAGAGCATGCTTAGGGTTTGGGTTTCGGGTCGATCGGACTTCAAACTCCGTCTATACTTCGCATAAGGCTCTAGCTAGGCTCTGATACCAGTGAAAGGTTCCTTGGCACCCCAAGGAGGTCTCACAAGGCATCAACCATGCCAATTTCAAAAATTAGAGGTGCCGAGAAACCCGAACAAGATCGTTGGCTAGAAATTTAGGCGACAAAGCGAGCTAGTTAACATCTTAACTAAAAGTAAACGAACATACAACCTTTGTAGATCCGTTTCTCCACCTCCTTAGCTCCGCAATGAAGTCTCCTCGCTGTCCATATCAAATCCCGGGCTCTAGCGTCGGCTTCATCGGAGAAAAAGCGGGCTAGGTCATCGACGACGTGCCGAAGATGATCTACGTCGAGGCATCGCAAGTTCAAGCTCCAACTTCACCAAGTTGTGAAACTTGTGAAGAAAACACCCAAAACAACTTGGCAAGAGGTAGAGGGTGAAGAAATAGGAGGTGGGTAGACTTTAGAATTGGATTTCTCACTCATTTTCATCAATCACCATTGATGAAGTCAAGGTTCTTCATCTTGAAGAAGAAGAAGAAGATGATGATAATGATATGATAGAATAAAAAGATTAACTTGAAAAGATAATCCCATTCATTCTTATCATAATAGTTACCATGGTTAAGTGTAGAGAATGAACCAAGGTTAAGTGAAGTGGTTAGGGTTAAGCATGAGACAAAATGGTCACAAAGTCAAAGCTTCATGAAGCTTCAAAGAAAAAACAAAACTTGCAACCATTTCATTTCATATCTTTTCCAAATAAATAAATAAATAAATGATTAAGAAAAAGAAAACCCTAATCATCAATTTAACCATGGTTTAATCTTTACACTTAACCAAGTTAACATGTATCATCAAACATGATATAATCATTTGCACAAAAAGTATATCACATATACAACTTGTACAACAAAGTGGGAAAATCATTTTAAAGTGAACCGATACTAGTTAATGAAAAGTAATATATCATATATATAATTATACATTAAATCATTAAATCAACAATTGATTTAATGATCCGGTCATATAGCATATAACCAACTAGTATCATCAGCAACAACTTATCGAAACAACACTTGATCCGATAACCCGGCTATATCGCATATAACCGAGCAATGTCACATATCGCGAGAATCAAATACAGTATCACATACTGGTATCATTCTCGGTCCCGCACATATCTCATATGCGCTCCTATTTCGTTTCGCTTGAGCCAGGAAACCTCTGTGTAGGACTCTAAAGACTCGTCAATACGCCGGCAGCAGATGATGATCATATCAAGCACCCACAAGCCGCAAGCGGTCTGCTAAACGTAACGGCCACCCGGGTATTGATCGATCAGAAGATCGACGAGAAAGCCCGCTCACACTCCAGTGAATCCAACCAGTAACACTACCGTACAGTCCGGTCTGATCGTCTGATATGTCGCATATCTCGTCTTGGGGTGGTAAACGTCAGACCCCAATAGCTCGATAAGTCGTGTCGATATGAGGTCTATAACATTTCGAGAAACTACTGGTAACACTTACCAGTAAATCTCAGCAACCCTGGCCAGGGATTTCCTGTTATAGCCAATCGAACACAGCGCAACATCAACCCCCTATACCGGGAGAGATGAATCCCCTCCTATCGCTCATTGCCTCCATGTGACTCGGGACTGTACCCAAAAACCACCGTTTTGCATGCCCTCTTGGACGTGGTAAGATGGAAATCAAAGCACAGTGGGAACCACACAAGACTCTATGACGATCTCGGGTCAACAGACTACTCTGTACCAGTGTCACCAGAGAACTGCCATCTGACGTAAGGTATAATACCATCTGGGAGTTCTCGGCGAGTCCGTCCAGTGTACCCAGTCTCCACTGAGCACCCGTATATCATCTCCGATGTCAAACACCAATGGATATGGGATCATCCATCGCCCATCTGTATGGGTCGAGAAGGTATACGCTAGTCTACTCTGGTATATCGATGCCCCGTCTCGATACACCCACGACTAGGGACTTTGAAGGATGTACTTATGGACTACCATGTCCCCACTAGTATCATCCGCATCATAGTCCAGGTAGTCAAGTACACATCCTAAGGGCTTTACCAACATGTAACAGAGAGACAATCAGTATACACGTTAAGGTAAAGGGTAACCGGATAGCATACTATCATGTCGAGCAAGAAAGTCCTCCCTATATATGTCCCAGCATCCACCACAATATACATCCTATGTATAGCAATGGCCTCTAGGGCATACATATAACTAACAGGAACCACACCAAGTTCACTAATGAACTTCTTGATCCAGACAGCCTCTTTGGCAGCATCGTTGGCAGCGATGTATTCAGCCTCCATCGTCGAGTCTGCAACGGTATCCTGTTTGGAAATTTTCCAACATACCGCCCCTCCATTGAGGGTAAAGACAAAACCCGAATGCGACTTAGAGTCATCCTTATCACTTTGGAAGCTGGAATCGGTAAAAGACTCCACCTGGAGTTCTCCGTTACCATACACCAAGAACATCTCCTTAGTCCTTCATAAGTACTTGAGAATGTTCTTCACAGCTGTCCAGTGACTCTCTCCAGGATCTGCTTGATACCGACTCACTACACTTAGTGAGTATGCTACATCGGGTCTGGTACATAGCATCGCATACATGATAGAGCCTACTGCCGAAGCAAAGGGTATCCCTTGCATGCGAGCTCTCTCCAAATCAGTCTTGGGAGACATCTCTTTGGAGAGAGTGAGTCCAGAGATCGTGGGTTGGTTCCCACGCTTGGATTCTTCTATACTAAACCTCTTTAGTATGGTGTCAATGTACCTGGATTGGGACAATCCCAGTATCCGTTTAGATCTATCTCTATAGATCATGATTCCCAATACGCAGGAGGCATCACCTAGATCTTTCATTGAGAATCTCTGTGATAAGAAGAGCTTGACTGATTGCAGCATAGGAATATCATTTCCTATCAAGAGTATGTCATCCACGTACAATACGAGGAAGACAACCTTACCCTCTGCTACCTTCTTATAGATACAAGGTTCATCTATATTTTTGATGAAGTCAAACTCTTTGACTACAACATCAAAACAGATGTTCAAACTCCGCGATGCTTGCTTTAACCCATAAATGGATTTAAGCAGCTTGCACACCTTTCCGCTGCTCCTACTATCTACGAAGCCCTCTAGCTGAGTCATGTACACGCTCTCTTCTAAATCACCGTTTAGAAAGGCGGTCTTAACATCCATTTGCCAGATTTCGTAGTCATGGTATGCAGCAATGGAAAGTAAGATCCGGATGGACTTAAGCATAGCCACTGGAGAAAAGGTTTCGTCATAATCCACACCTGGTCGTTGACGAAAACCCTTTGCTACAAGTCTAGCTTTGAAAGTCTCAACTTTTCCATCTACACCAAATTTATTTTTAAAAATCCACTTGCTCCCAATGGGTTTTACCCCTTCAGGAGCATTTTCCAAAATCCATACTTTATTGGTGTATATGGATTCCATCTCAGATCGCATTGCATCCAGCCATTTCACAGAGTCACTACTCGTGATGGCCTGCTCGAAACTAGTCGGTTCATCATCATCCATGATGCAGTCCTCGCTTCCACCATCAATGAGAAAACCGTAGTATCTCTCAGGTGGATGAGAAACCCTGCTAGATCGGCGGAGAGGCTGGGGTTCGTTGGGTACTACTGAATCCTCTGGTTCTACCAAATTATCTGTTGTAGTTTGTTCTGCCGGAACTTCTTCCAGTTCTACCTCAATGCCACTAATCTGTTTCATAAGAAAACCTTTTTCTAAGAAAGTGGCATGTCGAGAAACAAACACCTTTTGTTCCTCGGAGTGGTAGAAGATATACCCTCGCGAATGCTTGGAATATCCAATAAACTTACATAGGACAGACCTTGCCTCGAGCTTGCCCGGATTGTGAGTTTTAACATAGGCCGGGCAACCCCATATCTTAACAAAATTAAGATATGGTCTCTTCCTTTCCCATATCTCATATGGGGTGGTAGGCACAGATTTGGTAGGAACTTTATTCAGTATGTATGCCGCTGTCTCAAGCGCATACCCCAAGAAGGAAATAGGTAATTCAGCAGTGCTCATCATTGAGCGCACCATATCTAATAGGGTGCGATTTCTTCGTTCCGATACACCGTTGTGCTGTGGTGTATAAGGAGGAGTAAGCTGAGAGAGAATCCCATTCTCTTTTAGATAATCTAGGAACTCATTGCTTAAGTATTCACCTTCTCGATCAGATCGAAGAATCTTAATACTTTTGCCCGTTTGGTTCTCTACTTCGTGTTTATATTCTCTGAATTTCTCAAAAGATTCAGACTTGTGTTTCATCAGAAACACATGTCCGTATCTAGAGAGATCGTCAGTGAATGTAATGAAGTAGGAAGAACCGTTCCTGGCATGCGTAGACATGGGACCGCATACATCACTATGTATTAGTCCTAAGAGTTCAGTAACTCTTTCTCCGTGTCCACTAAACGGAGCTTTGGTCATTTTTCCTTTGAGACATGAATGGCAAGTATCATAAGATGATAATTCGAACGGATTCAAATAACCATCCTTATGTAACTTAGCCAGTCGTGCCGCATTGATATGACCAAGTCTACAATGCCACAAGTAGGATTCGTTCATATCTGAACTTTTCCTCTTGTGTGTGTTTTGTATAGTCAGGACTGTATTCTGATTCAGAATGAATATACCATTATGTAACGAGCCTGATGCAATCAACTTTTGATCTAGGAATATGTTCATAACATTATCCTTTACTACAAAATTATATCCTGTTTTACTTAATAAAGAAACTGATATAATGTTGCACATCATGTTCGGTATATAATAGCACTCATTTAGAATCAGTGTATTACGACTTGGTAATACAAGGTGATATTCGCCAACTGCTTTGGCTATAATACTTGCACCGTTCCCTACTTGAACGGAATGATCACCTTTTCCTAGTTCTCTACCTTTCCGTAGCCCATGTAACAATTTACATATGTGGGATCCTGATCCGGTATCTAATACCCAGGACGTAGGGTGACCTGAGAAACAGTTCTCAATAACTAACACACCCGAAGAAGATGCATCAACATGCATGTTCTTTTGGGCGGCGTGAGAATCTAGATATTCTCCTGTTTCCTGTTCAGTCTTATAACTCTTATAAGAAAGAACGGGTCCAACGTTCCTTTGCTCAGTACAATAATCGGGTTCAGTCAATACATCCATATTATTATCTTGATTATGGCCTGACATGGTCGCTACCTGGAGAGAGAGAGAAGAAAAACACTTTAGCGTATGCTCTTGCAAGATTAGATTGGTTATTATCTTATCTAATCAGGATGTCTCCCACTGTTTTTATCAAATCTACCTTAAAAACCTAAAAGGTAAGATTAGCCGAAATTAATTAGACCCTATAATTTCGTCAATCATTCAGCCAGATCAGTGTCGGTACTTTGAGGGAGGTTCCCTGTGCTTTCGCACGGACCTAATTAAAGTAAACCTCGTTTTCCCAGAGGCGTAACCCCGTTAACACTGTTCTAGACACCTACTTGATCAGCTAATTGTCCTGTGTAAAACTCTCCCAGGAGTAACTCTTACTCGCAGTGGGTATCGGGATCCAACTATCTCATAGGAGGTATGCAATCTCATTGCAAATTTCAACACTTGAAATTCCCGATAATATTTTTTACCCCTAGCGTCCCATGACCTTGACGGAGGCCAAACTACCCATAGGGCGCTAGTCAAGTTCAACCCGTCATTTCTTGATTGAATTAAACCCACCCGTACGACCCTTGACGGAGGCCAAACTACGCCGTACGAATACCTTAATCCAATCGCATCATATGCTAGCAGATAAGCACTAGTTAGCTACCGTACACTACGCCTTGACGGAGGCCAAACAACTACAGCACGAATACTAAGTAGTACTTATCTGAAATGACGGAGGGCTACGCAGGTTTTTTAGAAAACCATGAGCGTAATGAACTTGATATCGTTGTAGAATCGAGTGAAGTTTTGAAAAGGAGTGTTTTTTAGGCTTTTCTTAGTTTCGCTAAAGGGGTCACTCCCGGTGAAGGGATCGTCGACCCTTTCCTCATCGAATAAGGTGCAGGATATATCATATATACCGCTGTGCAAAGCAAAACACTAAAAGCATTCAAAAGACAAACTGCGTTTTGTAGCATCTGCCAGTTTCGCTAAAGAGGTCACTCCCGGTGAAGGGATCGTCGGCTCTTTCCCCATCGAATAAGGTGCAGGATATATCATATATATCACTGTGCAAAGCAAAACTGTAGCTACCCTTTTTATAAAGTTTTGATTCTACAACATCTTTAGGTTTCTTTTCTTTTTATTAATCTCATTAATAAATATCCCATCAGCTTATGCTTCCTAAGCATCACAGAAGAAACGAAAGCAGTAATATTTATATATCAGCATATATATATAGTATAAACATTCGTCTCAGGCAGTAATATGATCTCATCACAGAACATTGCAGCAGAAGAACATATATGAAATATTGGATATACTAGGACGTCCGTGTTTTCAATACGAGCCTGTATAAAACACGGATTCCACGGTCGCGACGAATAGCCAACCCCACATCCCAAGACCCCTACGAGAGCGGCAAGTAACACTGCCAATTCTAGGGTTAGGAGACCCGGTCTCGACTCCTCGAGATGGCCTTCCACTGGACCCTAGAACCCGGTTACTTGTGCTCCCCACCTTGGGTCTACCTAATGCGGAAAAGTAAATAATATACAACGGTGACATCATCCGCAACCTGAAAGTGCCCCAAATAAAAGAATATTACATTACAAATGAATTTTACATGAATGAAAATAAAAACCCTCATCTCACATAAAACCCCCGGCTATTCAGAACGCGACGATCCAATATAACATATTACAGCAACACATAATATCACATATCATCAACGTAAGTAAATATGCGCATCCCAATTGTCGTTGACATATAGCAACGAAACCGGCGATATCACATATTACACTTACGGTCACAGAAAAGAAAGTGTAAAACTACAATATTTGGAATTCACTATCACTTTAGACATCATAAATCCGAAATATCACATACTCCGCATTTCATGCCCAACTCTATGAATTCCACATATTGTATCACATTCCAGATAAATAGACAGTATTAAACTTTCCGAACAGATAATCAAATACCCAAAATTTCCCAAAGTGCTCAACTCTTGAGCGGAGTTCAAATAATCCCAGAATATGTCACAGTACCAGTGATCCAGCCGTAGAAGGGTCAAGCCAACGCCTCACATGTGGCTCGCCGTACTCCCCCAAACCCGAAGGTTCAAAAGGCAGTTCAAGACGGTCACATAATCGAGTTAAGGTTTGTTGTCTTCTAGAGGGTCCACCGCTTAACATGTACAATTTTTCCGAAAGATTTAAACCCGAAAAAAAATTCAACACTTGAAAGTTTGCCGTACCGGGAAACAGTGAGTTAATGATATCCGTTCAAATAGTTTAACAGTTTCTAAATATCCGGAAAGAAATACGAATTTAAATATTCCGATCGAATCTACTATTACAAAACAAACCCCAGAAGTTTTAACACTTAAAACAGATTAAAAATATCCATAAAATAGTAAACACAGAGACAATAATTACTGTGCAAAAAACCGTGTCTAATTCCCTTATACTGCCGCGGAACCGCCGCCAATGGGGGGTCTTTGCCGCGGTTCCGCGGCCACATGGCCGAATTAGAGGCACGAATTTCACAGTAATTCTTATCTTTTGTTGCTGTATTTTTCAGGTATTTTTAATTCAGAAAAATCCCAAATTTTGAAAAATTTCCAGAGAGGGGTTAATTTGCGTCGGTTTGGGTTCGATCGGAGTTTTAATTTCGTAAACACATCGCCTAATGCTCTAGCTAGGCTCTGATACCACTGTAGGGTTCCTAGGCACTCTTGTGAAGGTTCATAAGGCATCAAACATGCCCGGATAAAAATTTAGACGTGCCGAACAACCCAAAGCCGGGATCTTTGCTAGATTATTAGGGTTAAACATGCAAGATGATAACTTTTATCTAAGTGTGAGGGATTACAACCTTTGTAGTCCGCTCCTTCACTTCACAAGCTCCGAGTAGAAGTCCCTTTGCCGCAATCCACGATCTCCCGGACTCATGAGAGGCTCCACGACTCGAACGATCCATGCTAGCTTGAAGTGTTCCAAATCTCCGATGATCTACATCGAAGTTGCAAAGACTCAAGCTATCTCACTCTAAAGAGATGAACACACTAATCTCATGGGCTAGATGAGATGAGGATGAGAGAGTAGTATTTTTGCTTTCTTTTTAAATCATTTTCTCATATTTATTCATCACATAAAGATTTTCTAGTAAGCTTTTTCAAGAGAGAAGAAGATGATAATGGAAAATGATAATCATAATAATCCTTTTGTGATGAATAGAAAACAAAGCTATATGATTGATATATTAACCATGGTCAAGGATGAGTGGCTAATAATGTGTAGAGAAATACCTAGAGTTAGGGTTTGGTTTGGTTAGGAAATGTGTCATCACAAAATATCTTAACAATGACAAAAGAAAATGCTTCTAGAAGGTGCATGAAGCATCTAACCCTAATCAAACCCTAACCACAATTAATCATCCTTAAACATGTTTAACAATTAATCATATCATGTCACAATAATATATATCACATATATATATTATATATTTGCAACAAAAGAAAATAATACAATTAACATATATCGCATATATATTAATGTATCATCCTGTGAGAAAATGAAATAATAAAGCGAGCCAATATTAGATAATGTAATACAATATATCATATATATTATTATGCATTAAATCATCAAATCAACACTTGATTCGATGATCCGGCTATATCGAATATTACCGACTAATATATCATGTACCGATTCATCGAATCAACACTTGATCCGATGTCCCGGTTCATATCTAAATATCGCGAGAATATAATACGGTATCTCATATCGCATTATTCTCGGTCCTGCACATATCACATATGTGCCTCTACTCCGTTTCGCCTGAGCCAAGAAACCTCTGTGTAGGACTCTAAAGAATCGTCAATACGCCGGTAGCAGGTGATGATCATATCAAACACCCACAAGCTACAAGCGGTCAGCTAAACGTAACAGCCACCCAGGTATTGAGCGATTAGAAGATCAACAAGCTAGACTGTGCGTTCTCCTGTGAATCCAATCAGTAACATTCCCGTACAGTCCGGTCTGTTCGTCTGATATGTTGCATATCAAGTCTAGGGGTGGTATACGTCAGACCCCAGTAACCGATAAGTCGTGTCGATGTGTGGCTCATAACGGGTCGAGAAACTACTAGTAACACTTACCAGTAAATCTCTATATCAGCCCTGGCCAGGGTCTTCCAGTTATAGCCAATCGAACACAGCACAACATCAACTCCCTATACCGGGAGAGAAGAATCCCCTCCTATCGCTCATTGCCTCCATGTGATTCGGGACTGTACCCAAAAACCACCGTTTTGCACGCCCTCTTGGACATGGTAAGGTGGAAATCAAAGCACAGTGGGAATCGCACAAGGCTCTATGACGATCTCGGGTCTACAGACTACCATGTACCAGTGTCACCGGAGAACTGCCATCTGACGTGTGGTATATCACCATCTGGGAGTTCTCGGCGAGTCCGTCCAGTGTACCCAGTCTCCACTGAGCACCCGTACACCTTCTCTGATGTCAAACACCGATGGATATGGGATCATCCATCGCCCATCATATGGGTCAAGATGCGTATACGCTAGTCTACTGTGGTGTATCGATGCCCTGTCTCGATATACCCTCGACTAGGAACAGCTATAGGATGTACTCATCGACTACCGTGGCCCCACTAGTATGATCTCATCATAGTCCCAGTAGTCGAGTACAGATCCTAAGGGCTTTATCAATATGTGAGAGAAAAACAGTAAACCAATACAAGTCAACATGTTAAGATAAAGTGAAACCAAATAGCATACTATCATGACGAGCAAGAAAGTCATCTCTATATATATCCAAGCATCCATTATAATATACATCAAATGTACAACAATGGCCTCTAGGGCATATACATAACTAACACTAATAAGTTGCTAACAAGCTAGTAAAGGCTTAGTAGGCTCTGATACCACTGTAAGTCCATGTCACGCACCCCACGTGTACGTGGGGAGGCAGAATATATGAAAAACAAATATCAAAGCTTCGTAACACGGACTTGAGCACACGGATCGTGTCTAAACCATTACTAGCAAACTAGGAGAGGTTTAACTACTCTGATTCGAAGTTATACCTCACGTTACATGTCCTTCGGGTATTCATGGCTATCCTCCACCTGTCATCGGCTCTATAGAACATGGGTACCTCAACGGCCCACTCAAGTCAAAGATGATCCACCCGAGAGTCTATAGACCGAGCTCCTGTCTCGAATCTTAGATAACTGCGGCTTCTAGTTTGCTAATCTAGAAGTCCTAGAGGGTGTAGAGTATTTAGATGGAGTATTTAGTCACTTTAAACCCTAGGATTCTCAATACATGAGAGCTTTTAGGGTTTGATGAAGAAGATGAAGACTTGAGGAGAGAGAAAGTGTTTGTGATAAATGAATGAACCATTCTCATTTGGAATATCATGAAGCATAATAATATCTCACCAAAATAAATATCTAGCTAATATTCATCATGCTTCATTTAATTCACAAGAAGAATCATCTAATGAGTCATGGATCATTTAATGAAACTTACACCTCATCTCCTCCACCTCATTTAGTTTAAATCTAAAAAGAAATAAACACAAATGAGTCACCTCCTTCTAGAAACTTCCCAACAAATTACGAGACTGCCCCTCCCATCAGTATTTCCGGAAAACACGGATAATCTGAGACTGAATAAATCAATCTGTATAATACTATAATCTGGCTTAAACCAAAGCCCGCTAGTATTATATGCCCGATCATAGTACGTGCACAAGTGTACGTAAGTGATCGCAGCCCTGCCGTAAAACCATAAGGCCTTTACACTTTTTTCCCGGTGCAGGGAAACTCTCTATGTTGGACTCTAAAGACTCAACACTACGCTGGCAGTGGGTTTAACCACAGGCCATAAGCGGTACTAGCTGTATGTAACGGTCCCCAGGTAGATGTCGATAAGAAGGTCGATGAGTAAACCCATCCGAACTCCTACTGAGCCTGATGTGACAATCTCCGTATAGTCCGGTCTATTCGTCTAAGACTATCGCATATCGGGCCTAGGGGGCGGCAAGCGTCATTCCCCTCATAGAGGTATAAGTCGTGTCTGAGTGAAGTCTATTACACCTTGAGAAACTACTGGAGCACCTACCAGTAAATCTCGCTTACCTTGGCCAGGGACCTTACGTAATGGCTCTCCAAACACAGCGCGATATCAATCTCCAATACCAGGAGAGACGAATCCTGTCTAACCGCCACTGCCTCCAAGTGCTTCGGGACTGCACCCAACTACTATCTGTTTGCATGACTCCTTTAACCCGTGGTAGGGTAGTAATCTAAGTACAGTGGGAACACACTCGAAGCGAAGTAGCAGTGTCATGTCGATGGACTAAGCTATACTCATGTCACCTGGGAACTGCAATCTGACGATAGGTATAGTACCAACCTGCAGTTCCCGGCGAGTCCTGTCCGATGTACTCATAACCTAATGAGCACCTACATACTATCTCCAGTACGACGTACTGATGGCTGTGGGACAGACCTGAAGGGTTACGGCAGTGCCCTGGCCATCAAAACGCGGCCAAAATACGGAACAAATTTTTTCTAAAACCGGCGTTACCGTTACCCGATTCCCGGATCGACCTTAAACCCTAAACTAGCAATCTAAACTAAAAGTTAGAATGGTTATACCGAGTTGATCCGTGTCCTTCGGTCTTCATTCCAAGCTCCTAGTGGTTCCTCGATGTGGTTTGGTTGCCGGTCTTCCTTCCTCTTCGATGATCCACCTGAGGGAAACGGCGCAAGCTCCAGCCTCGTCGAACGAGACAACCGACGCTCCAAAATTGCTAGCAATGGAGAGTGGGGGTGTAAGAATGTGTCACTATAATAATCTTTCAACATATTTTGCTCAATGAGCAAGCATAGAAGATGAATGAGGTGATGAAGCTTTGGCATGAGCAACTAATAAAAATGGCTAAGTATTTTTGAGACTGAGAGTGAGAGAGTGAGAGAGAGCTAGTGTGTAATGTGTAATGAATCATCATCCAAATGAAATGAGCCCCCTTCACTCAAGAAGTGGTCGGCCCCCTCTCTCTCTCCCATCAAAAAATCTCATTTTCCTTTTTAAATAAAATAATAGCAGCCATACCCAAAGCCATACCATGTTCCATGTTCATGCCACCTCACACCTTCCACATCATTTATAAAACAAATGAATTTCCATAAATGGAAAATCATATAAATGAGGTGGCATCTTCTAGAAGCTATTCCGTATAAAATACGGAATACTTCCCGGTACATGTATCGAAATACATATACGCGTATTCGTACAAAAATACGAATAGTCAAGAGAGAAAATAAATAGCGAACAATAATAGTAGAATACATATATATAAATACATATGTAAATTATTAAATCAAAACTTGATTCAATAATCCGGCTTAATCCTAAGCCGCTAGTATTATAAACCGTTTGATTAAAGTCTGCGCAGCATGCACATATTTAATCGGACACCAGTATGTACCAACATACGCCATGTACACCATATCGCTTGAACTGTGAAAACCCTCTGTGTAGGACTCTAAAGACTCGTCAACACGCAGGCAGTGGGTTTAACCACAAGCACGTCAGCGGCACTAGTTGTACGTAACGGCTTCCCAGGTATTGAGCGAAAGGGAGGCCGACGAGCAAACTCATCCTGAACCCCTACTGAGCCTGACAGTGACAATATCCGTATAGTCTGGTCTATTCGTCTAAGAATATCGTATATCGAGTCTAGGGGTGGATAAAGTCAGACCCCTAACAACGCGATATTTAGTGTCGGCGTGTAACCCATTACCACCTGAGAAACTCTCGATCCTGGATCGATAATTCTCGGTCACCATGGCCTTAGATTTTTGGTGATGGCCACCCGTGCACAACGCGACATCAACCCCCAATACCGGGAGAGACGAATCCCCGACGATCCGATCACTGCCTCCATATGGCTCGGGATTGTACCCAACTAAAACCTGTTTGCACGACTCCTTTGAGCCGTGGTACGGTAGTCGTCAAAGCACAGTGGGAACTCACACGAGACAAATGACGATCTCAGGTCGACAGAATAACCTATACACATGTCACCTGGGAACTGCTATATGACAATAGGTATAATACCAATTAGCAGGTTCCCGGCGAGTCCGTCCAGTGTACTCATAACCCAATGAGCACCTGTATACTATCTTAGGTGAACAAACTAACACCAATCGCTTGTGAGACCTGGCCACCGCCCCTCGTCGGGGTCTCTATCAATATACACTAGTCTACACTGGAGTATCGATGCCTGATCTGGATGCTCTTATGACTAGGGACATTTAAGGATGTGCTTATAGACCCTAGCTCCCACATATATGATCACCATTATAATGCTTGCAGTCAAGCAAGAATCCTATGGGCTCTATCAACATGTATATGATGATAAAGACAAACCAGATAACATACTATCATCTTGAGTAAGACTATTTTATCAGTATAGATCCTGCCTCAATCATTATAATCACAAGTCTGCGACTATGGTATTTGCCTTGAGGGCACTACAGGAAACAATCTCCAACTTGCACTTAAGGCCAATTATTGCTATGTCGCATACTCACAGCCCGTGTGATAACGAACACCCAACTTCTCTACGAATCAGTTTCGCAAAGCCCATTTGCGAAAATGGTTGCGTTCGAGAAATAGCCTCAATAAGTGGATCCGCTCCAATGTTTCTTTTTGTATCACTCAATATCTCAACTTCGCGGAGAAAGGAGAATTAGTCGGAATCACCCGAGGATTAATCCTACTCATCAGTGGGAATCCGGATCCAACTATCATCGCATGATAACTTGATGGAAGCCACTCAAGTCACCACACTCTAGAAGGTATGCGCAAGCCTGGCAAGTTTCCTGTATGTTTGAAAATCCCGATATGATTTTTACCCCAAGCGGCTTATGACCTTGACTAGGTCAACATATCATAAGTCACAAGTCAAGTTCAACCCGTCATTATCCTTGATTAATTAGACCCACCCGTACGAGCCCTTGACTAGGTCAACATGACCGTACGACTCTCCTAACCAATCGCATATCCATGCAACAGAAAAGTACTACAGAGCTACCGAACACTACGCCTTGACTAGGTCAACATACATAGCACGAATACTAAGCAATACTCGTCTGAAATGATGGAGGGCTACGGCTGGTTTTCGGAGAAAAACCATTAACGTAATGAACTTGATAACGTTGAAGGAATCGAGTGGTTTTATAAATTTATAGTGGCGAAAACTTTTGCTAAAGAGGTCACTCCCGGTGAAGGGATCTCGACTCTTTCCACATAGAATGAGGTGCAGGATATTCCAAAATGAATACCACGATGTAAAGCAAAAGAATCGACTATAGTGAAGTTATTACGTTGACGCCAACTTTTACTCAAGGGGTCACTGCCGATGAAGGGATCTCGGCCCTTGCCTCGTCGAATGAGGTGCTGGATATTCCAAACTGAATACCACTGTGTAAAGCAAAAGCGAACGTCTGTAATGTCAGTTTCTAAAAACTTGGTTCCATTAACATCATATATATATGTTTGTTTTATCCTTGCATTGATAAGAATCAATGCAGTCCCATCAATTAATCACACCAGAAAAGAACGAAAATATATGATGTACGTATATGCCATCCGCATTCGCCACTGGGTCCCCTTATCACCCGTTAGGTTACTTAAGTAACGACAGAGCGGGAACTGGACTAGCGCGGGTGCAAAACATATACAATATCTACTAGTATATATATAAATATATATATAACAATCTTCCCAGGCATGATATAATGCAACATCACAGAAACATTACAGAAACAATACAGAATGGAGGATAATCTGGGGCCCCAGGTTTCACTTGAGCCGTAAGTGAGACGCGATGTTCCCTGTCGTGTGGATAGCCTGTGCAATGAAACCAAGACCCCTAAGAGCGTGACAAGTTACCCTCAAAACCAGAAGAGAGGCGGCCCCCTTCAGCAACATGAATGGGCCACCCAGCACTTCACGGAATCCGATAACTTGAGCACCCCTCCTGGGTCAACAAATACCCCCTACGAGTGCGGCGAATAGCCCGCCAATAATAGAGTAAGGTCCCCTCCATCTCAACGCCATGTGATGCGGACCAGTTGCCCTCTAGAACCCGGCAATTCGTGCACTCCACCTCGGGGTAATCCTAGTAAAGAAAAGAAAATAATATACAAGGGCAACATCGACCTCAACCCGGTCGTGCCCCAAATGAATAATATACAAACTGGCAGTGATGGCAGTCCACATGTCGGACGCCCGCCCTACAATATCAAATGTACAAATGAAATGAAACTGTACTAACATTGCACCATAGCTATTCACCACGACGATCCAACTAACATCACAGTAGAACACAGAACATTAATGTGAATGTCACGTTCGTAAACCCGTCTAAAGGAACATATAGCAGTTAGACGGGTTTACCGATCAAATGACATTCACGGTCGTAGATAATAATGTATGTACTGATATAAACATTTAAACAGTGTTAAAAATATCGACTCCGAAACACCCCGAATAGCCCCCGAACAACTGATAACACAATATCAAAAATGGGCTAAACAAACAATACCACTGCAACAATTTCCCAGAGACCAAACCACACACCAAAAAAGAAGCCAAAACCTAACACTAAGGCCGGCCTCGCCGGATGTCCCACTCATGTGCTCGGCCCAATTCCGGCGAGGTGGGCTCGTTTTTGGGGTGTGGTCTTCTAGTCAGGTCAGTAGTCTTCTGCACTTGTTTGGAAAATTTTTTGAAGACTCTGAAAATCGAAAGAGAACACAATCTGCAGTGCATCGTTTCGGGACTATTTCGATTTCGATACTTTTACATTGTCTAAACAAGCTAGCTAAGGGTTCAAAGGGTGGCTCTGATACCATAAAGGGTTACGGCAGTGTCCTGGCCATCAAAACGCTGCCAAAATGCGGAACAAAATTTTTCTAAAACCGGTGCTACCGTTACCCAATTCCCGGATTGACCTTAAACCCTAAACTAGCAATCTAAACTAAGAGTTAGAATGGTTATACCGAGTTGATCCGTGTCCTTCAGTCTTCATTCCAAGCTCCTAGTGGTTCCTCGATGTGGTTTGGTTGCCGGTCTTCCTTCATCTCCGATGATCCACCTGAGGGAAACGGCGTAAGCTCCAGCCTCGTCGAACGAGACAACCGACACTCCAAAGTTTCTAGCGATGGAGAGTGGGGGTGTATGAATGTGTCACTATAATATTCTCTCAACATATTTTGCTCAATGAGCAAGTATAGAAGATGAATGAGGTGATGAAGCTTTGGCATGAGCAACTAATAAAAATGGCCAAGTATTTTTGAGAATGAGAGTGAGAGAGTGAGAGAGAGAGCTAGTGTGTAATGTGTAATGAATCATCATCCAAATGAAATGAGCCCCCTTCCCTCAAGAAGTGGCAGGCCCCCTCTCTCTCCCATCAAAAAATCTCATTTTCCTTTTTCAATAAAATAATAGCAACCATACCCAAAGCCATACCATGTTCCATGTTCATGCCACCTCACACCTTCCACCTCATTTATAAAACAAATGAATTTACATAAATGGAAAATCATATAAACGAGGTGGCATCTTCTAGAAGCTATTCCGTATAAAATACGGAATACTTCCCGGTACATGTATCGAAATACATTTACGCGTATTCGTACAAAAATACGAATAGCCAAGAGAGAAAATAAATAGCGAACAATAATACTAGAAAACATATATATAAATACATATGTAAATTATTAAATCAAAACCTGATTCAATAATCCGGCTTAATCCTAAGCCGCTAGTATTATCAACCGTCTGATTAAAGTCTGCGCAGCATGCACATATTTAATCGGACACCTGTATCTACCAATATACGCCTTGTACACCATATCTCCTGAACTATGAAAACCCTCTGTGTAGGACTCTAAAGACTCGTCAATACGCTGACAGTGGGTTTAACCACAAGCACGTCTGAGGCACTAGCTGTACGTAATGGCTACCCAGGTATTGAGCGAAAGGGAGGCCGACGAGCAAACTCATCCTGAACCCCTACTGAGCATGACAGTGACAATATCCGTATAGTCTGGTCTGTTCGTCTAAGAATATCGCATATTGAGACTACGGGGTGGATAAAGTCAGACCCCTAACAACGCGATACTTAGTGTCAGCATGTAACCCATCACCACCTGAGAAACTATCGATCCTGGATCGATGATTCTCGTTCACCATGGCCATGGATTTCTGGTGATGGCTACCCGTGCACAACGCGACATCAACCCCTAATACCGGGAGAGACGAATTCCCGACGATCCGATCACTGCCTCCATGTGGCTCGGGACTGTATCCAACTAAAACATGTTAGCACGACTGTTTTGAGCCATGGTAGGGTAGTAATCAAAGAACAGTGGGAACTCACACGAGGCAAATGAGGATCTCAGGTCGACAGACTAACCTGTACACATGTCACCTAGGAACTGCTATCTGACAATAGGTATAATACTAACTAGCAGGTTCCCGGTGTTGGAGATAGTGCCCTCAGAGTCAATTATTGGATCACAGACACGTGATTGCAATGATTGAGGGAGGACCTATCCCAGTAGGACAGTCTTACTCAAGATGATAGTATGCTATCTGGTTTACCTTTATCATCGTGTACTGCTTTAGGTGACCTTACAGGTCACTATTACACGTTGATAGAGCCCCCAGCATTCTTGCTTGACTTCCAGCAGTATGAGGGCGATCATATACGTGGGAGCTGGGGTCTATAAGCATATCCTTAAAAGGTCCCTAGTCGAGGGAGTTTCGAGACAGGGCATCGATACCCCAGAGTAGACTAGTGTATACAGTCGAGACCCCGACGAGGGGCGGTGGCTGGTCTTACAAGCCACTGGTGTCAGTTGGTTCACCTAAGATGTATACAGGTGCTCATTGCGTTATGAGTACACCGGACAGGACTCGCCGGGAACATGCTAGTTGGTCTTATACCTGACGTCAGATAGCAGTTCCCTAGTGACATGTGTAAAGTTTAGTTCATCGACCTGAGATCGTCATTTGTCTCGTATGAGTTCCCACTGTACTTTGATTACTACCCTACCACGCTCAAAGGAGACGTGCAAACAGGTTTTAGTTGGGTACAGTCCCAAGCCACATGGAGGCAGTGAGCGGATCTGTAGGGGTTCGTCTCTCCCGGTATTGTGGGTGTGGTCGCGCTGTGTCTAGGAGAGCCCTTACATGAAGTCCTTGGCCAAGGCAGGAGATTTACTGGTAGGTATTCCAGTAGTATCTCAGGGTGTTCTGGGCTACACTCCGACACGACTTGTACCGCTTTTGGGGGTCTGACTTTTACCAACCCCTTAGGCCCGCCATGCGATTCTCATAGACGAACGGACCGGACTGTACGGATATTGTCACAGACAGGCTCGGTTGGGTGTCAGGATGAGTTCGCTCATCGACATCCTTTTTGGTCAATACCTGGTAGCTCGTTACGTATGGCTAATACCTCTGACGTGCTAGTGGTTAAATCCACAACCAGGGTTTTGACAAGTCTTTAGAGTCCTCCACAGACAGTTGCTCAAGTTTCGGGCGAAACGCTTTAGAGGCCGTATGGAGATATGGCAAGGTTCGATCAGATACGTGCGGTATTGTACGGATCATGATCGGACGGATAATACTAGCGGGCTTTGGTTTAAGACGGATCCTAGTATAGTACAGTGTAGATTTTGTCTCATTGCATTTGTATTCGGTCGGAATACAAATGCGGGTATGTATATATAGTAGCGGGGTTTTCCTGTAATTTATTACGGGACCAGTTTTCTGAAGTTGACAGTTTGCTTTCCGTTTCGGCCATTTTCCTCTGTTTCTTTCTTTGGCTGAATTTTGGTGGAGGAGGGCTTATTTGCAGGTGTGCAAATTAGCATTGTGGAGGGTGTTATTTGCAAGTTGTTGCTTCATGATGGTTGCACCATTATTTGACCTCTTCACTTCATGATTGCTTGACTTTGGGTGTGATGATGGTTGATGGAGTATTGGTTTTGGTTAGTGATCATTATATTTCATCATCATCCTTTTTCTCTCTCATGCATGATAGCCTTTTCTCCTCCTCTCCCTTGTATTATTGAGGGGCTCCCTCATTCATACTCCCATTCTTAGGGGCCGGACAATATGGGAAGTGTTGGAGATAGTGCCCTCAAAGTCAATTATTGGATCGCAGGTGCGTGATTGCAATGATTGAGGCAGGACCTATACCGAGATGACAGTCTTGCTCGAGATGATAGTATGCTATCTGGTTTGTCTTTATCATTGTATACATACTTTAGTTCGCTATTGCATGATTGATAGAGCCCATAGGATTATGCTTGACAGCCAGCAGTATGATGGTGATCATATACGTGGGAGCTGGGGTCTATAAGCACATCCTTAGAGTGTCCCTAGTCGTGGGAGTTTCAAGACAGGGCATCGATACTCCAGAGTAGACTAGTGTATACAGTCGAGACCCCGACGAGGGGCGGTGGCCGGTCTCACAAGCCACTGGTGTCAGTTGGATCACCTAAGATGTATACAGGTGCTCATTAGGTTATGAGTACACCGGACAGGACTCGCCGGGAATCTGCTAGTTGGTATTATACATATCGTCAGATAGCAATTCCCTGGTGACATGTATAGAGGTTAGTTCATCGACCTGAGATCGTCGTTTGTCTCATGTGAGTTCCCACTGTGCTTAGATTACTACCCTACCACGCTCAAAGGAGTTGTGCAAACAGGTTTTAGTTGGGTACAGTCCCGAGCCACATTTGAGGCAAGTGAGCGGATCTCGAGGATTCGTCTCCCCCGGTATTGGGGGTTGATGTCGCGCAGTGCACGGGTGGCCATCACTAGGAATCCTCGGCCGAGGTAGTGGAGAATTACTGATTTGGATCAGTGGTTTCTCAGGTGGTGATGGGCTTCATGCCGACATGATTTATCGCGTTATTAGGGGTCTGACTTTATCCACCCCCTAGACTCGATATGCGACACTCTTTAGACGAATGGACCGGACTGTATATACATTGTCACTTTCAGGCTCAGTAGGGTTTAGAGATGAGTTCGCTCGTCAGCTTCCCTTCCAATTAATACATAAGCAAAACGTTACGTGCAGCTTGTACCTCTGACGTGCTAGGGGTTATACCCAGTGCCAGTGTGTTAATGAGTCATTAGAGTCCCCCACAGACACTTTCCCAAGTTCGGACGAAACGTTGTAGAGGCCGTATGGTGATATGGCAAGGTTCGGAAAAAGCACGTGCGTTTTTACACGTGTCGTTTTTCGGGCAGATAATACTGGTAGGTTTTGGTTTAAGCCGGAACCCAGTATTATACTGTGTAGATATAATATCTTTGTCTCAGTTGCATTTGTATTCGGTCATAATACAAATGCGGGTATGTTTATACCGATACGGGGTTATCCTGAAATTCGTTTCAGGATCACTTTTGGAAGTTGCCTGTTTCCAGTTTTCTATCAGCCGTATTTAACGGTCGGTTAGATACGGATTTATCTTTTCTTCTTGAGGGTGAGTCATAGGGTGAGTCATGCTTCTAGAAGGTTCTAGAAGTAATGACAAGGTTAGTGACTCATGGTTGCTTTAAATGATCATTTATTGCAAGTGTGACTAAGCTTAATGATTCATCACTTTCTTAAATGCTTTCATACTAGGTGTTATGATAAGTATTAAGCTTATGGTCACCATTTTCCCTCCTACACTCACCTCCACCCCTCTATTTAGTGGCCGGCCCCTCCATGATGAGTTTCATGGTTGTGTTTTTGGGAAAAAGATTATGATAGCTTCACTTCATTTCATATTGCTCATTTTTCCATCACCCGATCAAAATTGGCAACTTCATTAACCGTTCGTCCATGACCCTGGATGTAATGAGGCAAAGTGTTCTACTCATTCTCTACTTCATCTTGGTCGTCTCTTTTGGCAAACTTGACGATCGAGTTGCCTCGGATCAGAGGCGGGAGCCCGTTTAAAGATCCATCGACATGGTGCCACCCAGATGACAAGATTGGAGATCGAGGAGATCGGAGCAGCCGCAACAAAGCGTGGGATGATGGTTAAAGACCGAAGGACTCGGATCATTCGGTATAACGTTTCTACCCCTTTGTAGTTTGTTAGTTTAGCTTTAATGGCAGATCCGGGTTACGGTACACGATAGCGCCAGTTTCGTTAAAAGTTTTTTGTTCCGCATTTGGCGTCTGTTAGACTGCCGGGGCGCTACCGTGGACTTACAGGAAGGGGGCTGTCCATTTTTTGTGTGGGGATTTTTGGTTCTCTTGTGCTTGAAAAATCCCCAACTTTATCTCCAAAATGCTATCATCTCAATCCTCCACCAAAGGCAACTTCCTCAAACCCCATGGGACACATAGTTTTCTACACTACATTCTACAGCAATTCTTGGGCACGTCGGCTCGCCAACTTTGTGCCCGAGTTTCCTCGGTCCAGAGGTTGGAGCCCGTAAAAGAAGCCGGCGACGTGGTGCCCTTCTGGCGAGGAGGCGAAGACCGGAGATTCCGCAGGGATATCGGGACGACGACGAGAAGAACGAAGGACACAGATCGCTCGTTATTTCTTTCTACCCATTCTTTAGTTCCCTAGGATTAGATTAATGGCCCGATCCAGGATTTTTGTGCGCGGTGGTACCGGTTCAAAAGTTAAAGTAAATTATCGTTTCTGCATTTTGGCCTTGGATTGACGGCCGGGGCGCCGCCGTGCACTTACACCGGTATCATAGCCACGCCATTAACCTAGTCTAGCTTGGTCTAATGTGTTTACATTTTCGATCGAACAAAATTCCAAAACCCGCGATTTCAATGCATCAGTTCTTTGTCAAAATTTTTTTGGCTCGAAAATTTTTTCAGGTTGTTGCAGAAACATGCGCAGGGAAGTCTAAGCACTCTGGTAAAATTTGGTCGCATGAACGCATTATTCCACGACGGAACCGTGGCCAAACCCATGTTTGGGCCGCGGTTCCGCCGCCACCTTTACTGTTTAGCGCATCAAATTTTTACAGAGGGTCTCTGTGTTGAAAATAGGGGTTTGGGTATATTCTGTTTGGGCCCAAATTTTCTTTATGTGCTACAGTAGTGCTTGGGGCCCACTTAGGAAAAGGTAGGGAAGGAAGAAAACCATTTAGCCTAAGAGGGTGTACAGAAGGTAATAACTAAAGACATATGAAGGGATGTGGAGAGATGGCAAAGAAATATATGGTTACATTTGTGAATCTGATAATGGAAGAGGCATTACTAGGAATACCAGGATACCCCATCGAAACATTTCAATGTTTCAGTTTCACTGTATACTGTTAAAGGAAAACTAATTTCGCAATTAGACACTTGCTCCAGGGTATGTATTTACCAGGTATGATTCTCACATCTGTATGGTTTTACAGATGATGAGTGGGAGTAAGTTATTGGGAATTAGGTGATCATCCTCATTATATCGGAATTCGTTGTAATTGGTGATATTTGAGGAAATCACCTGGGTTGTTTACCGGACGGCAAATATTTGGTTTTGAATATCCGCTGTTATGCACTAATTTCAAATTGATATATCTGTACGTCTATTTTTATAGAGTGAGATATACCTTTTTGAAATTATGTCCATGACATTTACCTATATCAGTGGATGATTAGGTAAGGAGTATTGAACAGCGGTGTAATTCTTCATAACCATAAGTACAGTTTTCTACCTACGATACACAGGGAATGAGTTATTAGACTCAAAGGGACTTATACAGAGTATTTTATGTTGTCCAGCGTCCATGAGGACAGAGGGGTTGGTTCTCGTACTATATTCGGTTTACTTATGACTTTTCTAGTTTTTGGACAGGTGTTTCATAGAAACACAGGGTCCGAAGTTAGAGAAGTTATAGGTATATGAATAAAGTAGAGAACCAGGTATTGCAAGTATCAGGATTCTTCAAGGTGATCGAAGATGTAGATACTTGTGAATGGTATTCAGTTGATAGTAATGACTAAGAGAACTTGCTTCTCTTTCAGATTACTCATAATTGGAAGCACTCCTAAGTTAAGTAATGCTGATCGGCCTCTTTCCATTTAGTTAACATGCACTGGAGACAGCTGCATGATTTGAATCTAGTTCAATTAAATCAGTGCCTCTATTTCTGTATTGGGTACAGAATAATTCATATCTTAACGATGTTAAGGTACGGGGAGTTGTCCGGCTTATGCTAAAAACCAGACTCTGGACAACTCAAGGCACATTTCTATAATGGCTGCTTATGGGTTGACCCAGGCTATGACGAGGGTTGACTTTCTACCATCTGGAAGATCAATAGTGATATTGTTCTGGACTCGCCACAGTTTTAATAAAAATAGATTTTTTCAGAAAACAGTAGTGGGAGTATGGTAGAACTGGAAGTGATTCCAGAACCGCAAACGATTACTGAAAGTTTGATAGGAACCTAAAGATTCAATCTGGCTTGACATTCCATTGGCCACTCTGCAGATATGGTGGGTAACCTCAGGCACCCGAGAGGTTGATTTGGGTTAGATCTTTCATGATGCTTCTAGAAGGTTTTCTTTTGTTTTGAACTAAGATATTATGGTTGATATTTTAGTGACTCATTCTTTAACGCAACCCAAACTCTTAACCCTAGTTAACTCTATACAATGGTTAGCCTTCTCATTATCAACCATGGTTGCATTTGTAATTATCACTTGCATTTCATTATTCATCACAAAAGGAATTTCCTTCTTCTTCTTCTTCCTTGAGCTTTGAAAAAGCTTTCTATGTTTTTCTTTAGTGATGATTTAGTGTGAGAATTTGATAATAAAAGAGAGCATAAATCCTACTTCATCATCCTCATCTAATCTAGACAATTAGATTAGGGTGTTCACCTCATTAGTGAGAAAGAGCTTGAGTTAAAGAAACTTCGAGGTAGATCATCGGAGAAAAAGATGACTACAAGCTAGCATGGATCATTCGGATTGTGGAGCCTCTCTTGAGTCCGGGAGATCGTGGATCGCGGCGAAGGGACTTCTACTCGGAGCTTATGAAGCGAAGGAGCGGACTACAAAGGTTGTAATCCCTCTCTCTTAGTTGTAAAGATGTTTACTTGCATGTTAAACCCTAATTATCTAGCAAAGATCCTAGCTTTGGGTTGTTCGGCACGTATAAATTTTAAATCGGGCATGGTTGATGCCTTATAGACCCTTGTATGACTGCCTAGGAACCCTACACGAAAAACATAGGATATTGACTGCAACACGGCCAAAGGCCTCGCGCTTGCTTCTATGGACAATATCCATCAGAAGAAACACGAGAATATGGATGTGCAATCCATCTTTCTTCACACAAAAGACTTGTATGAATTGCAATCTCGTACTTTGAGATACGAGGCATCTCGAAAGTTGTTTTAGATACGAATGGCCCCTGGTGCATCAGTTGGAGACCAGGTTTTGAAGATGATTGGTCTTATAGAAGAACTTGAGAAACTGTGATGGACCATGGATAATGAGCAATATACAGATATTGTTCTACAGTCTCTCCCCCCTGCCTTTGCTTCATTCATAGTGAATTTCAATATGAACGATTTGGAGAAATCAATGCCTGAACTTCTCAATATGTTGAGAAGTGCAGAGAGCACGTTGAAAACAACAAGGACTCCCTCTCTGCTTGCTGGGCCATCTTCCTCTTCAATCCCAAAAGCCAAGGCCAAGGGAAAAAAGAAGAAGAAGTCCATCAAACCGAAAGGTGGAGTTAAAAAGGCAATGGGGAAAGACAAATCCGGGGTTGCGGGAAGCGGGAAAGGAGAATGTTTTTACTACCATAAGTCGGGAAATTGAAAACGCAACTGTACTGTGTATCTTGCTGATCTCAAAAAGAAGAAGCATGCTGATGCTTCCACTTCAGGTGTGTTTGTAACTGAAAACTGTTTTTCTTTAAACTCTGCATCTTGGGTATTAGATACCGGTTCTGGTTCTCACATCTGCAATTGTATGCAGGGATTGAGAAATAGTAGAGTTTTGAAGACAGGTGACCATACTCTGCGGGTTGGAAATGGTTCCAATGTACATGCTGTATCCGTAGGAGAGTATCATCTTGGGTTGCCTTCGGGTTGTATTTTGGTTTTGAACCCGTGTTATTTTGTACCTAGTATGCTATGTAATATAATATCCGTTTCTTTGTTGGACAATGAAGGATATCATTTTGTATTACAAAATAATGTTATGAACATTAACTTGAATCAAGAGTTGATTGGGTATGGTACACTAAATAACGGTATTTACGTCCTGAACCAACACACAGTTTTCAATATACAACATACTAATAAAAGAAGGTTTTCAGATATAAATGAAGCTTTTCTTTGGCATTGTAGACTTGGTCATATTAATGAAACAAGACTAAATAAGCTACATAAAGATGGATATTTAAATCCTTTTGAATATAAATCTTATGCGACTTGTCAGTCTTGTATCAAAGGTAAAATGACCAAAACTCCGTTTTCTGGACACGGAGAAAGAGCTGTGGAACTCTTAAGCCTCATACATAGTGATGTATGCGGACCAATTTCTACACATGCTAGAGGTGGTTTTTCATACTTCATTACTTATACTGATGATTTCTCAAAATTCGGACACGTGTTTTTGATAAAGCACAAATCCGAAGCTTTCGAGAAATTCAAGGAGTACAAACTTGAAGTAGAAAAACAAACAGGCTTGAGCATCAAGAAACTTCGATCAGATCGAGGTAGAGAATATTTAAGTACAGAGTTTTTAGACTTCTTAAAAGAGAATGGGATTCTCTCTCAGCTCACTCCTCCTTACACACCACAGCACAATGGTGTGTCAGAACAGAGGAATCGTACCCTATTAGATATGGTATGATCCATGATGTGTGATGCTGAGTTACCGCTTTCCTTTTGGGGGCATGCATTAGAGACAGCGATGTATCTGTTAAACAGGGTTCTAACCAAGACCGTGTCTACCACTCCATATGAGATATGGAGTGGAAAGAGACCATCTCTTAAAAAAGTCAGGATTTGGGGTTATCCGGCTTTTGTTAAAAAGCAGAATCCAGACAAACTCGAGACAAGATCGGTTATGTGTAAATTTGTGGGGTATCCAAAACATTCATATGGATATCTATTCTACCAGAAGGAGGAACAAAAGGTGTTTGTTGCTCAGCATGCCACATTTTTGGAAAATGAAATCTTTACAGATAGTACTGATAGCAATGCGGTAGAACTAGAAGAGGTTCTAGAGACACAAATTAATCAGGATGAATTGGTTGAAACTGGTGTTGCAGTAGAACTTCAAGAACCTCAGCCACTACGGAGATCTAGTAGAACTTCTCTCCCACCAGAGAGATACTATGGGTTTCTCATTGATGGTGATAGAGAAGATTGCATTATGGATGATGATGACCCTACTAGTTTTCAACAAGCTATCACGAGTGGTTACTCAGTGAAGTGGCTGGAAGCCATGAGATCCGAAATGGAGTCCATGTACACCAACAAAGTATGGAATTTGGACGTTGCGCCTCCTGGGATAAAACCCGTTGGGTGCAAATGGATCTTTAAAAGAAAGATTGGTGTAGATGAACATGTAGAGACCTTTAAAGCAAGGCTCGTAGCGAAAGGTTTTCGTCAGAGACCAGGATTGGACTATAATGAAACTTTCTCTCCAGTAGCAATGCTTAAATCCATTAGGATCCCACTTGCTATTGCTGCTCACTATGATTATGAAATCTGGCAGATGGACATTAAAACTGCATTTCTAAATGGTGATTAAGAAGAATGTGTTTTTATGGATCAGCCAGAGGGCTTCATTGATAGTGGGAGCAGCGGGAAAGCATGTAGACTGCTAAAATCCATTTATGGATTAAAGCAGGCCTCACGGAGCTGGAACATCTTCTTTGATGATACAATCAAAGAGTTTGATTTTATCAAAAATATAGATGAACCATGCATTTATAAGAAGATTGTGGGGAGTACTGTCACATTTCTCGTATTGTACGTAGATGACATTCTCCTGATAGGAAATAATATTCCTATGCTACAATCGATCAAATTATTCTTATCACAAAGGTTCTCCATGAAGGACCTGGGTGATGCCTCGTGCAATTTGGGCATTAGGATCTATAGAGATAGATCTAAGAAGTTATTAGGACTGTCCCAATCAAAGTACATAGACACCATCCTAAAAAGGTTTAGTATGGAAGATTCCAAGCGTGGTGCCTTGCCTGCTTGTCATGGAATCACTCTCTCCAAGGACTTCTGTACGAAGACTGATGAAGAGAGAGCTCGCATGAACGTTATACCCTTTGCTTCAGCCGTAGGATCTATAATGTATGCGATGTTATGTACTTGCCCTGATGTAGCTTATGCACTAGCTGTAGTAAGCAGGTATCAATCCAATCCAGGGGAGAAACATTGGATAGCAGTGAAGAACATTCTTAAATACTTGCGAAGGACTAAAGAATTTTTCTTGGTGTATGGTAATGGGGATCTCCAGATGGAGGCCTTTACCGATTCCAGCATCCAAAGCGATAAGGATGACAGCAAATCTATCTCAGGGTTTGTATTTACTGTAGGGTTGCTATGCACGCGCACAAGGGTCTACGAGGCATCAACCATGCCCGATTAAAAGTTTAGCCGTGCCGAACAACCCGAATACGGATCTTTAAACTAGAGATTAGGCGAAAACTAACATGTTAACAACTTTAACACTAAGTGAGAGGGATTACAACCTTTGTAGATCCGGTCCTTCACTTCATATGCTCCGTGTTGTGGTCCCTTCGCTGCGATCATCGGGTTCCGGACTCTCGAGAGGTTCCACGAAAAGAAAGATGCAACCTTTGCTTCCGATCTTCGATACTAAGATGATCTACCTTGAAGTTTCGTTAACACAAGCTAACACTCATGAAATGATGTGAACACCCTCATCTAAATGGCAAGGGAAGATGAGGATGATGAAGTAGGATTTTTTCTCTCATTTGTTTTCAAATTCTCACTCACTTTCATCACTTAAAGCAAAACAAGAAAGGTTTTCATGAAGAACTCAAGTAAGAAGAAGATGAATGAATAATGAATTGTTAAACCTTTTGTGATGAATAATGAAAGGATAATAATGATGAATAATGCAACCATGGTCAAACTAACCCTTGTAGAGATTTGACTAAGGTTAAAGGTTTGGTTAGGTTAAGGAAATATCTAGCAAAATATCTTTTCCAAAACAAAAAATGAAAGCTTCTAGAAATTTCTAGAAAACATTAACCCTAATCAAACCCTAACCATGTTTAATCTCCACTAAACAAGTTGCATTAATAACCATATCATGTTACAATATTATATATCATATATATAATATTTATTGCAACAAAATAAAATAATACAATTAACATATGTCGCATATATATCAATGTATTACCCGAGTGAGAAAAAGAATCTTTTAGTGAGCTAATATTAATTAATGTAATTTAATATATCATATATATTATTATACATTAAATTATCGAATCAATACATGATCCGACAATCCGTCTATATCGCATATAACTGGCTAATATTTATCTGTACCAATTCATCGAATCAACACTTGATCCGATGACCCGGCCGATATCAAATATCGCGAGAATAGAATACGGTATCTCATATCGCATTATCTTTGATCCCGCACATATCACATATGTGCCCCTACTCCGTTTTGCCTGAGCTAAGAAACCTCTGTGTAGGACTCTAAAGAATCGTCAATACGCCGGCCGTAGGTGATGATCATATCAAACACCCACAAGCTGCAAGTGGTCAGCCAAACGTAACAGCTACCCAGGTATTGAGCCTTCAGAAGATCAACAAGCAAGCCTGTAACTTCTCCTGTGAATCTAAATAGTAACACTCCCGTACAGTCCGGTCTCGTCGTCTGATATGTTGCATATCTCGCCTAGGGGTGGTAAACGTCAGACCCCAGTAGCTCGATAAGTCGTGTCGATATGAGGTCTATAACAGTTCGAGAAACTACTAATAACACTTACCAGTAAATCTCAGCAACCCTGGCCAGGGATTTCCGGTTATAGCCAATCGAACACAGCACAACATCAACTCCCTATACCGGGAGAGACGAATCCCCTCCTATCGCTCATTGCCTCCATGTGATTCGGGACTGTACCCAAAAGCCACCTTTTTACATGTCCTCAAGGACGTGGTATGATGTAAATCAAAGCACAGTGGGAATCACACAAGACTCTATGACGATCTCGGGTCAACAGACTACTCTGTACCAGTGTCACCGGAGAACTGCCATCTGACATGAGGTATAATACCATCTGGGAGTTCTCGGCGAGTCCGTCCAGTGTACCCAGTCTCCACTGAGCACCCGTACACCATCATTGATGTCAAACACCGATGGATATGAGATCATCCATCGTCCATCATATGGGTCAAGATGCGTATACGCTAGTCTACTCTGGTGTATCGATGCCCTGTCTCGATACACCCTCGACTAGGAACAGTTATAGGATGTAATCGTCGACTACCGTGGCCCCACTAGTATGATCTCATCATAGTCCCAGTAGTCGAGCACATATCCTAAGGGCTTTATCAACATGTAATATAGAGACAATCAGAGTACATGTTAAGATAAAGTACAACCAGATAGCATACTATCATGTCGAGCAAGAAAGTCCTCCCTATATATGTCCAAGCATCCACTATAATATATATCGTATGTACAGTAATGGCCTCTAGGGCATACATATAACTAACAATCTCCCACTTGCACTTGGGCCATCTGTTATGGTATCGCATACCCAACAATTAGCTGCAGTTGTAGTATCTCATACTCAACCATCCCATAAGAGTCTCTACTGGGAAAAAGGCCTTTGTGAGTGGATCCGCGTTGTTGTCCTCTGTGTCTACTCTCCTAACCTCGATCTCCCTGGAGATCAACCATCTCCATGATCAGGTGATACTGCCTAAGAATTATATCTGGATTTCTGATGGGACGGTAGTTCCTTGGCTAAAGCCACAACCCCATTGTCACACAATGGTAGGAACGAAGTTCATCTTATGAACTTATATATATCCAGACTGCCTCTTTGGTAGTATCCTTGGTAACTATGTATCTTGCCTTTAATCGTCTAGTATGTCACGGTATCTAGTTTGGAACTCTTCCAACATACCATCCCTCCACTGAGGGTAAAGACAATGCCGGCGACTGACATTCAGTCGTTCTTATCACCCTAGAACCTTTCCAGTGATTCTCCCCAGGATCGATTGATACCATCTCACTACAACTAGTGAGAATCCTAACATCCAATTAGATCCATCTCATAGATCCAAAACCCAGGATTTAGGAGGTATCACTTTGATCCTATATGGAGAATCCTTGTGATAAGCGGAGATTAACCGAGCGTAGCATAGGAAACTCCTTCCCTATCAAGAGTATGTTATCCACGTACTCTACGAGGATCTCCACCATACTCTCTACTACCTTTTTGTATATACAAGGTTCATCTACCATTCTGATGAAGTCAAACTCTTTGACTACCACATCAAAACAGATGTTCCATTTCCGCGATGCCTGTTTTATCATATAAAACATCTTGTACACGTTTCCGCTGCTCCCACTGTCTACGAAGCCCTCTGGCTGTATACTTATAGACGTTCTCTTCTAAAACATCACTTAGAAAAGCAGTCATGACACCCAACCACCAGATATCGTAGTTATGGTATGTAGCCGTGGCAAGTAGGACCTGAATGGACTTAAGCACAGCTTTGAAAGTCTCAACTTTTCCATGTACACCAAGTAATCTTCTCAAGATATACTCGCTCCTGATAGGGATTTAACCCTTCAGATGAAGCAACCAAAGTCCATACTTTGTTGGTGTATAAGGATTCCATCTCAGATCGATAAGCATCCAGCCATTCTTACAAAGTCCTACTCCTGATGGCCAGCTCGAAACTAGTTGGGTCATCATCTCATGATGCAATCCTCGCTCCCACTGTCATAGAGAAATCGAAGTATCTCTCAGGTGAGTGAGGAACCCTACTAGATCGGCGGAGAGGCTGAGGTTTATTGGAAACTATTGAATCCACATTCAATAGGTATGCAGCTTCACAAGTGCATAACTCCCAAAAGGAAAAAGGAAAATCGGTAGTACTCATCATAGAGCATACCATATCTCATAGGGTGCTATTGCTCCGCCTCGATATACCATCGTGCTATGGTGTATACGGAGGAGTAATGCTCAGAGAGAATCTCATTCTCCTTTAGAATAGTCCAGGAATTCCGTGCTCAAGTATTCTCCTCCTTGATCTCATCAAAGGACATAATACTTTTACCCTTATTTTGGTTCTCTACTTCTAACTTATATTCTGTGATTATCTTAAAAGTTTCGGACTTGTGTTTCAACAGGAACATATGTCTGAATCTTGAAAGATCATCAGAGAATGTAATGAAGTATAAAGAACCGGTCTTGGCATGTGTAGACAGGAGACTTTCATACATCAGCATGTATCAATCCCAAGAGTTCACTAACTCTTTCTCTGTTTCCAATAAACAGAGCTATGGTCATCTTATCTTTGTGACATGACCGGCAAGTTTCACAAGATGTAAATTCAAACTAATTTGAATATGCATCTAAATGTAACTTCAGCTAGTCGGGTCGCATTGATATGACCTAGTCTACAATACCTCAAGAAGGATTCGTTCATTTCTGAACTCTTCTTCTTGTGTGTGTTCTGTATACTAAGAACTGTAGTTTGATTTAGAACGTCAATGCTTTTAGATAACGTGCCTGAACCGATCAACTCTTGATATAGGAAATGTTCAAAACATTATCCAACAATACAAAATTATATCACTTCTTTACTAATAAAGAAACTGATATGATGTTGTATATCAGGTTCGATATCTAATAACATTCTTTCAGAATCAATGTATTCTTGTAATACAGGGTGATAGTGACCAACAGACTTGGCTGCAACACTTGCATCGTTTTCTGTCTCATGAAACTTATCACCCGTTCTCAGTTCTCTACCTATCTGTAGCCCATGTAACAGATTACATATGCGGGATCCTGATCCGGTATCACATACCCAGGACGTAAAGGATACTGAGAAACAGTTCTCTGTAATGAACACACCCGAAGATGATGCATCAACATGCACTTTCTTCGTTTAGGCGGCACAGGAAATCTGGTATTCCCCAATTTCCTGCTCTGTCTTATAACAATTATAAGTTGGAGCGGGACCAACGTTCCCCAGCTCAGTATAACAAGCGGGTTCGGTCAATATATCCGTTTTATTATCTTGATTAAGGCGTGATATGGTCGCTACCTGGAGAGAGAGAGAAGAAAACACTCAGCGTATGCTCTTGCAAGATTAGATTGGTTATCTAATATATCTAATCAGGATGTCTCCTACTGTTTTAGTCAAATCTTCTTTCAAACCCTAAAAGGAAAGACTAGCCGGGATTAATTACACGCTACAAGTTCGTTAATCTTTCAGCCAGGCCAGTGTCGGTACTTTGAGGGAGGTCCCCCGTGCTTTCGCACGAACCTAATTAAAGTAAACCTCGTTTTCCCAGGGGCATAACCCTGTTGACACCTTTCTAGACACCTACTTGATCGGCTAATTGTAATGTGTAAAACTCTCCCAGGAGTAACTCTTACTCGCAGCGGTATCGGGATCCAACTATCTCATAGAAGGTATACAATCTCATTACAAATTTCAACACTTGAAATTCCCGATAATATTTTACCCCTAGCACTTATGACCTTAACTAAGGTCAACATATCATAAGCACTAGTCAAGTTCTACCCGTCATTTCATGATTAATCAGACCCACCCTACATGACCCTCAACTATGGTCGACATAATCACATGAATGTCCTAACTAATAGGAAGACATCACTTAGCTACCGTACACTACGCCTCAACTAAATTCGACATACGCAGCACGAATACTAAGTACTCTACTTCCTAAAATGACGGAGGGCTACGACATGTTTTTATGAAAACCCTTTGCGTAATGAACTTGATATCGTTGTCGAATCGAGTGATTTTAAATGGAGTGTTTTTGAGGCTTTTCTAGTTTTGCTAAAGGGGTCACTCACGGTGAAGGGATCGTCGGCCCTTTTCTCATCGAATAAGGTGCGGGATATATCATATATATCACTGTGCAAAGCAGAAACTATAGAAGCAATCAAAAGACAAACCGAGGGTTTGTAGCATCTGCCAGTTATTGCTAAAGGAGTCACTCCCGGTGAAGGGATCTCGGTCCTTTCCTTATCGAATAAGGTGCTGGATGTTCTACAAGGAACACCGCTATGCAAAGCAAGAACTAGAGCTACCAGTATTTAAACAAGTTTCTACAACATCTTAGGTTTCTTTTAGTTTCATTAATCTCGTTAATGAAGTCCCATTTTATTATGCTTCGCAAGCATCACATTTGAAACGAAATCTACAATATAACATATATCTCATATATAATATAAACATTCATCTCGGGCAGTAATATGATCTCATCACAGAACATTGCAGCAGAAGAACATATATGAAATATTGGATATACTAGGACGTCCGTGTTTTTAATACGAGCCTGTATAAAACACAGATTCCACGGTCGCGATGAATAGCCAAACCCATATCCCTAGACCCCTACGAGAGCGGCAAGTAACACTGCCAATTCTAGGGTTAGGAGACCCGGTCCCGACTCCTCGAGATGGTCTCCCACTGGACCATAGAACCCAGTTACTTGTGCTCCCCTCCTTGGGTCTACCTAATGCGGAAAAGTAAATAATATACAACGGTGACATCTTCCGCAACCTGGAAGTGCCCCAATAAAAGAATATTACATACAAATGAATTTGGCATGAATGAAAAAGAAAAAATTCTCATCTCGCATAAAACCCCGGCTATTCAAAAAGCTACGATCCAATATAACATATTACAGCAACACATAATATCATATATCATCAACATAAGCAAGTATGCGTATCCCGATTGTCGTTGATGTATAGCAACAAAGCCGGCGATACACCATATACTAAGCTTACGGTCACAGAAAAGAAAGTGTAAAACTACAACAGTTGGAATCCGCAACCTCGTTAGACATCGCATGCCTAACCAAATGAATTCCTTAGACATCACATGCCTAACAATTATAAACCCCGCATTTTAGTCTCATTATCGAAAACTCTTTTCAATATCAAGACGTGCAATTCAACAAGATTCCCGACGTCCTGATCGAATGCTCGTCGCAAACTTTAGTAGACGGCCGCACCCCCAGATGCCGTCGACGAAGTGCACTAAGGCGGAACACCGCTGCCGTGAGCACCCGAACGGATGCTTTCGGTGACGGGTTTCTCCTATAGTCACTTGGTCGGGGCTATGGGGCGTAGCTGTCTATTAAGTTTACCCGGCGAGTATCCGCGTACGCTACGTGATTGCGACGGACTTTTGATCACATCAAAATTCCGTGGCAACCGATCATCTGAGACTAAACTGCTATGTTTATAATATTCAAATCAGTTATCTCATAACTACCCGTGGATTCCAAATATTGTATCACATTCCAGATAAATAGACAAAGTTAAACTTTCCGATCGAATCATCAAACACCCATGATTTCCCCAATATATCTCAACACTTGAAATCAGTTTAAGAAAATCCATCACATGCCACAGTACCAATGGTCCAGCCGTAGAAGGGTCAAGCCAACGCCTCACATGTGGCACGCCGTACTGCCCCAAACCCTAAGGTTCAAAAGGCAGTTCAAGACGGTCACATAATCGAGTTAAGGTTTGTTGTCTTCTAGAGGGTCCACCGCGTTACTTGCACGACTTAGAACGTTCTTAAACACGAGGAAAAATCCAACTTTTGAAAAAATTTCCGACAGGGGAAAAAGTGAGTTATTGATATCCGTACGAACTTTTTAACAGTTTCTAAAATTATCCGGACAAACTAAACAAAGTTATAATATCCGATCGAAACAACGAGTCCCCAATACAACCCAGAAAACTCAACACTTGAGTAGAAATAAAAATACCCAGAAGAATCAGGAAGTACAGACGGTCATTACAGTGCAGAAACTAACCATCAAACAACAGTAACGGCCGCGGAACCGCCGCTAATGCGATGGTTTGGTCGCGGTTCCGCGCTTAAATAGTTGAGTTAGGGTGTCGTTTTTCACAGTAATTCCTAAAATACCCTGCTGAATTTTTTGAGCATTTTTAATATGAAAAAAATCACAGTTTTGAAAAATTTCCAGAAACTAGGGTATATCCGGTTTTCCGGGTTCGATCGGACTTTAAACTTCGCCTAGACTTCGCCTAAAGCTCTAGCTTGGATTTGATACCACTGTAGGGTTGCTATGCACGCGCACAAGGGTCTACGAGGCATCAACCATGCCCGATTAAAAGTTTAGCCGTGCCGAACAACCCGAATACGGATCTTTAAACTAGAGATTAGGCGAAAACTAACATGTTAACAACTTTAACACTAAGTGAGAGGGATTACAACCTATGTAGATCCGGTCCTTCACTTCATATGCTCTGTGTTGTGGTCCCTTCGCTGCGATCATCGGGTTCCGGACTCTCGAGAGGTTCCACGAAGAGAAAGATGCAACCTTTGCTTCCGATCTTCGATACTAGGATGATCTACCTTGAAGTTTCGTTAACACAAGATAACACTCATGAAATGATGTGAACACCCTCATCTAAATGGAAAGGGAAGATGAGGATGATGGAGTAGGATTTTTGCTCTCATTTGTTTTCATATTCTCACTCACTTTCATCACTTAAATCAAAACAAGAAAGGTTTTCATGAAGAACTCAAGTAAGAAGAAGATGAATGAATAATGAATTGTTAAACCTTTTTTGAAGAATAATGAAAGGATAATGAATTGTTAAACCTTTTTTGATGAATAATGAAAGGATAATAATGATGAATAATGCAACCATGGTCAAACTAACCCTTGTAGAGATTTTGTTTACCCCAATCAGAGCAAAGCTCTGTTCAAATTCCAAGGCGGGAGATGAAGCAACGCTTCATCTTCCCCCAATCAGAAATAAAGCTTTGCTTTGAAAAATTAAAACTTTAATGAATGAAGTAACGCTTCAGATTCTTTACGCTGCGCGCAACCCGCCACATGTCAGAAGTTGATAAGTCAGCAACGCCCAAGGCAGTGCGTCCAATCAGAGCAAGGCTCTTTAAAAAACAAAAGCAACGCTCAGTTGCGCAAGCGCTGTGCTGCGCAACAGTGTTTGCGCAACTGCGCAGACACGTGTCGCGCAGCGGTGCGCTTGCGCAACAGTGTTTGCACAACTGCGCAGACACGTGTCTGCGCAGTTGCGCAAGCACAACTGCGCAAGTTCACCGCTGCGCGACACGTGTCTGCGCAGTTGCGCAAACACTGTTGCGCAAGTGCACCGTTGAGCGACATGTGTCTGCGCAGTTGCGCAAGCTCAGCTGCGCAAGCGCTTCATTGCGCGACACGTGTCTGCGCAGCTGCGCAAGCGTCTCACTGCGCGACACGTGTCACGCGCTGGTGAGTTACGCAAAAACAGAATGAAAATTTAAGGAAATTTTTTCTGTTCTTGTTAAAACAAGAAGATTTTCTTGTATAAGGCAGGGGCCTTTGGATCAAAGATCCAACGGTGGGGAAAAATCCCCAAATCACTCAGAAAAGATTTATGTAACAAATTTAACTAATTTATGAGCACTATAAAAAGGACTCCAGACCTCATTTCAAAAGAATCAAGATCTACAAAAAAACAGAGAGAAGAGAATTCTGAAGACCCCTTTTAAAAAAAAAGGTAAAAACCTTTAAAATAAGAGAAAATTCTCTCAGGAATAGATCATGGATCTAAGAACAAGATCAGGGATCTTCAATAAATAAATAAATAAAAATAATAAAAAAATAGTGCCTTGCACTTGCTATGAACCTTTGGTTCTCTGGAACAAGAAAAAACTTGTTTTATCTTCTTTGATCTAAATTTAGATCAAGAGATTAAAAAGTGCTCTGCACTTCTTTTCTTGAATCTAAAAGATTCTTGGTGCTTTGCACAAACGCAATGCATTACTTGAAGGGCCAGGCCCAAATCAAAAAGACCTAGCAGGCCTAAAAAAAAAGGGGCAGACCCCAAAACAAATTGATGCTCTGCATCCTTTCTGGGCAAAGCCCAAATAAAAATAAAAAGAAATGCAAAAGCAATGTTGGACATTTTCAACTGGACTTAGCCCAATCGTGGCCATAAGTCCTTAAATTAAATTGACTGAGCAAAATGGCTCTCCTAAATCAATCTACATCCGGTTCGAGGGTACATCTCCGAACTCCTTTGACATCCATCGTTGTAATTCCTCAACGACGTCAAAGAGGCGACGGGTCCCAACGGCCACACACCCATATGGACTACGGGGTCCTTAAACCATGGACCGAAACGTCCCTAAACTAATATTGGACCGAAACGTCCCTAAACTAATATTGGACCATCACGTCCTTAAACTGGCGATGGAACACCATGTCCCTAAACTGGCACAATAGAGCCCAAATGCTCTTTTGTCGGATCTAAACGATCCCGTTAAGTCGATCTTAGTCTCAAACTGGACTAACGTATCCTTAACAACCGTTTAAGATGGTCTTAGCCCCAAACACGGCTAACGTATCCTTAAACACTCAAATGGACTACAAAAACCTAAATCAACTTCGGTTCGAGGGTACATCTCTGAACTCCTCTGACACTTGTCGTTGTAATCCTTCAACGAAGTTGGAGAGGTGATGAGTCCCGACGGCCATATATTAAATGAATCACGTTTAAGTTGATCTTAGCCTCAACGAGGCTAACGTATCCTTAAACTAAAAATACCAAACCCAAATCTAAGTAAATACGGATTTGGACTAGTCCACGCCCTACGGACGACGACATAACTCGGTCTCCGTAAACAATCCACGGGCAACAAAACATAAAATAGACACACACGACACGAAGTGACCATCTGGAGAAGGAGAAAGTTGTTACCGCGATGCGGTAGCGTAATTAACTGCAGGGGCTTGCGCCTACAGGGAAGAGCGTCCCCACAATCAAAAACCCCTCAAGCGAGGGGGAATCTGACGAAGTCTGCTACATCGGTCGCATCCGCTTAAACCTTCGATACATGGTGCCATAAATCAACTTGGCATCTTCGGAGAGGTGGACGGATAGCACCAATTAGCGTCTACCCCGAATCTCAGGCAAGGCATTCTATGTCTCGGCCGTCATTCGGAGGGGAACAGATTCTGGCATGCCCGGTGGGACCTCTTCCTCTTTCCACTCCACACTTCGTGTGTCGTGTTCGCGAACAAATCACGGTTTGCTGTGATTGCCTGTGGATTCAAGGTACTTAGATTTGGTGTCTTGCTCCGTGCAGAAAACAGAAGATCAATGGCTTCGAACTGCATCGCCTTCAGCAACAACTCTCGATCCGTCATTACTGGAGGAGTGACTTATGGGCCCCAAGCGGCCTCCCTTTTCAAAATGCCGGTGGAGCAGGTGGCTCAAGCCACCACTAGACTATTTTTTGGGACCATGCTCCCACCAATGAGCTTCAACGCCCCAATGACATTGCAAGAAGCTCCAAAGAAGTCGATTTTCGATCGACTTACCACTGCCGCGACCCCTCTCAATAGGTCGCCCAACTCCACTGCTTCAGGTTTTAATGGATTAGGCCAGAGCTCCATCGGGCCCATGAAGAAGCCTGCCATCCCAGAAGGCGTTATCCCGAAGCGGATAGCTATCCCAGCTCCCGTTCTTGGCGAAGTCACCAAGGTTGCTTCCCATGTTCGGAAGCCCGCTTCTGACAGGTTGGCCGTCCCCGTTCAACGGACGTCGATCTTTAAAATGCTGGTACCAGCATATTCTGACCAACACAGGGGGCATGAGGAGGTCACCCCTATATCTGAAACAATTCCATCAGCACGACATGCTCGACGTCACTACTGGCGCCGAGTTAGGAAGGCTGGGGGCAACTCCCCCTCTGGACTTACTCGTCCAACTCTAATGGTTGGGATCGATACTGCTGTTCCAACCAAGAACAGCTTTGAACTGCTCAACAAGGTGCGCAGAAACTCTCCTACTGCGATGTTGAAACGAACTCCTTCACCTGTGGAGAATACTCCAGAGAAGAAGTTAGAGCAGCCCCCTCAACGGCTGTCCTCTAAAATTTACAAAGTCTGGCGATGGGTCTAAGAGTCGGTGTCGATCAAGACTGCCTCCGACGACAGAAAAAGATGAAGGTTCGGCAGGGGAAGGATTACTCTGTCAAACCACAAAAAGCAAAAGCTACTTGGGTGCCCACTACAACGGCTCCCTTAACTCTAATCACTCAAAAAAGGAGGCCGCAAAAAGCCCCTGTGTCTTCGGCAAATCGCAAAGACACCGAACACAAACGCCCCAAGTCTAGGGGCATGGTGGTGCACACTGTTTATATGGCTTCTGGAAAGGAGGAAAGCCGCACTTCTACGGGCCACCGACCGCTCACCCGATCCGTGACGAAAGCCCAGGAGCAACAGCAAAAGCTTCAGGAAATGATGACTACAATGGCTGCACTCACTGAGCCAAAAGAAAGCTCTGAAACGTCTTCGGATGAGCGTCAAGAACAAGAAACTGACGCTGACTTTTTACGCAGAGTCCTCGAAAAGAGGGACAAAGAAGCTGCAGAGCAGGCGGCAAACATAAAACAGATGGCGCTCCTCTTCAAAGATATGGTAGGGATGATGTTACAGCCGGACCCTCCTGCTGAAGATCCTCCGATCGTCCTTGAAGACGACAGGGGAGAAACGTCAAATCCTCCACCGGCTCTATCAACAGCTAAGGAGGAGGCAATCTCTAAAGTCGACCTAGATGAATATATAGCTCAGCAGATCCGGGTTCATCAGGTGAATGAAGCGGCTGGGCAAATTGTTAGAACCGGACGACCGTATCCGAGCTGGTATGACCAAATCAATTACCCGCCAGGATATACGATCCCTAAATTCCACGTATATAAAGGGACAGGGAATCCGTATCAGCATGTCGCTCAATTCAGGGCCTTATGCGGCAATACTGGAGGTGATGACAAATTGTTGCTACGTCAATTCGTCGGCAGCTTAGCAGAAACAGCCTTTGAATGGTATTCGGAGCTACCTAACGACTCTGTCAAAACATTTGCAGAGATGGAACTGCTTTTTACACAAAGATTCGCAAGTGCTAGTGAACGCACCCCGATTACAGCACTGATAAATGCCAGGATGGCGAAACGTGGGTCCAATACGCAATACGATGGCGGAACCTATGGTCGAAATGCGAACAACGCATAGAAGAGGCACCTGCGGTAGGCATGTTTGTGGGCACTCTCGATCCGCAGGCGACCATCTCACAATTCATGATGTTCTTCAGGCCGACCACCTTCCAGGCCTTGATTGACAAATTAGCCCAAATGGACCAGATGGGCCATAGGCCTTCTTCTTCAAAGACAGAGCCTTGGAATGAAAAGGGCAAAAGGAAGGCAACCTTCGTTGCCAATACTCAACAACGGTCGAACAACTCAAAGCCGGTCGCTCGCCAAAACAACGTGCGTCCACGCCCATCCCTCGAAGAGAGGCTAGGACGTCCTTACTCGTTTCCTCAGAATAAAATGAGAAGACTGTTCGAGCTGGCAGTGCTCAACAGACTCATTAATCTGCCGAATCCAAAACGTCTGTCGCAGCCAGGCGATCTTAATAATCCCAATTATTGCCCTTACCACCAAACGGTAAGTCACTCGATTGAGGATTGTTTCGTCTTTAAGGGATGGATCGAGGATCAATACCTGCAGGGCAAGTTCACGCTGTCTGAAAGCTGGAAGGTAAACCCCCCACAGTCGCACTCTCCAAAGAAGACGGACACGCCGGGGGCAACTTGTTCTTTCGTCGAGGATGAAAACGATGGAGAAAACTTATCGGATGAATCCGAAGACTACGTAGCGACATTTCATGTGATTTCTCATTCACTGACGGATGATGAGGAGGATCCTTGCGCTGAGAAATCAATGGCGGACCCTGAAACAGAAATTCCGCGGCCGTCAGACAAGTTGATCGATGCCTTCCTAAATGAAATTCGTCTGAAAGCAAAAGCCAATCAAGAGCATGAAATAGCCATACTGGAAAGAACCAAGGTATTCCCGTCAAATCAAAAGCCATACACTGCGGGTAAAAACAAATTCAAGATGAGGAAACGGTTCGCCAAAGCTCTATCAGTAGGAATGAAGCTACCGCCCTCTGAAGAAAATTCTTTCTCTGAGATAGAGATGCACCCTAACTTCTGTTTATATCATCAGAAGATCATACATCCTACCGAAGACTGCGAATCCTTTAACTTTTGGTGGCAAGAGTATGTCGCTCAAAAGCGACACTTCGACAGGACAAAGTGTGAAGCTTGTGGACATCGGAAAAATGCGATAGATGAGCGCAAAAGAGCCGCCGCCGACTGTCATATAGCCGACTTCAAGGGATCACAAATTATCACCTTTGGAAGCGACTCTGACGAAGAAGCTACCCCCAAATCTTCCCTCGGGGAATCTATTTCAAAAATAAAGGAATTGAGAAGCTGCGAGAACGTTCAACCGTGCAATCGCATGCTACTAGGAAAAAATTTCGGCCCCGTAAACAAAGGATCGAACAAAAAGGATAAAGGAAAAAGAAAAACGGCCCTCATCGCCAGCACTCAACAACAATCAGGTGACCCTAGGCCGGTTGCTCTCCAAAGCAACAAGCGGCAACCCCTCCAGGAAAAGTTGAAACGTCCTTACTCGTTTCCGCAAGATAAAACAAGGGGACTGTTCGAGCTGGCAGTGTGCGACAGACTCATCAATCTGCCGAGTCCAAAATGTCCGTTTCGGCCAGGCGATATTAATAATCCTAATTATTGCCCTTACCACCAAACAGTAGGTCACCTGATCGAGGACTGCTACGTCTTCAAAAACTGGGTTGAAGACCAATACCAACAGGGCAAGTTTGCGCTGTCTGAAAACTGGAAGGTGAGTCCGCCACAACCGCACGCTCCGAAGAAGATGGATACGCCGGGGGCATCATGTTCATTCATGGAGAAGGACTCATAGACCGAAAAGTCAATAAAACAGATATTCGCCTCAAATACGGCGACAACGGACCGAAACGTCCTTAAACTAACAACGGACTGAGATGTCCTTAAACTAATGATGGACCGCAATGTCCTAAAACTTGCAAATGACCGAAATGTTTTTAAACTACTACCGCAGCATTCTCAGGCTGACGAGAATATAAAAAAAACGGTATGTCCATAAGCAAAACGGGCATGGAGGAAAACCCGAAAGGGCTTCGTGAGTAAAAACAGCAGGGCTACCGGCGAGTGTTCGTGAAAACCCGAAAGGGCGCGACCTCGTTAAAAAAAAAAAAGAAAAAAAAAGAAAAATAAATAAAAATAAAAAGAATAAAAAAACAGTATGTCCATAAGCAAAATGGGCACGGATGAAAACCCGAAAGGGCTCCGTGAGTAAAAACAGCAGGGCTACCGGCGAGTGTTTGTGAAAACCTGAAAGGGCGCAACCTCATTAAGAAACACTTATAGGGTCCTCTCGACCCTGTAAGGAGAAACCACCTGCGTGAGATCCTTACGACTCACAAAGGAACAACACACTTAGGGATCCCCACGATTCCGAAGGACAAAATACACTTGCGAGATCCTCACGACTCATAAGAAGAACTCTCTTGTGGGACCCTTACGGCTCATAAGATTTGAAAGTCTTAAGTTGCAGAAACCTTAACCTGTTCTTAAGCAGCCACCACAACCTTCGATATTACCCTACAAGCGGCTCATAATGACCCTTGTATACAATCCACGGGCACGAATAAATATTTCCCTAACAAAGTCCCATCCGTGACTAGGGATATGCTTGTACAGCAAACAACACTTGTAAGTCCTCTCGACTTATAAGGAGAAAACCCTTTTGTAAGATCCTTACGACTTACAAGAGAACATGCACTTAGGAATCCTCACGATTCCCAAGGAGAAAACACACCTACAAGATCCTCACGACTTGTAGGGAGAAATACCTTTGTGAGACCCTTACGGCTCATGAAGTCAAAAGCCTTAGCCGACAGGACCCTTAATCCTGTTTACTAAGCCACCTTTGTTCGGGATCGACAGAGGCAAATGATGATTCGCTCCTGGCAATATTCCAGTTGTAGCGATGCTGATGCCTAAATCGGTATCAAATTCCAAGTCCTTTCATGGCAAATGATGATTCGGTCCTGGCAATATCCCAGTTGCAGCGATGCCGATGCCTAAACCGGTATCAAATTTCAAGTCCTTTCACGGCAAATGATGATTCGCTCCTGGTAATATTCCAATCGCAGCGATGCTGATGCCAAGATTGGTATCAGATCCCAAATCCCCTACTCACAAAAAAAAAAATCAGCGAGCCAAAAAAAAATGCATACGAAATAGCCGAAATGATGGGGCAACTTGCAAACAAAATCAGCAAGTAAAAATATATGCATACGAAATAGCCGAAATGATTCGGCAACTCGCAATAAAAAAACAGCGAGTAAAAATAAAATAAATAGCCGAAATGATTGGGCACCGCGAAAAATAGCCGAAATGATTGGGCAATCGCGACCTTCGCGATATAAAAGCTGAAATGATAAAGCATCGCGGAAATAAAATAATAATATGAAAATGAATCAAACTTTTGCCCTACAGGTGAGATCACATCGATCCCTGTATACAATCCAGGGGCACAAACAAAGAGGGAACCATACCTTCCCAACATGCTCTGCCAGAAAGCGAAGCCAAATCTCGACGGTTCATAGACAACCCAAAGACAACCTCGACATCTGTCGCAATATCCCAGACATAATATCAACAGACAAAGCAAAAGGAAGATCCCGAGCTTCAGGGTCTCAATGGCTACATCTACAGCCTGGAGACCAACAACGGCGTGCCTCCTCATTCCAGCAGGATACAGATGTTACACCATCAAGCGGAGCGATGGCAAAATCCCAGCTCCACCTCAGCATTTGTTTCAATACACCAGACGCAGTGTGAGCAAATGAAGCGAAGGCCAAATTCCTAGCTTCAAGGTCTTAACGACAAGTCATATAAAGCCCGAAAGACCACCGGAGATCATCTCACATGGAGTGGTCACCTCCTCGACGTTCGTTTCGATACAGCAGACGAGTTGTCGCCCCAGCGTTCTTCCTCCAGCAGGGATTCGGACGTGACAAAGCAAGCGAAGCGAAGGCCACATTCCTAGCTTCAACGTCTTTACGGTAACTCACATAAAACCGGAAAGACAATCGGAGATCATCTCGCACCAGCACAGAGTGGTCACCACCTTGACGTTCGTCTCGATACAGCAGACGAAATGTTAACCCCAGCGTTCGTCCTCCAACAGGATTTGGACACACCAAAGAAAACGAAGCGAAGGCCACATTCCTAGCTTCGACGTCTTGACGATAACTCATATAAAACCGGAAAGACAACCGGAGATCATCTCGCACCAGAACAGAATGGTCACCACATCGACGTCCGTCTCAATACAGCAGACGAGATGTCACCCCAACGTTCGTCTCGACACAGCAGACGCAACGCCATTAAACGAATGGAGCCATGGAAAAATCCCTAGTTCCAAACCTCGACGGTTCACCAGCAACCTAGAGACAACCTCGACGTCCGTCTCGATACAGTAGACGAGATGTCACCCCAACGTTCGTCTCGACACAGCAGGCGCAACGTCATTAAACGAATGGAGCCACGGCAAAATCCCTAGTTCCAAACCTCGGCGGTTCACCAGCAACCTAGAGACAACCTCAACATCCGTCTCGATACAGTAGACGAGATGTCACCCCAACGCTCGTCTCAACACAGCAGGCGCAATGTCATCAAACAAACGGAGCCACGGCAAAATCCCTAGTTCCCACCTTGACATTCATCTCGATACAGAGGACGCAATGCCAGCAAACGAAGCGAAGGCCAAATTCCTAGCTTCAGGATCTTAACGGCAAGTCATATAAATCCTAAAAGACTATCGGATATCATCCCACACCAGCGCGGAGTGGTTATGACTCATCGGGGCTCTCCAAAATGAGCCTAACCTCAAGTAAAAAGCGGCATGGCAAATTCCTAGCGTTTGCTCTTCCGACGGTCAAACTGCCAAGGAGGATTGCTTGAAGACGTCTTGTCCAGCCCCCGAAGGGATCAGAGACATGGCAGTCGCAGGGCTACTCGAACAGCATGATTGCCTATCGAGGACTATATCAGCTTATGCGACGGTACGATGGCCAAAACCCTAAGTACCACCAACCTTAACGGGCTTCTTTCGTAAAGAGCAGAGGTTAAATGCGACGTTAAGATGTTCTTGCGAGAAACGTTCGATTCGTCTCGACTTGTGAAAAATTGTTGAGACGGCTCGACTCGTGAGATAAAGCCTTAGGCAGTGGGCATTAAAGAAGCCCGTTTCCTAAGCATTGGGACCCTGCCAGTTGGCCCAAAACGGTCTCTTGCATACCATCCACGGGTCTCACTCTCCAACGTCGAACTTCGACAAGGAGGGAAACAACCACTTACAAGTCCTCTCGACTCGTAAGAGGGAAAAATTCTCTTGTAGGATCCTTACGACTTACAAGAGAAAACCACACTTAGGAATCCTCACGATTCCTAAGGAGAAAAACCCACCTACGAGATCCTCTCGATCCGTAGGGAGAAAAGTCTCTATAAGACCCTCACGGCTCATAGAGTTGAAAAGTCTTAGGCAGCAGATCTGAACCTGCGGCCTAAGCCCTCGCTATTGTAAGTCCACGTTGCGACCCCCGGTTCTTACGGGGAGGCGGAAACGGTATAAAAATCAAATTTTTAGCGCATGGGGCAACATTGACTAACAAAGTCGGGATCTTTTCTAAACTAAACTAGCAAACAAGCTAAAGAGAGTTAGCTACTCAGATGAAAAGTTATACCTAACTTGAACTCCTTCTTCTTGAAAACTTGTAGAGGTTGATGGTTCTTCCTCGTTACCTTCTTTCGTCAAAGATGGATCCACCTGAGGGTTCAACCTTCGGGCTCTTTCTCGAACTTGGAGAGAACTAGAATCTTCGGCTTGCTAAACCTTTGATCCTAGAGTGAGTAGAGAGTGTCTAAGGGGTGTTTATCTTTCAAGGAGAGGGATTCTCAACACATGAGAAGGATTCTCCTTGAGCTAGAGGAAGAAGAAGATGAAGTGAGGAGAGAGAAGCTAAATGATAGAATGAGCTATCTTTTTCTTTCTTGCAACCATATCACAAAAGAAAAAGAATTATCAAATTAATAATAATAATGAAAATGAAATAGTTGATGGAAGGTTTAGGAATGACCATTATCATTTCAAACATTAAATGGTTTTGCAAGAATCAAAAAGCATCTTTCTTTTGTAATGATGATGGTCAAAACTTCAACCATGGTCAACAAGTCAACCATGGTCAACTAGTCAACAAAATCCAACCATGACACAATTTCATTTTATTAATATTATTAATTGATATAACATAAATCCATTAGGGTTTGGAAAAAAGACGACTGTCAACTGTGCATACGCACCCGTTCCGAAACCCTAATGAAAGTCCTCTTCCTCCTCCTCAAACAACTGTGCATACACACCTGCATTCTTGTTCCGAGGAACATGAATACTGAGAGATAAAAGCAACCCCAAAACATATACCAGTATCTGGCTCAAACCAGAGCCTACTAGTAATATCCGTCCGGACTCTAAACGTGCACAAGTGCGCGGATGAGAACGAACCCTGTCGCAAAACCATGCGACCTCTACTCTGTTTTGCCCAGAGGCGAATACCCTCTGTGTGGGACTCTAAAGACTCGACACTACGCTGGCAGTGGGTTTAACCACAGACCGCAAGCGGCACTAGCTGTGCGTAACGGTCCCCAGGTAGATGCCGACAAGAAGGCTGACGAGGTGAAACCCCATCTGAACTCCTACTGAGTCTGAATGTGACAGTCTCCGTACAGTCCGGTCTGTTCGTCTAATACATCGCATGTCGGGCCTAGGGGGCGGTAAAATGTCAGTCCCCTAATAGCTGTACAAGTCGTGTCGGAGTGAAGCCCAAAACACCCTGAGATAACACTGGAAGCCTACCAGTATATCTCGCTTTCCCTGGCCAGGGACTACTCGTGTAATGGCTCTCCTAGACACAGCACGATGTCAACCCCCAATACCGGGAGAGACGAATCATGTCTAACCGTCACTGCCTCCAAGTGCTTCGGGACTGTACCCAACTACTACCCGTTTGCACGACTCCTTTGAGCCGTGGTAGGGTAGTAATCAAAGTACAGTGGGAACACACTCGAGGCGAAGTGACAGTGTCAAGTCAGCGGACTAAGCTGTACTCATGTCACCTGGGAGCTGATAACTGACGATAGGTGTAATACCAACCTGTCAGTTCCTGACGAGTCCTGTCCAGTGTACTCGTAACCCAACGAGCACCCGTATACTATCTCCAGTACGACGTACTGATGGCTGTGGGACAGACCATCTCCCACACTGGGATGAGAAGCGCATACGCTAGTCTACTCCGGAGTATCGATGCCCTGTCTCGACAGTCCTGCGACTAGGGACCTGTATAAGGATGTGCTTATAGATTACCCAGCCCCCACTAGTGTGACTGCCATCACAACGCTGGTAATCAAGCAAAGATCCTAAGGGCTCCACTAATGCGTATAAGTGATATACTGAAATAAACACAAGTACACATTGAAGTAGAAACAAACCAAGTAGCATACTACTATATTGAGCAAGATTGTTTATACAAGGTGAATAGCCCCGTTGTTGTCGCAATGCAGAGGTATTGGGTCAACAATGGACGGAACCACCTGAAGTTCTTTCAAGAACTTCCTCATCCAGACAGCTTCTTTTGCGGCATCAGATGCAGCGATATATTCCTCTTCCATAGTCGAGTCTGCAACGGTTTCCTGTTTGGAGCTCTTCCAACACACCGCCCCTCCATTGAGGGTAAAGACGAAACCCGACATGGACTTGGAATCATCCTTGTCACTCTGGAAGCTGGAGTCAGCAAAGGCCTCGATCTGGAGGTCTTTTCCGCCATACACCAAGAACATCTCCTTAGTCCTTCTTAGGTACTTGAGAATGTTCTTTACCGCTATCCAGTGTTTCTCCCCAGGGTTTGACTGATACCGGCTTACCACACTCAGTGCATAAGCTACATCCGGTCTGGTACACAACATCGCATACATTATAGAGCCTATCGCAGAAGCGTAGGGTATAATAGACATGCGATCCCTCTCCAAATCAGTCTTGGGAGACATCTCTTTAGAGAGGGTGATCCCGTGACAAGCCGGTAGGTTACCGTGCTTGGAATCTTCCATACTGAATCTTTTCACTATGGTGTCGATGTACCTGGACTGAGAAAGTCCTAATATCCTCTTGGATCTATCACGATGGATCCGGATCCCCAGGATGTATGAGGCATCACCCAGGTCTTTCATGGAGAACCTGTGCGACAAGAACCCTTTGACAGATTGTAGCATAGGAATGTCATTTCCTATTAAAAGAATGTCATCCATGTATAAAACGAGGAATACTACAGTTCTCGCTACAAATCTACTATAGATGCATGGTTCATTTGGATTTTTGATAAAGCCAAATTCCTTGACCGTCTCATCAAAGCAGATGTTCCAACTCCGCGATGCCTGCTTTAGTCCATAGATGGACTTAAGCAACTTGCACACCTTTCCGCTGCTCCCACTCTGAATGAAACCCTCTGGCTGATCCATATAGACACACTCCTCTAAATTTCCATTTAGAAAAGCGGTCTTTACGTCCATCTGCCAAATCTCATAATCGTGGAAGGCAGCAATGGCAAGAAGGATCCGAATGGATTTCAGCATAGCCACTGGTGAAAAGGTTTCGTCATAGTCCAAACCAGGTCTTTGATGGAAACCCTTTGCTACAAGTCTAGCTTTATAGGTCTCAACCTGTCCATCTACACCAATCTTCCTTTTGAAGATCCACATGCATCCTACGGGTTTTACCCCGTCTGGAGCAATGTCCGACGTCCATACTTTGCTGGTGTACATGGACTCCATTTCGGTCCGCATTGCATCCAGCTATTTTACCGAGTCAACGCTCTGAACGGCCTGCTGGAAGCTAGTAGGCTCATCATAATCTATGATGCAATCCTCTCTATCCCCGTCTATGAGAAAATCGTAGTATCTCTCGGGCGGATGAGACTGCCTACTACTCCTGCGGAGCGGCGTAGGAATGTCCTGTTCTTTTGAACTTACTGGCCCTTCCAAGCTTTCAGTAATAGCTTGTGGTTCTGGAATTTCTTCCAGTTCTATTGCGTTCCCACTTATCTGGGTTTCCAAAAACTCAGTTTCTAAGAAGCGGGCATGTTGAGAAAAAAAAACTTTTTGTTCCTCAGCGGAATAGAACAGATACCTCCTGGAGTTCTTTGGGTATCCCACAAACTTACACTGTACTGAACGTGCCTCGAGCTTGTCCGCATGCTGCTTTTTTACAAAAGCTGGACATCCCCATATCTTAAGGTACTTAAGACAGGGTTTCTTCCCACTCCACATCTGATATGGAGTGGTAGGCACAATCTTGGTGGGAGCCTTGTTCAAGAGATATGCAGCTGCTTCTAGTGCATAGCCCCAGAAAGATCGCGGTAACTCAGCCTTACTCATCATGGAACGAACCATATCCAATAGGGTTCGATTCCTCCTTTCCGATACACCGTTATGTTGCGGAGTGTATGGAGGAGTACGCTGAGAGAGAATTCCATTCTCTTTTAAATAGTCCAGGAACTCGGCACTCAAGTATTCACCACCTCGATCCGATCTTAGAATCTTAATACTTTTGCCTGTTTGGTTTTCAACTTCATTCTTGTAATCCCGAAATTTCTCAAAGGCCTCGGATTTGTGCTTCATTAAGAAGACATGTCCATACCTAGAGAAATCGTCTGTGAAAGTAATGAAGTATGAATAACCGCTTCACGCATGTGTAGACATTGGACCACACACGTCACTGTGTATGAGTCCCAAGAGCTCGCTCGCTCTTTCTCCGTGTCCAGTGAACGGAGTCTTTGTCATCTTTCCCATGAGACAAGATTCACAAGTGGCATAAGACTGATACTCGAACGGATCCAAGTATCCTTCTTTATGTAACTTAGTCAACCGTGTCTCATTGATGTGACCCAGTCTACAATGCCATAAGAAAGCCTGATTGATATCTGGAGACTTTCTTATGTGTGTATCCTGGACATTGAAAATCTGTGGTTGGTTTAACACGTATATACCATTGCTCAGTGTACCTGACCCAATCAGAACTTGATTAAGGTGAATGTTTACAACATTACTTACAAACGCAAATTCATAACCTTCTTTAGAAACCAAAGATACAGAAATGATATTACAAGTTGCGTTGGGTACAAAAAAAACAATTACGCAAAACCAAAACATGCCCATCGGACATTCCCAGGTGATAGTCCCCCACGGCTTTAGCATCCATGCTAGCTCCGTTCGCAACTCTGAGGGTCATGTCACCTGCCTTCAAAAACCTACGGTTTCTCAACGCCTGCAAAGAATTACAGATATGAGATCCTGATCCGGTATCCAATACCCAGGAAGTAGAGTTTATCGATAGACAGTTTTCAATAACATACACACCTGAAGCTGAAGCCGCAACCTGCTTCAGTTCCTGTGTCCTGGCTTTCCAAGCCCTGCAATCTTTCTTCCAGTGTCCACTTTTATGACAATAGAAGCATTCTTCTTTACCCACAAGCTTCCCCGCTATCATTGTTGCCTTTTCTTTTCCCTTCGTACCCGCTTTACTAACACCGCCCCTTGGTTTGGCGGGGGCTTTCTTCCTCTTTCCCTTGGCTTTCACCTTGAACCTAGGGGAAGAAGATCCTCCTACAAACAAAGCGGGTGTTTCCCTACCTTTCTGTACGGTGCCCTCTGCGCTCCTCAGCATGTTGAGGAGTTCTGAAAGTTCAACTTCTTTTTCTTGTAAGTTGAAGTTCAGTATAAACTGGGTGTAAGTGGATGGAAGGGACTGGAGAATTAAATCCGTATAGAGTTCACTTTCCAACGTGGTCCCAAGTTCCGCGAGCTCCTCAATGTAGCCAATCATCTTAAGCACGTGGTCCTCTACCGATGATCCGACGGCCAACTTTGCCGAAAATAACTTCTTCGACACTTCGTATCTTGCGATACGAGACTGCTCTCCAAACAGTTCTTTTGTATGAAGAAATATGGATTCCAAATCCATATTCTCATGCCTCCTCTGATGTTCGTTGTCCATAGAGGCAAGTACGAGGCACTTGGCCTTCGCGCAATCAATCTCCCAAGTCTTACGGATTTCCTTATCCGCGACGCTGGAGGTGGGACCTGGGACGGGGGGAGCTTTGGTGGTAAGAAGATACCCCAGCTTGCCATTTTGATATTCCTGAGCCAATCTTTGTAGTTTGGCCCTGTCAGTATGTTTTTATCTAGAAGTAACTTAAGTCCAGTCATGTCGATTGATCGCTGCAATTAGGAGGGAGAGAAGAAACACTTTAGCACGATTCTCTTGCAAGTTTAGAATGGTTTTTAGTTTTTCTAAACAGGATGGCTCCCACTGTCTCTCGAATCCCTCCTCAAACCATAAAGGAAGAACTAGTCGGGATCAATCCTACCGCACAATACTTGCTTAACCGTTCAGCCAGGCCAGTGTTGGTACTTCGAGGGAGGTTTTCCAACGCTTTCGCGAAGTTCCTTAATTAAATAACCTCTTTTCCCTGGGGGCATAGCCCCGCTAACACCTTTCTAGGCACTTACTAGGTTTATAGCATTGATCGTTTAGTGAGAAATTTCCCGAGGAGTAGCATATACTCACAGTAGGATCGGGATCCAAATATCATCGCGTGACGAAACTGAAGGAATCCTACCAGAATCACCACACTCCAAATGGTATGCAAATCTAGCAAGTTTCAGTACTTATGAAACTCCCGATGTGGATTTTTGCCCCATGCTCTTATGACCTTGACGAAGGTCAACAAATCATAAGTCACATGTCAAGTTCTGCCCGTCATTTTCCAGGTTAATTTGAACCCACCCGTATATACCCTTGACGAAGGTCAACAAGGCAATACGACTGTCCTAAACCAACGCATCTATCTATGCTACATATGAACACCCAACAGCTACCAATCTATATGCCTTGACGAAGGTCAACAAACATAGCTTGAATACTGTTGAATATTCATACGAAACAACGGAGGGCTACGAATGGTTTTGGCGAAACCGTGAACGTAGTGAACTTGATATAATCGATGGAACGAGATAGCTTTTTAGAAGGAGTGGCTCAATCTCCACATTTAAAAGTTAGTTTTGAAAAGAACCGAGTGGTTTTTCGAAAGTGTTCCAACGACTTTAACTTGGTTTATTATCTTGCATTAGTTCTTTTAATGCGTGATATTCTTGCATTAGTTCTTTTAATGCGTCCCATCATTTAATCCTACCATTGCAGAAAACAACCAAAATATGACGTACGCTTATGCTATTCGCATTCGCCACGGGGCCCCGTCATCACCCGTTAGGTTACTTAACTAACGACAGAGCGGGGGCTGGGCTAGCACGGTTGTAAAACATAAGCAACGCCTAAATAGTTATAAATATAACAATGATAGACATTACAGATCACAGATGAATACATTGGATATACTCGGAATCCGCAATCCGTTCGAGCCTGCAACGAAAAGCGGATTACACGGTCGCGGTGAATAGCCAATACCCCACCCAAGACCCCTACGGGTGCGGCAAACTACCCGCCAAGTACTCGACAGTTTGTGCACCCCTCCATGGGTCTATCCTAGGAGCAAAAACAGTAAAAAGAATTATATAATGACGGCTACAACCCCGACCCGGTTGTGCGGCCAAACAAATAATAATATTACATCAATTTACATGTTACAAATGAATGAAAGAAAAACAAAAGCTCATCTCACATCCACCCCGGCTATTCACCCGCGACAGTCCAACACATTCATATACACATTCCAAAATCAAACACAGATCACAGAGATGTATAACCCCGACTAATCAACGTATAGCGATTAGCCGACGTTCAATACATACAAACATCACAGATATAACCAATATAGTCCAAGTGTAGTGAAGTTCGGAAAAAAATACGGAATTATAGGCCCCCAAAAATAAATTTCTATTCTGGAAAATCTGGGCACATATAATATATCTGAAAAATCCCAAAACCCTACCAGAAGAACACTGCACAAAACCCGATCACGAGAGGACCCTAAAGGGCGGCGGTTCCCCGGCAAATGCATACCTATTGCCGCGGAACCGCGGCGGTTTGAAGGAATCAGGGGATCGTTTTTCTTGGGTATTCTCACAAAACCCTGAGCCGAATTTAGGTGTATAACAAATTTTGTTTTGACCAGAAAAAATTTTAACAGAAACTAGGGTTTTTGAAAAGTTTGGTTTTTGGATTTTTCGGTTCCGAACTTCGTTACACTTCACTACCAAGCCAATTTAAGTATAGTTAGGCTCTGATACAACTGTAAGTCCACGTTGCGACCCCCGGTTCTTACGGGGAGGCGGAAACGGTATAAAAATCAAATTTTTAGCGCATGGGGCAACATGGACTAACAAAGTCGGGATCTTTTCTAAACTAAACTAGCAAACAAGCTAAAGAGAGTTAGCTACTCGGATGAAAAGTTATACCTAACTTGAACACCTTCTTCTTGAAAACTTGTAGAGGTTGATGGTTCTTCCTCATTACCTTCTTCCGACAAAGATGGATCCACCTGAGGGTTCAACCTTCGGGCTCTTTCTCGAACTTGGAGAGAACTAGAATCTTCGGATTGCTAAACCTTTGATCCTAGAGTGAGTAGAGAGTGTCTAAGGGGTGTTTATCTTTCAAGGAGAGGGATTCTCAACACATGAGAAGGATTCTTCTTGAGCTAGAGGAAGAAGAAGATGAAGTGAGGAGAGAGAAGCTAAATGATAGAATGAGCTATCTTTTTCTTTCTTGCAACCATATCACAAAAGAAAAAGAATTATCAAATTAATAATAATAATGAAAATGAAATAGTTGATGGAAGGTTTAGGAATGACCATTATCATTTCAAAAATTAAATGGTTTTGCAAGAATCAAAAAGCATCTTTTTTTTGTAATGATGATGGTCAAAACTTCAACCATGGTCAACAAGTCAACCATGGTCAACTAGTCAACAAAATCCAACCATGACACAATTTCATTTTATTAATATTATTAATTGATATAACATAAATCCATTAGGGTTTGGAAAAAAGACGACTGTCAACTGTGCATACGCACCCGTTCCGAAACCCTAATGAAAGTCCTCTTCCTCCTCCTCAAACAACTGTGCATACACACCTGCATTCTTGTTCCGAGGAACATGAATACTGAGAGATAAAAGCAACCCCAAAACATATACCAGTATCTGGCTCAAACCAGAGCCTACTAGTAATATTCGTCCGGACTCTAAACGTGCACAAGTGCGCGGATGAGAACGAACCCTGTCGCAAAACCATGCGACCTCTACTCTGTTTTGCCCAGAGGCGAATACCCTCTGTGTGGGACTTTAAAGACTCGACACTACGCTGGCAGTGGGTTTAACCACAGACCGCAAGCGGCACTAGCTGTGCGTAACGGTCCCCAGGTAGATGCCGACAAGAAGGCTGACGAGGTGAAACCCCATCTGAACTCCTACTGAGTCTGAATGTGACAGTCTCCGTACAGTCCGGTCTGTTCGTCTAATACATCGCATGTCGGGCCTAGGGGGCGGTAAAACGTCAGTCCCCTAATAGCGGTACATGTCGTGTCGGAGTGAAGCCCAAAACACCCTGAGATAACACTGGAAGCCTACCAGTATATCTCGCTTGCCCTGGCCAGGGACTACTCGTGTAATGGCTCTCCTAGAAACAGCGCGATGTCAACCCCCAATACCGGGAGAGACGAATCCTGTCTAACCGTCACTGCCTCCAAGTGCTTCGGGACTGTACCCAACTACTACCCGTTTGCACGACTCCTTTGAGCCGTGGTAGGGTAGTAATCAAAGTACAGTAGGAACACACTCGAGGCGAAGTGACGGTGTCAAGTCAGCGGACTAAGCTGTACTCATGTCACCTGGGAACTGATAACTGACGATAGGTATAATACCAACCTGTCAGTTCCCGACGAGTCCTGTCCAGTGTACTCGTAACCCAACGAGCACCCGTATACTATCTCCAGTACGACGTACTGATGGCTGTGGGACAGACCATCTTCCACACTGGGATGAGAAGCGCATACGCTAGTCTACTCCGGAGTATCGATGCCCTGTCTCGACAGTCCTGTGACTAGGGACCTGTATAAGGATGTGCTTATAGATTACCCAGCCCCCACTAGTGTGACTGTCATCACAACGCTGGTAATCAAGCAAAGATCCTAAGGGCTCCACTAATGCGTATAAGTGATATACAGAAATAAACACAAGTACACATTGAAGTAGAAACAAACCAAGTAGCATACTACTATATTGAGCAAGATTGTTTATACAAGGTGAATATCCCAAGCTTCCATTAAGTAATATACAAACTAGTATGATACAGTAATGGCCTCTAGGGCATATACACTAACAGCTATCTCATGAAGAAATCAAGAAGCTTACTCTATTACCTGCTAATTGTGACGACATTCTGAGAAAGAGGAAAAGCAACAGAGAGAGCACCCGATTTACGTTTGATCAAGCGTTCAAGACGTATTCATTCATGCATGGGCAAAAAGACTCAGGACAAAAGATATATAATAAAGACAAGCTGGGATAAAAAAAATTCATTAATATTGCCCAAAATTCTTATAATCATAAAAAAGCATTGAAAGAAAAGTATTATTACAAGGGAATAACCTCAGATCCGGGGCACGGATTGAGGAATTCAAAAGTAAGGCCATCAAGAGTTCTTCTGGCCTTTCTAATTATTCTTATGCGCAGCCTCTCGCGCTCCTCTGTGTCGATATCATCGGCAAGCCCTTCCGGCCTTCGATAAGCAGCAACTATCGTCGTCTGCTGAAAGATTTGATGTAGGATGTCAATGAGACCGTCCCGCCGTTTCTTCGAGATCAGCCCCGTCAGGTACACTGAATGCACCTTGTCTTCGGCATCATCCAACACATTGAGCGGTAGGGCCTCATGAAGACCCGGAAGTGCTCTCCATATTGCTCCCAGCACAACCTTTAAGAGAGCCGAACGACGAGGAAGCAGCCAACCACAACTCGTGTTGAGGCGGCCCATGACCTCCGCACACTGGGCGTCCGTAAACTCCTGGTTCTGTTGACGGCCCTGTACACGGATATCCTCATAAGTGATGAACTCGTGCAAGCTGTATAGACGCACCGCCATAATACCCGAAGAAAACAATACAGGGAGATTAACAAACAAGAAAATACAGAAAGTTAAAAGTTAAACTCCTCGAGAGTAATGCTCTGCAGACAGGAGCGACACCAGTCAAAATCAGTTATGAAGAGAATTTGAGGAAAATTCCTTGAGAACATTGAGAGCTCCGCTCTGGAAAAAAAATGATATAATAATAATATTATTATCAAGTGCCATATAATTTGGGAGGAGCAAAGCTCTATTAATTAAGAAGATATAAGAAAAATCTTTTATAGAGCGAAGCTCTATTATTGGAACCCTAACAGGATTCTCTTGAGTTCTCTTTGGACCCCTTTAGAGCAAAGCTCTGCCAAATGAAACCCTAAATGGGTTTTCTTTAGATCAGGGATCTATGGAGAGCAAGGCTCTGTTGATGAAAATTAATCTAATTTAATTTAATCTTAATTTAAATTTTCACATAAAAAGTTTTAAAGAGTTCAACTCTTGCAGTTCTTGAAAATAAAGAGCAGGGCTCTGAGTTTTGAAAATAAAATTGTGAAGATGAAAATCATCTAAAGTACCAAAGGTCCTATTTATAGGATCAATTGCCTCTTCAACTGCCAAAAGGTGCCGCGACAGTTCGGATTCTGCCACCGTTGCGCTTGCGTTTGGAGGCCACGTAAGCGCAGCGGTGGGGGGGCATTTGTTTACCCCAATCAGAGCAAAGCTCTGTTCAAATTCCAAGGCGGGAGATGAAGAAACGCTTCATCTTCCCCCAATCAGAAATAAAGCTTTGCTTTGAAAAATTAAAACTTTAATGAATGAAGCAACGCTTCAGATTCTTTACGCTGCGCGCAATGCGCCACATGTCAGAAGTAGATAAGTCAGCAACGCCCAAGGCAGTGCGTCCAATCAGAGCAAGGCTCTTTAAAAAACAAAAGCAACGCTCAGTTGCGCAAGCGCTGTGCTGCGTGACACGTGTCTGCGCAGTTGCGCAAACACAACTGCGCAAGCGCACCGCTGCGCGACACGTGTCTGCGCAGTTGCGCAAACGCTGTTGTGCAAGCGCACCGCAGCGCGCCACGTGTCTGCGCAGTTGCGCAAGCACAACTGCGCAAGCGCACCGCAGCGCGCCACGTGTCTGCGCAGTTGCGCAAACACTGTTGCGCAAGCGCACCGCAGCGCGCCACGTGTCTGCGCAGTTGCGCAAGCACAACTGCGCAAACGCACCTCTGCGCGACACGTGTCTGCGCAGTTGCGCACACACCGTTGCGCAAGTTCACAGCTGCTCGACACGTGTCTGCGCAGTTGCGCATACACTGTTGCGCAAGTGCACCGTTGAGCGACACGTGTCTGCGCAGTTGCGCAAGCTCAGTTGCGCAAGCGCTTCACCGCGCGACACGTGTCTGCGCAGTTGCGCAATCGCAGCTGCGCAAGCGTCTCACTGCGCGACACGTGTCACGCGCTGGTGAGTTGCGCAAAAACAGAATGAAAATTTAAGGAAATTTTTTTTGTTCTTGTTAAAACAAGAAGATTTTCTTGTATAAGGCAGGGGCCTTTGGATCAAAGATCCAATGGTGGGGAAAATTCCCCAAATCACTCAGAAAAGATTTATGTAACAAATTTAACTAATTTATGAGCACTATAAAAAGGACCCCAGACCTCATTTCAAAAGAATCAAGATCTAAAAAAAAAGAGAGAAGAGAACTCTGAAGACCCCCTTTAAAAAAAAAAGGTAAAAGCCTTTAAAATAAGAGAAAATTCTCTCAGGAATAGATCATGGATCTAAGAACAAGATCAGGGATCTTCAATAAATAAATAAATAAAAATAATAAAAAATAAGTGCCTTGCACTTGCTATGAACCTTTGGTTCTCTGGAACAAGAAAAAACTTGTTTTATCTTCTTTGATCTAAATTTAGATCAAGCGATTAAAAAGTACTCTGCACTTCTTTTCTTGAATCTAAAAGATTCTTGGTGCTTTGCACAAATGCAATGCATTACTTGAAGGGCCAGGCCCAAATCAAAAAGACCTAGCAGGCCTAAAAAAAAAGGGGCAGACCCCAAAACAAATTGATGCACTGCATCCTTTCTGGCCAAAGCCCAAATAAAAATAAAAAGAAATGCAAAAGCAATGTTGGACATTTTCAACTGGACTTAGCCCAATCGTGGCCATAAGTCCTTAAATTAAATTGACTGAGCAAAATGGCTCTCCTAAATCAATCTACATCCGGTTCGAGGGTACATCTCCGAACTCCTTTGACATCCATCGTTGTAATTCCTCAACGACGTCAAAGAGGCGACGGGTCCCAACGGCCACACACCCATATAGACTACGGGGTCCTTAAACCATGGACCGAAACGTCCCTAAACTAATATTGGACCGAAACGTCCCTAAACTAATATTGGACCATCACGTCCTTAAACTGGCGATGGACCACCACGTCCCTAAACTAGCACAATAGAGCCCAAATGCTCTTTTGTCGGATCTAAACGATCCCGTTAAGTCGATCTTAGTCTCAAACTGGACTAACGTATTCTTAACAACCGTTTAAGATGTTCTTAGCCCCAAACACGGCTAACGTATCCTTAAACACTCAAATGGACTACAAAAACCTAAATCAACTTCGGTTCGAGGGTACATCTCTGAACTCCTCTGACACTTGTCGTTGTAATCCTTCAACGAAGTTGGAGAGGTGATGAATCCCAACGGCCATATATTAAATGAATCACGTTTAAGTTGATCTTAGCCTCAACGAGGCTAACGTATCCTTAAACTAAAAATACCAAACCCAAATCTAAGTAAATACAGATTTGGACTAGTCCACGCCCTACGGGCGACGACATAACTCGGTCTCCGTAAACAATCCACGGGCAACAAAACATAAAATAGACACACACGACACGAAGTGACCATCTGGAGAAGGAGAAAGTTGTTACCGCGATGCGGTAGCGTAATTAACTGCAGGGGCTTGCGCCTGCAGGGAAGAGCGTCCCCACAATCAAAAACCCCTCAAGCGAGGGGGAATCTGACGAAGTCTGCTACATCGGTCGCATCTGCTTAAACCTTCGATACATGGTGCCATAAATCAACTTGGCATCTTCGGAGAGGAGGACGGATAGCACCAATTAGCATCTTCCCCGAATCTCAAGCAAGGCATTCTATGTCTCGGCCGTCATTCGGAGGGGAACAGATTTGACTAAGGTTAAAGGTTTGGTTAGGTTAAGGAAATATCTAGCAAAATATCTTTTCCAAAACAAAAAATGAAAGCTTCTAGAAACTTCTAGAAAACAATAACCCTAATCAAACCCTAACCATGTTTAATCTCCACTAAACAAGTTGCATTAATAACCATATCATGTTACAATATTATATATCATATATATAATATTTATTGCAACAAAATAAAATAATACAATTAACATATATCACATATATATCAATGTATTACCCGAGTGAGAAAAAGAATATTTTAGTGAGCTAATATTAATTAATGTAATTTAATATATCATATATATTATTATACATTAAATTATCGAATCAATACTTGATCCGACAATCCGGCTATATCGCATATAACCGGCTAATATTTATCCGTACCGATTCATCGAATCAACACTTGATCCGATGACCCGGCTGATATCAAATATCGCGAGAATAGAATACGGTATCTCATATCGCATTATCTTCGGTCCCGCACATATCACATATGTGCCCCTACTCCGTTTTGCCTGAGCTAAGAAACCTCTGTGTAGGACTCTAAAGAATCGTCAATACGCCGGCAGTAGGTGATGATCATATCAAACACCAACAAGCTGCAAGCGGTCAGCCAAATGTAACAGCTACCCAGGTATTGAGCGCTCAGAAGATCAACAAGCAAGCCTGTAACTTCTCCCGTGAATCCAAACAGTAACACTCCCGTACAGTCCGGTCTCATCGTCTGATATGTTGCATATCTCGCCTAGGGGTGGTAAACGTCAGACCCTAGTAGCTCGATAAGTCGTGTCGATATGAGGTCTATAACAGTTCGAGAAACTACTGATAACACTTACCAGTAAATCTCAGCAACCCTGGCCAGGGATTTCCGGTTATAGCCAATCGAACACAGCACAACATCAACTCCCTATACGGAGAGAGACGAATCCCCTCCTATCGCTCATTGCCTCCATGTGATTTGGGACTGTACCCAAAAGCCACCTTTTTGCACGTCCTCAAGGACGTGGTATGATGGAAATCAAAGCATAGTGGGAATTGTTAGTGTATATGCCCTAGAGGCCATTACTGTATCATACTAGTTTGTATATTACTTAATGGAAGCTTGGGATATTCACAGTTGTATATACAATCTTGCTCGAAATGGTAGTATGCTACTTGGTTTGTCTCTGCTTTAATATGTGCATGTGTTTCTTTTAGCATATTGCAGGTATACATATTAGTAGAGCCCTTAGGATCTTTGCTTGATTACCAGCGTTGTGATGGCGCTCGCACTCGTGGGAGCTGGGTAATCTATAAGCACATCCTTATACAGGTCCCTGGTCGTTGGACTATCGAGACAGGGCATCGATACTCCGGAGTAGACCAGCGTATGCGCTTCTCATCCCAGTCTGGGAGACGGTCTGTCCCACAGCCGTTAGTACGTCGTACTTGGGATAGTATGCGGGTGCTCGTTAGGTTACGAGTACACTGGACAGGACTCGTCGGGAACTGTTGGTTGGTAATATACCTATCGTCAGTTATCAGTTCCCAGGTGACATGAGTACAGCTTAGTCCGCTGACTTGACACTGTCACTTCGCCTCGAGTGTGTTCCCACTGCACTTTGATTACTACCCTACCACGGCTCAGAGGAGTCGTGCAAACAGGTAGTTTTTGGGTGCAGTCCCGAAGCACTTGGAGGCAGTGACGGTTAGACAGGATTCGTCTCTCCCGGTATTGGGGGTTGACATCGCGCTGTGTCCAGGAGAGCCATTACACGAGTAGTCCCTGGCCAGGGCAAGCGAGATATACTGGTAGGTTTCCAGTGTTATCTCAGGGTGTTCTGGGCTACACTCCGACACGACTTGTACCGCTATTAGGGGACTGACGTTCACCGCCCCCCTAGGCCCGCCATGCGATGTATCAGACGAACAGACCGGACTGTACGGAGATTGTCACATACAGGCTCAGTAGGAGTGCAGATGGGGTTCACCTCGTCAGTCTTCTTATCGACATCTACCTGGGGACCGTTACGTACAGCTAGTGCCGCTTGCGGTCTGTGGTTAAACCCACTGCCAGCGTAGTGTCGAGTCTTTAGAGTCCCACACAGAGAGCTATTCGCCTTTAGGCAAAACGAGTAGAGGTCGCATGGTTTTGCGACAGGGTTCGTTCGCATCCGCGCACTTGTGCACGGTTGCTGTCCGGACAGTTTATACTAGCGGGCTTTGGTTTAAGCCGGATCCTAGTATATGATTTGAGATTGGTTTTTCTCATTGTGTTCGTGTTCCTCGGATCACGAATGCGGGTGCGTATGCACGGTTGCTTGAGATTGAGGGAGAGGACCTTGTTTAGGGTTAATGACTATTGTCATTTTATTAACCCTATTGTTTTTGTGTGTGTTATTGTTAATTAATAATTAGCTTAATTATTGTGCATGGTTGTTATTGTTGACACTTTGACTTTGTTGACTTGTTGACCAAGTTGACAATTTGACCATGATCATTTCATTTGGAAGATGCTCTTTGATTCTTGCAATTTGCATTTATAATGAAATGATAATGGTCACCTCATGATTTACCATGACAATTTTCAAGCTAATTACATAATTAAAATAACTCACACATATTAGTGAGAATGGCTCACTAATATTCATTCTATCATATCTTTTCTCTCTCTTGCTCATCCTCTCCCTCAAGCTCTCTCCCTCTCATGTGTTGAGAAACAAAAAAGCTTGAGAAAAACCTTCACTTGATCTTCTCTACTCACTTCTAGGGTTCAAGTCTTAGCATTTCTTGCACTCTAGTTACTCCTAGCTTGGAGTTGAAGCTAAAGGTGGTGGCTTTCAAGTGGATCTTTCTTTGACGGAAGAAGATTAGCAAGGTGAGGCCCTTCTACCATTCCGACGAGCAAGGAGAGAAGGACTAAAGACCAAAGGTATAACCTTTCCATCACTTAGCTACTTTGTAGTTAGGGTTAGCAAGTTTTAGTTTAGCAAAGATCCTCACAAGCTTGGTCCATGTTGCCTAAGTCATTAAAAATTCGTTTTTTATTATGTTTTCCGCCTCCCCGTAAGTACCGGGGTGGGCAACACGGACTTACAGTGGTATCAGAGACAGGTTAAACTCAAACTAGCTAGGTAGTGAAGTGTAACGAAGTTTCGAAACCGAAAAATCCAAAAACCGAACTTTGAAAAACCCTAGTTTCTGTTGAAATTTTTTCTGCTCAAAATAGAAAACTTTATATTTGTAAATTCATCTCAGGGTTTTTTAAAAACACACAAGAAAAACGAGACAGAGAATCATCCAAACCGCCGCGCTTCCGCCGCACGAGGTAGGCTCGTGCCGCGGAAGCGCCGCGGTTTGATGACGTCACTGCATCGTTTTTCGTGCAGTGTCTTTCTGTATTGTTTTTGGGATTTTTAAGATATATATTATATGCCCAGATTTTCCAGAACTAAAATTTGCTTTTGTGGGCCTATAAATCCGTATTTTTTCGGAACTTCACTACGCTTTAACTACATCGGTTATATCTGTAATGCTTGCATGTATTGAACGTCGGCTAATCGCTATAAGACGATTAGTCGGGGTTATACATGATCTGTGATTGTTGTTGTTGGTTTGTGGATATGAATGGATTGGATTGTCGCGGGTGAATGGCCGGGGTTGGATGTGAGATGAGCGTTGTTTTTCTTTCATTCATTTGTAACATGTAAATTGATGTAATAATATTCTTTGTATGGCCGCACAACCGGGTCGGGGTTGTAGCCGTCATTGTATTATTCTTTTTACTGTTTTTGCTCCTAGGATAGACCCATGGAGGGGGTGCACAAACTACCGGGTACTCGAAGTGCCGAGTGGCCTACTCACGGTGGTGAGGGAGGTTGCTTCGCTTCGGGTGCTTGGCGGGTAGTTTGCCGCACCCGTAGGGGTCTTGGGTGGGGTATTGGCTATTCACCGCGACCGTGTAATCCGCTTTGCGTTGCAGGCTCGAACGCATTGCGGATTCCTAGTATATCCAATGTATTCATCTGTGATCTGTAATGTCTATCATTGCTGTATATATATATATAAATAACTATTTAGGCGTTGCTTATGTTTTACAGCCGCGCTAGCCCAGCCCCCGCTCTGTCGTTAGTTAAGTAACCTAACGGGTGATGACGGGGCCCCGTGGCGAATGCGAATGGCATAAGCGTACGTCATATTTTGGTTGTTTTCTGCAATGGTAGGATTAAATGATGGGACGCATTAAAAGAACTAATGCAAGAAATAAACCAAGTAAAAGTCGATTGGAACACTTTGAAAACCACTCGGTTCTTTTCAAAACTAAACTTTTAAACGCGGAGCTTGAACCACTCCTTTTAAAAGCTATCTAGTTCCATCGACCATATCAAGTTCACTACGTTCACGGTTTCGCCAAAACCATTCGTAGCCCTCCGTCATTCCACATGAATGGTCAAAAGTATTCAAGCTGTGTATTTTGGCCAAAGTCAAGGCATAGTGATTGGTAGCGTTTGGGCATTCATGTGCAGCATAGATAGATGCGTTGATTTGGGACAGTCGTGCTGCCATTTTGGCCAAAGTCAAGGGTAGGTACGGGTGGGTCCAAATTAACCAGGAGAATGACGGGTAGAACTTGACATGTGACTTATGATATTTTGGCCAAAGTCAAGGTCATAAGAGCATGGGGCAAAAATCCACATCGGGAGTTTCATAAGTACTGAAACTTGCTAGATTTGCATACCATTTGGAGTGTGATGATTCTGGTAGGATTCCTTCGGTTTTATCACGCGATGATATTTGGATCCCGATCCTACTGTGAGTATATGCTACTCCTCGGGAAAACTCTCACTTAACGATCAATGCTATAAACCTAGTAGGTGCCTAGAAAGGTGTTAGCGGGGCTACGCCCACAGGGAAAAGAGGTTACTTAATTAAGGAACTTCGCGAAAGCGTTGGAAAACCTCCCTCGAAGTACCGACACTGGCCTGGCTGAACGGTTAAGCAAGTATTGTACGGTGAGAGTGATCCCGGCTAATCCTTTTCTTTACGGTTTGAGAAGGGATTCGAGAAACAGTGGGAGCCATCCAGTTTAGACAAACTAAAAACCACTCTAAACTTGCAAGAGCATCATGCTAAAGTGTTTCTTTTCTCTCTCCTAATTGCAGCGACCATTCAACATGACCGGACTTAAGTTACTGTTAGATAAAAATAAATTGACAGGGCCAAACTACAAAGATTGGCTCAGGAATGTCAAGATTGCAATCACCTATGACAAGCTGGGGTATCTTCTTACCACCAAAGCTCCCCCTGTCCCTGGTCCAACTTCCAGTATCGCGGATAAGGAAATCCGCAAGACTTGGGAGATTGATAGCGCGAAGGCCAAGTGCCTCCTGCTTGCCTCGATGGACAACGAACATCAGAGGAGGCATGAGAATATGGACATGGAATCCATATTGCTCCATACAAAAGAACTGTATGGAGAGCAATCACGTATCGCGAGATACGAAGCCTCGAAAAAGTTATTTTCGACAAGAATGGCCGTCGGATCATCAGTAGCCGAGCATGTGCTAAAGATGATCGGCTACATTGAGGAGCTCGCTGACCTAGGGATCACATTGGAGAGTGAGCTATATACGGATATAGTTCTCCAGTCCCTTCCTTCCACTTACGCCCAGTTCATACTGAACTTCAACCTACAAGAAAAAGAGGTTGAACTTTCAGAGCTCCTCAACATGCTGAGGAGCGCAGAGGGCACCCTACAGAAAGGTAGGGAGACATCCACTTTGTTTGTAGGAGGATCTTCCTCTTCTAGGTCCAGGGCGAAAGCCAAGGGCAAGAAGAAGAAAGCCCCCGCCAAACCAAGAGGCGGTGTCGGTAAAGTGGATACGAAGGGAAAGGGTAAAGCAACAAAGGTAGCAGGGAAGCTTGTGGATAAGGAGGAATGCTTCTTTTGTCATAAGAAAGGACACTGGAAGAGTGATTGCAGGGCCTGGAAGGCCAGGACACAGGAATTGAAGCAGGTTGCAGCTTCAGCTTCAGGTGTGTATGTTATTGAAAACTGTCTATCAATAAACTCTGCATCCTGGGTATTGGATACCGGATCAGGATCTCATATCTGTAATTCTTTGCAGGCATTGAGAAAGCGTAGAGTTTTGAAGGCAGGTGACATGACCCTCAGAGTTGCGAACGGTGCTAGCATGGATGCAGAGGCCGTGGGGGACTATCACCTGGGATTATCTGATGGACACTTTTAGGTTTTGCGTAGTTGTTATTATGTACCAAATGCAACCTGTAATATCATATCTGTATCTTTATTATCTAAAGAAGGTTATGAATTTGCATTTGTAAGTAATGTAGTGAACATTCACCTTAATCAAGTTTTGATTGGGTCAGGTACATTGAACAACGGTATTTACGTTTTAAACCAACCACAGGTTTTCAATATCCAGAATACACACAAAAGAAAGTCTCCAGAAATTAATAAAACTTTCTTATGGCATTGTAGACTGGGTCACATCAATGAGAGAAGATTGACTAAGTTACATACTGAAGGATATTTGGATCCGTTCGAATATCAATCGTATGCAACTTGTCAATCCTGTCTCAAAGGAAAGATGACAAAGGCTCCGTTTTCTGGACACGGAGAAAGAGCGAGCGAGCTCTTGGGACTCGTACACAGCGACGTGTGCGGTCCAATGTCTACACATGCGCGAAGCGGTTTTTCTTACTTCATTACCTTTACGGATGATTTTTCAAGGTACGGTTATGTTTTCTTAATGAAACATAAATCCGAGGCTTTTGAAAAATTCCAGGAATATAAGAATGAAGTAGAAAAGCAAACCGGCAAAAGTATCAAGATCCTAAGATCGGATCGAGGAGGAGAATACTTAAGTGCCGAATTCCTGAACTACTTAAAAGAGAATGGAATTCTCTCTCAGCTTACTCCTCCATACACTCCGCAACATAATGGTGTATCGGAGAGACGGAACCGGACCCTATTGGATATGGTACGGTCCATGATGAGTAACGCTGAGTTACCGCGATCGTTCTGGGGATATGCGCTAGAATCAGCGGCATACCTTTTGAACCGAGTTCCAACTAAGACTGTGCCTACTACACCATATGAAATGTGGTGTGGGAAGAGACCCCATCTTAATCACATTAAGACATGGGGATGTCCAGCTTTTGTAAAAAAGCAGCATGCGGACAAGCTCGAGGCACGCTCAGTACAGTGCAAGTTTGTGGGATATCCGAAGAACTCCAAGGGATATTACTTCTATTGCGAAGAGGAACAAAAAGTCCTTGTTTCTCGCCATGCCCACTTTCTAGAACATCAGTTCATAGAAAAAGAATTAAGTGGGAGCGCGATAGAACTGGAAGAAATTCCAGAACCACAAACTATTACTGAAAGCTTAGAGGAACCAGAGGGTTCAAAAGAACAGGACATTCCTATGCCACTCCGCAGGAGTAGTAGGCAGTCTCATCCGCCCGAGAGGTACTACGGTTTTCTCATTGACGGGGATAGAGAGGACTGCATCCTAGATTGTGATGAGCCTACTAGCTTCCAGCAAGCCATTCAGAGCGTCGACTCGATAAAATGGCTGGATGCAATGCGGACCGAGATGGAGTCCATGTACACCAACAAAGTATGGACGTTGGACATTGCTCCAGACGGGGTGAAACCCGTAGGATGCAAGTGGATCTTCAAAAGGAAGATTGGTGTAGATGGACAGGTTGAGACCTATAAAGCTAGACTGGTAGCAAAGGGCTTTCGTCAGAGACCTGGTTTGGACTATGACGAAACCTTTTCTCCAGTAGCTATGCTGAAATCCATTCGGATCCTTCTTGCCATCGCTGCTTTCCACGATTATGAGATTTGGCAGATGGACGTAAAGACAGCTTTTCTAAATGGTCATTTAGAGGAGTGTGTCTATATGGACCAGCCAGAGGGTTTCATTCAGGGTGGGAGCAGCGGAAAGGTGTGCAAGTTGCTCAAGTCCATTTATGGACTCAAGCAGGCATCGCGGAGTTGGAACATCTGTTTTGATGAGACGGTCAAAGAATTTGGCTTTATCAAAAATCCAGATGAACCATGCATCTATTGTAGATTTGTAGCGAGAACTGTAGTATTCCTCGTTTTATACGTGGATGACATTCTCCTAATAGGAAATGACATTCCTATGCTACAATCTGTCAAGGGGTTCTTGTCACACAGGTTCTCCATGAAAGACCTGGGTGATGCCTCTTACATTCTGGGTATCCGGATCTACCGTGACAGATCCAAGAGGATATTAGGACTCTCGCAGTCCAGGTACATCGACACCATACTGAAGAGATTCAGTATGGAAGATTCCAAGCGCGGTAATCTACCGGCTTGTCACGGGATCACTCTCTCCAAAGAGATGTCTCCCAAGACTGATTTGGAGAGGGATCGCATGTCTATTATACCCTACGCTTCTGCGGTAGGCTCTATAATGTATGCGATGTTGTGTACCAGACCGGATGTGGCTTATGCACTGAGTGTGGTAAGCAGGTATCAGTCAAACCCAGGGGAGAAACATTGGATAGCAGTAAAGAACATTCTCAAGTACCTGAGAAGGACTAAGGAGATGTTCTTGGTGTATGGCGGAAAAGACCTGCAGATTGAGGCCTTTGCTGACTCCAGCTTCCAGAGTGACAAGGATGATTCCAAGTCCATGTCGGGTTTTGTCTTTACCCTCAATGGAGGGGCGGTGTGTTGGAAGAGCTCCAAACAGGAAACCGTTGCTGACTCGACTATGGAAGCGGAATACATCGCTGCATCTGATGCCGCAAAAGAAGCTGTCTGGATGAGGAAGTTCTTGAAAGAACTTCAGGTGGTTCCGTCCATTGTTGACCCAATACCTCTGTATTGCGACAACAACGGGGCTATAGCTTTAGCGAAGGAACCCAGGTCCCATCAGAAATCTAGACACATCTTAAGGCGGTATCACCTGATCAGGGAGATCGTAGATCGCCAGGAGATCGAGGTCCGGAGAGTTGCATCAGAGGATAACACAGCAGATCCATTCACCAAGGCCTTGCCCCAGACTCAGTTCGAGCGGCTGATCGAGATGATAGGTCTTCGATACGCCAGTACATGGCCTTAGTGCAAGTGGGAGATTGTTAGTGTATATGCCCTAGAGGCCATTACTGTATCATACTAGTTTGTATATTACTTAATGGAAGCTTGGGATATTCACAGTTGTATATACAATCTTGCTCGAAATGGTAGTATGCTACTTGGTTTGTCTCTGCTTTAATATGTGCATGTGTTTCTTTTAGCATATTGCAGGTATACATATTAGTAGAGCCCTTAGGATCTTTGCTTGATTACCAGCGTTGTGATGGCGCTCGCACTCGTGGGAGCTGGGTAATCTATAAGCACATCCTTATACAGGTCCCTGGTCGTTGGACTATCGAGACAGGGCATCGATACTCCGGAGTAGACCAGCGTATGCGCTTCTCATCCCAGTCTGGGAGACGGTCTGTCCCACAGCCGTTAGTACGTCGTACTTGGGATAGTATGCGGGTGCTCGTTAGGTTACGAGTACACTGGACAGGACTCGTCGGGAACTGTTGGTTGGTAATATACCTATCGTCAGTTATCAGTTCCCAGGTGACATGAGTACAGCTTAGTCCGCTGACTTGACACTGTCACTTCGCCTCGAGTGTGTTCCCACTGCACTTTGATTACTACCCTACCACGGCTCAGAGGAGTCGTGCAAACAGGTAGTTTTTGGGTGCAGTCCCGAAGCACTTGGAGGCAGTGACGGTTAGACAGGATTCGTCTCTCCCGGTATTGGGGGTTGACATCGCGCTGTGTCCAGGAGAGCCATTACACGAGTAGTCCCTGGCCAGGGCAAGCGAGATATACTGGTAGGTTTCCAGTGTTATCTCAGGGTGTTCTGGGCTACACTCCGACACGACTTGTACCGCTATTAGGGGACTGACGTTCACCGCCCCCCTAGGCCCGCCATGCGATGTATCAGACGAACAGACCGGACTGTACGGAGATTGTCACATACAGGCTCAGTAGGAGTGCAGATGGGGTTCACCTCGTCAGTCTTCTTATCGACATCTACCTGGGGACCGTTACGTACAGTTAGTGCCGCTTGCGGTCTGTGGTTAAACCCACTGCCAGCGTAGTGTCGAGTCTTTAGAGTCCCACACAGAGAGCTATTCGCCTTTAGGCAAAACGAGTAGAGGTCGCATGGTTTTGCGACAGGGTTCGTTCGCATCCGCGCACTTGTGCACGGTTGCTGTCCGGACAGTTTATACTAGCGGGCTTTGGTTTAAGCCGGATCCTAGTATATGATTTGAGATTGGTTTTTCTCATTGTGTTCGTGTTCCTCGGATCACGAATGCGGGTGCGTATGCACGGTTGCTTGAGATTGAGGGAGAGGACCTTGTTTAGGGTTAATGACTATTGTCATTTTATTAACCCTATTGTTTTTGTGTGTGTTATTGTTAATTAATAATTAGCTTAATTATTGTGCATGGTTGTTATTGTTGACACTTTGACTTTGTTGACTTGTTGACCAAGTTGACAATTTGACCATGATCATTTCATTTGGAAGATGCTCTTTGATTCTTGCAATTTGCATTTATAATGAAATGATAATGGTCACCTCATGATTTACCATGACAATTTTCAAGCTAATTACATAATTAAAATAACTCACACATATTAGTGAGAATGGCTCACTAATATTCATTCTATCATATCTTTTCTCTCTCTTGCTCATCCTCTCCCTCAAGCTCTCTCCCTCTCATGTGTTGAGAAACAAAAAAGCTTGAGAAAAACCTTCACTTGATCTTCTCTACTCACTTCTAGGGTTCAAGTCTTAGCATTTCTTGCACTCTAGTTACTCCTAGCTTGGAGTTGAAGCTAAAGGTGGTGGCTTTCAAGTGGATCTTTCTTTGACGGAAGAAGATTAGCAAGGTGAGGCCCTTCTACCATTCCGACGAGCAAGGAGAGAAGGACTAAAGACCAAAGGTATAACCTTTCCATCACTTAGCTACTTTGTAGTTAGGGTTAGCAAGTTTTAGTTTAGCAAAGATCCTCACAAGCTTGGTCCATGTTGCCTAAGTCATTAAAAATTCGTTTTTTATTATGTTTTCCGCCTCCCCGTAAGTACCGGGGTGGGCAACACGGACTTACAGGAATCACACAAGACTCTATGACGATCTCGGGTCAACAGACTACTCTATACCAGTGTCACCGGAGAACTGCCATCTGACATGAGGTATAATACCATTTGGGAGTTCTCGGCGAGTCCGTCCAGTGTACCCAGTCTCTACTGAGCACCCGTACACCATCCTTGATGTCAAACACCGATGGATATGGGATCATCCATCGCCCATCATATGGGTCAAGATGCGTATACGCTAGTCTACTCTGGTGTATCGATGCCTTGTCTCGATACACCCTCGACTAGGAACAGTTATAGGATGTACTCGTCGACTACCGTGGCCCCACTAGTATGATCTCATCATAGTCCCAGTAGTCGAGTACATATCCTAAGGGCTTTATCAACATGTAATATAGAGACAATCAGAGTACATGTTAAGATAAAGTACAACCAGATAGCATACTATCATGTCGAGCAAGAAAGTCCTCCCTTTAAATGCCCAAGCATCCACTACAATATACATCTTATGTACAGTAATAGCCTCTAGGGCATACATATAACTAACATTTACCCTCAATGGAGGGGAGGTTAGTTGGAAGAGTTCCAAACAGGATACCGTTGCAGACTCTACGATGGAAGCTGAGTATATTGCTGCAAATGATGCTGCCAAGGAAGCCGTCTGGATGAGGAAGTTCATCACGGAACTAGGAGTAGTTCCAACCATTGTTGATCCAATACCATTGTATTGTGATAATAATGGAGCTATGGCGTTAGCTAAAGAACCAAGGTCCCATCAGAAATCCAGACACATCCTTAGGCGATATCATTTGATCCGGGTGATAGTAGATCGCCAGGAGATCGAGATTCGGAGAGTAGATACAAAGGATAACACAGCGGATCCACTCACCAAGGCCCTTCCACTGCCGCAGCATGAGCGACTTTTTAAGATGTTGGGTATGAGATACGCCAATAACTGGCCTTAGTGCAAGTAAGAGATTGTTAGATATATGTATGCCCTAGAGGCCATTATATGTATAGTGGATGCTTGAACATGTATATATGAATATAGATGACTTTCTCGCTCAACATGATAGTATGCTATCTGGTTTACTTTATCATGACATGTTGATTTGATCATGCTTTTATTTAATTGCACATGTTGATAACGCCCTCAGGATATTTGCTTGACTACTGTGACTATGATGCGAATCATACTAGTGGGGCATGTGTATTTTATAAGCATATCCTTGAACTGTTCCTAGTCGTGGGTGTATCGAGATGGGGCATCGATATTTCAGAGTAGACTAGCGTATACTATTCTTGCCTCATATGATGGGCGATGGATGATCCCATATCCATCTGGTGAGGTGACACCAAAGATTGTATGCGGGTGCTCAGTGGAGACTGGGTACACTGAACGGACTCATAGAGAACTCCTATGTTGTATTATATCTATCGTCGAATAACAGTTCTCAGGTGACACTGGTACAGATTAGTCTGTAGACCCAAGATCATCATAGAGTCTTGTGTGTCCTCCCACTGTACTTTGATATCCACCCTACTACGGCTCTACTGAGTCGTGCAAACAGGTAGACTTTGGGTATAGTCCCGAGGCACATGGAGGCGATGAGCGATAGGAGTGGTTTCGTCTCTCCCGGTATTGGGAGTTGATGTTGTGCTATGATCGATTGGCTATAACAGGAAGTCCCTGGCCAGGGCTACTGAGATTTACTGATAAGCGTTATCAGTAGTTTCTCGATCTGTTATGAGCCATACACCAGCATGGCTTATTGAGTTATTGGGGTCGACGATTCCATCCCTAGACTCAATATTCAACATAACTAACGAGGAGACCGGACTGTACGGTAAGTGTTGCCAGTTGGCTCGACGGGAGTTTTGACAGCTTTGCTGGTTTTCTTCTGATCGCTCAATACCCGGGTGGCCGTTATGTTTAGCTGACCGCTTGCGGCTTGTGGGTGTTTGATATGATCATCACCTACTGCCGGCGTATTGACGAGTCTTAGAGTCCCATAATGAAATTTCCTGGCTCAGGCGAAAAGATATGGTGTGCATATGAGATATGCGCGGGGACCCGATTAAATACGGATATGTGATGCCGTATATATTAATCGGGCATTTTCTATTGGTTGGGTCCTATGTGATATGACCGGTTTGCTAAATCAAGTGTTGATTTAACAAATGACTTTTAGATTAATTCTTTAATTAAACCTTTTTTTCTATTTTTGTATGCATGCATGTATGCATATGATGATGTGCATGGACACATACATATATACATTGTAACATGGTTGTTAATACATATTTGGTGGCAATACAAGAATCTTATTGTAGTAATTATTTATTTATTTATCATTTTGAATTAAAAGAAAGGATAATTCACTCATGGTTAATGTTTATCATCTTTGACCATACTTGAACTACTTTTTAACCTTGAGTTAATTATCCTTTAGCTTTATTAACTCATTGATAAATATCTAGATAATTACTAACCATGGTTGAAGTGAGAAGGATATAATATAGATTATTCATTCTCATCTCAATTATTCATCATAATATCCTTTGAGCTCAAGCTTAGCCACCATTATCTTCTTCTTCCACTCTTGAGATTTTTCTTTGAGTGAAGTTGATAAAAAGTAAGGGTTTCGATTATAGAATACAAAAACACATCATCATATTACACACATCTAGCCTATTTGTGTAGGGTGTTTGCTCTACTTCATTCACATATCAAGTAAGGCAAGGGGCTTTGGGTAAAGGGACTTCGGGTGGATCTTCGTGGACTAGGAAGGCTTCCATCGATCCGTTCCAAACCTTCATAGTGCCAAGGAGTCACCAAGGGAGGTCTACAAAGGTTGTAATCTCTACCCTTAGTGATAGTTTTTCATTTTCATATGATACTTAGTTGAAAAGAAACCCTAAATTTCTAGTTATGATTCTTGTCAAGTTCACTTAGCATCTTCAAAATTTGATTTTGGCATATGTGATGCTTCCAAACCCTTGATGAGGTGCTAGGTAAACCCAACAATTAAACCCACCCGTACGACCCTTGACACAGGTCAACAAAGTCGCACGACTACCCTAATCCAATCGCATCATATGCTTTAGCAGATAAGCACTAAATAGCTACCGCACACTACGCCTTGACGCAGGTCAACAAACGTAGCACGAATACTAAGTGGTATTTATCTAAAATGTCGGAGGGTTACGCGGGTTTTTAAGAAAACCATAAGCGTATTGAACTTGATGTAGTTGTAGAAACAAGTGATTTTTGAAAATGAGTGTTTTTTAGGCTTTTTACTAGTTTTGCTAAAGAGGTCACTCACGGTGAAGGGATCTCGGCTCGTTCCTTATCGAATAAGGTGCAGGATATTTCATAAATACCGCTATGCAAAGAAAGAACTAAAAGAAGCAATCAAAAGACAAAACCAAGTGGGTTGTAGCATCTGCTAGTTTTGCTAAAGAGCTCACTCCCGGTGAAGGGATCTCGGCTCTTTCCTCATCGAATGAAGTGCTGGATATTCTACAAGGAATACCGCTATGCAAAGCAAAAACTAGAGCTACCCTTTTTGAAAATATGATTCTACAACATTTTTTAGGTTTCTTTTCTTTTCATTAATCTCATTAATGAATTCCCATCATTTATGCTTCCTAAGCATTATAGAAGAAACTAAAATACAACGTACGCTTATGCCAACCGCATTCGCCACAGTGTTCCGTTATGCACCGTTAGGTTACTTAACTAACGGCATAGCGGGACGGGACTAGCGCGGATGTAAAACATAAGCAACGTTTATTATATATCATATATACAATAATAAAGCATTCGTCTCAAGCATATAAAGTGATCACATCATAGAATATCAGCAGCAGAAGATAACATATGAAATATTGGATATACTAGGAATTCCGTGTTTTAATTTAAGCCAGTATAAAACACGGATTCCACGGTCGCGCGAATAGCCAAACCCACATCCCTAGACCCCTACGAGAGAGGTAAGAAACCCTACTAATTCTAGAGTTAGGAGACCCGGACTCGACTCTTCGAGATGGTCTCCCACTGGACTCTAGAACCCGGTTACTTGTGCTTCCCTCCTTGGGTCTATCCTAATGCTGAAAAGTAAATAATATACAACAATAGTGACATCATCCTCAACACGGAAGTGCCCCAATAAAAGAATATTACATACAATGAATTTTACGTGAGTGAAAATAAAAACTCACATCTCACATAAAACCTTCGGCTATTCCAAACACAACGATCCAATATCACATATCATAACAACACATAACATACATGTCATCAACGTAAGTAAATATGCGTATCACAATTGTCGTTGACATATAGCAACGAAAACGGTGATACCCCACATATTACTCTTACGGTCGCAGAAAAGAAAATGTCAAACTACAACATTTGGAATCCACAATCACCTTAGACATCATAAACCCAAAATATAACATACTTTGGATTTCATGCCTAACTATATGAATTCTACATATTGTATCACATTCCAGAAAAAGCTAGACGACGCTAAATATTCAGATCGAATCAACAAATATCCAAAATTTCCTAAACTGCTCAACGCTTGAGCGCAATTTAAAAATACTCATCACATTCCACAGTACCAATGGACCAACCGTAGAAGGGTCAACCCTTGCCTCACCTATGGCGCCGTGGAACTACCGCAAACCCTAGGGTTTAGCGGCGGTTCTTACGGTCATAGAATCGAGTTAGGGTTTTTGTTCTTCTAGAGGGTCCACCGTATTACTTGCATGATTATTTGAATGTTCTTTAACTCGGAAAAAAACCAACTCTTGGAAAATTTTCCGGTAAGGGTTAAAATGGGTATTTGATATCCGTTCGAGCTATTTAACACCATCTAAAATAACTCGAAAACATGTTAGAATTACTACTACGAAACACTTCGAGTTGCCTTTGCAGAAAATTAATATCACACGCAAATTTAGCAAAAACAAACAACACCTGAAACTCAAAAACCCAGAGACCTGAACACCAGACAAATACGAACTTTAGAAGCCTTAAACTGGCTGGCCTGCTCGGTTTTTATGTGGTTGTGCTCGGGTCAAATCCGCCCAAATGAGTTCTTATTTGTTCTGTGTTCATGTTACATCTCATATAACATTCTTCAGTTGTTTAAAAAAAATTCGACGACTTTAAAATTTGGACAGAAACTAGATTTTTGTATTGGGTGTTTTGGAGTTGTTTCGGTTTCATAATTCTAAATACATCGTCTAAATCTCTGGCTTGGCTCTGATACCACTGTAGGATAGTTCGGCACGACAGCAAGGTTTCGGGAGGCATCGTCCAAGCCATTTTCAAAAATTTGTCGTACAAAACAATCCTAACCCTAGAATCTTAACTAGTGATTTAGACAATACATCTTGTAAACTACTTTACATCTAAATGAGTAGGGATTACAACCTTTGTAATCCGGTCCTTCACTTCTATAGCTCCTTGTAGAGCAAAAATTCTACTTCATCATCCTCTACTAGATTAGCACATTAGTATAGGGTGTTAGCTTCACTAATCCCACATTAATGAAGAGCTAGCTTGGGTTAGTGACTCCTCGATGTAGATCTTCTTCGGCCTCGAAGACTTTGTGCAAGCTCGTTGCTTTCTTCTTATGGAGTCGTTCAAGAGTCTGCAAGATCACTTCATCACAGCGAAGGGACCACTACAAGGAGCTATAGAAGTGAAAAACCGGACTACAAAGGTTGTAATCCCTATTCACTTAGACGTAAAGTAGTTTACATGATGTATTGTCTAAATCACTAGTTAAGATTCTAGGGTTAGGATTGTTTTGTACGGCAAATTTTTGAAAATGGCATGGACGATACCTCCCGAAACCTTGCTGTCGTGCCGAACTATCCTACAATTTAAGTACCGGTTACGTTCCGCATTTGGGTCATGACGGTAACGGTGGGAAATGATCAGCCGTGCAAGATCATTGGAAAAGTGACGATCACACTACAACCGTCAGGAGGAGGTCAAATAAAGTTGAAAAACGTGAGACACATTTCAGATTTGAAGAAAATCTTAATTTCTATAAGTCAGCTGGACAATGAAGGTTACATGATGGTGTTTGGGAATTCTAAGTGGAAGGTTTCTAAAGGGTCATTGGTGGTCGCAAAGGGCAAGCTGAGCGGTTCATTGTACTCATTCAGTAGAGCCTTATAAAGGAAATCGGTACCTTGTAACTTTCATAGATGATGCAAGCAGAAAGACCTGGATTTATGTGATGAAGAAGAAGTCAGATATGTTTGGTCTATTTAAACACTGGATTGCGCAGGTGGAGAATCAGAAGGGGACGAAGGTTAAGTGCCTGAAGTTCGACAATGGCGGGGAATATTGCACACAAGAGATCGAGGTGTTTTTCTCGCAGAAGGGTATTCACTAGTTGAAAACGGTACTAGGAACGCCGCAATAGAATGACATCGCTGAAAGGATGAACAGAACAATCCTAGAGCGGGTGCGGAACATGATCTTAGATTCAGATGTGCCAAAATTCCTATGGGCAGCAGCTGTCGATACTGATGTTTATCTGATCAACAGAAGTCCGGCAAGTGCGCTTGATAGAGGTATTCCGGAAGGGTCAGGTAAACCGGTTAATTACTCGCACCTCAAAATATTTGGTTGTATTGCGTGTTCTTTCATTAATAAGGCGGAAAGGAGTAAGCTTGACTCCAAGTCTAAGAAGTTTGCTTTCATCAGGTATGGTGGAAATGAGTTCAGATATCGACTGTGGGATTGCACAACCAAGAAGGAAATACGAAGTTGGAACGTCTTCTTTGATGAGCAACACTTGTAAAAAGAAGAAAATCAAGCCAAGGATGGTACAATGTCAGAGTTCATCGAGCTAGAAGAAACTCAAGAGAGCAATCAGGTACCTACTAGTGGAAATCAGAATATGAAGGAGACGAGCATGGTAGTGCAATATCAGGTTCAAGAACAGGTTGAAAACCATGTTCAGCAATCAGATATACCAGTTCTGATGAGATCTACATGAGAGAGGAGGATACCTGAAAGACTTGTTGTCGACATCATTTTGTACACAGATTTAGGAGAGTCTGAATCTCTGACAGAGACGATGCAAGATGGTGCTAGCAAGTAGTGGGAGCAAACTATGAACGAGAAGATGGATTCTTTGAAGAAGAACCGTACGTGGGATCTAGTGAAGCTACCTAACTAGCGAAAGGCGTTGCTGAACAGGTGCTTGTACATGATTAGTGTAAGTGCACGGCAGAGCCACGGCAGTCAATCCGATGCCGGAATGCGGAAACGAAACTTTTACAAAACTTGTAAACCGGCGCTACCGCGCACTATAAACCCAGATCGGGTCATTAACCTAACGCTAGATAACTAGAGAATGGGTAGAATGCTATACTGAGCGATCCGTGTCCTTCGGTCATTTCCCTCAATCCCGTTCTCCTCGCGGAATCTCCGGTCTTCATCTCCTCGTCGTAAAGGGCACCACATCACCAGGTTCTTTTACGGGCTCCCACCTCTAGACCGAGGCAACTCGGGCACGAAGTTGGCGAGCCAACGTGTCCAAGAAATGCTATATGCTAAGTGTAGAATCACTTGTCTCAAGCGGGTATGAAGTTGCCATGATAAGATGTGGAGGAGAAAAAGAACTTTTGAGAGAAGTGGGGAATTTTGTAGCAAGCCAAATGTGTGATGAATAATTTCCCCACCCAAAACAATTTTCTCTCCCACACTCAAAGTGTGGCCGGCCAAGCAATATGGAGAAAGGAAAATACAAGGGAGGTGAGTGTAGGGAAAAGAAAATGGTGACCATAAGCCATGTGAAGATAATGAGGAAATTATATCACATCAATTTCTAAATCAACTCTCATCTCATTTAATGCTAGCCATGAGCATAAGAAAAGAATCAAAGATGCTAGTATTATCATAATCCCCCATATACAAATAGACCCCCTTCCACAATTGCTAATTTGCATATTTGCAAATTAGCCCCTCCATCAATTTTTAGCCAAAGAAAGGAAGAAAGGAAAACTGGCTGAAACGGAATGCAAACTGGCAACTCCAAAAAACTGATCCCGTAATAAATTACAGGAAAACCCCACGACTGTATATACATACCCGCATTTGTATTCCGACCGAATACAAATGCAATGAGACAAAATCTACACTGTACAATACTAGGATTCGGCTTAAACCAAAGCCCGCTGGTATTATCCGTCCGATCATGATCGGTGCAATACTGCACGTATATGATCGAACCTTGCCATATCTCTATACGGCCTCTACAGCGTTTCGCCCGAAACTTGAGAAACTGTCTGTGGGGGACTCTAAAGACTCGTCAATACCTTGGCTGTGGATTTAACTACTAGCTCGTCAGTGGTATTAGCCGTACGTAACGGGTTACCAAGTATTGATTAAAAGGGAGGTCGATGAGCGAACTCATCCTGACACCCTACTAAGCCTGTCAGTGACAATATCCGTACAGTCCGGTCCGTTCGTCTATGAGCATCGCATGGCGGGCCTAGGGGGTTGGTAAAAGTCAGACCCCCAAAAGCAGTATAAGTCGTGTCGGAGTGTAGCCAAGAACACCCTGAGATACTACTGGAATACCTACCAGTAAATCTCCTGCCTTGGCTAAGAACTTCGTGTAATGGCTCTCCTAGACACAGCGCGACCTCACCCCTAATACCGGGAGAGACGAACCCCTGTAGATCCGCTCATTGCCTCCATGTGGCTCCGGACTGTACCCAACTAAAACCTGTTTGCACGACTCCTTTGAGCCGTGGTAGGGTAGTAATCAAAGTACAACGGGAACTCACTTGAGACAAATGACGATCTCAGGTCGATGAACTAACCTGTACACATGTCACCAGGGAACAGCCATCTGACGTCAGGTATAAGACCAACTAGCGGTTCCCGGCGAGTCCTGTCCGGTGTACTCATAATCCAATGAGCACTTGTATACATCTTAGGTGAACCAACTGACACCAGTGGCTTGTGAGACCGGCCATCGCCCCTCGTCGGGGTCTCGACTGTATACACTAGTCTACTCTGGAGTATCGATGCCCTGTCTCAAAAACTCCTACGACTAGGGACCTTTTAATGATGTGCTTATAGACCCCAGCTCCCACGTATATGATCGCCATCATACTGCTGGCCGTCAAGCAAGAATCCTAAGGGCTCTATCAACGTGCAATAGTGACCAATAAGGTCAACTGAAACAGTACACGATGATAAAGATAAACCAGATAGCATACTATCATCTTGAGTAAGACTGTTCTAACGGTATAGGTCCTCCCTCAATCATTGCAATCACGGGTATATGATCCAATAATTGACTCTGAGGGCACTATCCCCAACAATCTCCCACTTGCACCCAAGGCTAATTATTGCGATGTCGCATACTCACAGCCCGTGTGATACCGAACACCCAACTCCTCTACTAATCAGTCTCACAAAAACTGTTTGCGAAACTAATGCGTTCGAGGAATAGCCTCAGTGAGTGGATTCGCTCAAATGTTTCTTTCTATGTCTCTCTTTATCTCAAGTTCGTGGAAAAAGCCATCTCCCGAAATTAGCGATACCTATCTTAGAATGTGTCTGGATATCTGATGGGAGCTAGTTCATAAATGAACTCCAAATCCAAACTTCTTAGACTGTATCGTCAACTGAACTTAAGCAGTATCCTGCGCCATGCCTCCCTCAGTATCCACCGGACCACCTGTCCATAGTACTGCCCCTCGTCAGAGGGAAAACTATAACTCTGACAGTCACTCTGTCGTCCAGGTCACCATAGAAGCCTGGAATGATAACCGTCTCCTGAATGAGGCTGATGTTATCATATCCCTAGAACATCCACTTATGTTCTAAAACTGCTTCCGAATGTTTCTCCAGGATAGGATCAATATCAACTTATTGCATCTACTGCAAAAACAACATCTGGTGTGGTACTTGACATCTCATGATTGACTCAATTGCCTAAGCAAGCGATCTGCCAATCATGCACATCCCTCTCCCCTTTAGTCTGTAAGACACCTTTAGAGAGGATGACACCATCACCTGCAGGTATACTACCGTGCCAAGAGTCGTCCATTCTAAAACACCTTTAGAATGTTGTCTAAGTACCCAGATTGGGAAACTACCCAAATCTAGATTTAAAAACATAAATCTAGTAACCAGAATGTCTGATATAATGTCCAACTCCTATGTGGAGAAACCAATGTGTGACAACCAAAGTATAACCGACCGTAGTATAGGAATTTCACTTCCTACTCTGTATATGTCATCCAAATACCAGGACATAACACCCTACTACCTTCTTAACAGATCCATCCCCTATTCTGATGAAGTCAAACCAATGACTGTGACATCAGAAATAGATGATCTATTTCCGCTATATCTGCTTTAGTCTATAAATTGACATAAGCTACTTGTCCACTATACTTCCGCTGCTCCCACTGACTACGACAACCCTCTGGCAGAGTCATATAGACGTGCACTTCTAAAGCTTGTTCAGAACGATGCTATACTCATCCTCCTGCCGGGTCTCATAGTCTGGAACAGCAGCAATGGCAAGTCTGGGTAAACAAGAACCTCCCTGTCACCGTCTTTGAGCATACCGAAGTACCTCTCGAGTGTCTGAGGTTACCCACCATATCTGCGGAGTGGCAAATAGAATGTCAAACCAGATTGAATCTTTAGGTTCTTATGAAATCTTCAGTAATCGCTTGCGGTTCTGGAATCACTTCCAGTTCTACCATACTCCAACTACTGTTTTCTGAAAAATCCATTTTTATTAATACTGTGGAGAGTCAAGAACAATATCACTATTGATCTTCCAGATGGTAGAAAGTCAACCCTCGTCATAGCCCGGGTCAATCCACAAACAGTCATTACAGAAACGTGCCTTGAGTTGTCCAGAGTCTGGTTTTAAGCATAAGCTGGACAACTCCCCGTACCTTAACAATGTCAAGATATGAACTGTTCTATATCCAATACAGAAATAGAGGCACTAATTTAATTGGAAACATATTCAAATCATGCAGCTGTCTCCAGTGCATGTCAACTAAATGGAAGGAGGTCGATCAACGTTACTCAACTTAGGAATACTTCCAATTGTGAGTAACCTGAAAAAGAAGCAAGTTCTCATTACTATCAACTGAATACCATTACAAGTATCTACATCTTCGATCACCTTGAAGAATCCCGATACTTGCAATACCTGGTTCTCTACTTTGTTCATATACCTATAACTTCTCAAAACTTAGACCTTGCATTTCTACGAAATATATGTCTAAGAACTAGAGAAGTCACAAGTAATCAGAATACAGTCCGAGCACCAACCCCTCTGTCCTCATGGACACTGGACAACATACAATACTCTGTATAAGTCCCCTGAGTCTAATAACTCATTCCCCTTGTATCGTAGGTTGAAAACTGTACTTATGGTTAAGAAGAATTACACCGTTGTTTATGCTCCTTACCTAACCATCCATATATATAGGTAAATGTCATGGACATAATTTCAAAAAGTTATATCTCACTCTATAAAAATAGACGTACAGATATATCAATTTGAAATTGGTGCATTACAACGGATATTCAAAACCAAATATTTGCCGTCCGGCAAACAAACTAGGTGATTTCCTCAAATATCACCAATTACAACGAATTCCAATATAATGAGGATGATCACCCAATTCCCAATAGCTTACTCCCACTCATCATCTGTAAAACCATACAGATGTGAGAATCAAACTTGGTAAATACATACCCTGGAGCAAGGGCTAATTGGGAAATCAGTTTTCTTTTAACAGTACATAGTGAAACTGAAACATTGAAATGTTTCGTAGGGGTATCCTGGTATTCCTAGTAATGCCTCTTCCATTATCTAGATTCACAGCTGTAACAATATATTTCTTTGCCATCTCTCCAAATCCCTTTATATGTCTTTAGTCATTACCTTCTGCACACCATCGTTAGGCTAAATGGTTTCCTTCCTTCCTTACCGTTCGGCACCAGCATATGGTTTGGAAGAAGACTATCCAATAAGCGTAACAGGTGTACTGTCCTAATCCTAGGAGCACTCGCAATGTGAGAGAAGGTGAAGATAAAAGACAACCGAATAAACCTTATTCCTATTTCTTCTGAACCAGAATCGATCCCCGAACTGGAACAAGTTCCTTCCGAGTTCGTATATAACCATACGATGGAGTATCCAAATAACTGTGGATCTTCGTAGTGATACGGAGTGTCCTGGAGAAATACAAAGGTGAAGTTGGAGTGGTAATGAAATACTTGGTTCAGTTGTGAATAGCAGTCGCAATTTACTTTTCCCTCTTACTAATCCCTTTATTTGTCTTTACTTAATACCTTCTGTACACCATCGTTAGGCTAATTGGTTTTCTTCATTCCCTACCGGTAGGCACCTGCCTATGGTTTGGAAGAAGATTATCCAATTTGCGTAATGGGTGTACTGCCCTAATCCAAGGAGCACTCGCAACCTGAGAGAAGGTAAAAGGAAAAGACAACTGAATAGTCTTATTCGTTTTCTCCAGAACCAGAAACCAACCTCAAATAAATTCCTTCGAGATTGTATATAACCATACGATGGTTTTATCCAATGGAAGTGGACGTTCGTAGTAATACGGGATGTTCTGGAGAAAAGGGTAAAAGTAGCAGTGGCAAAGAGGTTTGCAACTCTGACAATCCAAAAGCCAGTGTTTAAGAAGGTTCGGTTAATTTGGTCACCGAGTCATAGTCAAGGGTCGGGCCATGGTCGCTGCCAAAGAGAGAGAGAAAAGAAACACTCAACGTGCACTCTAACCTAGATCAGAATGGTTATCACTTTAACGAATCAGGAAACCTCCCACTTTAATGTCAAATTCTCCTCCAAACCTGAAAGAAGAATTAGTCGGGATCACCCGAGGAGTAAACCAACTCATCAGAATCGGGATCCAACTATCATCGTATGATAACGTGATGGAATCCACTCACGTTATCACACTCCAGAAGGTTTGCGCATATCTGGCAAGTTTCAGTTTCTTTAGAAACTCCCGATGTGATTTTTACCCCATGCTCTTATGACCTTGACTTTGGCCAACAAATCAAAAGTCACATGTCAAGTTCTACCCGTCATTCTCCAGGTTAATTTGAACCCACCCTTACCTACTCTTGACTTTGGCCAACAAGGCAGTACGACTGTCCCAAACCAATGCATCTATCTATGCTGCATATAAATATCCAATAGCTACCAATCACTGTGCCTTGACTTTGGCCAACAAACACAGCTTGAATACTATTGACTATCCTTATGAAATGACGGAGGGCTACGAATGGTTTTTGGCAAAAAACCTTTAATTTAATGAACTTTATATCGTTGAGGAACCGGATAGCATTTATAAAAATATAGTGGCGAAAACCTTTGCTAAAGAGGTCACTCCCGGTGAAGGGATCTCGGCTCTTTTCCCGTAGAATGAGGAGCAAGATATTCCAACTGAATACCACGATCCAAAGCAAAAGTAATCGACTACAGTGAAGTTTATTACCCTGATGCAAACTTCTGTCCAAGGGGTCACTACCGGTAAAGGGATCTCGGCCTTTGCCTCGTCGACTGAGGTGCTGGATATTCATAACCGAATACCACTTTGCAAAACAAAAGAGAATGTCCTTGCAATAACAGCTTTTTGAAAAATTGTTCCGACAACATCAGAATAGGTTTGTTTAGCTTGCATTGATCCGAATCAATGTAGTCCCATCAATTGATCACACCAATAAAGAACGAAAATAATGATGTACGTATATGCCATCGCATTCGCCGCTGGGTCCCGTCATCACCCGTTAGGTTACTTAACTAACGACAGAGCGGGGACTAGACTAGCGCGGATGCAAAACATATACAACATCTACTAGTATATATATCAATATATAATATTCGCTCAAGGCGTGATAAAATGCAACATCACAGAAATGTAATAAGCATCACAGAACAATACAGATATCTGGGATCCCCGGGTTTCATAGAGCCGCTACTGAAACCCGACGTTCCCTTGGTCGTGTGGATAGCCTGTGCAATGAAATCCTAGACCCCTACGGGCGCGGCAAGTTACCCGCCAAAACCTGAAGCGAGGCAGCCCCTTCAGCAACATGAATGGACCACCCAGCACATCACGGAATCGGGTAACTTGAGCACCCCTCCTTGGGTCAACCTGTACCCCCTACGAGTGCGACGAATAGCCCGCCAATTCTAGAGTGAAGCCCCCTCCGTCTGAAAGCCATGAGATGCGGGCTCGTTGCCCTCTAGAACCCGGCTATCCGTGCACCCCACCGCGGGGTAATCCTAGTACAGAAAGTAAAATATACATACAACGGGTGCATCGACCTCAGCCCGGTCGTGCCCCAAAAGAATAATATACAAACAGGCAGTGACGGCAGTCCACATGTCGGACGCTCGTCCCGCAATATCGAATGTACATATACAACCAAACTGTACTAACATTGCATCCAGGCTATCCACCACGACAAATCCGCAACATCACAGCACAACACAGAACATCAACGTGAATGTCACGTTCGTAAATTCGTCTAAAAGGGCTATAGCAGTTAGACAGGATTTACCGATCAAGTGACATTCACGGTCGTAGATATAATGTAAATACTGTGAACTAACATGTTCAAAATTTTCGATCGACTAAATTTCCCGAAGTGGGCCCCAAGCACAACTGTAGCACTCAAAAACATCTGGGCCCAAAAAGAATATACCAAAAACCCTATTTCCATGTCAGAGAGCCACTGTAAAATTTGGTGCACTGTGGCTACAGTACGGCCGTGGATCCGCCGCCAAAACGTGGTTTTGGCCGCGGATCCGCCGCTCTACAGTAATATCAGCCGACCAAATTTTCACAGAATTCTCAAAAAACACTGCACATATTTTTCCAATATACCAAATAATTTTTAGAGTAAGGAAAAATTCGACAGAAAGTGCGACATGGAAATGCGGTTTTTAGAAAATCTGTTGGATCGAACTTGTAAACACGTTAGAGCAAGCTAGACTAGGTTAATGGCGTGGCTCTGATACAAGTGTAAGTGCACGTAGCGCCCCGGCCGTTAGTCTGAGGCCAAAATGCGGAAACGAAACTTTTCTTTAAACTTTAAACCGGCGGTACCGCGCACTATAAACACGGATCGGGCCATTAACCAAACGGTAGCTAACTAGAGAATGGGTAGAATGCAATACCGAGCGATCCGTGTCCTTCGGTCTTTGGCCTCCATCCCGTTCTCCTCACGGAATCTCTGGTCTTCATCTCATCGTCATAATGGGCACCACATCGCCAGGTTCTTTTACGGGCTCCCACCACTGGACCGAGACAACTCGGGCATAAAATTGGCGAGCCGACGTGTCCAAGAAATTCTACATGCTAAGTGTAGAATCACTTGTCTCAAGCGGGTATGAAGTTGCCATGTTAAGATGTGGAGGAGTGTTCAGTCGATAAAACTGCACATTTGTAGTACATTTTTCCTACCATTTTTATATTAAAAAAGGACTTTAATATGATATATTATACATATGAAGTTTTATGTGTAAAAACATTATTTTTCATGTGTTAATATATTTTTATTATCATTTGGTAGGAAAATGTATGCAAATAATATTATTGACCTAATCCTAGTAGAACAAAGTCTACTAAAATCTTATTTGAGTTGTTGTGCAGAATATTTCCAAGTTGTGCAGAATTTTCCAAGGCTAGATTCAAGCAAATCAAGTTGATGAAGAAATCTTGCCAAATTAAGAAACAAACTTGGAGACCAAGTCTGGCAGCAACCACGAGAATATTTCAAAGATGCAAAGGTTCCAGAGAAGTACACATGTCACAAAGAACAAAGCCCTAAAAATTGATGGAGGGATGAGATCAAATGGCCGCGGATCCGCGGCCATAACCCCCTTGGGCCGCGGATCCGCGGCAAGATTAAGGGATCAATTGCTGAAAATTTGGGGCATGAATCTCTGACATATTTTACCAAGTTTCCAACTGAAAGATTCTGGCTTTGCACTATAAAAGAGCACCGAGAGCCTCTTGGAAAAGCGATCAAGCCGAAGAGATCACGAAGCTCCCGACGCTCACGCATCGAGGCTGATCATCGACTGTTCGACTACCTTCTTAGGAAAGATCGAGAAGCAAATCAAGTTTTGTAATCATTTTCTATGGATTAAAAGTGTAGCTTGAATGAGTTGATTAATAAAGGTAGATTTTTTTTATTTAATTGTTTGTTTTTTTTACATTATGTTCTCCCTCTCTTTCTTTTCATCTTCTTCTCCCAACATGCGCGAGTAATTCTCCGCTTGTTAGGGTTCGTAGGATTAGGGTAGGCTAATGGGCGATGAAAATAATTAAACCCTTTTTAAGTCCTATAAAGTTTAGGAACTTTATCAAAATAATCATTAACATCCTAATCGGGCGCGCTAGCAATTCCTTGCTAGTTCCAACCGCGATTAGAGATTAGATTAATGATTGTTTTGGCAAAGGCTAGATATGAACGGAGTTCCGTGTCGAGATAAGGGTTACGAGTGGGATTCCTTTTCCCTCCAGAAACCCTAATCTACACGCATCACCGTCGTTCTAGTTCTAAATCTATTAATGGATAAAAAGGGTAACTTTTAATTAATCTTCCATAACTACTAAATCCTAACGAACCCTACAAGCCCTATTATTATATTATTTAAATCTCTAAAATAATCTAGATCTATATTTTACATTCTTGTTTAAAGTAGATCTAGAAACTTTTCACAAAATTCTTTATTCCTCCTCTCTTTCTCAACACATCTAAAGTAAAAATAAAAGGTTCTACGTTTCCCAGAGGACGACCCGTACTCATCTCGGTCTAGCTACGAGCGACACCGTTATTGATCGCGGTAAACAAACACAAATTTTCACATCAATCAAATGGCGCCGTTGCCGGGGATACGTGTGTAATTTTTTATTTTTACTATTTGTGTTGGATTCTTAGACGAGTCATATCATTATTAACACAAAACCGCAAATTGCATATTTAACGATTTGTGCGTGGATTTTTGCAAGGAGATCTGGAGTCACAGAATTGAGGAAAACAGGAAACAGAGACATTTTTAGAGATCCAGAGGAGCAAAGGAGATCACAGAAAAATTTTCAGCAAGCGATCCATCCACCTCGCGGCGGAACCGCGGCACAAAGGTGCTTCCTGCGTCGGAAACGCGGTGGCTTGGAGGGATTAGGGCTACGGAATTCTCTGGTAAGATTCTCAACTCCTTCTCTCTCCCCTCAAATCCAATAAAATCTATTTTCTGCAGGATTCTTTACAAAATAGCGCCGCTCAAAAATCTTTTTGCAAAAGTTTTGTGATTGGTTTTGTTTTGCATATTTAATACGGACTTTAAGGGGCAAAGACCAAATCAAGATTAGGTGGGGATTTCATCACCCTTCCTAAGCCCCACAAATCACAAACCGAGCATATAGATCAACCCTTCATTAATTTAAAAAATATATAGACCAGACTCTAAGGACTGTCGCGCTCAATAAGGACAGAGGAAGGTCGTGGGTAATCTATCGTTTATCCGCATTACTTCTGTAGTGCCTAGGCAAGTGTGACAAAGGCTAGTGGTTTTTAATTAGGCCCACGACGTGGTTCCTTCCCACTTACCCGGCACTTATCTGTCTACAAGGGTAGTACGGAGGCGGTAGAGGATTTATCCTGCGGCTTGTCCTTTGGAAGTCTAGAAGCGGTCTAGAGACTGACCTAGGTAACCTTAGTTCTAGGGTTGCTTGTGCATCTTAGGGAGATTTGTCTTGAGTCCCACTTTTTCAAAACAAGCCAATTTTTAAATCACACACACGTTGCCACTTGCACTAAACCCGCTTAGTGCATGCTCGGCTGGACACGGGATCCTAGTGCCCGTCTTGTCCGCGTTCTCGTTATCGATGCCGAAGTCGGTACTTCTTCATCTTCTTTTCCCCCACCACACACCACATCAACCATGATGGACGGCACTCCATCAGAGTATAACACCACGCTGCCACCACCAGCAGGTGCGCAGAATCCACCGCGCATCTCTCTCCAAGAGAGATGCTATCCTATTCGTGGTCCTCTTCCTACTTGTCTATCTCTTCCACCACCTAACGGGGATAATTTCGAAATTAAACCCCACTACATCAATCTGCTACCCAAATTTCACGGGCTTGAGTCGGAAGACGCGTACGTTTTCATCACCAAATTCGAAAACGTATGGGCAATGATGGGTACTTCACAATTGACTTTAGATGCTATGCGCTTACGTCTTCTCCCATTCACACTGTGCGACTTGGCAGAGAAATGGCTTTATAATACTGCCGCACACTCTATCACTAATTGGGATGAATTCGTCGTAGCATTTCTTAAGAAGTTTTACCCAAATCATAAGACTGCACATATTAGAAGCGAGATCAACCAGTTCACCCAGCTTCCCAATGAACCATTTTGGAAGTGCTTTGAACGTTTCAAAGATCTGCTTGTCCAATGCCCCCATCACGGAATACAAAGATGGGATTTATGTCGGATTATATATGAGGGCATTAATCCAGCGATAAAGCAGATGCTTGAAACAATGTGTCAATGCAATTTCATGTCTAAAGATGACGGTGAAGCATGGAAATATCTGGAAGATCTCGCTGAACACACGTTGCAGTGGGAAAGCGTAACACCACCTTCAACTAAGGGAGGTATTCACCAGCTCGATATTTCTATCGCAGTAAAAGCCGAAATGGCAGCGATACAGAAGAAACTCGATGCTATTGAGAACAAATTTTCATCATTCTCCCTAAATCAGGTCACGCTTCCCAAGACTGTCTGTGGTTGCTGTTCGGATCCTTCACACTTAACGGAAGAATGCCCTATGAACGCATCGTTTCAAGCTAATGCTGCTTTTCAGCAGCGACCTAGAAACGACCCTTATTCTTCCACATACAATCAAGGATGGAGGAATCATCCTAACTTTGCTTGGAATCAAAACCAACAAAGTAATTATCAAAGACCTCCTCCACAGCAACCACAACCACAGAATCAGCCCCCCTTTCAGTCACAGAATTTCCAAAATCCGGCCAACATTTCTACACCACAAGTGGCCGGTATTGACAACTCACTTGCACAAACTTTGGATATGTTCATGAAACAATCCATGCAAAATTCGGCTGAGATGAGGTCTTCTATTGATGCCCTAACGAAAAACACCTCCTCCCATGGTGAGAGTATTAAATCAATAGAAAACCAAATCGCACAGTTAAATGCCGCAATGAGTGCGAGAGAGAAAGGGAAACTCCCATCTCAACCCCTACCGAATCCTGGCCATTCACAAAGTCATAATGTGAATGCCGTCACGACGTTGAGATCGGGGAGAGTGCTGAATAACCAAGTGGGTGAGCAAATTGATGATAGTGACACATTTGATACCCCTCCTTCTTCTTCTTCTTCCCCTAACTCGTCTAGTCTCCCACCTTCATCCGAGCCTATTCTCCGTTTTCCCCAAGGCTCAAACATTTCGCCAAATCTATCTAAGTCGATGCCCACTCCAATTTTGGGATCGAATTCGTCGCCACAGTCTTCTCCACAAACGTTGGACTCAAAACTTATTGATCGAGCTCCATTTCCAAACCGATTAAGGGCCAACCGACCTAACCCGCAAATGGAAAAGATTGTGGAAATGTTTAAGCAAGTTAGCGTGAATATTCCTCTCCTAGATGCTATTCAACAAGTCCCATCTTATGCAAGAATCCTTAAAGACTTGTGCACTAGGAAGAGAAAAACTCAAGTACCTAAAAAGGTTTTCATGACGAGTAATGTTAGCACAGCTTTTACCCAACAAATACCAAAGAAACGTAAGGACCCCGGTTGTCCTACAATCTCTATTTCTATTGGGGGTAAAAATATAAATCGTGCTTTACTCGATCTAGGCGCTAGCGTCAACTTGCTTCCTTATTCAGTATACGAGCAGTTAGGAATTGGAGAGTTAAAACCCGCCCATTGTACTCTCCAAATGGCAGACCGATCTATCACCAAACCTCGGGGCGAACTATAGGATGTGTTAATTAATGTCGGGGAATTCATATTTTCCGTGGACTTTATTGTTTTAGATACACAACCTGTGGCAAACCCACGCAATCAAATCCCGATGATACTTGGTCGACCCTTCCTAGCAACTTCTAACACTGTGATTAATTGTCGTAACGGTTCTATGAACTTATCTTTCGGGAAAATGACAATTGAGCTTAATATTTACAAGCTAGGAAGTCAGCCATCGGAACCTTCTGCTCAATTGCTGGATGTTTGTTCCATCCACGAGATAGCTTCCGAAAGCTACATGGATGAGGGGCTTTGATTTGATGTTCTCGACAACACTAATGAGACATCGTTTGATCTTGCACCACTTTACAGTGAGGATATGTTCAATGAGTCAGACCTTGAGATTGAACTCATTGACTTATTGCAAAAGTCAGCAGCACTTTCCGAGTCAATATCTTATGCAAGTTTTGAACCTCTTCGGGAGCCCGAATATCATTCGCTTACCCCACCTTCTATAGTCTCTCCGCCAATTCTTGATCTCAAACCGCTACCTTCTCATCTTAAATATGCATATTTAGGAGAGAATGAGACTTTGCCAGTGATTATTTCCGCTTCTCTAGCCTTAGAGCAAGAGAATGCACTTTTGGCAGTGTTGAGATCGAATCGGCAAGCATTTGGTTGGACAATGGCCGACATCAAAGGGATTAGTCCCTTAATTGTTGAACATAACATACATCTGATGGATGAAGCCAAACCAACCCGAGACCCACAAAGACGGTTAAATCCCGTTATGAAGGAGGCGGTAAAGAAAGAAATCGTCAAGTGCATTGATAGTGGAATAATTTACCCCATATCTGATAGTCAATGGGTAAGTCCAATTCATGTGGTCCCTAAAAAGTCTGGCATCACGGTCATCACTAACGAGGCTAATGAGTTAATCCAAACACGCACCCAAACTGGGTGGCGCGTATGTATCGATTACAGGAAACTCAATGCCGCGACGAGGAAAGATCACTTCCCTCTACCTTTCATTGACCAGATGTTGGAACGATTAGCGGGACACGAATACTACTGTTTCTTGGACGGATACTCTAGTTATAACCAGGTCCCCATCGCCGAAAAGGATCAAGATAAAACCACTTTTACTTGTCCTTTCGGAACTTTTGCTTATAGACGCATACCCTTTGGGTTATGCAACACTCCCGCTACATTTCAGCGGTGCATGATGGGGATATTTTCAGATATGGTGGAAAATTTTCTAGAAATTTTTATGGACGATTTCTCCATTTTTGGGGACTCCTTTGAGGACCGCCTTCGTAATCTTGACGTTGTTCTTACCCGCTGTAAGGATAAGAACTTGACTTTGAATTGGGAAAAATGTCATTTTATGGTCCAAGAAGGTATTGTACTTGGACATATAATTTCACATAAAGGTATTGAGGTTGATAGAGCTAAAATAGATGTCATTCAAAACCTCCCTCGTCCCAATTGCGTCAAAGATATACGATCCTTCCTTGGTCATGCAGGATTTTATAGGAGATTTATTAAGGACTTTAGCAAAATTGCTAGACCCTTAACCCTTCTATTGGCCAAGGACACTACTATTCACTTGGATTCGGATTGTGAGGCTGCTTTTGAATTGCTTAAAGAATCACTCACTACAGCCCCCGTTCTATCATTTCCGGATTGGAACCACCCGTTCGAGCATATGTGTGACGCATCAGATTTTGCTATTGGTGCTGTCTTAGGACAGCATATTGATAAGATGCCACATGTAATTTACTATACAAGTAGGACCTTGAATGATGCACAAATAAATTACACAACTACCGAGAAAGAACTCTTGGCAGTTGTATTTGCATTAGAGAAGTTCAGGCCCTACTTGATTGGCTCGCCTATTGTGGTTTACACAGATCACTCCGCCTTACGACATCTTTTAACGAAGAAGGATGCAAAGGCCAGGCTAATACGTTGGATCCTATTGTTACAAGAATTTGATCTTGTTATCAAAGACAAGAGTGGATGTGAAAACGTAGTAGCCGACCATCTTTCACGCATCACTTCTTCGCCAACTGTGACCGTGCCGATAAATAACTCATTTCCCGACGAACAACTCTTGAATGTATCCTACGAACCTTGGTTCGTGGATATCGTGAACTATCTTGCGACGGGACTTATACCTAGCGATTGGTCGAAACAAGACAAACTTCGGTTTTTATCCCAAGTAAAATATTTTTACTGGGATGAACCAAATCTATTCAAGTATTGTTCCGATCAAATCATTCGCAGGTGTGTCCCTAACGATGAATTCAAGAGCGTGTTATCATTTTGTCATGATCAGGCATGCGGCGGTCATTTTGGACCTCGAAAAACGGCGGAGAAAGTTTTGCAATGTGGCTTTTATTGGCCAGCATTATTTAAAGATGCATTTGAACATTGCAAAACTTGTCCGCGATGTCAGCATTTGGGTCGGATTTCACGAAGGAACGAGATGCCGCTCCAACCTATATTGGTTGTGGAAATATTTGATGTTTGGGGTATTGATTTTATAGGCCCTTTTCCCAACTCCTTTGGGAATCTATATATCTTGTTAGCGGTTGATTATGTCTCGAAGTGGGTGGAAGCTATACCGTGTCGCACTAATGTCAACAAAGTTATCATTAAGTTCCTTAAAGAAAACATCTTCTCGCGATTCGGACACCCTCGCGCTATCATTAACGACAACGGGACACATTTCTGCAATAGGTCTTTCGAGGCCTTGATGCGGAAATATTCAATCACTCACAAGCTTTCTACGCCCTATCACCCCCAAACAAGCGGGCAGGCTGAGATCTCAAATAGGCAGATCAAACAGATATTGGAGAAGACGGTTTCCAAAAACCGTAAGGATTGGTCAACCAAATTGACGGATGCTCTTTGGGCATTCCGCACCGCTTATAAGACCAATCTTGGTATGTCTCCATACCGCCTTGTGTTTGGGAAGGCATGCCACCTTCCTGTCGAGATCGAACATAAGGCAATGTGCGCTATTAAAGAGCTTAATTTTGATCTTGATCATGCAGGCAGCTATCAGAAGCTGCAATTGAATGAGCTAAGCGAACTCCGCGATGAAGCTTACGATAATGCGGTGATAGTAAAGAATAGGACTAAAGTGTTCCACGATAAAAATCTTTCTAGAAAAACCTTCACATTGGGGCAACAAGTCCTTCTTTACGATTCACGTCTCCATCTCCATCCGGGTAAGCTTAAATCTCGTTGGAAAGGACCTTTTGTGGTGCGGTATGTACACCCGCACGGGGCAGTTGAAGTCGAAAATTTGAAAAACGGTTCGATTTTTAAAGTAAATGGGCATAGATTAAAACCGTATTTTTCTGCTGACCCCGCGGAGGAGCTCCTGTTTTTACAGGAGCCGCTTTATCAAAACTAAAATTCCTCCGCCTCACCTCCATGTTTTGATAAAATTTCTCATTTTAAGAAATGGATGTGAGTAAAAAAAAATGGATTTGATTGAATATCCGTGCGTGTCAAAAAAATAAGTTTGGGGGAATTTTTCATTTAACTATTATTTTACCCCTTGTATCTCTCCCTTAGTATACAGGTCCATGTTCTCAAAAGGCTACATCAGTGAGGACACTGTTGAAAACAGGTTTGGGGGGGAGGTTTGTATTCACTGAATTATCTTTGACACCGGGCATTAAAATTTTTTTTATATAACAAATGAATAGAAAGTGAAACATTATATCCAAAAGATAGGAATAGTTTAAGAAAACCAAGAAAATTAGAAGTTTTCTTATACGAACTAGTAATAAGTAGTTATGAGCTGTTGTCCCAAGGGTTAGTAAAATGAAAGAAGTCACTAATCTGAGGATAAAAATAAGTCTGAAAAATAATTTCTATTCTGGAAGCCAAACATTTGAATGTTGATACCCTACTATATGCACTTACACACGTCTTGAAACTCGGGATAATAGAGGATACCTTGAAATGCTCTTGTCTAAAAGCCAAAGTATGAAGGAAGAAAAAAAAAATGAAGAAAAAAATAAAAATGGTGAAAAGAAAAAAAATGAACACTGGTTGTGTATCGCCAAGGCAGCAATAAAAAAATATAGCGAGGGTGCCTCTTCACCTAGTGCCCTAAGGCCAACTGGTCTGGGAGTCACTGCTAGGCCTTAGGTGGTGCAAGACGAGGAAAATATTATCACCGAATCTGCAAGCACATGAGTAATCGGTCGGTTAGTACCTCAAGAAGTATTAACGGTCGCATGAAAAGGTGTGAGCAAATCTAAGTATTCATAAAATTAAAAAGTACTGAGGTAAATGGACAAGAGTATGATAGCTTGAATTGAATTCTCCGAGTGTAGGGATGTTCTTTACACACACGTGGGGTTATATGATCAATGTTTGGATGAAAGGTAGGAATGAAGAATAAAGACGATGTTTTATTGAGGGATGATGTGATTTCTAACATTTTTTCATGACTATTAAGATAGAGCTCATGACAACTGAAAAGCTAGTATAGTTGGAAACTCTTCTTTTCAAAGTATTTCTTTTATGGTTCTTATCTTTATATGTAAATTTCACCATCTTTCTTTTGTTATAGGATTTTGTGGGTGTAATCCGCTGAAAACCCTCAGGAGACAACAATCCTCCTACTAGGGACACCTAGATGTTTAACGGCTTGTTGCACGTGCTCAGTGCAATCGTGTTTGCCTACGAAAGTGTGCTTAGTTTTCTCCTTTCTTTTTCTCCTCTTAAATAAACTAGTTTGCTCGGGATAATCAAAGATAAGTTTGGGGGTATTTGTTCAGTCGATAAAACTGCACATTTGTAGTACAATTTTCCTACCATTTTTATATTAAAAAAGGACTTTAATATGATATATTATACATATGAGGGTTTATGTGTAAAAATATTATTTTCCATGTGTTAATATATTTTTATTATCATTTGGTAGGAAAATGTATGCAAATAATATTATTGACCTAATCCTACTAGAACAAAGTCTACTAAAATCTTATTTGAGTTGTTGTGCAGAATATTTCCAAGTTGTGCAAAATTTTCCAAGGCTAGATTCAAGCAAATCAAGTTGTTGAAGAAATCTTGCCAAATTAAGAAACAAACTTGGAGACCAAGTCTGGCAGCAACCACGAGAATATTTCAAAGATGCAAAGGTTCCAGAGAAGTACACATGTCACAAAGAACAAAGACCTAAAAATTGATGGAGGGATGAGATCAAATGGCCGCGGATCCGCGGCCATAACCCCCTTGGACCGCGGATTCGCGGCAAGATTGAGGGATCAATTGCTGAAAATTTGGGGCATGAATCTCTGGCATATTTTACCAAGTTTCCAACTGAAAGATTCTGGCTTTGCACTATAAAAGAGCACCGAGAGCCTCTTGGAAAAGCGATCAAGCCGAAGAGATCACGAAGCTCCCGACGCTCACGCATCCAGGCTGATCATCGACTGTTCGACTACCTCCTTAGGAAAGATCGAGAAGCAAATCAAGTTTTGTAATCATTTTCTAAGGATTAAAAGTGTAGCTTGAAGGAGTTGATTAATAAAGGTAGTTTTTTTTATTTAATTGTTTGATTTTTTTACATTATGTTCTCCCTCTGTTTCTTTTCATCTTCTTCTCCCAACATGCGCGAGTAATTCTCCGCTTGTTAGGGTTCGTAAGATTAGGGTAGGCTAATGGGCGATGAAAATAATTAAACCCTTTTTAAGTCCTATAAAGTTTAGGAACTTTATCAAAATAATCATTAACATCCTAATCGGGCGCGCTTGCAATTCCTTGCTAGTTCCGACCGCGATTAGAGATTAGATTAATGATTATTTTGGTAAAGGCTAGATATGAACGGAGTTCCGTGTCGAGATAAGGGTTACGAGTGGGATTCCTTTTCCCTCCAGAAACCCTAATCTACACGCATCACCGTCGTTCTAGTTCTAAATCTATTAATGGATAAAAAAGGGTAACTTTTAATTAATCTTCCATAACTACTAAATCCTAACGAACCCTACAAGTCCTATTATTATATTATTTAAATCTCTAAAATAATCTAGATCTATATTTTACATTCTTTTTTAAAGTAGATCTAGAAACTTTTCACAAAATTCTTTATTCCTCCTCTCTTTCTCAACACATCTAAAGTAAAAATAAAAGGTTCCACGTTTCCCAGAGGACGACCCGTACTCATCTCGGTCTAGTTACGAGCGACACTGTTATTGATTGCGGTAAACAAACACAAATTTTCACATCAATCAAGGAGAAAAAGTACTTTTGAGAGATGTGAGGAATTTTGTAGCAAGCCAAATATATGATGAATAATTTCACCACCCAAAACAATTTTCTCTCCCACACTCAAAGTGTGGCCGGCCAAGCAATATGGAGAAGGGAAAATACAAGGGAGGTGAGTGTAGGGAAAAGAAAATGGTGACCATAAGCAATGTGAAGATAATGAGGAAATTATATCACATCAATTTCTAAATCAACTCTCATCTCATTTAATGCTAGCCATGAGCATAAGAAAAGAATCAAAGATGCTAGTATTATCATAATCCATCATTTAAAAATAGACCCCCTTCCACAATTGCTAATTTGCACATTTGCAAATTAGCCCCTCCATCAATTTTCAGCCAAAGAAAGGAAGAAAGGAAAACTGGCTGAAACGGAATGCAAACTGGAAACTCCAAAAAACTGATCCCGTAATAAATTACAGGAAAACCCCGCGACTGTATATACTTACCAGCATTTGTATTCCGACCGAATACAAATGCAATGAGACAAAATCTACACTATACAATACTAGGATCCGGCTTAAACCAAAGCCCGCTAGTATTATCCGTCCGATCATGATCCGTGCAATACCGTACGTATATGATCGAACCCTGCCATATCTCCATACGGCCTCTACAGCGTTCGGCCTGAAACTTGAGAAACTGTCTGTGGGGGACTCTAAAGACTCGTCAATACCTTGGCTATGGATTTAACCACTAGCTCGTCAGAGGTATTAGCCGTACGTAACGGGCTACCAAGTATTGACTAAAAGGGAGGTCGATGAGAGAACTCATCCTGGCACCCTACTGAGCCTGTCAGTGACAATATCCGTACAGTCTGGTCCGTTCGTCATGAGCATCGCATGGCGGGCCTAGGGGGTTGGTAAAAGTCAGACCCCCAAAAGCGGTACAAGTCGTTTTCGGAGTGTAGCCCAGACCACCCTGAGATACTACTGGAATACCTACCAGTAAATCACCTGTCTTGGCTAAGGACTTTGTGTATGGGCTCTCCTAGACACAGCGCGACCTCACCCCCAATACCGGGAGAGACGAACCCCTGCAGATCCGCTCACTGCCTCCATGTGGCTCGGGACTGTACCCAACTAAAACCTGTTTGCACGTCTCCTTTGAGCGTGGTAGGGTAGTAATCAAAGTACAGTTGGAACTCACACGAGACAAATGACGATCTCAGGTTGGTGAACTAACCTGTACACATGTCACCAGGGAACTGCTATCTGACGTCAGGTATAAGACCAACTAGCATGTTCCCAGCGAGTCTTGTCCGGTGTACTCATAACCCAATGAGCACCTGTATACATCTTAGGTGAACCAACTGACATCAGTGGCTTGTGAGACCGGCCACCGCCCCTCGTCGCGGTCTCGACTTATACACTAGTCTACTCTGGAGTATCGATGCCCTGTCTCGAAACTCCTTCGACTAGGGTCCTTTTAAGGATGTGCTTATAGACCCCAACTCCCACGTATATGACCGCCCTCATATTGCTGGCAGTCAAGCAAGAATCCTAGGGGCTCTATCAACGTGTAATAGTGACCTGTAAGGTCACCTAAAGCAGTACACGATGATAAAGGTAAACCAGATAGCATACTATCATCTTGAGTAAGACTGTCCTACTGGGACAGGTCCTCCCTCAATCATTGCAATCACGTGCCTGTGATCCAATAATTGACTCTGAGGGCACTATCTCCAACAATCTTCCACTTGCACTCAAGGCCAATTTTTGCGATGTCACACCGTGTGATACCGAACACCCAACTCCTCTACTAATCAGTCTCACAAAACCAGTTTGCGAAACTAATGTGTTCGAGGAATAGCCTTAGTGAGTGGATCCGCCTTGATGTTTCTTTCTATGTCACTCTTTATCTCAAGTTCGCGGAGAAAGCCATCTCCCGAAATGAGCAATACCTGTCTTAGAATGTGTCTGGATGTCTGATGGGACCTAGCTCATAAATGATCTCCAAATCCAAACTTCTTAGACTGTATCGTCAACTGAACTTAATCAGTATCCTGCGTCATGCCTCCCTCGGTATCCCCTTGGACCACCTATCCATAATACTGCCCCTCGTCAGAAGGAAAACTATAACTCTGACAATCTCTCTGTCATCCAGGTCACCTTGGATGCCTGGAATGATAACTGTCTCCCGAATGAGGCTGTCGTTATCATATCCCTAGAACATCCACTTATGTTCTAAAACTGCTTCCGATCGTTTCTCCAGGATTGGATCAATATCAACATATTGCATCTCGTGCAAAAACAATATCCGGTGTGGTACTTGACATCTCATGATTGACTCAATTGCCTAAGCAAGTGATCTGCCAATCAAGCACATCTTTCTCCACTTTAGTCTGTAAGACACCTTTAGAGAGGGTGACTCCATCTCCTGTAGGTACACTACCGTGCCTGGAGTCGTCCATTCTAAAAACTCTTAGATTGCTGTCTAAGTACCCTGATTGGGAAACCACCCAAATCTGGATCTATAGATCTAGTAACCAGAATGTCTGATAAAATATTCAAGTCCCTTTGTGGAGAAACTACTGTGTGACAACCAAAGTATAACCGATCGCAGTATAGGAACATCACTTCCTACTTTGTGTATGTCATCCAAATACAAGGACATCACACCCTACTACCTTCTTAACAGATCCATCCCCTATTCTGATGAAGTCATACCTATGACTGTCACATCAGAAATAGATGATCTATCTCCGCTACATCTGCTTTAGTCTATAAATAGACATAAGCTACCTGTCCATTATGCTTCTACTGCTCCCACTGACCATGACAACCCTCTGGCAGAGTCATATAGACATACACTTCCAAAGCTAGTTTAGAACGATGCCATATTCATCCTCCTGCCGGGTCTCACAGTCTGGAACAACAGTAATGGAAAGTCTGGGTAAACAAGAACCTCCCTGCCACCGTCCTTGAGGCTACCGGAGTACACCCTAACCATGTTTAATCTCCACTAATCATGTTGCATTAGTAATTATAATATGTTACAATATTATATATCACATATATAATATATATTGTAACAAAAGAAAATAATACAATTAACATATATCGCATATATATCAATGTATTATCCGGTGAGAAAATGAATCAATAAAGCGAGCCAATATTAGATAATGTAAAGTAATATATCACATATATAATTATACATTAAATTATCCCATCAACACTTGATCCGACAATCCATCTATATCGAATGTAACCGACTAATATATCATGTACCGATACATCGAATCAACACTTGATCCGATGACCCGGCTGATATCAAATATCACGAGAATATAATACGGTATCTCATATCGTATTATCCTTGATTCTGCACATATCACATATGTGCTCCTACTCCGTTTTGCCTGAGTCAAGAAAGCTCTGTGTAAGACTCTAAAGAATCGTCAATACGCCGGTAGCAGGTGATGATCATATCAAACACCCACAAGCTGCAGGCGGTCAGCTAAACGTAACAGCCACCCAGGTATTGAGTGATCAGAAGATCAACAAGCAAGCATGTACATTCTCCTGTGAATCCAATCAGTAACACTCTCGTACAGTCCGGTCTCTTCGTCTGATATGTTGCATATCTAGTCTAGGGGTGGTATATGTCAGACCCCAGTAACCGATAAGTCGTGTCGATGTGAGGATCATAACAGGTCGAGAAACTACTGATAACACTTACCAGTAAATCTCTATATCAGCCCTGGCCAGGGACTTCCAGTTATAGCCAATCGAACACAGCACAACATTAACTCCCTATACCGGGAGAGACGAATCCCCTCCTATCGCTCATTGCCACCATTTGATTCGGGACTGCACCCAAAAGCCACCGTTTTGCACGCCCTCTTTGACGTGGTAAGGTGGAATCAAAGCACAGTGGGAATCACACAAGAATCTATGACGATCTCGGGTCTACATACTATCCTGTACCGGTGTCACCGGAGAACTGCCTTCTGACGTGAGGTATAATACCATCTGGGAGTTCTCGGCGAGTCCGTCCAGTGTACCCAGTCTCCACTGAGCACCCCTACACCATCCTTGATGTCAAACATCGATGGATATGGGATCATCCATCGCCCATCATATGGGTCAAGATGCGTATACGCTAGTCTACTCTGGTGTATCGATGCCCTGTCTTGACACACCCTCGACTAGGAACAGTTATAGGATGTACTCATCGACTACCGTGGCCCCACTTGTATGATCTCATCATAGACCCAGTAGTCGAGTACAGATCCTAAGGGCTTTATCAACATGTGAGAGTAAGACAGTAAACTAATACAAGTCAACATGTTAAGATAAAGTGAAACCAAATAGCATACTATCGTGACGAGCAAGAAAGTCCTCTCTATATATATCCAAGCATCCATTATAATATACATCATATGTACAACAATGGCCTCTAGGGTAAATATATAACTAACAATCTCCTACTTGCACTAAGGCCAGGTGTTGTAGTATCTCATACCTAGCATCCCGAATAATCTCTCAAATTGTATCTGGGGAATGGCCTTCGTGAGTGGATCCGCAGTGTTGTCCTTCGTATCTACTCTCCTGACCTAGATCTCCCGGCGATCAACTATCTCCCTGATCTGGTGATACCGCCTCAGAATATGTCTGGACTTCTGATGGGACCTGGGTTCCTTGGCCAAAGCCACAGCTCCATTGTTATCGCAATACAGAGGTATTGGATTTTCAATGGATGGAACCACACCAAGTTCAATAATGAAATTCTTTATCCAGACAGCCTGTTTGGCAGCATCGTTGGCAGCGATGTATTCAGCCTCCATCGTCGAGTCTGCAACGGTATCATGTTTGGAACTCTTCCAACATATCGCCCCTCCATTGAGGGTAAAAACAAATCCCGAGTGCAACTTAGAGTCGTCCTTATCACTTTGGAAGCTTGAATCTGTAAAGGACTCCACCTGGAGTACTCCGTTACTATACACCAAGAACATCTTCTTAGTCCTTCTCAAGTACTTAAGAATGTTCTTCACAGCTGTCCAGTGACTCTCTCCAGGATCTGCTTGATACCGACTCACTACACTTAGTGAGTATGCTACATCGGGTCTGGTAAATAGCATCACATACATGATAGAGCCTACTGCCGAAGCATAGGGTATCTCTTGCATGCGAGCTCTCTCCAAATCAGTCTTGGGAGACATATCTTTGGAGAGAGTGAGTCCAAAAATCATGGGATGTTTCCCACGCTTGGATTCTTCCATACTAAACCTTTTTAGTATGGTGTCAATGTACCTGGATTGGGACAATCCCAGTATCCGTTTAGATCTATCTCTATAGATCATAATTCCCAATATGCAAGAGGCATCACCTAGATCTTTCATTGAGAATCTTTGTGATAAGAAGTGCTTGACTGACTGCAGTATAGGAACATCATTTCCTATCAAGAGTATGTCATCGACGTACAATACGCGGAAGACAACCTTACTCTCTGCAACCTTTTTATATATACAATGTTCATCTATATTTTTGATGAAGTCAAACTCTTTGACTACAACATCAAAGCAGATGTTCCAACTCCGCGATGCTTGCTTTAACCCATAAATGGATTTAAGCAGCTTGCACACCTTTCCGCTGCTCCCACTATCTACGAAGCCCTCTGGCTGAGTTATGTACACGCACTCTTCTAAATCACCGTTTAGAAAGACGGTCTTAACATCCATTTTTCAGATTTCATAGTCATGGTATGCAGCAATGGCAAGTAAGATCTGGATGGACTTAAGCATAGCCACTGGCGAAAAGGTTTCGTCATAATCCACACCTGGTCGTTGAAGAAAACCCTTTGGAACAAGTCTAGCTTTGAAAGTCTCAACTTTTCCATCTACACAAATTTTCTTTTTAAAGATCCACTTGCTCCCAATGGGTTTTACCCCTTCAGGAGCATTTTCCAAAGTCCATACTTTGTCGGTGTATATGGATTCCATCTCAGATCGCATTGCATCCAGCCATTTCACAGAGTCACCACTCGTGATGGCCTGCTCGAAACTAGTCGGGTCATCATCTTCCATGATGCAATCCTCGCTTCCACCATCAATGAGAAAACCGTAGTATCTCTCAGGTGGATGAGAAACCCTACTAGATCGGCGGAGAGGCTGGGGTTCGTCGGGTACTACTGAATCCTCGGGTTCCACCAAATCTTCAGTTTGAGTTTGTGTAGCCAGAATTTCTTCCAGTTCTACCTCATCTCCACTAATTTCTTTTGCAACAAATTCATTTTCCAAAAAGGTGGCATGTCGAGAAACAAACACCTTTTGTTCCTCGCGATGGTAGAAAAGATATCCATGTGAATGTTTGGGATATCCCACAAACTTGCATAGAACTGACTGTGCCTCGAGTTTGTCTGGATTTTTCCTTTTGACATAGGCCAGACAACCCCATATCAAACTCGTTTAAGACATGGTCTCTTCCCACTCCATAGCTTATATGGTGTGGTAGGTACAGATTTAGTTAGAACTTGATTCAATAGGCATGCTGCTGTCTCCAGCGCATACCCCCAGAAAGAAATAGGTAACTCAGCTGTACTCATCATCGAGCGTACCATATCTAATAGGGTGTGATTCCTCCGTTCCGATACACCGTTGTGCTGTGGTGTATAAGGAGGAGTAAGCTGAGAGAGAATCCCATTCTCTTTTAGATAATCTAGAAACTCATTGCTTAAGTATTCACCTCCTCGATCAGATCGAAGAATCTTAATACTTTTGCCCGTTTGGTTCTCTACTTCGTGCTTATATTCTCTGAATTTCTCAAAATCTTCAGACTTGTTTTTCATCAGGAACACATATCCGAATCTTAAGAGATCGTCAGTGAATGTAATAAAGTAGGAAGAACCGTTCCTGGCATGTGTAGACATGGGACCGCATACATCACTATGTACCAGCCCTAAGAGTTCGGTAACTCTTTCTCCATGTCCACTAAACGGAGCTTTGGTCATTTTACCTTTGAGACATGAATGGCAAGTATCATAAGATGATAATTCGAACGGATTCAAATATCCATCCTTATGTAACTTAGCTAGTCGTGTCGCATTGATATGACGAAGTCTACAATGCCACAAGAAGGATTCGTTCATTTCTGAACTCTTCCTCTTGTGTGTGTTTTGTATATTAAGGACTGTATTTTGATTGAGAATGAATATGCCATTATGTAACGAGCCTGATCCAATCAACTTTTGATCTAGGAAGATGTTCATAACATTATCCTCTACTACAAAATTATATCCTTCTTTATTTAACAAAGAAACTGATATAATGTTGCACATCATGTTCAGTATATAATGGCACTCATTCAGAATCAATGTATTACTACTTGATAATACAAGGTGATATTCACCAACTGCTTTGGCTGCAATACTTGCACCATTCCCTACTTGAACGGAACGCTCACCTTTTCCCAGTTCTCTACCTTTACGTAGCCCATGTAACAATTTACATATATGGGATCCCGATCTGGTATCTAATACCCAGGGCGTAGGGTGAACTGAGAAATAGTTCTCAATAACTAACACACCCGAAGAAGATGCATCAGCATGCATGTTCTTTGTTTGGGCGGTATGAGAATCCAGATATTCTTCTGTTTCCTGTTCAGTCTTATAACTCTTATAAGAAAGAACCGGACCAACGTTCCCCTGCTCAGTATAATAAGCGGGTTCAGTCAATACATTCATATTATTATCTTGATTATGGCCTAACATGGTCGCTACCTGGAGAGAGAGAGAAGAAAACACTTTAGCGTATGCTCTTGCAAGATTAGATTGGTTATTATCTTATCTAATCAGAATGTCTCCCACTGTTTTTATCAAATCTTCCTTCAAACCCTACAAGGTAAGATTAACCGTGATTAATTATACCCTACAATTTCGTCAATCTTTCAGCCAGATCAGTGTCGGTACTTGAAGGAGGTTTCCCGTGCTTTCGCACGGACCTAATAAAAATAAACCTCATTTTCCCAGAGGCATAACCCCGCTAACAATTTTCTAGGCACCTACTTGATCGGCTAATTGTCTTGTGTAAAATTCTTCCAGGAGTTACTCTTACTCACTGTAGGTATCGGGATCCAACTATCTCATAGAAGGTATGTAATCTTATTGCAAATTTCAACACTTGAAATTCCCGATAATGCTTTTGCCCATAACCCCTATGACCTTGACAAAGGCCAACAAACCATAGGAAGCTAGTCAAGTTCAACCCGTCATTTCTTGATTGAAATAAACCCACCCGTACGACCCTTGACAAAGGCCAACAAGGTCGTACGACTACCCTAATCCAATCGCATCACGTGCTTAAACAGATAAGTACCAGTCAGCTACCGCACACTACGCCTTGACAAAGGCCAACAAACGCAGCACGAATACTAAATAGTCTTTATCTGAAATGAAAGAGGGCTATGCAGGTTTTTCAGAAAACCATGAGCATAATGAACTTGATATCGTTGTAGAAACAGGTGATTTTTGAAAAGGAGTGTTTTTGAGGCTTTTCTAGTTTCGCTAAAGAGGTCACTCCCAGTGAAGGGATCCCAGCTCTTTCCCCATCGAATAAGGTGCAGGATATATCATATATACCGCTTTGCAAAGCAAGAACTATTTAAGCTGTCAAAAACTAAACCGTGAGTTTGTAGCATCTGCCAATTTCGCTAAAGTGGTCACTCCCGGTGAAGGGATCTCGGCTCTTTCCTCATTCAATAAGGTGCAGGGTATATCATATATACCATTGTGCAAAGCAAAACTGTAGCTACCCTTTTTTATAAAGTTCTGATTCTACAACGTCTTTTAGGTTTCTTTTCTTTTTATTAATCTCATTAATATATCCCATCAGCTTATGCTTCCTAAGCATCACAGTAGAAAAGAAAGCAGTAATATTTATATATCAGCACATATATATAGTATAAGCATTCGTCTTAGGCAGTAATATGATCTCATCACAGAACATTGCAGCAGAAGAACATATATGAAATATTGGATATATTAGGATGTCCGTGTTTTTATTACGAGCCTGTATAAAACACGGATTCCACGGTCGCGATGAATAGCCAAACCCACATCCCTAGACCCCTACGAGAGCGGCAAGCAACACTGCCAATTCTAAAGATAGGAGACCAGGTCTCGACTCCTCGAGATGGCCTCCCACTGGACCCTAGAACCCGGTTACTTGTGCTCCCCTCCTTGGGTCTACCTAATGCGGAAAAGTAAATAATATACACTGGTGACATCAACCTCATCCCGGAAGTGCCCCAATAAAAGAATATTACATACAAATGAATTTTACATGAATGAAAATAAAAACCCTCATCTCACATAAAACCCCCGGCTATTCAGAACACGATGATCCAATATAACATATCACAGCAACACATAATATCTCATATCATCAACGTAAGTAAGTATGCATACACCGATCGTCGTTGATGTATAGGAACGAAAACCTGCGATACAACTACATACTACACTTACGTTCACATAAAAGAAATTGTAAAACTACAACATTTGGAATCCACAATCTCTTTAGACATCGTAAATCCGAAATATCACATACTTCGCATTTCATGCCTAACTATATGAATTCCACATATCGTATCACATTCCAGATAAATAGACAATATTAAACTTTCCGATCGAATAATCAAATACCCAAGATTTCCTATATAGCTCAACACTTGAGCGGAGTTCAAAAAGTCCCAGAATATGTCACAGTACCAATGGTCCAGAAGTAGAAGGGTCAAGCCAACGCCTCATATGTGGCAACGCCGTACTGCCCCAAACCCTTAGGTTCAGAGGCGGTTCAGACGGTCACATAATCGAGTTAAGGTTTGTGTTCTTCTAGAGGGTCCACCGCGTTACTTGCATGTTTTTCCGAAAGATTTAAACTCAATAAAAATTCAACACTTGAAAGTTTTTCGTGCCGGGAAAAACTGAGTTAATGATATTCGTTCGAACATTTTAACAGTTTCTAAAATATCCGGAAAACAAAACGAAATTAAATTTTCCGATCGAATCAACAAATACAAAATAATCCCCAGAACACTCAACACTTGAGTAAGATTAAAAATACCCAGAATCATGTACAAGTACCTACGGATGTACTGTGCCAAAAATCTAACCCTAATTCTACAGTGCCAAAAATCTAACCCTAATTCTACAGTGCCGTCACGGAACCGCCGCGCAAGGCATGGTTCTTCCGCGGTTCCGCGGCTCTTTAGTGGAATTTGGGTGTCGTTTTTCACAGTAACTCTTAGAATTCCCTGCTGATTTCCTTGAGTATTTTTAATGCAGAAAAAATCATATTTTTACAAAATTTCCAGAGAGGGGTTCAAGTTCGATGTTTCGGGGTTCGATCGGAGTTTTAACTTCGTATACACGTCGCCTAATACTCTAACTAGGCTCTGATACCACTGTAGGGTTCCTAGGAAGTCATACAATGGTCTATAAGGTATCAACCATGCCCGATTTAAAATTTAGACGTGCCGAACAACCCAAAGCTAAGATCTTTGCTAAATAATTAGGGTTTAACATGCAAGTAAACATCTTTACAACTAAGAGTGAGGGATTACAACCTTTGTAGTCCGCTCCTTCGCTTCATAAGCTCCGAGTAGAAGTCCCTTCACCGCGATCCACGATCTCCCGGACTCAAGAGAGGCTCCACAACCCGAATGATCCATACTAGCTTGTAGTCTTCCTTTTCTCCGATGATCTACCTCGAAGTTTCTTTAACTCAAGCTCTTTCTCACTAATGAGGTGAACACCCTAATCTAATTGGCTAGATTAGATGAGGATGATGAAGTAGGATTTATGCTCTCTTTTATTATCAAATTCTCACACTAAATCATCACTAAAGAAAAACCTAGAAAGCTTTTTCAAAGCTCAAGGAAGAAGAAGAAGAAGGAAATTTCTTTTGTGATGAATAATGAAATGCAAGTGATAACTACAAATGCAACCATGGTTGATAATGAGAAGGCTAACCATTGTAGAGAGTTAACTAGGGTTAAGGGTTTGGGTTGCATTAAAGAATGAGTCACTAATATCAACCATAATATCTTAGCTCAAAATAAAAGAAAACCTTCTAGAAGCATCATGAAAGATCTAACCCAAATCAAACCCTAACCATGTTTAATCTCCACTAATCATTTTGCATTAGTAATTATAATATGTTACAATATTATATATCACATATATAATATATATTGTAACAAAAGAAAATAATACAATTAACATATATCGCATATATATCAATGTATTATCCGGTGAGAAAATGAATCAATAAAGTGAGCCAATATTAGATAATGTAAAGTAATATATCACATATATAATTATACATTAAATTATCGAATCAACACTTGATCCGACAATCCGGCTATATCGAATATAACCGAATAATATATCATGTACCGATACATCGAATCAACACTTGATCCGATGACCCGGCTGATATCAAATATCGCGAGAATATAATACGGTATCTCATATCGTATTATCCTCGGTTCTGCACATATCACATATATGCTCCTACTCCGTTTTTCCTGAGTCAAGAAACCTCTGTATAGGACTCTAAAGAATCTTCAATACGCCGGTAGCAGGTGATGATCATATCAAACACCCATAAGCTGCAAGCGTTCAGCTAAACGTAACAGCCACCCAGGTATTGAGCGATCAGAAGATCAACAAGCAAGCCTGTACATTCTCCTGTGAATCCAATCAGTAACACTCCCGTACAGTTCGGTCTCTTCGTCTGATATGTTGCATATCTAGTCTAGGGTGGTATACGTCAGACCCTAGTAACCGATAAGTCGTGTCGATGTGAGGATCATAACAGGTCGAGAAACTACTGATAACATTTACCAGTAAATATCTATATCAGCCCTGGCCAGGGACTTCCAGTTATAGCCAATCGAACACAGCACAACATCAACTCCTATACCGGGAGAAACGAATCCCCTCTTATCGCTCATTGTCTCCATGTGATTCGGGACTGCACCCAAAAGCCACCGTTTTGCACGCCCTCTTGGACGTGGTAAGGTGGAAATCAAAGCACAGTGGGAATCACACAAGACTCTATGACGATCTTGGGTCTACAGACTACCCTGTACCAGTGTCACCGGAGAACTGCCATCTGACGTGAGGTATAATACCATCTGGGAGTTCTTAGAGAGTCCGTCCAGTGTACCCAGTCTCCACTGAGCACCCGTACACCATCCTTGATGTCAAACATCGATGGATATGGGATCATCCATCGCCCATCATATGGGTCAAGATGCGTATATGCTAGTCTACTCTGGTGTATCGATGCCCTGTCTCGACACACCCCCGACTAGGAACAGTTATAGGATGTACTCATCGACTACTGTAGCCCCACTAATATGATCTCATCATAGTCCCAGTAGTCAAGTACAGATCCTAAGGGCTTTATCAACATGTGAGAGTAAGACAGTAAACTAATACAAGTCAACATGTTAAGATAAAGTGAAACCAAATAGCATATTATCATGACGAGCAATAAAGTCCTCTCTATATATATCCAAGCATCCATTATAATATACATCATATGTACAACAATTGCCTCTAGGGTATATACATAACTAACATTTCGGATCTCCCTATCCGAGACAGATGATTCATGTTTTGGGATGGGTGGGCTTTGGTTGTGTGGACATATGATACTTTATCATATGTAAGTGCAATGTTCAAGTTCCTCAACCATTCTTTATAGTTCGGTCCTGTCAGTTTATTTTTCTCTAGTAGAAGCTTAAGTCCCGTCATCGGTATCTACCATTAGGAGATAGAAAAGAATACACTCAGCGAAATGCTCTTGCAAAGAATTAGATTGGTTATTATCTTATCTAATCGATGTCTCCCACTGCTTTAATCAAATTTTCTTTCAAAACCTGAAAAGAAAAATAGCCAGGATTAATTACATTCTACAGTTTCGCTAACCGGTCAGCCAGGCCAGTATCGGTACTTTGAGGGAGGTTCCCCGTGCTTTCGCACGGACCTAATTAAAATAAACCTCATTTTCCCTGAGGTCAAACCCCGTTAACACCTTTCTAGACACCTACTGGATTAGCTAATTATAAAATAAAAAATTCTCCCGGAAGAACACTTACTCACAGTGGTATCGGGAACCAACTATCATATAGATGGTATGCAATCTCATTGCAAATTTCAACTCTTGAAACTCCCGATATGGTTTTTACCCCTAGTTACTTATGACCTTGGTTATGGTCAAAATATCATAAGCACTAGTCAAGTTCTACCCGTCATTTCGAGATTAACTAGACTCACCCATATGACCCTTGACTATGATCAACATAATCATATGAATGTCTTAACTGATCGCATCACATGCTTTGTAGGAAGACATCACTTAGCTACCGTACACTACGCCTTGACTATGATCAAAATACGCAGCACGAATACTAAGTACTCTGCTTTCTAAAATGACGGAGGGTTGCGGATGGTTTTTATGAAAACCTTTAACGCTTTGAACTCGATCTCGTTGTAGAATCAAAACAGTTTAGAAAAGGAGTGGCTTAAGCTCCGCATCGTTTGAAACTTGCATTTTTCATAAAAATGCCGAGTGGGTTTCAAATCTGATTCTACAACATCTTTTAGGTTTCTTTTACTTTACATTAATCTCATTAATGTAATCCCATCATTTAAGTTCCTAAGCCATCATAGAAAAGAAACGAAAATAGAACGTACACTTATGCCATCCGCATTCGCCACAGTGTCCTATTATGCACCGTTAGGTTACTTAACTAACGACATAGCGGGGCGGGACTAGTGCGGGTGTAAAACATAAGTAACGTTTATTATATATCATATATATAATAATAATCCATTCATCTCAGATACTAAGTAATCACATTACAGAATATCAACAGCAGAAGCACATATGAAAATAAAAGGATATCTAGGATGCCCGTATTTTGTATTTAGCCAACAATAGAAAATACGGATTCCACGATCGCGATGAATAGCCAAGCCCGCACCCTTAGACCCCTATGAGAGCGGCAAGTGATCCTGCCAATTCTGTTGGAGATAGTGCCCTCAGAGTCAATTATTAGATCACATGCACGTGATTGCAATGATTGATGGAGGACCTATCCCGATAGGACAGTCTTACTCGAGATGATAGTATGCTATCTGGTTTATCTTTATCATCGTGTACTGCTTTAGGTGACCTTACAGGTCACTATTGCGTGTTGATAGAGCCCCTAGGATTCTTTCTTGACTGCCAGCAGTATGAGGGCGATCATATACGTGGGAGCTGGTAGTCTATAAGCACATCCTTAAATGGTCCCTAGTCGTGGGAGTTTCGAGACAGGGCATCGATACTCCAGAGTAGACTAGTGTATACAGTCGAGACCCCGACAAGGGGCGATGGCCGGTCTCACAAGCCATTGGTGTTAGTTGGTTCACCTAAGATATATACAGGTGCTCATTGGGTTATGAGTACACCGGACAGGACTCGCCGGGAACATGGTAGTTGGTCTTATACCTGACGTCAGATAGAAGTTCCCTAGTGACATGTGTACAGGTTAGTTCATCGACCTGAGATCGTCATTTGTCTCGTGTGAGTTCCCACTGTGCTTTGATTACTACCCTACCACGCTCAAAGAAGACGTGCAAACAGGTTTTAGTTGGGTACAGTCCCGAGCCACATGGAGGCAGTGAGCGGATCTTCAGGGGTTCGTCTCTCCCGGTATTGGGGGTGAGGTCACGCTGTGTCTAGGAGAGCCATTACACGAAGTCCTTGGCCAAGGCAGGAGATTTACTGGTAGGTATTCCAGTAATATCTCAGGGTGTTCTGGGCTACACTCTGACACGACTTGTACCGCTTTTGGGGGTCTGACTTTTACCAACCCCCTAGGCCCGCCATGCGATGCTCATAGACGAACGGACCGGACTGTACGGATATTGTCACTGACAGGCTTAGTAGGGTGTCAGGATGAGTGTTAGTGTTTATGCCCTAGAAGGCCATTACTGTATCATACTAGTTTGTATATTACTTAATGGAAGCTTGGGATATTCACATGTATATAACAGTCTTGCTAAATATGGTAGTATGCTACTTAGTTATTCTATCTTAATATGTGAGTGTACGTATTGATAGAGCTCTTAGGATCTTGCTTGATTACCAGCGTTGTGATGGCAGTCACACTAGTGGGGGCTGGGTAGTCTACAAGCACATCCTTATTCAGGTCCCTAGTCGTTGGATTATCGAGACAGAGCATCGATACTCCAGAGTAAACTAGTGTGTACGCTTCTCATCCCAGTTGGGGAGATGGTCTGTCCCACAGCCGTCAGTACATCGTACTGGAGATAGTATACAGGTGCTCGTTAGGTTACGAGTACACCGGACAGGACTCACAGGGAACTGTTGGTTGGTTTTATACCAGTCGTCAGTGAACAGTTCCCAGGTGACATGAGTACAGCATAGTCCGCAGACTTGACACTGCTACTTCTCCTCGAGTGTGTCCCACTGTTCTTAGATCGCTACCCTACCACGGCTCAAAGGAGTCGTGCAAACAGGTAGCAGTTGGGTGCAGTCCCGAGCATTTGGAGGCAGTGGCGGTTAGACCGGATTCGTCTCTCCCGGTATTGGGAGTTGATATCGCGCTGTGTCAGAGGGCCATTACGCAAAGTCCCTGGCCAGGACAAGCGAGATTTGCTGGTAGGTTCCAGTAGTTTCTCAGGGTGTAATGGGCTTCCCTCCGACACGACTTATACCGCTATTAGGGGACTGACGCTTGCCGCCCCCTAGGCCGGATATGCGATAGTCTTGGACGAACGGACCGGACTGTATGGAGATTGTCACATCAGACTCAGTAGGAGTTCGGATGCGTTTCCTCATCGGCCTTCTTATCGACAACTACCTGGGGACCGTTACGTACAGCTAGTGCCGCTTGCGGTCTGTGGTTAAACCCACTGCCAGCGTAGTAGTCGAGTCTCTAGAGTCCCACACAAAGAGTTTCCTATTGCAGGCGAAACGATATAGAGGTCGTATGGTTTTACGACAAAGGGTTCGGACGCGTATGTGTGTTTACACACTTACGTCGTTTGGACAGTTTTTACCAGTCGGCTTTGGTTTAAGCCAGTTACTGGTATCCGGTTATTGGATTTTTACAGTCTAAAGTTTTTCCGTATTTTTGCGGATTGGAGGGGCGTTCTCGTAATTGTGCGAGAAGCTTCTAGAAGATAGTGACTAAGGAGGTTTAGGTGTCATATACATTGAATGGGTTATATGAGTCATGAGGGTGATTCATTCATCTCATTAATGCATATTAAATTCTTAATGACTCATGCTAATGAATCACCACTTGATATTTGTGAAGCATGATTATTCATCACTCTTTATTCTTTTCTTCATAAAAGAAAATGCTTCATATCTATTATGATACTCATAAGCTTTATTCAATTATCATCTACACATTCTCTCTCCTCAAGCTCTCTCTCTTCAAACCCTAATCCTCACCTCTCATGTGTTGAGAACTAGGATTAGCTAGACTAAACAATCCATAACCCTCACTCTATCTCATCTATCTTCTTTGATTAGCAATCCAAGAAGGTTAGTTGCCTCAAGTTTAGAGGCTAAGCTTGGAGTTTTGCTCTCGGGTGGATCGTCTACTACAAAGAGAAGGCCGAGGAGGACGAGGTGATCGTAAAGATGAAGGACTTAGTTTGATAGGTATAATCCCTAAGCATAGTAGTTTAGAACAACTATATGTTTGGTTAGTTATCGTTTAGCTTCGATTCAAGCGGTTAGTAGATGTTTGTTCACTAAACAAGTTCGTTTTTTGAAAATTCCGCCTCCCCACAAGTATTGGGGTGTAGTACATCGACTTACAGTGGTATCAGAGCCTCGCTAAACAATAAATAACTTACTTGCAAATTTGTATGAATTTCGAACGGAAAAAACGAAACCGGAAAACCCTAAAATATCAAGTTTCTGTCGTTTTTAAAATGAAGTCCTAAAATTTTTCAGGGAAGTTCAAAAAGCTTAAAAAGACACCAGAAGAACACCCAAGAAATTTGGGCTCCTGAATCGGCAACGCGGCCGCGGAACCGCGGCGGATCCCACTGATCCGCCGCGCTTCCGCCGCCGAGTTGCCGAGTCAGGAACCCAAATTTCCTGTGTTGCTTCTCTGTGATATTTGGTGTTTTCTGGAATATTTTATTTTTGCTCAGGTTTCAGATTTACAGAGCAGTATTGGAGCAAAATTAAAAATGTTTAATCGATCGAAATTATACAGTATTTGCTTGTTGGATTATATCTGTGATTGTATAATGTGTTCGTAAACCTCCCCTAACTGCTAGTATGTCAGTTGGCAGAGGGTTGCACATTTCTGAAATGGATTTTATCTGTTTGTGCATATGAACTGTGTTGGACTGTTGTGATGTATAGCCGGGGTTATGTGATGGGTTATCATTTAGTTCATTTGATGTAAATGTAATTTGTTGTAATATTATTTTGCGGGGCATATCCAGGTTGCGGTTGTAGCCACCGTTGTATTATTTCATTTTACTGTTTTTGCTCCTAAGACAGATCCAAGGTGGGGTACACAAACTGCCGGGCGGGTAGTTTGCTGTACCCGTAGGGATCTTGGGTGGGGTAATGGCTATTCATCACAACTGTGTAATCTGTCTTTTCTTGCAGGCTCAAAAGAAATACAGATTGCTTGCAAATCCAATAAAGTTTATCTGTGTTCTGGAATGTATATCATTGCGTCAGACGAATGTAAAATATCTATATATATGATAGCTATTTTAGACGTCACTTATGTTTTACACCCGCGCTAGCCCAGTCCCCGCTCTGTCGTTAGTTAAGTAACCTAACGGGTGATGCCGGGACCCAGTGGCGAATGCAGATGGCATAAGAAGACGTCATATTTTCGTTGTTTTCTGCAATGATAGGTTAATGATGGGACGCATTATCTATAAAGCAAAGAAAATAAACCAAGTTTAAATCATTGGAACAATTTAAAAGAAACCACTCGGTTAATTTTAAAAACAGATATTTTTAAAATGCGGAGCTTTAACCACTCCTTTTAAAAGCTATCAGGTTCCTTCGGTTATATCAAGTTCACTACGTTCACGGTTTCGCCAAAACCATTCGTAGCCCTCCGTCATTTCATCTGGGTATTCAGTAGTATTCAAGCTATGTATTTTGACCAACGCCAAGGCATAGTGTTTGGTAGCTGCTGGATATTCATTTGTTGCATAGATAGATGAGTTAGTTTGGGACAGTCGTATGATCATTTTGGCCAACGTCTAGGATATGTACGGATGGGTTCAAATTAACAAGATAATGATGGGTAGAACTTGACATGTGACTTATGATATTTTGACCAACGCCAAGGTCATAAGAGCATGGGGCAAAAATGTATATCAGGAATTTCTAAAGAAACTGAAATTTGCAAAGAGATGCATACCATTTTGAGTTTGATGAATGTTGGTAGCATTCCTACAACATTATCAGACGATGATATTTGGATCCCGATCCTACTGTGAGTATATGCTATTTATCAGGATATTCGTTACTTAACGATCAATGCTATAAACCTAGTAGGTGTCCAGAAAGGTGTCAGCGGGGTTACACCCCCAAAGAAAAGAGGTTATTTAATTAAGGAACTTCGCGAAAGCGTTGGAAAACCTCCCTCGAAGTATAGACACTGGCCTGGCTGAACAGTTAAGCAAGTATTGTACAGTGAGAATAGTCCTGGCTAATTCTTCTTTTATGGTTTGAGGAAGGATTTGAGAAACAGTGGGAGCCATCCAGTTTAGATAAACTAAAAACCACTCTAAACTTGCAAGAGCATCATGCTAAAGAGTTTTCTTCTCTCTCTCCTAATTGCAGCGACCCTGAAAATGACTGGACTTAAGTTACTTTTAGAGAAAAATATACTGACAGGGCCAAACTATAAAGATTGGCTGCGGAATGTCAAAATGGCTTTGACCTATGACAAACTGGGGTACGTCCTCACCGCTACGGCACCTGCTGTCCCTGGTCCCAAATCCAGCAATGCGGATAAGGAAATCCGCAAAACCTGGGATTTAGATTGCGCGAAAGCCAAGTGCATCGTGCTTGCCTCGATGAACAATGAACATCAGAGGAGGCACGAGGATATGGACCTTGATGGCATATTTCTCCATACAAAGGAACTTTATGGAGAGCAATCTCGTATAGCAAGATACGAGACCTCAAAGAACTTGTTTCGAGCGAGGTTGGCTGTCAGGTCATCGGTAGGAGAACATGTCCTAAAGATGATCAGCTATATAGAAGAGCTCGCAGACCTTGGGACGACTTTGGATAATGAGCTCTATACAGACCTTATTCTCCAGTCCCTTCCTCACACCTACGCCCAGTTTATCGTGAACTTCAACATTTAAAGAAAAGAAGTTGAACTTCCGGAACTCCTGAACATGTTAAGGAGTGCAGAGGGCACCTTGAAGAATTCAAGGGAAACACCCGCTATGTTTGTTGGCGGTACATCTTCTTCCGGGTCCAAGGCAAGGGCCAAAGGATGGAAGAAGAAGGCCGCACCCAGACCTAGAGGAGGTGTTAGTAAGGTGGGAGGGAAGGGAAAGAAAAAGTTTGCAGTACCGGTAGTTGGCCAGGATGAGTGCTTCTATTGTCACAGGAAAGGGCACTGGAAGAAGGATTGCAAGGCGTGGAACGCCAAGAACCAGGAACCGAAGCAAGCTGTGGCTTCGACTTCAGGTGTGTTTGTAATTGAGAATTGTCTGTCGATCAACTCTACTTCCTGGGTATTGGATACCGGATCAGGATCTCATATTTCCAATTCATTGCAGGCACTGAGAAACCGTAGAGTGCTAAAGGAAGGTGATATGACCCTAAAGGTTGCTAACGGAGCTAGCGTGGGAGCTGCGTCCGTCGGGGATTATCACCTAGGATTGACGAGTGGACACATTTTTGTTTTACATAACCGTTATTTTGTACCAAGCTTAACGTGTAATATCATATCAGTTTCCTTGTTATCAAATAAAGGTTATGATTTCACGTTTGTAAGAGATGTTGTTAACATCCACCTTAATCATGGTTTGATTGGGTCCGGTACACTAAATAGCGGTATATTTGTTTTAAACCAACTCCAAATTTTCAATGTCCAGAACACACTATAAAGAAAGTCTCCAGATTTAAATAAAGCTTTCTTATGGCATTGTAGACTGGGTCACATCAATGAGAGAAGGTTGACTAAGTTGCATAGAGAAGGATATTTGGACTCGTTCGAATATCAAACTTATGACACTTGTCAATCTTGTCTCAAAGGAAAGATGACAAAGACTCCCTTTACTGGACAAGGAGTAAGAGCGAGCGAGCTCTTAGGACTCATACACAGCGATGTATGCGGTCCAATGTCTACACATGCAAGAGGCGGTTTTTCCTATTTCATTACTTTCACGGATGATTACTCAAGATACGGATTCATTTATCTGATGAAACATAAATCCGAGGCTTTTGAGAAATTCCAAGAGTATAAGAATGAAGTAGAAAACCAAACCGGCAAAAGTATCAAGACACTTAGATCTGATCGAGGTGGTGAATAATTGAGTGCCGAGTTCCTAGGTTACCTAAAAGAGAAAGGAATTCTCTCTCAGCTTACTCCTCCATACACTCCACAACATAATGGTGTATCGGAGAGACGGAATCGAACCCTATTAGATATGGTACGATCCATGATGAGTAATGCTGAGTTACCGCGATCTTTCTGGGGTTATGCGCTAGAATCAGCGGCATATCTTTTGAACATGGTACCTACCAAGACTGTGCCTACAACTCCATATCAGATGTGGAGCGGGAAGAAACCCTATCTTCAGTATCTGAAAATATGGGGATGTCCAGCTTTTGTTAAAAAGCAGCATGTGGACAAGCTCGAGGCACGATCAGTAAAGTGTAAGTTTGTGGGATATCCAACGAACTCCAAGGGGTATCTATTCTATTACGCAGAGGAACAAAAGGTGTTTGTTTCTCGTAATGCCCATTTTCTAGAATATCAGTTTTTAGAAAAGGAAATAAGTGGGAGCGAAATAGAACTGGAAGAAATTCCAGAACCACAAACTGCTAATGAAAGTTTGGTAGAACCGGAAGTTCAAGAAGTACAGGACATTCCCGCACCCCTCCGCAGGAGTAGTAAGCCGTCTCATCCGCCTGAGAGATACTACGGTTTTCTCATAGATGGGGATTGAGAGGATTGCATCATAGATGATGATGAACCTACTGACTTCCAGCAGGCCATCCAGAGCGGGGACTCTGTACGATGGCTAGATGCAATGCGGACCGAAATGGAGTCCATGTACACCAACAAAGTATGGACTTTGGACTTTGCTCCAGATGGGGTAAAACCCATAGGATGCAAATGGATCTTCAAGAAAAAGATTGGTGTAGATGGACAGGTGGAAACCTATAAGGCTAGACTTGTTGCAAAGGGTTTTCGTCAAAGACCTGGTTTGGACTATGACGAAACTTTTTCTCCAGTGGCTATGCTCAAATCCATTCGGGTCCTTCTTGCTATTGCTGCCTTCCATGATTATGAAATCTGGCAGATGGACGTAAAGATGGCTTTTCTGAATGGAAATTTCGAAGAGTGCGTCTATATGGATCAGCCAGAGGGTTTCAATCAGAGTGGGAGCAGCGGGAAAGTATGCAAGCTGCTTAAGTCCATTTATGGACTAAAACAGGCATCGCGGAGTTGGAACATCTGTTTTGATGAGACAGTCAAAGAATATGACTTTATCAAAAATCCAGATGAACCGTGCATATATAGTAAAGTTGTAGCCAGAAGTGTCGTATTCCTCGTCTTGTACGTGGATGACATTCTATTGATAGGAAATGACATTCCTATGCTACAATCTGTCAAAGGATTCTTGTCACACAGGTTCTCCATGAAAGACCTGGGTGATGCCTCTTACATTCTGGGGATCCGGATCTATCGTGATAGATCCAAGAGGATGTTGGGACTTTCGCAGTCCAGGTATATCGACACTGTACTGAAAAGATTCAGTATGGAAGATTCTAAGCGCGGTAATCTACCGGCTTGTCACGGAATCACCCTCTCCAAAGAGATGTCTCCCAAGACCGATTTGGAAAGGGAACGCATTTCTATTATACCCTACGCTTCTGCGGTAGGCTCTATAATGTATGCGATGTTGTGCACCAGACCAGATGTAGCTTACGCACTAAGCGTGGTAAGCCGGTATCAGTCAGACCCAGAGGAGAACCACTGGATAGCAGTAAAGAACATTCTCAAGTACCTGAGGAGGACTAAGGAGATGTTCTTGGTTTACGGCGGAAAAGACCTCAGGTTGGAGGCCTTTGCTGATTCCGGCTTCCAGAGTGATAAGGACGATTCCAAGTCCATGTCGGGTTATGTCTTTACCCTCAATGGAGGGGCGGTGTGCTGGAAGAGCTCCAAGCAGGACACCGTTGCTGACTCGACGATGGAAGCGGAGTATATAGCTGCTTGCGATGCCGCAAAAGAAGCAGTCTGGATGAAGAAGTTCCTAACAGAACTTCAGGTGGTTCCTACCATAGTTGATCCAATACCTCTGTACTGCGACAACAACGGAGCTATAGCTTTAGCGAAGGAACCAAGGTCCCATCAGAAGTCCAGACACATCTTGAGGCGGTATCACCTGATCAGGGAGATCATTGATCGTCAGGAGATCGAGGTTCGGAGAGTTGCTTCAGAAGAGAACATTGCTGATCCATTCACGAAGGCCCTACCTCAGATTCAGTTCGAGAGGCTACTCGAGATCATTGGTCTTCGATATGCCAGTACATGGCCCTAGTGCAAGTGGGAGATTGTTAGTGTTTATGCCCTAGAAGGCCATTACTGTATCATACTAATTTGTATATTACTTAATGGAAGCTTGGGATATTCACATGTATATAACAGTCTTGCTAAACATGGTACTTTGCTACTTGGTTATTCTATCTTAATATGTGAGTGTACGTATTGATAGAGCTCTTAGGATCTTGCTTGACTACCAGCGTTGTGATGGCAGTCACACTAGTGGGGGCTGGGTAGTCTACAAGCACATCCTTATTCAGGTCCCTAGTCGTTGGATTATCGAGACAGAGCATCGATACTCCGGAGTAGACTAGTGTGTATGCTTCTCATCCCAGTTGGGGAGATGGTCTGTCCCACAGCCGTCAGTACGTCGTACTAGAGATAGTATACAGGTGCTCGTTAGGTTACGGGTACACCGGACAGGACTCACAGGGAACTGTTGGTTGGTTTTATACCAGTCGTCAGTAAACAGTTCCCAGGTGATATGAGTACAGCATAGTTCGCAGACTTGACACTGCTACTTCGCCTCGAGTGTGTCCCACTGTTCTTAGATCGGTACCCTACCACGGCTCAAAGGAGTCATGCAAACAGGTAGCAGTTGGGTGCAGTCCCGAGCACTTGGAGGCAATGGCAGTTAGACAGGATTCGTCTCTCCCGGTATTGGGAGTTGATATCGCGCTGTGTCAGAGAGCCATTACGCAAAGTCCCTGGCCAGGGCAAGCGAGATTTGCTGGTAGGTTCCAGTAGTTTCTCAGGGTGTAATAGGCTTCCCTCCGACACGACTTATACCGCTATTAAGGGACTGACGCTTGCCGCCCCCTAGGCCGGATATGCGATAGTCTTGGACGAACGGACCGGACTGTATGGAGATTGTCGCATCAGACTCAGTAGGAGTTCGGATGGGTTTCCTCATCGGCCTTCTTATCGACAACTACCTGGGGACCGTTACGTACAGCTAGTGCCGCTTGCGGTCTGTGGTTAAACCCACTACCAGCGTAGTAGTCGAGTCTCTAGAGTCCCACACAGAGAGTTTCCTATTCCAGGCGAAACGATATAGAGGTCGTATGGTTTTACGACAAAGGGTTCGGACGCGTATCTGTGTTTACACACTTACGTCGTTTGGACAGTTTTTACCAGTCGGCTTTGGTTTAAGCCAGTTACTGGTATCCGGTTATTGGATTTTTACAGTCTATAGTTTTTCCGTATTTTTGCGGATTGGAGGGGCGTTCTCGTAATTGTGCGAGAAGCTTCTAGAAGATGGTGACTAAGGAGGTTTAGGTGTCATATACATTGAATGGGTTATATGAGTCATGAGGGTGATTCATTCATCTCATTAATGCATATTAAATGCTTAATGACTCATGCTAATGAATCACCACTTGATATTTGTGAAGCATGATTATTCAACACTCTTTATTGTTTTCTTCATAAAAGAAAATGCTTCATATCTATTATGATACTCATAAGCTTTATTCAATTATCATCTAAACATTCTCTCTCCTCAAGCTCTCTCTCTTCAAACCCTAATCCTCACCTCTCATGTGTTGAGAACTAGGATTAGCTAGACTAAACAATCCATAACCCTCACTCTATCTCATCTATCTTCTTTGATTAGCAATCCAAGAAGGTTAGTTGCCTCAAGTTTAGAGGCTAAGCTTGGAGTTTTGCTCTCGGGTGGATCGTCTACTACAAAGAAAAGGCCGAGGAGGACGAGGTGATCGTAAAGACGAAGGACTTGGTTCGATAGGTATAATCCCTAAGCATAGTAGTTTAGAACAACTATATGTTTGGTTAGTTATCGTTTAGTTTCGATTCAAGCGGTTAGTCGATGTTTGTTCACTAAACAAGTTCGTTTTTTGAAAATTCCGCCTCCCCACAAGTATTGGGGTGTAGTACATCGACTTACAATGAGTTCGCTCATCGACGTCCCTTTTGGTCAATACCTGGTTGCCCGTTACGTATGGCTAATACCTCTGACGTGCTAGTGGTTAAATCCACAACCAAAGTATTGACGAGTCTTTAGAGTCCCCCACAGACCGTTTTCTCAAGTTTCGGGCGAAACGCTGTAGAGACCGTATGGAGATATGGCAGGGTTCGATCATGTACGTGCGGTATTGCACGGATCATGATCGGACGGATAATACTAGCGGGCTTTGGTTTAAGCCGGATTCTAGTATTGAACAGTGTAGATTTTGTCTCTTTGCATTTGTGTTCGGTCGGAATACAAATGCGGGTATGTATATACAGTCGCGGGGTTTTCCTGTAATTTATTACGGGATCAGTTTTCTGAAGTTGCCAGTTTGCTTTCCGTTTCGGCCATTTTTCTTTGTATCTTTCCTTGGCTGAAAATTGGTGGAGGAGGCTTATTTGCAATTGTGCAAATTAGCATTGTGAAGGGTGGTCTTTGCATATTGTTGCATCATGATGGTTTCATGATGGTTCCACTATCCCTTGACTTTCTTTTGATCATGATTACTTGACTTTGGTGTCATGATGGTTGGTGGAGTGGAGACATGGGAGTGATCATTGTTTCTCATCATCACTAGCTTGCATTATTGTTTTTCCACCCACCCCCTGGCTTTTCTTACTCTCTCTCTCTCATTCATGAAGAAAAGGGGCCGGCCACTATTGTGGTGAGGTTGATTCATTTTTGTGGGTGGCATTTTGTTTCTCATTTTTCTAGTAAAAAAAGCACTCTAGTTCATCTCCAAAATTCTATTCTTCACCTCCACCAAAATGGCAACCTCACAACCCTTTGAGACAAAGTTATCCACACTTATTCTACAGCAATTCTTGGACATGTCGACTCGCCAACTTCGTGCCCGAGTTGCCTCGGTCCAGAGGTGGGAGCCCGTAAAAGAACCCGGCGATGTGGTGCCCTTCCGACGAGGAGTTGAAGACCGGAGATTCCGCGGGGATATCGGGACGACAACGAGAAGACCGAAGGACACGGATTGCTCGGTATATCTCTCTACCCCTTCTCTAGTTAGCTAGGACTATGTTAATGGCCCGATCCGGGATTTTTGTGCATGGTGGTGCCGGTTCAAAAGTTAAAGAAAAGTATCGTTTCCGCATTTTGGCCTCGGATTGACGGCCGCGGCGCCGCCGTGCACTTACACTGGTATCAGAACGACGCCATTAACCTAGTCTAGATTGCTCTAACATGTTTACAAGTTCGATCGATCTGAATTTCCAAAAACCGCGTTTTCATTGCATCAGTTTTCTGTCGAAATTTTTTTAGCTCGAAATTTTTTTCAGTACATTGCAGAAACATGTGCTGGGAATTATAAGCATTCTGTAAAATTTGGTTGCGTGACGTCACCTTGCCACCGCGGAACCGCGGCCAAACCCACGCATTGGCCGCGTTTCCGCCGCCACCTTGACTGTTCATTGCACCAAAATTTTACAGAGAGCTACTGAGTTGAAAATGGGGTTTTTGGAACATTCTGTTTGGGCCCAGATTTTCTTTGAGTGCTACAGTTGTGCTTAGGGCCCACTAAGGTAAATTTGATCGATCGAAAAGTTTAAACATGTTAGTTTACAGTATTTACATTATATCTGCGACCGTGAATGTCATTTGATCGGTAAATCCTGTCTAACTGCTGTAGCCCTTTTAGACGGATTTTCGAACGTGACATTCACGTTGATGTTCTGTGTTGTGCTGTGATGTTGCGGATTGGTCGGTGGGGATAGCCTGGATGCAATGTTAGTACAGTTTCGTTTTATATGTACATTTGATATTGCGGGGCGAGCGTCCGACATGTGGACTGCCGTCACTGCCCGTTTGTATATTATTCTTTTGGGGCACGACCGGGGTGAGGTCGATGTACCAGTTGTATGTATATTTTACTTTCTGTACTAGGATTACCCCAAGGTGGGGTGCACGGATAGCCGGGTTCTAGAGGGCAACGGGCCCTCATCTCATGGCATTGAGACAGAGGGGGCTTTACTCTAGAATTGGCGGGCTATTCGCCGCACCCGTAGGGGGTACAGGTTGACCCAGGAGGGGTGCCCAAGTTACGGGATTCCATGAAGTGCTGGGTGGTCCATTCACATTGTTTAAGGGGGCTACCTCGCTTCAGGTTTTGGCGGGTAACTTGCCGCGCCCGTAGGGATCTAGGATTTCATTGCACAGGCTATCCACATGACCAGGGGAACGTCGGGTTTCAGTAGCGACTGTATCAAATCCGGGGATCCCAGATATCTGTATTGTTCTGTGATGCTTATTACATTTCTGTGATGTTGCATTTTATCACGCCTTGAGCGAATATTATATATTGATATATATACTAGTAGATGTTGTATATGTTTTGCATCCGCGCTAGTCCAGTCCCCGCTCTGTCGTTAGTTAAGTAACCTAACGGGTAATGACGGGACCCAGTGGCGAATGCGGATGGCATAAACGTACATCATTATTTTCGTTCTTTATTAGTGTGATTAATTGATGGGACTTCATTGATTCGGATCAATGCAAGCTAAACAAAACTATTCTGATGTTGTTGGAACATTTTTCAAAAAGATGTTATTGCAAGGACGTTCTCTTTTGTTTTGCACAGTGGTATTCAGTTGGAATATCCAGCACCTCAGTCGACGAGGCAAGGGCCGAGATCCCTTCACTGGGAGTGACCCCTTGGACAGAAGTTTGCGTCAGGGCAATAACTTCACTATAGTCGATTACTTTTGCTTTGCATCGTGGTATTCAGTTGGAATATCCTGCACCACATTCTACGGGAAAAGAGCCGAGATCCCTTCACCGGGAGTGACCTCTTTAGCAAAGGTTTTCGCCACTATATTTTTATAAAAGCTATCCGGTTCCTACAATGTATCAAGTTCATTACGTTAAAGGTATTTCGCCAAAAACCATTCGTAGACCTCCATCATTTCAGACGGGTAGCACGTAGTATTCATGCTATGTTTGTTGGCCTTAGTCAAGGCATAGTGTATGGTAGCTGCTTGTTACATTTCTGCTGCATAGATAGATGCGTTGGTTTGGGACAGTCATATAGCCTTGTTGGCCCTTGTCAAGGGCTTATACGGGTGGGTTCAAATTAACCTGGACAATGACGAGTAGAACTTGACATGTGACTTATGATTTGTTGGCCTTAGTCAAGGTCATAAGAGCATTGGGCAAAAATCACATCGGGAGTTTCTAAAGAAACTGAAAATTGCCAGATATGCGCATACCTTCTGGAGTGTGATAACGTGAGCGGATTCCGTCACTTTATCATGCGATGATAGTTGGATCCCGATTCCCACTGATGAGTTGGTTTACTCCTTGGGTGATCCCAACTAATTCTTCTTTCAGGTTTGGAGGAGAATTTGACGGTACAGTGGGAGGTTTCCTGATTAGATAAATTGGTAACTATTCTGATCTAGGTTAGAGTGCACGCTGAGTGTTTCTTTTCTCTCTCTCTTTGGCAGCGACCATGACTCGACCCTAGACTATGACTCAGTGACCAAAATTAACCGAACCTTCTAAATCACTGGCTTTTGGATTGTCAGAGTTGCAAACCTCATTGCCACTCCTACTTTTACCCTTTTCTCCAGGACACCCAGTATTACTACGAACGTCCACTTCCATTGGACAAAACCATCGTATGGTTATATACGAACTCGAAGGAATTTATTCGAGGATGGTTTCCGGTTCTGGAGAAAACGAATAGGACTATTCAGTTGTCTTTTCCTTTTACCTTCTCTCAGGTTACGAGTACTCCTTGGTTTAGGAGATAGTACACCTATTACGCAAATTGGATAGTTTTCTTCCAAACCATAGGCAGGTGCCGACCGGTAGGGAATGAAGAAAATCAATTAGCCTAACGATGGTGTACAGAAGGTATTAAATAAAGACATATCAAGGGATTAGTAAGAGGGCAAAGTAAATTGCGACTGCTATTCACGACCAAACCAAGTATTTCTTCGCCAATCCTAAATCACCTTTGTTTTTCTCCAGGACACTCCGTATCACTACGAAGATCCACAGTTTATTGGATACTCCATCGTATGGTTATATACGAACTCGAAAGTAACTTGTTCCAGTTCGGGGATGGATTCTGGTTCAGGAGAAATAGGAATAAGGTTTATTCAGGTGTCTTTTATCTTCATCTTCTCTCTCATTGAGAGTGCTCCTAGGATTAGGACAGTACACCCATTATGCTTATTGGATAGTCTTCTTCCAAAGCATAGGCTGGTGCCGAACGGTAGGGAAGGAAGAAAACCATTTGGCCTAAAGGGGTGTACAGATAGTAATGACTAAAGACATATAAAGGGATTTGGAGAGATGGCAAAGAATTATACGGTTACAGTTGTGAATCCGGATAATGGAAGAGGCATTACTAGGAATACCCGGATACCCCATCGAAACATTTCAATGTTTCAGTTTCACTGTGTACTGTTAAAAGAAAACTGATTTCCCAATTAGACACTTGCTCCAGGGTATGTATTTACCAAGTATGATTCTCACATCTGTATGGTTTTACAGATGATGAGTGGGAGTAAGTTATTGGAAATTATGTGATCATCCTCATTATATCGGAATTCGTTGTAATTGGTGATATTTGAGGAAATCACCTGGGTTGTTTGCCGGACGGCAAATATATGGTTTTGAATATCCGCTGTTATACACCAATTTCAAATTGATACATCTGTACGTCTATTTTTATAGAGTGAGATAAACCTTTTTGAAATTATGTCCATGACATTCACCTATATCAGTTGATGGTTAGGTAAGGAGCATTAAACGGCGGTGTAATTCTTCTTAACCATAAGTACAATTTTCAACCTACGACGCACAGGGTTTGAGTTATTCAACTCAGAGGACTTATACAGAGTATTGTATGTTGTCCAGTGTCCATTAGGACAGAGGGGTTGGTCCTCGTACTATATTCGGTTTACTTATGACTTCTCTAGTTCTTAGACAAGTGTTTCGTACAAACACAAGGTCTGAGTTTTGAGAAGTTATAGGTATATGAATAAAGTAGAGAACCAGATATTGTAAGTATCGGGATTCATCAAGGTGATCGAAGATGTAGATACTTGTGTATGGTATTCAGTTGATAGTAATGATTAAGAGAACTTTCTTCTCTTTCAGGTTACTCATATCTGGACGCATTCCTATGTTGAGTAACGCTGATCGGCCTCCTTCCATTTAGTTGACATGTACTGGAGACAGCTGCATGATTTGAATCTGGTTCAATTAAATCAGTGCTTCTATTTCTGTATTGGATATAGAACAGTTCATATCTTAATGATGTTAAGGTATGAGGAGTTGTCCGGCTTATGCTTAAAACCAGACTCTGGAGAACTCAAGGCACGTTTCTGTAATGGTTGTTTGTGGGTTGACCCAGGCTATGACGAGGGTTGACTTTCTACCATCTGGAAGATCAATAGTGATATTGTTCTAGACTCGCCACGGTTTTAATAAAAATGGATTTTTTTCAAAAAACAGTACAGGGAGTATGGTAGAACTGGAAGTGATTCCAGAACCGCAAACGATTACTGAAGATTTGATTAGAACCTAAAGATTCAATCTGGTTTGACATTCCATTGGCCACTCCACAGATATGGTGGGTAAACCTCAGGCACCCGAGAGGTACTCCGGTAGCCTCAAGGACGGTGACAGGGAGGTTCTTGTTTACCCAGACTTGCCATTGCTGTTGTTCCAGGCTGCGAGACCCGGCAGGAGGATGAGTATAGCGTCTTTCTAAACTAGTTTAGAAGCGTACGTCCATATGACTCTGCCAGAGGGTTGTCGTAGTCAGTGGGAGCAGCGGAAGCATTGGTGGACAGGTGGCTTATGTCTATTTATAGACTAAAGCAGATATAGCGGAGATAGATCATCTATTTCTGATGTGACAGTCAGAGGTTTGACTTCATCTGAATAGGGGATGGATCTGTTAAGAAGGTAGTAGGGTGTGATGTCATGGTATTTGGATGACATACACAGAGTAGGAAGTGATATTCCTATACTACGATCGGTTATACTTTGGTTGTCACACAGTGGTTTCTCCACATAGGAATTGGGTATAATATCAAGACATTTTGGTTACTAGATCTATAGATCTAGATTTGGGTGGTTTCCCAATCTGGGTACTTAGACAGCATTCTGAAGGTGTTTTAGAATGGACGACTCCTGGCACGGTAGTATACCTGCAGGTGATGGAGTCACCCTCTCTAAAGGTGTCTTACAGACTAAAGGGGAGAGGGATGTGCATGATTGGCAGATCACTTGCTTAGGCAATTGAGTCAATCATGAGATGTCAAGTACCACACCAGATGTTATTTTTGCAGTGGATGCAATAAGTTGTTATTAATCTAATCCTGGAGAAACAATTGGAAGCAGTTTTAGAACATAAGTGGATGTTCTAGGGATATGATAACGACAGGTTTATTCGGGAGACAGTTATCATTTCAGGCTTCCAAGGTGACATGGATGACAGAGAGGTTGTCAGAGTTATAGTTTTCCCTCTGACGAGGGGCAGTGCTATGGACAGGTGGTCCAGGCGGATACTGAGGGAGGCATGGCGCAGGATACTGATTAAGTTCAGCTGACGATACAGTCTAAGAAGTTTGGATTTGGAGTTCATTTATGAACTAGATCCCATCAGATATCCAGACATATTCTAAGATAGGTATTGCTCATTTCGGGAGATGGCATTCTCCGCGAACTTGAGATAAAGAGAGACATAGAAAGAAACATCTAGGTGGATCCACTCACTGAGGCTATTATTCGAACACATTAGTTTCGCAAACTGGTTTTGTGAGACTGATTAGTAGAGGAGTTGGGTGTTCGGTATCACACGGGCTGTGAGTATGCGATATCGCAATAATTAGCCTTGAGTGCAAGTGGGAGATTGTTGGAGATAGTGCCCTCAGAGTCAATTATTGGATCACATGCACGTGATTACAATGATTGATGGAGGACTTATCCCGATAGGACAGTCTTACTCGAGATGATAGTATGCTATCTGGTTTATCTTTATCATCGTGTACTGCTTTAGGTGACCTTACAGGTCACTATTTTGTGTTGATAGAACCCCTAGGATTCTTGCTTGACTGCCAGCAGTATGAGGACGATCATATACGTGGGAGCTGGTAGTCTATAAGCACATCCTTAAATGGTCCCTAGTCAAGGGAGTTTCGAGACAGGGCATCGATACTCCAGTGTAGACTAGTGTATACAGTCGAGACCCCGATGAGGGGCGATGGCCGGTCTCATAAGCCATTGGTGCCAGTTGGTTCACCTAAGATATTTACAGGTGCTCATTGGGTTATGAGTACACCGGACAGGACTCGCCGGGAACATGCTAGTTGGTCTTATACCTGACGTCAGATAGCAGTTCCCTGGTGACATGTGTACATGTTAGTTCATCGACCTGAGATCGTCATTTGTCTCATGTGAGTTCCCACTGTGCTTTGATTACTACCCTACCACGCTCGAAGGAGACGTGCAAACAGGTTTTAGTTGGGTACAGTCCCGAGCCACATGGAGGCAGTGAGCGGATCTTCAGGGGTTCGTCACTCCCGGTATTGGGGGTGAGGTCGTGTTGTGTCTAGGAGAGCCATTACACGAAGTCCTTGGCCAAGGCAGGAGATTTACTGGTAGGTATTCCAGTAGTATCTCAGGGTGTTCTGGGCTACACTCCGACACGACTTGTACCGCTTTTGGGGGTCTGACTTTTACCAACCCCCTAAGCCCGCCATGCGATGCTCATAGACGAACGGACCGGACTGTACGGATATTGTCACTGACAGGCTCAGTAGGGTGTCAGGATGAGTTCACTCATCGATGTCCCTTTTGGTCAATACCTGGTTGCCCGTTACGTAAGGCTAATACCTCTGACGTGCTAGTGGTTAAATCCACAACCAAAGTATTGACGAGTCTTTAGAGTCCCCCACAGACCGTTTTCTCAAGTTTCGGGCGAAACGCTGTAGAGGCCGTATGGAGATATGGCAGGGTTCGTTCATGTACGTGCGGTATTGCACGGATCATGATCGGACGGATAATACTAGCGGGCTTTGGTTTAAGCCGGATCCTAGTATTGAACAGTGTAGATTTTGTCTCTTTGCATTTGTGTTCAGTCGGAATACAAATGCGGGTATGTATATACAGTCGTGGGGTTTTCCTGTAATTTATTATGGGATCAGTTTTCTGAAGTTGCCAGTTTGCTTTCCGTTTCGGCAATTTTCCTTTCTATCTTTCCTTGGCTGAAAATTGGTGGAGGAGGGCTTATTTGCAATTGTGCAAATTAGCATTGTGGAGGGTGGTCTTTGCATATTGTTGCATCATGATGGTTTCATGATGGGTCCACCATCCCTTGACTTTCTTTTGATCATGATTACTTGACTTTGGTGTCATGACGGTTGATGGAGTGGAGACATGGGAGTGACCATTGTTTCTCATCATCACTTGCTTGCATTATTGTTTTTCCATCCACCCCTTGGCTTTTCTCACTCTCTCTCTCATTCATGAAGAAAAGGGGCCGGCCACTATTGTGGTGAGGTTGACTCATTTTTGTGGGTGGCATTTTTTTTCTCATTTTGCTAGTAAAAAAAGCTCTCTAGTTTATCTCCAAAATTCTATTCTTCACCTCCACCAAAATGGCAACCTCACTACCCTTTGAGACAAAGTAATCCACACTTATTCTACAGCAATTCTTAGACACGTCGACTCGCCAACTTCGTGCCCGAGTTCCCTCGGTCCAGAAGTGGGAGCCCGTAAAAGAACCCGGCGATGTGGTGCCCTTCCGACGAGGAGTTGAAGACCGGAGATTCCGCGGGGAGATCGACGAGAAGACCGAAGGACACGGATCGCTCGGTATATCCCTCTACCCCTTCTCTAGTTAGCTAGGACTATGTTAATGACCCGATCCGGGATTTTTGTGCGCGGTGGTGCCGGTTCAAAAGTTAAAGAAAAGTATCGTTTCCGCATTTTGGCCTCGGATTGACGACCGGGACGCCGCCGTGCACTTACAAATTCTAGAGTTTAGGAAACCTGGTCTCGACTCCCCGAGATGGCCTCCCACTGAACCCTAGAACCCGGTCACTTGTTGTCACGACCCGAATTTACGGAACATGACCGGCACTTAAACTACGAACGTCTCAAGGCGTACGTATGCTAAGTAAGCCGAAACCCAGAAATCCAAACCAAGAGAAGTAGTAGAGAATAGGAAAAACCATATCAAATCAACCTGTATGCAACATAATATACAACGCCTAAAGGCGAGGATCTCAACCGAAATGAAACTCAACCAGCAAGAACCCATCGAAATATAATCCGCGACTCTATGGTCGAAAGAATAAACATCACTGGTCTCTATCTCAAATAAGTACATGTTTTGGTTGATGGAAATTCTAGATACAACTGAAATATAATATACAAAGTATAATGATGGGTAAGATACAATAAACCCACCTACTAGCAAGTCACCAGAAGAAGATGTGCCCGCAAAGCCGTAATGAAATCCGTACGGCAACACCTGCATGAAACTGGGGCACAACGGGGGTGAGTTGCCAACTCGTGAGTAGAAAAAGATCTACGAACAGAAAATCGCATGTATGACGCAACCTAGGTCATACGATCATAATATAAATAATCCTCAAATATATAACCAGTAATCTCTAACCATGTCTAGGGTAAATATCTAACCCAAGTGTAATCCCATATATCCATGTCAGTGCATCAGGTGGCAATATATCATATGAATGATGTATGAATGCATGAAACAGAATGCATGTACTGAAGAAAACTGCTTTTGTAACTTTGTGAGATTTCTGTATTTTTAAAATGAGGTATCATAAATGAAATCTGCATAAACAGTGCCCAGCATCGGCACAAAACATAAGTCTCAGTATCTCGATACCTCTGTATCACAATCTCTGTACCTCAATATCTCGAAATCTCAATGTCTCAATCACAAAATCCAGGGTGCCGTCAGTCCAGATCGGCCCCTACCATCCATCTCATGACTACGACGGTATCCTCCGGATATCCGACGTGTCGGGTAATATCACCGGTAGGTAGTGCTCCCCTGCACAGGCTCAACGCCATCATCTGCGATCTTCTTGCCCCGGGGTACCACACCGGGTCCACCATGTACCCGCAATCGGTCTCATCCGCCTCCTCGATTCGGGTTTCACATGTCACTCTCAGCACCGAGAAAACACATGGTGAACGCACTGAAATATCATATCAAGGGTAACCGGTTTTTTTTAAAACATTTACATAATCTCTTTGAAATACCCACGGTTCCCAAATCCAGAATAACATAGAAACAACATATCTCAATGCGTATAATCAGGAAGTATGATGTATGTGACATATAAATGGAATGCAAGTGTAACTGTATGTCCTGCAACATGGAATAATAGTATGCACATACAAGGGTCATATCCTGATGCAATAATACTACTGTGTAGTGACATGGCAATTACCGATGAAGATGTGTGTGAACTGGCAAGTAAGTGTATGTGGAACATACGCATCATCGGTAATGGTGCTGGTGTCCTAACAGCATGATATCAATAATAGAATATGAATCATAACAGTATGCGATGCAGAGCAACAATAATAATATGCGGGAGCTGAAATACCGAACACCATGATCGCTAAACTGCCTCTAATGTCATAAAGGTCGTTCATCTATGCCAACAATAAGGCTGAGCTAATAAGCTAACTGCAGGTAAGGGAAACCGCCTAACCTCTGAGTCGATACATATAAATATATATATATAGTCGGTGATCCCGCCTCGATAATATCACATCCGATATCATATCTCTAAAATCGGTTATTCCCATGTCAAGAGTGCGGATCAAAACATCAAATTATAGCTCGTACGTAAATCCGTCGTACGGCATCCCCAATCTGGGTACGGGTCAATATCACATTTGTCATATCATTCTTCTGGTATCCTCTTTATCAATATCGTATCTGGGTACTGATCTAAGTCTAGTACAATACTAACATCATCACTATAATCAAGATCTGGCTACTGATCGACAATCCCGTATAAATCGATATCATCAGCACATATCATCTCAAGAGTATACCCCGCCCACGGCGGCCTATTATAAATATCCTGTCATATCATATCATATCATATCTCGTATCATAATCACATGTCGATCATTTACATATTTATGTCACTATTCCTATGGCATCATTATCCCAAAATCCGTTAAGGCATCAAGGTGTATCTAAATCATGAATTTTACTATCATAACAGGTCATATCGCCGATATCATAATCTCATATCAACTCATCGACTCATATCAATCCCATGTATCATCCTCAAATCCACAATAAATACATAGCCTCATATCCAAGTGAACACATGTCCATAACGAATCCCATAAGAATATATGAAGTGAGGATGTATGCAAATATGTATATGTGTGCATGTATGTGTAGTGCACCCACTACCCTATTGTTTCGTAACTTTTCACCAATCCAATATACCAATATCCATCTTAAATCATCAATAATTTCCTGAAAAACATATAATAATAATTGTAGGTGTGTAAACGCATCCGTATACATCACCACGGACTGCGGGGGTGCTATACGCCATCCACCCGACTTCTCCCCGTAGATATAAATCTACTCACCTAGTTATGTGTTCCGGTGCCGATGTCGCCATTTGCATCTCCAACGCTTCGACGTCGCGTGAGTACCTACAAGGATATCACATGCTAAAACTCATAAAAATCACATCGGAAACCAAAATGGTGCACACTACGCCCATAGGTAAAAACCTGTGACCTTGTATGCAAACACTGCCAAAATCCACTGTCGTTGACGTCCAAACGCCACCCGACAGAAACGAATCACCAAATAACAAAACTTAAATCTATAAACATCATGAAAAACATGGCAGCAACCCAGAAAAGTGATCCCAGATTTCTGTTCAGGTCAAAGCATGGCAATTAAACAACTCTGGGGTGATGTACATGATATATATGACCTACCGAAGCAAATTAGGCACCTAACTTAACAGTGGGGCCGGAGACATCCCCCTAAAACCCTGCGAGGTCGGCCCTAACATGGATTTAGGCTCTCGTCTTAAATGGGTGGTCTCCTAGTGGTCTAAATAGGCTCGTGGTATTGTTTATTTTCCCCGTAATGACCCCGGATCACTCCAGATTCACCTGCACGCCATATATCCTCACAAACCGACATGAAAAGTTCTGTTTTGGGTTCCATGTTTGAAATGTGTCCAATCTGGGTTAGATCTATGCTTAACTGATATCAACAACTCCTAATAAGGTTATACCAACATTCCAAACTAATACTTTGTCAAGTCTCGCTCAAATTTCCTAAACTAGCACTAATTCACGTAGTAACACGATATTTCCGCTAAACAACTATAACTTGGCAAGAAAAGAGTTTGGATTGCGAGATTATACCTCGAGGGGGTCCTAGGAGGAAGGAGAAGGGAAGAAGGAAGGGTTGTGCTGTTGAGGAGTTGCCCCATTGCTCCAAAAGAAAATGTTTCTGCAGCTGTTGCAGCAACTCTCTCTTTCCTTCTCTTGCTTTTCTTTCTTTCTTTCTTTCTTTTCTTTTTTTTTCTTCTCTGTGTGTTGCAGTAGCAGCTGCAACACTTGAAGAAGTGTTATTTGTAGTGAATTTTGATGTGGTGTGATGAGGGTGTGGGTTGGTTAAAGGCTGGTGGGTGTTGTGACTGATGTTGCCGCTGTTTTTTGTTGAAACCATTGGCTGAAATGCATGGTTTCAGCAACTAATATAGCTGTAGGTGTAGGGGGCTGTTCTGGTGGATGAAGTTAGGCAGAATTTGGGCTGATTGGTAGCAAAAGTCAGCCATTGGGGGCTGAAAAATGATGATGGGAGAGTGTTATCAGCTAGGGGGCTGATAAGTCTCCATGGAGGGGTTGAAGTTTGACATTGGGGGCTGATGTTTACATCAGCTGCTGTTGCAGCTCATGTATTTTTTTGGAATGTTACACTTGTGCTCCCCTCCTTGGGTCTATCCTAATGCGGAAAAGTAAATAATATACAATAATGGTGACATCATCCTCAACCCGAAAATGCCCCAAATAAAAGAATATTACATACAATTGATTTATACATGAATGAAAATAAAACTCTCATCTCACATAAAATCCCCGGCTATTCAATCGTGACAATCCTGCACGTCATATCTCAGCAACACATAATATCATATATTATCAACGTAAGAAAGTATGCGTATCACGATTGTCGTTGATGTATAGCAACAAAATTGGCGATACACCACATACTACACTTACGGTCGCAGAAAATAAAGTGAAAAACTATGACATTTGGAATCCACAATAACTTTAGACATCGTAAATCCGAAATATTACGTACTTCGCATTTCATGCCTAACTTTATGAATTCCACATATTGTATCACATTCTAGATAAATAGACAATGCTAAACTTTTCGATCGAATAAACAAACACCCAAGATTTCCCAAATAACACAACACTTAAGCCGAGTTCAAAAATTTCCAGAACATGTCACAGCCCCTATGATCCAGCCATAGAAGGGTCAAACCAACGCCTCACATGTGGCAACGCTAAACTACCACAAACCCTAGGGTTCAGTGGCAGTTTTGACGGTCACGTAATCGAGTTAAGGTTACGTTCTTCTAGAGGGTCCACAGATACGCTTGCATGATTTTCCGAAAGTTTCAAACACGTGAAAAATCCAACACTTGAAAATTTTCCAATACGGGAAAAGCGAGTTATTGATATTCGTTCGAACATTTTAACATGTTATAAATTACCTGAAAAACTAAACGATGTTAAACTTTCCTATCGAATCAACGAATACAAAAGATCTCTAGAAAACTCAACACCTGAGTAATATTAAAAATACCCAGAAGCATGTAGTAATACATACGGATGAACCGTAGAAATCACTATCCCTGACACCTAAGTACGGCCGCGGAACCGCCGTAAATAGCATGGTATGGCCGCGGTTCTGCGGCGGCTTAAAGGCTACAGTGACTCGTATTTCACAGTAATCCATACAATTACCTGCTTCATTTTTTGAGTATTTTTAATATGGAAAAAATCAATTTTTTAAAAAATTTCCAGAGAAGGGTCTAAATTGGTGTTTCGTAGTTCGATCGGAGTTTTAACTTCGTCTACACATCGCCTAAAGCTCTAGCTTGGCTCTGATACCATTATTGGGCTTACCTAGCACCTCATCAAGGGTTTGGAAGTATCACATATGCCAAAATCAAATTTTGAAGGTGCTAAGTGAACTTGACAAGAATCATAACTAGAAATTTAGGGTTTCTTTTCAACTAAGCATCACATGCAAATGAAAAACTATCACTAAGGGTAGAGATTACAACCTTTGTAGACCTCCCTTGGTGACTCCTTGGCACTATAAGGGTTTGGAACGGATCGATGGAAGCCTTCCTAGTCCATGAAGATCCACCCGAAGTCCCTTTGCCCAAAGCTCCTTGCTTTACTTGATATGTGAATGAAGTAGAGCAAACACCCTACACAAATGGGCTAGATGTGTGTAGTATGATGATGTGGTTTGTATTCTATAATCAAAACCCTTTCTTTTTATCAACTTCACTCAAAGAAAAATCTCAAGAGTGGAAGAAGAAGATAATGGTGGCTAAGCTTGAGCTCAAAGGATATTATGATGAATAATTGAGATGAGAATGAATAATCTATATTATATCCTTCTCACTTCAGCCATGGTTAGTAATTATCTAGATATTTATCAATGAGTTAATAAAGCTAAAGGATAATTAACTCAAGGTTAAAAAGTAGTTCAAGTATGGTCAAAGATGATAAACATTAACCATGAGTGAATTATCCTTTCTTTTAATTCAAAATGATAAATAAATAAATAATCACTACAATATGAGTCTTGTATTGCCACCAAATATGTATCAACAACCATGATACAATGTATGTATGTATGTGTCCATGCACATCATCATGTGCATACATGCATGCATAGAAAAATAGAAAAAGGGTTTAATTAAAGAATTAATCTAAAAGTCATTTATTAAATCAACACATGATTTAGCAAACCGGTCATATCACATACGACCCGACCAATAGAAACTCCCCGATTAATATATACGGTATCACATATCCGTATTTAATCGGGTCCCCGCGCATATCTCATATGCACACCATATCTTTTCGCCTGAGCCAGGAAACTTCATTGTGGGACTCTAAGACTCGTCAATACGCCGGCAGTAGGTGATGATCATATCAAACACCCACAAGCCGCAAGCGGTCAGCTAAACGTAACGGCCACCCGGGTATTGAGCGATCAGAAGAAAACTAGCGAAGCTGTCAAAACTCCCGTCGAGCCAACTGACAACACTTACCGTACAGTCCGGTCTCCTCGTCAGATATATTGCATATTGAGTCTAGGGATGGAATCGTCGACTCCAATAACTTAATAAGTCATGCTGGTGTATGGCTCAAAACAGATTGAGAAACTACTGATAACGCTTATAAGTAAATCTCAGTAGCCCTGGCCAGGGACTTCCTATTATAGCCAATCGAGTATAGCACAACATCAACTCCCAATACCGGGAGAGACGAAACCCCTCCTATCGCTCATCGCCTCCATGTGCCTCGGGACTGTACCCAAAGTCCACCTGTTTGCACGACTCAGTAGATCCGTGGTAGGGTGGATATCAAAGTAAAGTGGGAGGACACACAATACTCTATGACGATCTTAGGTCTACAGACTAACATGTACCAGTGTCACCTGAGAACTGCTATCCGACGATACATATAAAACCACATAGGAGTTCTCTATGAGTCCGTTCAGTGTATCCAGTCTCCACTGAGCACCCGCATACAATATTTGGTGTCACCTCACCAGATGGATATGGGATCATCCATCGCCCATCATATGGGACAAGAATAGTATATGCTATTCTACTCTGGATTATCGATGCCCCGTCTCGATACACCCACGACTAGGAACAGTTCAAGGATATGCTTATAAACTACACATGCCCCACTAGTATGATCCACATCATAGTCACAGTAGTCAAGCAAATATCCTGAGGGCTTTATCAACATGTGCAAATGAATAAAAGCATGATCAAATCAACATGTCAAGATAAAGTAAACCAGATAGCATACTATCATGTTGAGCGAGAAAGTCATCTATATTCATATATACATATAATAGCCTCTAGGGCATACATATATCTAACATTAATTCAATCATGAAATGTATGGGTTGAACTTGACTAGCGGACTATGGTGTGTTGACCCGCGTCAAGGTCATAGGACGCTAGGGGCAAAATATTATCGGGAATTTCAAGTGTTCAAATTTGCAATAAGATTGCATACCTTCTATGTGATAGTAGGATCCCGATCCCGCTGTGAGCAAAAGTTTCTCCCGGATAGCTAACGCATTAGGTGTCTAGAAAGGTGTCAACGGGGCTACGCTTCTGGGAAAATGAGGTTTATTTTAATTAGGTCCGTGCGAAAGCACGGGGAACCTCCCTCAAAAATACCGGCACTGGCCTTGATGAATGGTTAGCGAAGTTGTAGAATGCAATTAATCCTGGCTGAATTTTCTTTTTAAGGTTTGAAGGAAAATTTGAGAATGGCAATGGGAGACATCGATTAGATAAGATAAATAACCAATCCGATCTTTGCAAGAGCATATGCTAAGTGTTTTCTTCTCTCTCCAGGTAGCGACCATGTCAGGCCTTTATCAAGATAATAATATTGATGTATTGACCGAACCCGCTTTTTATGCTGAGCAGGGGAACGTTGGTTCCGCTCCAACTTATAATTGTTATATGTCCGAGCAGGAAATAGGAATATATCCGGATTTCCATGCCAACCAAATGAAGAATGAGCATGTTGATGTGTCTTCTTCGGGTGTGTTAGTTACAGAGAACCGTTTCTCAGTACCCTCTACGTCCTAGGTATTAGATACCGGATCGGGATCCCACATATGTAATATGATACATGGGCTAAAAAAAGGTAGAGAACTGGGAGAGGGTGATCATTCCGTACTAGTAAGGAATGGTGCAAATACTGCAGCCAAAGCAGTTAGCGAATATCACCTTGTATTACCAAATGGAAATACATTGATTCTGAACGAATGTTATTACATACCGACCCTGATATGCAATCTTATATCAGTTTCTTTATTAAGTAAAGAAGGATATAATTTTGTAGTACAGGATAATGTTATGAATATCTTCCTGAATCAAAAGTTGATTGGGTCAGGTTCGTTAAATAATGGCATATACATTCTAAATCAAACCACAGTTCCCAACGTACAAAATACACACACAAGAGAAAATGTTCAGAAATGAACGAATCCTTCTTGTGGCATTGTAGACTAGGTCATATCAATGCGACACGACTAGCTAAGTTACATAAAGATGGATATTTGAAACTGTTCGAATATTCATCTTATGACACTTGGCAGTCAAGTCTCAAAGGCCAAATGACCAAAACTCCGTTTAGTGGACACGGAGAAAGAGTTACGGAACACTTAGGGCTGATACATAGTGATTTATGTGGTCCCATGTCTATACGTGCCAGGAATGGTTCTTCATACTTCATTACATTCACTGACGATCTCTCAAAATACGGACATGTGTTCTTATTGAAACACAAGTCTGAAGCTTTTGAGAAATTAAAAGAATATAAGCGTGAAGTTAAGAACCAGACGGACAAAAGTATTAAAATATCGGGGATGAGAATACTTGAGCATGGAATTTCATGACTATCTAAAAGAGAATGGGATTCTCTTTCAGCTTACTCCTCCATATACACCACAGCACAACGGTGTATCGGAACGGAGGAATCGCACCCTATTGGATATGGTGCGCTCTATGATGAGCACTGCTGAGTTCCCTATTTCCTTTTAGGGGTATGCGCTTGAGACATCCATACACCTATTGAATATGGTCCCTACCAAATCAGTGCCTACCACTCCATATAAGATATGGAAGGGGAAGAGACCGTGTCTTAATTATGTTAAGATATGGGGTTGTCCAGCCTATGTCAAAAGGCATAATCCAGACAAACTCGAGGCAAGGTCTGTTCTGTGCAAGTTTGTAGGATATCCCAAAAACTCACAAGGGTATATCTTCTACCACATCGAGGAACAAAAGGTGTTTGTTTTTCGGCATGCCACCTTTTTGGAAAAGGAATTTCTTGCAAAGGAAATTAGTGGCGAGGAGGTAGAACTGGAAGAAGTTCCAGCGATACAAACTACGACAGAAAATTTGGTAGAACCAGTGGATTCGATAGCTCCCAACGAACCCCAGCCTCTCTGCCAATCTAATAGGGTTCCTTATCAACCTGAGAGATACTACGGTTTTCTCGTAGATGGTGGGAGCGAGGATTGCATCATGGCAGATGATGACCCAACTAGCTTCGAGCAGGCCATCACGAGTTGGGACTCTATGAAATGGCTGGATGCAATGCAATCTGAGATGGAATCCATGTATGCCAACAAAGTATGGACTTTGGAAATTGCTCCTGAAGGGGTAAAACCCATCGGGAGCAAATGGATCTTTAAGAAGAAACTTGGTGTAGATGGAAAAGTTGAGACTTTCAAAGCTACACTAGTTGCAAAAGGTTTTCGTCAACGACCAGGTGTGGACTATGATGAAACCTTTTCTCTAGTGGTTATGCTTAAGTCCATCCGGATCCTGCTTGCCATCGCTACATACCATGACTACGAAATCTGGCAAATGAATGTTAAGACCGCCTTTCTAAATGGTGATTTAGAAGAGTGCGTGTACTTGACTAAGCCAGAGAGCTTTGTAGACAACGGGAGCAGCAGAAAGGTGTGCAAGCTGCTTAAATCCATTTATGGGTTAAAGCAGGCATTACGGAGTTGGAACATCTGTTTTGATTTTGTAGTCAGAGAGTTTGACTTCATCAAAAATGTAGATGAACCTTGCATATACAAGAAGGTTGCAGAGAGTAAAGTTGTCTTCCTCGTATTGTACGTGGATGACATACTCTTGATAGGAAATGATGTTCCTATGCTGCACTCGGTCAAGTTCTTCTTATCACATAGATTCTCAATGAAAGATCTAGATGATGCCTCCTACACCTTGGGGATTAAGATCCATAGAGATAGATCTAAAAGGATACTGGTATTGTCCCAATCCAGGTATATTGACACCATACTAAAGAGGTTTAGTATGGAAGAATCCAAGCGTGGGAATTTACCCACGATCATATGACTCATTCTCTCCAAAGAGATATCTCCTAAGACTGATTTGGAGAAAGCATGCATGCAAGGGATCCTCTATGCTTCAGCAGTAGGCTCTATCATGTATGCGATGTTATGTACCAGACCCGATGTAGCATACCCACTAAGTGTAGTGATTAGGTATCAAGCAGATCCAGGAGAGAGTCACTGGACAGCTGTGAAGAACATTCTCAAGTACTTGAGAAGGACTAAAGAGATGTTTTTGGTGTATGGTAGCGGTGAACTCCATGTGGAGTCCTTTACCGATTCGAGCTTCCAAAGTGACAAGGATGACTCTAAGTCGGTCTCGGGATTTGTCCTTACCCTCGATGGAGGGGCGGTTTGTTGGAAGAGTTCCAAACGGGAAACCGTGGCAGACTCGACGATGGAGGCTGAATACATCGCTGCAAACGATGCTGCCAAAAAGGCTGTCTGGATGAAGAAGTTCATAACTGAACTTGGAGTGCTTCCATCCATTGAGCGTCTAATACCTTTGTATTGTGATAACAATAGACCAGTGGCCTTGGCCAAGGAACCCAGGTCCCATCAGCGATCCAGGCATATTCTGAGGCGGTATCACCTGATCCGGGAGATAGTTGATCGCCGGGAGATCGAGGTTAGGAGAGTTGACACGAAGGACAACACGGTGGATCCACTCACCAAGGCCATTCCCCAGATACAATTTGAGAGACTCTTCGGGATGTTGGGTATAAGATACTACAACAACTGGCCTTAGTGCAAGTGGGAGATTGTTAGTTATATGTATGCCCTGAAGGCCATTATTGTATATGTGATGTATATTATAGTGGATGCTTGGATATATATAAAGTGGACTTTCTTGCTCGACATGATAGTATGCTATCTGGTTGTACTTTATCTTTATATGTTGACTTATATATGTGATGATGTCTTGCTCTCACATGTTGATAAAGCCCTTAGGTTGTGTACTTGACTATCAGGACTATGATGCAGATCATACTAGTGGGGGCTGAGGGTAGTCCACAAGTACACCCTAAAATTGTTCCTAGTCGAGGGTGTATCGAGACAGGGCATCGATATTCCAGAGTAGACTATCGTAAACGCATCTTGACCCATATGATGGGCGATGGATGATCCCACATCTATTGGTGTTTGACATCGAAGATGGTGTATGGGTGCTCAGTGGAGACTGGGTACACTGAACGGACTCACCGAGAACTCCTAGTTGGTATTATACCTATCGTCAGATAGCAGTTCTCTGGTGGCACTGGTACAGGTTAGTCTGTAGACCCGATATCGTCATAGAGTCTTGTGTGATTCCCACTGTGCTTTGATTTCTACCTTACCATATTCAACAGAACTTGCAGAACGGTGGCTTTTGGGTACAGTCCCGAATCACATGGAGGCAATATGAGATAGGAAGGGATTCGTCTCTCCCGGTATTGGGGGTTGATGTTGCGCTGTGCTCGATTGGCTATAACGATAAGTCACTGGCCAGGGCTGCTACGAAGATTTACTGATAAGTGTTATCAGTAGTTTCTCGACCCGTTATGAGCCTCACATCGGCACTACTTATCGGTTATTGGGGTCTGACGTTTACCACCCCTATACTGGATATGCGACATATCAGACGAAGAGACCGGACTGTACGGTAGTGTTACTGACAGGCTTTTGCAGGAGTTAGAGCGGGCTTGCTTGCTGATCTTTTGATCGTTGAATACCCGGGTAGCCATTACAAACAGCTAGTACCGCTGACGGCTTGTGGGTGCTTGATGTGATCATCACTTACTGTCGGTGTATTGACGAGTCTTTAGAGTCCTACACAGAGGTTTCACTAGCTCAGGAAAAACGAAGTAGGAGCACATATGCGATATGTGCGGGACCGAGATTAATACGAGTATGCGATACCGTATTATATTCTCACGATACTTGTATCAGTCGGTTATATGTGATATAGCCGGGTTATCGATTCAAGTGTTAATTCGATAACATGATACATATGATATTAGTCGGTTATATGTGATATAGCCGGATTATTAAATCAAGGGTTGATTTGATAATTTAATGTATAATTATATATGTGATATACTAAATTACATTAACTAATATTAGCACACTTAAACATTTATTTTTCTCACTTGTGTGCATATAGTATCTATGTGATATATATTAATGTACATTTTTGTGTCATGGTTGATGATAGATGCAATATGGGTGTATGATACTTAAACCATACTAATGATAATGAATCGTTTATTTATTTAGTGTAAATCAATTATTAGTTGGATAATGGTCACATGGCATGAAGCTTTGAGAAGCTTGGAGATCCATTGACTAGTCCACTAGTTTTGTCTTAATACTAGATATTTGTTAATCCAACCATTATCTAAACTCATGGTTAAGTCTATACATGAGATATATTAGATATTTTCTCACCCATGGTTGCAATTCGCTCTCTCATCTTTCATTTGCTTCATCTTCATCAAGAGCAAGAGAGAGCTCTCTAGGTTTTTGAGAGAGAAAGAAAAAGAGTGAGAGAAGTAATTCTAAGTGAGCTAATATTAGTTAATGTAATTTAGTATATCACATATACAATTATACATTAAATTATCAAATCAACCCTTGATTTAATAATCCGGCTATATCATATATAACCGACTAATATCATTTGTATCATGTTATCGAATCAATACTTAAATCGATAACCTGGCTATATCACATATAACTGACTGATACATGTATCATGAGAATATAATACGGTATCGCATACTCGTATTAATCTCGGTCCCGCACATATCACATATGTGCTCCTACTTCGATTTGCCTGAGCCAGTGAAACATCTGTGTAGGACTCGAAAGACTCGTCAATACGCCGGCAGTAAGTGATGATCACATCAAGCACCCACAAGCTTCAGCGGTACTAGCTGGACGTAACGTCTACCTAGGTATTGAACGATCAGAAGATCGGCAAGCAAGCCTGCTCTAACTCATGCAAAAGCCTATTAGAAACACTACCGTACAGTCCGGTCTCTTCGTCTGATATGTCGCATATCAAGTATAAGGGTGGTAAACGTCAGACCCCCAATAACCGATAAGTCGTGCCGATGTGAGGCTCATAACGGGTCGAGAAACTACTGATAACACTTATCAGTAAATCTCCGTAACAGCCTTGGCCAGGGACTTATCGTTATGGCCAATCGAGCACAGCGCAACATCTTAAATCGACTCCCGTTAATTGAACCACAATCCGCTCCCTTCGGTACCCTATCCTACATGATAGCGGTGATTCCGTAGTGAGACCGGTTGTGGTTGAATTAACCGGAGGTTATGGCTAAGAGCCAAGAACGGACGGACAAGCACCAAAAGGAAGAACTTAAGCGTTGGAAAGCCTAGCTTATACTCGCAAGTTCCTTCCTAGTCGTGCTAATCCCCGTTGTTCCCGATTACCGTAACACCGATATTAAGAGTGGCAATGAAAGAGGTGAGCGACTCCTAACTCAAACTAACCTAATCCTAACTCTAACAAGCTCTCTTTACATATCATTTTAACACTTAGTTAATCACAAACAAATCTGGAAAATTGGACTTAACTCGTTAAAGCATATAGAAAAAGATTCCCATCTCCCTGCGGACGACCCGTACTCAACCGGCTAGCTATAAGCGAAACCGTCTTGATTGCGGTAATTAACTAAACCTGAACACGCAGAATCTCAACCAATCAGTATGATACTACAAGGTGATGCCCTTCGGCCTCAAGAACTCCGGGGCCACATACCAACGGTTGGTCAATCGCATGTTCAAGCCATAGATCGGCAGGAATATGGAGGTCTACGTTGACGATATGCTCATCAAATCCGTCTCGTCGGCCGACCACGCTAATGATTTGGGCGAGGCCTTCGAAGTGCTCCGCAAGTTCAAGATGAAGCTAAACCCCGCCAAATGCGCATTCGGAGTCACCGGGGGAAAGTTCCTCGGTTTCATGGTCATTCACCGTGGAATCGAAGCTAACCCAGAGAAAATTGACGCTATCCTCAACATGGCCGCGCCCAAGACCAACGTCGAGATCATGCGGCTCACGGGACGAGTCACTGCTCTGAGCCGTTTCATGTCAAGGTCGGGGGAGAAATGCCTCCCATTCTTCAAAGCTCTGAGGAAGATCCCAAGGTTCGGGTGGTAGGAGGAGTGCCAGGCCGCCTTCGACCAATTGAAGAAACACCTCGTGACGCCACCACTGCTCACCCGACCAGTTGAAGGAGACGAGTTATCACTGTATCTGGCGGTGTCCGACCAAGCAGCGAGCTCGGTGCTCCTCCGAGAGTTCGGTAGAGTGCAGAAGCCGGTGTACTATGTGAGCCATGTATTTAAGGACGCAGAAACGAGATATCCAGCCATAGAGAAGATTGTCTTGGCCCTCGTAGCGGCCTCAAGAAAGCTACGGCACTACTTCCAAGTACACACCATCCTCGTCCTCACTGAGCGCCCGTTGGGGGCTATCCTTGCATCACCGGAATACTCGGGCCGCTTAGAGAAGTGGAAGTAGGAACTATCTCAGTTTGACATAAAATATCGCCCAAGGCAGGCCATCAAAGCGCAGGCCCTGGCCGATTTCATCGTTGAATGCACCATCCCTAGCAAGGAACCGGAGTGCACGCCGACCCTCGCAACTCAGTATCCCATCGCGAAAAGGCCTGGCTCGGTTCCTGAGTGGGTCATCTACGTCGACGGGTCTTCAACCGAGGAAGGCTGTGGTGCCGGCCTCATTATCCGGGGCCCGAACGAGGTAAAAATGGAGTACTCTCTGATGCTCGGTTTCAAAGCCTCGAACAACGCGGCAGAGTACAAGGCCCTCCTGGCTGGACTGTGCATGGCCGCCGGGCTGGGGCTGAAGTCAATTCAAATCCGCAACGACTCGGCCCTAGTCGTCGGCCAAGTGACCGGCCGCTTTGAAGCTCGTGAGCCTCTGATGATGAAGTATTTGGACGAGGTAAGGAAACTCCGGAGGAACTTTGACGAAGTCCAAGTAGAACAAATACCCAGGCAGCTGAATGCCCAAGCCGACGCCCTGAGCAAGCTGGCTTCGTCATACTCGGCCAACAATAAGCGGTCTATCCTCTTCGAAACCTTGCCTCAGCCCAGCGTGGGAGATGGAGCGACAACACTCCAGATATATGCGGCGCAGGAAGGGGACCAAGATTGGAGGAAGCCCCTAATGGAATTCCTGAAGGACGGTACGCTCCCAGAAGATCGAGGAGCCGCCCGCCATCTCCGTTGCAAAGCCCGTCACTTCATCTGGAACAATGGGAACCTCTACAAGAAATCCTTCACTCAGCCCCTGCTCCGGTGCATCAACCCCCACGAAGCCGACTACGTCCTCCGTGAAATCCATGAGGGGATTGGCGGTGTGCACCAAGGGGCCCGAACCTTGATCCAAAAAGCATTGCTCCAGGGGTACTACTGGCCCACTGCTCACGAGGACGCTTAGAAGCTAGTTAGAAGATGCAAGAGTTGCTAACTCTACGACAGCATCCCTCGCCTCCCTGCTACCGAGCTGACCGCCTTAACATCCCCATGGTCGTTCGCCCAGTGGGGATTGGACATGATCGGCCAGTTCCCTACCGGTACGGGCAGGCACAAATATTTCCTCGTCGCGGTAGAATACTTCACCAAGTGGATCGAAGCCGTCCCCATCAGGAAACCGGATGCCGCCACGACCATCAGGTTCCTGCGAAACAATCTGATACTCCAGTTCGGCATCCCGAGGTGTATCATCACCGACCACGGGACGAACTTCGAGAACGAGAAAGTGAAAGACTTCTGCAAGGAATACCATATCCTCATGAAGTTCGCCGCGGTCGCGCATCCTCAATGCAATGGGCAGGCCGAAGTCACTAACCGAGACGTCCTCTGAGGTCTCTGGACCCGCCTAGAAGGGCGACAAGGCAGTTGGGTCGAAGAACTGCCCCGGGTCTTATGGGCCCCGCGCATGTCAAAGAAAACCCCCACCGGGGAAACCCCTTTCAGCCTCTGCTATGAGACCGATGCAATGGTCCTAGCGGAGATCGGTTTACCCAGTCATCGTGTCACGACCCAAAGTTTGGCCCGAGACCGGCACTTAACCACGTAACGTCTACAGGCGTAAGCGACTAAGTAAGCCGAAACCCAGAAATCAAAACCATTAAAAGTATTGAGTGTTAAAACATTTAATAGAAACATTAGTTAAAACATTTAGGAAACCTTAAGTAACTTAGTAAAATTCTTTAAAGTTCAAGTTATTTTCTTAAAAAATTTGGCAGCATTTCCTTTGTAAAAACTAGCCATGAAATCGGGTACAAGGAAAAATATGAGTAAAATGATACACAATAAGAAATAAGCATCCCAAACGGGAGCAATCACGCCCAACGGCGGAAACAATCGCCACAATGATAATATACGACGCCGTAGCGAAGAATGAGTAAAAATAAGTGAAGACAACATGAAATATAAAACTGCATAAATAAAGTCTGCTCACAACGGGCTCGACACCAAAGTACAAATAATATACATCGTCCTCACAACTGGTCTCTAAGTCAATACATAAGTAGTAGATGGATAATACTATATACAATGATGTATACAACTGGAAAATAAACAGATACCACACAAAAACCCACCTATCAGCAAAAGCTCACGCTCCAACAGTAGGGGTATCTGTGTCAAAAGATGCAAGAAAGCAGCCTGCCGCGACCATTCCGAGGGGCAACCTGCAACACTGTAGCACAATGGGGGTGAGTTGCCAACTCGTGAATAGTAGATAACATATAAAAGTAATCGCAAGTATGCACAAGCTGCGATACTCTAACATATGCTAGCAGATAATGTCTATATGATGAACTGGATACGCAATAATCATGCCTAACAGGTGCAATTTAATAACATCAATATATATAATGAACAGGATATGGAATAATCATGCAAAAGTACTCTACCAGGTACTACAACTACAGGATGAGATGTAAAATAATAAATGCTGAGCATGGGATAAAATATCATCTACACGGAATGTAAACGTGGTAAAATAACCGGTGTCCATCAATGCACCCAAATCCCAGTAAAACTCAGGCGTCGTCACTCTAATCGGCCCTTAAATCCTGTAAATCTCATAGAATCGTGAGTGCCCAACATCGAAACTCAAAATATCATAAAGAATCGTGTCCAGTATCGACACGCAAATCCTCAGGTATCGGGCTCCGTCGGTCGGAACGGCCCATGGGCTCCGTCTGCGGAATCGGCCCTCGGCTCCGGCAGTACGTGTCGTCCCGTATCCATCTATCGACTCTGGTCGGTATCCTCCGGATAACCGCCAGGTCCAACCAATCACCAGTAGGTAGTAGTCCCTCTGCCAGGCTCACCGTCTACTGCACAGCGATCCGTTCACGCCCCGGGGTACCATACCGGGTCCACCATGTATCCGCAATCGGCCTCGTCCAGCTCCTCGATTCAAGTTCACATGTCACACATCTCAGAACCGAGAAAACGGATAGTGGACGCACTGAAATATCATATCAAGGGAAAGCGGGTTTTTAAAACAGTGCGTATTTTCTTAAAATAATACCCCGGTTCCCAAATCTAGAAATCACATAAATCCAAACTCAATACGTAAATCCATGCAATGTGTTGTATGATACTAAGAGTAAAAGAAAGGGAAAACCGTTCTTTAAAAACGATCTAGTTTTGAAAATGTCTCTTGCGGTCCCTTAGTTTTTAAATCATGTCAATATCACCCATGTATGTAACATACGTATGTATATAGGTATGGATGTGCGAATGGATATGTACGCAATGTGAGTGTAGCAATGTACATGTGCACTAATATGGATATACGATGTATATGTGTACAAGTGTAGATATATCAAGGTACGTATGCACTAATGTGAATATAAAGGGTGCATGTGTGCAGGTAGTGATATACCTGATAATATGTGAATATGCGGCAAGTCATGACAATCATCAATGATGCGGTGATCCTATAGTGCGAGTGTCATGGCAATCACTAACGGCGTGAGTGTAACATACATTGAGTGCTCGTGCAGCTTAAACCGTTAGTGACAGTGCAGTGTTCTATGATTAGCATTTTGTATGCAACAGGAGATGGTATGCTACTATAGTATATATATATGAACACATACAACTAAAATATCCTATAACGCCCTGACGCTTAACGTCATACGGGCGATTTCTCCGTAGATGTTAAATCTACTCACCTGGTCGCGTGCTAAGTGTAGCCGACCACCTGCTTCCCCTTCTTTGCGGCGTCCGACGTACCCGCCTGCGAACCTGGAATTTACACAAGGAATCCATATATAAGCAAATATCTCGCTAAAACGCGATATCGAAATCAAACGAGAAACTCGCGTCGCGAACTAAACGCGCATGTGTACGATACGCTGAAATGTGTGTATACGCGTCTAAAACTATCCCGACACGTCGCGATACGCTGGATCGCAGAACCCACTCACTTATCGCACGTATCGCGCTAACAAAACCTACTAGAAAAACGATATATCGTCCCAGATTTTGACACATGTGAAAATATACAAAATTGCACATGCCACGGCACTGGAAAACACAGCAGACTACCCTAGCCAAAACCCTAACACCAAGCTCGCTCATCTGGCCGCAATTTGCGGCCAGAAAGAATAAACCGGCGGCCACTATTTGGGTGGGGGGTCTCGTGCTCTGGGTATGTGATCAATATCTAACAACTATGCTCCAGTTAACTCAGATTTTATCTGAAATCACCGGGTCTATAGCAGATTACAAAAAGCTAAAAATTCACTTAAAACGTTATATTTTGCACTAAATGAAAACCTAGGGTATTTTGGTGAAATCTGGGGTTAATCTTAGTTTATGTGGCCCTAATAACACTTAACTAGGCTAGGCTAACTAATAAAATCATCTCCTAACCAAAAGTCCAAACAAATCATCATTTCTAGCACAAAATCTCACTTTTATCACTAACCGAAGCTACTTCTACACATAAGCTTTAGCAAGAGGGAATTGAGTTCAGAAATTATACCTCGCTTGACCCTACGATGCAGGAGAAGGAGGAGGAGAAGAAGAAGTGTTGCTACTGCTGCTGATGTTGCTGGGGTGCTGCTGCTGCTGATGCTTGCTGCTGCTGCTGTTGTTGCTGGGGTGCTGCTGATGCTGATGCTTGCTGCTGCTGCTTGAGGCTGCTGCTGTTGCTGCTTGTGCTGCTGATGTTGCTTTTGCTGCTGCTTCTTCTGCTGGTGTGTGTGTGAGAGAGAGAGAGAGTGAAGTGAGAAAAAAATGAGAAGCAAAGAAATGAGGCTAAGGCTAGTCAACCCCTCCCCTCTCTCTCTCTCTTTCTTCATTTAATGAGCATGGCTCAGGCCATGAAGCCCATTCCCTCTCTCTCTCTCACTAAGTCAGCACAAGAAAAAAGAAAATTCAAATCCCTTTTCCCCCCCATTTTTAAACAACCATACTAAAATTTAAAACCCAAAACCAATTAACTTAATTAAAATGGTTTAACCCACCATGGTTGCTAATCATGGTTTAACCCCAATTAAGCCTTAGTTTACACGCACAAGTGTGTGCCAGCTTAGGAAAAATCTAATAAAATATTCATTAATTAGGATAAAATATTTGAAAATCGATTTGGTAAACTTTTTATTAAAAACCATATATTAAAGTATAATTAGCCACTAAACACATCCTAAGGTGTTACAATCTTCCCCCCTTAAAGAAATTCGTTCCCGAATTTAAAAATATAAAGCTACGCATACCTTCAAAGAGTTGAGGGAATTTCTTCCGCATCACGCCCTCGGCCTCCCAAGTGATCTCTTCACCATTCGGGCTGCGCCAAAGCACCTTTACTGATGGCAAGACCTTCGATCTAAGTTTCTTCACCTGCCGGTCTAATATCACGACTGGCTGCTCGGTGAATGAAAGATCGTGCTCGAGCTGAACGGTCTGATGCTGAATCATATGCGAAGGGTCATGTAAGTATCTGCGAAGTATCGACACGTGGAAAACGGGGCGAACATCTGGGAAGTCGGGTGGAAGAGACAAACGATATGCTACTTCGCCCACATGCTCGAGAATCTCGAAAGGACCTATGAATGTGGGGCTAAGCTTCCCCATCCATCCAAACTTCATCACTCCCTTCATCGGAGAGACCCTCATAAAAACGTGATCGCCAACTGCGAACTCTAATCTGCGGCGGCGTCTATCGGCATACGATTTCTGCCTGCTCTGAGCTGTCCTCATCTGGTCTCGAATCAGCTGTATCTTCTCGGTCGTCTCCTGTACGATCTGTGCCCCCAAAATACTGCTCTCACTGAGCTCTGTCCAACAGACGGGCGATCTACATCTCCTCCCATACAAGGCCTCAAAAGGTGCCATCTGAATAGTATCCTAGAAACTATTGTTGTAGGAGAACTCCACCAAGGGTAAATGATGATCCCAGCTACCACCAAAGTTTAAAATGCACGCTCGGAGCATGTCCTCGAGAGTCTGAATAGTCCGCTCTTACTGGCCGTCGGTCTGCGGATGAAATGCTGTGTTGAAACTCAGGCTGGTGCCCAAGGCCTCCAGAAGCCTCTGCCATAGTCGGCTGGTAAACTGGGTGCCTCGGTCGGACACGATACACGTCGGGACTCCATGCAGTCGTACAATCTCGTCGATGTATATCTGGGCATACTGAGTAAATCCGAAAGTCGTCTTCACTGGCAGGAAGTGAGTCGCTTTCGTCAAACGATCCACAATCACCCAAATGGAGCCATACCCTCGCCTAGTCCTGGGTAGACCCATGATGAAGTCCATAGAAATCTGTTCCTATTTCCACTCCGGAATGAGTAACGGCTGTAGCTCTCCCGCTGGCCTCTGGTGCTCGGCCTTGACTTGCTGACAAGTCAGGCATCTCGACACGAAGTCTGTGATGTCCCTCTTCATTCCGTCCCACCAGTAAACGTCCTTCATATCATGGTACATCTTGGTGGAACCCGGATGAACATTGTACACCGATCGATGAGCCACCTCAAGAATCTCATGCCGCAGTCCCTCAGCATCTGGTATGCACAGTCTAGTCCCAAATCGCAGTATCCCCTGATCATCGATCACGAACTCGGAAAATCTGCCCTGTCCAATCTGTGCCATGATCTCTGAACAACGGTCATCACTATACTGTGCCTCATGTATACGGTCAAGCAAATGTGGGCGTGCACGAACATGCACAAGCTGTTCCCCGATCGGCGTGAACTCGAACTGCATTCGGCTGTCGCATAAAATCTGCCAATCTGCCGACGACTGCCTCTGCACTGCGCTCAAACAAGATAGACTACCCCCGGGCCTCCTGCTCAAAGCATCCGCCACTACATTAGCCTTGCCCGGGTGATACAAGATCTCACAATCATAGTCCTTTAATAGTTCCATCCAACGGCGCTGTCGGAGATTCAGGTCTCGCTGCTGAAATATATACTTTAAGCTCTTGTGATCAATGAATATTTGGCACGACTCGCCGTATAAGTAATGTCGCTAGATCTTGAGTGCAAAGACCACTGCAGCCATCTCCAAATCGTGAGTGGGGTAGTTCTGTTCATGTTTCTTCAGCTACCGTGAAGCATACGCGATCACCCTGTCATGCTGCATCAATACGCACCCTAGCCCCACTCGAGAAGCATCATAATAGACGACAAATCCACCTGATCCTGAAGGCAATGATAACAACGGTGCCGTAGTCAAACAAGTCCGTAGCTGCTGAAATCTATGCTCGCACTCCTCCGTCCAATCGAAAGGAACTCCCTTCCGGGTCAACCCGGTCAAAGGTGCAGCAATACGGGAGAAGTCCTGCATAAATCGCCTGTAGTAACCGGCCAATCCTAGAAAGCTGCGGATCTCAGTAACTGATGCGGGTCTGGGTCAACTCTGAACGGCCTCGATCTTCCTCGGGTCCACACATATACCTTCTCGTGTAATCACGTGACCCAAGAAGTCTACGCTGTAAAGCCAGAAGGCGCACTTGGAGAATTTTGTGAAAAGTCGGTGCTCTCTCAAAGTCTGTAGTGTGATCCGCAGGTGCTGCTCGTGCTCCTCTCTGCTCCAGGAATACACCAAGATATCATCAATGAATACGATGATGAACAAATCAAGATACGGCCGGAAAATACGGTTCATCAAGTCCATGAATGCTGCTGGGGCATTGGTGAGTCCGAACGACATCACCAAAAACTCATAATGGCCGTAGCGCGTGCGGAAAGCTGTCCTCGGTATATCCTCATGTCGAACCCGCAGCTGATGGTATCCTGATCGCAAGTCGATCCTCGAAAAAATATCCTGCCCCCTGAAGCTGGTCGAACAAGTCGTCGATGCGTAGCAAAGGATATCTATTCCGCACGGTAACCCTGTTCAGCTGGCGGTAGTCGATGCACAAATGCAAACTGCCGTCCTTCTTCTTGACAAACAGGACCGGAGCACCCCAAGGAGACACACTGGGTCGAATAAGTCCCTTATCCAGCAAATCTTGCAACTGACCCTTCAACTCACTAAGCTCCGTCGGGGCCATCCGATAAGGCGGTATAGAAATAAGCCCCGTGCCGGGAATCAAATCAATACAGAAAGAAATATCACGCTCGGACGGTAGCCCAGGAAGCTCGTCAGGGAACACATCAGGGAACTCGCTAACAATCGGAACCTGATCCAACGAAACCTCTGTAGCTCTAGTATCGCAAACATAGGCGAGAAATCCCTGACATCCCTTCCTCAAAAGCTGTCCAGCGCGAAAAGAAGAAATCAAACTGTGAGGGGTGGCACCACGGTCCCCCTGCACAACAAAAGCCGACTAGCCGGGAAAACAAAATCTAACTGTATTCTCGTGGCAGTCCACAGACGCATAGCACGTGGCTAACCAATCCATACCCAAAAGAATGTCGAAGGCCAACATCTCAAGAAGGATCAAGTCGACAGGCAACTCTCTCTCGCCAAAACGGACAACACAGGATCGGAACACGTGTCTAGAAACAAACGACTCTCCCATAGGAGTGTTCACAACAAGCGGCTGATCAAGCAAATCGGACTCTCTACCAAAGCTCGGCACGAAGTGTGTGGAAACGTACGAGTGCGTGGATCTGGGATCAAACAACACGTGCGCGTCAACAGAACATACTGATAGGGTACCTGAGACCACAGCGTTGGACACCTGCGCGTCCTGATGCGTTAACGCGAAAACCCATGCCTGTCCTCCACCTGCGACTGGCGGTCCCCTACTAGCAACTGGCTGTACTCTGCCGGTAGCTGGCTGTCCTCTGTCTCGGCCGCCTCGTCCTCTACGAACAAACCCTCCACGACCACGGCCCCTCTGTGCATGTGTCTGGCGCCGAACAACAGTAGGTACAATAGGCAACTCCCTCTGGGGTGGAGAAGGTAGAAGTGTGACGTATGGTATGGCAGTCTCGCCCTCACGTAGCTCCGGGCAATCTTGAACACGATGATAAGTACTCCCGCATTGGAAACATCTGGATGGTATCGGCTGACCCTCCTAGGGATAAGTGCTGAACAACCGGCCTCGCCCTAAGTCTCTGCCACCTACAAAGTGTCTGTCACGGCGCCTAAATGGCCGTCTCTGTTCCAGAGTATCAGTACGAACTCTCTTCAGCTCTGGAACTACCGAAGTCTCAGCAAGGCGCTCCTCGACTAATAAGGCTGCGTCTACAGCTGCTACATAAGTCTCGCAATGCTGAGCGCTAATCGCAAGGAACAGTGGTGTAAGCAAGCCTCGGACAAATCTCTTGACTCGCATCTCCTCACTAGCCACTAGGTATGGAGCGTAAACAGATAGTTCGGTGAACAGCACATCGTACTCTGCCACTGTCATCTCTGGCGTCTGGCATAAGGACTCGAACCTGCGCGCTCGGGCATCCCTGACACTCTGGGGAAGGAATCGGGCTAGAAATACCGTCACAAACTCGGTCTAGGTCATAGGAGGAAGACCTGCTGCTCTGCCCTTCTCGATCGATTCACACCATTTCGGCGCAAGACCTTCCAGGTGAAAGCTCGCGAACTCAACCTATCTCGCATCTGTGCATCTAAGTGAACGACATATCCGGGACATCCTATCAATGAAAGACTGTGGGTCCTCGGCTACATCGGTGCCTATGAAGACCGGAGGCTTCAACCTCATAAACTAGGATAGCGATACTGTAATGACCTCTGTAGCTGTAGGGGCAACTGTCTGCACCGTAGGTACCATCGCGGTCCCTGTAACGGGTGGAACTACCTCTGGTCGCTGCGCTCGAAGTGTCTCAACTAGCGATCCTATCATCTGGCGCATCTCCTGCATACCGGATCCCATCATCTGGCGCATCTCCTGCATACCGCCCCCTAGCATAGCGGTATGGTCTGTCGAAGGAGGAACAGTCTGCTATGGTGCAACAGGTGTATTGCCCGGGTCTGTCCTCGTCTCAGACGAATCAACTCTAATCTCGGCTCTCGCGGCCGCTCTTTACGCCCTCGTAGTCTTTGGCAGCATAATGACTGAAAAGAAAGTAGGATTCGATGAGGATACGAAAATCGAATCACAAGAATGTATACAATCAAGAAGGAATTTCAATCAATAAGTCCTAAGGTCGCTTAGACGGAGTACCGTGTCGTGAGTATGCCGCGGAACAAACGCATGCTACGCCACACTGCTTCAGCTACCTACTCCATCATACCAGGGTCATCCTACACTCCGAAAGGTAAAACCTACGCTTTGATACCAACTTTGTCACGACCCAAAGTTCGGCCCGTGACTGGCACTTAACCACGTAACGTCTACAGGCGTAACGCGACTAAGTAAGACGAAACCCAGAAATAAAAACCATTAAAAGTATTGAGTGTTAAAACATTTAATAGAAACATTTGTTAAAACATTTAGGAAACCTTAAGTAACTTAGTAAAATTCTTTAAAGTTCAAGTTATTTTCTTAAAAAATTTGGCAGCATTTCCTTTGTAAAAACTAACCCCGAAATCGGTTATAAGGCAAAATATGAGTAAAATGATACACAATAAGAAATAAGCATCACAAACGGGAGCAATCACGCCCAACGGCGGAAACAATCACCACAATGATAATATACGACGCCGTAGCAAAGAATGAGTAAAAATAAGTGAAGACAACATGAAATATAAAACTGCATAAATAAAGTCGGCTCACAACGGGCTCGACACCAAAGTACAAATAATATACATCGTCCTCACAACTGGTTTCTAAGTCAATACATAAGTAGTAGATGGAGAATACTAGATACAATGATGTATACAACTGGAAAACAAACAGATACCACACAAAAACCCATCTATCAGCAAAAGCTCACGCGCCAACTGTAGTGGTATCTGTGTCAAAAGATGCAAGAAAGCAGCCTGCCGCGACCACTCCGAGGGGCAACCTGCAACACTGTGGCACAACGGGGGTGAGTTGCCAACTCGTGAATAGTAGATAACATATAAAATTAATCGCAAGTATGCACGTGCTGCGATACTCTAACATATGCCGGCAGATAATATCTATATGATGAACTGGATACGCAATAATCATGCCTAACAGGTGCAATTTAATAACATCAATATATATGATGAACAGGATATACAATAATCATGCAAAAGTACTCTACCAGGTACTATAACTAAAGGATGAGATGTAAAATAATGAATGCTGAGCATGGGATAAAATATCATCTACACGGAATGTCAACGTGGGAAAATAACCGGTGTCCATCAATACACCCAAATCCCAGTAAAACTCAGGCTCCGTCACTCTAATCGGCCCTCAAATCCTGTAAATCTCATAGAATCGTGAGTGCCTAACATCAGCACACGAAATATCATAAAGTAATCGTGTCTAGCATCGACACGCAAATCCTCAAGTATCGGGCTCCGTCAGTCGGATCGGCCCACGGGCTCCGTCTGCGGAATCGGCCCTCTGCCCCGGCAGTACGTGTCATCCCGTATCCATCTATTAACTCTGGTCGATATTCTCCAGATAACCGCAAGGTCCAACCAATCACCGGTAGGTACTAGTCCCTCTGCCAGGCTCACCGTCTACTGTACAACGATCCGTTCTCGCCCTGGGGTACCATACCGAGTCCACCATGTACCCGCAATCGGCCTCGTCCAGCTCATCGATTCGGGTTCACATGTCACACGTCTCAGAACCGAGAAAACGCATGGTGGACGCATTGAAATATCATATCAAGGGAAACCGGATTTTTAAAACAGTGCGTATTTTCTTAAAATAATACCTTGCTTCCCAAATCCAGAAATCACATAAATCCAAACTCAATGCGTAAATCCATGCAATGTGTCGTATGACACTAAGAGTAAAAAAAAGAGAAAACCGCTCTTTTAAAAAGGATCTAGTTTTGAAAATGTCTCATGCGGTCCCTTAGTTTTTAAATCATGTCAATATCACCCATGTATGTAACATACGTATGTATATAGGTATGGATGTGCGAATGGATATGTACGTAATGTGAGTGTAGCATTGTACATGTGCACTAATATGGATATACGATGTATATGTGCACAAGTGTAGATATATCAAGGTACGTATGCACTAATGTGAATATAAAGGGTGCATGTACGCAGGTAGTGATATATCTGGTAATATGTGAATATGCGACAAGTCATGACAATCATCAATGATACGGTGATCCTATAGTGCGAGTGTCATGACATTCACTAACGGCGTGAGAGTAACATACATTGAGTGCTCGTGGAGCTAAAACCGTTAGTGACAGTGCATTGTTCTATAATTACCATTTTATATGCAACAGGAGATGGTATGCTACTATAGTATATATATATATGAACACATACAACTAAAATATCCTATAACGCTTAACGCCATACGGGCGATTTCCACATAGATGTTAAATCTACTCACCTGGTCGCCTGCTAAGTGTAGCCGACCACCTGCTTCCCCTTCTTTGCGCCGTCCGACGTACCCGCCTGCGAACCTGGAATTTACACAAGGAATCCATATATAAGCAAATATCTCGCTAAAACGCGATGTCGAAATCAAACGAGAGACACGCGTCGCGAACTAACCACGCGTGTGTATGATACGCTGAAACGTGTTTATACGCTTCTAAAACTATCCCGACACGTCCTGATACACTGGATCACAGAACCCACTCACGTATCGCGCGTATCGTGCAAACAAAACCTACTAGAAAAATGATACATCGTCCCAGATTTTGACACAGGTGAAAACATACAAAATTGCACATGCCACAGCACTGGAAAACACAGCAGACTACCCTAGCCAAAACCCTAACACCTAGCTCCCTTATCTGGCCGCAATTTGCGGTCAGAAAGAATAAACCGGCGGCCACTATTTGGGTAGGGGGTCTCGTGCTCTGGGTATGTGATCAACATCTAACAACTATGCTCCAGTTAACTCAGATTTTATCTGAAATCACCGGGTCTATAGCAGATCACCAAAAGCTAAAAATTCACTTTAAAACGTTATATTTTGCACTAAATGAAAACCTAAGGTATTTTGGTGAAATCTGGGGTTAATCTTAGTTTATGTGGCCCTAATAACACTTAACTAGGTTAGGCTAACCAATAAAATCATCCCCTAACCAAAAGTCCACACAAATCATCATTTCTAGCATAAAATCTCACTTTTATTACTAACCGAAGCTACTTCTACACATAAGCTTTAGCAAGAGGGAATTGAGTTCAGAAATTATACCTCGCTTGACCCTATGATGCAGGAGAAGGTGGAGGAGAAGAAGAAGTGCTGCTGCTGCTGTTGCTGGGTATGCTGCTGCTGCTGATGCTTGCTGCTGCTGCTTGAGGCTGCTGCTTGTACTGCTGCTGCTGCCTTTGCTGCTGCTTCTTCTGCTGGTGTGTGTGTGTGTGTGAGAGTGAAGTGAGAAAAAAAATGAGAGGCAAAGAAATGAGGCTAAAGCTAGTCAACCCCTCCCCTCTCTCTCTCTTTCTTCATTTAATGAGCATGGCCCATGCCATGAAGCTCATTCCCTCACTCTCTCTCTCTCTCTCACCAAGTCAACACAAGAAAAAAGAAAATTCAAATCCCTTTTTTCCCCATTTTTAAACAACCATACTAAAATTTAAAACCCAAAACCAAGTAACTTAATTAAAATGGTTTAACCCACCATGGTTGCTAATCATGGTTTAACCCCAATTAAGCCTTAGTTTACATGCACAAGTGTGTGCCAGCCTAGGAAAAATCTAATAAAATATTCATTAATTAGGATAAAATATTTGAAAATCGATTTGGTAAACTTTTTATTAAAAACCATATATTAAAGTATAATTAGCCACTAAACACATCCTAAGGTGTTACACATCGGGTCGAGCACTTCGACGACGATGCGAACACCTCGGCACTACGGTCCAACCTGGACATCTTGTTGAAGAAGAGGGACCGGTCTCAGATCAGGGCCGCCACTTATAAATAACAAACGGTCCTATACTCCAACGCTAGGGTCAAGCACCGCTCCTTCAAGATCGGAGATCTGGTCCTATGGCGGAACGAGTTCATTGATCAAGGCAGGCTACACAAATTCTCCCCAAAGTGGGACGGTCCTTTCCTCGTCTCTGAGGTACTCCCCGGCGGAGCCTATCGCCTACAAGATGCGGACGGACGCAAGTTCCCGCGGCGTTACAACACCGAGAATCTCAAGCTATACCAATGAGGTCAAGGCCAACAATTGTGTACCCCTCCTTTCGCGAAGACGATGTAAATGTTTTCTAAAAATCCTTTCCATTCAAATAAAGGGAACGTCGGAACATTGCAAATAGAGTTCTGTCTTTGTGATCCGAAGCCCTCACCAAAGAGGCAACCACGCAGCTTCACTGCCCGGCAATCGTTAGCAGGCCTCCTGCGGCCCCTCCAACGCTAAGGATCAAAGTCCTCCTTAGAAGCAGCCGAGCGGCTTCCCTGCTCAGCTATCCCTGGCCAGTAGCTTCCCTACTCGCAATGCCAGGGATCAAAGCCCTCGCCAAGAGGCAACCGCATAGCTTTACTACCCGGTTATCCTTAGCAGGCCTCCTACGGCCTCTCCAACGCTAAGGATCAAAGTCCTCCTTAGAGGAAGCTCAGCAGCTACCCTGCTCGGCTATCCCTGGCCGGTAGCTTCCCTATTCTCAATGCCAGGGATCAAAAAGTCCTCCCAGAGGTAGTCGAGCCCGACCCTCGCTCGACAATCCCCGGCTGGTAGCTTCCAACCACAACCGACAGGGATCAAAAGCCCTCCCAGAGGCAGTCGAGCCCGACCCTCGCTCGGCTATCCTTCAGGACAAAGCCCTCACCAAGAGGCACCGGGCAGTAACCCTGCCCGGCCAAGGGCCCTTGGTAGGCTTCTTACAGCCCCTCCCGCGCTAAGGACCAAACTCCTCCTTTGAGGCGATCGAGCCCGACCCTTACTCGGCTATCCCCGGCTGGTAGCTTCCTACCACAACCGACAGGGATCAAAATCCTCGCCAAGAGGCACTGGGCAGTAACCCTGCTCAGTCCCCATCCTGAAGGATCAAAAGCCCTCGCAAGAGGCAACCGAGCTCGACCCTTGCTCGGTCATCTCCGGCTTGTAGCTCCCAACCCATGACGCCAGAGATCAAAACCCTCGCAAGAGGCATCTGAGCGGCTACCCAGCTCGGTCATCCTAGGTTGGTAGTTGCCTACCCACGACGCCAGAGATCAAAGCCCTCGCTAAGAGGCAACCGCGCAGCTTCACTACCCGGTTATCCTTAATAGGCTTCTTACAGCCCCTCCAACTCTACGGATCAAAGTCCTCCCAGAGGCAGCCGAGCGGCTTCCCTGCTCGGCTATCCCTGGCCGGTAGCTTCCCTACTCGTAACGCCAGGAATCAAGGCCCTCGCCAAGAGGCGACTGCGCAGCTTCACTGCCCGGTTATCCTTAGCAGGCCTCCTACGGCCCCTCCAATGCTAAGGATCAAAGTCCTCCCAGAGGCAGTCGAGCCCGACCCTTGCTCGGCTATCCCTGGTTGGTAGCTTCCTACCACAACCGCAGGGATGAAAGCCCTCGCCAAGAGGCAACCGAGCAGCTTCCCTGCTCGGTTATACCCAGCGGGCATCCTCCTGCCTACCAGACGCTGTTGGTTTGAAGCCCTCATAACGAGGCCACTGAGCTCCCTTCTGCTCGGCAAATCTGCGGCGGGCAGCATGCTACTCATCAAATGCCGCAGACCCGAAATCCCATTGAGAGACATCAGGTCTATTCAAGTCTAAGCAATCCCCCCTCTACTCCGGGGCCGTGGGGATACCTCCTTCTCAGCAGCACTCGGCATGCTTGACAAGTGATCGGAATCAACTCGACGTACGATCGCCTGACATGGAAGCCCAACAGTGCAAGTAAGGATATTCTACGAGTACTCTTCACATCCAAAAGATAAAGTGCAAAGCAATGAAACAGCAAGAGTTTTACTCGCACAAGCAAAATGTTTTTACAGGAGTATTGGGGGCTCCCCAGCCTTACAAAGTTTCGGATGCTTACAAAAGAGGGACGAGGAAATATCAAAAAGGCCTAAGTCACAAACCCCCTCCTGCACCTCGCTTCCCTCATCACTGTCTGCCGGAGGCTTCACCACCGGAAGCTTTGCCATCAGAGGTACGCCTCGCTTCCATCATCGCTGTCTGCCGGAGGCTTTACCACTGGGAGTGGGACCCGTGCACGAAGCTCGCTATCGGCGAACTCAGGAAGCTTCTCCTTCACGGCATCTAGAGCCTTATTCCACGCGACGGCGGAATGCTCGCCAAGCTCGGCGTGAAACTGCTCTGACACCTTATAATCGACCACAGCCTTCCTAGCCCGAATCTCGGCAATCCCGGCCGCCCGAAGCGCCGCCTCGGCATCCCCCCTACTGGCGTTTCTCTCCTTCTCCATGGCCACGAAACGATCGGCCAGATCCGCCAGCTTCGCCTCAGCAATTTGGTAGGATGCACTCAGGCGACGATAGGCACCCCGGTTTGCTGAAATGGAGAGCTCCGCAACCTCCGCTCGGGCTGCCAGGACATCGGCCCTCGCCCTCTCCAGACGCAGGTCATGTCGTAGGATATCGGCCCTCGCCCTCTCCAGACGTAGGTCATGTCGCAGGACCTCGACCTCTGATGGAAAAGCTTCCATCGGCCTCGGTGCGTGGAACGCCCCCTCGGCCTCCATACGAGTAACGAGGGTGCAGTGTTGAAGGACCTGACGGGAAACAGATGAGAAACTTGGAGACGCTCGAGCCAAAGAAAGGAAGGTCAAAAAAACAACGCGTGGAGGAGTTCATACCTGGACGGCCCCTTGGGCTATGGTCTCCAGTTGGACCCTCAGGGTGCCATGCGGAAGCCTCCCCCTGGACGACTCTTCTATTTCGGTGAGCAGGCCGGTAGCGACAGAAAGCCCAGATGTAGCCATGAAGACGGCATCCCCCTCCTGCACGGGAATCCCCTCAGGGACCCTCAACGGCGGCGCACGAGAAATTGTCCTTTTCCTCTTAAGGGGGACCCCATCCTCACCCTCCCCTGCGTCCCTCGTCTGGGGCTCGGATGACCAAGGACGTCTCTGGCCGCCGCCGGAACAATCACCAGGAGCCCTCATCGAAGAGGGCGGCCCTGCCGCCGACGGAACATTCGGCAGAGGGCATAAGCCAGCCGGGGGCACGGCCGCACCGCTGGCCTCCCTCCGGAACAAGAAACCCAAAGAATGGGAACGAACCATATATCCAACCAAAAAGAGGAAGAGCGCCGAGCAGCCAAGACTTAGAAGGAAGAAAAATATGAAGAAATAGGGGCCCTGGAGTGGGCCCCATCCCTATTTATCACCGCAATCTCCCTCATCCAATGGCACCCTTCATCTCCCGCCAAAGCGCCTCCTCGCGTCCAACGGCACCAATCGCTCCACTTGTCGTTCCCACACTGGGCCGCATCCCATCAGACGCTGTAAGTCTGCACACCTTGCATCGGCCAACCGACGCTTGACATGCGGACCGTCGCTTCAGTGACAGGGTGCATGAACCGGCGCACCTTCCTTAAATGCAGAGATCTTGCCCTGATTCGCTGGCAGAAAAGACAGCTGACAGCCCGGGGATGCGTCCCAACGAAATCTTAGGAGGGAGCTCACCCCGGGTGGCCCGGCAGTCCACTCCTGACCCGACCCGCCAGCTGGTCGGGACAAGAGTAGGGGGCTAATGATGATGCTCTATATTGGCGATCTCCCAGATCAGGACGCGTGGCAGATGGCGTGTCCCAGAACTCAGAAGAAAGGGCCCACAGGGGCTGACCAGGCCACCTTGTACCCGACCTGCAAGCACAAGCTGGTTCTCCTCAGAACCCCCTGCAAATTGGCTTTCTCGGCCTCTCAGCTCGCCCCGAGCTACCACGGGACTAGGATGCCTCGGCCCTCCCGCTCGTTCCCGTTCCCCCCTCCCCCCGCCGAGGCCATCTTCCTCGGTCCCTCCGACCGACCAACTCCACCACTCACAGGCGTAACCGCCGCTCCGCAAATCTCGCCATTCGCGGATTCTTCGGCAGCAACATCCCACATTTCACGCCATCACGATCCCCATTAACGGGCAATCCGCTTATTACGCGGGCGTGACGTCGAGAGCGTAACTGCCGGCGAGATTCTCGTGCCTGCTACTGCGTGTTGCCGCTACTATATAAACCCCCATCACAGAGGGGTCATGTAAGCTTTTTTCACCTCACTTAGCCTTTACTTTGCTTGGATCTTGTGCTAACTTGATCGTCGGAGGGTCCTCAGTGGTACCAAACCACCCCGGGACTTCCTTGCAGGTACTCGACGCAAACTCCTCAAAACCCCCAATCTCCTCAAAACCCATTGAGACCCACACGCAACAGGAGATCACCTCCAAGGTCCACCGGGAGATCGACGGAAGACAACATCTGACGGAGACCCGAAAAGGACCTCCATCACTCTGTATCTTACACATGATTAGAAAAAGGTTTTTTCCACTTAAAAACAACCGGCGGGCAGAATGATAAGGGTTAAACATGAAGATCCATAAAGTACTCATGTTTCAAAGTGAAGAAAACCCATTTTCTATCTGGTTCAAGGTTTGGAGACATAGGGATAAGGATAAAATGCTAAAATCCACTATTGACTTATATGGTAAACCAATAACTAAAGGTATTTATCTTTAATTTCTTAAGTTAGTTATTTATCTGAAAAAGGACAACAGTGAAGTGAAGGATATATATGTGATATTTACCCATTTTAAAATTATCTCAATTTTTCTTGCATCAGACGCTAGAATTTGTGTAATTTGAGACCTAGAATGATAAAAAAAACCATAAAGGAAAATAAGTATTCCTTAGAATATGGTGATCGTCCATTTGCGAACTGAAATGATTAGGAAAAAAGTCAGGTGTGTATTCTCTAATTTATGATAGATAACAAATGTTTAATAATCGATAAATCGTTGTGTTCAAAACTATCTAATTTAAGAACAAAATGTATCGAAACCTAATTTTTGGAGTGTGTATTTAAGAACAAAATTCGTGGGGGTAGCTTTGATAAAACTTTACGCAAGTGAGAGTTGGTGATGGATAGATTGTATCCACTTGACATGACAGAGATTGGAGATGGATGGGTTGAAGTCATTGAAACAATCATCGATGAGACAGAAGGGTGCTCGAATACACGAGCAACTTCAATCCATAAGTTTTTCTCCTATTGGCTTTTACTAAAAATCCCAATCATATTTCGCAAATTACTAAAATAACCCCGAAATTTGGACTAAAAATTGCACTCAAAATCTTCAAACATGCTAAAAAGAGAATTCTTCAGGTATATTCCATTACTCCATTTGAGAGCTAATTGTGAGTATTGGAATAGGGTTTCAAACCCGCGGCCTCTTTTCTTCTTCCAAAATTCCTAAATTGGTTTGAGGATTAGATTTTCGATCAAAAGTTTCTCAAATTGATCATGTTAACCGGCTTGTCTTTCTCAACGTTCTCCAACAACAAGCTTGTCGAGTGTCGTTATCCCTTTAATTGCAAGTTTATTCAAAATGAGAATGATTCTTTAGTTGTTTCAAACTCTAATCTTCAACTATACGAGAATGTGGATTCTTTTCGTTAGAGAAAGACTTAACTAAATACCTAGAAGATAAGAGAGCAGCTCAAGTTCAAGCTCCAGCTTCATCTCAAAAACATGATTTTAATTTTAATTGGAAAATCAGCGAGGGTTCTTTTAGTGCAATTAAAATGTTTTGAACGTCTTTTAATTAAATACGAAGTATGAGTGTGCTTTTCAGCAATCAACAAAGTAAGGGGTGCTTTTTAGTAAAAAGAACTTCTTGAATACTCGAGGCTTCCCCGAATCCTAAAATAATCTGGATTTCACTAGTAATTGAGTTAAACTGAAAATAATAATTTTCTTAATCAAAATTCCTAATTACAATAGAATTTCTTATATAAACCAACTACCAACTACGACTCAATCATAGTGAGAGATAATAAAATCTAAAATTGCCAACCTAAATATATTAGAAATTATAAATTTTCGGCAAATCGATTCTTTCCTTTGCGACCTTGATTCTCCTATGTCAGACTTTCCTTCTTCAAAAGAACTCGTCATTGAGATCTGCCTTTGATCCACACAATAATATGCAGGAGAGCACTGAAAATCTTTCTAAGTTCGATATCAATCAATGCATGCTTTTATTTTTATCATAATTGAAATTCCTGTTGCAAGCACCAAGCCCCCAACTTTCAAGAAACAACCTTATATTTAATAGCTAACTCAGCAAAATATGAAAATTTAACCCTTGAACCTTCACCTCTAATAATATGAAACAATAGATCGAAATATTATTTCTCTGTATCATTAGATTTTTCACTTGAAGAATTGGAACCTCGCAGCCATAACTTCTCCCCACTTTCTAGGTTTGGAACCTCGGTAAATGGATTGAATCATTGTTGTCAACCTTGGTGCTAAGATGCCTTCTTTAGTTACCTCTTCTATATATATTTTTCTCTTTTTCTTTACCTTCATCATCATTCTTGAGAAGATATCTCTCATCCTCTTCAAGATTCTCTTTTACTGATGATGCTCGTAAGTGAGAGCTCCCCAGATCATGACACGTGGTAAAAGACGTGTCCCGATGCACACAGAAACAGGGCGAGGACTGCATAATGGAGGTGTCCCCCTGGCTATATTTCCATTGCTTCGACCCGACCTTCGAGAATTCCCTGAAGAGTCATGTAGGCGACCAATGGCTCACCTTCGAGCTCTCCTGCACGCTGAGCTTCCTCAACCCTCCCAGCTTGTCTCCGAGCTATCACAGCACCGAACTTCCTCGGCCTCCCGCTCGCCTCCGAGCCCCCGCCGAGCTAAGATTCCTCGGTTCTATTGGGCGACCCAGAACGCAGATCACAGGCGTCTCCGCTATGGCTCCGCGAATCTCGCCGAACGCAAGATATCCGCCGCCCTACGATCCCGCGTTCCACTCCGTCGCATTCCCCATTAATGAGTGTATCCCGTCATTAATGGGGGATCCCGCCATTCTCGCGGGCGCAACGCCAGGGGCGTAACAGACGGAGATAATCTCGCGCCCGCTAGCCCATGGCTACCGCTATATAAACCCCTCTCTCAGACCACTCAAGTAAGGCAATTCTTATCCAATAGGCCGCTACTCTGCCCAAATACCTCGACTAACTTGATCGTCATAGGGTACACGGTGGTACAACCACCCTGGGACTTTTTTTCAGGTAGCTCGGCTTCTCACCAAACTAAACCCATTGAGATCCACACGGCTCAGAAGACAGTTCTCAAACCAAATCCCAGCCATTCGCCAGCACTGTCGACATTTCGTCGGAAAACAACATCTGAAGGAGATCCAGAGCTCCATCAGTTGGCGCCGTCTGTGGGAACCTAAAAGTTTCACTCATCGAAAGTTGATCTTCCGATCTCAAGCTGATAGCGAGTGATCATCGGGACGATCCCAGCACTAGCCGCCGTCCTCCCCACAACGAAGGCGCGGACGGATCCCCTCCTCCCCCGAATGCCGTTCACGTCCTGTCTGCACGAATCGACAGGCTCGCGTCCATCGTGGATGCCCTTGTCCGTGTTCAGACAGCTGGGCAAGACACACAGGTCACCGTTCCCCCGCCTCGGGATCGTGACCTCCGCAGAGAGGGTGTCAGTGTATATGCCCTAGGGGCCATTATTGTATCATACTAGGTTGTATATTACTTAATGGAAGCTTGGGATATTCACAGTTATATATAACAGTCTTGCTAAAAATAGTAGTATGCTACTTGATTTGTGTCTACTTTAATATGTGCATTTGTTTCTTGTAACGTATCACTTATACATATTAGTAGAGCCCATAGGATCTTTGCTTGATTACCAGCGTTGTGATGGCAGTCACACTAGTGGGGGCTGGGTAGTCTGTAAGCAACATCCTATACAGGTACCTGGTCGTTGGATTATCGAGATAGGGCATCGATATTCCGGAGTAGACTAAGTGTGTACGCTTCTCATCCCAGTTAGGGAGATGGTCTGTCCGACAGCCATCAGTATGTCGTACTGGAGATAGTATACAGGTGCTCGTTACGTTACGGGTACACCTGACAAGACTCGCAGGGGAACTGATTGGTTGGTATTATACCCGTCGTCAGTTAACAGTTCCCACGTGACATGAGTACAGCATAGTCCGCAGACTTGACACTGCTACTTCGCCTCGAGTGTGTCCCACTGTTCTTAGATTGCTACCCTACCACGGCTCAAAGGAGTCGTGCAAATAGGTAGCAGTTGGGTGCAGTCCCGAACATTTGGAGGCAGTTGTGGTTAGAAAGGATTCGTCTCTCCCGGTATTGGGAGTTGATATCGCGCTGTGTCAGAGAGCCATTACGCAAAGTCCCTGGCCAGGGCAAGCGAGATTTACTGGTAGGTTCCAGTAGCTTCTCAGGGTGTAATGGGCTACGCTCCGACACGACTTATACCGCTATTAGGGGACTGATGCTTGCCGCCCCCTAGGCTAGATATGCGATAGTCTTAGACGAACAGACCGGACTGTACGGAGATTGTCACATCAGGCTCAGTAGGAGTTCGGATGGGTTTCCTCATCGGCCTTCTTATCGGCATCTACCTGGGGACCGTTACGTACAGCTAGTGCCGCTTGCGGTCTGTGATTAAACCAACTGCCAGCGTAGTGTCGAGTGTTTAGAGTCCCACACAGAGAGTTTCCCTGCTCCAGGCGAAACGATATAGATGTCGTATGGTTTTACGACAAGGGTTTGGACGCATACGTGTTTAAACGCACGTACAACGTTCGGACAGTTTCTACTAGTCGGCTTTAGTTTAATCCAGATACTAGTATCAGGTTATTGGATTTATACAGTCTAAAGTGTTTATGTGTTTTCACGGATAGGAGGGGCGTTCTCGTAATTTTTCGGAAAGCTTCTAGAAGCATGGTGACTTGGGGTTTAAGGTGGCATTTGCATTAATTGGATAAATGAGTCATGGTGTGATTCATACATGGAGTTAATGAATCATTTATGATTTATATGACTCATGTGATGAATCACTAAGTGTATTAATGAAACATGATGATATATCATTATTTGTTATTCATTTAATATATATGATTTGTTTCATATATACACATATGAATTATTCATTCAAAAGAATTCGCATTCTCACCTTCTCTCTCCTCAAGATCTCTCTCTTCAAACCCTAACCCTAACCTCTCATGTGTTGAGATCAAGGGTTAGCTAGACTAATACATCCATAACCTCACTCTATATCCCCTAGGTAGCTTAGATTATCACTTTGAGCATCCTAGTTATCTCAAGTTAGAGATCAAGCTTGGCGTAGGAGCTCTCGGGTGGATCGTCTTTGACTCGAGGTGGCCGTTGAGGTGCCGATGTTCCAAGGAGCCTACGAGGAGTGGAGGACAGCAATGAAGACCCGAAGGACAAGTAACGTGAGGTATAACTTCGAATCCGAATAGTTAAACCTCTCGTAGTTTGCTAGTAACGGTTTAGATACGATTCATGCGCTCAAGTCCATGTTACGAAGCTTTGATAATCGTTTTTCATATATTCCGCTTCCCCGCAAGTTCGTGGGGTGCGTGACATGGACTTACAGTGGTATCAGAGCCAACTAAACCATTACTAACTTGTTAGCAACTAATTAGAACTTCGATCGACGGAAAACACGAAAACAACACCCCGGACACCCTAACAGTTTCTGTTGATTTTAAAAGTGTGACAAAAATTATTTGATATGGCTTAAAATTCACAGCAGGGTATTATAAGAATACTGGGAAAATACGAGTCCCTAACTCGGCAAGACGGCCGTGGATCCGCGGCAAGAAGGTGCTTTTGGCCGCGGATCCGCTGCCGAGTCAACACCGAGTTGATTCGGATTTGCTCTGTTATTCATATATTTTGGTGTTTTGTTTTCCAGTATGTTCTGTTTCTGCCCAGGTTACTTCAGTGCTGGTTTGCTATTGGAGTAGACACGGAAAATGGTTGTCGATCGATGTTCTAAGATATTTGCTAATTGGGTTTTTATCTGTAATGTTTAATGTGTTCGTAAACCTCCCCCAACTGCTAGTATGTCGGTTGGCAGGGGGTTGCACATTTCTGTAATGTTTACTGTTTGTGTATATGGACTTGATTGGAATGTTGTGATGATTAGTCGGGGTTTGAGATGGGTTTAATATTCATTCATTCAATGTAATTGTAATATGATGTAATATTCTTTTACGGGGCGCATTCAGGTTGCGGTTGTAGCCACCGTTGTATTATTTTTTTTACTGTTTTTTGCTCCTAGGATAGACCCAAAGTGGGGTGCACAAACTACCGGGTACTTTGAAGTGGTTAGTGGCCTACTCACTTTGTTGAGGGAGACCGCTTCACTTCGGGTACTTGGCGGGTAGTTTGCCGTACCCGTAGGGGTCTAGGGTGGGGTAATTACTATTCATCACAACTGTGTAATCCGTCTTTTATTGCAGGCTCAAAGCAAATGCGGATTGCTCGTATATCCAATAAAGTTCACCAGTAATCTGGAATACCTATTATTGCGTCTGACGAATGTACAATATCTATATATGATAGCTATTAGACGCCACTTATGTTTTACACCCGTGCTAGCCAAGCCCCCGCTCTGTCGTTAGTTAAGTAACCTAACGGGTGATGATGGGACCCCGTGGCGAATGCGGATGGCATAAGAAGACGTGGAATTTTCGTTGTTTTCTGCAATGATAGGATAAATGATGGGACACATTTTTATAATGCAAAGAAAATAAACCAAAATTAAGTCGTTGGAACAAATTTAAAAGAAACCACTCGGATATTTTAAAAAATTAGAATTTTTAATTGCGGAGCTTTAACCACTCCTTTTAAAAAGTATCAGGTTCCTTCGATTATATCAAGTTCACTACGTTTATGGTTTTGCCAAAACCAATCGTAGCCCTCCGTCATTTCTTATAGATAGTCAATAGTATTCAAGCCGTGTTTGTTTGGCCAAAGTCAAGGCACAGTGTTTGGTAGCTGTTGGATATTCATATGTAGTATAGATAGATGCGTTGGTTTGGGACAGTCGTACTGCCTTGTTTGGCCAAAGTCAAGGGTATGTACGTATGTGTTCAAATTAACCTAGAAAATGACGAGTAGAACTTGACATGTGACTTATGATTTGTTTGGCCAAAGTCAAGGTCATAAGAGCATGGGGCAAAAATCCACATCGGGAATTTCTAAAGAAACTGAAATTTGCAGAGAGATGCATACCATTTTAGAGTTTGATGAATGTTGGTAGGATTCCTTCAACATTATCATACGATGATATTTTGGATCCCGATCCTACTGTGAGTACATGCTACTTATCAGGAGATTCGTCACTTAACGATCAATGCTATAAACCAAGTAGGTGCCTAGAAAGGTGTCAGCGGGGCTACGCCCCTAGAGAAAGAGGTTATTTAATTAAGGATCTTCACGAAAGCGTTGGAAAACCTCCCTCGAAGTATCGACACTGACCTGGCTGAACGGTTAAGCAAGAATTGTACGGTGAGAATAGTCCTGGCTAATTCTTCTTTTATGGTTTGAGGAGGGATTCGAGAAACAGTGGGAGCCATCCTGTTTAGATAAATAAAAAACCATTCTAAACTTGCAAAAGCATCATGCTAAATAGTTTTCTTCTCTCTCTCTTAATTGCAGCGACCTTGTGACCACGACTAGGTTATATCTAGATAACAAATTGACTGAATCTGACTTATATGACTGGCAAAGGTCTGTCCAGATGTCCATTGCCAATGACAAGCTGGACCACCCTATTACTACTCAAGATCCCGTCGTCCCAGGTCCAGTTTCCACTGTCACGGATATGGAAATCCGTCAGACAAGGGAAAAAGATAAAAGCGAAAGCCAAATGCCTCGTGTTAGCTTTAGTTGATGGTGTATACCAGAAGCAGCACGAAAAGATGGACTCAGTTTCCATCTTTCTCCATAACAAAGATTTATATGGAGAGCAATCTCATATCACAAGATATGAGACCTCGACCGAATTAATTCAAGCGAGGTTGGCCGTCGGGTCATCTGTAGGGGACAACGTCCTTACAATGACTAGCTGTATTGATCAGCTCAAGGACCTGAAGAACACGTCGGAGAACGAATCAGATACTGACTTGATTCTACAGTCTCTACCTTCTACCCTGAAGGAAACCAGGGAAGTAGAAGGAAAGCGAAGGGCAAAAGTTTCGGGACTGAATATAGTAAAAGAAGGACGTTCCTATTGTTATGGGATTAGGCATTGGCAGAATGATTGCAGGGCTTTAGAAGCCAGTAGCCAGGATACGAAGCATGTTGTGGCTTCAGCCTCAAGTGTGTTAGTAATTGAGAACTGTTTGTCAATTAACTCTACTTCCTGGGTACTTGATACCGGAGCAGGATCTCATATTTGTAATTCATTACATGCTTTGAGAAACCGTAGAGTTATAAAGGTAGGTGATTGGTCTCTCAAAGTTGCAAACGGAATGACAGTGAACGCTGAATCCGTGGGAGAATATCGCCTGGGTTTGACAAGTGGGCATATATTGATTCTACGTAACTGTTTGTATATACCTAGTATGACTTGTAATATCATATCAGTATCCTCACTTTCGAGAGAGGGATATGATTTTACATTCGTAAGCGATATAGTTAACATCCACCTAAATCAAGTTCAGATTGGGTCAGGTATATTAGATAACGGTATATACGTATTAAGTCAGGCTCAGGTTTTCAATATCCAGAACACACTGAAAAGAAAGTCTCCAGAAATAAATCAGGCTTTCTTATGGCATTGTAGACTAGGTCACATCAATGAAACACGATTAACTAAGTTACATAGAGAAGGATATTTGAATCCGTTCGAATATCAATCTTATGCTACTTTTGAATCTTGTCTCATGGGAAAGATGACAAAGACTCCGTTTACTGGACACGGAGTAAGAGCGAGCTCGCTCTTGGGACTCATACACAGTGATGTGTGCGGTCCAATGTCTACACATGCGCGAGGTGGTTATTCCTACTTCATTACTTTTACGGATGATTTCTCTAGGTATGGATATGTCTTCTTAATGAAACATAAATCCGAGGCCTTTGAGAAATTCCAAGAATACAAGAATGAAGTGGAAAAACAAACAGGCAAAAGTATCAAGACACTGAGATCTGATCGAGGTGGTGAATACTTAAGTACCGAGTTCCTAGGTTACTTAAAAGAGAATGGAATTCTCTCTCAGCTTACTCCTCCATACACACCACAACACAACGGTGTATCGGAAAGAAGGAATCGAACCCTATTGGATATGGTTCGTTCCATGATAAGTAAAGCTGAGTTACCACGATCATTCTGGGGATATGCACTAGAATCAGCTGCATACCTTTTAAACCGAGTTCCAACTAAGACAGTGCCTACATCACCATATCAGATGTGGTGTGGAAAGAAACCCTATCTTAAACATATTAAGATATGGGGATGTCCAGCTTTTGTAAAGAAGCAGCATGCAGACAAGCTAGAGGCACGATCAGTACAGTGTAAGTTTGTGGGATATCCAAAAAACTCCAAAGGATATTATTTCTATTACGCAGAGGAACCAAAGATTTTTGTTTCTCATAATGCTCGCTTCTTGGAAACTGAGTTTTTAGAAAATCAGATAAGTGGGAGCGCAATAGAACTGGAAGAAATTCCAGAACCACAAGCTATTACTGAAAGCTTGGTAGAACCAGAGGTTTCAGAAGAACCGGACATCCCGACACCACTCCGCAGGAGTAGTAGGCAATCTCATCCGCCCGAGAGATACTACGGTTTTCTCATAGACGGGGATAGAGAGGATTGCACTATTGACTATGATGAGCCTACTAGCTTCCAGCAAGCCATTCAGAGCGGTGACTCAATAAAATGGCTGGATGCAATGTGGACCGAAATGGAGTCCATATACACTAACAAAGTATGGACTTTGGACATTGCTCCAGATGGGGTAAAACCCGTAGGATGCAAATGGATCTTCAGAAAGAAGATTGGTGTAGATGGACAGGATGAAACCTTTAAGGCTAGACTTGTTGCAAAAGGTTTCCGTCAAAGACCTGGTTTGGACTATGACGAAACCTTTTCTCCAGTGGCTATGCTTAAATCCATTCGGGTCCTTCTTGCTATTGCTGCTTTCCACGATTATGAAATCTGGCAGATGGACGTAAAGACGGCCTTTCTAAATGGAAATTTGGAAGAGAGCGTCTATATGGATTAGCCAGTGGGATTCATTCAGAGTGGGAGCAGCAGTAAAGTATGCAAGTTGCTTAAGTCCATTTATGGACTAAAGCAAGCATCTCGGAGTTGGAACATCTGTTTTGATGATGCTGTCAAAGAATTCGACTTTATCAAAAATCCAGATGAACCATGCATATACAGTAAGATTGTAGGGAGAGCTGTAGTTTTCCTCGTCTTATACGTAGATGACATTCTCCTAATAGGAAATGATATTCCTATGTTACAGTCCGTCAAAAGATTCTTATCAAAGAAATTCTCCATTAAAGACCTGGGTGATGCCACCTACATTTTGGGGATCCGGATCTATCGTGATAGATCAAAAAGGATGTTGGGACTTTTGCAGTCCAGGTACATAGACACCATAGTGATGAGATTCAAAATGGATGATTCTGAGCGCAGTAACCTACCGGCTTGTCACGGAATCACCCTCTCTAAAGAGATGTCTCCCAAGACTGATTTGGAGAGGGATCGCATGTCGATTATACCCTACGCTTCTGCGGTAGGCTCTATAATGTATGCGATGTTATGTACCAGACCAGATATAGCATACGCATTGAGCGTTGTAAGCCGGTATCAGGAAAACCCAGGGGAGAATCACTGGATAGCAGTAAAGAACATTCTCAAGTACCTAAGGAGGACTAAGGAGATGTTCTTGGTGTATGGCGGAAAAGACCTCCAGATGGAGGCCTTTGCCGACTCCGGTTTCCAGAGTGACAAGGATGACTCCAAATCCATGTCGGGTTATGTCTTTACCCTCAATGGAGGGGCGGTCTGTTGGAAGAGTACCAAGCAGGAGACCGTTGCTGACTCAACAATGGAAGCGGAGTACATAGCTTCTTGCGATGCCGCAAAAGAAGCTGTCTGGTTGAAGAAGTTCCTCACAGAACTTCAGGTGGTTCCTACCAGTATTGATCCAATACCTCTGTATTGTGACAACAACGGCGCTATAGCTTTTGCGAAGGAACCCAGGTCCCATCAGAAGTCCAGATACATCTCAAGGCGGTATCACCTGATTAGGGAGATCGTCGATCGCCGGGAGATCGAGATAAAGAGAGTAGAGACGGAGAATAACATTGCTGATCCATTCACAAAGGCCATTCCTCAGACGCAGTTCGAGAGGCAATTCGAGATGATAGGTCTACGATATGCCAGCTCATAGCCCTAGTGCAAGTGGGAGATTGTTAGTGTATATGCCCTAGGGGCCATTATTGTATCATACTCGGTTGTATATTACATAATGGAAGCTTGGGATATTCACAGTTGTATATAACAGTCTTGCTAAAAATAGTAGTATGCTACTTGGTTTGTGTCTACTTTAATATGTGCATATGTTTCTTTTAACGTATCACTTATACATATTAGTAGAGCCCATAGGATCTTTGCTTGATTACCAGCGTTGTGATGGCAGTCACACTAGTGGGGGCTGGGTAGTCTGTAAGCAACATCCTATACAGGTCCCTGGTAGTTGGATTATCGAGATAGGGCATCGATATTCCGGAGTAGACTAAGTGTGTACGCTTCTCATCCCAGTTAGGGAGATGGTCTGTCCCACAGCCATCAGTACGTCGTATTGGAGATAGTATACAGGTGCTCGTTACGTTACGGGTACACCGGACATGACTCGCAAGGGAACTGATTGGTTGGTATTATACCCGTCGTCAGTTAACAGTTCCCAGGTGACATGAGTACAGCATAGTCCGCAGACTTGACACTGCTACTTCGCCTCGAGTGTGTCCCACTGTTCTTAGATTGCTACCCTACCACGGCTCAAAGGAGTCGTGCAAACAGGTAGCAGTTGGGTGCAGTCCCGAGCACTTGGAGGCTGTAGCGGTTAGAAAGGATTCGTCTATCCCGGTATTGGGAGTTGATATCGCGCTGTTTCAGAGAGCCATTACGAAAATTCCCTGGCCAGGGCAAGCGAGATTTACTGGTAGGTTCCAGTAGTTTCTCAGGGTGTAATGGGCTACGCTCCGACACGACTTATACCTCTATTAGGGGACTGACGCTTGCCGCCCCCTAGGCTAGATATGCGATAGTCTTAGACGAACAGACCGGACTGTACGGAGATTGTCACATCAGGCTCAGTAGGAGTTTGGATGCCTTTCCTCATCGGCCTTCTTATCGACATCTACCTGGGGACCGTTACGTATAGCTAGTGCCGCTTGCGGTCTGTGGTTAAACCCACCGCCAGCGTAGTGTCGAGTCTTTAGAGTCCCACACAGAGAGTTTACCTGCTCCAGGCGAAACGATATAGAGGTCGTATGGTTTTACGATAAGGGTTTGGACGCATACGTGTTTAAATGCACGTACGACGTTCGGACAGTTTTTACTAGTCGGCTTTGGTTTAAGCCAGATACTAGCATCAGGTTATTGGATTTATACAGTCTAAAGTTTTTCCGTGTTTTCACGGATAGGAGGGGCGTTCTCGTAATTTTTCGGGAAGCTTCTATAAGCATGGTGACTTAGGGGTTACGGTGGCATTTGCATTAATTGGGTAAATGAGTCATGGTGTGATTCATACATGGAATTAATGAATCATTTATGATTTATATGACTCATGTGATGAATCACTAAGTGTATTAATGAAACATGATATATATCATTATTTGTTATTCATTTAATATATATGATATGTTTCATATATACACATATGAATTATTCATCCAAAAGAATTCACATTCTCACCTTCTCTCTCCTCAAGCTCTCTCTCTTCAAACCCTAACCCTAACCTCTCATGTGTTGAGATCAAGGGTTAGCTAGACTAATACATCCATAACCTCACTCTATATCCCCAAGGTAGCTTAGATTAGCACTTTGAGCAACTTAGTTATCTCAAGTTAGAGATCAAGCTTGACGTAGGAGCTCACGGGTGGATCGTCTTTGACTCGAGGAGGCCGTTGAGGTGCCGATGTTCCAAGGAGCCTACAAGGAGTGGAGGACAGCGATGAAGAGTCGAAGGACAAGTAACGTGAGGTATAACTTCGAATCCGAGTAGTTAAACCTCTCGTAGTTTTCTAGTAACGGTTTAGATACGATTCATATACTCAAGTCCGTGTTACGAAGCTTTGATAATCATTTTTCATATATTCCTCCTCCCCGTAAGTTCGTGGGGTGCGTGACATGGACTTACAGAGGGAGACGACATCGCCCACGCTGGCACAACGGAACATCGCCTCGCTATTTCCGGCGGCCACAGATCCCTCGTGGCGGCCAATTCAATGACCCGCTGGGCACCTCACAGCTCCACGCCGAGATCTCACGTAAGAGCACCCTGCCCCGAGGCTCATCACACTCCTATCCATCCCGAGGAGGTGTTGGTCAGCTCACCTGCTCCTAGGCATGGTTGGCACCCTCTCTCTCGACAGGGTCGCGTGGACGGCACTCACCTTGGTGACTCAAGGACGACCTCTCCAGGGGACCTGAGGAACCTCATAGAACGGAACCGGAACCGCGGTCAGGCGCAGGCCGCCAGCGGGAAGGGCTATAACTCCGAGTACGCTGAATCCTCAGGATACAATGAACGCCTTGATGCCCTCGAAAAGAAGATCGAAAGTATATATCGGGAGAGTTGTCCCTCAAGCAAGGGGTCCAGGTATGCCGCCGACTCACTTACAAAGCCCTTCACTGAAAACTGCTCGCTGTCCGTGTCTCCTCCAGAAACAAGCCTCCAAAGGTGGCCCTCGTCAACGGAAAGTCCGACCCGAAAAACCACCTAGACGCGTTCACGGCGGGGATGAGCTTCCAGGACAACTCTGACGCCGCCAAATGCCGAGCGTTCTCTACCACTCTCGTCCGTGCCGGACGGGATTGGTTCCGAGGACTCATGCCACGCTCCATCTTTACCTTCGATAAGCTGGCCGTCCAGTTCCTCGGGCATTTCATCGGGAACAGACGGCAAAAGCGGACCGTCGATTACCTCTTCACTATAAAGAGCGGGGATAAGGAATCCTTCAAAGGATACGTCACCCTCTTCTACAATGCCCTTCTTGAGGTCCCAGAGCATCGGGACGAGACTGTCATCATGGCCCTTAGGTCGGGCCTTAGGCATAAAGAGTGGCTCTGCTCCTTTGCATTAGCGAAACCTGAGACCATGGCCAGGGTAAAGACCTGGACTGAGCGAGAAATCCAGCTCGAGTCCGAGGTAAATGCGAACCTACCCCGGAGCGACCAGGCCGATCAAAAGAAGAGGGTAGAGAAGAGAACAAGAAGATTGACCTGCCAAAGCCATACTTCCCGAAGTTTCAGGAGTATACCACGCTCAACATCTTCTAGACAGAGCTGTTGGAGGAAGCAAAGGGTGAGCGATTTTTCAAACTCCCTTCGGTCACCAATAGGGCGGCCAAACGGACACGAGGCCCTTACTGTGCCTTCGATAGGTCACAGGGACACCCCACCGAGAACTGAAAACAGCTCCGCGACTACATCGAGGAGTTAATTCGCTCGGGGCACCTGACAAAGTACTTGCGGGAAAAGCGACAAGCCGACCGGGAGAAAGAGAACTATCCCCCTCCCGGTGAGCTTACGATCAGCCAAATCATGGTCGTGTCAACAGGGAGTGCTCCTGGAGCCGGCGAGATTCAACGCCTTCTGCCGGTCGAGGGGACTAACAGCCAGCCCCAGAAGAAGAGCAAAGTATCTGAGCCCATCACCTTCACCGACGAGGACCTCCACAAGATATCCTTTCCTCACAATGACCCCCTGGTGATTATAGCACGGGTCCACCGCTATGAGGTTCAAAGGATACTGGTCGACTCGGGGAGCTCGGCAGACATCCTTTTCTACGACTGCTTTTTACATATGGGGATCGGCCCGTCGGACTTAAAACCGAACGCCCACGTTCTGTCGAGGTTTACTAACCACACCATCCAGGAAGAAGGAGTGGCCACCCTCCTATTTAACATCGGGGAGGCAGGCTGTACGCAAACCATACCAGTGGAGTTCATCGTCGCTAGAATTCCATCGACCTACAACATCCTCTTGGGACGCCCGACGCTAAACTCCCTTCGGGCCTAGATCTCGACCTACCACCTCGCGATAAAGTTTTCGCTTAACCAAGGCGGCATAAGCCGGGCCTACAGAAACCAGCAAACAACAAAGATTTGTTTCATAGCGACATTTATGCCCGAGGAACGAAGCGAAGACCCTGAAACCACGGGTGATTTCTGGGGGTCCTTGGATACTCGGGATGAACAAAAAGAAATCTGAGGGGCCCCGATGGATCCGCTAACAAAGGTCCCCCTCGTCGAAGGTGACAATGAACGAACCGTCCAAATCGGGACTCTCTTAACAGGGGCCCGGCGCGACGACATGGTCCACTTCCTCAGAGGAAACTTGGACGTGTTCGCTTGGGCGCCTGCTGACATGCCGGGATCGACCCTTAAGTAATATCATATAAGCTCGGGGTCGACCCGACGGTCCGACCCGTAAGGCAGAAGAAACGAAGGTTCGCTGCGATCAAACAAAAGGCGATCGAGGACGAAGTTGATAGGTTTCTCGCAGCCAACTTCATTCGAAACGTGGCCTACTCAGAATGGATGGCGAATGTGGTAATGGTTAAAAAGATGAGCGGGAAGTGGTGCATGTGCATCAACTTCACAGACCTCAATATGGCCTGCCCGGAAGATAACTATCCCCTCCCTCGGATAGATCAGCCCGTCGACAGTTCGGCAGGCCACGAGTTACTCAGTTTCATGGATGCTTTCTCTGGCTACAAACAGATCCGTATGAATCCAGCAGACGAAGAGCTCACCGCATTCACAACGGACCAGGGGATATACTGATATAAAGTGATGCCCTTCGGCCTCAAAAACGCCGGGGCTACATACCAACGCTTGGTCAACAGGATGTTCAAACCACAGATCGCGAAGAACATGGAGGTCTACGTCGACGACATGCTTGTTAAATCGACCTCGTCAGATGAGCACACCAAAGATCTTGGCGAAACTTTCGACGTCCTCCGCAAATACAAAACGAAGCTGAATCCCGCCAAGTGCGCGTTCGGGGTCACTAGTGGGAGGTTCCTCGGATTCATGGTTACCTACCGAGGAATCGAGGCTAACCCAGAGAAAATCAGCGCCATCTTCAACATGGACGCGCCAAAGACCAACGTCGAAATCATGCGGCTCACGGGGAGAGTAGCCGCTTTGAGTCGCTTCATGTCAATGTCCGGGGAAAAGTGCCTCCCATTCTTCAAAGCCCTGAGGAAAATCCCAAGGTTCGAATGGTCGGAGGAGTGTCAGATCGCTTTCGAGCAACTGAAAGTACACCCGGCGACTCCACTACTGCTCACCCAACAGATTGAGGGAGACAAGTTATCACTGTATCTAGCGGTGTTCGATCAGGCTGCTGGCTCGGTGCTTGACCGAGAAGTCGAAGGAGTCTAAAAACCGGTCTACAACGTAAGCCACATCTTTAAAGATGCAGAAACAAGGTACCCGGCCATAGAAAAGATCGTCTTGACGCTCATCATGACCTCGAGGAAACTATGGCACTACTTCCAGGCATACACCATCCTCGTTCTCACCGAGCGTCCTTTAGGGGCTATTCTCGCCTCTCCCGAGTCTTCTGGTCGCTTGGAGAAGTGGAGGTGGGAGTTATCTCAATTCGATATCAAGTACCGCCTAAGGCAAGCTATCAAAGCACAAGTCCTGGCCGATTTTATTGTCAATGCACTATCCCCAGCAAGGAGGCAGTGTCAGTGCCGGCCTCCGGATCTCAACCCTCGATCGAAGAGATGCCCGACTCCATCCCCGATTGAGTCCTTTACGTCGATGGATCATCAACCGAGGATGGCTGTGGTGCTGGCCTCATCATTTAAGGCCCGAACGAGGCAGAGATGGAGTATTCTTTGAAGCTCGGGTTCAAGGCTATTTCCCCCAATCAGAGCAAAGCTCTGCTTAAAATTCAAATTTTTGAAATGAAGTAACGCTTCAGATGCAGCACCAAGTGCGCCGAGCCCTAAGCAGCGCACCACGTGCAAAGCACGTGGGCGCTAGCGCTAAATGCGCTGCACTAAAAGCAGCATGCCACGTGTGTGCTAGCGCTAGGTGCGCTGCGCTCCAAGCAGCGCATTACGTGTCAAACACAGCTGCGCTAGCGCAATGTACGCTGCCTTTCAAGCAGCGCACCACGTGCAGAGCACGGGTGCGCTAGCGCTGGAACTAAAAACTCCCCACCGTTAGATCAAAGATCTAATAATAATGATAAATCATTAATTAATCATAGTTAAATTCTGTTAAGGAAAGATTTCTCAAAATCTTTCCAAATAACAAGATTGTGCTCTGTAAATCAGAGCACCGTTGGATCAATAATCTAATGGTAAATAAAAATTACCAAAAGACAGAATAATTTCTGTATGGAAAGATTTTCTAATCTTGTTAATGTTGGATATAGTGTCCTCAAAGTCAATTATTGGATCGCAGGCACGTGATTTCAATGATTGAGGGAGGACCTATGCCGGTAGGACGGTCTTACTCAAGATGATAGTATGTTATCTGGTTTATCTTTATCATCGTGTACATACATTAGGTGACCTTAAAGATCACTATTGCACGTTGATAGAGCCCTTAGGATTCTTGCTTGACGACCAGCAGTATGATGGCGATCATATACGTGGGAGCCGGGGTCTATAAGCACATCCTTAAACGGTCCCTAGTCAAGAGAGTTTCGAGACAGGGCATCGATACTCCAGAGTAGACTAGTGTATACGGATCGAGACCCCGACGAGGGGCGGTGGCTGGTCTCACAAGTCATTGGTGTCAGTTGGTTCACCTAAGACGTATACAGGTGCTCATTGGGTTATGAGTACACCGGACAGGACTCGCCGGGAACATGCTAGTTGGTATTATACCTGACGTCAGATAGCAGTTCCCTGGTGACATGTGTATAGGTTAGTTCATCGACCTGAGATCGTCATTTGTCTCGTGTGAGTTCCCACTGTACTTTGATTACTACCCTACCACGGCTCAAAGGAGTCGTGCAAACAGGTTTTAGTTGGGTACAGTCCCGAGCCACATGGAGGCAGTGAGCGGATCGACAGGGGTTTCGTCTCTCCCGGTATTGAGGGTGAGATCGCGCTGTGTCTAGGAGAGCCATTACACGAAGTCCTTGGCCAAGGCTGGAGATTTACTGGTAGGTATTCCAGTAGTATCTCAGGGTGTTCAGGGCTGCACTCCGACACGACTTGTACCGCTTTTGGGGGTCTGACTTTTACCAACCCCCTAGGCCCGACATGCGGTACTCATAGACGAATGGACCGGACTGTACGGATATTGTCACTGACAGGCTCATTAGGGTGTCAGGATGAGTTCGCTCATTGACCTCCCTTTTGGTCAATACCTAGTAGCCCGTTATGTACAGCTAGTACCGCTGACATGCTAGTGGTTAAATCCACAGCCAAAGTATTGACGAGTCTTTAGAGTCCCCCACAGACAGTTTTTCAAGTTTCGGGCGAAACGTTGTAGAGGCCGTATGGTATTATGGCAGGGTTCGATCATATACGTGCAGTAGTGCACGGATCATGATCGGACGGATCATACTAGTGGGCTTTGGTTTAAGCCGGATCCTAGTATTAGATTTGTTGGATTACTTTTGTCTCATCGTATTCGCATTCAGTCGGAATGCGGATGCAGGTATGTATATACAGCTGAGGGGTATCCTTGTGATCCGTCACGAGTTTACTTTAGATGTTGCCATATCTTTTTATTGTTGTAAACATTTGGATTAATGTTTACATATGGAAATAATGAGCTCAAAGTCATGATTAGGAGCATTAATTATGACACATGCACAAGTGATGATTCATGGTCTTTTTCTTTGTGCATATGTCACATTATTGATTGATTTAAGTGTTGAAATGATAAGAGGAAAGAGAGAAGGCAGCCATATGGTTGTGGTTAGCTCTTGTGTTATGGATCTAACTCTCATTTTATCATTGCAACAAGAAAGAAAAAGAAAGCTCTTCTTCCTTCTCTTTCTTCTTGAGCTCACTATCTCCATTGATGGCATCATCTTCAACCTCCATCCATACACTCTCATGTGTTGAGAATCAATGGATGGTTGAGACAAAGTGATCACACACATTCTCTACATCACCTTGGACACGTCGTGTCACGTCCCGAAAGTACGGAACATGACCGGCACTTAAACTACGAAACGTCTCGAGGCGTACGTAATCTAAGTAAACCGAAAACCCAGAAATCCAATCCAAGAAAAGAAGTAGAGTGAAGGAAAACCAATTTAAAACAAGTAGTTTTAATAGCATAAGCCGAATTATGCGGTTTTTAAAACATCAAATATTTACTGAAAATTTCGGCAGAGTCTTCTTTGTAAATACAGGCCCCCAAACGGGATACAACATGAATAGTATACGAAAACAAGAAAAGGGCATCCCCAAGCGGGAGCTAGCTCTTCGTCAATCGACGGTCACAACCACACAAACAATATAATATACAACGCCAACGGCGAGGATCAATACTCAAAAGGAAACTCAAAACCACCAGAAATATAACGAGCAACTCTAAGGTCGAAAGAATAAACAACACTGGTCTCTATCTCAAAAAAATACATGTTTGGTTGATGGAATATACTAGATACAACGGAATAATATTATACAAGGTAATATGATGGGTACGATACAAGAAAAACCCACCTACTAGCAAGTCACCCGAATGAAACTGAGCCCGCAAAGCCGTAATGAAACCTGTACGGCAACCTGCAAGAAACTGGGGCACAACGGGGGTGAGTTGCCAACTCGTGAATAGAAAAATATCTACGCACAGAAATCGCATAAATAACGCAACCTAGGTCAATGATCATAATATATCCTCAAATATATGAATAACACGTAGCCTATAACAAGGCTAGGGTAAATATCTAACCCGAGTGTAATCTCATGTGCCCATGTCAGTGCCCAAGGGTAGCAATATATTATATGAATGAGGTATGAATGCATGAAAACAGAATACATGTAAATGAAGAACTGTTTCCATAATTTAGTGAGATTTCCTTTGTATTTTTAAAATGAGGTATCATAATGAAATCAGCATAAAACAGTGCCTAGCATCGGCACAAAACGTAATCCCAATATCTCGATATCTCTGTATCACAGTCTCTGTACCTCATTATCTAGGGCGCCGTCAGTCCAGACCGGCCCCTACCATCCATCTCAAGACCACGACGGTATCCTCCGGATATCCAACGCGTCGGGTAAAATCACCGGTAGGTAGTGCTCCCCTGCCAGGCTCACATCGTCATCATCACGCGCTTCTTGCCCCTGGGTACCTTACCGGGTCCACCATGTACCCGAAACGGTTCATCCGTCTCCTCGAATCGGGTCTCGAAATCCATCAGCAAACTCATGGTGGACGACTCATACATCATGGGAAAACCGCACTTTTTATTTTCAAAAGAGAGAAATCAGTTCATATAAGTTTTTGCGGTTTTCCTCCAAATCCAGAAAATCTCATGGAAATCCGAGTTCAAAACCTCAATAACACGTAAAATAGTGAATATATGCATGAGAATCCATGAATGCGGCATAACAATGAATAACAGAATGCATGAAGTAGCAGGTAATAACTACAATGTCTAAACTAACATATAAGGCAAGTACACTAATATCATGTCTAACTATTAGCTAACAGGCTATGTCAAGCAATAACATTTTCTAAGGTGTACGTGACATGGCAATTACCGATGAAGATGTGTGTGAGCCGGCAATTAAGTGTACGTGGTACATACGCATCATCGGTAATGGTGCTGGTGTCCTAACAGCATGATATCAATAATGGAGTATGAAACATAAAATAAGCATGCGATGTGAAGCGGACCACAAAAATGAGCGGGAGCTGAAAACTAGACGCAACTATAACTAATCCGCATTAATCTAATATCAGTCCTCCAAATGGTGCCTTTTGAAATAACACGAATCATGGGGTTTTGAAAATAGGGGCTACGGTGTTTTTATGAAAAGATACGTCTTTTGAAATATCCGTAGGATCCCTTGGGCTGTCTTTAAAAATGCCCACGATTCGTTAGTTTTTGAAATATGTGAGAAGTCTAATCTAATCTAAAAACTACACTAAACTATACGGCTGAACTAACAAGCTGAACTCCAGGTAAGGAAACCGCCTATCATCTGAGTCGATACATATACATACCTGTATATGTATAGTCGGTGATCCCGCCTCAATAATATCATATCCGATACCATATCTATAATCAGGCATCCCAAGTCAAGAGTGCGGATCAATCATCAATATAGCTCGTACGTAAATCCGTCGTACGACATCCCCAAATCTGGGTACGGGTTAATATCACATTCAATCAAACTATTCATCTGGTATCTTCTTTATCAAATATCATGATCCGGGACAATGTCCTACGTCTAGTACAATACTGATACCGCCTAAGCATGCATACATGTGTAAGAATTGCTACGTCAAAAGACCCGCTAAAACATAATGTCGTATCTCAATACGAACCAAATCACATCACCGATCTTCTGGCCTCAGGCCCAATATCATCAACTCATCTCAAATTCCAAATACTATCCTTAAATCCAGTATATGAACACATAGTCACATACCCATGTGAACACATAAATATATACTCCCATATACGCACATATAAAAGAAGAATGTATGCAAGTATGTGTGTGTGCGCGTGTGTGAGTGCGACCACTACTCTAGGGTTTCGCAACTACACTAAACCAATCCAAAAATACCAAATATCCATCTTATCATTAATAATCTCAACAACATATAATCAATATCTGTGTGTATACGTATTCATATACATCACCATGAACTGCGGGGGTGCTATACGCCATCCACCCGACTCCTCCCCGTAGATATAAATCTACTCACCTGGTCCTCGTTCGCCGGTGCCGACGTCGCCACGCGCTTGCTTGTCGTCTCGAAGTCCACATGGGGTACCTACATATCATAACGCACCGTATCGTATTAAAATCCGACTCATGACCAAAACGACACACGAATCCCACATAGGTCAAAACCTATGGTTGCTTTCACAAATCAACCCAAAAACCCTCGACGTCGGCGTACAAACGCCAAATCATCGAGAAAAACCCAAATACACTCATTTGCAAATTCACGAACACTAATTTTAATATAAAATAGGTTAAAATTCACAAAAACCCCAATTTCACTTAAAAAGTCATTTTTCCGAAAATCTAGCAAGCACAATTCGCCGTTTTTGTACAAAACATGATGTTTAAACAAATCTAGTGGCCATAATACTTATTAAATATCTTAAATAAGTCATAAAAACAATTTCCATAATTTAATCTCATTAAATTCCATTAACCCCAAAATTCTAGTTTACAAAATACCCAATTTTTTTACAATTTATAGCAAAAATGCACAAACAACAATTTAGCTAGGATTTTCATGAACTAAAAGCATTAACCCACTCAATATATTATCTATAATGACATGAAACCATAATTATAATTTAATCTAAGGCATTTAATAATTTTCCAAAACTCTAGTTAGCAAAATAACTTAATTAGGGCATTTTATAAGTAGTGGTTTGGAATTAACAACTAAATTAGCTTTCTATAAAACTTAAGATGTTAATCCACAACACAAAACCATGCACAATTTATCATAACCCATTTCCACAACAAAACCCTAATTCAACTCAAGCCATAAACTTTTTAAAAAAAACTAGTATGCAAATAGCACTAAAATTAACACTAAAACAACTCAATTAAATAAATCTAAACATAAGAATTTAAATGGGTAGAAATTATACCTTAAAATCTAGTGATCTAGAAAGAAAAATTTGCCTCCAATGTTGGCTTCATAACACCATGATCCAAGTGATAAAAGCTAAGGAGAATGGGATGAAGAATGGAAATCAATTTTTGAGATTTAAATTAGATTTTGGAGCAATTTTTTGATTTAAATTGAAGGAAATGAAAAGTGGGAAAATGAAGGGGGAAGGGCTGCAGAATTTCGGCCATGGGGTGATGGGGGGAATGGTGTGGGTGTTGTGCACAATTGGTCAAGTCAACCCCCCTCAAATCAAGGTACAATGAGCCTCCAAAACAATACATCTTAACCTACACCTATAAACTCTATTTCACCCATACAAATGAGATGGAGAAATTTTTGAGGGGGAGAAGTGGGATGCTGAATTATTAAAGGGGAGAAGTAAATAGGAGTGTGTGGATATGGTTACGGGTGTGGGGTGATGAAAAATGAAAAATATAATACCCCAAACATCCATTTACGCTAAAAAAAGCCTTTTTTCTTCAATAATTTCTAAACCGTTTTGGCAAATGATTTCGTTCCAAAAACCATATGATAAAATTTTATTTAATGTTTTATTATGCACAAAATTTGTTTCAACTCATTCCAATTTGTAATTTTCCCTAATTAAATGTATTAGTGATGGCTTAAATAATAATAAAATAATATTTTTTTCAGAAAATTTGAAATTTCACCAGCGGCTCAATAAACACCAAATAATAGCAATTACATAGATAGAATATGTATATTTAATTTTTATAATAAGATATTTGTATTTTGACTTTTTACAGAAAACCACCTTATTTTACCGATTTTTTCGAAATTTCACCGAAATGATTTTCAAAACGTTACAATCTTCCCCCCTTAAAGAAATTCGGTCCCCGAATTTAAATTCAAACTCCCCCAAATACTAAAACATCTAAGAAAAACCATCAAGTCGTCGGGGCTCCGAAATTGTAACTACATAAAACAAATCGTAGCGCAGCGGATGCGCTTGAAAAATGAGTATATAACTCAAATCAAAACTCCGTCAAGCATCCCGCAATCATCGAAGTCATGGAGAAGACATCAATGCCAAATCTAAATCAAACCAATATGATATAACTCGAAACTATACATGTAAACATCGAATCTATATATGTAAGTATCTGAAGGAAATGCATGCCAAATCTCTTTAAGTCGCTGTGCAACGCGTATAACACTGCACAGTGGCGGACGTCTATCATAAGAAAATAACTATATACATATATACCTTTGTTTGAAATGTACGTTCCGCCGTTTTGGAAATAATTTAGAAGGGTCTCCTTGTTTTAAACATTTCGTGTCATATCAGACACGTAGGTAAATACTGAGGCTATAGCTCGCTTTTTGGAAATCCCTTCAATAACTATCAATGCATGCAAAATATATTCAGGTACTGTCCTCTGACTAGTCCTGCTCAGTACGAAAATACATAGCAATATCATAAAAACGTACTGCTCTATACGAAATCAATCCCAAAATATGCACATGAATGCTACGGGCGTCTGGTGCGCACGGAAATCAAAATCCATGAATGTGCCATACATGCGCACAGAAACAACATCTAAGTGCATCGGGTGTACACGAAACATCTGTCGTAGGCAACATGTATGCCTGACAGCAAAATCAGGTGCATCTATCGTGCACAAAATCATGAAATCCAATATCAAGCGCCGAACGTGCGTAAAATCAATCAGGTGCACAAGGTGCACAAAACAAATATCGGGTATCACAATCGAAATCGAAGTCCAGTGCATCTAAGGGCATAAAAGGCGTATCACTGCACTGCAAGCATATATAAACTATACCGAGTGCAGGAACGAAATCGTGTGCATGCATACGCACAAAACCAACTCAACTGTTTAAAATCGTAAAATCACAAACATGTGAAACTGAAGCACGAAAACGATATCAAGTGCAACACTGTGCAAAGATCGTAAATCCTCAATCATCAAAATCAAATCATACGAATAAATCACCCAAAACATCGTAATCAATAATGGCGGAATAGTACTGCTCAAGCGCATTCTCTAAGAATCTCGGCCAACTGTCGCGGTCACTAGTGGGACGTCTCGTCGATGATCATGAACTCTGTCCTGCTAGCGTGCGTAACCATGACCACTCCTGGGTCAAGGTCTTCACTGTGAATTACCAATCTTTCGGTCCATCGGCTCATCGGCCCTGTCAGGTGTGCTAACGGGGAAGATTCCGTTTTGGCACTTCTCTGGTCATCTCTCGGTCAATCCGCCCGACCACTCGTAAAGCAACATGTCACTGGAGTCGGCCTCTGGCTCTCTAAATGCACGTGACACATCTGATCCTGGGTGCAAATATCATTGCAGCATTGTCCTGAAAGAAATCCTACTCAAGGTCTCTTCCAGTCTCATCTCTGCCAACTGTCCGGGAGTCATCGTCCTTTACTATATCTGCTCCTTGTTCCGGAACGGCTGCATACTCATCGCGACTCCTTCTGGAAGGTATATCCAAGTACAATGCCTCGGCATGCGTATCGCATCTATGATGTCGGCGGAGTAGAACATCATCTTATCAAGATCTCGTACGCACCGCTTACTCCACTTTTCTCCAAGGTCGACCGTTTCGGACTCGTCTCGTCGTGGCTGCATGGACTGAGCTCCAACGGCTATCCTCGTATCGGGAGTCTTCCAAGAAATGCATCTCACCACCTAGCATCCGAATTAAGTCGAGCCATCCAATCGAGTCGTCAAAACCTCATAATCCCCCAAGAGCTCAACATCTTGGGTACAGTATAATAGTATCGAGTACGTACCACAGCATCGGTGGTCCAGCCGTAGAAGGGCAAACCCAAGCCTCACTAATGGCGCCGTAGAACTGCCGCAAACCCGAAGGTTCAAAGGCTTTCACCCGGTCATTAAGTCGAGTTAGGGTTTCATTCTTCTAGAGGGACCATAGAATTGCCTGCATGTCTTTCCGACTACTTTAAACTTGGAATAATAGGTTTCTGACATTCGATCGTCTCTGTCGACTCCCAACGTCTCCGCGTGAAGTTGTCTCTAGCTAAAATCAATCTATCTGATGACCTCGCATCGGGGTAGGCGAACGATCCACATGTCCTAGTCATTCATCCTCGATGACTAGCGACCTTTTATCATCTCTTAGTACAACTTATACTGCAATAGCTCCAACATCTGGGGCGATATCTCGTCGTTCGCAGCAATAACTGGCTCACTCGTCTGCATGCTGAACCGTGCCTCAATCATCAGGAGTAAGCAACACACCAACGGTCATCAAAATCTGGCTGGCCTCCATCATTGGCTCAATTCTCTAGTGTCGATCAGCACCTCCGAGTAACCTCATAAAGGCGATCCGCCAAACGCTCGTGGCGTGGAAACACAGTAAAAAGACACATCTCTGCAATTGGGTGTCGCCGGAATCACGCCCTGGTCAGTCCTCATTTGTGACGAGCTCCTGTTGACCGTAACTCTAGCCGTATCTCTCCCTGCCCGAAATCATGGCAGCAAAACCAAACTGGTAACGATGAGGCTAGATCAGGAAGGAATATAATACTGAACAAGGAAATGTACATGCTAAGGCTTCTTAAGTGGAGTGGCGTGTCGTAAATATGCCGCGGAACATACCAACGGTACGTCACTCTACTTTAGTCACCTATTCCATCAACCAAGGGTCATCCTACGCTCCGAAGGTTAAAACCTAACGCTCTGATACCAACTTTGTCACGTCCCGAAAGTACGGAACATAACCGGCACTTAAACTACGAAACGTCTCGAGGCGTACGTAATCTAAGTAAACCGAAAACCCAGAAATCCAAACCAAGAAAAGAAGTAGAGTGAAGGAAAACCAATTTAAAACAAGTAGTTTTAATAGCATAAGCCGAATTATACGGTTTTTAAAACATCAAAAATTTACTGAAAATTTCGGCAGAGTCTACTTTGTAAATACAGGCCCCCAAACGGGATACAACATGAATAGTATACGAAAACAAGAAAAGGGCATCCCCAAGCGGGAGCTAGCTCTTCGTCAATCGACGGTCACAACCACACAAACAATATAATATACAACGCCAACGGCGAGGATCAATACTCAAAAGGAAACTCAAAACCACCAGAAATATAACGAGCAACTCTAAGGTCGAAAGAATAAACAACACTGGTCTCTATCTCAAAAAAATACATGTTTGCTTGATGGAATTTACTAGATACAACGGAATAATATTATACAAGGTAATATGATGGGTACGATACAAGAAAAACCCACCTACTAGCAAGTCACCCGAATGAAACTGAGCCCGCAAAGCCGTAATGAAACCTGTACGGCAACCTGCAAGAAACTGGGGCACAACGGGGGTGAGTTGCCAACTCGTGAATAGAAAAATATCTACGCACAGAAATCGCATAAATAACGCAACCTAGGTCAATGATCATAATATATCCTCAAATATATGAGTAACACGTAGCCTATAACAAGGCTAGGGTAAATATCTAACCCGAGTGTAATCTCATGTGCCCATGTCAGTGCCCAAGGGTAGCAATATATCATATGAATGAGGTATGAATGCATGAAAACAGAATACATGTAAATGAAGAACTGTTTCCATAATTTAGTGAGATTTCCTTTGTATTTTTAAAATGAGGTATCATAATGAAATCAGCATAAAACAGTGCCTAGCATCGGCACAAAACGTAATCCCAATATCTCGATATCTCTGTATCACAGTCTCTGTACCTCAATATCTAGGGCGCCGTCAGTCCAGACCGGCCCCTACCATCCATCTCAAGACCACGACGGTATCCTTCGGATATCCGACGCGTCGGGTAAAATCACCGGTAGGTAGTGCTCCCTTGCCAGGCTCACATCGTCATCATCACGCGCTTCTTGCCCCGGGGTACCATACCGGGTCCACCATGTACCCGAAACGGTTCATCCGTCTCCTTGAATTGGGTCTCGAAATCCATCAGCAAACTCATGGTGGACGACTCATACATCATAGGAAAACCGCACTTTTTATTTTAAAAAGAGAGAAATCAGTTCATATAAGTTTTTGCGGTTTTCCTCCAAATCCAGAAAATCTCATGGAAATCCGAGTCCAAAACCTCAATAACACGTAAAATAGTGAATATATGCATGAGAATCCATGAATGCGAAATGAATAACAGTATGCATGAAGTAGCAGGTAATAACTACAATGTCTAAACTAACATATAAGGCAAGTACACTAATATCATGTCTAACTATTAGCTAACAGGCTATGTCAAGCAATAACATTTTCTAAGGTGTACGTGACATGTCAATTACCGATGAAGATGTGTGTGAGCCGGCAATTAAGTGTACGTGGTACATACGCATCATCGGTAATGGTGCTGGTGTCCTAACAGCATGATATCAATAATGGAGTATGTAACATAAAATAATCATGCGATGCGAAGCGGACCACAAAAATGAGCGGGAGCTAAAAACTAGACGCAACTATAACTAATCCGCATTAATCTAATATCAGTCCTACAAATGGTGCCTTTTGAAATAACACGAATCATGGGGTTTTGAAAATAGGGGCTACGGTGTTTTTATGAAAAGATACGTCTTTTGAAATATCCGTAGGATCCCTTGGGCTGTCTTTAAAAATGCCCACGATTCGTTAGTTTTTGAAATAGGTGAGAAGTCTAATCTAATCTAAAAACTACACTAAATTATACGGCTGAACTAACAAGCTGAACTCCAGGTAAGGAAACCGCCTATCATCTGAGTCGATACATATACATACCTGTATATGTATAGTCGGTGATCCCGCCTCAATAATATCATATCCGATACCATATCAATAATCAGGCATCCCAAGTCAAGAGTGCGGATCAATCATCAATATAGCTCGTACGTAAATCCGTCGTACGACATCCCCAAATCTGGGTACGGGTTAATATCACATTCAATCACACTATTCATCTGGTATCTTCTTTATCAAATATCATGATCCGGGACAATGTCCTACGTCTAGTACAATACTGATACCGCCTAAGCATGCATACAGGTGTAAGAATTGCTACGTCAAAAGACCCGCTAAAACATCATGTCGTATCTCAATACGAACCAAATCACATCTCCGATCTTCTGGCCTCAGGCCCAATATCATCAACTCATCTCAAATTCCAAATACTATCCTTAAATCCAGTATATGAACACATAGTCACATACCCATGTGAACACATAAATATATACTCCCATATACGCACATATAAAAGAAGAATGTATGCAAGTATGTGTGTGTGCGTGTGTGAGTGCGACCACTACTCTAGGGTTTCGCAACTACACTAAACCAATCCAAAAATACTAAATATCCATCTTATCATCAATAATCTCAACAACATATAATCAATATCTGTGTGTATACGTATTCGTATACATCACCACGAACTGCGGGGGTGCTATACGCCATTCACCCGACTTCTCCCCGTAGATATAAATCTACTCACCTGGTCCTCGTTTGCTGGTGCCGACGTCGCCACACGCTTGCTTGTCGTCTCGAAGTCCACATGGGGTACCTACATATCATAACGCACCGTATCGTATTAAAATCCGACTCATGACCAAAACGACACACGAATCCCACATAGGTCAAAACCTATGGTTGCTTTCACAAATCAACCCAAAAACCCTCGACGTCGGCGTACAAACGCCAAATCATCGAGAAAAACCCAAATACACTCATTTGCACATTCACGAACACTAATTTTAATATAAAATAGGTTAAAATTCACAAAAACCCCAATTTCACTTAAAAAGTCATTTTTCCGAAAATCTAGCAAGCACAATTCGCCGTTTTTGTACAAAACATGATGTTTAAAAAAATCTAGTGGCCATAATACTTATTAAATATCTTAAATAAGTCATAAAAACAATTTCCATAATTTAATCTCATTAAATTCCATTAACCCCAAAATTCTAGTTTACAAAATACCCAATTTTTTTTACAATTTATAGCAAAAATGCACAAACAACAATTTAGCTAGGATTTTCATGAACTAAAAGCATTAACCCACTCAATATATTATCTATAATGACATGAAACCATAATTATAATTTAATCTAAGGCATTTAATAATTTTCCAAAACTCTAGTTAGCAAAATAACTTAATTAGGGCATTTTATAAGTAATGGTTTGGAATTAACAACTAAATTAGCTTTCTATAAAACTTAAGATGTTAATCCACAACACAAAACCATGCACAATTTATCATAACCCATTTCCACAACAAAACCCTAATTCAACTCAAGCCATAAACTTTTAAAAAAAAACTAGTATGCAAATAGCACTAAAATTAACACTAAAACAACTCAATTAAATTAATCTAAACATAAGAATTTAAATGGGTAGAAATTATACCTTAAAATCTAGTGATCTAGAAAGAAGAATTTGCCTCCAATGATGGCTTCATAACACCATGATCCAAGTGATAAAAGCTAAGGAGAATGGGATGAAGAATGGAAATCAATTTGTGAGATTTAAATTGGATTTTGGAGCAATTTTTTGATTTAAATTGAAGGAAATGAAAAGAGGGAAAATGAAGGGGGAAGGGCTGCAGAATTTCGGCCATGGGGTGATGTGGGGAATGGTGTGGGTGTTGTGCACAATTGGTCAAGTCAACCCCCCTCAAATCAAGGTACAATGAGCCTCCAAAACAATACATCTTAACCTACACCTATAAACTCTATTTCACCCATACAAATGAGATGGAGAAATTTTTGAGGGGGAGAAGTGGGCTGCTGAATTCTTAAAGGGGAGAAGTAAATGGGAGTGTGTGGATGTGGTTACGGGTGTGGGGTGATGAAAAATGATAAATATAATACCCCAAACATCCATTTACGCTAAAAAAAGCCTTTTTTCTTCAATAATTTCTAAACCGTTTTGGAAAATGATTTCGTTCCAAAAACCAGATGATAAAATTTTATTTAATGTTTTATGATGCACAAAATTTGTTTCAACTCATTCCAATTTGTAATTTTCCCTAATTAAATGTATTAGTGACGGCTTAAATAATAATAAAATAATATTTTTTTCAGAAAATTTGAAATTTCACCAGCGGCTCAATAAACACCAAATAATAGCAATTACATAGATAGAATATGTATATTTAATTTTTATAATAAGATATTTGTATTTTGACTTTTTATAGAAAACCCCCTTATTTTACCGATTTTTTCGAAATTTCACCGAAACGATTTTCAAAACGTTACACGTCGGCTAGCAAATTTCGTATCCGAGTTGCCTCGGATGAAGCAGGAGCCCGTAAAAGGATTCGAAGATGCGGTGCCCTTTCCGACGAGGAGATCGGAGATGCCGCGAGGGGCTTGGGTTGGTGGCCAAAGACCGAAGGACACAGATCGATCTGTATAGCTTTTCTAACCCTTCTCTAGTTGCTAGTTTGTGTTAATGGTTCGATCCGGGAGAAAGACTACGATAGCGCCGATTTCAAGTTTATGAAAAAGTTTTGTTTCCGCATTTTGGCATCGGATCGACCGCCGGGGCGCTACCGTAGACTTACATGATTTCTGAGCCACGCCATTAACCTTTACTAGCTTGTTCTAACTTGTTTAAAATATCGATCGAACAAAATTTCCGAAACCGCAATTTCAAAAGTGAAGTTTCTGTCGAATTTTTTTTTGTCGTCGAAAAATTATATTTAGTATGTCAGAAAATCGAGCAGGCTTTTCTATGTCCCCTGAAGAAATTTGAAAGCATGATCTCACCATACCACCGCGAAAACGCGGCAGAAAAGGCATGTTAGCCGCGGTTCCGTGGTGGGATTATGGACTCAGCGCTTCATTTTTCTTCTGGGTGTCAGTTACATGGAATTGTGGTTTCTGGAATTTTTGTTTTGGGCCCAGATTTTGTTACTGTACTGGATTTGTGCTTGGGGCCCACTTCGGGGAATTTTGTCGATTGAAAATTTTAAATAAGTTAGTTCACAGTGCTTACATTATATCTGTGACCGTGAATGTCAATCGAGCAGTAAATCTTGTCTAATTGCTATAGCTCTTTTAGACGGATTTGCGAACGTGACATTCACGTTGAAGTTCTGTGTTGTGCTGTGTTTTTGCGGATTTGTCGTGGTGGATAGCCTGGAGCAATGATAGGACAGTTTGGTTATATTTGTACATTTGATATTGCGGGGCGAGCGTCCGACATGTGGACTGCCGTCACTGCCTGTTTGTATATTATTCTTTTGGGGCACGACCGGGTTGAGGTCGATGCACCCGTTGTATATATTTTTCTTTTCTGTACTAGGATTACTTCGTGGAGGGGTGCACGGATAGCCGGGTTCTAGAGGGCAACGAGCCCGCATCTCATCGCTTTGAGACGGAGGGGGCTTTACTCTAGAATTGGCAGGCTATTCGCCGCATTCGTAGGGGGTATAGGTTGACCCAAGGAGGGGTGCTCAAGTTACCGGATTCCGTGAAGTGCTGGGTGGTCCATTCACTTTGTTGAAGGGGCTGTCTCGCTTCAGGTTTTGGCGGGTAACTTGCCGCACCCGTAGGGGTCTAGGATTTCATTGCACAGGATATCCACACGACCAGGGGAACGTCGGGTTTCAGTAGCGGCTCTATGAAACCCGGGGCTCCCAGATTATCTGTATTGTTCTGTGATGCTTATTACTTTTCTGTGATGTTGCATTTATCACGCCTTGAGAGAATATAATATATTGACATATATATACTAGTATATGTTGTATATGTTTTACACCCGTGCTAGTCCAGTCCCCGCTCTGTCGTTAGTTAAGTAACCTAACGGGTGATGACGGGACCTAGTGGCGAATGCGGATGGCATATACATACATCATATTTTCGTTCTTTTGTGGTGTGATTAATTGATGGGAATGCATTGATTCAGATCAATGCAAGCTAAACAAACCTATTCTGATGTTGTTGGAACATTTTTCAAAAAGCTGTTATTACAAGGACGTTCTCTTTTGCTTTGCACAGTATTATTCTGTTATGAATATCCAGCAACTCAGTCGATGAGGCAAGGGCCGAGATCCCTTCACTGGGAGTGACCCTTTGGGCAGAAGTTTGCATCAGGGTAATAACTTCACTATAGTCAATCACTTTTTGCTTTGCATCACGGTATTCAGTTGGAATATCCTGTACCTCATTCTACGGGGAAAGAGCCGAGATCTTTTCACTGGGAGTGACCTCTTTAGCAAAGGTTTTCGCCACTATATTTTTATAAAAAGCTATCCGGTTCCTTCAACGATATCAAGTTCATTACGTTAAAGGTTTTTCGCCAAAAACCATTCGTATCCCTCCGTCATTTCAGACGGGTAGCACTTAGTATTCTTGCTACGTTTGTTGGCCAAAGTCAAGGCATAGTGTATGGTAGCTATTTGTTACCTTTCTGTTGCATAGATAGATGCGTTGGTTTGGGACAGTCGTACTGCTTTATTGGCCAAAGTCAAGGGTAGGTACGGGTGGGTTCAAATTAACCTGGATAATGACGGGTAAAACTTGACATGTGACTTATGATTTGTTGGCCAAAGTCAAGGTCATAAGAGCATGGGGTAAAAATCACATCGGGAGTTTCTAAAGAAATTGAAACTTGCCAGATATCCGCATACCTTCTGGAATGTGATAACGTGAGTGGATTCCATCACGTTATCATGCGATGATAGTTGAATCCCGATTCCCACTGATGAGTTGGTTTACTCTTCGGGTGATCCCGACTAATTCTTCTTTCAGGTTTGGAGGAGAATTTGAGGTTACAGTAGGAGGTTTCTTGATTAGATAAATTGGTAACCATTCTGAACTAGGTTAGAGTGAACGCAGAGTGTTTCTTTTCTCTCTCTCTTTGGCAGCGACCATGGCCCGACCCTAGACTATGACTCGGTGACCAAGTTAACCGAAGCTTCTTAAAACACTGGCTTTCGGGATGTCTGAGTTGCATACCTCATTGCCACTCCTACTTTTACCCTTTTTCTCCGGAATATTTCGTATCACTACGAACGTCCACTTCCATTGGATAAAACCATCGTATGGTTATATACGAACTCGAGGGAACTTGTTCCAGATTCGAGGATGGTTTTCGGTTCTGGAGAAAATGAATAGGACTATTCAGTTGTCTTTTCCTTTTACCTTCTCTCAGGTTGCGAGTATTCCTTGGATTAGGACGGTACACCTATTATGCTTATTGGATAGTCTTCTTCCAAACCATAGGCAGGTGTCAAAAGGTGGGGAAGGAAGAAAACCAATCAGCCTAAGTGAGGTGTACAGAAGGTAATAAGTAAAGACAAAATAAAGGGATTAGAAAGAGGGCAAAGTAAATTGCGACTGCTATTCATGACCAAACCAAGTATTTCATCGCCACTCCTAGTTCATCTTTGTATTTCTCCAGAACACTCCGTATGACTACGAAGATCCACAGTTATTTGGATACTCCATCGTATGGTTATATACAAACTCGAAAGAATTTGTTCCAGTTCGAGGATGGATTCTGGTTTAGGAGAAATAGGAATGGGGTTTATTCAGTTGTCTTTTATCTTTACCTTCTCTCGGGTTGCGAGTGCTCCTAAGATTAGGACAGTACACCTATTACGCTTATTGGATAGTCTTCTTCCAAACCATAGGCTGGTGCCGAACGGTAGGGAAGGAAGAAAAACATTTAGCCTAAGAGGGTGTGCAGAAGGTAATGAGTAAAGACAAATAAAGGGATTTGGAGAGATGGCAAAGAAATGTACGGTTACAGTCATGAATCTGGATAATGGAAAGGGCATTACTAGGAATACCCGGATACCCCTTCGAGACATTTTCATGTTTTAGTTTCACTGTGTATTGTTAAAAGAAAACTGATTTCACAATTAGCCCTTGCTCCATGCTATGTATTTACCATGTTTGATTCTCACATCTGTATGGTTTTACAGATGATGAGTGGGAGTAAGTTATTGGGAATTAGGTGATTATCCTTATTATATCGGGATTCGTTGTAATTAGTGATATTTAAGGAAATCACCGGGTTTTTGCCGGATGGCAAATATTTGGTTTTGAATATCCGTTGTTATGCACCAATTTCAAACTGATATATCTGTACGTTTATTTTTATAAAGTGAGATATAAATTTTTGAAATTATGTCCATGGCATTTACCTATATCAGTTGATGGTTAGGTAAGGAGTATTAAACAGCGGTGTAATTCTTCTTAACCATAAGTACAGTTTTCAACCTATGACACACAGGGAATGAGTTATTAGACTCAGGGAACTTATACAGAGTATTGTATGTTGTCCAGTGTCTATTAGGACAGAGAGGTTGGTACTCGTACTATATTCTGTTTATTTATGACTTCTCTAGTTTTTAGACAAGTGTTTCGTAGAAATACAAGGTCTAAGTTTTGAGAAGTTATTGGTAAGAGTAAAGTAGAGAACCACGTGTTGCAAGTATCAGGATTCTTCAAGGTAATCGAAGATGTAGATACTTGTGTATAGTATTCAATTGATAGTAATAGTTTTGAGAACTTGCTTCTCTTTCAGGTTACTCATATCTGGATGTATTCCTAAGTTGAGTAATGCTGATCGACCTCTCTCTATTTAGTAGACATGCACTGGAGACAGCTGCATGATTTGAATCTGGTTCCAATTAAATCAGTGCCTCTATTTCTATATTGTATATAGAATAGTTCATATCTTAACATTGTTAAGGTACGGGGAGTTTTCCGGCTTATGCTTAAAAGCAGACTCTGGATAACTCAAGGCACGTTTCTGTAATGGCTGTTTTTGGGTTGACCCGGGCTATGACGAGGGTTGACTTTCTACCATCTGGAAGATCAATAGTGATATTGTTCTTGACTCGCCACAGTCTTAATAAAAATGGATTTTTTTTCAGAAAACAGTAGTGGGAGTATGGTAGAACTGGAAGTGATTCCAGAACCGCAAATGATTACTGAAAATTTAATAGGACCTAAAGATTCAATATGGATTGACATTCCATTGGCCACTCGCAGATAAGGTGGGTAACCTCAGGCACTCGAGAGGTACTTTGGTATGCTCAAAGACGGTGACATGGAGGTTCTTGTTTACCTAGACTTGACACTACTATTGTTCCAGGCTATGAGACCCTGCAGGAGGATGAGTATAGCGTCGTTCTAAACTGGCTTTAGAAGTGCACGTGTATATGACTCTGCCAGAGGGTTGTCAAAGTCAGTGGGAGCAGCGGAAGCATAGTGGACAAGTAGCTTATGTCTATTTATGGACTAAAGCAGATATAGCGGAGAAAGATCATTAATTTTTAATGTGACAGTCATGGGTTTGACTTCATCAGAATAGGAGATGGATCTGTTAAGAAGGTAGTAGGGTGTGATGTCCTGGTATTTGGATGACATACACAGAGTAGGAAGTGAAATTCCTATACTACGATAGGTTATACTTTGGTTTCCATACAGTGGTTTCTCCACATAGGGCTTGGATATTATATCAGACATTCTGATTACTAGATCTATGGTTTTAGATCTAGATTTGGGAAGAGTCCCAATCTGGGTACTTAGACAGCATTCTAAAGGTGTTTTAGAATGGATGACTCCTGGCATGGTAGTGTACTTGCGGGTGATGGAGTCACCCTCTCTAAAGGTGTCTTACAGACTAAAGGGGAGAGGGATGTGCCTGATTGACATATTACTAGCTTAGGTAATTGAGTCAATCACGAGATGTCAAGTAACACACCAGGTGTTGTTTTTTTTTATATTAATCCAATCCTGGAGAAACATTCGGAAGCAGTTTTAGAACATAAGTGGATGTTCTAGGGATATGATAACGACAGCCTCTTTCGGGAGACGGTTATCATTCCTGGCTTCCAACATGACCTGGATGACAGAGTGACTGTCAGAGTTATAGTTTCCCTCTGATGAGGGGCATTAGTTTGGACAGATGGTCCAAGCGGATACTGAGGGAGGCATAGCGCAGTATGCTGATTAAATTCAGTTGTCGATACAGTCTAAGAAGTTTGGATTTGGAGTTCATTTATGAACTAGGTCCCATCAGATATCCAGACATATTCTAAGACAGGTATTGCTCATTTCGGGAGATGGCTTTCTCCGCGAACTTGAGATAAAGAGAAACATAGAAGAAACATCAGGGTGGATCCACTCACTGAGTCTATTCCTCGAACGCAATAGTTTCACAAAAGGGCTTTGTGAGACTGATCAGTAGAGGAGTTGGGTGTTTGGTATCACACGGGCTGTGAGTATGCGACATCGCAATAATTAGCCTTGAGTGCAAGTGGGAGATTGTTTGATATAGTGCCCTCAAAGTCAATTATTGGATCGCAGGCACGTGATTGCAATGATTGAGAGAGGACCTATACCGGTAGGACAGTCTTACTCAAGATGACAGTATGCTATCTGGTTTATCTTTATCATCGTGTACATGCTTTTGGTGACCTTACAGATCACTATTGCACGTTGATAGAGCCCTTAGGATTCTTGCTTGACGGCCAGCAGTATGATGGCGATCATATACGTGGGAGCTGGGGTCTATAAGCACATCTTAAAAAGGTCCCTAGTCGAGAGAGTTTTAAGACAGGGCATCGATACTCCAGAGTAGACGAGTTTATACGGATCGAGACCCCGACGAGGGGTGGTGGCTGGTCTCACAAGCCATTGGTGTCAGTTGGTTCACCTAAGACGTATACATGTGCTCATTGGGTTATGAGTACACCGGACAGGACTCACCGGGAACATGCTAGTTGGTATTATACCTGACGTCAGATAGCAGTTCCCTGGTGACATGTGTACAGGTTAGTTCATCGACCTGAGATCGTCATTTGTCTCGTGTGAGTTCCCACTGTACTTTGATTACTACCCTACCACGGCTCAAAGGAGTCGTGCAAACAGGTTTTAGTTGGGTACAGTCCCGAGCCATATGGAGGCAGTGAGAGGATCGGCAGGGGTTTCGTCTTTCCCGGTATTGGGGGTGAGATCGCGCTGTGTCTAGGAGAGCCATTACACGAATTCCTTGGCCAAGGCTGGAGATTTACTGGTAGGTATTCAAGAAGTATCTCAGGGTGTTCTGGGCTGCACTCCGACACGACTTGTACCGCTTTTGGGGGTCTGACTTTTACCAACCCCCTAGGCCCGACATGCGGTACTCATAGACGAATGGACCGGACTGTACGAATATTGTCACTGACAGGCTCAGTAGGGTGTCAGGATGAGTTCGCTCATCGACCTCCCTTTTGGTCAATACCTGGTATCCCGTTACATACAGCTAGTACCACTGACGTGCTAGTGGTTAAATCCACAGCCAAAGTATTGACGAGTCTTTAGAGTCCCCTACAGACAGTTTCTCAAGTTTCGGGCGAAACGTCGTAGAGGCCGGTATGCGTGCAGTAGTGCCATTATGGCAGGGTTCGATCATATACGTGCAGTAGTGCACGGATCATGATCGGACGGATCATACTAGTGGGCTTTGGTTTAAGCCAGATCCTAGTATTAGATTTGTTGGATTACTTTTGTCTCATCGCATTCGCATTCAGTCGGAATGCGGATGCAGGTATGTATATACAGGTGAGGGGTATCCTTGTGATCCGTCACGAGTTTACTTTAGATGTTGCCATATCTTTTTATTGTTGTAAACATTTGGATTAATATTTACAAATGTAAATAATGAGCTCAAAGTCATGATTAGGAGCATTAATTGTGACACATGCACAAGTGATGACTCATGGTATCTTTTTTTGTGCATATGTCACATTATTGATTGATTTATGTGTTGAAATGATAAAAGGAAAGAGAGAGGGCAGCCATATGGTTGTGGTTAGCTCTTGTGTTATGGATCTAACTCTCATTTTATCATTGCAACAAGAAAGAAAAAGAAAGCTCTTCTTCCTCCTCTTTCTTCTTGAGCTCACTATCTCCATTGATGGCATCATCTTCAACCTCCATCCATACACTCTCATGTGTTGAGAATCAATGGATGCTTGAGACAAAGTGATCACACACATTCTCTACATCTCCTTGGACACGTCGGCTAGCAAACTTCATGTCCGAGTTGCTTCGATGAAGCGGGAGCCCGTAAAAGGATTCGAAGATGTGGTGCCCTTTCAGACGAGGAGATCGGAGATGCCGCGAGGAGCTTGGGTTGGTGGCCAAAGACCGAAGGACACGGATCGATCGGTATAGCTTTTCTAACCCTTCTATAGTTGCTAGTTTGTGTTAATGGTTCGATCCGGGAGAAAGACTACGATAGCGCCGATTTCAAGTTTATGAAAAAGTTTTGTTTCCGCATTTTGGCCTCGGATAGACGGCCGGGGCGCTGCCGTAGACTTACAGTTAAAAACAAGAAGATTGCCTTCTGTAAAACAGAAGCCCTAGGATCAAAGATCCAATGGTGGGGAAACATCCCCAAATCAATCAGAGAAAGATCTTTTTAACTTATTCAACAAACCAGGCTACCCTATAAAAAGGCCCCTAGACTTCAAGTCTCAGATATACAAAAAAGAGAGAAAAACCTCCCCAAAAACTTTGAGAAAATTCAAAGAGCAAGCTCTTGCAAGAAGATCTTTCTTCAAGGTAAAAATGATGATGTTGAACATAGAGATGAAATCATCTCATAAAAAGAAAATTCATTTCTTTAAAAAGATCATGTATCTACAAAGACAAAAATTCTTTCACAAAAAGATCAAAAGATCTCATCATAAAATAAAAGAAGAACTTACATCTCACAGATCATAGATCTATAAGACTACAGTCTTTCTCAAAGAGATCATGAACATCTCATTATAAAAAGGAGAATAATTCAATTCTCTTAAGATCATAGATCCATAAAGGCAAAGCCTTTCATCAATATAAGAGATTGAAACAAAATAAGAACGGTTGTTCTTAGATCTTGAGACAAAGTATCTTTTAAAAAGCTTAGATCATAAAATTGATCAAATGCGCTTTGCACTCTTGAACTGTGCTTCTGCGCTCTCTGGACTGGCGCTCAGTGCCAAATGCGCCACGTGTCAATCACGTATGCGCCAATTAACCACTAGCGCTTTGCGCTCTTGAAATAGCGCACTGCTTACCTGGGCTGGCGCTCAGCGCCAAGCGCACCACATGTCACTCACGTGTGCGCCACTAAACAGGGAGCGCAATGCGCTCATGGTTTAGTGCTCAGCACTCATAAACTGGTATCATGCGCTCATCATCTGGCGCCTAGCGCCAAGCGCGACACGTGTCCCTTACATGTGCGCCACGTGACAGAAGCGCACTGTGCTCTTTGACTGGCGCAAAGCGCCTAGCGCACCATGTGTTGCGCTGACAGAACATAAATTGTTCTTTTATAAGCCCAGAGCTCTGATGAATGCTCGGCATTCAATAAAAGACAAAAAACATTGTCAAGATATAAATCAATGCTCAGCATTGTTAAAAGGGCCAAGCCCAAATAATGGCTCAACAGCCCAAAATAAAAAAGTTAAACATTTTAACCTCATTGGACTTAGCCCAAAATTGGCCATAAGTCCTCAACTCATATTAATTGAGCTCATTTACTCATAAATATGTTAACAGATCTTTGCCCCAAATTAGACTACAGATCTTTCAACCAACTCACATCGGTTCGAGGGCACATTTCTTTACTCCTCTGATATTTGTCATTGTAATCCTTCAACGTCTTCAGAGAGGTGACGGGTCCCGACAACCAAACATTCCATGGACTGTGAGGTCTGTAAACTCACGGACTATGATGTCCTTAACTTCGACTGTGAGGTAATTAAACTCACGGACTATGATGTCCTTAACCTTGACCGTGAGGTCTTTAAACTCATAGACTATGATGTCCTTAACCTTGACTATGATGTCTTTAAACTCACGGACTATGATGTCCTTAACCTTGGACCGAGATGTCCTTAAACTAACATTGGACCACCATGTCCTTAAACTGGTAATCGACCGCAATGTCCCTAAACTAAACAATAGAGCCCGAATGCTCTTTTGTTGGATCTAAACGATCCCGTTAAGTTGATCTTAGTCTAAAAATTAGACTAACGTATCCTTAACTAACGTTTAAGTTGATCTTAGTCTCAAATGAGACTAATGTATCCTTAAACCCAACCCCCAAACCCAAATCTAAGAAAATACGGATTTGGACTAATCCACGCACTACGGGCGACAACATAAATTAGTCTCCGTATACAATCCACGGGCAACCAAAAACAAAACAAACACCCACGACACGAAGTGACCATCTGGAGAAGGAGAAAGTTGTTACCGCGATACGGTAGCGTAATTAATTGCATGGGCTTGCGCCTGCAGGGAAGGGCATCCCCACAATCAAAAACCCCTCAAACGAGGGGGAATCTGACGAAGTCTGCTACATCGGCTATATCCATTTAAACCTTCGATACATGGTGCCGTAAATCAACTTAGCATCTTCGGAGAGGTGGACGGATAACACCAATTAGAATCTACCCCGAAATTCAGGCCAGACGGACCTGCCCGCTCTCGTCTCCACGTTTCGGCGGGGAACAGATTCTGGCACGCCCGGTGGGACTCGAACCCACAGTCGCCTGATTAGAAGTCAGACCCCTTTCGTCTGGGATCACAAATGCCAAAGCGCACTGGACGAAATCAAGCAATACCTGCAGAATCCTCCAGTACTGGCCGCTCCCGTTAAAGGAAAACCTCTCGTCCTGTACACAAAAGCCCTCGAAGGTTCTTTAGGCGCGCTGTGGGTACAAGAGAACGATCAAGGGAAAGAAAGAGCTCTTTACTATCTGAGTCGAGTTCTCCTGGGGGCAGGAAGCAACTACTCCCCCATCGAAAAACACTGCCTGGCATTGATCTTCACGATAACGAAGCTCAGAAACTACGCATTGGCACATGAGGTCCATCTCATATCAAAGGTGGATCCTCTCAAGTATTTGATGTCGAAAGCCATATTAACAGGACGTCTCGCTAAATGGGCCTTGCTCTTGATGGAGTTCTCGATAACTTATCGGCCTCTTAAGGTAATGAAAGGCCAGGCCATCCCCGACTTCCTCGCTGAGCATCCGATCCCTGCCAACTGTCCCTTGAACTGCGAATTGCCAGACGAACACGCGTTTGACACGATCTCCGAGGAGAGAAATGAAAATGATACCCGATGTAAACTCTATTTTGATGGGGCATCTTTCATAAAGAGGCGCAAACAAAGCATCCCATAATCAAATCAGGGTTAGGCCTCATCTTCGTGACTCTGCAAGGAGGGATAATGCACTTTGCCTTTTCCTTAACAGAGCCGAGGACGAATAATGAAGCCGAATACGAAGCTTTGATAGCAGGTCTCGAGATCGCTATCGACATGGGAATTGAAAACCTCCTCATATACGGAGACTCCCAACTGGTCGTTAATCATGTAAACGGCGACTATCAAACGTGCAAGCCAGAGTTGGTGAAGTACGGCGAGAGAGTACAGCAACTACTGACTCAAATCCCTTCCTACACACTGGAAAGCATACCGCGCGCGGAAAATAGCAAAGCGGATGCATTAGCCAAGCTCGCTAAAGAATTGGCCGACGAGAACCTCGATGACGTAAGAATCGTGGTACAAAGCCGTCGGGTTTTTGCACCTGCAGAAATATCTCCAGAGTCGTCCGAGGAGAAGGAAGCGACCGAGCAAACGACTCTACAAATAAAAGACCAGGAAAAGGCTATGGATTGAAGAGAAGTCTTTATAGACTACTTCAAATCCCGTCGAGCACATGAAGATGCATCCTCAAGGCATCAGCTCATGAAACGAGCTCTGTCTTTTGCCTTCGTCAATGACACTTTATATAAGAGATCATTTGATTCTCTATGGCTAAGATGCTTGGGACCTGAAGAGGCAAGGAGAGTCATCCAAGAAACTCACGACGGACTTTGCGGTTCTCACCAAGCCGGGCCGAAGATGAAGCTGAAGATCAAAAGGATGGGCTACTATTGGCCCACGATTATCCAGGACTGCCTCGAATATGCGAAGCTGTGCCACTCGTGCCATATTCACAGGGACTTTATCCATCAGCATCCAAATCCACTACATCCAACAGTGGCTAGCTGGCCGTTCGAAATGTGGGGAACTGACATAATCGGCCCTATCGAACCAGCATCGTCCAGAGTACATCGATTCATATTGGCGACAACTGATTACTTCTCCAAGTGGGCAGAAGCAGTACCACTGAGGGAAGTGAATACGGAGAATATCCTCCATTTCTTCAAGACGCATGTCATTTATCGGTTTGGAACTACGCGACGGACCATCTCCGATAACGGGCCAGCCTACAGAAGCCACAAAATCAGCCGCTTCGCACAACAACATAACATAGATTGGAGATATTCATCGGTCTACAATCCCCGAGCTAACGGTCTAGCCGAGGCTTTCAACAAGACCTTGACAAAGATCGTGAAAAAGACGGTGTCTCGAAATAAGAAGGATTGGCATGAGAGACTGCATGAAGCTCTTTGGGCGTATCGAACTACGTTCAAAACAGCCACAAACACAACGCCGTATACATTGGTATTCGGCACAGAAGAGGTACTCCCCCTCGAGATAGAATTACCCTCTCTACGAGTGGCCGTTCACTACGGGCTAACAGACGAAGAAAATGCTCACCTTCGGCTTAAGGAGCATGATGCCCTTGATGAAACCCGGCTCATAGCGCAACAAAATCTGGAGGCTTATAAAGCAAAGATGATGCGCTCATATGAAAAATTGACTAGGCCGAGAACATTCCGCCAAGGCAAACTCGTGCTAGTGGTCAAAAGACCTATGATCCCCAATCGCGCCAAGCGGGGAAAATTCGAACCGAACTATGAAGGCCCGTATATCATAGACAAAGTCTACCAGGGTGGAGCCTATCTACTCATGGACATGCATGGTGAAAGACCTTTCAGACCAATAAACGGTCGCTTCCTAAAGAAATACTACGCCTGACGAGTCACGGCCTAGGTCAACGATAGATGACGACGTCTATGTCCGCTCTCTATCTTCCTAAGCCTAAACTCTGTAAGTAGTAGCCGGCTTCCTAATGTCGGACCGAAATGTCGTAAAACTAACGACGGACCGATATGTCCTAAAACTAACAATGGACCGAAACGTCCCTAAACTAGCGACGGACCAAAATGCCCTTAAACTAATGATGGACCACTATGTCCTAAAATTGGCGTTGGACCGAAATGTCCTTAAACTAACAATAGACCACTATGTCCTAAAACTAGCTGTTGACCGAAACGTCAATAAACTACTACGGACCGCTGCATCCCGAAGCTGGCAAAAAAAAAATATATAAAAAAATAAATAAAAAAAGAAAACGGTATGTCCATAAGCAAAAGGGGCACGGATGAAAACCTGAAAGGGCTCCGTGAGTAAAAACAGCAGGGCTACCGGCGAGTTTTGTGAAAACCCGAAAGGGCGCAATCTCATTAAAAGATACTTGCAAGGTCCTCTCGACGTTGTGAGGAGAAACCACCTGTGTAAGATCCTTACGACTCATAAGGGAGCAACACACTTAGGGATCCCCATGATTCCTAAGGAGAAATTACACTTACGAGATCCTCACGACTCGTAAGGAGAATTCCCCTTTGAGACCCTCACGGCTCATAGCATTTGAAAGCCTTAAGCTACAGGGATCTGAAGCTGTTCTTAAGCAGTCATACCCCCGATTTTGCCCTACAAGCGGTTCAGTATCGACCCTTGTATACAATCTACAGGCGCGAATAAACATTTCCCTAACAAAGTCCTACCCGCGACTAGGGATATGTTTACACGGTGAACAACCCTTGTAAGTCCTCTCGACTTATGAGGAGAAAACACTTTTGTAAGATCCTTACAACTTATAAGAGAACGCACACTTAGGAATTCTCATGATTCCTAAGGAGAAAATGCACCTACGTGATCCTCACGACTCGTAGGGAGAAACACCTTTATGAGACCCTTACGGCTCGTAAAGTTAAAAGCCTTAGTCGACAGGATCCTAACCCTGTTTACTAAGCCACCTTTGTTCGACATCAACAGAGGCAAATGATGATTCGCTCTTGGCAATATCCCAGTTGTAGCGGTGCTGATGCCGAAATCGGTGTCCAATCCCAAACTCGCAACGAAAAGCCAGCGAGCCACAAATGCATACGAAACTCCGAAATGATTGGGCAACTTGCAAATCAGCAAGTAAAAAAAAAGTATGCGCACAAAAACGACCGAAATGATTGGGCAACTCGCAATAAAAAGCAGCGAGCAAATAAATAAAAAATAGCAGAAATGATTGGGCAACTCGCAATAAAAAGCAACGAGCAAATAAATACAAAATAGCCGAAATGATTGGGCACCGCGAAAAATAGCCGAAATGATTGGGCAATCGCGACTTTTGCAATATAAAAGCTGAAATAAAAGAGTATCGCAGAAAGAAAAAATATATAAAATGAAACCTTTTGCCCTACAGGTGATATCATGTCAATCCCTATATACAATCCAGGGGCGCAAACAAAAAGGGAATCACACCTTCCCTCCCTAGGCTCCATCAGAAGAAGAAGCCAAATATCAACGGTTCACAGACAGCCTGGAGATCATCTCAACATGCGTCTCATTACAACAGACGCAACATCAAGCAAAGCGGAACCGCAGCAATTCCCAGTTCCATGACTCGGTGGTGCACAGATGACCGAGAGTCAAACCCCGACTCCATGAAATGCGGATAAAGTCAACCCTTCCTGGTTACGTGGAACACGGCCTGTGTCAATCCTGACCCCGTGGGAAACGTCCAGAGTGGATCCTGGTCCTCGCATAATACGATTATGTCAATCCGACCAAGTGGGAAGCATCCAGAGCGGAGCCTGGTCCTCGCAGAATACAGCTATGACCCCGTGGGAGCATCCAGAGCAAATTCTTGGTCACGTGGAACACGGCCTATGTCAATCCTGACCCCGTGGGAAATGTCCAGAGCGGATCTTGGTCCTCGCAGAACACGGCTGTGTCAATCCGACCCCGTGGGAAGCATCCAGAGCGGAGCCTGGTCCTCGCAGAATACGGCTATGTCAATCAGACCCCGTAGGAAGCATCCAGAGAAAATTCCTGGTCACGTGGAACACGGCCTATGTCAATCCTGACCCTGTGGGAAACGTCCAGAGCGGATCCTGGTCCTCGCAGAACACGGCTATGACCCCATGGGAAGCATCCAGAGAAAATTCCTGGTTACATGGAACGCGGCTTATGTCAATCCTGACCCCGTGGGAAACGTCCAGAGCAGAGCCTGGTCCTCGCAGAACACGGCTATGACCCCGTGGCAAGCATCCAGAGCAAATTCCTGGTCACGTGGAAAACGGCCTTTGTCAATCCTGACCCCGTAGGAAACGTCCATAGCGGATCCTGGTCCTCGCAGAACACGGCTATGACCCCGTGGGAAGCATCCAGAGCAAATTCTTGGTCACGTAGAACGTGGCTTATGTCAATCCTGACCCTGTAGGAAACGTCCAGAGCAGAGCCTGGTCCTCGCAGAACACGGCTATGACCCCGTGGGAAGCATCCAAAGCAAATTCCCAGTCACATGGAACGCGGCTTATGTCAATCTCGACCCCACGGGAAACATCCAGAGCGGAGCCTGGTCCTCATAGAACACGGCTATGTCAATCAGACCCCGTGGGAAGCATCCAGAGCAAATTCCTGGTTATGTGGAACGTAGCCTATGTCAATCCTGACCCCGTGGGAAATGTCCAGAGCGGATCCTGGTCCTCACAGAACATGGCTATGTCAATCCGACCCCGTGGGAAGCATCCAGAGCGGAGCCTAGTCCTCGCAGAACACGGCTATGTCAATCAGACCCTATGGGAAACATCCAGAGCAAATTCTTGGTCACGTGGAACACGGCCTATGTCAATCCTGACCCCGTGGGAAACGTCCAGAGCGGATCCTGGTCCTCGCAGAACACGGCTATGACCCTGTGGGAAGCATCCAGAGCAAATTCCTGGTCACGTGGAACGCGGCTTATGTCAATCCTGACCCCATAGGAAATGTCCAGAGCGGAGCCTGGTCCTCGCAGAACACGGCTATGACCCCGTGGTAAGCATCCAGAGAAAATTCCTGGTCACATGGAACACGGCCTATGTCAATCCTGACCCCATGTGAAACGTCCATTGCGGAGCCTGGTCCTCGCAGAACACGGCTATGACCCCGTGGGAAGCATCTAGAGCAAATTCCTGATCACGTGGAACGCTGCTTATGTCAATCCTGACCCCATGGGAAACGTCCAGAGCGGATCCTGGTCATTGCAGAACACGGCTATGACCCCGTGGGAAGCATCCAGAGCAAATTCCTGGTCACGTGGAACACGGCTTATGTCAATCCTGACCCCGTAGGAAATGTCCAGAGCGGAGCCTGGCCCTCCCAGAACACGGCTATGTCAATCAGACCCCGTGGGAAGCATCCAGAGCAAATTCCTGGTCATGTGGAACGCGGCTTATATCAATCCTGACCCCGTGGGAAACGTCCAGAGCGAATCCTAGTCCTTGCAGAACACAGCTATGACAATCCTGACCCCATGGAAAGCATCCAGAGCAAATCCTGGTCCCGTGGAACACGGCTAAAGTCAATTTTGACCCCGTGGGAAACGCCCAGAGCAACTCCTGACTCCGCGAAGTGTGGATAATGGCAACACCATCAATCACTTACAGGTCCTCTCGACCCGTAAGGAAGAAAACTCTCTTGTAAGATTCTTATGACTTATAAGAGAAAACGCGCTTAGGAATTCTCACGATTCCTAAGGAGAAAATACACCTACGAGATCCTCTCGACTCGTAGGGAGAAAAGTCTTCATGAGACCCTCACGTCTCATGAAATTGAAAAGTCTTAGGCAGTAGATCTGAACCTTCTTTCTAAGCCATCACTACCTCTCGAAGAATTCAAAACGGAATGCTCTCTCTAGCATCTGCAGGCTATGCTTACTAGAGTGACATGCTGATAACAAAGAAAAGAAGAAAGCAAAGAGATGACATAAGATATTGCGAAAGAAATGTATCTTTTATTCATAAATTCAATTGGATACAAAATACATCTTATGAAAGAATAAAAAAAAGTGGATACATTTTATTCAAAATTACAAATGGTACAAAAACAATTATTGAGAGGGAAACGTTTTCAATAGACCAATTAACCGCTCGCGCACTTCCCTCGGCCCCTTTTCATTGTCAGCTGCCACGGCCAACTCTGCTTCAACCTGAGCTCGTTGCTATAGATAAGATGAAAGTTGCTCGTCAACGACCCGCTGAGCCACCTCACGACCTTGTGCATCTCGTTCAATGAGGTCGAGTTTCTGCCTCAGCGTTAGCCCTTCAGAAATACATCGTAGAAGGCTTTCAAAGATGACATTCAGCTATGCAGCGTTTGCATCAACTTGAGCATGCAGACGAGCAGATTCGCTTAATGTCTCCTCGCGCTCCTTACGCCTCAAAGACGCTTTTTGTTCAAGATAGCGGAAGTAAGGGGTCTTCTCCTCGACCAATGCAGCCCGCTGGGAGTTCACAGCCAAGACCCCGGGGGCAGGACGTCTAAACTCAAGCTCATGCAGACAGGCTTCGATTTTCCTACAATGATTAACCCAGGACTCCACGACGCCTTCATCATGAAAGTGTACGAGCGTCTCCAGCATGGGATTAACCTCAGCAGCGAAATCTGCAGCAAGGGCAGGAGTCTCCGCATCAAGCTCCTCAAGATGATCGATCAACGTGCGCATGCTATTCACAGCACCTTTGGAGGAGGGGCATCGAGTGAAGGGGCCTGCTGGCATTATGACTTGAGACTCAAACGGAGCTGAAGTCGGTGTCACAGCTACAAAGCAAATCACAGTCAAGTAACGGTTCAAGAAATAAAGGAGGTTCATGAATAACGGAGTTTACTATACCGGCTACAGCAGGTGGCAAGACCGGGAGTACCGGCGGTGCAACTGTTCTTTCGTCTCCTCCTTCGAGCTGTAGGGCTGTAATTAAAATAAAGAAGAATTAGAAACGATTTGACTACCCGTCAAAGAAAAGAAGAGACGTTAGCTAAAGGCTGTACTCAGCAGCTCCACTAGAAGAGCCAATCTCTGACTGAAAGGAAAAGTGTGGGTGTAGCACCTGATACAGGTGATCAAAAAGGACTCCTGCAAGGATATAATAATGCAATGTCAGTACATGAAGTATACTGCCTACAATGAAGCTGATGGGTCACAATTCCGCACCTTCCAGCATTTGAGAGGGTACGAGAGAAGGTAAAGGAGCAGTCACCGTCAAAGCAGCAACTGGAGACGCTTCCTCGGATGGCATAACCGCAATGCTCATCACACCTGCATTAGAAATAAGAGAAACGCTGTCAAAAGAAATTGAAAGGGATTGCAGAATAAAGGGGAAAGTGATGACCTAAAATCTACCCGGTGGGTCGCTGGTCGAGACTGCGACAAGGGAGTCACTGGATGCAGCGAATGCTTCATCCTCCTCCATCGGAACGGTCTCACTTCCCGTAGCCTCATCTCCTGATTCCATGAGAATCGTCGTGACACTCGTAGTGCCCGGTAACGGCAAAGAGCCGCAAGGGGAAAGAGCGACGATTGGAGCATTGCCCGACTCTTGAGAAAGAGTGGCTACCTCGGGCTCGGCGATTGTAGCCATCTCACCTACCGCTACCTCGGGCTCGGCGATTATGGCTGTCTCACCTGCCGCTACCTCAGGCTCGGTGGTTGCCGCCACGTCACCTACCACTTCCTTGGAAAGACTCGGCCCTACAGGATAGGATATATGAGAACCTGAAAATTAAAGCTTTGACAAAAGAACCTAATGTCACGTTACCTTGGGTCGGTTTTTCGATTGCCTCTCGAGCCGCACGTGCTTCCTTTCTGTGGGCAGTAGAAAAGGCAGCCGAAGTATCCTCTGAAAGAGTAGGGGCAGGGGTAACAGCGCTTGGACCTGCACCCGCATCCAAGGTGGCAGTACGCTCCGTTGCCGCGCGCATCCTACGTTTCCTTTACGCCCGGGCCGTAAGGGCAGATCTTATAAAGACCTCCTTCAACGGGACATCATCGTCCGCGCCAATAGTTACCTCTGGAGCTGTTATGGCATCCGTCATCGGTTGCATAAGTGAAGCTTCTTTCGGCAATACCGGCGGAACCGAGACTTCGATAGCCGACCCGATAAGCGTCTCCGCACCGCCCTGTGAAGTCGGTGCCACGCCTGGAATAACCTGAGTAGAGGTAGTTCCTGTAATAAGATGAAAAGGGGTCAGATTACCCATAAGAAACGGGAGCGGAGACGCAGTGAGCTGAAATGTACCGAGGCCTAAGGATGCTCGAAGTCTTTCCTCTTCCACAAAATTCTTGAGAGAAGCTGCAAGAGCTTCTTCAGTGGAAATTCCTATTAAAAGGGGGAAAAGTGTCAGTCAAAACATGATGATAAAAATATGATGCAATGACGAAAGATACAGATGATGGTTACCTGATTGCGCGAGGATGGCCAGTCCCGCTTCGTGGCTTGCCAATTCCTCAGAAGCTGCAATGGAAGCCGCCAGATCAGTATCATCTGGCGGCATGAATAGACCCTTGTTTGTCCCATACTCGCTCAGGCCCTCGCCATAAGGAGCATAAGGCTCTTGGCCGAGTACAACGTCGGCAGAAAGGATCGACTTTTTCTTCCTCTTCTGCGAGCGAGCTCCGGTCGCAGCTAGCACAAGCTTACGCTTGGTAGGTACTTTAGGACGACGAGTCCCGATATCTGAACCCACGCCAGAATTGGGGGAAGCTACAGTCGCCGTTTCTATAGGAGCCCGGGGTATCAGTAGCTCGGGCCTGTCGTGCGAGACTTCGATCACGGTAGCTTCTCTTAAGGGAGGCGGGACAATGGTCCGTCGCTTCAGAGGGACGTTTTGATCACCAGCACGGGTGCACCTTTGCGATCGAACAACAATCGCTTCTCCTCCCTGATGACGGCACCCATTGAATGCTGGTACCATGCCTCGTACACACTAAGGGCCTTCGGGACACAGCTCGGTTCACTGATAAAGAAGTTAGACCCCATGTTCATGCGCATGAAATGATGCAGCGCGTTTCGCATTCCCTCTTTAGTGACAGCAGGTTCTAACAAAAAAGCCTCAAGCGGGACTCCCTGATTGTAGCTCAGCTGCTGGGCAAAACGGTGCGGATTGTATCCCATGAATAACGCCACTTCATTTTGCCTAAACACTAGAATGCCCGGTGTGATGGAATATAAATGAAGGATTTCCCGAGCTTTCAAAACAGAGGCTCCATCTTTAAAAATGTCCCGCAATGGCTGCACCGTTGTCGCGGACTCTTTGCCGATAGTCAGGATCTTATCGGTGAAAGTCATGCCATCTCCAACCATGCGAGGACGAAGGAGAAAACCTATAGCTTCCCACGGTGACGGATTTACAATAGATGCGTCGACTAATCGAATAATCCGGGGGAAGCCGCACCTGTCGTAGAAGGACGACCTTTTATGGATACCGAAAACTCCAAGTGCATCTAGCTCGAGCCATGACATGAAGTAATGCATCGAGAAGTTCACATGCTGCACTCCGGGTTCAGTAGTATCCGCCGCTTGGCTGAGGCCATAATACAGATGAGCTAACCCAGCAACCCCGACAGCCACTTTCACCCCAATGAACATTCGGTGAGCTGGGTAGAAGACAGACGGCCTCATACGGCGAGGGTGCATCGGGAGCGCAAACCAGCTCAGCCATAGCCCAAGAAACCCCAAAAAGAACGTTTCCTCATCAATCCCAGGGACTGCGACCTCCGTGAAAGAAACAACTGGAGTGTTGGGAAGGAAGAAACTCTTTTGATCTGCTTCCGCCGTTGGGAAGTTGTTTAACCCTAAGCCGAAAGGGTCGTCAAGTTTGGCGAATTTAGCAACCTCCTTCGAGAGGACTTCCGGATGGAGAAAACGAGCAACGAAATCCTCGAAATTAACCCCACGGCTCCCAGATTCTAGAAAAAGGCCTTCATAAATATTCAACACTTTGATTAAGCTAGGGAACTGGTGTTGAATGGCGTTCTCCGGGGTAAGGCCTATCATCACTGGATTGGCACCAAAAACGTATTCATCTGTAGGAAGCAGTTCTTCATAATGCTCCCCCATAACCGGTTAGCCAGAAAATTCTGCAAATTCCTCTAAGGAAATTGATACTTCTCGGTCCAGCGAAAGGAAGGTGTGAGTAGAAATGTTCCACTGCTCCAGAAAGGCCTTAACCCACCAGGCGAGAAGCGTAGAATACTGGAAGAGAGAAGTATAAATGGCGGGATACAACCCAAGCCTCAACAACTGTGACTTCTTCGCTGACAGAATGTAGCGGGCCCATTGCAGATAGCCAGCTGGATGACGAGGAATTAGCCCAATCATATATGGTTGTCCCCACGATCACGCCTCGTCTTGACAAATACGTCGCCACAGGGTATCCAAAGCCATTGGAGGATGAACAGGTATCGAAGCCATAGCAGGCTGAAGAAGACCTCCCGAAGTCCAGTTGACTTCTTCCACGGTATAGTTCACTGGGGGTGGGTCGGCGTAATGGATCGCCATGATGGGCTCTGAGGGTACTGCGCACGAAAAGCTCTGCCGACCCCTAATAATCTGATTGTACCATGTCCCCCAGAGGTGAAGATTCTTATGTTCCGGGTCATGATCTTTGATCAATGCTAAGACTTCCCGATCAACAGGCGCTCTAGGGAATCCTCCCTCTGAACGAACAAACGGGAAAAAGGGATCGAAAGACATGTCGCCTGCGCGAAAAGGGACAAAAGTCAACTGTCAATGCTATAATTTAATTTAAATTCTGACACTTGGTACTTTAAAATTTGTACCGCACTGTAATGTAGTAGAGAGGAACCAAAGGGGCCCACAAAATTTAGATGACAGTTCATCATTAATAAAACAGCCTCATCATTTGATGAGACTGTTGATTAAGTGAGGAAATTCTCAATTGATTCTCATTAAATGAGAAATCCCTCGGGCAGAGGAGTAAATCTCCCTTTGAGAGTAGTGCTCTGTGACAGAGTGACACTTGTAAAACTCTAATCATGAAGGAATAAAAATTCCTCAAGAGCCTTGCTCTGGAAGAAAATGATGGAATAATCCATCAAGATAATTAAAAACAATTTTTTTTATATACGAATTAAAAAAAATTGAGATCTTCAAGATCCATGAACAAACTCTTAAGAGTTCTTCATAAGAGATTAATAAATCTACATGATTTGAAGAGAGCAAAGCTCTGTTAATGAAACCCTAAAAGGGTTTTCTTTATATCAAAGATCTATGAAGAGCAAGGCTCTGTTAATGGGTAAAACCCTAGATTATTAAAAGATTTAATCTTAACCTAAATTTTTACAGAGTTTTTGTCCTTAAGAAAATTCTTAAGATGGAGAGTTACGCTCTGTGGGAGAATAAAAATTCTCAGAAAATAAGGAAGAAGATGAACATAAATCATCTTAAGGACCAAAGGTCATATTTATAGGCACCGAGTGCCGTTTCAACTTCTCAGTTGATCCAAGGGTGCAGATACTGCCACCGCTGCACTCACATGTGGGCCACGTAAGCGCAAAGGTATGGGACATTTGTTTCCCCCAATCAGAGCAAAGCTCTGTTTAAAATTCAAATTTTTGAAAAAAGTAACGTTTCAGATGCAGCGCCAAGTGCGCTGCGCCCTAAGCAGCGCACCACGTGCAAAACACGTGGGCGCTAGTGCTAGGTGCGCTGCGCTCTAAGCAGCACGCCACGTGTGCGCTAGAGCTAGGTGTGATGTGTTCTAAGCAGCACGCCACGTGTGCGCTAGCGCTTAGTGCGCTGCGCTCCAAGCAGCGCACTACGTGTCAAACACAGGTGCGCTAGCGCAATGTGCACTGCCCTTCAAGCAGCGCACCACGTGCAGAGCACGGGTGAGCTAGCGCTGGAACAAAAAGCTCCCCACCGTTAGATCAAAGATCTAATAATAATGATAAATCATTAATTAATCAGAATTAAATTCTGTTAAGGAAAGATTCCTCAAAATCTTTCCAAATAACAAGATTGTGCTCTGTAAATCAGAGCACCGTTGGATCAATAATCCAATGGTAAATAAAAATTACCAAAAGACAGAATAAATTCTGTATGGAAAGATTTCCTAATCTTGTTAAAAACAAGAAGATTTCCTTTTGTAAAACAGAAGCCCTAGGATCAAAGATCCAATGGTGGGGAAACATCCCCAAATCAACCAGAGAAAGATCTCTTTAACTGATTCAAAAAATCAGCCTACCCTATAAAAAGGCCCCTAGACTTCAAGTCTCAGATATACAAAAAAGAGAGAAAAACCACCCTAAAAACTTTGAGAAAATTCAAAGAGCAGGCTCTTGCAAGAAGATCTTTCTTCAAGGTAAAAATGATGATGATGAACATAGAGATGAAATCATCTCATAAAAAGAAGAATTAATTTCTTTAAAAAGATCATAGATTTACTAAGACAAAATATCTTTCACAAAAAAATCAAAAGATCTCATCATAAAATAAAAGAAGAACTTACTTCTCATAGATCATAGATCTATAAGACTAAAGTCTTTCTTAAAGAGATCATGAACATCTTATTAAAAAGGAGAATAATTCAATTCTCTTAAGGATCATAGATCCATAAAGGCAAAGCCTTTCATCAATATAAGAGATTGAAACAAAATAAGAACGGTTGTTCTTAGATCTTGAGACAAAGTCTCTTTTAAAAAGCTCAGATCATAAAATTGATCAAATGCGCTTTGCGCTCTTGAACTGCGCTTCTGCGCTCACTGGACTAGCGCTCAGCACCAAATGCGCCACGTGTCAATCATGTATGCGCCAATTAACCACTAGCGCTTTGTGCTCTTGAAATAGCGCACTGCGCTCATGGGCTGGCGCTCAGCGCCAAGCGCACCACGTGTCACTCACGTGTGTGCGACTAAACTAAAAGCGTAATGCGCTCATGGATTAGCGCTCAGCGCTCATAAACTGGCATCATTCTCTCATCATCTGGCGCCTAGCGCCAAGCGCGACACGTGTCCCTTACATGTAAGCTATGTGGCAGAAGCGCACTACGCACTTTGACTGGCTTAAAGCGCCTAGCGCACCACGTGTTGCGCTGACAGAACATAAATTGTTCTTTAATAAGCCCAGAGCTTTGATGAATGCTCGACATTCAATAAAAGACAAAAAACATTGTCAAGATATAAATCAATGCTCAGCATTATTAAAAGAGCCAAGCCTAAATAATTGCTCATCAGCCCAAAATAAAATGTTAAACATTTTAACCTGATTGGACTTAGCGCAAGATTGGCCATAAGTCCTCAACTCATATTAATTGAGCTCATCTGCTCATAAGTATGTTAACAGATCTTAGCCCCAAATTAGACTACAGATCTTTCAACCAACTCACATCGGTTCGAGGGTATATCTCTTTACTCCTCTGATATTTATCGTTGTAATCCTTCAACGTCTTCAGAGAGGTGACGGGTCCCGACAACCAAACATTCCACAGACTGTGAGGTATTTAAACTCACGGACTATAATGTCCTTAACCTTGACTGTGAGGTCTTTAAACTCACGGACTATGATGTCCTTAACCTTGACTGTGAGGTCTTTAAACTCACAGACTATGATTTCCTTAACCTTGATTGTGATGTCTTTAAACTCACGCACTATGATGCCCTTAACCTTGGACCGAGATATCCTTAAACTAACATTGGACCACCATGTCCTTAAACTGGTAATCGACCGCAATGTCCCTAAACTAAACAATAGAGCCCGAATTCTCTTTTGTTGGATCTAAACGATCCTGTTAAGTTGATCTTAGTCTAAAAATTAGACTAATGTATCCTTAACTAACGTTTAAGTTGATCTTAGTCTAAAATGAGACTAACGTATCCTTAAACCCAACCCCCAAACCCAAATCTAAGAAAATACGGATTTGGACTAATCCACGCCCTATGGGCGACAACATAAATTAGTCTCCGTATATAATCCACGGGCAACCAAAAACAAAACAAACACCCACGACACGAAGTGAACATCTGGAGAAGGAGAAAGTTGTTACCGCGATACGGTAGCGTAATTAACTGCAGGGGCTTGCGCCTGCAGGGAAGGGCGTCCCCACAATCAAAACCCCCTTAAACGAAGGGGAATCTGACGAAGTCTGCTACATCGGCTATATCCATTTAAACCTTCGATACATGGTGCCATAAATCAACTTGGCATCTTCGTAGAGGTGGACGGATAGCACCAATTAGCATCTTCCCCGAAATTCAGGCGAGACGGACTCGCGCGTCTCGTCTCCGGGTTTCGGCGGGAAACAAAGGCCTCAAACAACACCGCGGAGTACAAGGCGTTGCTAGCTGGGCTACAAATTTCCTCCGGAGTGGGGCTGAAGACGATCCGAATCCGCAGTTACTCCGCCCTGGTCGTAGGCCAGGTGACCGGCCGTTTCGAGGCACCGGAGCCTCTGATGGTGAAATATTTAGCCGAGGTAAGGAGACTACGAAAAAGACTTCGACGAAGTTCAAGTAGAGCAGATCCCCCAGCACCTAAACGCCCAGGCCGACGATCTGAGCAAACTAGCTTCCTCCTATATGGCCAACAACAAGAGAAATATCCTCTTCGAGGTCTTGCCACTGCCCAGCGTGGAGGAAGACAGAGAGACATCACTTCAAGTTTACGCTGCCCGGGAAGACCGGGATTGGAGGAAGCCCCTAGTATAATTCCTGAAGGTAGGTACGCTCCCAGAAGATCGAGGGGAAGCCCTCCGCCTCCGAGCCAAAGACCTCCTCAAGAGGCCACCGAGCAGCTTCATTGCTTGATTAATCCATGGCTGGTAGTTTACTACCCACCGACGCCAAGGATCAAAGCCCTCCTCAAGAGGCCACCGAGCAGCTTCCTTACTCGGTCAATCCATGGCTGGTAGTTTACTACCCACCGACGCCAAGGATCAAATCCCTCCTCAAGAGGACACCGAGCAGCTTCCTTGCTCGGTTAATCCATGGCTGTTAGTTTACTACCCACCGACGCTAAGGATCAAAGCCCTTCTCAAGAAGCCACCGATCAGCTTCCTTGCTCGGTCAATCAATGGATAGTAGTTTACTACCAACCGACGCCAAGGATCAAAGCCCTCCTCAAGAGGCCACCGAGCATCTTCCTTGCTCGTTCAATCCATGGCTGGTAGTTTACTACCCACCGACGCTAAGGATCAAAGCCCTCCTCAAGAGGCCACGGAGCATCTTCCTTGCTCGATCAATCCATGGCTGGTAGTTTACTACCCACCAACGCCAAGGATCAAAGCCCTCCTCAAGAGGCCACCGAGCAGCTTTCCTGCTCGGTCAATCCATGGCTGGTAGTTTACTACCCACCGGGGCCTAGGATCAAAGCCCTCCTCAAGAGGCCACCGAGCAGCTTCCCTGTTCAATCAATCCATGGCTGCTAGTTTACTACCCACTGACGCCGAGGATCAGAACCCTCCTCAAGAGGCCACCGAGCGGCTTCCTTGCTCGATCAATCCATGGCTGGTAGTTTACTACCCACCGACACCAAGGATCAAATACCTCCTCAAGAGGCCACCGAGAAACTTCCCTGCTCGGTCAATCCATGGCTGGTAGTTTACTACCCACCGATGCCAAGGATCCAAAGCCCTCCTCAAGAGGCCACCGAGAAGCTTCCCTGCTCAATTCATCCTGGCCGGTGGTATACTACCTGCCGACGCCAAGGATCAGAAACCCTCAACCTCGGCAAACGTCGACCAATTCGGACTAAACTCTGTAGGGTTAGCATATCACCTTGTGAAGGTTTTGGCAAGAATCAATCATGCTACTTTATAATTTTTGGGGTGCTAAACAAACCCTAACCAAGATCTTAACTAGAGACTTAGGGTTAACTTGCATGTAAACAACTTTACATCTAAGAGAGAGGGATTACAACCTTTGCAGTCCGTTCCTTCACTTCATAAGCTCCGAGTAGTAGTCCCTTCACTGCGATCCATGAACTTCCGAACTCTAGAGAGGCTCCACAGGCCGAATAATCCATGCTTGCTTGAAGTCTTCCTTTTCGAAGATGATCTACCTTGAAGAATCTCAAACTCAAGCTCTCACTTCTCTAATCAAGTATTAGTGAAGTGAACACCCTAATCTAAGTGGATAGAATAGATGAGGATGATGAAGTAGAAATTTTGCTCTCTTTTGTTTTCAATTTCTCACATTATTTCATCACAACACAAAAAGCTAGAAAGCTTTTTTCAAGAGGAAGAGGAAGAAGAATTTCTTTTGTAATAAATAATGAAATATTATATGAGGTTAGAATTGCAACCATGTGTTAAAGATAACATCCTTAACTCTTGTAGAGAATAAACCATGGGTTGAGGTTTGGGTTGGGTTAACAAATATCTTCACAAAATATCAAAGAATGAAGACTAAAGTCAAAGGTTCAAGAATCTTCCACAAAGTTCATCCATTACATTAACCCTAATCCAAACCCTAACATGTTTTATTCTCAAAACCCTAGTTGCAATTTTAACCCTAACATGTTACAATATTATATATCACATATATAATATATTTTGTAACAAAATAAAATAATACAATTAACATATATCACATATATATCATTGTATTATCCAAGTGAGAAAAAGAATCTTTAAGTGATCTTATATTAGTTAATGTAATATAATATATCAAATATATAATTATACATTAAATTATCGAATCAACACTAGATACGATAATACGGCTATTTCATAAATAACTGACTAATATAATCTGTATCTGTTCATCGAATCAATACTTAATTCGATGACTCGGCTATATCACATATACCCGGCCGATATCACATATCGCGAGAATCTAATACGGTATCCCATACATGTATTATTCTCGGTCCCGCACATATCACATATGTGCTCCTACTCCTTTTTTCCTGAGCCAGGAAACCTCTGTGTAGGACTCTAAAGAATCGTCAATACGCCGGCAGCAGGTGATGATCATATCAAACACCCACAAGCTGCAAGCGGTCAGCTAAACGTAACAGCCACCCAGGTATTGAGCAATCAGAAGATCAACAAGCTAGCCTGTACATTCTCCTGTGAATCCAACCAATAACACTCCCGTACAGTCCGGTCTCTTCGTCTGATATGTCGCATATCCAGTCTAGGGGTGGTAAACGTCAGACCCCAGTAACCGATAAGTCATGTCAATATGAGGTCCATAACAGTTCGAGAAACTACTGATAACACTTACCAGTAAATCTCAGCAACCCTGGCCAGGGATTTCCAGTTATAGCCAATCGAACACAGCGCAACATCAACTCCCTATACTGGGAGAGACGAAACCCCTCCTATCGCTCATTGCCTCCATGTGATTCGGGACTGTACCCAAAAGCCACCGTTTTGCATGCCCTCTTGGACGTGGTTAGGTGGAAATCAAAGTACAGTGGGAATCACACAAGACTCTATAACGATCTCGGGTCTACAGAATAACCTGTACCAGTATCACCAGAGAACTGCCATCTGACGTGAGGTATAATACCATCTGGAAGTTCTCGGCGAGTCCGTCCAGTGTACCTAGTCTCTACTGAGCACCCGTATACTTTCTCTGATGTCAAACACCAATGGATATGGGCTCATCCATCGCCCATCTACATGGCTCAAGAAGCATACGCTAGTCTACTCTGGTATATCGATGCCCTGTCTTGATACACCTGCGACTAGGAACATTTGAACGATGTATTTAGTGACTACACTTTCCCCACTAGTATGATCTGTATCATAGTCCTGGTAGTCAAGTACTCATCCTAAGGGCTTTATCAACATGTAACATAGAGACAATCAGAGTACATGTTAAGATAAAGAGCAACCAGATAGCATACTATCATGTCGAGCAAGAAAGTCCTCCTTATATATGTCGAAGCATCCACTACAATATACATCGAATGTACAGTAATGGCCTCTAGGGCATACATATCACTAACAATCTCCCACTTGCACTAGGGCCATCTGGTGTGGTATCGCATACCCAACAATCAGATGTGGTTGAAGTATCTCATACTCAACCATCCCATAAAAGTCTCTACTGGGAAACAGGCTTTTGGGAGTGGATCCGCGCTGTTGTCCTCTTTGTCTACTCTCCTAACCTCGATCTCCCTGGAGATCAACCATCTCCATGATCAGGTGATACTGTCTTAGAATATGTCTGGATCACAGATGAGACGGGGGTTCCTAGGCCTAAGCCATAACGCCATTGTCACACAATGGTAGGAATGAAGTTCATCTCATGAACTTATTTTTCCAGACTTTCTCTTTGGTAGCATCCTTGGTAACGATGTATCTTGCCTTTAATCATCTAGTTAGTCACAGTATCTAGCTTGGAACTCTTCCAACATACCGTCCCTCCACTGAGGGTAAAGACAATGCCTGTGATTGACATTCAGCTGTCCTTATCACCCTGGAACCTTTCCAGTGATTCTCCCCAGGATCGATTGATACCATCTCACTACAACTAGTGAGAATCCTAACATCCAATTAGATCTATCTCATAGATCCAAAACTTTGGATTTAGCAGGTATCAACTTGATCCTTTATGGAGAATCCTTGTGATAAGAAGAGATTGACCGAGCGTAGCATAGGAAACTCCATTCCTATCAAGAGTATGTCATCCACGTACAATATGAGGATCACTACCATACTCCCTACTACCTTTTTGTATATACTAGGTTCATCTACCATTTTGATGAAGTCAAACTCTTTGACTACCACATCAAAACAGACGTTCCAACACCGCGATGCCTGATTTAACTCATAAAGCAACTTACATACTTTTCCGCTGCTCCCACTGTCTACGAGGCCCTCTGGCTGTGTACTTATAGACGCTCTCTTCTAAATCACTATTTAGAAAAAAGCAGTCATGACACCCAACCGCCAGAAATCGTAATCATGGTATGTAGCAATGGCAAATAGGATCTGGATGGACTTAAGCATAGCTTTGAAAGTCTCAACTTTTCTATGTACACCAAGTAATCTTCTCAAGATATAATTGCTCCTGATAGAGATTTAACCCTTCAGATAAAGCAACCAAAGTCCATACTTTGTTGGTGTATATGGATTCCATCTCAGATCGCTGAGCATCCAGCCATTCTTACAGAGTCGCCACTCCTAATGGCCTGCTCGAAACTAGTTGGGTCATCATCTCAAAATGCATTCCTCGCTCCCACTGTCATAGAGAAAACCGAAGTATCTCTCAGGTGGGAGAGGAACCCAACCAGATCGGCGGAGAGGCTGAGGTTCGTCGGGAACTATTGAATCCTTCGGTCCTACCAAATCATCAGCTGTAGTTTGTATAGCAGGAACTCCTTCCGGATATACCGCATTGTTCCCTGATTAAAAATCAGGAAAGGACTCAGAAGAGGCATCACGTCCTCACACGTGACCAATGGTCACGTGTTGGCACGCGACGTTAAAGCAGCAGCACAAAGCTTATTCAAGAAAAAGCTCCAGAAAAGGCATCACGTGCTTACATGTGACCAGTGGTCACGTGTTGGCACGTGACGGTTGAGCAGCAGCTAGAGAACAGAGCGCAGAAGAAGAGAATCCCATTCCAGGGGTCACGTGCCTACACGTGACCAGGGGTCACGTGGCCACACGTGACCGACATTAAAAGCCTTGTTCTTTAACAGAATTAAATTCTGAGAAGAGATCATTCAAATCTTTCCAAAATAGAGAAGGATTATTTGGAACCGTTGGATTAAAATTCTAAAGGTGATTAAATATCACCAATTTATGGAAAAATCTTGAGCTTGGAATGATTCCCCCCCCTAAATCTAACCGAGATAACAAAGGGATATCTTTGGATTTAAAATCCAATGGAGAATAAAATTCACTTAACAATCTAAAGGCCCGGATTAATGATAAATATAAATCAAATCTCTCAACATACAAATCAAATCTCTCAATGAGAGATTTACTAAGCAGATTGATTCACTTCCTTCTCCTATAAATAGGAGCCAAGAAAAGAGGAGAGGGACCTTTTTTCTGAAACCTTGAGAACTTTGGATCTTTTTCTTTTGATATATATAGAGAGAGGGAGATAGAGCCTTTGATTCTCTGCAAAAGGAAAACCTTAGGTAATAAAAGAAAAGAAAAGGGAGGCTTAAAAGAAGAATTTAATTCTCAAAAGAGTTTAACTCTTATATTAAAGAAAAGAACTTAGTTCTTTCTCTGGTGGAGGATCTGTAAAGTGCGCATCTCCCCATGAATTGAGAATTTAATTCTCATTGGGTTGAGATCTTGCCATGCAGATCTAAAACACAGAGGAGGAACTGAGTTCAGAGAATTTAATTCTCACAAAATGATAGGAATTCAATTCCTTTGAGATAAAGTTAGGGTTTAACCCAATGTTATAGGAATTTAATTCCTTCAAAATGAACAGAACAAGGGTTTAACCCTAATTGAGAATATAATTCTCTCAAACTCACAGGAATTTAATTCCCTTAAGAAATGAAATTAGGGTTTAACCCTATTTAAGAATATAATTCTTCAGAAGAAAACAGGAATTTAATTCCTCTAAACTTTATTATTAGGGTTTAACCCTATGAAGAAATTAAGTCTTAAAAGACGAACAGATCTTTGAAACATGCAGAGTCACGTGCTACAACGTGACCCCTGCAAAGACCCGCAGAAAAGAACTCTGAAGTAAACGCCTCACGTGTTACCACGTGACTCCTGCGAAGATCTATAAAAGAGAGCTTTGAGGCAACGCCCCACGTGCTCCACGTGACCCCTGAAGCACATAAAGAAAAAGCAAAATAAACAGAGACTCTGGGACGCCCTCACGTGTCACCACGTGACCCCCTAATGAGTATTCTAATAAACCAGAGCCCCACACGTGATGGCTTTCAGAACTAAAAGTGTTAAACACTTATCTATAGAACAAAATAAAGAGAAGAAGGGCGCTCTCACGTGCTACCACGTGACCCCTCTTCTCTTAGTGTTCAACACTAAATTGAAACTTCTGTATCCAGTGATTAACACTGAATTGCTTAGTGTTTAACACTAATTTGAAAATTCTTTTTCCAGTGTTCAACACTGATTATCTTTTAGTGTTTAAAACTAACTCGTCAATCTTTTCCCAGTGTTCAACAATGTTGGTCTCTAGTGTTTAACACTAGCTTTAGCCCAATTGGCTAAGTTTCCAGGGGCAAAGCCTCTCCTTTAATGAATCAACAGAGGGCCAATATCTCAAACATGATTGGACTTAGCACAAGCTGTCCATAAGTCCTCAATTCAAATTCAACTGAGCCAATGGGCTCATAATGTAATAATTGATCTTAGTATCCAAATTGGACTACAGATCACTTAATCTACCTTTGTTTAAGCGTACATATCTTCACTCCTTTGATACTCGGCGTTGTAATTCCTCAACGTCTTCAAAGAGGTGACGGGTACCGATGAGCACACATTGATACGGACTGTGGGATCCTTAAACTCATGGACTATGAGGTCCTTAACCTTGACCGTAATGTCTTAAAACTAACATCGGACTGTGGAGTCCTTAAATCCACGGACTACGAGGTCCTTAACCATGACCGGAATGTCTTAAAACTAACAACGGACTATGACATCCTTAACCTTAACCGTGATGTCTTAAAACTAACATCGGACTGTGGAGTCCTTAAATCCATGGACTACGACGTCCTTAACCTTGACCGCAACGTCTTAAAATTAACGTTGGACCGCAATGTCCTTAAACTACTTATTGACCGTAATATCACTAAACTAAACAACAGGGCTCTCCTAATTACTCTCTTGTTGGATCTAAACGATCCCGTTAAGTTGATCTTAGTCTAAAACCAGACTAACGTATCCTTAACAAACATTTAAGTCGATCTTAGTCTCAAACGAGGCTAACGTATCCTTAAACCCAAACCCCCAAACCCAAATCTAAGATAATATGGATTTGGACTAGTCCACGCCCTACGGGCGACGACATAACTCAGTCTCCGTATAAAATCCACGGGCAGCCAAACACAAATCAAATACACACGACACGAAGTGACCATCTGGAGAAGGAGAAAGTTGTTACCGCAATGCGGTAGCGTAATTAACTGCAGGGGCTTGCGCCTGCAGGGAAGAGCGTCCCCACAATCAAAAACCCCTCAAGCGAGGGGGAATCTGACGAAGTCTGCTACATCGGACGCATCCGTTTAAACCTTCGATTCATGGTGCCATAAATCAACTTGGCATCTTTGGAGAGGTAGACGGATAGCACCAATTACGTCCGTCACGCCGCCATTCGGAGGGGAACAGATTCTGGCACGCCCGGTGGGACCTTTTCCTTTTTCCACTCCACACTTCGTGTGTCGTGATTCACGAACCAATCGCGGTTTGCTAATGGTTGCCCTTGGGTTTCGAAGTACTAAGACTTGGCGTTTCATTTGCTGCAGAAAGCAAAAGGATCAATGGCTGGCAACTGCTCGAACTGCTCCAACTGCAAATGCAACTGACGCTCCGCCTCACCAGGAGGTATAGCATATGGACCCTAGGCTGCTTCCCTATTCACTATGCCTATGGAGCAAGTGACTCAAGCTACCACCGGTCTATTCTTTGGGACCATGCTCCCGCCGGTGAACATTAACATCCCAATGCCCGTACAGGAAGCGTTAAAGAAGTCGGTCTTTGATCGACTTGCTACTCCCACGGCCCCTCTCAGCGGGTCGTCCAACTCCTCGGTCTTCACCAGACTAAGCCTGAACTCCAAAGGGCCTGCCAAGAAGCCCATGATACCTGAGGTGGCCATCCCAAAGAAGACAGCTGCTCCCGAAGTTGTCAAGGCGTCTTCTACTGCCAAAAAGTCGGTCTTTGCAAGACTGGCTGTCCCAGATCCCGCTCCGGTTCGAAGGTCTGTCTTTGACAGATTGGATACCGCCACTCAAATGACGTCAGTCTTCAAGAGGCTGACACCGGCAGCAGCCCTTCCCCAGAACAGGGGGCAAGACGAAGCCGTCGCTGAACCAATCCCAACAACCCGTCATGCTCGACGTCACCACTGGCACCGGATAAGGAAGACTGGGGGCAACTCCCCCTCCGGACTAACTCCACCAGCTCCAACGGTGGAAATTAAGGCTACTGTTCCAACCGGGAACAGTTTCGAGCTGCTGAACAGGGTACAGAGAAATTCGCCAACTGCTGTTCTCAAAAGATCCCCTCCACCTGTGGAGAATGTTATAGAAACAAAGACGGAGCAGCCTCCTCAACGGCTGTCCTCCAAAATTTATAAAGTCTGGCGATGGGTCCAAGACTCAGTAATTGACCAAGATCACTCTCGTCAACAGAAAAAGGCGAAAGTGCAGGAAGAAAAGAACCGTCACGTCAAACAACAAAGGACGACAACCGCTTGGGTGCCTGCTGCAATGACTCCATCCACGTCGACTACTCAAAAGAGAAGAAGGCCGGATAAAGTCCCCACTCCTACAGCAAATATCAAGGACAACAAGCCTAAACGCCCTAAGTCTGGGGGCATGATGGTGCATACGGTATATGTGGCGTCGGGAAAAGAGGACAGCCGTGCATCCACGGGTCATAGAACGCTTACACGGTCAGTGTCCAAAGCTTAGGAGCAATAGCAGAAGCTCCAGGAAATGATGAATGCGATGGCCGCACTCACTGGGCCGAAAGAAAGCCCCGAAGCGTCATCTAATCAACGCCAGGAGCAAGAAACTGACGCTGAATTCCTTCGCAGGATATTGTAGAAAAAGGATAAAGTGGCTGCCGAACAAGCAGCCAATATACAACGAATGGCCCTCCTGTTCCAGGACATGGTAGGAATGATGATCCAACAAGATTCTCCTGTTGAAGATCCTCCAATCGTTCTTGATGACGACAGGGGAGAAACGTCAAATCCTCCACCTGCTCTGTCAACAGCCAAGGAGGAAACAATCTCCAAAGCTGACCTAGACGAATATATAGCTCAGCAGATACGGGTTCACCAGGCGACTGAGGCAGCTGGTCAAGTTGTCAGAACCGGACGACCATATCCGAGCTGGTATGACCAGATCAAGTACCCGCTGGGCTATATGATACCGAAATTTCATGTCTATAAGGGGACGGGCAATCCCCATCAACATATGGCCTAGTTCAGGGCGCTTTGTGGTAACACTGGTGGCGATGATAAGCTCTTTCTTCGCCAATTCGTCATCAGCTTGTCAGAAACAGCGTTCAAATGGTATTCTGAACTCCCGAACGATTCCGTCAAGACGTTCGCTGAAATGGAGTTGCTATTCACTCAGCGATTCACGAGCGCCAGCGAATGCACTCCGATAACGGCATTGATTAATGCCAGGGTGAAACCAGGAGAGACGTGGGTCCAGTACGCTATACGCTGGCGAAACTTGTGGTCGAAATGCCAACAATGCATTGAGGAGGCGCCCGCGGTGGGCATGTTCGTGGGAACCCTAGATCCTCATGCAACTATCTCAAAGTTCATGATGTTCTTTAAACCCACCACGTTCCAGGCTTTGATCGACAAGTTGGACTAGATGGACCAGATGGGTCACAGACCGTCTCCCCCGAAGCTAGAACCTCGAAATGACAAGGGTAAAGGGAAAGCAACCTTCGTTGCGAACGCTCAGCAGCAACCCAGTGCCCCAAAGCTGGCGGATCAACTGGAAGAAAGGCGGCGGTATTACAATGAGAAAATGAAGCGCCCCTACTCATTCCCACGGGATAAGATGAAGAGGCTATTTGAGCTGGCAATACGCAACAGGCTTATCAACTTGCCAAACCCAAGGCGACCGCCGCAACCCAGTAAGGTGAATAACCCCAACTACTGCCCTTACCATCAAACGGTAAGCCATCCGATTGAGGATTGCTTCATCTTCAAAGGATGGATTGAAGATCAATACCTACAGGGCAAGTTTGCGCTGCCCGAGAAGTGGAAGGTGAACCCGCCACAACCTCACACTGCTAAGAAGATGGACACACCGGGGGCAACATGTTCTTTCATTGAAGAAGCTCCATGGGAAATCGTTCTTTCAGCAAAAACCAAAAGAATGCTGAATGAGCTCCAGACATGCCCGGCGATCAGGTGGAAGAACCTGCTGGAACCCCAGATCATTGAAGGGATGCTGAAGCCGCGCCTAACTCCGAAGATCAGTGGTGATGGCCCGAGCACTCACAACCAGCCGTCGAAATCTTCGAAGAAAAAGAAGAAGAAATCTAAGGAGCCTGTGAAGCCTGGCAACGAGCGTATGGACTTGCAGAAACAAATTGACGCGCTGGAAGAATACAATCAAAAGGTGCGGACTCCCATCACACTCCAAGAGTTTCTCAACTACGTCTTCCAAGAGGAGGATGAGGGGGAGAGTTCGTCGGATGAATCTGAGGGATACATGGCGAGTTGTAATGTGATCTCCCACTCGTTTACCGACAATGGAAAAACTTCTGGCACTAAGAAACTGGGGGCAGAGCCTGAACCAAAGCTTGTGTGGCCGACAGATGAAGTGATCGACGCCTTTTTAGACAAGATTCGTTTGAAAAGTAAAGACGACCAGGAGGGTGAAATGGCCGCATCAAAAAGAGCCAAACGCAGGCGATTAAACGAAAGAGTCGAGGTACTCCCGCCAGATCGAAAAGCACCCGACGCGGATAAAAACATATTTAAGACAAGGAAAAGGTTTGCCAAAGCCATGTCAATGGGAATGAAGCTACCACCCTCGGAAGAAAACACCCTCAATGGGGCGGAAAGGCACCCTAATTACTGCTCATATCATCGGAAGATTTCACACCCCACTGAGGAGTGTGACGCTTTTAAGACATGGTGGCAGGGATATGTTGCTCATCGGAAACATTTTAAGCGAATGAAACGCAGAGCTCGTCGGGAGCAGAGAAGTACGACCGAAGGACGCAAAAGAACTGCCGGTAATTGTCGCACGGTCAACGCTGGAGGATCACATGTTCTCACCTTTGGGAGCGATTCTGACGATGAAATGGCTCTTAGCCCCCTCTTTAAAGAGTCCACCTCGGGAAAAGAGGAAGAACCAGAGCCCTACGAAAACATTCAGCTGCACAATCGCACGCTTCCAGAAAAGAATCTCGGACCCTCAACTAGAAAGGATAAGGGAAAGGAAAAGGTCGCTGAGGATATCACTTTAGATGACCAAGTTATGAAAGATCTGACTGTCAAGGACCCACCTAAGAAGAGTAGGGTGGACTACAACATCCTAGCGCACCTGAGGAAGCAACCCTCGCAGCTCAGCATTCTCAACGCCCTTCTGTTATCAAAGGAAGTGAGAGATTCATTAATCAAGGCGTTGCAAGAGCCCGAGCAATTCCAGGCCTTCCTCGCCGAAGAAAGGATGAAGGATGAACTAGAAGAAGTACACACAGCCGATGTCACGTTCGGTGATGAGGACCTTCTCCTTGGGACGTGTGACCACAACTGTCCCCTCTATGTCTCAGGATATTTCCACGATATAAAGATAGGCAAAATCTTGGTTGACAATGGGTATTCCGTTAATCTCCTCAACGTGCGGGTGTTAAAGAAAATTTGCATGAGCGTCCAGCACCTTGCTCGGGACAAGATCACCTTCTCCGGGTTCGACTCCCAATCATCGAGAACTCTTGGGTCTGTGATATTGACGCTACGCTTTGGGCTACTCGTCACGGACATTAAGTTTCACGTTATAGATGCCAAGACATGTTACAATGCTCTGCTCGGCCGACCTTGGTTACACGAGTACAACATCATCCCTTCTACGCAACATCAGTGTATGAAGTATTTCAAGGATGGTCTCGAGTATACCGTAACAGGTGAGCTAAACCCGTTCTCCGTGAACGAAGTCTGCAAATACGAAGATGCAAAGTACTTTTTACCAGATTTTGAGGATATAGAGAGATGTCGCAAACCGGAGAACAAAGCCGCTGCCACCATCCCTGTTTTCGGAAGTGATACCGAAGAAGAAGAAGAGATAGTTTACTCTGGGCCGTCTGGACGCAACGACCCGGGACCGTCCGCTCGCATATTGATCTTCGGAAGTGACTCGGAAGATGAGGTTAATGTTGTGTTCTCCAGTCGACCGCCAATACAAGAATTCCCTGGTGAGGATCAGAGTTTGCAAATTACCATGATTCCGCGGGAGCACTACAAAGATCTTGACGCGCTTGAAGCTTACAATGTGCAAGACCTGCAGACGTTTTACGTCCCTCCCAAGCGAAAGGGTAAAAAGGCGATCCTATTCTACCGGTCCACTGAAACAAGAGTAGAGAAAGAGATCTGGCATGGCGCGGATTCTACTCTTGACAAGCTTCAACCCATCCGTTTGCCCAGATATTACACAAACGGATTGAAAAGGCTATTGAAGCGCCAAGGGATACCCTTAAAACAGACTACTCGACAAGCTCGGTTCTATAATAAGATTTGGGATGTCCCTGGGACTCAGTGCAAGTTGCCTAATGGGAGAATGGAAACACTTGGGCTTGGATACGTGAGCCAGAAAACGGGAACGGGTCTACGGTAGCTACGCCATATATAACTTAGATGCAGAAGAGGACACTCCGCCAGGAAATGCCAACCCCTCCTCAGAACTAGATCCTGCGATCGAAGTGCCGAGTCCGTCATTTGAAGAACGAATGGACAAGCTCATCAGGAAAACGGGTCAAAAAGCCCGGGACGACCATAACCGCGAAATGTCCATCTACGAGAAAGCCAGGACGCAGCGCCTTCTTCAACAGGCTGCAGAAGACAAAAATACTCCTCCTTGTCAATATGCTGTGCAAAAGGCCCGACGCAGAGGTAGAAGTGAGTCAAAAAGCAGAAAAGGAGGTCGACAACGACAACGCAGGATCAAAGAGTCATGTGATCGGGTATTGCGCGGTCCGGATTCGTCCCTCATAAAGAAGATGAGTCGAGCATATTCTATCCCTCAAGACAAGACGAAGAAGATACTCGATCTTGCTATAAAACATCAAATGATCACACTTCCGGAGTCTACGCACCGTGTGCAAACTAACGAGCTCTATCATCCGGGCTATTGCTCTTATCACCGAGCCATAGGACACCCTATCGAAGACTGCTTCACCTTCAAGAACTGGGTCGAAGACCAATACCAGCAATGCAGATTTGCTCTATCCGATAGCTGGAGGGTAACGCCGCCACAAAAGCACGAACCCAAAGCCACAAGAGCAGAACCAGATCCACATCGGTCTTGGAAGCGAGCTCGTACCTATCGTGTGATAACGATATCAAAAGAAGAGCCCGAGAATATGGATGACTTTCCCTGGTGCTTCGAAAACAGCGATGACGAGGTAATCTCAGAATTTCCACCAGTGCCGAAATAGCTGGAAGATGGCATACATATTACTGCGGATAACCTCAAGAAGATTGAGTTGGGGACGGCGAACGACCCACGACCGACATTCGTCAGCGAGATACTATCTGAAGAAAGGGTGGCTGTGTTAAAAGACGTGCTTATGCAGCATAGGGATTGCTTCGCAATGAACTATTCGGAAATGCCAGGGCTAAATCCAGAAATTGCCGTGCACAAATTGGCGATATCCCCGGACGTCAGGCCAGTCAAACAAGCGCCGAGAAGAATGCGGCTCGAGCTTGAGATGAGCATCAATGCCGAAGTCAAGAAGCTGATTGACTCTGGGTTTATTCAAGAAGTTCAATATCCTGACTGGATCCACAACATCATCCCGGTAATGAGGAAAAATGGGACAGTGCGCATATGCGTGGACTTCCGGGATCTCAATAAAGCCTGCCTAAAGGATGATTTCCCAGTGCCAGTCACAGAGCTAATGATAGATAATACGTCCACTCACGAGGTTTTCTCCTTCATGGACGGCTCATCAGGATACAATCAGATAAAGACGCATCCCGAAGACCAGAAGCATACCGCTTTTCGGACCCCTCTGGGAATATTCTGCTACAAGGTGATGCCCTTCGGTCTAAAGAATGCCGGTGCCACCTATCAAAGGGCCATGAAGAAGATCTTCGATGACCTTATACATGAAATCGTCGAATGCTATATCGACAACCTCGTCGTGAAAAGCAAATCATACGAGGAACATCTCGAGTATCAGAAGACTGTATTTCAACGCCTTCGGCAGTACAACTTGAAGATGAACCCCTTCAAATACGCGTTCGGGGTATCCTCAGGCAAGTTCCTAGGGTTCATTGTCCGGCACCGGGGTATCGAGATAGATCCGTCGAAGATCAAAGCGATCATGGAAATGCCACCGCCAAGGACTCTCAAACAATTGCGGTCTCTCCAGGGGAAGCTTGAGTATATCCGGCGATTTATAGCCAATCTTTCAGGAAAGTGCCGCCCTTACAGTCACCTGATGAAGAAGGGAACCCCGTTCGCCTGGGACCAAAAATGCCAAAGCACGCTTAACGAGATCAAGCAATACCTGCAGAACCCGCCAGTGCTGGCTGCTCCGGTCAAGGGAAAGACCCCATTAATTATACAACCGCCCTTGAAGGTTCCTTAGGTGCATTGTGGGCACAGGAGAACGACCAAGGGAAGGAGAGAGCGCTCTACTATCTGAGTCGAGTTCTACTAGGGGCAGAAAGAAACTACTCCCCATTGAAAAACACTTCCTGGCGTTGATCTTTGCGATAACAAAGCTCAGACACTATGCGTTGGCACATGAAGTCCGTCTCATTTCGAAGATGGACCCCCTTAAATATTTAATGTCGAAAGCCATATTGACTGGGAGACTCGCTAAATGGGCCCTGCTCTTAATGGAGTTTTCGATAACTTATCATCCTCTTAAGGCGGTGAAAGGCCAGGCCATCGCCGACTTCCTCGCTGAGCATCCGATACCCGCCGATTCCCCTCTGAACTGTGAGCTGCCAGAAGAACATGCATTTGACGCGATTGACGGTGGGGATACCCGATGGGAACTTTATTTCGATGGAGCATCTTCCATGAAGAAGCGCAAGCACAGTACGCCTATAATCAAATCGGGGGTAGGCCTTATCTTCATAACTCCACAAGGAGGGATAATGCGTTTCGCTTTCTCCTTAACAGAACCGAGGACGAACAACGAGGCGGAATACGAAGCTTTGATAGCAGGCCTAGAGATCGCCATCGACATGGGAATTGAAAACCTCCTCATATACGGAGATTCCCAACTGGTCGTTAGTCAAGTAAACGGTGACTACCAGACATGCAATCCAGAGCTGGTGAAGTGTGGAGAGAGAGTACAGCAACTGCTGACTCAAATCCCTTCCTACACTTTGGAAAACATACCGCGTGCAGAAAACAGCAAAGCGGATGCGTTGGCCAAGCTCGCTAAAGAATTGGTTGACGAGAACCTCGATGACGTCAGGATCGTGGTACAAAGCCGTCGGGTGCTTGCCCCAGCAGGAATATCTCTGGAATCATCCGAGGAAAAGGGAGCAACTGAGCACGCGACCCTGCAAATAAACGACCAAGAGAAGGCTGAAGATTGGAGAGAAGTCTTCATACATTACTTCAAATCCCGTCGAACGCCTGAAGATGCGTTCTTAAGACATCATCTCATGAAACGAGCTCTGTCCTTCGCCTTCGTCAATAATACTCTGTACAAGAGGTCATTTGACTCTCCGTGGTTGAGATGCTTGGGACCTAACGAAGCGAAAAGAGTCGTTCAGGAAGTTCACGATGGACTCTGCGGTTCTCACCAAGCAGGCCCGAAGATGAAGTTGAAAATTAAACGGATGGGCTACTACTGGCCCACGATGATCCAGGACTGCCTCGAGTATGCGAAACAATGACACTCGTGCCAAATCCATGTGGACTTTATCCACCAGCATCCAAATCTATTACATCCAACGGTGGCTAGCTGGCCGTTCGAAATGTGGGGAACTGACATAATCGGCCCCATCGAACCCGCATCATCCAGAGAACATCGTTTCATCCGGGCGACAACTGATTACTTCTCCAAATGGACAGAAGCAATACCGCTGAGGGAGGTGAAGACGGAGAATATTCTCCATTTCTTCAAGAAACACGTCATTTATCGGTTTGGAACTCCGCGACGGATCATTTCCGATAACGGGCCAGCCTACAGAAGCCCCAAGATTAGCCGCTTCGCGCAACAACACAACATAGACTGGAGATATTCCTCAGTTTATAATCCCCGAGCTAACGGTCTAGCTGAGGCTTTCAACAAAACCTTAACAAAGATCGTGAAGAAGACGGTGTCCCGAAACAAAAAGGACTGGCATGAGAGACTGCAAGAAGCTCTCTGGGCATATCGAACTACGCTCAAAACGGCCACGAACACAACACCATATGCGTTGGTATTCGGTACAGAAGCAGTACTCTCCCTCGAGATAAAGTTACCCTCTCTACGAGTGGCGGTCCACTACGAGCTGACGGATGAAAAAAATGCTCACCTTCGGTTTGAGGAGCTTGATGCCCTTGATGAGACCCGGCTCATAGCGCAACAAAATCTGGAGGCTTACAAAGCAAAGATGACGCGCTCATACGAAAGATTGACCAGGCCGAGGACATTCCGCCAAGGCGAACTCGTGCTAGTGGTCAAAAGACCCATGATCCCCAATCGCGCCAAGCGGGGAAAATTCGAACCAAACTATGAAGGCCCGTACATCATAGACAAGGTCTACCAGGGTGGAGCGTACCTACTTATGGATATGCACGGTGAAAGACCTTTCAGGCCAATAAACGGTCGCTTCCTGAAGAAATACTATGCCTGACGAGTCACGGCCTAGGTCAATGATAGATGACGACGACTATGTCCGCTCGCTATCTTCCTAAGTCCAAACTCTATAAGTAGTAGCCGGCTTAACGGACCGAAACGTCCTTAAAATAACGGCGGACTGAAATGTCTTTAAACTAACAACGGACCGAAATGTCCTTAAACTAACGGCGGACCGAAATGTCCTTAAACTAACAACGGACCGAAACGTCCTTAAACTAACAACAGACCGAAATGTCCTTAAACTAACGACGGACCGAAACGTCCTTAAACTAACAACGGACCGAAACGTCCTTAAACTAACAATGGACCGAAACGTTCTTAAATTAACAACGGACCGAAACGTCCTTAAATTAACAATGGACCACTACGTCCTAAAACTAGCTGTTGACCGAGATGTCGATAAACTACGATGGATTGCAGTATCTCAAAGCCGATATTAAAAAAAAATAATAAAAAAAATGTAAAAAAAATAAATAATAAAAAAACGGTATGTCCATAAGCGAAATGGGCACGGATGAAAACCCGAAAGGGTTCCGTGAGTAAAAATAGCAGGGCTACCGGCGAGCGTTTGTGAAAACCCGAAAGGGCGCAACCTCATTAAAGGACACTTGCTGGGTCCTCACGACCTTGTAAGAAACAACCACCCGCGTGAGATCCTTACGACTCACAAAGGAGCAACACACTTAGGAGTCCTCACGATTCCTAAGAAGAAATTACACTTGTGAGATCCTCACGACTCGTAAGGAGAACTTTCTTATGGGACCCTCACGGCTCATAAGATTTGAAAGTCTTAAGTCACAGAGACCTAAACCTGTGCTTAAGCAACCCCCCACAACCTTCAATTTTGGCCCTACAAGTGGCTCAATACTGACCCTTGTATACAATCCACGGGCGCGAATAAACATTTCCCTAACCAAGTCCCATCCGTGACTAGGGATATGTTCGTATGGTGAACAACCCTTGTAAGTCCTCTCGACTTATAAGGAGAAAACCCTTTTGTAAGATCCTTACGACTTACAAGAGTCCATGCACTTAGGAGTCCTCACGATTCCCAAGGAGAAAACACACCTACGAGATCCTCACGACTTGTAGGGAGAAATACCTGTATGAGACCCTTACGGCTCATGAAGTCAAAAGCCTTAGTCGACAGGACCCTTAACCCTGTTTACTAAGCCACCTTTGTTCAACGTCGACAAAGGCAAATGATGATTCGCTCCTGGCAACATCCCAGTTGTAGCGGTGCTGATGCCGAAATCGGTGTCTAAAATCCAAGCTTGCAGCGAAAAGGCTAGCGAGTCACACATGCATATGAAATAGCCGAAATGATGGGGCAACTCGCAATAAAAAGCAGCAAGTAAAAATGTATGCATAAAAAATAGCTGAAATGATTGGGCAACTCGCAATAAAAACCAGCGAGTAAAAGTAAATAAATAGCCGAAATGATTGGGCACCGCGAAAATTAGTCGAAATGATGGGGCAATCGCGACCTTCGCGATATAAAAGCTGAAATGATAGAGCATCGCGGAAAAAGAAATAAAATAAAAATGAAATTCACGCCCTACAGGTGATGTTAAATCTATCCCTGTATACAATCCAGGGGCGCAAACAAAGAAGGGGTCATACTCCTCCCCCAGGTTTCATCATAAGAAGAAGCCAAATCTCGACGGGCCGCGGGTGACCTAGAGATTGTCTCAGCACTCGTCTTGTAATGACGGAAACAACTTCAAGCGAAGCGGAACAGCGGCAACTCCCAGTTCCATGGCTCGGCGATATACAGATCACCAAGAGTCAAATCCCCACCCCGTGAAATGCGGATACAATCAACAAATTCCTGGTTACGTGGAACGTGGATAACGTCACTTTTTGACCCCGTGGAAAACATCCAGAGCGGATCCTGGTCCTCGCGGAGCACGGCAGTGAACCCATGTGAAGCATCCAGAGCGGAACCTAGTCCTCGCCGAACACGGCAGTGAACCCGTGTGAAGCATCTAGTGCAAAATTCCTGGTTACGTGAAACGCGGATAACGTCACTCTTTTACCCCGTGGAAAACGTCCAGAGCGGATCCTGGTCCTCGCAGAGCACGGCAGTGAACCCGTGTGAAGCATCCAGAGCGGAGCCTAGTCCTCGCCAAGCACGGCAGTGAACCCATATGAAGAATCTAGTGCAAAATTCCTGGTCACGTGGAACGCGGATAACGTCACTCTTTGACCCCGTGGAAAACGTCCAGAGCGGATCCTGGTCCTCGCAGAGCACGGCAGTGAACCCGTGTGAAGCATCCAGAGTGGAGCCTAGTCCTCGCAGAACACGGCAGTGAACCCGTGTGAAGTATCTAGTGCAAAATTCCTGGTTACGTAGAACGAGGATAACGTCACTCTTTGACCCCGTGGAAAACGTCCAGAGCGGATCCTGGTCCTCGCAGAACACGGCAGTGAACCCGTGTGAAGCTTCAAGAGCAGAGCCTAGTCCTCGCCGAGCATGGCAGTGAACCCGTGTGAAGCATCTAGTGCAAAATTCCTGGTTACGTGGAACGCGGATAACGTCACTCTTTGACCCCGCGGAAAACGCCCAGAGCGGAGCCTGGTCCTCGCCAAGCACGGCAGTGAACCCGTGTGAAGCATCCAGAGCAAACACCGGACTGTGGAGTCCTTAAAATCCACGGACTATGATGTCCTTAACCTCGACCGTAATGTCTTAAAACTAACAATCAACCATGATGATTCTAGACTGATTTTACCTTGGTTAAAGGGATCATCTCTTCACACCTTTGATATTTGGCGTTGTAATTCCTCAACGTCTTCAAAGAGGTGACGGGTCCCAGTAACCACACATTTCGGGGACTGTGGAGTCCTTAAATCCACGGACTATGAGATCCTTAACCTTGACCGTGATGTCTTAAAACTAACATCGGACTGTGGAGTCCTTAAATCCACGGACTATGAGGTCCTTAACCTTGACCGTGATGTCTTAAAACTAACATCAGACTGTGGAGTCCTTAAATCCACGGACTATGAGGTCCTTAACCTTGACCGTGATGTCTTAAAACTAACATCGGACTGTGGAGTCCTTAAATCCACGGACTATGAGGTCCTTAACCTTGACCGTGATGTCTTAAAACTAACATCGGACTGTGGAGTCCTTAAGTCCACGGACTATGAGGTCCTTAACCTTGACCGTGATGTCTTAAAACTAACATCGGACTGTGGAGTCCTTAAATCCACGGACTATGAGGTCCTTAATCTTGACCGTGATGTCTTAAAACTAGCATCGGACTGTGGAGTCCTTAAATCCATGGACTATAAGGTCCTTAACCTTGACCGTGATGTCTTAAAACTAACATCGGACTGTGGAGTCCTTAAATCCACGGACTATGAGGTCCTTAACCTTGACCGTGATTTCTTAAAACTAACATCGGACTGAGGAGTCCTTAAATCCACGGACTATAAGGTCCTTAACCTTGACCGTGATGTCTTAAAACTAACATCGGACTATGGAGTCCTTAAATCCACGGACTATGAGGTCCTTAACCTTGACCGTGATGTCTTAAAACTAACATCGGACTGTGGAGTCCTTAAATCCACGGACTATGAGGTCCTTAACCTTGACCGTGATGTCTTAAAACTAACATCGGACTGTGGAGTCCTTAAATCCACGGACTATGAGGTCCTTAACCTTGACCGTGATGTCTTAAAACTAACATCGGACTGTGGAGTCCTTAAATCCACGGACTATGAGGTCCTTAACCTTGACTATGACATCTTAAAACTAACATCGGACTGTGGAGTCCTTAAACCCACGGACTATGAGGTCCTTAACTTTGAAAGCGATGTATTTAAACTACGGCACCCTGGAGAACATCCCAAGGCAACCCCTGACCCCGTGAAATACGGATAAGGGCGACCGCACTCAGCACTTGTGGGTCCTCACGACCTGCAAGGAAGAAAACTCTCTTGAGGGATCCTTACGACTCCCAAGGGAAAACCCGCTTAAGAATCCTCATGATTCTTAAGGAGAACTTACACCTACGAGATCCTCTCGACCTGTATGGAGAAAAACTCTTTATGAGACCCTCACGGCTCATAAAGCTCAAAAGTCTTAGGTGACAGATCTTAACCCTGATTCCTAAGCCATCGCTACCCTGCAAGTAGGCCAAAATAAATTGTCCACAGAACTAGTACAATTGAGAGGGACACACCATTGAGAAGAAAAAAATATGTCTTTATTCATAAACCAAAATGGGTACAAAGTACAATTCATGAAAGAACAAAAAGAAAATACTGTCGCTCAGGAGTATGTACAAAAAGAAAGGAAAAGATACAAGTTTTTCAAGCCGACGGGCGATTTAGCAATTTCGCTAGCTCATCCTGCTTTTGCTGTGCCACGGCTTCATGATTCAGGATCGCCAGAAGACGGGCCTCCGCCTGAGCCTGCTGGGCCTGATACGAGGCAAGCCGACCTTCAAGCTGTTTCTCAGTAGCCTTCTAAGCCTCGACCCTTTCACGTGTGAACACGGCAGCTTTATCAAGAGACACCACCTCTTCGATAGACTCTTGAAGCACCCGCCAGAGTTCATACGCTTTATTGGCTTTGGCTGTAAGGTCGTCTTGGAGCTCGTGCAGCGTTTTAGAGGCCAGCTCCTTCTCTGAGAATTTATGGCCGAGCCTCTTCTCGCACGACAATATGTTCTTCACACGTCATTCTATCAGGCCACGTAAACTCGCTTTCGCGACCGCAACCTTTGAAACAGGACATATACTCTCAAGACCGTATGAACAAGGCTCCAGTCGATTGCAAGAGTCGATCTAAAACGCACGCACATCATATGGTATGGGAAGCAACAAAAATTCTCGATGTACATCCTATCAAGCGTGCATTCATAACTATATGAATATCCGAAAAGAAATAATATCCGAAGCTCTGATGTGCATGCAACATAGTAATAGTGTTCGCAATTAAAGAAAGCTCTCATGGGAAGAACACAAAGTTCATTTATGCAAGCAAAAATATACATACGGATACCCAGCACACATGAAAGTTCAACATAAAGCATGCGAAAACTAATTTGAATATACTACACTAGCAGGAAAAGGTCGCCGGACAAAGGATCGGTAGCGCAAGGGTTGACAAAACAAAGAACAAATTCTCCATCTCTTTCTCCGCTCTCTCCAACACGTCAAAGCGACGGTTCTCGCGATGAGTCGCTCCCCATCGATTGGCGCCATGTTCGTCCGCAAAAGCAGACATAACAGCCCGACGAGCTCTTATTTCGCTTAAAAGGTGAGCTGAGCGATCTTTCAAAGCTTGAGTAATTAGGCACGCTTCATAAAAGCCCTCGAGCTTTTCTTCATCCGCGTCAAGCATCGCCAGGGTCATCTCCGCCGGATGAGGAGGGATGTCGGCAAGCACGGCAGCAAGAATCATCTAGAGCCAGAAGGAGCCCATTGGGAGGGGAGACCCCCTGCGGATCGAGAGTTCATATGCCGCTGAGTCGCATTCGTCGTCAGTAAGGGGGGGATCCACCAATCGTGCGGCAAAGCGGGGGATCATCTTCTCGATAGGAACTTCCCATGGCTGTCGACGAGCATGAGGGCGATTGCAGGCCATGGCGCTCAATTGTCCCTCAGGACTAATCACACCAAAATGAGAATAAATTTCTCTGTAAAGAGAAAAGAAGGCCATGGCCCCAGGATATAAAGAGGGGCATTAAATGCTGCCCACGGAAAATCATGCATGGTGAAGCTATTTCAAAGGCCCAAAAAGTGGAAGGCGTTGGAAATCAAGGAGATGGAACTATTTCCATGGTTCCTTTTCTGCATCTAATGCTGTGCACAAAAAAATATGGCATGAAAAATTAAACAGCCCAATCAAAAGGACCCCGCGTGCGGAGCACGTGAGCACCAAACTTGACGAGTACTAAAAAATGGAATAGTGCCCTGCACGTTAAAAACATCAACAACAGCAACAACAAAATGACAAAATCCCACAAAAGGGCATACAAAATCCCACAAAAGGGCATGCAAACACAGAAGGGCGCGATAAAACTTACCATTCATACTTTAAAAAGTTCATACAAAATAAAAAAGGGGGAAAAACAATTAGAACGGCAAGACCCCGGACGCTGGGCACGGATTGAGAAACTCAAACTTGACTTTGTCCAAGATCCTCCAAGCATTTCGAACCATCCGAGTATGTTTTCTCTCGCGGTCACAAGCGTCGGGGTCCTCACGAATGTCTTCTACCCTCCGATAGGCAGCAAGTATGGCCGATTTCTGAAAAGCCTGGTGCAAGAGATCAATGAGGTTGTCGCGCCTTCTCTTCGAGATTAGGCTCATCAGATACACCGAATGTATCTTATCCTTGGCAGCGTCCAATGCCCTGAGGGGTACACCAGTGCAGAAGAGAGGAAGCGCCTCCCAAATCGCCAGCACGATGAGTCTCAGAAGAGAAGAGCGACGGGGGAGTAGCCGATGGTTGTACTCGTCAAAGCGGCTCATGATCTCAGCACATTGAGCGTTGGTGAACTCCTGGTTCTGGCTGCGGCCCAGCGCACAAATATTCCCGTAAGAAATGATTTCGTCAAGATCATACAAATGGGCAACCATGACGCCTGAAATAATGATCATGAAAAATTCATTACAAACTTTTTCCTCTCGGGTGAGAAAGAGACAACCTAGGGCAAGAAAACCCTAAGAAGCCTCCATAGGAAGAACTTAGCTCTTCGTAGGAATTAAATTCCTTTTGAAAAGGGGAATTGAATTCCCAGAAACATTTTCTTTAGATGGAATTAAATTCCATGGAATTGAACCGGCACCATCATCTCCCTAAAGGTTAAAGAGACCCTAAGAGATCTACAGTCTGGAAATTAGAAGGGTTCCTGTTCTTGTGGAAGAACTTAAAAAAAAAAAGAAATGTGAGTTCTTGTTAAAGGGTGAAACCTTTGATCTAGAGAATGTTATGCATGAAAAGTTCTTCGTTCGCTCAAGGTGATTACCTGAGGTAAAGGAATCGATCAACAGAGTTAAACTCTGAAAAAAATTTGAGGCAGAGAACTAAGCTCTGGAAACGAGAATTAAATTCTCAAAATGAAAAGTTACAAGGAAGAAGATAAGCAAAAGTGGAGGCGCTTCTGAAGTGACCCCTATATTTATAGGATGTGATGGAGACGATTCATCTCCCTGATTCCCTAGATGGATCCAACGGTCACAAAAGAGACAGCGTTGCACTCACGTGCAGACACGTGAGAACAACGCTGTGGGGGCATTTGTTCCCTGATTAAAAATCAGGAAAGGACTCAGAAGAGGCATCACCTTCTCACACGTGACCAATGGTCACGTGTTGGTACGTGATGTTAAAGCAGCAGCACAAAGCTTATTCAAGAAAAAGCTCCAGAAAAGGCATCACGTGCTTACACGTGACCAGTGGTCACGTGTTGGCACATGACGGCTGAGCAGCAGCTAGAGAACAGTGCGCAGAAGAAGAGAAGCCCATTCCAGGGGTCACGTGCCTACACGTGACCAGGGGTCACGTAGCCACACGTGACCGGCTTTAAAAGCCTTGTTCTTTAACAGAATTAAATTCTGAGAAGAGATCATTCAAATCTTTCCAAAATAGAGAAGGATTATTTGGAACCGTTGGATTAAAAATCTAAAGGTGATTAAATATCACCAATTTATGGAAAAATCTTGAGCTTCGAAAGATTTCCACCCCCCTAAATCTAACCGAGATAACAAAGGGATATCTTTGGATTTAAAATCCAATGGTGAATAAAATTCACTTAACAATCTAAAGGCCCGGATTAATGATAAATATAAATCAAATCTCTCAACATACAAATCAAATCTCTCAATGAGAGATTTACTAAGCAGATTGATTCTCTTCCTTCTCCTATAAATAGGAGCCAAGAAAATAGGAGAGGGACCTTTTTTCTGAAACCTTGAGAACTTTGGATCTTTTTCTTTTGATATATATAGAGAGAGGGAGATACAGCCTTTGATTCTCTGCAAAAGGAAAACCTTAGGTAATAAAAGAAAAGAATAGGGAGGCTTAAAATGAGAATTTAATTCTCAAAAGAGTTTAACTCTTATATTAAAGAAAATAACTTAGTTCTTTCTCTGGTGGAGGATCTGTAAAGTGCACATCTCCCCATGAATTGAGAATTTAATTCTCATTGGGTTGAGATCATGCCATGCAGATCTAAAACACAGAGGAGGAACTGAGTTCAGAGAATTTAATTCTTACAAAATGATAGGAATTCAATTCCTTTGAGATAAAGTTAGGGTTTAACCCTATGTTATAGGAATTTAATTCCTTCAAAATGAACAGAACTAGGGTTTAACCCTAATTGAGAATATAATTCTCTCAAACTCACAGGAATTTAATTCCCTTAAGAAAAGAAATTAGGGTTTAACCTTATTTAAGAATATAATTCTTCAGAAGAAAACAGGAATTTAATTCCTCTAAAGTTTATTGTTAGGGTTTAACCCTATGAAGAAATTATGTCTTAAAAGACGAACAAATCTTTAAAACATGCAGAGTCACGTGCTACCATATGACCCCTGCAAAGACCCGCAGAAAAGAACTCTGAAGTAAACGCCTCACGTGTTACCACGTGACTCCTGCGAAGATCTATAAAAGAGAACTTTGAGGCAACGCCCCACGTGCTCCACGTGACCCCTGAAGCACATAAAGAAAAAGCAAAATAAACAGAGACTCTGGGACGCCCTCACGTGTCACCACGTGACCCCCTAATGAGTATTCTAATAAACCAGAGCATGAGCCCCCATCACGTGCCCGCACGTGATGGCTTTCAGAACTAAAAGTGTTAAAAACTTATCTGTAGAACAAAATAAAGAGAAGAAGGGCGCTCTCACGTGCTACCACGTGACCCCTCTTGCCTTAGTGTTCAACACTAAATTGAAACTTCTGTATCCAGTGTTTAACACTAATTTGAAAACTCTTTTTCCAGTGTTCAACACTGATTATCTTTTAGTGTTTAAAACTAACTTGTCAATCTTTTCCCAGTGTTCAACAATGTTGGTCTCTAGTGTTTAACATTAGCTTTAGCCCAATTGGCTAAGTTTCCAGAGGCAAAGCTTCTCCTTTAATGAATCAACAGAGGGCCAATATCCCAAATATGATTGGACTTAGCCCAAGCTGGCCATAAGTCCTCAATTCAAATTCAACTGGGCCAATGGGCTCATAATATAATAATTGATCTTAGTATCCAAATTGGACTACAGATCACTTAATCTACCTCGGTTTAAGGGTACATCTCTTCACTCCTTTGATACTCGGCGTTGTAATTCCTCAACGTCTTCAAAGAGTTGACGGGTCCCGATGACCACACATTGATACGGACTGTGGGGTCCTTAAACTCATGGACTATGAGGTCCTTAACCTTTACCGTAATGTCTTAAAACTAACATCGGACTGTGGAGTCCTTTAATCCACGGACTACGAGGTCCTTAACCTTGACCGGAATGTCTTAAAACTAACAACGGACTATGACGTCCATAACCTTGACCGTGATGTCTTAAAACTAACATCGGACTGTGGAGTTCTTAAATCCACAAACTACAACGTCCTTAACCTTGACCGCAACGTCTTAAAACTAACGTTGGACCGCAATGTCCTTAAGCTACTTATTGACCACAGTGTCACTAACCTAAACAACAGGGCTCCCCTAATTGCTCTCTTGTTGGATCTAAACGATCCCGTTAAGTTGATCTTATTCTAAAACCAGACTAACGTATCCTTAACAAACGTTTAAGTCGATCTTAGTCTCAATCGAGGCTAACGTATCCTTAAACCCAAACCCGCAAACCCAAATCTAAAATAATACGGATTTGGACTAGTCCACGCCCTACGGGCGACGACATAACTCAGTCTCCGTATACAATCCACGGGCAGCCAAACACAAATCAAATACATACGACACGAAGTGACCATCTAGAGAAGGAGAAAGTTGTTACCGCAATGCGGTAGCGTAATTAACTGCAGGGGCTTGTGCCTGCAGGGAAGAGCGTCCCCACAATCAAAAACCCCTCAAGCGAGGGGGAATCTGACGAAATCTGCTACATCGGACGCATCCGTTTAAACCTTCGATACATGGTGCCATAAATCAACTTGGCATCTTCGGAGAGGTAGACGGATAGCACCAATTAGCATCTGCCCCGAATTTCAGGCAAGACGTCCGTCGCGCCGCCATTCGGAGGGGAACACTCATAACCACTAATTTCTTCATAAGAAAATGCTTTTCTAAAAACGTGGCATGCGAAAAATAAAACACCTTTTGTTCCTCGGTGTGGTAGATTATATTCCCTTGCGAATGCTTGGGATATCCAACAAACTTCCACAGAACTGACCTTGCCTCGAGCTTGTCCGGATTTTGCTTTTGACATAGGCCGGACAACCCCAAATCTTAACTTTAAGAGATGGGCTCTTCCCATACCATATCACATATGGAGTGGCAGGCACCTGATTTGATTGGAACCCTATTCAATAGGTATGCAGCTTCATAAGTGCAAAACTCCCAAAAGAAAATAGGCAACTCAGTAGTACTCATCATAGAGCACATCATATCACATAGGGTGCGATTGCTCCGCCCCGATACACCGACAAGCTGTGGTGTATATGGAGGAGTAATGCTGAGAGAGAATCTCATTCTCCTTTAGAATAGTCCAGAAATTTCGTGCTCAAGTATTCTCCTCCCTGATCTCATCATAGGACATAATACTTTTACATGTTTTGGTTCTCTACTTCTGACTTATATTTATTGAATTTCTCAAAAGCTTCAGACTTGTGTTTCAACAGGAACATATGTCTGAATCTTAAAAGATAATCATTGAATGTAATGAAGTACAAATAATCGGTCCTGGCATGTATAGACTGGGGACCTTACATTCATCATCATGTATCAATCCCAAGAGTTCACTAACACTTTCTCTGTTTCTAATAAACGGAGCTGTGGTCATTTTATCTTTGTGACATGACTGGCAAGTTTCACAAGATGTAAATTCAAATTAATTTAAATATGCATCTAAATGTAACTTAGCTAGTTGGGTCACATTGATATGACCTAGTCTACAATACCTAAAGAAGGATTCTTTCATTTCTGAACTCTTCCCCTTGTGTGTGTTCTATACGTTAAGAACAGTAGTTTGATTTAGAACGTATATGCTTTTAGATAACGTTCCTGAACCGATGAACTCTTGATATAGGAAATGTTCAAAATATTATCCAACAATACAAAATTATATCCTTCTTTACTAATAAAGAGACTGATATGATGTTGTATATCAGGTTCGGTATCTAATATCATTCCTTAAGAATCAATGTATTTGGCAATACAGGGTGATAACTGCCAACTCACTTGGCTTGCAACAATTGCACCATTTCCAACTCTTGAAACTTATCACCCGTTCTCAGTTCTCTACCTATCTGTATCCCATGTAACAAATTAAATTTGCGGGATCCTGATCCGGTATCTCATACCTAGGATGTAAAGGATACTGAGAAACAGTTCTCGGTAATGAACATACCCGAAGAAGATACATCAGCATGCACTTTCTTCATTTGGGCGGCACGGGAATTCGGGTAATCCCTTATTTCCTGCTCGGTTTTATAATAATTATAAGTTGGAGCGGGACCAATGTTCCCTAGCGCAGTATAATAAGCGGGTTCGGTTAATACATCCGTATTATTTTCTTGATTAAGGCGTGACATGGTCGCTACCTGGAGAGAGAGAGAGAAGAAAACACTCAGTGTAAGCTCTTGCAAGATTAGTTTGGTTATTAATATATCTAATCAGGATGTCTTCCACTGTTTTAGTCAAATCTTCCTTCAAACCCTAAAAGGTAAGACTAGCGGGGATTAATTACACTCTACAAGTTCACCAATCTTTCAGCCAGGCCAGTGTCGGTACTTTGAGGGAGGTTCCCCGTGGTTTCGCACGGACCTAATTAAAATTAACCTCGTTTTCCTAGAGGCGTAACCCCGTTAACACCTTTCTAGACACCTACTCGATCGGTTAATTGTAATGTGTAAAACTCTCCCAAGAGTAACTCTTACTCGCAGAGAGTATCGGGATCCAACTATCTCATAGAAGGTATGCAATCTCATTGCAAATTTCAACACGTAAAATTCCCGATAATATTTTGCTCCTAGTACTTATGACCTTAACTATGGTCAACATATCATAAGCACTAGTCAAGTTCTTCCCATCATTTCTGTAAGTCCATGTCGCGCACCCCGCGGGATCGCGGGAAGGCGGAATAGGTGAAAAACAATTTTCAAAAGATCACGGCACGGACTTGGACTCCAGGATCGGTGCTAAAACCCTAACTAGAAAATTAAAAGCGAGGTTATCTTAAAGTACAGAAGTTTATACCTCACGATTCCGGTCCTTCGGGTCTTCATTCCTCTCTGTCCTTCTTCTGGTTGTTGACTCCGTGGATCGTTTGGATCGTCGCTCCCTCATCGGACTCCTCAAATCCATGATGATCCACCCGAGGAGATGTGCATCGAACTCCTACCTCAACGGAGGCAACTAGGGCATCATGGTCGCTACCCATGATGTCGTAGAGGATGTAGAGATGTGTAGATGGATTGTAATGTCTATGCTTATCCTAGATCACTCAACACATGAGTTCACTAGAGCTTTGAGGAAGAAGGTGACCTTGGAGAAAAAGCTTGTGAGGAAAGAGAATGAGAATGAAGATAGCTCTCATATCTTTTTGCAACCTGAACCATATTGATAATTCCATTGATAAATCAATATCAATTATCACATATATGGTTCAAGTAACAAAAAATGAGTCATGGGCTAAAAAGTCACCATGTGTCATGTGAAGCTATGTCCATCATCATGCAATTTCCACCTCATTCTCCAATGTCATAATGCATTTTCATTTAAACCAAAATGATTAATAACAATATGACTTGTCACCTTCTAGAAGCATCTTTGACCAATTTACAAAAATGCCCATCATCTGTACATACGTACCTGTATCCGTATTCCAAAAAATGCGGATGCAAAAAGACGAAAACAATCCATCTGTACAATACTAGGATCCAGCTTAAACCAAGGTATATTGTCCGCCCGAATCATCATGCGCGCATGAGTACACGCACGTGATCGAACACTTTCGTAAAACCATACGACCTCTACATCTTTTGTCTGATGCAGGGAAACCCTTTGTGTAGGACTCTAAAGACTCTACATTACGCTGGCAGTGGGTTTAACCATAGGTCGTAAGCGGCACTAGCTGTACGTAACGACCTCCAGGTATATGTCGATGAGAAGGCCGATGAGAATAACTCATCCGAACTCCAACTGAGCCTATCTGTGACAATCTCCGTACAGTCCGGTCTGTTCGTCTATGAGTATCGCATGTCGGGCCTAGGGGGCGGTAAACGTCAGACCCCTAATAGCGGTACAAGTCGTGCCAGAGTGTAGCCCAGAACACCCTAAGAAACTACTGGAAATACTACCAGTAAATCTCGCTTGCCCTGGCCAGGGACTTTGTGTAATGGCTCTACAACACAGCGCGACATCAACCCCCAATACCGGGAGAGAAGAATCTTATCTAACCGCCACTGCCTCCAAGTGCTTCGGGACTGCACCCAACTACTTCATGTTTACAGGACTCCTTTGAGCCATGGTAGGGTAGTAATCAAAGTACAGTGGGAACACACTCGAGGCGAAGTGGCAGTGTCAAGTTGACGGACTAAGCTGTACTCATGTCACCTGGGAACTGCTACCTGACGATAGGTATATTACCAACCAGCAGTTCCCAACGAGTCCTGTCCGGTGTACTAATAATCTAATGAGCACCTGCATACTATCTCCAGTACGACGTACTAATGGTTGTGGGACAGACCATCTCTCCAGCTGGGATGAGAAGCATACACATTAGTCTACTCTGGAGTATCGATGCCCTGTCTCGATAATCCTACGACTAGAGACCTGTATAAGGATGTGCTTACAGACTACCCAGCCCCCACAAGTGTGACTGCAATCACAACGCTGGTAATCAAGCAATGATCCCAAGGGCTCTACTAATATGTATAAGCGATATGTTAAAAGAAACACATGCACATATTGAAGTAGAAAGAAACCAGGTAGCATACTACCATTTTGAGCTTGATTGTCAATACAACTGTGAATATCCCAAGCTTCCATTAAGTAATATACAAACCGGTATGATACAATAATGGCCTCTAGGGCATATACACTAACATTCTCCCACTTACAATAAGGCCATATACTGGCATATTGCAGACCGAAGGTCTCGAATAACCTCTCGAACACTGTCTGAGAGATGGTCTTGGTGAGTGGATCTGCAGTGTTTTTCTTCGTATCTACTCTCCTTACCTCGATCTCCTGGAAAAAAAGCTATCTCCTTGATCAGGTGTTACCGCCTTAAGATGTGTCTGGATCACTGATGGGACTTGGGTTCTTCCCCTAAAGCTATAGCGCCGATTGTTGTCTTAATACAAAAGTATAGGAGCAACAATGGAAAGAACCACCTGAAGTTCAATTAAGACCTTCCTTATCCAGACTGTCTCTTTTGCGGTGTCTCAAGCAGCGATTCTACTCCGCTTCCATTGTCAAGTCAGCAACGGTGTTCTACTTGGAGCTCTTCCAACAGACCGTCCCTCTACTGAGGATAAAGCTATAACTCGATATGGATTTGGAGTTATTCTTATCACTCTGGAAGCTGGAGTCAGCAAAGGCCTCGATTTGGAGGTCCAAACTGCTGTACACCATGAACATCTCCTTAGTCCTTTTCAGGCACATGAGAATGTTCAATACTGCTTCCCAGTACTTCTCCCCTGGGTTTGACTGATACTGGCTTACCATGCTTTCGCCGTGTAAGCAACATCTGGTCTGGTATACAACATCGCATATGTTATAGAGCCTACCGCAGTAGCATAGGGTATAATCGATATGCGAGCCCTTTCCAAATCAGTCTTGGTAGACATCTCTTTGGAGAAGGTGATTCTGTAATAAGCCGGTAGATTACCGTGCTTAGAATCTTCCATACTAAAATATTTTTAGTATGGCGTTGGTGTACCTTGACATTGAAAAGTCCCACTATCCACTCTGATCGATTACGATAGATCTGGATCCTCAGAATGTAGTTGGTATCACCCAGGTTTCTCATGGAGAACTTCTGTGACAAGAATCCTTTTGACTGATAGTAGTATAGGAATGTCATATCCTATTAAGAGAATGTCATCCTCATTATTGACGAGGAATCCCTCAGTTCTCCCTACAATCTTACTATAGATGTATGGTTTATCCGGATTTTTGATAAAGTCGAATTCTTTGACTTTCTCATTAAAAACAGATGTTCCAACTCCGTGATGCCTGCTTTAGTGCATAGACTTAAGCATCTTGCACACATAACTGCTGCTCCCACTCTGATTGAATACCCTATGGCTGAACCCTATAGATGCACTCTTCCAAATACTGAAAAGCCATCTATACGTTCATCTGCCAGAACTTACAATCATGGAAGACAATAATGTCAAGAAGGATTCGAATGATTTGAGCATAGCCACTGAAGAAAAAGGTTTCATCATAGTCCAAACCAGGTCTTTGATGGAAAAAACCCTTTACAACAAGTCTAGCCTTATAGGTTTTAACCTGTCCATTTAAACTAATCTTCTTTTTGAAGATCCATTTGCAGCCAATGGGTTTTACCATTTCTGGAGCAATGTCCAAAGTCCAAATTTTGTTGGTGTATATGGACTCCATTTTGGTCCATTTTGCATCTAGCCATTTTACCGAGTCACCGCTCTGAATGGCTTGCTGGAAGCTAGTAGGTTCATCATTTTTAATGATGCAATCCTCTCTATCCCCGTCTATGAGAAAACCTCAGTTTCTCTCAGGCGGATGAGACTGCCTACTACTTCCTCAGAGTGGTGTAAGTATGTCCGGTTCTTTTGAATCTTCTGGTTCCAACTCACTTTCAGTAATGGTTTATGGTTCTGGAATTTCTTCCGGTTCTATTGCGCTCCCACTATTTCCTTTAAAAAGAATAATTTTCCAAAAAGTGGGCATTTTGAGAAACATCAATCTTTTGTTCCTCCGCGAAAATAGAAAAAATACCCCCTGGAGTCCTTTGGGTATCCCACAAACTTAAACAGTACTGAGTGTGCCTTGAACTTGTCCATTTGCTGCTTCTTTACAAAACCTGGACATCCCCATGTGTTAAGATACTTAAGACAATGTTTCTTCCCACTCCACATCTGATATGGTGTGGTAGGCACAGTCTTGGTTGGAACCTTGTTCAAAAGATATGCAGGTGTTTCTAGTGCATAACCTAAGAAAGATCGCGGTAACTCAGCCTTACTCAGCATGGAACGAACCATATCTAATATGGTTCAATTCCGCCTTTCCGATACACCATTGTGTTGTGATGTGTATGGAGGAGTAAGCTGAGAGAGAATTCCATTCTCTTTTAAGTAGCCCAGAAACTCGGCACTCAAGTATTCACCACCTCGATTAGATCTCAGTGTCTTGATACTTTTTCCTGTTTGTTTTTCCACTTCATTCTTGTATTCGTGGGATTTCTCAAAGGCCTCGGATTTATGCTTCATCAGGAAGACATGTCCATACCTAGAGAAATCATCCGTAAAAGTAATGAAGTATGAATAACCACTTCGCGCATGTGTAGACATTGGACCACACACGTCACTGTGTATGAGTCCCAAGAGCTCGCTCGCTCTTACTCCGTGTCCAGTGAACGGAGTCTTTGTCATCTTTCCCATGATACAAGATTCACAAGTAGCATAAGACTGATATTCGAACGGATTCAAATATCCCTCTTTATGTAATTTCGTCAACCGTGTCTCATTGATGTGACCCAGTTTACAATGCCATAAGAAAGCCTGATTTGTTTCCGGAGACTTTCTTTTAAGTGTGTCTGGACACTGAAAACCTGAGCTTGATTTAATACGTATATTCCATTTTCTAATGTACCTGACCCAATCAGAACTTGATTTAGGTGGATGTGTACTACATCGCTTACAAAAGTAAAAGCATATCCTTCCTTAGAAAGTAAGGATACATATATGATATTACAAGCTAGACTAGGTACATACAAACAGTTACGTAGAATCAATATCTGCCCACTTGTCAATCCAATGTGATATTCCCCTACAGATTCAGCGTCCACGCTCATTCCGTTAGCTACCCTGAGAGTCATATCACCTAATCTGATAACTCTACGGTTTCTCAAAGCCTGTAATTAATTACAGATGTAAGATCCTGATCCGGTATATAGTACCCAGGAAGTAGAGTTAATTGACATACAGTTTTCTACTACAAACACACCTGAAGCCGAAGCCACAACATGCTTCGAATCCTGGCTACTGGCTTTCAAAGCCTGCAATCCTTCTGCCAATGTCCTTTCCCGTAACAATAGGAACGTCCCTCCTTCCCTACATCTAGTCCTAAAACTTTTGCCCTTCCCTTTCCTTCTACTTCCCTTATTTCTTTCAGGGTGTAAGTAGAGGGCAGAGACTGTAGAATTAAGTCAGTATTTGACCCGTTCTTCAACCTGGTCTTCAAGTCCGTGAGCTTATCAAAATAGCTAGTCTCTATAAGGACGTTGTCCCCTACAGATAACTCGACAGCCAATCTCGCTTGAAGCAATCCGTTCAAGGTCTCATATCTTGCGATACGAGATTGCTCTCCATATTAATCTTTGTTATGGAGGAAGACAGAAACTAAGTCCATCTTCTCTTGCTGCCTCTGGTATGTACCATCAACTGAGTCCAACATGAGGCACTTGGCATTCACACAGTCTTTTTCCGATGTCTTACGGATATCATTATCCGTGAAGATGGAAACTGGTCCTGAGATGGCAGGGGTTGGATTAGTGAAGAGGTGTCCCAGTTTGTCATGGGTAATGGACATCTGGACAGACCTTTGCCAGTTTTATAGTAAAACTCAGTCATGTTATTATCTAACTGTAACCTAATCTGGTCACCTGGTTGCTGCAATTAGGAGAGAGAGAAGAATACACTCAGCATGATGCTCTTGCAAGTTTAGATTGGTTTTTAATTTATCTAAACAGGATGGCTCCCACTGTTTCTCGAATCCTTTCTCAAACCATAAAAGAAGAATTAGTCAGGATTAATCTCACCGTACAATTCTTGCTTAACCGTTCAGCCAGGCTAGCATCGGTATTTTGAGGGAGGTTTTACGACGCTTTCGTGAAGTTCCTTAATTAAATAACCTCTTTTCCCTGGAGGCATAGCCCCGCTAACACTGTTCTAGACACCTACTTGGTTTATAGCATTGATCGTTAAGTGAAGAGTTTCCCAAGGAGTAGCGGATAGTCACAGTAGGATCGGGATCCAAATATCATTGTGTGATAAAGATGAAGGAATCCTACCAAAATTATCACACTCCAAATGGTATGCAGTACTAGAAAGTTTCAGTCTATTTAGAAACTCCCGATGTGGATTTCTGCCCCATGCTCTTATGACCTTGACTTTGGCCAACAAATCATAAGTCACATGTCAAGTTCTACCCGTCATTCTCCAGGTTAATTTGAACCCACCCGTACCTACCCTTGACTTTGGCCAACAAAGCAGTACGACTGTCCCAAACCAACGCATCAATCTATGCTACATATGAACACCCAACAGCTGCCAATCACTATGCCTTGATGAAGGTCAACAAACACAGCTTGAATACTATTGAATATACATATGAAATGACGGAGGGCTACGAATGGTTTTGGCGAAACCGTGAACGTAGTGAACTTGATATAATCAAAGGAACCTTGATAGCTTTTAAAAGGAGTGGTTTAAGCTCCGCGATTTTAAAAGTTTTGCTGTTTTGAAAAACCGAGTGGTTTTGAAATTGTTCCAACGATTTAACTTTGGTTTATTTGCTTTGCATTAATCTAATGTAGCCCAACAAATTAATCCTACCATTGCAGAAAACAACGAAAATATGACGTACGCTTATGCCATCCGCATTCGCCACTGGGCCCCGTCATCACCCGTTAGGTTACTTAACTAACGATAGAGCGGGGCTGGACTAGCGCGGATGCAAAACATAAGCAACGCCTACTAGATATCATATATAGATATAAAAATTCGTCAGATGCATTGATAATCATTCCAGTCGCAGATAAAAATTTCAGATATGCTAGGAATGCCGCATTTCATTTAAGCTGCAACGAAAGACGGATCCTACGGTCACGATGAATAGCCAAACCCCACCCCAGACCCCTACGGGTACGGCAAACTACCCGCCAAATTTCAGAAGTGAAGCAGCCTCCCTCAACAAAGTGAGTAGGCCACTCGGCACTTCAAAGAACCCGGTAGTTTGTGTACCCCACCTTGGGTCTATCCTAGGAGCAGAAAACAGTAAAAAGAAAATAATACAACGGTGGCTACAACCTCAACCCGGATCTGCCCCGCAAAATAATATTACATCAATTTTACAATTTACATGAATGAAAGATAAAAAAGCGTTCATCTCACATTCCCGGCTATTCATCATCGACAATCAGAAAATGTTTATATACACAAACCAACAAATATGTGCAACTTCAAACTAACAGACATATACCAATTAGATGAAGTTTAAAACACATATATACATTACAGAAGAACCGGTTAGCCAAGTACAATTAGAATTTCGATCGAAAAACATTTTTCGTAACCACCCGAAATGCAAACCAGCATTCAGAAACATACTGGGTAGAAACCAAATATTCCAGAGAACTAAACACCCAAAGAAAGAAATAACTGAAGAAGAATGGCCTGAATCGGCCACGACTCGGCCGCGACTCCGCGGTCGTCTTGGCGATTCAGGGGACCATTTTTCTTCAGTCATCTTAGAAAACCCTGTACGTATTTTTAGTACACCTGAAATAATTTTTATAGCACTTTTAAAAATCGACAGAATGTAGGGTTTTCGGTGTTTTTGTTTTCCAATTTTTCCGACGATCGAAGTTCTAAAGCTTGCTAACGAACTAGTTTGGGTTTAGTAGGCTCTGATACTACTGTAAGTCCAAGTCGCGCACCCCGTGGTATCGCGGGGAGGCGGAATAGGTGAAAAACAATTTTCAAAAGATCGCGGCACGGACTTGGACTCCAGGATCGGTGCTAAAACCCTAACTAGCAAATTAAAAGTGAGGTTATCTTAAAGTACAGAAGTTTATACCTCATGATTCCGGTCCTTCGGGTCTTCCTTCCTCTCAGTCCTTCTTCTGGTTGTTGACTCCGTGGATCGTTTGAATCGCCGCTCCCTCATCGGACTCCTCAAATCCATGATGATCCATCCGAGGAGATGTGCATCGAACTCCTACCTCAACGGAGGAAACTAGGGCATCATGGTCGCTACCCATGACGTCGTAGAGGATGTAAAGATGTGTAGATGGATTGTAATGTCTATGTTTATCCTAGATCACTCAACACATGAGTTCACTAGAACTTTAAGGAAGAAGGTGACCTTGGAGAAAAAGCTAGTGAGGAATGAGAATGAAGATAGCTCTCATATCTTTTTGCAACCTGAACCATATTGATAATTCCATTGATAAATCAATATCAATTATCACATATATGGTTCAAGTAACAAAAAATGAGTCATGGGCTAAAAAGTCACCATGTGTCATGTGAAGTTATGTCCATCTTCATGCAATTTCCACCTCATTCTTCTATGTCATAATGCATTTTCATTTAAACCAAAATGAATAATAACAATATGACATGTCACCTTCTAGAAGCATCTTTGACCAATTTACAAAAATGCCCCTCATCCGTACATATGTACCTGTATCTGTATTCCGAAATATGCGGATGCAAAAAGACGAAAACAATCCATCAGTACATTACTAGGATCCGGCTTAAACCAAAGCCTGCTAGTATTGTCCGCCCGAATCATCATGCGCACATGAGTTCACGCACGTGATTGAACCCTGTCCTAAAACCATACGAGCTCTACATCTTTTTTCTGATGCAGAGAAACCCTCTGTGTGGGACTCTAAAGACTCGACTTTACGCTGGCAGTGGGTTTAACCACAGGTCGTAAGCGGCACTAGCTGTACGTAACGACCCCCAGGTATATGTCGATGAGAAGGCTGATGAGAATAATTCATCCGAACTCCAACTGAGCCTATCTGTGACAATCTCCGTACAGTCCGGTCTGTTTGTCTATGAGTATCGCATGTCGGGCCTAGGGGGCGGTAAACGTCAGTCCCCTAATAGCGGTACAAGTCGTGCCGGAGTGTAGCCCAGAACACCCTGAGAAACTACTGGAAATGCTACCAGTAAATCTCGCTTGCCCTGGCCGGGGACTTTGTGTAATGGCTCTCCAACACAGCGCGACATCAACCCCCAATACCGGGAGAGACGAATCCTATCTAACAGCCACTGCCTCCAAGCGCTTCGGGATTGCACCCAACTACTACCTGTTTGCACGACTCCTTTGAGCCGTGGTAGGGCAGTATTCAAAGTACAGTAGGAACACACTCGAGGAGAAGTGGAAGTGTCAAGTCGACGGACTAAGCTGTACTCATGTCACCTGGGAACTGCTACCTGACGATAGGTATATTACCAACCAGTAGTTCCCAACGAGTCCTGTCCGGTGTACTCCTAACCTAATGAGCACCTGCATACTATCTCCAGTACGACGTACTAATGGCTGTGGGACAGACCATCTCCCCTGCTGGGATGAGAAGCGTACACACCAGTCTACTCTGGAGTATCGATGCCCTGTCTCGATAATCCTACGACTAGGGAACTGTATAAGTATGTGCTTACAGACTACCCAGTCCCTACTAGTGTGACTGCCATCATAACACTGGTAATCAAGCAATGATCCTAAGGGCTCTACTAATATGTATAAGCGATATGTTAAAAGAAACACATGCACATATTGAAGTAGAAACAAACCAGGTAGCATACTACCATTTTGAGCAAGATTTTCAATACAACTGTGAATATCCCAAGCTTCCATTAAGTAATATACAAACCAGTATGATACAACAATAGCCTCTAGGGCATATACACTAACAATTTCATGATTAATTAGACCCACCCACATGACCCTCAACTATGGTCGACATAGTCACATGACTGTCCTAATTAATCGCATTATATGCAGTGTAGGAAGACATCACTTAGCTACCGTACACTACGCCTCAACTATAGTCGACATACGTAGCTCGAATACTAAGTACTCTACTTCCTAAAATGACGGAGGGCTACGACAGGTTTTTAAGAAAACCTTTTGCGTAATGAACTTGATATCATTGTAGAATCGAGTGATTTTTGAAAAGGAGTGTTTTTTAGGCTTTTATTAGTTTTGCAAAAGAGGTCACTCCCGGTGAAGGGATCTCGGCTCTTTCCTTATCGAATAAAGTGCTGGATATTCTACAAGGAATACCGCTGTGCAAAACAAGAACTATAAAAAGCAATCAAAAGACAAACCGAATTTGTAGCATCTGCTAGTTTTGCTAAAGAGATCACTCCCGGTGAAGGGATCTTGGCTCTTTCCTTATCGAATAAGGTGCTGGATATTCTACAAGGAATACCGCTATGCAAAACAAGAACTAGAGCTACCAGTTTTCAAAACAAGTTTCTACAACATCTTTATGTTTCTTTTATTTCATTAATCTCATTAATGAAGTCCCATTTTATTATGCTTCACAAGCATCACATTTGAAACGAAATCAAAAATATACAATATATATCTCATATATATAATATAAACATTCGTCTCAGGCAGTAATATGATCTCATCACAGAACATTGCAGCAGAAGAACATATATGAAATATTGGATATACTAGTAGGTCCGTGTTTTAATGCGAGCCTGTATAAAATACAGATTCCACGGCCGCGATGAATAGCCAATCCCGCACCCCTAGACCCCTACGAGAGCGGCAAGCAACCCTACCAATTCTAAAGTTAGGAGACCCGGTCTCGACTTCTCGAGATGGTCTCCCACCGGACCCTAGAACCCGGTTGCTTGTGCTCCCCGCCTTGGGTCTATTCTAATGCGGAAAATGAAATAATATACAATGGTGACATCATCCTCAACCCGGAAGTGCCCCAATAAAAGAATAGTACATTCAATGAATTTTATACGAATGAAAATAAAAACTCTCATCTCACAAAAAACCCCCGGCTATTTAAAACACGACGATCCAATATAACATATCATAGCAAAACACATAACATCACATGTCATCAACGTAAGTAAATATGCGTATCCCAATTGTCATTGATGTATAGTAACGAAACCGGCAATACACCACATATTACACTTACGGTCGCAGAAAAGAAAGTGTAAAACTACAACAGTTGGAATCCACGATCACTTTAGACATCTTAAATCCGAAATATCACATACTTCGCATTTCATGCCTAACTATATGAATTCCACATAGTGTATCATATTCCAGATAAATAGACAATGTTAAACTTTCCGATCGAATAAACAAACACCCAAAATTTCCTAAATAGCTCAACACTTGAGCGGAGTTCAAAAAGTCCCAGAACATGTCACAGTCGCTATGAACCAGCCGTAGAAGGGTCAAACCAACGCCTCACATGTGGCAATGTTAAACTACCACAAACCATATGGTTCAGTAGCGGTTTTGACGGTCACATAATCGAGTTAAGGCTACGTTCTTCTAGAGGGTCCACAGATGCGCTTGCATGATTTTCTGAAAGTTTTAAACTCAGAAAAAATCCAACACTTGAAAGTTTTCCGACAGGGGAAAAAGTGAGTTATTGATATTCGTTCGAACCTTTTAACACGTTCTAAATTACCCGGAAAAACATAAACGAAGTAGTCCCTTACTCGGAAAAATCCTTCGCTTCATAAGCTCCAAGTAGTAGTCCCTTCACCGCGATCCATGAACTTCCGAACTCTAGAGAGGCTCCACAAGCCGAATGATCCATGCTTGCTTGAAGTCTTCCTTTTCGAAGATGATCTACCTTGAAGAATCTCAAACTCAAGCTCTCACTTCTCTAATCAAGTATTAGTGAAGTGAACACCCTAATCTAAGTGGCTAAAATAGATGAGGATGATGAAGTAGGAATTTTACTCTCTTTTGTTTTCAATTTCTCACATTATTTCATCACAATACAAAAAGCTAGAAAGTTTTTTCATGAGGAAGAGGAAGAAGAATTTCTTTTGAAATGAATAATGAATTATTGTATGAGGTTAGAATTGCAACCATGGGTTAAAGGTAACAACCTTAACTCTTGTAGAGAATAAACCATGGGTTGAGATTTGGGTTGGGTTAACAAATATCTTAACAAAATATCTAAGGATGAAGACTAAAGTCAAAGCTTCAAGAAGCTTCCACAAAATTCATCCATTACATTAACCCTAATCCAAACCCTAACATGTTGTATTCTCAAAACCCTAGTTGCAATTTTAACCCTAACATGTTACAATATTATATATCACATATATAATATATTTTTTAACAAAATAAAATAATACAATTAACATATATCACATATATATCAATGTATTATCCAAGTGAGAAAAAGAATCTTTAAGTGAGCTTATATTAGTTAATGTAATATAATATATCAAATATATAATTATACATTAAATTATCGAATCAACACTTGATCCGATAATCCGGCTATTTCATAAATAACCGACTAATATAATCTGTATCAGTTCATCGAATCAATACTTAATCCGATGACCCGGCTATATCACATATACCCGGCCGATATCACATATCATGAGAATCTAATACGGTATCGCATACATGTATTATTCTCGGTCCCGCATATATCACATATGTGCTCCTACTCCGTTTTGCCTGAGCCAGGAAACATCTGTGTAGGACTCTAAAGAATCGTCAATACAACGGCAGTAGGTGATGATCATATCAAACACCCACAAGCTGCAAGCGGTCAGCTAAACGTAACAGCCACCCAGGTATTGAGCAATCAGAAGATCAACAAGCAAGCCTGTACATTCTCCTGTGAATCCAACCAGTAACGCTCCCGTATAGTCTGGCCTCTTCCTCTGATATGTCGCATATCCAGTCTATGGGTGGTAAACGTCAGACCCCAGTAACCGATAAGTCGTGTCGATATGAGGTCCATAACAGTTCAAGAAACTACTGATAACACTTACCAGTAAATCTCAATAACCCTGGCCAGGGATTTCCAGTTATAGCCAATCGAACACAGCGCAACATCAACTCCCTATACCGGCAGAGACGAAACCCCTCCTATCGCTCATTGCCTCCATGTGATTCGGGACTGTACCCAAAAGCCCCCATTTTGCACGCCCTCTTGGACGTGGTTAGGTGGAAATCAAAGTACAGTGGGAATCACACAAGACTCTATGACGATCTCGGGTCTACAGACTAACCTGTACTGGTGTCACCAGAGAACTGCCACGTGAGGTATAATACCATCTGGGAGTTCTCGGCGAGTCCGTACAGTGTACCCAGTCTCTACTGAGCACCCGTATACTTTCTCTGATGTCAAACACCAATGGATATGGGATCATCCATCGCCCATCTACATGGGTCAAGAAGCATACGCTAGTCTACTCTGGTATATCGATGCCCTATCTCGATACACCTGCGACTAGGAACATTTGAAGGATGTACTTAGTGACTACACTGTCTCTACTAGTATGAGCTGCATCATAGTCCTGGTAGTCAAGTACTCATCCTAAGGGCTTTATCAACATGTAACATAGAGACAATTAAAGTACATGTTAAGATAAAGAGCAACCAGATAGCATAATATTATGTCGAGCAAGAAAGTCCTCCCTATATATGTCGAAGCATCCACTACAGTATACATCGTATATATAGTAATGGCCTCTAGGGAATACATATCACTAACAAACTCTTGTCTAACTCATTCTAAGAGAAGCGGTCACCGGTCAAACTCAAAAGAATGGGAACGCATGATCGCTAACTAAAAGACCGGTCGCCGACCTAGCACGTGGCTCGTCAGGCGAGGAAAACGCTAACAAGCTTACACAAAGGAAAACATTACCACACAAAAATTTGCAAAACGGATTTATTCACAACTCGGGAGTCTTTACAAAGGTATTATAGGCTCCCCAGCCTTACAAAATTGCCCGAAGGCTTACAAAATTCCAAAACAACAAAAAGAGAAGGAAGAAAGGCTCAGGCCTCATGACCGGGAAGGACCTCGATATGATCCGCGCCAGCATCGATAGCCGGGGTGGCGGCCTTAGGGTTGGTGCCCCCAACAGGAGCTTTGGCACTGGGAGCTGGGGTGATCGCCTTATCCCCAACTCTCCCACTAGGAGCCTTCCCCCCGGCGGCACATCTATCGGCGTCCCCCTGCGTCTTATCCTCGAGGGGGTACTCGAGCCAGAGCCCGCCGTCGGGAAACTCCGGCATCAAAGCCTTGACGGCATCGAGAGCCTGTTGCCAGACGAGGGCCGATGCGTCAACAAGGTCGGTGTAGAATTGGTCCGACGTCTTGTAGTTTTCCACCGCCTTTGCGGCCCGGAGGTCGGCGCGCTTCATCCCTTCCTTCGCCGCCTCATTCTCCCTCTAAAGGGTGTCCCGTGTCTGTTGGATATAGTGCCCGCAAAGTCAATTATTGGATCGCAGGTGCGTGATTGCAATGATTGAGGGAGGACCTATACCGATAGGACAGTCTTGCTCGAGATGATAGTATGCTATCTGGTTTGTCTTTATCATCATGTACATGCTTTAGTTTACTATTGCATGTTGATAGAGCCCATAGGATTCTTGCTTGACTGCCAGCAGTATGATGGCGATCATATACGTGGGATCTGAGGTCTATAAGCACATCCTTAAAGTGTCCTTAGTCGTGGGAGTTTCGAGACAGGGCATCGATACTCCAGAGTAGACTGGTGTATACAGTCGAGACCCCGACGAGGGGCGGTGGCCGGTCTCAAAAGCCATTGGTGTCAGTTGGTTCACCTAAGATGTATACAGGTGCTCATTGGGTTATGAGTACACCGGACAGGACTCGCCAGGAACATGCTAGTTGGTATTATACATATCATCAGATAGCAGTTCCCTGGTGACATGTGTACAGGTTAGTCTATCGACCTGAGATCGTTATTTGTCTCGTGTGAGTTCCCACTGTGCTTTGATTACTACCCTACCACGGCTCAAAGGAGTCGTGCAAACAGGTTTTAGTTGGGTACAGTCCCGAGCCACATGGAGGCAGTGAGCTGATCGTCGGGGATTCGCCTCTCCCGGCATTGGGGGTGAGATCGCGCTGTGTTTAGGAGAGCCATTACACAAAATTCCTGGCCAGGGTAATCAAGATTTACTGGTAGGTATTCCATTAGTATCTCAGGGTGTTCTGGGCTTCACTCCGACACGACTTATACCGCTATTGGGGGTCTGACGTTTACCAGCCCCCTAGGCCCTATATGCGATACTCATAGACGAACAGACCGGACTGTACGGATATTGTCACTGTTCGGCTCAGTAGGGTTTCTGGATGAGTTCGCTCGTCAGCTTCCCTTTCGTTCAATACATTGGCAACCATTACGTACAGTTATTACCACTGACGTGCTCGTGGTTATACCCAGTGCCAGTGTATTGATGAGTCATTAGAGTCCCCCACAGACAGTTTCCCAAGTTCGGGCGAAACGTTGTAGAGGCCGTATGGTTTTATGGCAGGGTTCGAACATGCACGTGCACGTGTCATGGTTCGGACAGATAATACTAGTGGGCTTTGGTTTAAGCCGGATCCTAGTATTATACTGTAGGAATATTTTTGTCTCATTGCATTCGTATTCGGTCGGAATACAAATGCGGGTATGTATTTACAGTTGAGGTGCAATCTCGTAATTCGTTACGGGATTATTTTGGGAGTTGCCAGTTTTCTTTTTCCGTCTTAAACATTAGACTCCATGTTTAACATATTGTGAGCTTTGTTAGCAATCCTTCTTTCCAATTTTCAACTATCTTTCCTGGCTAATCTCGTGGGCTGGCATGGGTTTTTTTCTTTTGCTTTGGTGAGTCATTGTGAGTGCATTTAATGGGCATGGCCTTGGGCAGTATGGGGTTGATGTGCATGAGGTGGCTGATTGGCGCTGGTGGCTAATTTTTTGGGGCAATTTTGGGGAAGCTCCAAAATGTAGGGGCCTTTTTGTGGTGGCAAAAATGAGAGAACCACATCATTTTTCTGAACATGCTCACCCTCCCCACTTTTTCCAGCAAGCACTTCCTGCAAAATTGGTCGAGCTCCTTTCTTTTTGGGCAAGCTTGATTTTTCTTTGCTAAATTCTTTTGCTCACATTACATCCATGGCAACTCTATTAACCTCTACCCAAAAGCTTGGGTATCTTGAGAAAAGATATTCTACACTTTCTCTACTTCATTCTTGGACATGTCGGTTAGCAAACTTCATATCCGATTTGCTTCGGATCGAAGCGGGAGCCCGTATAAAGATTCCATGATGTGGTTCCACTTTGACGAGCGAATTCGGGAGCGGAATTCGTCGGCGCAGCATCGGGGAGTTCGGTGCGGAGATTAAAGATCTAAGGACACGGATCGATCGGTATAATCTTTTAACTCCTTTTACAGATTGCTAGTATATGGTTAATGGAATGATCCGGGGATTTGGGTTGCGGTGGCGCCGGTTTCGTAAAAAGTTTTTATTCCGCATTTGGCATCGTTCAGACGGCCGGGGTGCTGCCGTGGCCCAACATGGTATCAGAGCCAAACTATTAACCGTATTCTAGTTGCTTTAGACAATGTTAAAGTATCAAAACTGAAACAAAACCCAATCACGGCTACTGCACTTTAAGTTTCTGTCAATTTATATAGTGTCTTCAAAAATTATTTAAACAAGTTCAGAAGACTACTGACATGACCACAAGCTTACACGCCAAAGACGAGACCCAGACCTCGGATATGGGCCGAGCCCTTTGGGGCAAATTCCGGCGTCGCCGGCCCTTTAGTCATTTCTGTGTTTGGTTTTTGGGGTATGCTCTGATCTCTGGAAATTTGGTGCAGTGGTATTGTTTGCTTAGCCAATTTTGAATATAGTTTTATTAGATTGTTTTGGGCTATTCAGGGATTATTTCGAATTCGATATTCTCTAACATTGTTTAAAATTTGCAGTGCATTACATTTCTATCTGTGACCGTGAATGTCATTTGATCGGTAAATCTTGTCTAATCGCTATAGTCCCTTTAAACGGATTTGCGAACGTGACATTCACGTTGATGTTCTGTGTTGTGATGTGATGTTGCGGATTTATCGTGGTGGATAGCTTGTGTGCAATGGTAGTGCAGTTTGGATTTATTTGTACATTTGATATTGCCGGGCGAGCGTCCGACATGTGGACTGCCTTCACTGCCTGTTTGTATATTATTCTTTTGGGGTACGACCGGGTTGAGGTCGATGTACACGTTGTACATATTTTATTTTCTGTACTAGGATTACCCCGTGGTGGGGTGCACGGATAGACGAGTTCTAGAGGGCAACGGTGTTAGTTATATGTATGCCCTAGAGGCCATTACTGTACATACGATGTATATTGTAGTGAATGCTAGGACATATATAAGGAGGACTTTCTTGCTCGACATGATAGTATGCTATCGGTTGTACTTTATCTTAACATGTACTCTGATTGTCTCTATATTACATGTTGATAAAGCCCTTAGGATATGTACTCGACTACTGGGACTATGATGAGATCATACTAGTGGGGCCACGGTAGTCAACGAGTACATCCTATAACTGTTCCTAGTCGAGGGTGTATCGAGACAGGGCATCGATACACCCGAGTAGACTAGCGTATACGCATCTTGACCCATATGATGGGCGATGGATGATCCCATATCCATCGGTGTTTGACATCAAGGATGGTGTACGGGTGCTCAGTGGAGACTGGGTACACTGGACGGACTCGCCGAGAACTCCCAGATGGTATTATACCATACGTCAGATGGCAGTTCTCCGGTGACACTGGTACAGAGTAGTCTGTTGACCCGAGATCGTCATAGAGTCTTGTGTGATTCCCACTGTGCTTTGATTTCCATCATACCACGTCTAAGAGGGCGTGCAAAAAGGTGGCTTTTGGGTACAGTCCCGAATCACATGGAGGCAATAAGCGATAGGAGGGGATTCGTCTCTCCCGGTATAGGGAGTTGATGTTGTGCTGTGTTCGATTGGCTATAACCGGAAATCCCTGGCCAGGGTTGCTGAGATTTACTGGTAAGTGTTATCAGTAGTTTCTCGAACTGTTATAGACCTCATATCGACACGACTTATCAAGCTACTGGGGTCTGACGTTTACCACCCGTAGGCGAGATATGCAACATATCAGACGACGAGACCGGACTGTCCGGGAGTGTTACTGTTTGGATTCACAGGAGAATGTACAGGCTTGCTTGTTGATCTTCTGAGCGCTCAATACCTGGGTGGCTGTTACGTTTAGCTGACCGCTTGCAGCTTGTGGGTGTTTGATATGATCTTCACCTACTGCCGGCGTATTGACGATTCTTTAGAGTCCTACACAGAGGTTTCTTAGCTCAGGCAAAACGGAGTAGGAGCACATATGTGATATGTGCGGGACCGAGGATAATGCGATATGAGATACCGTATTCTATTCTCGCGATATTTGATATCAGCCGGGTCATCGGATCAAGTGTTGATTCGATGAATCGGTACGGATAAATATTAGTCGGTTATATGCGATATAGCCGGATTGTAGGATCAAGTGTTGATTCGATAATTTAATGTATAATAATATATATGATATATTAAATTACATTAACTAATATTTGCTCACTAAAAGATTACTTTTCTCACTCGGGTAATACATTGATATATATGCGATATATGTTAAATGTATTATTTTATTTTGTTACGATAAATATTATATATGTGATATATAATATTGTAACATGATATGATAACTAATGGAACATGTTTAGTGGAGTTTAAACATGATTAGGATTTGGATTAGGGTTAAGCTTTCTAGATGATTCTAGAAGGTTTTGGTTTTGTTTTATGAAAGATATTTTCAAGTGACTCATGCTTTAACCCAACCCAAACCCTAACCCTAGTTAATTCTCTACATGGGTTTTGTCAACCATGGTTGCATTATTCATCATATTATTATTCTTTCTATTCATCACAAAAGAGATTTTTCTATTATTGTTCATCATCTTCCTTCATTCTTTTCATAGAAAAAGCTTACTAGTTTTCTTCAAGTGATGGAAAAATGTGAGAAAAAGATAAATAAAGAGAGCAAAAATCCTACTTCATCATCCTCATCTTCCCTTGCCATTTAGATGAGGGTGTTCACATCATTTCATGAGTGTTAGCTTGTGTTAACGAAACTTCAAGGTAGATCATCTTAGTATCGAAGATCGGAAGCAAAGGTTGCATCTTTCTCTTCGTGGAACCTCTCGAGAGTCCGGAACCCGATGATCGCAGCGAAGGGACCACAACACGGAGCATATGAAGTGAAGGACCGGATCTACAAAGGTTGTAATCCCTCTCACTTAGTGTTAAAGTTGTTAACATGTTAGTTTTCGCCTAATCTCTAGTTTAAAGATCCGTATTCGAGTTGTTCGGTACGGCTAAATTTTTAATTGGGCATGGTTGATGCCTCGTAAACCCTTATGCGCGTGCCTAGCAACCCTACAAACGGGCCCGCATCTCATGGCGTTGAGACGGAGGGGGCTTCACTCTAGAATTGGCGGGCTATTCGCCGCACTCGTAGGGGGTACAGGTTGACCCAAGGTGGGGTGCTCAGGTTACCGGATTCCGTGAAGTGCTTGGTGGTCCATTCACTTTGCTGAAGGGGGATACCTCACTTCAGGTTTTGGTGGGTAACTTGCCGCACTCGTAGGGGTCTAGGTTTTCATTGCACAGGCTATCCACGCGACTAGGGGAACGTCGGGTTTCACTTGCGGCTCAAAGGAAACCCGGGGATCCCATATTATCTGTATTGTTATGTGATACTTATTATTTTTCTGTGATGTTGTATTTATCACGCCTGGAGCGATTATTATATATTGATATATATACTAGTAGATGTTGTATATGTTTTGTACCCGCGCTAGTCCAGTCCCCGCTCTGTCGTTAGTTAAGTAACCTAACGGGTGATGACGGGACCCAGTGGCGAATGCGGATGGCATATACGTACATCATATTTTCGTTCTTTTCTGGTGTGATCAGTTTATGTGACTGCGTTGATTCTTATCAATGCAACGAAAACAAACCTATATTTGATGTTGTTGGAACCAATTTTTTAAAAGCAGTTATTACAAGGGCATTCTCTTTTGTTTTGCACAGTGGTATTCGGTTAAGAATATCCTGCACCTTAATCGACGAGGCAAGGGCCGAGATCCCTTCATCTGGAGTGACCCCTTGGACAGAGGTTTGCATCAGGATAATAACTTCACTATAGTCGATTACTTTTTTCTTTGCATAGTGGTATTCAGTTTGGAATATCCTGCACCTCATTCCACGGGGAAAGAGCCGAGATCCCTTCACTGGGAGTGACTTCTTCAGCAAAGGTTTTCGCCACTATATTTTTATAAAAAAGTTATCTGGTTCCTTCAACGATATCAAGTTCATTACGCTAAAGGATTTTTGCCAAAAACCAGCCGTAGCCCTCAGTCATTTCTTACAAGTATGTAGCGTTTTGAAAATCGTTTCGGTGAAATTTCGGAAAATCGGTAAAATAAGGGGGTTTTCTGAAAAAAGTCAAAATGCAAATATCTTATTATAAAAATTAAATATACATATTCTAGCAATGTAATTGCTATTATTTGGTGTTTATTGAGCCGCTGGTGAAATTTCAAATTTTCTGAAAAAAATATTATTTTATTATTATTTTAAGCCGTCACTAATATATTTAATTAAGGAAAATTACAAATTGGAATGAGTTGAAAAAAATTTTGTGCATCATAAAACATTAAACAAAATTTTATCATGTGATTTTTGGAACGAAATTATTTGCCAAAACGGTTTAGAAATTATTGAAGAAAAAAAGCTTTTTTTTAGCGTAAATGGATGTTTGGGGTATTGTATTTATCATTTTTCATCACCCCACACCCGTACCCACACCCACACACCCCCATTCACTTCTCCCCTTGGCTGAATTCAGCAGCCACCATCTTTTTCCCCACTTGAATTTCAAAGGAAAAGAAATGAAAGAAAAGAAAAGAAAAGAAAATGGAGAAATGAGGTGGACCTTTGACCTTGAATTGACTTTGACTTCACCCCCCACTTTCTCTACCTCCCTCTCTCTCCTCTCCCACTCCCATTCCACCCGACCCCCCTCCCCTCCTACAGCAGCAGCAGCCCCCCTATTCCCCTTCTCTTTTCTCTTCAAACTTCATCAAAAATTGCATCAAATCCATCAAAAAAAATCCCAAAACCCAAATCTGACTCCTACCCATTTTAGCTTAGCCCGTATAGCATGGACCTTTGAGAAAAGAGAGCATTTTGGGAGGCCATGGATGCTTGTGGATCTTCAAATGTTTTTGGGGTATAATTCTAAAACATTTTTGCTTAATTTGTTACTAATTTCTTAAAGCTAATTTAATTAAGTGTTAAATTGGTTTATGTGAGTTTAATTGCATGATTAAAGATTTCAAGTTAGGGTTTGTTGTGGAAATGAGTTGTGTTTGATTGTGCATGGTTTAGTGATGTGGATTAACATATTTAGTTTTGTAGAAAACTAATCTAGTTGTTAATTACAAGTTGTTACTTGAAAAATGTCCAAATTAAGCTTTTTGTTGCAAACTAGGTATTTTGATTTAATTCGAAATATGAGATTAAAAATATGGTTAGGGTTTTTATCGTATTATTAACTTTATTAAGTGTAGTTTAATTCTTTAGAGCATGGAAATCCAACCTAAATTGTAGTTTGTGCATTTTTGCTATGAAATTGTTAAAAAGGGTATTTTGTAAACTAGAATATAAGGGTTTTGGAATTTAATGAGATTAAATTCCGGAAATTGTTTCTATGACTTATTTAAGATATTTAATAAGTATATTGGCCGCTACATTCATTTAAACATCATGTTTTGTACAAAAACGGCGAATTGTGCTTGCTAGATTTACGGAAAAATGACTTTTTAAGTGAAATTGGGGTTTTTGTGAGTTTTAACCTAGTTTATATTAAAATTAGTGTTCGTGAATGTGCAAATGAGTGTGATTGGATTTTTCTCGATGGTTTGGCGTTTGTACGCCGACATCGAGGGTTTTTTGGGTCGATTTGTGAAGCAACCATGGGTTTTGACCTATGTGGGATTCGTGCGTCGTTTTGGTCATGAGTCGGATTTTAATGCAATACGGTGCGTTATGATATGTAGGTACCCCATGTGGACTTCGAGACGACAAGCAAGCGCATGGCGGCGGTGTTCATACCAGAATATTGCATTTTATACCGCCCATTCTTATGCTCGTGTGTTTATAGGTAGGTGCTTTTAATCCGTGTTTGTTACATATTTACAGATTACAGGTTTCCGGTACGAATATTGCAAATCAACACTAAAACTCCACAGTTACGTCAAAATACAGAACATCTGTCACAACAGATAAAAGCCGGGTTTCTGTCATCCGCATCCGTCTAGTACCGCTTACCAGTTCAAAAGTGCAGGACGAAAACAGTCGTCATTTCTGGTCAAGCGTGGGGCCCGCTGAAGATATTCAAAGATGCGTGGGGCCCACTGAAGATATTCAAAGATGTGTGGGACCCGAGGGAGTAGAATTTCAAAAGTGTTGAAAAGTAAAAGCCATCAATGTTGACTCTGGAAACTGAGGAAATCGTGGAAAGATATTGAAATTCTGTACACATGTAACAATATAGGACAAAATACCAGACAACCACCCAAAAGCACACAGTCCAATTCCTCTAAATGGCCGCGCATGCGCGGCCAATAGGGGGTATTGGCCGCGCTTGCGCGGCAAGGTGGGGCCCACTACTTGTCGTTTTTCAGGGATGTTTTGGGTACTTCATATTGTGTCTTTTGGTTGCCCTAGAACTCCATTCTCCTGCCTATAAATACTCCAGACCAGAGCTTAACCAAGGGAGCTTTTCTTTATTCTCTTTTTAGTGTAATTTTGTTCTTCTTTCTTCTTCTTCTTCATTCCTCTTCCATTAAATTGTAGTGAGAGCTTTTGAGTAGGAGATTAATGAAGATGAGGGTTCTTTATATTTCTTGTTAGTTTGCTCCCCCTTGAGATTTCTGCTTTCTCTTACTCATTCAATCTCTTCATTGAGGTTGAATGGTTAAGGGTTAGTTATTGATCTCAAGGGTCGTATTTTCTCCCGGGACTAGCACTTCATTTCACATGCGTTTTCTACCCTTCCCTTGATCTTGCAATCTCTTCATTGAGTTTGCAAGTTTAAGGGTTGGCTATTGAGCACATGCTTGTCTTGAGTCCTAGTTCCGTATTCTTTTTATCGCTTTTTATTATTCGCAATTTATTACCTTGTCTTTTATTACTTGCTTTTATTACTTGAAATTTTATTCATGCACTTTAATACTTGTATCTTTTCTTTTCTTTGTTCTTTTCTTTTTGTTCTCTTTTGTTTATATTGTGAATGTTGTAATTATCGTCGTTGTTAAGAATTAATACGGTTTTATAAGTTAACATTTCTTTGCCAATTCCTTTTCCCGTTATTTTCCATTTGAACTCCGCCCGAACCATACGCAAGCGCTCCGTTAGGCACCGTACCCTGACAAGGTAACGGTGATTCCTAACCACGACCGGTTGCGTTCGGTTTGGCCGGAGGCGAAAGCAAGAGAGAAGAACGGAAGGACAAGGGTAAATAAGCCGGATTCCACGAATACCGCGCTTAAATCCCCTAATCCCCGTTGTTGCCGATTGTCTAGCTTCAATTGGTCAAGACTCGGCTCAAAGGTTTTGAGTACTGATTTCTTAGCTTACAATCTCGTATTTTCTTAACAACTTTATACTTGCGGATAAACACATAGGTTAGATCAAACAAAACACTCATACAGATTCTTTATTGACTCGTCTAAGACAAGAAGGTAAGATAACACCATCTCCCTGTGGACCGACCCGTGCTCACCGGCTAGCTGCATAGCGACACCGTCCTGATCGCGGTTACACTTAAATTCTTTCATCCGACACCATTTGATCGCACGCTTTTGGCGTGTCGGATGAAAGAATTTAAGTGTAACCGCGATCAGGACGGTGTCGCTATGCAGCTAGCCGGTGAGCACGGGTCGGTCCACAGGGAGATGGTGTTATCTTACCTTCTTGTCTTAGACGAGTCAATAAAGAATCTGTATGAGTGTTTTGTTTGATCTAACCTATGTGTTTATCTGCAAGTATAAAGTTGTTAAGAAAATACGAGATTGTAAGCTAAGAAATCAGTACTCAAAACCTTTGAGCCGAGTCTTGACCAATTGAAGCTAGACAATCGGCAACAACGGGGATTAGGGGATTTAAGCGCGGTATTCGTGGAATCCGGCTTATTTACCCTTGTCCTTCCGTTCTTCTCTCTTGCTTTCGCCTCCGGCCAAACCGAACGCAACCGGTCGTGGTTAGGAATCACCGTTACCTTGTCAGGGAACGGTGCCTAACGGAGCGCTTGCGTATGGTTCGGGCGGAGTTCAAATGGAAAATAACGGGAAAATGAATTGGCAAAGAAATGTTAACTTATAAAACCGTATTAATTCTTAACAACGACGATAATTACAACATTCACAATATAAACAAAAGAGAACAAAAAGAAAAGAACAAAGAAAAGAAAAGATACAAGTATTAAAGTGCATGAATAAAATTTCAAGTAATAAAAGCAAGTAATAAAAGACAAGGTAATAAATTGCGAATAATAAAAAGCGATAAAAAGAATACGGAACTAGGACTCAAGACAAGCATGTGCTCAATAGCCAACCCTTAAACTTGCAAACTCAATGAAGAGATTGCAAGATCAAGGGAAGGGTAGAAAACGCATGTGAAATGAAGTGCTAGTCCCGGGAGAAAATACGACCCTTGAGATCAATAACTAACCCTTAACCATTCAACCTCAATGAAGAGATTGAATGAGCAAGAGAAAGCAGAAATCTCAAGGGGGAGCAAACTAACAAGAAATATAAAGAACCCTCATCTTCATTAATCTCCCACTCAAAAGCTCTCACTACAATTTAATGGAAGAGGAATGAAGAAGAAGAAGAAAGAAGAACAAAATTACACTAAAAAGAGAATAAAGAAAAGCTCCCTTGGTTAAGCTCTGGTCTGGAGTATTTATAGGCAGGAGAATGGAGTTCTAGGGCAACCAGAAGACACAATATGAAGTACCCAAAACATCCCTGAAAAACGACAAGTAGTGGGCCCCACCTTGCCGCGCAAGCGCGGCCAATACCGGTTTTACTCTTTGATAAAGACTATTGCACGTTCACAGAGGTGTGTATGAAATGAAAACAAGAAAAAGGTGAAGTGAAGAATAAGACCTAGTTTCCTGTTAGGGAAGATAGAAATTCTGAAGTTGAAACTTTACTGGAAAACGAAACTTGAAAATTGCTTAACTCTTTATAAAACTTATGTGATCCTTTTAGAATTGTTATCTGGGCTTTATTCTGCGACATGATGGCTTTAATCGATCCTTCCGGAACTTAACGACACTATTTGCACTGCACGTAAAGACATATAAAATCTGTAGTTAAATAAGAAGCGAGGTGTGAAAAATAAAGGTTCGATAATCTGGACTTAGGATTATAGAATTGTTATTTTCTAAAAACAAAACATTAGGATGTGAATCTTAGTCATTTTACAAAACCAACTTCACCGGATTTTGTGGGTAGTATCCGCTGAAAACCCTCAGGAGACAACACTCCTCTTACTAGGGACACCTAGAGGTTTAACGGCTTGTTGCACGCGCTCAGTGCAATCGCGTTCCCTGCGAAAGTGCGGTTATCATTTTATTTTTATGAATAATTGGTTTTGCTCGGGACGAGCAAAAGTTAAGTTTGGGGGTATTTGTTCATACCAGAATATTGCATTTTATACCGCCCATTCTTATGCTCGTGTGTTTATAGGTAGGTGCTTTTAATCCGTGTTTGTTACATATTTACAGATTACAGGTTTCCGGTACGAATATTGCAAATCAACACTAAAACTCCACAGTTACGTCAAAATACAGAACATCTGTCACAACAGATAAAAGCCGGGTTTCTGTCATCCGCATCCGTCTAGTACCGCTTACCAGTTCAAAAGTGCAGGACGAAAACAGTCGTCATTTCTGGTCAAGCGTGGGGCCCGCTGAAGATATTCAAAGATGCGTGGGGCCCACTGAAGATATTCAAAGATGTGTGGGACCCGAGGGAGTAGAATTTCAAAAGTGTTGAAAAGTAAAAGCCATCAATGTTGACTCTGGAAACTGAGGAAATCGTGGAAAGATATTGAAATTCTGTACACATGTAACAATATAGGACAAAATACCAGACAACCACCCAAAAGCACACAGTCCAATTCCTCTAAATGGTCGCGCATGCGCGGCCAATAGGGGGTATTGGCCGCGCTTGCGCGGCAAGGTGGGGCCCACTACTTGTCGTTTTTCAGGGATGTTTTGGGTACTTCATATTGTGTCTTCTGGTTGCCCTAGAACTCCATTCTCCTGCCTATAAATACTCCAGACCAGAGCTTAACCAAGGGAGCTTTTCTTTATTCTCTTTTTAGTGTAATTTTTTTCTTCTTTCTTCTTCTTCTTCATTCCTCTTCCATTAAATTGTAGTGAGAGCTTTTGAGTGGGAGATTAATGAAGATGAGGGTTCTTTATATTTCTTGTTAGTTTGCTCCCCCTTGAGATTTCTGCTTTCTCTTGCTCATTCAATCTCTTCATTGAGGTTGAATGGTTAAGGGTTAGTTATTGATCTCAAGGGTCGTATTTTCTCCCGGGACTAGCACTTCATTTCACATGCGTTTTCTACCCTTCCCTTGATCTTGCAATCTCTTCATTGAGTTTGCAAGTTTAAGGGTTGGCTATTGAGCACATGCTTGTCTTGAGTCCTAGTTCCGTATTCTTTTTATCGCTTTTTATTATTCGCAATTTATTACCTTGTCTTTTATTACTTGCTTTTATTACTTGAAATTTTATTCATGCACTTTAATACTTGTATCTTTTCTTTTCTTTGTTCTTTTCTTTTTGTTCTCTTTTGTTTATATTGTGAATGTTGTAATTATCGTCGTTGTTAAGAATTAATACGGTTTTATAAGTTAACATTTCTTTGCCAATTCCTTTTCCCGTTATTTTCCATTTGAACTCCGCCCGAACCATACGCAAGCGCTCCGTTAGGCACCGTACCCTGACAAGGTAACGGTGATTCCTAACCACGACCGGTTGCGTTCGGTTTGGCCGGAGGCGAAAGCAAGAGAGAAGAACGGAAGGACAAGGGTAAATAAGCCGGATTCCACGAATACCGCGCTTAAATCCCCTAATCCCCGTTGTTGCCGATTGTCTAGCTTCAATTGGTCAAGACTCGGCTCAAAGGTTTTGAGTACTGATTTCTTAGCTTACAATCTCGTATTTTCTTAACAACTTTATACTTGCAGATAAACACATAGGTTAGATCAAACAAAACACTCATACAGATTCTTTATTGACTCGTCTAAGACAAGAAGGTAAGATAACACCATCTCCCTGTGGACCGACCCGTGCTCACCGGCTAGCTGCATAGCGACACCGTCCTGATCGCGGTTACACTTAAATTCTTTCATCCGACACGCCAAAAGCGTGCGATCAAATGGCGCCGTTGCCGGGGAGACGGTAGCGTATTTTCTTTCTTGTTATTCGGGTTAATATTCTTTTTGTATATATATAAAAAAAAATATTCTTTTTTTTTTGGACAATATTTTTGTGGGAAAGTGTGCAGATTTTTGCAAGTTTGCAAACTGCAATTGTGGGGAGCAAAGTGTACATTCAAAGTTAAGGTGATTGCGAAGTACAGTGCCAAAGATCCGGGTAGTTTGACCCGCGCAAGCGAACCTTTCAAGCTTAACGGATTTGATTCAACGGGGGTTTCCTAACCCAAAACTTAAACGGTACGTACTTTACTAACACCTTCTTCTCAAATCCGACGCTTCCAATATACTATTCTTTGCAGGATTCTTTGCAAGTTCGCTAGCAAACGCCAAAATTGACTAACCCGTATTTGTTGCAGCGCCGCGCCTAAACTAAAAAACGATTGTTTTATTCTTTATAGAATTTTTATTGATTTGCGCATTGCATCAATTAATACGGACTTAAGGGCAAGCGAACCCCACAATATACGGTAAAGGATTTCATCACCTTTTCCGTGGCCCACAAATCACGAACTTGAGCATAACGTTTACCCACACAAAATTTAAAAGAAACTAGACTTTAAGCCTTAAGGACTTCGCGCTCATTAGGAGAAGTTAACTGTGTTTAGAACCTTGCTTAACGGTATATTGTTTACAGGGTGTCTAAGAAAGTGTTAACGGCGCATCCGCCAAAAGAGAAAGGGTTATTTAATTAAGGAACTTCGCGAAAGCGTTGGAAAACCTCCCCTTATCTCTGCACTTACCTGGCCTCGTGATCAGTGTATCTTGAGTCTGTTTCTCGACACAGTTTAATTTCGACAATCAAGTTCTTGAGCAGGTCTAGTTGACCTAGGTGAACCCTAGAACGATTAGGTGTGTGGTATTTTTGTGTCGTGATTATTTTTGTCCATATTTTTTGTGTATATTCCATTCTTTTGCTAACAACTAACTAAAAAAAAAAAATCACATTCTTTTTCCCCTCCTTTTCTCTGCCTTTCTCTCTTTCTCTCTTCATATCATGGGTACTCCACCTCGCAAAACTCTTGCCGAACTTTGGTACCCACAACCAGATATAACTTCATACGGTTCTTGCTTTGGCCGAACATCGAACGATCCCTCCATGCCCAAAGTTTCACTGAAAGATCGCATAGTAGCGTCTAGGACAAACACTTGCACTCCTCAATCCACTTCGTATCAACCGTTTCAAACATTCACTCCCGCTTATGTTGATACCCCTTCTGCAAGTCGTCCTTTGTCCATCGCTGAACATATCGAACAATGCCGTAGCCGATCTTTCACTCCTTTCACCACTACAAATTCTTGGGATCAACAATTCAATTCACCTTCTTATCCCAATGTTGATCCCACTCCTGTCCAGCCATTCAATTCCTACCAAACCTACCCTACTTTTGCACCTTCCCTAGACATTGCTTCTACACCGCCTTTTGGGAGTTTTCAGTATCCAAACAACTTTGAATCTTTTACTGAAACCCCTTCACAACCAATGTCTAGTCTAGAACAGTCCTTGGAAGACTTTAGGGTAGCATCCAGCCAACAGATGATGGATTTGAATGCGTCCATGGCCGCCCTCATGCAACCTAGTGACCCGGCAGCTAGTTTCCAACTAGCTCCAACTTTTTCAATGTATGATGAGGCGGCAGGACAGGCTGTGAATTTGAGCGGAGAGAGTGAGATGTACCCCCTTCCAAATCAAACCTACCCGTCTCAAATTGAATCCCACAACTCCGGTTTTGAATGTCTATCAAGTGTTCCAAATGAGTTATCAATTGAAGATAGAATGATGAATGAGTTGTGCGACTTCGTAGTGTTTGATTTTCTCGATTGTGAAGGGTCTCTTCCGAGTGAAACCGATCCTAAACCTTTTGACCTCTACACCTCCATCTTAGAACCTGAATTGATTACTATCCATGTTTTTGATGAGGTGTCAGAGAATTTTGATTTTCACTTGATTGAGGATATAGACGCTGGGAACATTTTGGATGATGAACCCGTAGATTTGGCTGAGTTTGTCTCTTCAAATCATCATCCCGAGTCATTAACTATTTTTCCCGAACCCCATATGCGTCTTGATTTTGATGAAATGTGCATGGATAAGCTTAACTTTGAGGAAAATTTTGAGGATATTTTTGAGGATGAAACAGTTCTAGATGATGAGTCGGATTTTCCAATTCATCCTGTTCCTTTCACTGACTGTACACACCCTCCTGAACCTTTAACCGATACCCTTCCTCAACCACTTCCCTCCACCCTTTCGATCGTTCCGACCTTGCAAGAACCCATATCATTTTCATTTCATATGTCTAGTTTACCAAGTTCGGCGTACCCATGGTTTCTCACGAATCTTGAGGGATTCGACCCCATCTCTCGACGAGTAAATATATTAGCACAATCACTTTTCACACATCGCTCATCACAAATTGTGCTAATCTATTTACTCCATTTGCACCCTCAAGTTCGTACTCCACTTCTTTTTCCCTTACGCCATTCTTCTTCTTCTGATCTACCGAGACCGCATTCCACTTCTCTCCACAAGCGGTCTCGCGTATTCTCTCTCTCTTTTCTCTACGCCTTCTTTGACCAACCTCTGCTTTTTCACGATAAAATCTTTGAATGGTTGGTGTTAACTTTTAGCCTGTGTAAGGCCTTGTATAGTTTGATACTGTTCTTTCCCCCCTAATCCTGAATTTCAAACGCTTAACAGTGGAAACACTGTTTTACTTAAGTTTGGGAGGGGGGGCATTTTTTTTGTATATATTTTTGGTTTTCCCTTTTTTGTTTTGTATATTATTTGTTTTTAGGAAGCGCCGGCAATTTTGACCTCTTGGTATAGCCAGACAGTGAGGGCACTGTCAAGTTTAAGTTTGGGGGTGTGCTCGGAAAGCTTTCTTCCTTCGCATTCATATGTATATTTTGCATTTGCATACCTTATTAAAAACCCATAAAAATCGAAAAATTTCTAAAAATATAAAAACTTTTTTGTCAAGTTAGCTTGTGGAAGAACTCTGATTCAACATTCGACGGTTTTTGTTTGAAAAGATAGGAATAACTAAATCTTATGTTTAGATTTTGAAAACCTGAAAGATAACTCTCCTTTGAAGTTAACTATAGCTGATATACGTCTTTACATTTCACTACACGTGTCGTGAGTCTTGGAAATTAGATGACAAGTCTTTTATGTTTAAAAACTTTTAAACAGATAAATAATTTTCTGAGGATCAAATAGGTTTGTTCTGAAATAAGTAATATATCAAGAATAGTTTATGAAGTAAGTGAATATGAAGGAATGTTATTGATGCCTTAATTGGAACTAAGTCTGAAAAATAACCCATCTGAAACTTGATTGGAATGATTACACACCAAACCCACTAAACACGTCTTTTATCCAAAAAAATAATTGAACTACCGGTTATATCTCCGTTCGTATTGAATCATCATGTTTTTCACGCCAAACTGTCTTTTGTTTTTGGACCTAGGTAACTTGAATAATTAAGTCCGCTGGGGTGTTTTTACACCTAATGCCCTAAAACCAACTGGTTTGGGTGCATTGGCCCAAAGCTCGCTAAGAAGCCTAGAAAGTCCAATTTAAAACAAAGTCAAGCAAGTGTTCTCTCCGAGTTAAAATTCCTAACGGTTCTTTGTGTGAGAATAATCTTGATAAAAGACAAGCTTTTAAAAAAATTTTTAACGGAGATATGAAGGTTTTACTCTTTGATAAAGACTATTGCACGTTCACAGAGGTGTGTATGAAATGAAAACAAGAAAAAGGTGAAGTGAAGAATAAGACCTAGTTTCCTGTTAGGGAAGATAGAAATTCTGAAGTTGAAACTTTACTGGAAAACGAAACTTGAAAATTGCTTAACTCTTTATAAAACTTATGTGATCCTTTTAGAATTGTTATCTGGGCTTTATTGTGCGACATGATGGCTTTAATCGATCCTTCCGGAACTTAACGACACTATTTGCACTGCACGTAAAGACATATAAAATCTGTAGTTAAATAAGAAGCGAGGTGTGAAAAATAAAGGTTCGATAATCTGGACTTAGGATTATAGAATTGTTATTTTCTAAAAACAAAACTTTAGGATGTGAATCTTAGTCATTTTACAAAACCAATTTGACCGGATTTTGTGGGTAGTATCCGCTGAAAACCCTCAGGAGACAACACTCCTCCTACTAGGGACACCTAGAGGTTTAACGGCTTGTTGCACGCGCTCAGTGCAATCGCGTTCCCTGCGAAAGTGCGGTTATCATTTTATTTTTATGAATAATTGGTTTTGCTCGGGACGAGCAAAAGTTAAGTTTGGGGGTATTTGTTCATACCAGAATATTGCATTTTATACCGCCCATTCTTATGCTCGTGTGTTTATAGGTAGGTGCTTTTAATCCATGTTTGTTACATATTTACAGATTACAGGTTTCCGGTACGAATATTGCAAATCAACACTAAAACTCCACAGTTACGTCAAAATACAGAACATCTGTCACAACAGATAAAAGCCGGGTTTCTGTCATCCGCATCCGTCTAGTACCGCTTACCAGTTCAAAAGTGCAGGACGAAAACAGTCGTCATTTCTGGTCAAGCGTGGGGCCCGCTGAAGATATTCAAAGATGCGTGGGGCCTACTGAAGATATTCAAAGATGTGTGGGACCCGAGGGAGTAGAATTTCAAAAGTGTTGAAAAGTAAAAGCCATCAATGTTGACTCTGGAAACTGAGGAAATCGTGGAAAGATATTGAAATTCTGTACACATGTAACAATATAGGACAAAATACCAGACAACCACCCAAAAGCACACAGTCCAATTCCTCTAAATGGCCGCGCATGCGCGGCCAATAGGGGGTATTGGCCGCGCTTGCGCGGCAAGGTGGGGCCCACTACTTGTCGTTTTTCAGGGATGTTTTGGGTACTTCATATTGTGTCTTCTGGTTGCCCTAGAACTCCATTCTCCTGCCTATAAATACTCCAGACCAGAGCTTAACCAAGGGAGCTTTTCTTTATTCTCTTTTTAGTGTAATTTTGTTCTTCTTTCTTCTTCTTCTTCATTCCTCTTCCATTAAATTGTAGTGAGAGCTTTTGAGTGGGAGATTAATGAAGATGAGGGTTCTTTATATTTCTTGTTAGTTTGCTCCCCCTTGAGATTTCTGCTTTCTCTTGCTCATTCAATCTCTTCATTGAGGTTGAATGGTTAAGGGTTAGTTATTGATCTCAAGGGTCGTATTTTCTCCCGGGACTAGCACTTCATTTCACATGCGTTTTCTACCCTTCCCTTGATCTTGCAATCTCTTCATTGAGTTTGCAAGTTTAAGGGTTGGCTATTGAGCACATGCTTGTCTTGAGTCCTAGTTCCGTATTCTTTTTATCGCTTTTTATTATTCGCAATTTATTACCTTGTCTTTTATTACTTGCTTTTATTACTTGAAATTTTATTCATGCACTTTAATACTTGTATCTTTTCTTTTCTTTGTTCTTTTCTTTTTGTTCTCTTTTGTTTATATTGTGAATGTTGTAATTATCGTCGTTGTTAAGAATTAATACGGTTTTATAAGTTAACATTTCTTTGCCAATTCCTTTTCCCGTTATTTTCCATTTGAACTCCGCCCGAACCATACGCAAGCGCTCCGTTAGGCACCGTACCCTGACAAGGTAACGGTGATTCCTAACCACGACCGGTTGCGTTCGGTTTGGCCGGAGGCGAAAGCAAGAGAGAAGAACGGAAGGACAAGGGTAAATAAGCCGGATTCCACGAATACCGCGCTTAAATCCCCTAATCCCCGTTGTTGCCGATTGTCTAGCTTCAATTGGTCAAGACTCGGCTCAAAGGTTTTGAGTACTGATTTCTTAGCTTACAATCTCGTATTTTCTTAACAACTTTATACTTGCAGATAAACACATAGGTTAGATCAAACAAAACACTCATACAGATTCTTTATTGACTCGTCTAAGACAAGAAGGTAAGATAACACCATCTCCCTGTGGACCGACCCGTGCTCACCGGCTAGCTGCATAGCGACACCGTCCTGATCGCGGTTACACTTAAATTCTTTCATCCGACACGCCAAAAGCGTGCGATCAGGCGGCGGCACCGGCAAGCGAGGACCAGGTGAGTAGATTTATATCTACGGGGAGAAGTCGGGTGGATGGCGTATAGCACCCCCGCAGTTCGTGGTGATGTATACGAATACGTATGCACACACATATATATATTGTTTATATATTGTTTCAGTATATTGATGATAATATGGTTATTTGGTGTTCTTGGATGATTTAGTGTCCCGAAACCCTAGAGTAGTGGTCGCACTACACATGCACACACACACACCCATACTTGCATACTTTCTTCTTTCATTTGTGCTTATACGGGATTATATAGTTATGTGTTCACATGGGTATGGGACTATGTGTTCACATACGGATTTAAGGATGATACTTGGGTTTGAGATGAGTCGATGAGTTTTGTATTGAGATTGTGATATCGGTGATATGGCGGGATTCGTATTTGAGATACGACATGATGTTGTAGCGGGTCCTTGACGTAGTGTTTCGCACACGTCCATGCATACTTAGGCAGTATCAGTATGGTACTAGACGTGGATCAGTACCCCGATCAAGATATTTGATAAAGAGGATGCCAGGTGAATAGTATGATGAATGTGATATTGACCCGTACCCAGATTTGGGGATGCCGTACGACGGATTTACGTACGAGCTATATTTTGATGATTGATCCGCACTCTTGACTTGGGATGTCTGGTTATGGATATGATATTATTGAGGCGGGATCACTGACTATACATATACAGGTAGGTATATGTATCGACTCAGATGATAGGCGGTTTCCTTACCTGTAGTTCAGTTTGTTAGTTCAGCCGTATAGTTTAGTGTAGTTGTTAGATTAGATTTGACTCCTACCTATTTCAAAACTAACGAATCGTGGGTATTTTAAAAGACAGCCCAAGGGATCCTACGGATATTTCAAAAGACGTATCGTTTCATAAAAACACCGTGGCCCCTATTTTCAAAACCCTATGATTCGTGTTATTTCAAAAGGCACCATTTGTAGGACTTATATTAGATTAATGCAGATTAGTTATAGTTGCATCTAGTATTCAGCTCCCGCTCCTTATTGTGGTTCGCTTCACATCGCATGCTTATATTATGTTTCATACTCCATTATTGATATCATGCTGTTAGGACACCAGCACCATTACCGATGATGCGTATGTACCACGTACACTTATTTGCCGGCTCACACACATCTTCATCGGTAATTGCCATGTCACGTACACCTTAGAAAATATTATTGCTTGACATAGCCTGTTAGCTAATAGTTTAGACATGATATTAGCGTACTTGCCTTATATGTTAGTTAGACATTGTAGTTATTACCTGCTACTTCCTGCATACTGTTATTCATTGTTATGCCGCATTCATGGATTCTCATGCATATATTCACTATTTTACGAGTTATGGAGGTTTTGGATTCGGATTTCCATGAGATTTGTTTCTGGATTTGGAGGAAAACCGCAAAAACATAAATAAACCTTTTCTCTCTTTTAAAATAAAAAGTGCGGTTTTCCCATGATGTATGAGTCGTCCACCATGAGTTTGCTGATGGATTTCGAGACCCGATTCGAGGAGACGGATGAACCGTTTCGGGTACATGGTGGACCCGGTAAGGTACCCCGAGGCAAGAAGCGCGTGATGATGACGATGTGAGCCTGGCAGGGGGGCACTACCTACCGGTGATTTTACCCGACGCGTCGGATATCCGGAGGATACCGTCGTGGTCTTGAGATGGATGGTAGGGGCCGGTCTGGACTGACGGCGCCCTAGATATTGTGATTTGAGATATTGAGATACAGCGATTGTGATACAGAGATATCGAGATATTTGGACACTTGTTTTGTGTCGATGCTGGGCACTGTTTTTATGCTGATTTCATTTATGGTACCACACTTTTAAAATACAGAAATCTCACTGATTTATGAAAGCAGTTTTCGTCAGTACCAGCATTCTGTTCCATGCATTCATACCTCATTCATATGATATATTGCTACCTGAGGCACTGATACGGGCACATGAGTTTACACTCGGGTTAGATATTTACCCTAGCCTTGTTATAGGTTGCATGTTATATATTTTAAGGTTATATTATGATCATTGACCCAGGTTGCGTTATTTATGCGATTTCCTTCCGTAGATGTTTTTCTATTCACGAGTTGGCAACTCACCCCCGTTGTGCCCCAGTTTCTTGCAGGTTTGCCGTACAGGTTTCTTTACGGCTTTGCGGGCATAGTTTCCATTTCCGGGTGGCTTGCTAGTAGGTGGGTTATTTGTATCTTACCCATCATTATATCTTGTATATTATTATTCCGTTGTATCTAGTAAATTCCATCAACCAAACATGTATTTATTGAGATAGAGACCAGTGTTGTTTATTCTTTCGACCTTAGAGTCGCTCGTTATATTTCTGGTGGTTTTGAGTTTTCTTTTGAGTTTTGATCCTCACCGTTGGCGTTGTATATTATATTGCTTGTGTGGTTGTGACCGTCGATTGACGAAGAGCTAGCTCCCGCTTGGGGATGCCTTTTTTTCTTGATTTCGTAAACTATTCATGTTGTATCCCGTTTGGGGGCCAGTATTTACAAAGGAGACTCTGCCGAAATTTTCAGTAAATTTTTGATGTCTTAAAAACCGCATAATTTGGCTTATGCTATTGAAACTACTTGCTTCAAGTTGGTTTTTCCTGCACTCTACTACTTTTCTTGGTTTGGATTTCTGGGTTTTCGGTTTACTTAGATTACGTACGTCTTGAGACGTTCCTAGTTTAAGTGCCGGTCATGTTCCGTACTTTCGGGTCGTGACAAAGTATTGCTTAGTATTCGTGCTGCGTTTGTTGACTGTGTCAAGGCGTAGTGTGCGGTAGCTAAGTAGTGCTTGTTTGTAGCATATTAATGCGATTGGTTAGGACAGTCGTGCGGCCTTGTTGACTGTGTCAAGGGCTCGTACAGGTGGGTTTAATGCAATCCTGGATAATGACGGGTTGAACTTGACTAGGACTCTTTGATTTTTTCACTATGTCAAGGTCACTTGGGTCCTAGGGGTAAAAACACACATCGGAAGTTTCAAACATACAGGAAACTTGCCAGGCATGCGCATACCTTCTGGAGAGTGGTGACTTGAGTGGATTCCATCAAGTTATCATGCGATGATAGTTGGATCGCAATTCCCACTGATGAGTTGGTTTACTCCTTGGGTGATCCCGACTAATTCTTCTTTCAGGTTTTGAGGAGAATTTGAGAATACAGTGGGAGGTTTCTTCATTAGATAAAGTGATTAACCATTCTGTTTCAGGTTAGAGTGCACACAGAGTGTTTCTTTTCTCTATCTCTTTGACTGCGACCATGACCCAACCCTAGACAATAACTCCGTAACCATGTTAACCGAACTTTCTTATAACACTGGCTTTTGGATTGTCTGAGTTGCATACATCATTGACACTCCTTCTCTTACCCTTTGTATTTCTCCAGAACACCCCATATTATTACGAACATCCACTTCCATTGGATAAATCTATCGTATGGTTATATACGAACTCGGAGGAACTTCTTCGAGGATGGATTCTGGTTCTGGAGAGATTGAACAGGAGTATTCAGTTGTCTTTTCCTTTTACCTTCTCTCAGGTTGTGAGGGCTCCAAGGATTATGAGAGGGTACACCTATTACGCTTATTGGATAGTCTTCTTCCAAACCATAGGCAGGTGCCGAAAGGTAGGGAATGAAGAAAACCAATTAGCCTAAGTTGGGTGTACAGAAGGTAGAAAGTAAAGACAAATAAAGGGATCAGAAAGAGAGCAAAGTAAATTGCGACCGTTAACATTCACGACCAAACCATGTATCTCATCGCCACTCCTAATTCACCTTTATATTTCTCCACAACACCCTGTATCACTACGAACATCCAATTCCATTGTATAAATCCATCGTATGGTTATATACGAACTCGAATGAACTTTTTTGAGGATGGATTATGGTTCAGGAGAAATCGGAATAATGTTTATTCAGTTGTCTTTTATCCTTACCTTCTCTCAGGTTGCGAGTGCTCCCAGGATTAGGAAAGTACACCTATTATGCTTATTGGATAGTCTTCTTCCAAATCATAGGCTGGTGCCGAACGGTAGGGAAGGAAGAAAACCATTAAGCCCAACGATGGTGTATAGAAGGTAACGACTAAAGACAAATAAAGGGAATTGGAGAGATGGCAGGGAAATCTACGGTTACAGTCATGAATCAGCATAATGGAAGAGGCATTACTAGGAATACCCAGATACACCCTTTTGAAACATATTCATGTTTCAGTTTCACTGTGTATTGTTAATAGAAAACTGATTTCCCAATTAGACCCTTGCTCCAGGGTATGTATTTACCAAGTATGATTCTCATATCTGTATGGTTTTACAAATGATGAGTGGGAGTAAGTTATTGGGAATTAGGTGATCATCCTCATTATATCGGAAATCGTTGTAATTGGTGATATTTGAGGAAATCGCCTGGGTACAGTTTTCAACCTACGACACACAGAGTTTGAGTTATTCAACTCAGGGGACTTATACAAAGTATTGTATATTCTCCGGTGTCCATTAGGATAAAGAGGTTGGTCCTCGCACTGTATTCTATTTACTTGTGACTTCTCAAGCTTTAGACAAGTGTTTCGTAGAAATACAAGGTCCAAGTTTGAGAAGTTATAGGTACAGGAATAAAGTAGAGAACCATGTGTTGGGAGTATCAGGATTCTTCAAGGTGATCGAAGATGTAGATACTTATGTGTGGTATTCAGTTGATAGTAATGGTTTTGAGAAACTTGTTTCTCTTTCAGGTTACTCATAATTGGATGCACTCCTAAGTTGAGTATTGCTGATCGTCCACTCTCCATTTAGTTGACATGCACTGGAGACAGCTGCATTATTTGAATCTGGTTCCAATCAAATCAGTGCCTCTATTTCTATATTGTATATAGAATAGTTCGTATCTTAATGATGTTAAGGTACGGGGAGTTGTCCGGCTTATGCTTAAAACCAGAATCCGGATAACTCAAGGCACGTTTCTGTAATGGATGTTTGTGGGTTAACCTGGGCTATGACAAGGGTTAACTTTCTACCAACTGGAAGATCAATAGTGATATCGTTCTTGACTCGCCACAATTTTAGTAAAATGTATTTTTTCAGAAAACAATAGTGGGGGTATGGTAGAACTGGAAGAGATTCCAGAACCGCAAACTATTACGGAAAATTTAATAGGACCTAAAGATTCAATCAGGATTGACATTCCATTAGCCACTCCGCAGATATGGTGGGTAACCTCGGGCACCCGAGAGGTACTTCGGTATCCTCAAAGACGGTGATAGGGAGGTTCTTGTTTACCCAGACTTGGTGTTACTGCTATTCCAGACCATGAGACCCGGCAGGAGGAAGAGTATAGCGTCATTCTAAACTTGCTTTAGAAGTGCACGCGTAAATAATTCAACCAGAGGGTTGTTGTAGTCAGTGGGAGTAGCGGAAGCATAGCGGACAAGTAGCTTATATCTATTTATAGACTAAAGCAGATATAACGGAGATAGATCATCTATTTTTGATGTGACAGTCATGGGCTTTGACTTTATCAGAATAGGGGATGGATCTATTAAGAAAGTAGTAGGGTGTGAAGTCCTGGTATTAGGACGACATACACATAGTAGGAAGTGAAATTCCTACACTACGATCGGTTATACTGTGGTTGTCACACGGTGTTTTCTCCACATAGGATATTCATATAATATCATACATTCTGGTTACTGGATCTATGGTTTTAGATCTAGATTTGGGTAGTTTCCTAATCTGGGTACTTTGATAGCATTCTAAAGGTATTTTAGAATGAACGACTCCTGACATGGTGGTGTACCTGCAGGTGATGGAGTCACCCTCTCTAAAGGTGTCTTACAGACTAAAGGGGAGAGGGATGTGCATAATTGGCAGATCACTTGCTTAGGCAATTGAGTTGGTCATGAGATGTCGAGTACCACACCAGATGTTTTATTTGCACTAGATGCAATAAGTTGATATTAATCCAATCTTGGAGAAACGTTCGGAAGTAGTTTTAGAACATAAGTGGTTGTTCTAGGGATTGATAACGAGAGCCTCCTTCGGGAGACAGTTATCATTCCAGGCTTCCAAGGTGACCCGGATGACAGAGTGACTGTCAGAGTTATAGTTTTCCCTCTGACGAGGGGCGGTAGTTTGGACAGGTGGTCCAAGCGGATACTGAGGGAGGCATGGTGAAGGATACTGATTAAATTCAGTTGACGATACAATCTAAGAAGTTTGCTGGATTTGGAGTTCATTTATGAACTGGGTCCCATCAGATATCTAGACATATTCTAAGACAGGTATTGCACATTTCGGGAGATGACTTTCTCAGCGAACTTGAGATAAAGAGAGACATAAAAAGAAACATCAGGACGGACCCACTAACTGAGGCTATTTCTTGAAAGCAATAGTTTTACAAACGAGCTTTGTGAGACTGATTAGTAGAGAAGTTGGGTGTTCGGTATCACACGGGCTATGAGTACGCGACATCGCAATAATTAGCCTTAAGTGCAAGTGGGAGATTGTTGGATATAGTGCTCTCAAAGTCAATTATTGGATCGTAGGTACATGATTGCAATGATTGGGGAAGGACCTATACCGATAGGACAGTCTTGCTCGAGATGATAGTATGCTATCTGGTTTGTTTTTATCATCGTGTACATGCTTTAGTTCACTATTGCATGTTGATAGAGCCCATAGGATTCTTTCTTGACTGCCAGCAGTTTGATGGCGATCATATACGTAGGGTCTGGGGTCTATAAGCACATCCTTAATGTGTCCCTAGTCGTAGGAGTTTCGAGACAGGGCATCGATACTCCAGAGTAGACTAGTGTATACAGTCGAGACCCCGACGAGGGGCGGTGGCCGGTCTCAAAAGCCATTGGTGTCAGTTGGTTCACCTAAGATGTATACAGGTGCTCATTGGGTTATGAGTACACCGGACAGGACTCGCCGGGAACATGCTAGTTGGTATTATACATATCGTCAAATAGCAGTTCCCTGGTGACATGTGTACAGGTTAGTCTATCGACCTGAGATCGTCATTTGTCTCGTGTGAGTTCCCATTTTGCTTTGATTACTACCCTACTACGGCTCAAAGGAGTCGTGCAAACAGGTTTTAGTTGGGTACATTCCCGAGCCACATGGAGGCAGTGAGCGGATCGTCGGGGATTCGTCTCTCCCGGCATTGGGGGTGAGATCACGCTGTGTTTAGAAGAGCCATTACATGAAATTCCTGGCCAGGGTAATCAAGATTTACTGGTAGGTATTCCATTAGTATCTCAGGGTGTTCTGGGCTTCACTCCGACACGACTTATACCGCTATTGGGGGTCTGACATTTACAGGCCCCTAGGCCCTATATGCGATACTCATAGACGAACAGACCAGATTGTACGGATATTTTCACTGTTCGGCTCAGTAGGGTTTCTGGATGAGTTCGCTCGTCAGCTTCCCTTTCGTTCAATACATTGGCAAACGTTATGTACAGTTATTACCACTGACGTGCTCGTGGTTATACCCAGTGCCAGTGTATTGATGAGTCATTAGAGTCCCCCACAGACAGTTTCCCAAGTTCGGGCGAAACGTTATAGAGGCCGTATGGTTTTATGGCAGGGTTCGAACATGCTCGTGCACTTGTGTACGTGTCACGGTTCGGACAGATAATACTAGTGGTCTTTGGTTTAAGCCGGATCCTAGTATTATACTGTAGGAATATTTTTGCCTCATTGCATTCGTATTCGATCGGAATACAAATGCGGGTATGTATTTACAGTTGAGTTTGTAATCTCGTAATTCGTTACGGGATTATTTTGGGAGTTGCCAGTTTTCTTTTTCCGTCTTAAACATTAGACTCAATATTTAACATATTGTGAGCTTTGTTAGCAATCCTTCTAGCCAATTTTCAGCTATCTTTCCTGGCTAATCTCGTGGGCTGGCATGAATTTTTTTCTTTTGTTTTGGTGAGTCCTTGTGAGTGCATTTAATGGGCATGGTCTTGGGCAGTATGGGGTTGATGTGTATGAGGTGGCTGATTGGCACTAGTGGCTGATTTTTTGGGGCAATTTTGGGGCAGCTCCAAAATGTAGGGGCCTTTTTGTGGTGGCAAAAACGAGAGAACCACATCATTTTTCTGAACATGTTCACCCTCCCCACTTTTTCCAGCAAGCACTTCCTGCAAAATTGGCCGAGCTCCTTTCTTTTTGGGCATGCTTGATTTTTCTTTGCTAAAATTCTTTTGCTCACATTACATCCATGGCAACTCTATTAAGCTCCACCCAAAAGCTTGGGTATCTTTAGAATAGATATTCTAGACTTTCTCTACTTCATTCTTGGACATGTCGGCTAGCAAACTTCATGTCCGAGTCGCTTCGGATCGAAGCGGGAGCCCGTATAAAGATTCCATGATGTGGTGCCACTTTGACGAGCGAAATCGGGAGCGGAATTCGTCGGCGCAGCAGAGGGGAGTTCGGTGCGGAGATTAAAGATCGAATGACACGGATCGATCGGTATAATCTTTTAACTCCTTTTACAGATTGCTAGTATATGGTTAATGGAACGATCCGGGGATTTAGGTTGCGGTGGCGCCGGTTTCGTAAAAAGTTTTTGTTCCGTATTTGGCGTCGTTCAAACGGCCGGGGCGCTGCCGTGGCCCAACAGCGTCTTCTTCAGAGTGGCGTTGAGCACCTTAGCCTCCTCCAACTTAGCCTCGACGACCTTGTTGGACTCCTTCAAAATTCGGATGGACTCCCTGCAGTTGGAGTTCACCGCCTCCTCGGCGGCCACCCGATCTTCAAGGACGGTGATCCTCTCCCTCGCCTGACGCTGCTCCCGGCTGAGGCTCTCCTCCCTCGAGGAAGACTCGCCCGTTATCTGCACCGCCGGAGAAATTTCCTCGTGCTCCATGTTGGCGAAGAGGGCGCAGTGCTGGAGGACCTAAGGAAAAAAAAGAAGGGGTTAAAAAGTATCCTGTCCGACAAACAAAAGAGGCTTAATGAAAACCCGAACGGGAGATGGACACTGACCTGTACAGCCTCCTGAGCTATTGCCGCGATTTAGGCCTTGAGGGTCCCCCGGGGGATTTTGCCCCCGGCCGATCGTTCCATCTCCGAGAGCAAGCTATCGGCGACAGAAAGCCCCGAGGGAACCTCGAAGCAAAGGTCCTCCTTTTGCACGAGGACCGGGGAAGACTGGGGTCGGGAAGCCGTCCTTTTGTGTCGCTTGAAGGGGGCCTCGGGGGGGTCAGCCTTATCCGCCTCCTCCAAAACCCGGGGCTCCGACTCCCGAGCATGTTTACGGCTCTCCCCGCGGATGGTCTCCTGATCCCGGGTCATGGTAGAACGCCTAGCCGATGCCGCCGCCGATGGGGCCGGGCTTGGAGCGGGGCGTGACGAGCCGGCGCCTCCGGCCTTCCTTCCATTTTTCTCGGCCATGGTAGCCAGGAATTTGGATCGGTCCATCGGTTCTGCAAACAAAAAACGGAAAATACACAATAGGAATTAGTGACGCCGGAAATAACAGAAGAAAAATATGCACCTCTAAACAGGTCGCCTAGACTCCTAACTTACCCATGAATTGAGCAGTGTTGAGCCCGGCCTAATTAAGGGCCTTCTCGGAAAGCAAAACATTAGCCCGTTAGACAGGCTCCCACGCCGACACTGCCCTTGCTTCGGGAGAGGATGACAGCCTCACCCGCGGGCAGCCGACCCTGTGCCACTGAACAGGCACAGGCCAATCCTCACCTTCGGATGGCCCGACAAATAGGAACTCCTTCCATTCGTGGATGGAAGAAGGAACTGCTATGACCCCCGACTCGGACGCCCCTTCCCTATGTTTTCTAAAGGTAACATATACCCAGCTCGGCTCGTCCTTACAGGTGCCGGGATGATTTTTATAGCAAAAGGAGGAAACGAGAAGGGTCAAGCTGAAAGGGATTTCTTTGAACCTTAACCGGACCAGGAACTCGAGGATAATCCTCCACGAGTTCCGTACTAGCTGGCCCGGAGCTAGTTGAAAACAACGCAGTGCGGCACTAACCTCAGGGGAGAAGGGCAGACACATTCCAGCCCAAAAATCATCCAAGTACAAGGCAATCTCCTTGCCCAGCATCTTGTCTGCCCACTCTCCCTCCCCAGTCAAGCGAACCGAATAGCTAGGGAGAATGTTGAAGCAAGCCCGGATTGTGGTGAGCTCATCCACATTCCTCAGGAGGGATGGCGCGTCATGAGCACTCCCGATACGCGCTTTGGGGACCGTCCCCGTCGCACGACCACGGGAAGCACGGGTAACCCTAACTCCCCGGGGGGAACCTGATTGTTAGTGGTTCTGCGTGTTCAAGTTTTAGTTTAAATACCGCAATCAAGACGGTTTCGCTTGTAGCTAGCCGGTTGGGTACGGGTCGTCCGCAGGGAGATGGGAGTCTTTTTCTATGTGTTTTAACGAGTTAAGTCCGAGAGTTCAGATTTGTTTGTGATTATCTAAGTGTTAAATTGATAATTAAAGAGAGCTTGTTAGGGTTAGGATTAGGTTAGTTTGAGTTAGGAGTCTCCACATCTTTCGTTGCCCCTCTTAATATCGGTGTTACGGTAATCGGCAACAACGGAGATTAGCACGACTAGGAAGGACTTTGCGAGTATAAGCTAGGCTTTCCAACGCATAAGTTCTTCCTTTTGGTGCTTGTCCGTCCGTTCTTGGCTCTTAGCCATAACCTCCGGTTAATTCAACACACAACCGGTCTCACTACGGAACCACCGCTATCATGTAGGATAGGGTGCCGTAAGGAGCGGATTGTGGTTCAATTAACGCGAGTCGAATTAAGCTGTTGGGCAAGGAAAGAGTGAGAGAGATTTCCTTCTCTCAAACTTCCCTTATCCTACCCTAACAAGTATGAACTACTCACACATCATGATACGGGAAAATAAAACAAAACAAAAGAGGAAGATAGAAAGAAAGAGATTAGAAGATAACGACTAGCTATTTGCGACCTCACCTTGGCGAGGATCGAGCGTAAGCATCATTGTCGTATTAAGGATAAAGAAAAAGAGAGAAGAAAGAAACAACAAGAAATAACAACAACTAGTTAACGAATTAAAATTACAACAATTATAGAAAAAGTAAGACAAGCATGATAATAAAATGATCTTCTTTATTCACCATTCTTCACTCACCAAGCTCGTTACAAGTTTTAATGGAGAAGAGATGAGAAGAGGAAGAAGAAAACACTAAACCTAGCAAAATGAAAATATAAGAATGGACCCTTTCCTTCACAAAGTTTTGGGCTATTTATAGGCTGAAAAATGAAAACCTAGGGCAACCAACAGAACACACTTAAAAAGACCAAAACACCCCTGGAAAAGTTTCTTCTGCCGCCACCATACGGCCGCGGATCCGCGGCCTAAGTATGCTTAGGCCGCGGTTCCGCGGCCTAACAGTGGAGTTGGGCCTAGTGCTTTTTGGTGGTACCCTGGTTTGATATACCCTTTAATCTGGTATATGTGTTTTCTCACAATTTCTTCACGAATTTTCCAGAATTTCTGTTGAAGGAAAGGTGGACTTTTTGTGGATGTTTTTGTCATGATTGCCTCGAGCTCCGCGTAAATTTCTTGGATCTTGTGCTGCCATTGAGCCTTGTGCATGAAAGCGACATTGATTTGACATTTTGTCTTCCTAAACTGGTATCTGGCAACATACGGATGACGAGCGGAGACCGTGTTTTCTCAGTGGTTGGCAGGAACCCGGATTTTGTCGTGTTTTTCATGAATTTCACCGTTTTAGAACCGAGAACCTGTATCCTGCAATTGACTAGCAAACACGGCTCAAGATTATCTACCGATATGCAATGTGACAAAAATTGGGCGGTATGAAAATGCAAAAATCTGATATGAACAAATACCCCCAAACTTATCATTTGCTCGTCCCAAGCAAAGCCCATTTATTCACAAAAAATTTCCTAACCTCACTTTCGCAGGGAACGCGATTGCACTGAGCATGTGCAACAAGCCGTTAAACCTCTAGGTGTCCCTAGTAGGAGGAGTGTTGTCTCCTGAGGGTTTTCAGCGGATACTACCAACAAAATCCGGTCAAGTTGGTTTTGTAAAATAACTAAGATTCAAACCCTAAAGTTTTGTTTCAGAAAATAACAATTCTATAATCCTAAGTCTAGACTATCGAACCTTTATTTTTCACACCTCGCTTCTTATTTAACTACAGATTTTATATGTCTTTGCGTGCAGTGCAAATAGTGTCGTTAAGTTCCAGAAGGATCGATTAAAGTCATCATGTCGCACAATAAAGCCCAGATAACAATTTTAAAAGGATCACATAAGTTTTATAAAGAGTTAAGCATTTTTCAAGTTTTGTTTTCCAGTAAGGTTTCAACTTCAGAATTTCTATCTTCCTTAACAGGAAACTAAGTCGTATTTTTCACTCCACCTTTTTCTTGTTTTCATTTCAAACACACCTCTGTGAACGTGCAATAGTCTTTATCATAGAATAAAACCTTCATATCTCCGTTAATTTTTTTTATAAAAGCCTGTCTTTTATCAAGATTATTCTCACACAAAGAACCGTTAGGAATTTTAACTCGGAGAGAACACTTGCTTGACTTTGTTTTAAACTGGACATTCTAGGCTTCTTAGCGGGCTTTGGGCCAATGCACCCAAACCAGTTGATTTTAGGGCATTAGGTGTAGAAACACCCCAGCGGACTTAATTGCTCAAGTTACCTAGGTCCAAAAACAAAAGACAGTTTGGCGTGAAAATCAGATGATTTAATACGAACGGAGATATAACTGGTAGTTCAATTATTTTTTTGGATAAAAGACGTGTTTAGTGGGTTCGGTGTGTAATCATTCCAATCAAGTTTCAGATGGGTTATTTTTCAGACTTAGCTCCAATTACGGCATCAATAACATTCCTTCATATTCGCTTTACTTCATAAACTATTCTTGACATTACTTATTTCAGAACAAACCTATTTGATCCTCAGAAAATCATTTATCTGTTTAAAAGTTTAAACATGAAAGACTTGTCATCTAATTCCCAAAATTCACGACACGTGTAGTGTAATGTAAAGACGTATATCAGCTATAGTTAACATCAAAGGAGAGTTATCTTTCAGGTTTTCAAAATCTAAACATAAGATTTAGTTATTCCTATTTTTTTTTTCAAACAAAAACCGTTGAAATTTTGAATCAGAGTTTTTCCACAAGCTAACTTGACAGAAAAGTTTTTATATTTTTAGAAAATTTTCAGATTTTTATGGATTTTATGGATTTTAATATGCAGATGCAAAATATACATATGAATGCGAAGGTAAGAAAATGCGTACCGAGCGTACCCCCAAACTTAAACTGGACAGTGTCCTCACTGTCATTGCATGAAGAGATCATTTGAAGGGTCAAAATTGTCGGTTAGCGATACACAAATTTTTATTTGTTTTTTGTTTTTAAAGAAAAGAAAAAGAATATACACAAATATATACAAAATGGTTTGTACATACCCCCAAACTTATTTGGAACAGTGTCCACTGTTCTTGGCTGGATAACCGAAGTTTGGAGGTAGGCAGAGGAAGATCATTCAGGGTAAACCGGCTCCTGTAAGAACAGGAGCTCCTCTGTTGGTTCGGCGCTAAGGTACGGTTTGCATCGGTGTCCGTTTACTTTGAAATGTGAACCGTCCTTTGGATTTTCCAAATCTACAGCGCCCTGCGGATACACATTCCGCACAAAATACGGCCTTTTCCAGCGAGATCTGAGCTTTCCTGGATGGAAATGAAGTCGGGTGTCGTAAAGCAGTACCTGCTGATCAGCTATGAAGGTTTTGCGCAAAAGGCGTTTATCGTGAAACACCTTCGTTCGATTCTTAACGACAACCGCGTTATCGTAAGCCTCATCCCTAAGCTCGCTCAGTTCGTTCAGCTGCAGCTTCCGATGGCTGCCCGCATCCTCGAGAGACAGATTTAGCTCCTTTATCGCCCAAAAAGCGCGATGCTTTATTTCGACAGGAAGGTGACAGGCTTTTCCGTACACAAGCCGATAGGGAGACATGCCATGGTCGGTCTTATAAGCGGTTCGAAATGCCCAAAGGGCATCAGTGAGTTTCAGCGACCAATCCTTACGGTTCTTGGAAACCGTCTTCTCCAGTATCTGCTTGATTTGCCGATTTGAAACTTCGACCTGCCCGCAGGTTTGGGGGTGGTAGGGCGTAGAAAGCTTATGATTAATGGAATATTTCCGCATCAAGGCTTCGAAAGTTTTATTGCAGAAATGACTTCCATTGTCGCTAATGATCGCTCGGGGGTGCCCAAACCGGGAGAAAATGTTTTCTTTAAGGAACCCTTGTTGTCGTTAGTCCGGCTAGGCACAGCCTCGACCCATTTAGAGACGTAATCAACAGCGAGAAGGATGTACAAGTTCCCAAAAGAGCTGGGAAACGGCCCCATGAAATCTATCCCCCAAACATCGAAAATCTCCACAACCAAGATCGGTTGGAGCGGCATCTCGTTCCTCCGGGATATCCGGCCCATGTGTTGGCACCGGGAGCAAGTCTTGCAATAGTCATGAGCGTCTTTGAAGAGTTGTGGCCAGTAGAAACCACATTGCAAGATCTTCTCAGCTGTCTTTCTGGGCCCAAAATGCCCGCCACACGCTTGATCGTGGCAAAATGACAGCACACTCTTGAATTCCTCATCAGGGACAAACCGACGAATAATCTGGTCGGGACAGTACTTGAACAAGTAGGGTTCGTCCCAGTAAAAGTGTTTTACTTGGGATAAGAAGCGAAGTCTGTCCTGACTCGACCATTCAGTCGGTAGTAATCCTGTGGCCAAATAGTTCACAATATCAGCGAACCAGGGTTCGCACGATACTGTCAAGAGCTGTTCATCCGGGAAAACGTCGTTGATCGGAATTGGAAGCGAAGGCGAAGAAGGAAGTCGTGAGAGATGGTCGGCAACTACGTTTTCACATCCTCGTTTGTCCTTAATGACAAGGTCAAACTCTTGGAGCAAGAGGATCCAACGTATTAACCGAAATTTTGCATCTTTCTTCGCAAAAAGATGGCGCAGAGCAGAATAGTCTGTGTAGACAATGACTGGAGAGCCGATGAGGTAGGGCCTGAACTTTTCTAGAGCAAATACAACAGCTAAGAATTCCTTCTCAGTTGTTGTATAGTTGAGTTGGGCGTCGTTCAGGGTTCGGCTTGCGTAATAGATTACGTGCGGCATCTTGTTGATGTGTTGTCCAAGGACAGCACCAATGGCAAAGTCGGATGCATCGCACATAATCTCGAATGGGTGCGTCCAGTCAGGTGAGGAATGAACGGGAGCAGAAGTGAGTGAGCTTTTCAATGACTCGAAGGCAGTCACACAGCTCGAGTTGAAGTCGAATGGTGTGTCCTTGGCCAGCAAAAGAGTCAAGGGCCTAGCAATCTTGCTAAAGTCCTTGATGAACCGTCTATAGAAACCGGCATGGCCAAGGAAGGCTCGGATATCTCTGACGCATCGGGGAGGAGGCAGATTGGAAATGACCTCAATCTTTGCTTTGTCAACCTCTATGCCATTTTACGAGATGATATGTCCTAAGACAATACCTTCGCGCACCATGAAGTGGCATTTCTCCCAGTTCAAAGTGAGATTCTTGTCCTTACATCGGGTAAGGACAGCGTCAAGATGCAGCAAACACTCGTTGAAGGAGTCGCCGAAGATGGAGAAGTCATCCATGAAAATCTCCAGAAATTTTTCCACCATGTCTGAGAAGATACCCATCATACACCGCTGGAAGGTAGCGGGCGCATTGCATAACCCAAAGGGCATGCGACGATATGCAAACGTGCCGAAAGGACAAGTGAAAGTGGTCTTGTCCTGGTCTTTTTCGGCGATGGGAATTTGATTATAGCCGGAGTAGCCATCAAGAAAGTAGTAGTACTCGTGTCCGGCCAATCGTTCAAGCATCTGGTCAATGAAAGGTAGCGGAAAGTGGTCTTTCCGCGTTGCGGCGTTGAGTTTTCTGTAATCAATGCAAACTCGCCACCCAGTTTGGGTGCGAGTAGGGATTAACTCGTTCGCCACGTTAGTTATGACCGTGATGCCCGACTTCTTGGGTACAACATGAATGGGGCTAACCCACTGGCTATCAGAAATAGGGTAAATGATACCACTATCTAGACATTGGACGATCTCCTTCTTCACAGCCTCCTTCATGACTGGATTAAGACGTCTTTGTGGATCCTGGGCTGGTTTGGCATCATCCATCAGATGAATGTGATGCTCAACGATCAGGGGACTAATCCCCTTGATGTCCGCCATGGACCAGCCAAAAGCTTGCCTGTTGCTGTGCAAGACCGCGAGAAGGGCTTTCTCTTGCTCTGGAGCTAGAGAAGCCGAGATGATGACAGGGAGGGTCTCGTTCTCACCTAAGTAGGCGTACTTAAGGTGAGACGGCAAAGGCTTGAGTTCGAGCGTTGGAGGTGAAACGATGGAAGGCAAGACTGGTGCAAAGGTCTCGAACTCAAAGGACTCCAGCAAAGGTTCAAAGCAAGTGTAGGCAACCGAGTTGGATGGTTCAGGTAACACATCCGGAAAGTCGAAGGATTCAAACTCGGGTTGTGCGTAGCTAAGATCGTTCGAGAACGTGAAACACTCGTAGTCGTTGTCGGGCGCAGAAACAGCAGCAGGTTCGAAGAGAAACGCACTAGTGGCGTCAAGATTATCGTGATCAAACAGAAACTCCTCGAATTCACACTCTTCTGGGGTGATCTCCTGGATCGAGCAGACGTCCAATATATGAGCATTAGGTTCGGCGGGTTGATTCCCCAACCTAAAAATGTTGAGTTCAATCGTCATATTTCCAAAAGAGAGGTTCATCGAACCATTGCGACAATTGATCACAGCATTTGAGGTTGCGAGAATGGGCGACCGAGTATCACCGGAATTTGATTCTGGGGGTTAGCTACAGGCTGTGTATCTAATACAATGAAGTCAACGGGGAATATGAAGTCCCCGACTTTGATTAACACATCCTCTAGCTCACCCCTAGGATGGGTGATCGATCGGTCGGCCATTTGGAGAGTGCAGTGTGTGGGTTTCAGCTCTCCGACGCCTAATTGCTCGTATACTGAATACGGAAGCAGGTTAACACTGGCACCAAGATCTAATAGTGCGCGGTTGATGTTCTTATCCCCAATAGTAATTGAAATCGTAGGACAGCCAGGGTCCTTCCGTTTTTGTGGTAAAGATTGGGTAAGGGCATCACTCACAGCACTAGCCAAGAAAACTTTCTTGGGTACCTAAGACTTCCTCTTTTTCGTGCATAAGTCCTTTAAGATTTTCGTGTGGGACGGGACTTGTTGGACAGCATCTAAAAGAGGAATGTTAATGTTAACCTGCTTAAATAACTCCAGAATCTTCTCCATTTGTGGATTTTGTTTGTTAGACCTCAACCGGTTTGGAAATGGAACATTTTGAAAATTGGTTGAGTCTAATGCTGGAAGAGGAGATTGTGGAGTTGGAACGGATCCCAGAATATGTGTTTTCGTGGAGTGAGAAATGGGTCCGTTCAGAGCAGAAGAAAAGGAAGGAGAGCCTTGTGAAGAACGGAGAATAGGCTCAGAAGACGAGGAAGAAGAAGAAGAAGAAGCGGCGGCCGGGGTGTCATCGTTGATTCGTGTGCCAATGTTGTTTCGCAGCATCCTTCCCGATCTCAGTGTGGTCACGGCACTCACATTATTGTTCTGTTGTTCAAGAGCAACATGTGCATTATGTGGGTGACCGGGATTTGGGAGTGGCTGGGACGGGAGCTTCCCCTTCTCTCACTCGCTTAAGGCCGCGTTCAGCTGTGCAATCTAGGCCTCGATGGTCTTGATGCTTTGCCCGTGTGCGGCAGTGTGTTGCACTAAGGATTGAATGGAAGACTGGATGTTGGCGGTGGATTGAGTCGATTGTTTAACAAACGCCTCCAGACTTCGTTCGAGCGAGGAAACCTTATCGTTGTTTGACGGAACAAAGTTGTTTGGTGGAAAAGAATTGTTTGGTGCAAAGTTGTTCGTCTGATTTTGGAAAGGTTGGGGTAGGAAGGGCTGCTGATATTGGTGTTGAGTTTGTTGTTGCGCTTGTTGTTGCGGTGGAGGGGCCCTTTGGAAATTGTTGCCCTGGAATTGATTCTGATTCCAGGCGAAATTGTGGTGGTTCCTCCAACCGGGATTGTAGGTGGAAGAGTATGGATCATTCCTCGGTCTTTGCTGGAAGGAAGCATTAACCTGATCCTGTCCTTGCGAGGGTGGATTGTAAGGACACTCTTCGGTCAAGTGGGAAGGATCAGAACAACAAGCGCAAATGGTACGAAGGGGGAGAACAGGGGCAGGAGCAGGAGCAGAAAATTTGCTCTCTATCGCTTCAAGCTTTCTTGTTATTGCAGCCATTTCAGCTTTCATCGCAATAGAGACATCAAGTTGGTGGATTCCTGCCCTAGACTGACCGGTAGAAGTGGAGGTGGAAGAAGAAGAAGTCGGTCTGGTGCTCTCCCATTGTAGCGTTTTCTCCGCAAGGTCGTCAAAGAACTGCCACGCTTCCTCGTCAGATTTCGATAGGAAGTGGCCCTGAAAGATGGTCTCCAACAACTGCTTCGTTGCTGGGTTCAGGCCCTCGTATAAGGTTTGGTAAAGTTTCCATTTCTCTATACCGTGGTGAGGAAACTGAACAAGAAGGTCTTTGTACCGGTCAAAGCACTTCCAGAAGGGTTCAGAAGGAAGCTGGGAGAATTGGTTGATTTCATTTCGAATCCTTGCGGTCTTATGATTCGGATAAAATTTCTTTAGAAACGCTTTAACAAACTCGTCCCAGCTGGTGATTGAGTAGGAAGCGGTGCTATACAGCCATTTTTCAGCAAGATCGCATAGAGTGAACGGAATGACCCGTAGACGTATAGCATCGTCCGACAGCTGGGTGGTTTTCATCATGGCACAGACGTTTTGAAATTTATTGATGAAGATATAGGCATCTTCAGATTCAAGCCCATGAAAACGTGGAAGCATGTTGATGAAATGGGGCTTAATTTCAAAGTTGTCCCCATTGGCCGGAGGAAGAGAAAGGCAGGTGGGAAGTGCAGAACGGGTGGGATAGAAACGATCCTGGAGCGCTATTCGCTGCGGCGCTACAACAGGCGGTGGTGGTGGGATATTGGTCTCCGTAGGAGGTGGAGCCAATCCAGCGGTGGTCAAAGAGATGTTCGGATTAAATCCCGACATCGCGGAAAAAGAGGTTGGTGAAGGTGAAGGTGAAGGTGAAGATGTATGATCGGAATTCCGGTCAATGTCGGAGTTGGCCGGCAAAGGAAGGGGTGAAAGAGGAGTGGACGGAGTATCGACGTCTGAGTCAATCGCGTAGTCGGTAGCGACTAACGTAACGCGGACTAGACGGGCGCTAGTGTCCCGAGTCCAAGAGGAAATACACTAAACAAGTTTAGTATAGTCAAAGCGGAGAAGGTGAGGGTAAGAGAACGTCAATGGAGAAAGGCGATGGGTGGTGGGTGAAAAAAATGGATTTGGCGACAAAGGGCAAGTTTTTATAAAAGTTTTTGGTTTTTTTCTTTTTTTTTTTTAGAAAGATTTTTTTTTTACAGAAATATGTACGGATATACGGCTTAAGCAATCACAAACAAGATATGCACAATCACACCTAGATCTAGGGTAACCTAGGTCTACTAGACCTGCTCCTGAACATGATTGTCGAAGTTAAACAGTGTCGAGAAACGGGCTTAAAAATACACTGATCACGAGGCCAGGTAAGTGCAGAGATAAGGGGAGGTTGTCCAACACTTTCGCGAAGTTCCTTAATTAAATAACCCTTTTTCTTTCGGCGGTTGCGCCTTTAACACTTTCCTAGATACCCCGTAAACAATATACCGTTAAGCGAGGTTCTAAACACGGTTTATCTTCTCCTAATGAGCGCGAAGTCCTTAGGGCTGAAGTCTAGTATTTTTTAATTTACAATGGACAATGCATATGCTTTAGTGATTTTTGGGGTCCTGGGAAGGGTGATGAAATCCCCACCCAATCTGGATTGGTTTCAAGCCCCTTAAGTCCGTATTAAAGAATGTAAAGCGGTAACAAATCAACTGCAAACAATTTTTTATTTGCGGCGCAAAGAATCCTGCACAAGAACAGTTTATTGGAAGGGGGAGAAGAATTTGCGCAAAGAAGGCTGCAGAAAACACAATTCAGTGGAGTTCAGAGGAGTGGGGAGGAGAACAGAGACTTACCCAGAGATTTTGGGGCCCTGAAACCACCAAGTGGCCGCGGATCCGCGGCCTAAGCCCTCTATTGCCGCGGATCCGCGGCAGTAAGGGGAGATTGGGACTTCATTTTTTGTGCGGGTGCTGGTATGGGTCTCCTCTGATTGTCTGGATCTTCTGAATTTTTACTTGCTCACTGTACCTGCTCCAGATCTTGATAGTAGACCGTTTGTTCCGTTTTGATCCGTCGTGGTGTAGCCGCGAAATGTGGGTCTATCTTCCCACGTCTTTGGCACTGTACTTGAACTCCGTCTTATCCGACGTCTTCGGCGTCGATCTTGAACTTCGTATTTTCCTGCACACTTGCACAAAAGCTAATCAAAAAACAACAAGACGGTTTTTTACAATGTATATTTTTTTTGTTTTGTTTTTTGGTTATATTCACAAATTAACCCGAAATTACACAAGGAAATAAACTACCGTCTCCCCGGCAACGGCGCCATTTGATTGTTAGTGGTTCTGCGTGTTCAAGTTTTAGTTTATATACCGCAATCAAGACGGTTTCGCTTATAACTAGCCGGTTGAGTACGGGTCGTCCGCAGGGAGATGTGAGTCTTTTTCTATGTGTTTTAACGAGTTAAGTCCGAGAGTTAAGATTTGTTTGTGATTATCTAAGTGTTAAATTGATAATTAAAGAGAGCTTGTTAGGGTTAGGATTAGGTTAGTTTGAGTTAGGAGTCTCCACATCTTTCGTTGCCCCTCTTAATATCGGTGTTACGGTAATCGGCAACAACGGGGATTAGCACGACTAGGAAGGACTTTGTGAGTATAAGCTAGGCTTTCCAACGCATAAGTTCTTCCTTTTGGTGCTTGTCCGTCCGTTCTTAGCTCTTAGCCATAACCTCCAGTTAATTCAACCACAACTGGTCTCACTACGGAACCACCGCTATCATGTAGGATAGGGTGCCGTAAGGAGCGGATTGTGGTTCAATTAACGGGAGTCGAATTAAGCTGTTGTGCAAGGAAAGAGTGAGAGAGATTTCGTTCTCTCAAACTTCCCTTATCCTACCCTAACAAGTATGAACTACTCACACATCATGATACGGGAAAATAAAACAAAACAAAAGAGGAAGATAGAAAGAAAGAGATTAGAAGATAACGACTAGCTATTTGCGACCTCACCTTGGCGAGGATCGAGCGTAAGCATCATTGTCGTATTAAGGATACAGAAAAAGAGAGAAGAAAGAAACAACAAGAAATAACAACAACTAGTTAACGAATTAAAATTACAACAATTATAGAAAAAGTAAGACAAGCATGATAATAAAATGATCTTCTTTATTCACCATTCTTCACTCACCAAGCTCATTACAAGTTTTAATGGAGAAGAGATGAGAAGAGGAAGAAGAAAACACTAAACCTAGCAAAATGAAAATACAAGAATGGACCCTTTCCTTCACAAAGTTCTGGTCTATTTATAGGCTGAAAAATGAAAACCTAGGGCAACCAACAGAACACACTTAAAAAGACCAAAACACCCCTGGAAAAGTTTCTTCTGCCGCCACCATACGGCCGCGGTTCCGCGGCCTAATAGTGGAGTTGGACCTAGTGCTTTTTAGTGGTACCCTAGTTTGATATACCCTTTAATCTGGTATATGTGTTTTCTCACAATTTCTTCACGAATTTTCCAGAATTTCTGTTGAGGGAAAGGTGGACTTTTTGTGGATGTTTTTGTCATGATTGCCTCGAGCTCCGCGTAGATTTCTTGGATCTTGTGCTGCCATTGAGCCTTGTGCATGAAAGCGACATTGATTTAACATTTTGTCTTCCTAAACTGGTATCTGGCAACATACGGATGACGAGCGAAGACCGTGTTTTCTCAGTGGTTGGCAAGAACCCGGATTTTGTCGTGTTTTTCATGAATTTCACCGTTTTAGAACCGAGAACCTGTATCCTGCAATTGACTAGCAAACACGGCTCAAGAGTATCTACCGATATGCAATGTGACAAAAATTGGGAGGTATGAAAATGCAAAAATCTGATATGAACAGAACCCGACTCAGAGGAAGAAGCAGAGGAAGACTCCCTAGACTCTACCCTGACTATATCAATAGACTCCCCAAAGGAAGACATCTAACCTGAGTCAAAGAAGGAGTCCTCCGAAGAAAGAGCGCGAGAGATCCGACCTAAAGGGAAGAACGCCGAGCTAACTCTCGCAGCGATTGAGAAATGATAGCGAAGTGTGGACCCTGGGGGGATCCCACCTCTATTTATAGCATTTGGCAAACTCATCCAACAACGCAGATCGTTTCCCGCGAAATCAGCGCTTCGCGCTTGACGACCGTCAACGTCCCACGTGTCGCACGACCATTGGGCACGTCTCTTCGAGTGCAGGGGACAGTAGTGACCCGTCACGTCAGCCAACCAGCGTCGGACGCGTGGCCTGGCGCCTCAATGAACGTATGATCGAATCGGCGCTCCCTCTTTAATGCTCGATCTCCTCTCTAATCCGCTGACATCATCAAAAGATACGCCTAACTACCTCGGGAATCCGTGCCGACGAGGTCTTCAAATACGAATTGAGCGTGGGTAACCGATCGGACCACTCTCAACCCGGTCCATAAATAGGTCGGGATGAGAGTGGGAGGCTAATGATGATGCTCGTAAGTGGGAGCTCCCCAGATCATGACACGTGGCAGAAGACGTGTCCCGATGCACACAGAAACAGGGCGAGGACTGCACATTGGAGGTGTCCCCCGGGCTATCTTCCCACTGCTTGGACCCGACCTTCGAGAATCCCCTGAAGAGTCCTGTAGACGACCAATGGCTCACCTTTGATCCCTCCTGCACGCTGAGCGTCCTCAGCCCTCCCAGCTCATCTCCGAGCTATCACAGCACCGAACTTCCTCAGTCTCCCGCTCGCCTCTGAGCCCCCGCCGAGCGAAGATTCCTCGGTTCTATTGGGCGACCCAGAACGCAGATCACAGGCGTCTCCGCCATGGCTCCGCGAATCTCGCCGAACGCAAGATATCCACAGCCCCATGATCCCGCATTCCATGACGTCACATTCCCCATTAACAAGCGTATCCCGTCATTAATGGGGGATCCCGCCATTCTCGCGGGCGCAACGCCAGGGGTGTAACAGCCGGCGATAATATCGCGCCCGCTAGCCCATGGCTGATGCTATATAAACCCCTCTCTCAGACGACTCAGGTAAGGCAATTCTTATCCAATAGGCCGCTACTCTGCCCAAATACCTCAACTAACTTGATCGTCGGAGGGTCTACGGTGGTACAACCACCCGGGACTTCTTTGCTGGTAGCTCGGCTTCTCACCATACCAAACCCATTGAGATCCACATGCCTCAGAAGACAGTTCACAAACCCAATCCCAGCCATTCGCCAGTGCTGTCAGCATTTCATCGGAAGACAACATATGAAGGAGATCCAGAGCTCCATCATTTACTTTCTCTTCTTCCTTTTTCGATTTCGACCTCACACTCGACAAGTTTTCCTTCATCTATATGTAACACAATCTCTTCATCAACATCTTCTTTATGATTTTCCTTACATATGTGATCAACACGGGCAACTTCTTGTTTATCTACGAGTGCCTTTTTTGCTTAACTACAAACTTAGTGGTGACATACGTTCAGCACATTAATAACGAATCAAAGTCATCAGGCCGACAGACGTCTGACCCTTCACGTCAAACGTCTGACCATGACAATAGACGTATGTCCCTTTCAGGTTAGACGTCTGGAATTGGCTAACGCGCTAACAGAGCGCAATCTGTACCTATAAGGGAAAGACATCTAGATTTGACTTCTGCTTTAACAGAGCGCAGCCAAACGTCTGCCCTTATGCGGGTCATATGTTTGACATTGCATGACTCTGTTTGGAAGGATTTTTATGGAAGATTTTGTAGAGATTTAGTTACAACTAAATATGATTGAGAGGTTGTATAATTGATCTAATTGTAACAGTATTTTAAAAATTAATAATATATATATATATATATATAAACCACAATAGAGAAGATACTCTCTAAGACTTCTTCTTCCTTCAATATCTTCTTTTTCCTCTAGCTCTTGCTATTTTTTATGGTATCAGATCCATAAAGGCTAACACCATTAAAAAATATCTTCTCTTTATATTTCTACTACAATGACAACAACACAGATCAATCCTCCATCTCATCAATTCCGCTCCTCGCTCCAACACCAATTCTTAACCCTAATGTATTGTCGTCCTCTTCAACACATGGACCGAATATCATGTCACTTCTCTACATCAAACTCACACGTGACAACTACCTCGACTGGAAGATATAATTTGAAGATGTCCTCAAGTCGCAAGGGTATATGGGCATCGACGACGAAACCGAAAAGTGACCGCCCATGACTGTTCCTGATGAACAAAATCTGCTTGTTTCAGCATACAATCCGGCATATGCTGTATGGATCCAAAAGGATCAATTGATCGTGAGTTGGATATTAGTGTCTTTTACTGAATCCCTAGTCTTCTTGGTGGTTGGTAAAACTACAACATAGGCGGTATGGGAGACACTTGCTAAACCCTTCGCATCGCACTCTCTCGCTCACATCCTTCAGCTGAAGACACAACTTTAGAATATCAAATGAGGATCCGCCTCCATCACAGAGCACTTTCTGAACATTAAGACTATTTCCAAAAATCTTGCGGTCATTGGGCATAGAATTTTCGATGCCAATCTTGTCATGTAATTTTTCGCCGGCCTGGGATTGGCCTATGACTCCTTTGTTCCAGCTATCACAACCCGCATAGACAATATCTTACTTGAAGTTCTGTATGGTATGTTACTTTCACATGAGAGTCTTTGCCAGTAACAAGATAAGTCTCTTGATACTACCCCTTTCCATCTATCAACACTGCAACCATGGGCCATGCAGGTTCCTCTTCAAATACCTATCAGCGTAGCTATAACACCAAGCGTGACAGTCATGGTAGTCGCAATGGTCGAGGCCGCGGTCGTGGTCTCCCTCGATGCCAAATTTGCATGACATCTGACCACTATGGCAATAGCAGCCCACAGTGATTCAATCGGATCTTCTCTGGCGGTCTAAGAGGTGTTCCGCAATTTTTTGCCCCACAGTCTCAGAATAGAAGATCATATGGGTATTCTTAACTATGGCATGCTGTCACATACACCTCCACCATATTTCTCGAGCGGTCCAAGCGTTGCTTCTTCTGACTGGTACCCTGACTAGGGGGAAACTCATCATATCATGCTAGACTACACTCAACTTCTCTCAGCAGCCCCTTACAAAGGTACGGATACAGTATGCATAGGTAATGGTACAAGTTTGCGTATTCTTAACTATGGTCACACAGCAATTCTATCGTCTTCTCGATCACTTCACATGAAAAATATTCTTCATGTTCTTTCAATAATGAAAAATCTCTTATCTGTTAATAAATTTACTCAAGATAACAATATTATTTTTGAGTTTCACCCGTTTGATTGTTTTGTGAAGGATCTGAAGTTGGGAACAATTCTACTTCAAAGCCACCTCAATAATGGACTGTACCAGTTGCCTCTTCCCAATGTCTCGTGTTCCACCGCGCTTGTTGGCGAACATACCTCTACTTCCTCATGGCGTGCTCACTTAGGTCATTTTGCTTTAAAAACTATAGTCAGGATTCTTTCTAGTTTTTATTTATCAACCATTAAGAGTCGTAGAGAGTCAGCTTGTTCTAGTTGCATAAAAGCCAAAGGCCATAAACTATCTTTTGAATTGTTATCAACAGTGTCTTCGACAACTTTAGATTTAATTTATTCTGATGCTTGGTGCCCTACTCCTATTTTATCTCATTCTGGTTTCCATTATTATGTTAATTTTGTTGATGACTATAGCAAATTTACATGGTTATTTTTAATACGTAATAAGTCTGATTTATATGATATCTTTTATCGCTTCCAACGAAATGTTGAATGCTCTTTCAATAGAAAAATACGTAAGTTTCACTATGATTGGGGTGGTGAATATCATTCCCTTCATCGTCATCTAGTCTCAGAGGGTATCCTCCATCGTGTTTCTTGCCCCCACACCCCCGAACAAAATGGGGCAGCAGAACGCAAACACTGTCACATTATAGAGACAGCGCGTGCTCTTCTTTCTCATACCTCCATCCCTTCACATTACTGGGATGAGGCCGTCCAAACCGCTGTCTTTCTAATTAATCATCTCTCTACACTAGTCATTCACAAAAATACCCCTCTCCATAAATTATTTGGTTACCATCCTACTTATACCTTCCAACGCATATTTGGATGTGCGTGTTATCCCTGGCTTCATCCCAACGCCCCATATAAACTTGCTAATCGTTCTGATCGCTGTATGTTCATAGGTTATAGTACTTAACACCATGGTTATCGTTGTCTTCACGTACAATCCAGTCGAATGTATGTATTAAGAAATGTTATTTTTTATGAAAGTTGCTTCCCCTTTTCAAGTTCAGATTCTCCCATAGGCTTGACACAGAACACTGAGCCCCTTCCAGGAGCGGGCATCCTTGGCTCTGGCCAAATTCCGAGCCTAACTTTACCACTAGTGCCGGCTGATTGATGATATATTTCGATGTCGTGTTTAGAAAAGTGTAATGATCACAACCAAAAAAATTTGTAAACCGCAATCAATAACGGTGTCAATTGTAGGTTCGTTAACGAGTGCGGATCGTCCACAGGAAATGTGTGATTTGCTCGTAATTGTTTTAGTTGAGTCGAAAATTAAAGAGAAAAGAAAATTGTTCAAAAATTGTGAAATTTAGTTTCAAGAATTATCAAGAAAATAAAGATCAAGAATCAAGAATCAAGAATTGTCAAGATGATATCCAAATCAAATGAATTATCAAGATTTGTAATGAGGCTCGTAGGAATCGATCCAATCGATAGTGATGAAGAAGAATTAGGATTACATATTCTTATCTATTGATGATTTGTTGCTAGATCGATGACAATCAACGAGGTTTAGGGATATATTGAAGAAACTAGGGTTTCTTCATCATCATCCCTTGTCCTTTCGTTGGTTATCATTCAAATTCTAGCCTCTAGGAAATTCAATCATCGATCGTTGATCTCTAATTAAGAGCGAAAACATTCAAGAAAGCATTTCACTCAAAACTAGGTTGTCGATGATTCAATTTCCTAAAGTTTACAAAACTCATAAGACTTAAGAATCGTTCAAGAATTTAATCATCGTCATCTATCTATTTTCTCGATTCCTCCACGAGCGGAGTTTTCACTCAAACATCATGAAAAGGAAAACAATCAAGAATTGAGAACTCTTCATAATGCTCAAATGTAAAGAAAAGCAAGATCAAGAATTTTCACCTTTTATTATTCAACATTTCGTTATAATTCATTCAAAGACTACAAGAATTGAGGAGAGAACTTGATCGTCGAACTAGCTTCGCATCGTCTTCGTGAGTCGTGGATCGTCTTGGATCACTTGCTCGGATGAAGATCGGCGTTGCTTCAAAAAGGCTCGATGGATTCTTTCTTAATTTGGTACTCGATGATCTTGATTTGGATTTTGAATTGTATTTGGGATAGGGTTTGGATACACAAGTTGTGTCACTCAACTTGTGTTTGGAATTGTTGAACAACCTTTGTGATGAAGCCTTGGCTCCCTTTATATAGCATTCTTCTTTAGCTTCCCCTAGAAGCTTGATTAGGTTTAGCTTCCTTTAGAAGCTAAGCTAGGTTTAGCTTCCTTTGCAAGCTTGGTAGTTATGAAGGAAGCTTCTAGATTAAGGTAGTTAGCTAGCTTGCTTGAGAAGCTTGGTTGTTGATGTAAGTCGATGTTAGACACCCCACAAGTTGCGGGGAGGCGGAATAGGTAAAATAATCATTTTTTTAAACTAACATCGACTAACTTTACGGATCTTTGCCAAACCCTAACTAACAACAACATAGAAGTGATTAGCTACTATGAAAGATGATTATACCTAATGAATCAATTCCTTCTTGTTCTCATTGACCTCCTCCTCGTCGGCCTCCTCGTTGTGATAGAAGATCCACCCGAGAGCTACTCCTCCAAGCTTTAACCTCACAATTGAGGTAACTAAGTGTCTATGAGTGCTAATCAAAGCAACCTAGAGGATATAGAAGAGGATTAGGGATCAATTAGTCTTACTAACCCTTGGATTTCAACACATGAGAGGTTAGGGTTAGGGTTGAAGAAAGAGAGCTTGAGGAGAGAGAAGGTGAGAATGAGAATGATCATGGAAAAATGTCTCATTGTAAATATATGAAGCATAAGATATTTATTAATTGAATAACAAATAAAAAATATCATCATGCTTCATTAACTCACCTTGTGTGATTCATCCAATGAGTCATTAAGCCATAAATGCATCATTAACTCCTATGGATGAATCACACCATGAGTCATTAAACCAAGTAATGCAAATGCCACCTTAGCCTCCAACTCATCAATCTTCTAGAAGCTTCTCGACTAATTACGAGAATGCCCCTCCCATCCGTGAAAACACGGAAATACTGAGACTGTATAAATCCAATAATCCAATACTAGAATCTGGCTTAAACCAAAGCCTGCTAGTATAAACTGTCCGAACATCGCACGTGCGTAAAAACACGTATGTGTCCGAACCCTGTCGTAAAACCATACGACCTCTATCTCGTTTCGCTCGAAGCAGGGAAACTCTCTGTATGGGACTCTAATGACTCGACTACTACGCTGGCAGTGGGTTTAACCACAGACCGCAAGCGGCACTAGCTGTACGTAACAGTCCCCAGGTAGATGTCTATAAGAAGGCCGATGAGGAAACCCATCCGAACTCCTACTGAGCCTGATGTGACAATCTCCGTACAGTCCGGTCTGTTCGTCTAGGACTATCGCATATCGGGCCTAGGGGCGGCAAGCGTCAGTCCCCTAAGAGCAGTATAAGTCATGTCGGAGTGAAGCCCATTACACCTTGAGAAGCTACTGGAAAACCTACCAGTATATCTCGCTTGCCCTGGCCAGGGACTTTGCGTAATGGCTCTCCAGACACAGCGCGATATCAACTCCCAATATCAGGAGAGACGAATCCTGTCTAACCGCCACTGCCTCCAAGTGCTTCGAGAATGCACCCAACTGCTACCTGTTTGCATGACACCTTTGAGCCGTGGTAGGGTACCAATCTAAGAACAGTGGGAACACACTCGAGGCGAAGCAGCAGTGTCAAGTCTGCGGACTATGCTGTACTCATGTCACCTGGGAACTGTTAACTGACGACGGGTATAATACCAACCAACAGTTCCCTGCGAGTCTTGTCCGGTGTACCCGTAACCCAACGAGCACCTGTATACTATCTCCAGTATGACGTACTGATGGCTGTGGGACAGACCATCTCCCCAATTGGGATGAGAAGCATACACACTAGTCTACTCCGGAGTATCGATGCCCTGTCTCGATAATCATACGACTAGGGTCCTGAAAAAGGATGTGCTTGTAGACTACCCAGCCCCCACTAGTGTGACTGCCATCACAACGCTGGTAGTCAAGCAAGATCCTAAAGGCTCTATTAATACGTACACACATATTAAGATAGATATAAACAAAGTAGCATACTACCATGTTTAGCAAGACTGTTAATATAACTGTTACTATCCCAAGCTTCCATTAAGTAATATACAAGCTATTATGATACAATAATGGCCCCTAGGGCATATACACTAACAATCTCCCACATGCACTAAGGCCATGTACTGGCGTATCGAAGACCTATCATCTCGAGTTGCCTCTCGAACTGAATCTGAGGTAAGGCCTTAGTGAATGGATCTGCAATGTTCTCCTCTTAGGAACTCTCCGGACCTCGATCTCCTGTCGATCTATAATCTCCCTGATCAGGTGATACCGCCTTAAGATGTGTCTGGACTTCTGATGGGACTTGGGTTCCTTCGCTAAAGATATAGCTCTGTTGTTGCCATAATACAACAGTATTGGATCAGCAATGGTAGGAACCACCTGAAGTTCTGTGAGGAACTTCTTCATCCAGACCGCTTCTTTCACGGCATCGCAAGCAGCGATATACTCTGCTTCCATCATCGAGTCAGCAACGGTGTCCTTCTTGGAACTCTTCCAGCACACCGCCCATCTATTGAGGGTAAAGACATAACCTGACATGGACTTGGAGTCATCCTTGTCACTCTGGAAGCTGGAATCAGCAAATGCCTCTATCTTGAGGTCTTTTCCGCCGTAAACCAAGAACATCTCCTTAGCCCTTCTCAGGTACTTGAGAATGTTCTTTACTACTATCCAGTGCTTCTCCCCTGGGTCTGACTGATACCTGCTTACCACGCTCAGTGCGTAAGCTACATCTGGTCTGGTGCACAACATCGCATACATTATAGAGCCTACCGCAGAAGCGTAGGGTATAATAGACATGCGATCCCTTTTCAAATCAGTCTTGGGAGACATCTCTTTGGATAGGGTGATTCCATGACGAGCCGGTAAATTACCGCGCTTAGAATCTTCCATACTGAATCTTTTCAGTATAGTGTTGATATACCTGGACTGTGATAGTCTCAACATTCTCTTGGATCTATCACGATAGATTCGGATCCCCAGAATGTAAGAGGCATCACCCAGGTCTTTCATGGAGAACCTGTGTGATAAGAATCCTTTGACAGATTGTAGCATAGGAATGTCATTTCCTACCAATAGAATGTCATCCACATACAAGACGAGGAATACGACAGTTCGTGCTACAATTTTACTATATATACATGGTTCATCTGGATTTTTGATAAAGTCATATTCTTTGAGATTTCATCAAAACAGATATTCCAACTCCGCGATGCCTGCTTTAGTCCATAAATGGACTTAAGCAACTTGCACACTTTCCCGCTCCTCCCACTCTGATTGAAACCCTCTGGCTGATCCATATAGACGCACTCTTCTAAACTACCATTTAAAAAAGCCGTCTTTACGTCCATCTGCCAGATCTCATAATCATGGAAGGCGGCAATAGCAAGAAGGATCCGAATGGATTTGAGCATAGCCACTGGAGAAAAAGTTTCGTCATAGTCCAAACCAGGTCTTTGACGAAAATCCTTTGCAACAAGTCTAGCCTTATAGATTTCCACCTGTCCATCTACACCAATCTTTTTCTTGAAGATCCATTTGCATCCTATGGGTTTTACCCCATCTGGAGCAAAGTCCAAAGTCCATACTTTGTTGGTGTACATGGACTCCATCTCGGTCCTCATTGCATCCAGCCATCGTACCGAGTCACCGCACTGGATGGCTTGCTGGAAGCTAGTAGGTTCATCATTATCAATGATGCAATCCTCTCTATCCCCATCTATGAGAAAACCGTAGTATCTCTCAGGTGGATGAGACGGCCTACTACTCCTGCGGAGGGGTGCGGGAATGTCCTGTTCTTCTTGAACTACTGGTTCTACCAAACTTTCAGTAGTAGTTTGTGGTTCTGGAATTTCTTCCAGTTCTATTGTGCTCCCACTTGTTTCCTTTTCTAAAAACTGATGCTCTAGAAAATAGGCATTACGAGGAAAAAAAACCTTTTGTTCCTCTGCGTAATAAAAGAAATACCCTTTGGAGTTCTTTGGATATCCCACAAACTTACACTGTACTGATCGTGCCTCGAGTTTGTCCGCATGCTGCTTTTTAACAAAAGCTGGACATCCTTTTATCTTCAGATACTGAAGATAGGGTTTCTTCCCACTCCACATCTGATATGGCGTGGTAGGCACAGTCTTGGTAGGAGCCCTGTTCAAAAGATATGCTGCTGATTCTAGAGCATAACCCCAGAAAGATCGCGGTAACTCAGCATTACTCATCATGGAACGTACCATATCCAATAGGCTTCGGTTCCGTCTCTCCGATACACCGTTATGCTGTGGAGTGTATGGAGGAGTAAGCTGAGAGAGAATTCCTTTCTCTTTTAGGTAACCTAGGAACTCGGCACTTAAGTATTCACCACCTAGATCAGATCTTAGTGTCTTGATACTTTTTCCGGTTTGGTTTTCTACTTCATTCTTATATTCTTGGAATTTCTCAAAGGCCTCGGATTTATGTTTCATCAAGAAAATGAATCCGTACCTAGAGTAATCATCCGTAAAAGTAATGAAATAAGAAAAACCACCTCTTGCATGTGTAGACATTGGACCACATACATCGCTGTGTATGAGTCTTAAGTGCTCGCTCGCTCTTACTCTATGTCCAGTGAATGGAGTCTTTGTCATCTTTCCTTTGAGACATGATTGACAAGTTGCATAAGATTGATATTCAAACGGATCCAAATATCCTTCTCTATGTAACTTAGTTAACCTTGTCTCATTGATGTGACCCAGTCTACAATGCCATAAGAAAGCCTGATTTATATCTGGAGACTTTCTTTTTAGTGTGTTCTGGACATTGAAAATCTGTAATTGGTTTAGTACGTATATACCATTATCTAGTGTACCGGACCCAATCAAACCATGATTAAGGTGGATGTTAACAACATCGCTTACAAACATGAAATCATAACCTTCTTTTGATAACAACGAAACTGATATGATATTACACGTTAAACTAGTTACACAAAAACAGTTGCACAAAACCAAAATATGTCTACTCGTCAATCCTAGGTGATAATCCCCTACAGACACAGCACCCACGCTAGCTCCGTTAGCAACCTGGAGGGTCATATCACCAATATTCAGCACTCTACGGTCTCTCAGTGCCTGTAACGAATTGCATATATGAGATCCTGATCCGGTATCCAATACCCAGGAAGTAGAGTTGATTGACAGACAATTTTTAATTACAAACACACCTGATGTCGAAGCCACAGCTTGCTTCGGTTCCTGGTTCTTGGCAATCCAAGCTTTGCAATTTTTCTTCCAATGGCCTTTCCTACGACAGTGGAAGCACTCGTTCCTTGCCACTACTGGCACCGCAACCTTTTCCTTTCCCTTAACTCCCACCTTACCAACACCTCCTCTAGGTTTGGTAGCGGCCTTCATCTTCCTTCCTTTGGCCCTTGCCTTGGACCCGGAAGAGGAAGCACCGCGAACAAACATAGCGGGTGTTTCCCTTGCCTTCTGCAAGGTGCCCTCTGCACTCCTCAACATGTTAAGGAGTTCTGTAAGTTCAAATTCTTTTCTTTGAATGTTGAAATTCAGAATAAACTGGGCGTAGGTGGAAGGAAGGGACTGAAGAATCAAGTCTGTATAGAGCTCGTTCTCCAAAGTCGTCTCGAGGTCCGCGAGCTCTTCTATATATCCAATCATCTTAAGGACATGTTCTTCTACAGATGATCCGACGGCCAGCCTCGACTGAAACAAGTTTTTCGACGTCTCGTATCTTGCTATACGAGATTGCTCTCCATACAGTTCTTTTGTGTGAAGAAATATGGATTCAAGATCCATATCCTCGTGCCTCCTCTGATGTTAATTATTCATAGAGGCAAGCACGATGAATTTGGACTTCGCGCAATCTAACTCCTAAGTCTTGTGGATTTCCTTATCCGCAATACTGGAATCTAGACCAGGGACAGCAGGTGCCTTAGCAGTAAGGACATACCCTAATTTGTCATATGTCAAAGCCATCTTAACATTCCGGAACCAATCTTTATAGTTTGGCCCTGTAAATATATTTTTCTCTAATAGTAACTTAAGGCCTGTCATGTTTTGGGTCGCTGCAATGAGAGAGAGAGGGAACACTTTAGCATGATGCTCTTGTAAGTTTAGAGTGGTTTTTATTTTATCTAAACAGGATGTCTCGCACTGTTTCTCGAATCCCTCCTCAAACCAAAAAGGAAAAACTAGTCAGGACTATTCTTACCGTACAATACTTGCTTAACCGTTCAGCCAGGCCGGTGTCGGATTTCGAGGGAGGTTTTCCAACGCTTTCGCGAAGTTCCTTAATTAAATAACCTCTTTTCTCTGGGGGCGTAACACCGCTGACACCTTTCTCGACACCTACTTGGTTTATAGCATTGATCGTTAAGTGACGAATCTCCTGATGAGTAGTGGATACTCACAGTAGGATCGGGATCCAAATATCATCGTGTGATAAAGCTGAAGGAATCCTACCAAAATTATCACACTCCAAATGGTATGCATCTCTTTGCAAATTTCAGTTTCTTTAGAAATTCCCGATATAAATTTCTGCCCCATGCTCTTATGACCTTGGTGTTGGTCAAAATGTCATAAGTCACATGTCAAGTTCTACCCATCATTATCTTGTCAATTTGAACCCATCTGTACATACCCCTGACGTTGGCCAAATGATAATACGACTGTCCCAAACTAACTCATCTATCTATGCAACAAATGAATACTCAACAGCTACCAAACACTATGCCTTGGCGTTGGTCAAAATACATAGCTTGAATACTACTGAATACCCAAATGAAATGACGGAGGGCTACGAGTGGTTTTGGCGAAACCGTGAACGTAGTGAACTTGATATGATCGAAGGAACCTGATAGCTTTTAAAAGGAGTGGTTAAAGCTCCGCAATTTAAAAAATATCCTCTGTTTTAAAATAACCGAGTGGTTTCTTTTAAACTGTTCCAACGATTCAACTTGGATTTATTTTCTTTGCATTAATATAATGCGTCCCATCAATTAACCTATCATTGCAGAAAACAACGAAAATACAACGTTCTCTTATGCCATCCGCATTCGCCACTGGGTCCCGTCATTCACCCGTTAGGTTACTTAACTAACTACAGAGCGGGGGCTGGGCTAGCGCCGGTGTAAAACATAAGTGGCGTCTAATAGCTATCATATATAGATATTGTATATTCGTCAGACGCAATAATAAGCATTCCAGATCACAGATGAACATATTGGATTTTCTACGAATCGCATTCCTTTTGAGCCTGCAAAGAAAGACGGATTACACAATCGCGATGAATAGCCAAAACCCCACCGTAGACCCCTACGGATACGGCAAACTCCCCGCCAAGTACCCAAAGTGAAGCGGTCCTTCTCAACAACGTGAGTAGGCCACTAAACACTTCAAAGTACCCGGTAGTTTGTATACCCCATCTTGGGTCTATCGTAGGAGCAGAAATCAGTAAATGAAATAATACAACGGTGGCTACAACCTCAGCCCGGATGTGCCCTGCAAAAGAATATTACAACAATTTACAAATTACATTTGAATGAAAGAAACACTCGTCTCACATCCCCGGATATCCATTCACGACAATCCAACAAGTCCACAAACACAAACCGTTACAGAAATGTGCAATCCCCTGCTAACCGACATACTAGCAGTTAGGGGAGGTTTACGAACACATTAAACAAAACACAGATATAATCAAGTTAGCCAAACATCTTAGAATTTCGATCAAGAAAACACAAATGATTCTACTCCAAAGTGTGCACCTGAAACTTGAGCAGAAACAGAACATCCCAGAAAGAACAAAATCAACACAGAAGAGTTACTGGGAATTTTGGGCTGACTCGGCCCCAACTCGGCCGCGGATCCGCGGCGGATCGCTTTGGATCGGCCGCGGTTCCACGGCGGTTTGTTCGAGTTAGGATCCCAAATTTCTCCAGTAATCTTATAATTCCCTGCTTGTATTTTTAAGGGTCCCGGAAAAATTTTTAGACCCCGTTTTAAAATCGGCAGAAACTAGGTAAAAATGATGTTTTTTTGGGTTCGTTTTGCGATCGAATTTCTAACGACTTTGGTAACAAGTTAATTATGGTTTAGCGAGGCTCTGATACCACTGTAAGTCGACGTTAGACACCCTACAAGTTGCGGGGAGGAGAAATAGGTAAAACAATCATTTTGTTTAAACTAACATCGACTAACTTTACGGATCTTTGCCAAACCCTAACTAACAACAACATAGAAGTGATTAGCTACTATGAAAGATGATTATACCTAATGAATCAAATCCTTCTTGTTCTCGTTGACCTCCTCCTCGTCGGCCTCCTCGTTGTGATAGAAGATCCACCCGAGAGCTACTTCTCCAAGCTTTAACCTCACACTTGAGGTAACTAAGTGGCTATGTGTGCTAATCAAAGCAACCTAAAGGATATAGAAGAGGATTAGGGATCAATTAGTCTTACTAACCCTTGGATCTCAACACATGAGAGGTTAGGGTTAGGGTTGAAGAGAGAGAGCTTGAGGAGAGAGAAGGTGAGAATGAGAATGATCTTGGAAAAATGTCTCATTGTAAATATATGAAGCATAAGATATTTATTAAATGAATAAAAAATAAAAAATATCATCATGCTTCATTAACTCACCTTGTGTGATTCATCCCATGAGTCATTAAGCCATAAATGCATCATTAACTCCTATGGATGAATCACACCATGAGTCATTAAACCAATTAATGCAAATGCCACCTTAGCCTCCAACTCATCAATCTTCTAGAAGCTTCTCGACTAATTACGAGAATGCCCCTCCCATCCGTGAAAACACGGAAATACTGAGACTGTATAAATCCAATAATCCAATACTAGAATCTGGCTTAAACAAAAGCCTGCTAGTATAAACTGTCCGAACATCGCATGTGCGCAAAAACACGTATGCGTCCGAACCCTTGTCATAAAACCATACGACCTCTATATCGTTTCGCCTGGAGCAGGGAAACTCTCTGTGTGGGACTCTAAAGAATCGACTACTACGCTGGCATTGGGTTTAACCACAGACCGCAAGCGGCACTAGCTGTACGTAACGGTCCCCAGGTAGATGTCGATAAGATGGCCGATGAGGAAACCCATCCGAACTCCTACTGAGCCTGATGTGACAATCTCCGTACAGTCCGGTTTGTTCGTCTAGGACTATCGTATATCGGGCCTAGGGGGCGGCAAGAGTCAGTCCCCTAAAAGCGGTATAAGTCGTGTCGGAGCGAAGCCCATTACACCTTGAGAAACTACTGGAAAACCTACCAGTATATCTCGCTTGCCCTGGCCAGGGACTTTGCGTAATGGCTCTCCAGACACATTGCGATATCAACTCCCAATACTGGGAGAGATGAATCCTGTCTAACCGCCACTGCCTCCAAGTGCTTCGGGACTGCACCCAACTGCTACCTGTTTGCACGACTCTTTTGAGCCGTGGTAGGGTAGCAATCTAAGAACAGTTGGAACACACTCGAGGCGAAGCAGCATTGTCAAGTCTGCGGACTATGCTGTACTCATGTCACCTGGGAACTGTTAACTGACGAAGGGTATAATACCAACCAACAGTTCCCTGCGAGTCTTTTCCGGTGTACCCATAACCCAACGAGCACCTGTATATTATCTCCAGTACGACGTACTGATGGCTGTGGGATAGAACATCTCCCCAACTGGGATGAGAAGCATACACACTAGTCTACTCTGGAATATCGATGCCCTGTCTCGATAATCCTACGGCTAGGGACCTGAAAAAGGATATGCTTGTAGACTACCCAGCCCCCACTAGTGTAACTGCCATCACAACGCTGGTAGTCAAGCAAGGTCCTAAGGGCTCTATCAATACGTACACACATATTAAGATAGACATAAACCAAATAGCATACTACCATGTTTAGCAAGACTGTTAATATAACTGTGAATATCCCAAGCTTCCATTAAGTAATATACAAGCTAGTATGATATAATAATGGCCCTTAGGGCATATACACTAACAGTTGAGAAGAACCTTCTAGATTTAGCTAGCTTGCTTGAGAAGCTTGGAGGTATTAGGCTTGTACAAGAAGCTTGGCTGTTAGAAAAGAAGATTCTGGAGATCTCTGGAGATTGAAGCGTCTTGAAGAAGTTTGGCTATTGAAAGGAGACCCCCGAAAATGTATTCTGCCGATGATGTGATGACGCGGCCGCGGATCCGCCGCGAATAGGCCCATTCGGCCGCGGATCCGCGACCGTTTGGTGGTATTGCTGCATTATATTTCCAGGTTTGTTTGGTGCTGGATTTTTGGCACTTTTCTGATGTCTGGATTATTTTTATACTTTCTTCTTCACTGCCAGATTACAAGTCTTGGACTTGGCGTATTTTATCAGCACTTTTTAGCAGTTCCGGTTCTTTTTCCTAGAATTTCCTGCACACAATCTCGAGACAAGTGTTGCGATATACAAAGATCATGCGTGCAATAATAAACACTCAATTTCCCTCAAAATGCCGGTTATAATGTATAACACATGTTATTTGGTATTTTACAGACGAAATGCAAATATGTGCTATATTCATACCGAACACCTTTAGATGATTGCAAATAATAGGGAAATTGATGTGTTAAAAATGCAATATTTTCGACTGATCAAATTCCCCCAAACTTGATTTTAGTCGTCTCGAGCAAACTTGTTTTATTAAAAAGAGAGGAGAAAATATAAGAAAAAGAAAAAACTAACTAGCACACTTTCGTAGGCAACACGATTGCACTGAGCACGTGCAACAAGCCTTTAAACCTTTAGGTGTAGGCGAAGTGTTGTCTCCTGAGGGTTTTCAGCGGATTGCACCTACAAAATCCTATAATAAAAGGAAGACCGTGAAAGTTACATGTAAGGATAAGAATTATAAAAGAAAGACTTTGAAAATTAAAGTTTCCAACTACACTCGCTTTTCGGTTGTCATGAGCCCTATCTTAATAGTCATGAAAAGATGTTAGAAATCCCATCATCCCTCAATAAAACATCGCCTTTATTCTTCATTCCTATCTTTCTTCCAAACACCGATCATATAACCCAACGTGTGTGTAATAGACATCCCTACACTCGGAGAATTCAATTCAAGCTATCATACTCTTGTCCATCTGCCTCAGTACTTTTTAATCAATGAATATTTAGATGGAATTGCTTACACATTTTTCATGCGACCGTTAATACTTCTTGATATACTAACCGACCGATTACTCATGTGCTTGCTTATTAGGTGTATTAGTATTTTCCTCATCTTGCACCACCTAAGGCTTAGCAGTGACTCTCAGACCAGTTGGTCTAAGGCACTAGCTGATGAAGCACCCTCGCTATATTTTTTTATTGCTGCCTTGGCGATAACAAAACCAGTGTTCATTTTTTTCTTCACCATTTTTATATTTTATTTAATTTTTTATTTCCTTCATACTTTGGCTTTTAGACAAGAGCATTGCAAGGTATCCTCTACTATCCCGAGTTTCAAGACGTGTGTAAGTACGTATAGTAGGGTATCAATATTCAAATGTTTGGCTTCCAGAATAGGAACTATTTTTCAGACTTATTTTTATTCTCAGATTAGTGACTTCCTTCATCTTACTAACCCTTGGGACAACGGCTCATAACTACTTATTACTAGTTCGTATAAGAAAACTTCTAATTTTCTTGGTTTTCATAAATTTTTTCAATCTTTTGGATGTGATTTTTCACTATCTAATCTTTTATTATCTTATTGTCACGACCCAAAGATCGGCCCGTGACCGGCACTCAACCACGTAACGTCTACCGGCGTGACGCGACTAAGTAAGCCGAACCCAGAAATCAAAACCATTGAAAAGTAGTGAGTGTTAAAACATTTGATGGAAATATTTATTAAAACATTTAGAAAACTTTAGGCTGTTTAGTAAAATTCTTTAAAGTTCAAGTTATTATCTTAAAAAAAAATTGGCAGCATTTCCTTTGTAAAAACTAGCCCCGAAATTGGGTACAAAGCAATATATGAGTAAAATGATATACAATAAGAATAAGGCATCCCCAAACGGGAGCAATCACGCCCAACGGCGGAACAATCACCACAAATAAAATATACGGCGCCGTAGAGAAGAAATGAGCAGCATAAGTGAAAACAAATATCATGAAAGATAAACCTGCATAAATAAAGTTGGCTCACAACGAGCTCGACACCAGAGCACAAAATAATATATATCGTCCTCACAACTGGTGTCTAAGTCAATACATAAGTAGTAGATGGAGAGTACTAAATACAACAATGTATACAACTTGAAAATAAACAGATACCGCACAAAACCCACCAATCGGCAAAAGGTCTAGCACGCCAACTGCAGTGGTATCTGTGTCAAAAGATGCAAGAAAACAGCCTGCCGCGACTACTCCGAGGGGCAACCTGCAAACACTGTGGCACAACGGGGGTGAGTTGCCAATCCGTAAATAGTAGATAACATATAAAGGTAATCGCGAGTATGCACGTACTGCGATACTCTAACATATGCCAGCAGATAATGTCTATATGATGAACTGGATACGCAATAATCATGCCTAAAAGGTGCATTTTAATAACATCAATATATATATATGATGAGCAGGGTATGCAGTAATCATGCAAAAGTACTCTATCAGGTACTATAACTACAGGATGAGATGTAAAATAATGAATGCTGAGCATGCGATAAAATATCATCTATACGGAATGTCAATGTGGAAAAATAACCGGTGTCCATCAATGCACCCAAATCCCAGTAAAACTCAGGCGCCGTCACCATAATCGGCCCTCAAATCCTGTAAATATCATAGAATCGTGAGTGCCCAATATCGGCACTCAAAATATCATAAAGTAATCATGTCCAGCATCGACACGCAATCCTCAAGTATCGGGCTCCGTCAGTCCAGATCGGCCCACGGGCTCCGTCTGCGGAATCGGCCCTCGGCCCCGGCAGTACGTGTTTTCCCGTATCCATCTATCGACTCTGGTCGGTATCCTATGGATAACCGCCAGGTCCAACCAATCACCGGTAGGTAGTAGTCCCTCTGCCAGGCTCACCGTCTACTGCACAGCGATCCGTTCTCGCCCCGGGGTACCATACTGGGTCCACCATGTACCTGCAATCGGCCTCGTCCAGCTCCTCGATTTTGGTTCACATGTCACACGTCACAGAACCGAGAAAACGCATGGTGGACGCACTGAAATATCATATCAAGGGAAACCGGGTTTTTAAACCAGTGCGTATTTTCTTAAATAATACCCCGGTTCCCAAATCCAGAAATCACATAAATCCAAACTCAGTGCGTAAATCCATGCAATGTGTCGTATGACACTAAGAGTAAAAGAAAAGGAAAACCGCTTTTTTAAAAAGATTCAGTTTTGAAAATATCTCATGCGGTCCCTTAGTTTTTAAATCATGTCAATAACATCCATGTATGTAACATATGTAAGTATATAGGTATGGATGTGCGAATGGATATGTACGCAATGTGAGTGTAGCAATGTACATGTGCACTAATGGGGATATACGAGGTATATGTGCACAAGTATGGATATATCAATGAAGGTATGCGCTAACGTGAATATACAGTGTGCATGTGCGCAAGTAGTGATATATCTGATAATATGTGAATATGCGACAAGTCATGACAATCATCAATGATGCGGCAATCGAACGATATGTAAATTGTAGCAATCCTATTGTGCAAGTGTCATGGCAATCACTAACGGTGTGAGTGTAACATATAAATAGTTCTCGTGCAGCTTTAACCGTTAGTGACAGTGCAGTGTTATATACTACCAATTCTATATGCAACAAGAAGGTATGCTAAAATAGTCCATATGAACATCTACGACTAAATATCCTATCACGCACTGACGCTTAACGCCATACGGGAGATTTCCCCGTAGATGTTAAATCTACTCACCTGGTCGCTTGCTAAGTGTAGCCGACCACTTGCTTCCCTTTCTTTGCGGCGTCCGACGTACCCGCCTGCGAACCTGGAATTTACACAAGGAATCCATATAAGCAAATATCTCGCGTAAACACGATATCGAACTCAAACGAGAAACTCGCGTCGCGAACTAAACGCGCGTGTATATGTAACGTGTGTGCATATGCCAAAACCCAACGCGACACGCTGTGGCACACAGCGACACGCTGTGATACACAGCAAACCAACTCAACACGCTTCGTACGTGTCGCGCAAGTCCCGCTACGCTAAAATATAGGTAAATGGTCCCAGATTTAATCTGGAGAAAAAAAAATTAAACACGACTAAACCCATCACAATACCTACAGACAACTACCTTCAAAAATCCAACCAATTCTACCAAAATTGGGCCGGCCACCATAGGGGTCATATCGGCCAAAAAAGGGTGAAAAGGGTCCAGGTTTCTACACTATGATCCTAGCACAATTCATAACCTAGTGTATATGTTTGTTTACAAAAATTATAATCCCAGATTTCACCAACAGACAAAACCTACAGACACCACTCATATCAGCACCAACACTCATCTCATCAGAAGGGGCCGGCGAGGCCGGAAAATTGAGGGAGGTCACCGGATTTTTAGTGGTGGAACGGGCTCAAACTTCAACCCAACACCCTATAAAGCCTGCACACCTATCAGAACATGTTTGCTAAACTAGAAAATGATCAGAAATGCAGCAGATCTTATATATCCTACACATTATCAAAACCGTATTTTAAAACTTCAAGTTTGCGACTTAAGGCGATCTAGCTAAATCTAGTGAAACTAATGGGTTCAAACAGCAATATTATCACTTAATTAGGTTCACTAGGCTATAAAAACTCTATCTTAACTAAATCTTGCATCAAAACACAAATCTAGCACTAATAACCACCATAACCACTAACCGAAGCATTAAACAACACATAAACTTAGCAATAAGGAGTTGGGATTAAGAAATATACCCCAACTAGATCCTAGGATGCAGGAAGAATAAGGAGAAAAAGATGATGTGTTTTCTATTGCTACTGCTGCTTGCTACTGCTGCTGCTGCATTGAGCTGCTGCTGCTGCCTGATGCTTGTGCTGATGCTGTTGCTGCTTGTGCTGATGTTGCTGCTTGTGCTGATGCTGTTGCTGCTTGTGCTGCTGCTGCCTGGAGCAGCTGCTGCTGCTGCTGGGTGTTGCTGCTGCTTGCAACTGCTGCTGTTGCTTTGTTGTTGTTGCTGCTGCTGCACCTTCTGCTGATGCTGCTGCTGCTGCTATGGGTGTGTGTATGAGTGAAAGAGAGAAGTGAGGAAATGAGTGTTGCAAAAGAGAAAGAAATGAGTGATATGAGAGAGTCAAACCCCCCCTCTCTCTCACCTCATTAAATGCAAGCATGGCTCAAGCCATCATGCACTCTCTCTCTCCTCAACTCTCTCAAGTCAACCCCAAAACTAATTATATAAGGAATTTAGATTTAAAAAAAAACTAATACCCTTAATTAATTCATAAAAGCTTAAGAAGAAAGGGTTAGTCTACCATGCTTGCTAAACATGGTTTAACCCTAATTTAAACCCTAGTTTACATGCACAAGTGTGTGCAAACCTAGGAAAATTCTAATAAAATATTCATTAAATTTGATAAATTATTTGAAAATCGTTTTGGTAAACTTTTTATTAAAAACCATATATTAAAATATAATTAGCGACTAATCACATTCTAAGGTGTTACAATCTTTCCCCTTTAAAGAAATTCGTCCTCGACTTAAAAAAATATAGCTACGCATACCTTCAAAGAGATGAGGGAATTTCTTCCGCATCTCACCCTCGGCCTCCCAAGTGATCTTTTCACCATTAGGGCTGCGCCAAAGCACCTTCACTGATGGCAAGACCTTCGATCTAAGTTTCTTCACCTGCCGGTCCAATATCATGACTGGCTGCTTGGTGAATGAAAGATCGCGCTCGAGCTGAACGGTCTGATGCTGAATCATGTGCGAAGGGTCACGTAGGTATCTGCGAAGCATCGACACGTGGAATACGGGGTGAACATCTAGGAAGTCGGGTGGAAGAGCCAAACGATATGCCACTATGCCCACACGGTCGAGGATCTCGAAGGGACCTATGAATCTGGGGCTAAGCTTCCCTTTCCGTCCAAACCTCATCACTCCCTTCATCGGAGAGACCCTCAGAAAAACGTGATTGCCAAATGCGAACTCTTATCTGCGGCGGCGTCTGTCAGCATACGATTTCTGCCTACTATGAGCCGTCCTCATCCCATCTCGAATCAGCTGTATCTTCTCGGTCGTCTCATGTATGATCTACGGCCCCAAAATACTGTTCTCACTGAGCTTTGTCCAACAGACGGGCGATCTACATCTCCTCCCATACAAGGCCTCGAAAGGTGCCATCTGAATAGTATCCTGGAAACTATTGTTGTAGGAGAACTCCACCAAGGGTAAATGATGATCCCAGCTACCACCAAAGTCTAAAACGCACGCTCGGAGCATGTCCTTGAGAGTCTGAATAGTCCGCTCTGACTGGCCGTCGGTCTGCGGAAGAAATGCTGTGCTGAAACTCAAGCGGGTGCCCAAGGCCTCCTGAAGCCTCTGCCATAGTCGGCTGGTAAACTGGGTGACTCGGTCGGACATGATACACGTCGGGACTCCATGCAGTCGTACAATCTCGTCGATGTATATCTGGGCATACTGAGCAAATCCGAAAGTCGTCTTCACTGGCAAGAAATGAGCCGCTTTCGTCAAACGATCCACGATCACCCAAACGGATTCATACCCTCGTCTAGTCCTGGGTAGACCCATAATGAAGTCCATCGAAATCTGCTCCCATTTCCACTCCGGGATGGGTAATGGTTGTAGCTCTCCCGCTGGCCTCTGGTGCTCGGCCTTGACTTGCTGACAAGTCAGGCATCTCGACACGAAATCTGTGATGTCCCTCTTCATTCTGTCCCACCAGTAGACGTCTCTCATATCATGGTACATCTTGGTGGAACCCGGATGAACACTATACACCGATCGATATGCCTCCTCAAGAATCTCACGCTGCAGTCCTTCAGCATCTGGTACGCACAGTCTAGTCCCAAATCGCAGTATCCCATGACCATCGAAAATCTGCCCTGTCCAATCTGTGCCATGATCTATGAAAAACGGTCATCACTGTACTGTGTGTCATGTATACGGTCAAACAACTGTGGGCGTGCACGAAAATGCGCAAGCTGTCCCCCGATCGGCGTGAACTCGAACTGCACTCGGTTGTCGCATAAAATCTGCCAATCTGCCGACGACTGTCTCTGTACTTCGCTCAAACAGGATAGACTACCCCCGGGCCTTGATTAGTGTAGGTTTTTACGATCAAAAATAATTTACCGCAATCAAGAACGGCGTCGCTTTGCAGCTAGCCGGTGAGTACGGGTCGGTCCACAGGGATGTGTAATTTTCCTAAGTGTTCTTACGAGCTAATTCCAATGGTTGTTTGGTCCATTAATTGAATCTAAAAACTAAGTTGTACGATGATTAAGAAACTTGCTAGGATTAGGTCTAAGGTGGAGTTTGATAAGATTAAATTTCACACCTCTTTCAATGCCCTAAGTTAAGTTTTTAAAAAGTTATAGCAATTATTAGTAAAGGGGATTAGGATGATTGGGAAGAAACGCAGTTTCTTCCTCTAGATCCTTGTCCGTCCTTTCCTAATAATTGCTCTAACCTTCATGGAAATCATGCATGTCCCGTTCTTTACACTACGGTTTCACCGTTACCTCGTGGGTAGGGTGCCGTAGGGAGCGGATCATGCATGCGTGCATGAAGTTCTAGTTATTACAAATGATTGGGCATGAAACAGATGAGAGATATTCATCTCTCAATCCCTCCCCTATTCCTAACCCTAACAAGCGAGGAAATTACTCGCTCATTAGGGGATCTATTAAAAACAACATTTTAAGATTACTTACCTACTGCAGTTTAAGAGATACTACACTAGATTAAACTAGGGCAAAGGAAGGATTTATCTAAGGCAAGAATTAAATTAGAAAACTACGGTAGAAAATAAAAGATAACTTACAAGAAAGATGCTCTTAGATATTCCAAAGAATCTGAATTTTTATTTATTGAAAAGAGGCATCCTTAATACAATCTTTAGAATACATAATTATAGGAAATAGGAAAATTATGGTTACAATTTCTCGCGCATGTGCTATTACAGATATACCCCCGAAAAATCCCAACAAAGTCACCGACGCACCGCCACCAAATTTTTGCACCGACGTGTGAAATGGACGGCCGCGGAACCGTGACATTGATGGGGGTAGGGCCGCGGTTCCGCGGCCCCTTGGTGATATCATATGATCAAATTTTCTGGGCTGCTTCTTGATGCTTTGGGCTTTCTATTTCTATAGTTCTTTTCTCCATTTGGCTTCTGGGTTTTCTCTAGATCTTTCAGAGAAAATTGTAGTGGTCTTTTTACTGTTTCCTTTGACATTTCGGGCCATGCGTTGCCTTGTACAATTGTGAATTGTTCTTCGTCTAGGCTTGACTAGGATCCTTCTACTTGTTGGTCAAAAGTCCCTCTTTTGTATCATCTTTTGTCTTTTTCACTGTTTTCGCTCCAAGAACCTGTATCCTGTAATATGTAGCAGACATGCGTCAAAAGCACCTGTTTATTTATAAAACGCATAAGAATAGGGAGTATAAAATACAATATTATGATATGAACAAATACCCCTGATTGATCTAAAATTCAAGACTGTGTAGTGTATATCAAATCAAATAGTCCCCGGCAACGGCGCCATTTGGTTGAGTGTTTCATTGTGTGTCGTTTTAGAAAATGATTAGAATCACAATCAAAGAATTATATTTGACCGCAATCAATTACGGTGTCGATTGTAGATCGTAAGCGAGTGCGGATCGTCCACAGGGATTGTGCGATTCGTTTTTATATTTGATTTGTTTGAATTGAAAAGTTAATAGAAAAGAAAGGAAACAGGATTCAAGAATTTATCAATTGATTCAGGTGTCACGAGTTTAATCAAGAATCAAAAAACTGATAAACAATCAAGAATTGGGTTTCGATAATATTTCCAATCAAATGTCAAGAATCTAAATGAGTCTCATAGGAATCGATCGGATCTATAGACGTGATGTAATCTAAAAATTTCGTGTTCTTGTCCTTTGAAGGATTGATACTAGATCGATGATGATCGACGAGAGTTAGGGCTTTCTCATGAAACTAGGGTTTCATCATTTTACCCTTGTTCTTTTGTCGATATCATTCACATTCTAGCCTCTAGCAATTTCAAGAAACGATCGTAACTCCCCAATTTCGAGCGATATCATTCAAGAAAGCATCGTAACGAAATGGGTTGTCGGTTCTTGAACTTGCTAGGGTTTACAAAACTTGTAGGAATCAAGAATCGTTTTAAGATATATTACATCATCATTCTATTGATCGTCTCGGCTCCTTTATGAGCGGAGTTTTACTCAAACATCACAACAAGAACAACAATTACAAATTGAGATCTAATCATGATGCAAGAATTAAAAGAAAACAAGATAAAAGAATTTCACCTTTTATTTATATCAACAATTTGATTACAGTCGCTCAAGAACTACAAGAGGAAGAACGAAATTGTCGATTTGGCGTCGCTCGGCTCCGTGAGTCGCGGATCGTTTGGACCACTTGCTCTGTTGAAGATCGGCTCGGCTCATAAAAGGTTGCAAGGCTTCTTGCTTGATGGGTACTCGGGATCTTGAATTTTGGATGGAATTAGGGTTAGGGTTTCACACAAGCCCTGTCACTAGACTTGTGGAAGAAGAAGATGAAGAAAGAGGTAGAATGGCTCTCAAATGAACTAGAATTGGGTTGATTCAATAATCTTTACAAGTGAGCCTAGGGTCTTATTTATAGAGCACCCAAACCCTAAGCCTTCTTGAGTTCCCTCCAAAAGTTTGTTGAGGAACTTCTAGAAAGAGTTTGTTAGGCTTAGCTTAGGGTTTAACCAAGGGTTTAAGAGGAAGGTTCTAGATTACAAAGCTTAGTTTAGTGTAGAAACAAGGGTTTGCTGATCTGGCAGAAGTCTCTGGAGTCTTCTGGAAATTGGAGTGTTATTCTGAGCTTTAGCCACTGAGATAAACCTTTTGCACCAAAATTGAGGAGCTAACTCCTTGGAACCACCGCGGATCCGCGGCGCAAGCAGGCTCCTGCTGCGGATCCGCGGCTCTTTGTGGGGCTTGGGCCTTGGGCTTTCTGGTGTGGTCTTGGAATGCCATTTGTGGCTTTATCTGATATGTTGATTTGTATTTTCCCTTTTGGATTGATACCAGAACTGAAATTATTGCATTGGCGTAATGTTTTAGCAGTGTCCATTCGAGCAAGCTTCTGATTTTCCTGCACAGACTTCGAAACACGAGTTGCGATATATGGAAATGATGTCATGCAATGAAATGCAGTCAATTTCCCTAGAAATGCCGGTTTTAAGGTCTAATACATGCAATCTGATATTTTGGGACCGTTTTGCTAATATGTGAAATATGAATACCATACACTTCTAAATGAGTGCAAATGATGAGGAAATTGCCGGCTAAAATATACAGTATTTTCGACTAATCAAATTCCCCCAAACTTAATTTCGATCGTCTCGAGCGAACTGTTTTATTAAAAAGAGAAGGAGAAAATAAAGAAAGAGAAAAACTAACTAGCAAACTTTCGTAGGCAACACGATTGCACTGAGCACGTGCAACAAACCTTTAAACCTCTAGGTGTCCCTAGTAGGAGGAGTGTTGTCTCCTGAGGGTTTTCAGCGGATTGCACCCACAAAATCCAATAATAAAAGGAAGATCATGAACATTACATTTAAAGAAAATAATTGTAAAAGAAAGACTTTGAAAATTAGGGTTTCCAACTAAGCTAGCTTTTCGGTTGTCATGAGCCCTATCTTAATGGTCATAAAAAGATGTTAGAAATCACGTCCTCCCTCAATAAAACATCATCTTATTTTTCATTCCTATCTTTCTTCCAAACATCGATCATATCACCCTGCGTGTGTGTAAAGACATCCCTATACCCGGAGAATTCAATTCAAGCTATCATACTCTTGCCCATCAGCCTCAGTACTTTTTAATTAAAGAATATTTAGAAGAAATTGCTCACACACTTTCATGCGACCGTTAATACTTCTTGAGGTACTAACCGACCGATTACTCATGTGCTTGCTTACTTGGTGTATTTTCCTCGTCTTGTACCACCTCAGGCATAGCAGTGACTCCCAAACCAGTTGGTCTTAAGGCACTAGGTGAAGAAGCATCCTCGCTATATATTTTTTTATTGCCCTCGGTGATAACAAAACCAGTGTCCATTTTTCTCACCACTTTATATTTTCTTTATTCATTTTTTTCTTTTTATTTCCTTCATACTTTTGGCTTTAAGACAAGAGCATTTCAAGGTATTCTCTACTATCCCAGGCTTTAAAACGTGTGTAAGTGCGAATAGCAGGGTAGCAACGTTCAAAATGTTTGGCTTCCAGAATAGAAACTATTTTTCAGACTTATTTTTATCCTCAGATTAGTGACGTCTTTCATCTTATTAACCCTTGGGACAACGGCTCATAACTACTTATTACTAGTTCGTATTAGAAAACTTCTAATTTTCTTGGTTTTCTTAAATTTTTCTAATCTCATGGATGTAATTTTTCACTATCTAAACTTTCATTATCTTATTTATGTACAAAAATTATTTTTATAATTTTGAAATTTTTTTAAATTTTTATAGGTTTTTAAAAAAATGTTTTGTGCTTATGCAAAGTGATATGCAAATGATGCGAAAATAAGCACAATCCTCCACCAAACTTGTTTTCAACAGTGTCCTCACTGTTGCCTTCCGCTAAATCTCGAAAAACCTGTAAGCTTGGAAGGAATTTATTAGTGGGGGCAAAATATTTAAGTGAAGAACCTCCCCCAAACTTATTCTTGGCTCAAAATTTTGTAAAAAATTTCTTTTTAGGAGCCAAAAAAAAAGTACCCCCCAAACTTATGCAATGTTAATCTTTGAAAATCACATGAGGGGGTTAAAAATCAGTGGTCGATGCCAAGCTTTGCAAAGACCGAATGTTAACACCAACCATTCAAAAATTTTATCAATGCTGTGCTCTGGTTGGTGGAAGAAGAAGTGGGGAAAGGGTAAGTGGTGGAATAGAATGTGTGTGCGTCTCATTTTGGAGAGACGATGCAGTGAGTGTGATGGATTACTCGCATTCTTCTTACAAGTCAGAAGAAGGGGTGGAGGTTCAATTTCATTGGTTGGGATATGATTCATCTCAACACCCGTGTCTTTCAAAAATGCGTGTTCATCAGCGAAGATCTCCTCAAAAGTTTCATCAATACCCCGAAGAATAATGTCATCACAAAGTGCGGGGTGATCTTCAGACTCTAAAAGCAGTTCATAATCAGTGTTAATTGTTGACCCGGACATCTCGGTGGAAGAGTCCGTATGTGTATGATACATAGTTGTGTCAAACAACGTATGAAAAGAGTCAAGATCGGTATTATGAGGGTCATTAAATTCGCTGCTGTTGACATCCATTAAGTCGACAGAACAGACCTGAGCAGTAGGTTCGGAGGGTACACTTCCTAACTTGTAAATATGCATCTCAATTGTCCTCTTCCCGAAGGATAGGATCATAGAACCATTACGACAATTAATGATAGCATTAGAAGTGGCCAAAAAGGGGCGACCTAAAATCACCGGAATTTGATTCCGTGAGTTCGCTACAGGCTGTGTATCAATTACAATAAAGTCCACAGGGAATATAAATTCCCCGATTTTTATTAACACATCCTCTAGTTCACCCCTAGGTCTGGTGATTGATCGGTCAGCCATCTGGAGAGTGCAAGGAGATGGTTTCAACTCTCCGATCCCTAACTGTTCATAAACTGAGAAAGGAAGCAGGTTAACACTTGCCCCAAGATCTAGTAGAGCACGGTTAATGTGTTTCTCCCCAATAGAGATGGAAATAGTAGGATATCCAGGATCCTTACGTTTCCTCGGTAATTGCTGGGGGAAAGCTGTGTCTACTGTTTTTGCCATGAATATCTTCTTGGGCATTTGTTTCTTCCTCTTTCTAGTGCACAAGTCTTTAAGAACTTTCGCATATGCAGGGACTTGTTGGATAGCATCTAGAAGAGGGATATTGATGTTAACCTGTTTAAACATCTTAGTGATCTTCTCCATATGTGGACTTGGTGTGTTAGCCCTTAACCGATTAGGATAAGGTGCTTTAGCAATAAGCGTTGGGTCCATCATAGGAGAAGGAAGTGTGTGTGGAACCGATCCTAAAATGGAAGTGGGGATCGTCCGTGGAGGGGTAAAAGAGGTGGGCTGTAGTGGCGAGCCTTTTGGGAAACGAAGAATAGGCTCGGAAGAGGGGGGTGGGGTAGAAGAACTGGGATCAGAACTAGAAGTGTGAAAGGTCTCAGCCGGGGTATTGATATGATTTTCTATATCATCAACTTCTTCCCCAACATGATTGTTAAGCACTCTTCCAGATCTCAACGTGGTGATTGCATTCACATGATGTGAATAACCAGGATTGGGTAAGGGTTGAGCTGGAAGTTTCCCTTTCTCTCTTGCACTCATTTCGGCTTTTAATCGTGCAATCTCTTCTTCCATCGATTTAATACTCTCGTTTTGGGATGCAGAGTTTTTCTCAATTTTATCGACAGATGACTTCATTTCAGCCGAAACTTGCATGATATTTGTTAAGACCAAATTCATGTATTGTGCAAAAGAAGAGGATTCATCAGTTCTGGTCAACTGTAAAGGACTAGACAGTGCAGGTGTGTTGACCTGATTTTGAAAATTATGTGCTAGAAAGGGGTGCTGACTCAATTGAAGTTGTGGTTGCTGTTGTGGTGGAGGGACCCTTTGGAAATGATTCGTGTTTGGAACCGTGTTTTGTGATTGTGATTGGTTTCAAGCAAAATTAGAGTGATTCCTCCAACCCTGATTATATGTGGAAGAAAAAGGAACGTTCCTAGGTCTTTGAAATGCGGCATTGGTATGCTCATGACCTTGAAACGGACATTCTTCCGTCAAGTGAGACGGATCAGAACAGCATCCACATACAGTTTTTGAAAGTGACATTTGATTAAGGGAGGCAGCTAAAAATTTGTTTTCCATAGTCTCGAGATTCTTTTGTATAGCTGAAATGTCAGCTCTAACTCCTATGGAAACATCCGATTGGTTATTGCCACTCCTAAATGATGGACTTTCCCACTGTAAAGACTTTTCAGCGAACTCTTCTAAATATCGCCAAGCTTCCCCATCATCCTTGGTCATGAAGGTACCTTGACACATGTTTTCAAGGCTCTGTTTAGTGTTAGGGTTACTGCCCTCATATATGATTCGGCAAAGCTCCCATTTGGGGATGCCGTGATGAGGACACTGAACCAATAGATCCTTAAAACGTTCAAAGCATTTTGAAAATGGTTCGGTAGGGAGCTGGGCAAATTGATTCAGTTCGCTACGGATTCGAGATGTCTTTTGGATTGGGTAAAATTTCTTAAGGAATGCCGCGACGAATTCTTCCCAATTCATAATAGAGTGTGCGGTAGTGTTATATAGCCACTTCTCGGCTATATCGCACAATGTAAATGGAAGAAGTCGTAGACGCATCGCATCCACTGAAAGTTATGACGTACCCATCATTGCGCACACGTTTTCAAATTTGGTAATGAAAACGTAAGCGTCCTCAGTCTCGAGTCCATGGAATTTGGGTAAAAGATTGATATACTGGGGCTTAATTTCAAAGTTATCCCCATTGGCTGGTGGTGTGGATAAGCAGGTCGAAAGAGGACCTCGAATAGGGCAGCATCTCTCCTGGAGAGAGATGCAGGGTGGATTCTGCGCACCAACGGACAGCGGCAGATTAGGGTTAAAGAAATTTGATGGATTCGGATCCATCGGTGTGGGTGTGGTAGTGGGTAAAGAAAAGGTAAATGGAGAATTATCGACTTCGGAGTCGATAAGAGGTACGCGGACTAAACGGGCACTAGAATCCCGTGTCCAGCCTATCTTGTACTAAAAAGGGTTAGTACAAGTGGCAGCGTTGGCTTCTAATTAGGGGTAAATGAATGCGGTGTTTGCTTTTGAAAAAGGGAAGGATTTTTGAAAAAATGATGCGACACAACAAATGCGGCACACAAACCCTAGAATCTAGTGGTCACCTAGGTCCGGCTCTAGACCGCTCCTAACTGCCAAAAGACAAGTCGCGGGATAGAACCCTCCACTGCCTCTTTGTCTCCCTGTGGCCAGGTAAGTGGGAAGGTACTCCACTACGTAAGTAGTGGGCCTAATTAATAACCATTAGCCTTCGACACACTTTCCTAGGCACCATAATAAAACGCGGATAAGCAATGAATTACCCACGGCCTTCTTCTGTCCTAATTGAGCGCGACAGTCCTTAGAGTCATCTCTAGATTTCTTTTAGTTAATGTGGGTCAATGCGGATGCAAGTTTGGTGGTTTTCGGGGCCTAGGAAGGGTAATGAAATCCCCACATAATTTGGATTTGGCCGTGCCCCTTAATATCCGTATTTATAATGCAAACAACCAAGAAACAAAATTATGCGCAAATTTAATTTTGCAATTTGCGAGCTGCTATTCTTTGCAAAGAATCCAGCAGAAAATTGTTAGTTGGAGCTAAAAAGAGGAGAGAGGAGAAGTCAAGAATTCACCTGAAGCAATTTGTCACAGAGATTCCTTCAGCTAGCCGCAAAACCGCCGCAATAAGGGGCTCCCACCGCGGAAACGCGGTCGTTTGTGCAGATCACTTCACCAAAATTCAACAGCTGCTTGCTGTTGATAACTCCAGCTCTCTGGAATTTTCCAGGAATTTTCCAAAAATTTTCCTCAATTGCCAAACAGCTCCAGATTTCCTCGCAATGAACCACAACAAATCGTTTAGGGTTTGCACGAATTTTGATCTCAAAAATCAAAATGAAATAAATCTTTCAATTCAAACTATGATATAAAACGAATTAGCGCGTAATCCCCGGCAGCGGCGCCATTTGATTGATCTAAAATTCAAGACTGTGTAGTGTGTATCAAATCAAATAGTCCCCGGCAACGACGCCATTTGATTGAGTGTTTCTTTGTGTGTCGTTTTAGAAAATGAATAGAATCACAATCAAAGAATTATATTTGACCGCAATCAATTACTGTGTCGATTGTAGATTGTAAGCGAGTGCGGATCGTCCACAGGGATTGTGCGATTCGTTTTTATATTTGATTTGTTTGAATTGAAAAGTTAATAGAAAAGAAAGGAAAACATGATTCAAGAATTTATCAATTGATTCAGGTGTCACGAGTTTAATCAAGAATCAAAAAACTGATAAACAATCAAGAATTGGGTTTCGATAATATTTCCAATCAAATGTCAAAAATCTAAATGAGGCTCGTAGGAATCGATCGGATCTATAGACGTGATGTAATCTAAAAATTTCGTATTCTTGTCCTTCGAAGGATTGATACTAGATCGATGATGATCGACGAGAGTTAGGGCTTTCTCATGAAACTAGGGTTTCACCATTTTACCCTTGTTCTTTTGTCGATATCATTCACATTCTAGCTTCTATCAATTTCAAGAAACGATCGTAACTCCCCAATTTCGAGCGATATCATTCAAGAAAGCATCGTAACGAAATGGGTTGTCGGTTCTTGAACTTGCTAGGGTTTACAAAACTTGTAGGAATCAAGAATCGTTTTAAGATATATTACATCATCATTCTATTGATCGTCTCGGCTCCTTTACGAGCGGAGTTTTACTCAAACATCACAACAAGAACAACAATTACAAATTGAGATCTAATCATGATGCAAGAATTAAAAGAAAACAAGATAAAAGAATTTCACCTTTTATTTATATCAACAATTTGATTATAGTCGCTCAAGAACTACAAGAGGAAGAATGAAATTGTCGATTTGGCGTCGCTCGGCTCCGTGAGTCGCGGATCGTTTGGACCACTTGCTCTGTTGAAGATCGGCTCGGCTCATAAAAGGTTGCAAGGCTTCTTGCTTGATGGGTACTCGGGATCTTGAATTTTGGATGGAATTAGGGTTAGGGTTTCACACAAGCCCTGTCACTAGACTTGTGGAAGAAGAAGATGAAGAAAGAGGTAGAATGGCTCTCAAATGAACTAGAATTGGGTTGATTCAATAATCTTTACAAGTGAGCCTAGGGTCTTATTTATAGAGCACCCAAACCCTAATCCTTCTTGAGTTCCCTCCAAAAGTTTGTTGCGGAACTTCTAGAAAGAGTTAGTTAGGCTTAGATTAGGGTTTAAGCTAGGGTTTAAGAAGAAGGTTCTAGATTACAAAGCTTAGTTTAGTGTAGAAATAAGGGTTTACTGATCTGGAAGAAGTCTCTGGAGTCTTCTGGAAATTGGAGTGTTATTCTGAGCTTTAGCCACTGAGATAAACCTTTTGCACCAAAATTGAGGAGCTAACTCCTTGGAACCACCGCGGATCCGCGGCGTAAGCAGTCTCCTGCCGCGGATCCGCGGCTCTTTGTGGGGCTTGGGCCTTGGGCTTTCTGGTGTGGTCTTGGAATGCCATTTGTGGCTTTATCTGATATGTTGATTTGTATTTTCCCTTTTGGATTGATACCAGAACTGAAATTATTACGTTGGCGTAATGTTTTAGCAGTGTCCATTCGAGCAAGCTTCTGATTTTTCCTGCACAGACTTCGAAACACGAGTTGCGATATATGGAAATGATGTCATGCAATGAAATGCAGTCAATTTCCCTAGAAATGTCGGTTTTAAGGTCTAATACATGCAATCTGATATTTTGCGACCGTTTTGTTAATATGTGAAATATGAATACCGTACACTTCTAAATGAGTGCAAATGATGAGGAAATTGCCGGCTAAAATATACAATATTTTCGACTAATCAACCGCCAAACTTATCTCTTGCTCGTCCTCGACCATACTCATTGTTTTATTCTCGATAAAACCTAACCGCACTTTCGCAGGGAAACGCGATTGAACTGAGCTCGTGCAACAAGCCGTTAAAACTTCTAGGTGTCCCTAGTAGGAGGAGTGTTGTCTCCTGAGTGTTTTGAGCGGATACTACCCACAAAATCCTATCAATTAGGCCCACTAACTTTAATTCTCCAATTAGTTTTTCTAACAGGGAATTCTATTATCATTGACTCATAAATTACCCACCCATATTCTTCACACTTCCTCATCAGTAAACTTAAGATTATATATGTTCGATAGACTCACTCAGCTTTCGGCATTTCTTAAGTTTTCCTTCTATGGTTCCATCTCCACTTAGGAATTTTTCTATCAACTCTACTAAAGATACAAGTTCTATTCTTCATTCTTTTCTCTTATCTCAACTCTAATCATATATCCCCACGTGTGTGTATAAATCATCCCTACACGTGGAAATTCAAATCAAGCAATCATACTCTTGTCCGTTGTCCAAAGCACTAATTAACTGGTGAATTCTTAATGAATTTTTGCTTACACATCCTTCATGCGACAGTTAATACTTCTTGAGGTACCAACAACCAATTACAAGATATGTTTGCACTTTAAAGTGTAATTCCTAGTCTTGCAACACCCAAGGCTTTTAGCAGTGACTCCCAAACCAGTTGGTCTAAGGCACAAGGTGATGAAGCACCCTCGCTAAATATTTTTTCTATTTTTGCAGCCTTAAGTAATCACAAAGACCAGTGTTCATTTTTTTCTTTATTCACATTTTTTTTTATTTTCTTTGTACTAAGGACTTTAGACAAGAGCATTTCAAGGTCTCTTTTACTATTCCAAGTTTCAAGGTGCGTGATTGTGCAATTTATAGAGTATACATTTCAGAATCTAGATTTAAGCTAGGAATTATTTTTCAAACTTATACTCTAATAAGAATATCAATATTTTTCCTTTATTTCAACTTAACCCAAAAAGTGAACTCAAAATTTGCCTAGTTCTAAATAAACTACAAACACATATACTTTCTACCGTTAATCTTTAAAGAAGGTTATTTGTAGGGTTTTCAATTTACTCAGTCTAAGATCTAGTTGTTCATAGCCAGTTAACCTATTTGTCAAACTCAAGTTAAATATGGTCAAAATTGAATACAATAATTTTTATAATTTTAGATGTTTCTCAATTTTTATGGGTTTTCAAATAAATATGCAAATGCAAAAAATATTCATATGAATGCGAAGGAAGAAGACGTACCGAGCATACCCCCAAACTTAAACTTGACAGTGTCCTCACTGTCATTCTGCACCAAGAGGGTCGATAATGTCGGCAATGTCCTGCTTATTAACATATTTACAAATTGTTTTTATACAATTTTTTTATTATAGGTAAAAGAAAAACAAAAACATATATACAGAAAGGCCCTCCCAAACTTCATTGAAACAATGTTAAACGTCATTGCCAAACTTTGCAAAGACCAACCGTCAACACCAACCAGGCGAAAAATTTATCTGTAAAGAGTATCGGTTGGTGGAAGAATATGTTATACCGACCCAAAAAGACTTGGGGAAGATAGAAGTGGTGGTATGGAAAGTGTGGAAGTGGTGATGAATCAAAACGAGAATGGGAATGATCAGCAATCAGTGGAATATTGGCATTCCCGTAGCTTATTAAAAGAAATAGGGGTGGTTCAACTTCTAAAGGAGGAGGTTGACTAACCACACTATCCCCAAGATATTTCTGTGGATCCTTTATCGACTTAGCATCATCCATCATATGCAAATGATATTCAATTATGAGGGAACTAATCTCCTCGATGTCCGCCATAGTCCAACCGAAAACTTGCCGCCTATCTTGTAAAACCATTAAAAGAGCGTTCTCTTGCTCGAAGGCTAGAGAGGCCGATATGATAACGGGAAAGGTCTCATTCTCACCTATGTAAGCATATTTAAGGTGAGACTGCAAGGGCATGATTTTGAGTTTCGGAGGCGAAAGAATCATAGGTAAAATTGGGGAATCTACCTCGAACTCAAAGGACTCCAACACAGGTTCGAAATCACTGCAAACAACCGATTCGGATGGTTCAACTAACTCATCCAAAAATTCAAAAGACTCATATTCGGGCTGTGAGTCGTCGTCATCCGAAAAAGTGAAACATTCATAATCAATATCGGTTGTGTCAACTGTTGTAGGCTCAAGGAGGGACGCACTAGTGGCGTCAAAACTGTTCTCACCAAACAAAAATCTTTCAAGCTCACAGTCCTCCTGCGTGATTTTGTGAATAGAGCAAACTTCTCGTGTACTAGTATTAGGCATGGGGGGCAGACTTCCTAACTTGTAAATATTGAACTCACTAGACGTCTTTCCGAAGGATAGAGTCATGGAGCCATTGCGACAGTTTATTACGGCATTGGAAGTGGCCAAAAATGGTCGACCGAGGATCACCGGAATTTGGTTCCGTGAGTTAGCAACAGGTTGTGTGTCCATAACAATAAAATCAACGGGGAATATGAACTCCCCAACTTTGATCAACACATCCTCTAGCTCACCCCTTGGATGGGTGATTGATCGATCAGCCATTTGGAGAGCACAGTGAGTGGGCTTAAGCTCTCCAATGCCTAATTGCTCGTACACAGAATAGGGTAGCAAATTGACACTAGCACCAAGATCTAGTAGTGCTCTATTGATGTTCTTGTCCCTAATTGTTATCGAAATAGTAGGACAACCGGGATCCTTGTACTTTTGGGGTAAAGATTGGACAAGAGCATCGCTAACAGCACTAGCCACGAAAACTTTCTTTGGTACTTGTGACATCCTCTTTTTGGTGCATAAGTCCTTTAAGATTTTTGCATATGTAGGAACTTGTTGGATTGGATCCAAAAGAGGAATATTTATGCTCACCTGTTTGAACAATTCGACAATCTTCTCCATTTGTGGAGTTGGTTTATTGGATCTCAACCGGTTTGGAAAAGGAGCATTTTGAAATGTTGTTGAGTCCAGTTTTTGCGGATCAGATTGTTGAGTTGGAACGGAAACCCGTGTAGATGTGTTCATGTTGTGAGAAGTGGGTCCGTTCGAGCTAGAAGAAGTAGAGCCGTGTGAAGGATGGAGAATAGGCTCTAACGAAGAAGAAGAAGAAGAAGAAGAAGAAGGTGAAGAAGATGAAGAAGGGCCACCGGCAGGGGTGTCATTGTTAATACCCACATTGTTTTGCAACACTTTTCCCGATCTCAACGTGGTCACAGCATTTACATTATGATTCTGCTGTTGATATGAAGTATGTGCGTGACCGGGATTTGGCAGTGGTTGAGATGGGAACTTTCCTTTTTCTCGCTCGCTCAATGCTGCACTGAGTTGTGCAATTTGTGCCTCAATAGATTTGATGATTTGATCATGTGAGGCACTATTTTGCACCAAAGATTGAATAGAAGTCTCTAATCTTGCTGTAGATTGTGTAGATTGCTTTAGGAACGCATCTAGACTTCTTTCGAGCGAAGTAACCTTGTCATTATTAGGTTGAACAAAATTGTTTGGCGGTAAGAATTGTTATGCATAAAATTGTTCATGTCACGACCCGAAAGAGCACGTGACTGGCCCTTGAACCATATGAAGTCTATAGGACTCCATCTGATCCAAGTAAGCCAAAAGCCCAGAAATCTAAAACCATTTTTAAGAATAAGTAAAGAAACTGGTTTAAAGAAGTGAAGAAAAACATGTTTGAAATCAAGGTTTTTAAATAACTAAGCCGAATATGCATTTTTAAAAACAGTACAGTTTTTTCTAAAAATTTCGGCATAGTTTCTTTTGTAAAACTGGCCCCGAATGGGGTATAACAAGGATAACAATATATGCAATGATAAAGGCATCCCCAAGCGGGAGCTAGCTCTTCGTCAATCGACGGTCACCACCACACATGCAACAATAATATACAACGCCAAGTGGCGAGGATCAAATCCAAAAGAAAGCTCAAAAGCAACAAGAAAACCGCAACACTACTAAGCGCGACTCTATGGTCGAATAATACATCACTAGTCTAGGTCTGAAACAATATACGAGTTTTGGTTGATGGATATTCTAGATACAATGAATAATATAAATACAACGGCGGTTCTGATACAAAAGAACCCACCTATCCAAGCAAATCACCCAAAAGGAAGCAGTGTGCCAGAAATGCCGCTATAGAACTGTACGGCAAACCTGCAAGAACTGGGGCACAACGGGGGTGAGTTGCCAACTCGTGAATAGAAAGATATCTACAAGCAGAGATCGAATGCATGACCCAACCTAGGTCAATACGATCAGATATAAAGAAACCTCAATATGAATAAAGCTGAAGCATGCTAAACTGGCAATGTAATCTCTATACGTGAATGTAGTGCCAAGTGCTCGTGCTAGTGCCTCAGGTAATAGTATGTCATGAATATGAGGTATGAATGCATGAAAGCAGAATACATGTAAATGAAGAAACTGTTTTCATAATTTAGTGAGATTTCCCTTGTATTTTTAGTTGAGGTATCATAATGAAATCAGCATAAAACAGTGCCTAGCATCGGCACAAAACGTAATCCCAATATCTCGATATCTCTGTATCACAGTCTCTGTACCTCGAAATCTCGAAATCCCAATGTCTCAATCATAATATCTAGGGCGCCGTCAGTCCAGACCGGCCCCTACCATCCATCTCAAGACCACGACGGTATCCTCCGGATATCCGACGCGTCGGGTAAAATCACCGGTAGGTAGTGCTCCCCTGCCAGGCTCACATCGTCATCACCACGCGCTTCTTGCCCCGGGGTACCTTACCGGGTCCACCATGTACCCGAAACGGTTCATCCGTCTCCTCGAATCGGGTTTCCAAATCCATCAGCAAACTCATGGTGGACGACTCATACATCATGGGAAAACCGCACTTTTTATTTTAAAGAGAGAAAAGAAGTTTATATAAGTTTTGCGGTTTTCCCCCAAATCCAGAAAATCTCATGGAAATCCGAATCCAATCCTCAATAGCATGTAAACAGTGCATACAGGCATAAAAATCCATGAATAATAACATGCATGATGTAACAACTAATAATTACAATGTCTAATCTAGCATATAAGGCAAGTACACTAATATCATGTCTAAATTATTAGCTAACAACCTATGTCGATGCAATAATATTTTCTAAGGTGTACGTGACATGGCAATTACCGATGGAGATGTGTGTGAGCCGGCAAGTAAGTGTACGTGGTACATACGCATCATCGGTAATGGTGCTGGTGTCCTAACAGCATAACATCAATAATGGAGTATGAAACATAATATAAGCATGCGATGCGATGCGAACCACAATAATGAGCGGAAGCTGAATACTAGACGCAACTATAACTAATCTGCATTAATCTAAAATAACCTCTACAATTGGTGCCTTTTGAAATAACACGAATCATGGGGTTTTGAAAATAGGGGCTACGGTGTTTTTATGAAAAGATACGTCTTTTGAAATATCCGTAGGATCCCTTGGGCTGTCTTTTAAAATACCCACGATTCGTTAGTTTTTGAAATAGGTAGGAGTCTAATCTAATCTAACAACCATCTTAAACTATACGGCTGAACTAACAAGTAGAGCTACGGGTGAGGAAACCGCCTAACATCTGAGTCGATACATATACATACATGTATATATATTAGTCGGTGATCCCGCCTCAATAATATCATATCCGATACCCTATCTATAATCAGACATCCCAAGTCAAGAGTGCGGATCAATCATCAAAATATAGCTTGTACGTAAATCCGTCGTACGGCATCCCAAATCTGGGTACGGGTCAATATCACATTCATCATACTATTTATCTGGTATCCTCTTTATCAAATGTCATGATCGGGGTACTGATCTACGTCTAGTACAATATTGATACCCTCAATGTATGCATGCAGGTGTAAGAATCACTACGTCAAAAGACCCGTTAAAACATCGTGTCGTATCTCGATACGAACCAAATCACATCACCGATCTCCTGGCCTCAAGCCCAATCTCATCGACTCATCTCAAATCCCAAATACTATCCTCAAATCCAGTATATAAACACATAGTCCCATACCCATGTGTAGATATACGCACCATCATATGCACTCTAATAAATGAAAGAATGAATGCAAGTATGTGTGTAAATGTATGTGTGAGTGCAACCACTACTCTAGGGTTCGCACTAAACCAAACCAATATATTCTTATCATCAAAATATCATTATTACCATCAATAACCCTAAACAACACATAATAAATATTCGTGTGTATACGTATTCGTATACATCACCACGGACTGCGGGGGTGCTATACGCCATCCACCCGACTTCTCCCCACAGATATAAATCTACTCACATTGCTTCTCGTGTGCCAAAGCCGATGTCGCTATCTTCACCTCCTTTGCCTCAACATCACGCGGGGTACCTACAAGTATATCACAATGCTAAAGCACATGAAAATCACATCGGAAACCAAAATAGCACACGCTACCCGCATAGGTAAAAACCTATCGACTCGCATGTAAACACAATCAAAATCCACTTGTCGTTGACGTCCAAACGCCACCCGACAGGAATGAATCACCAAATACCAAAATCCATGCCAAAACAAGTCCCAAATTATACACCAACATAGGAAAATCAACCCAGATTTCACCCTAGATGGAATCAGTCAAAACTAGACATACTCAGGGTCAAAACTAGAGGAAATGGGGGCATGCACAGAAAACGAAGCAATTCCTTAAAATAACTTATTTTAGAATTTTCCATAATTTTTCCCCATTTATCTGTATTTAATTATACCAGAATATTAAAATATTCATTAAAATAATATTAAATTATAAAATTTCCCAAAAATCATATTTTATTATTTTGAAGACGTTACAATCTACCCCCCTTAAAGAAATTCGGTCCCCGAATTTAAATTTAAACCCCCAAATACTAAAATATTTCAATACAAATTCCAAGTCATCGGGGTTCCGAAATCATCTATACATAAAACATCATAGCGCAATGCATGCGCATGAGTACTGAGCAGATAACTCAAAAGCAACACTCCATCAAGCATCCGCAATCATCGGAGTCATGATAACGACACAATGTCAAATCCAATACAAAATCAATATGATATGGACCAAGACTATACATGTAGACATCCAATCTATACATGTAAATAGCTGATGCAAATGTATGCCAAATCTTTTTAAGTCGCTGTGCGATGCGCGTAACACTGCACAGTGGCGGACGTTTCTCATAAGAAAATAACTATATATGTGTATATATATCCTTTGTTTAATAGGTACGTTCCGCCGTTTTGAAAACAGTTTAGAAGGGTTTCCTTGTTTTTAAAACGTTTCGTGTCATATCGGACACGTAGGTATATACTGAGACTATAGCTCGCTTTTCGGAAATCCCTTCGATAACTATCGATGCATGCAAAATATATCCAGGTACTGCCCACTGACTAGTCCTGCTCAGTATGAAAGCAAATATCCAACATCATAAAAATGTACTGCTCCAAAAGGAATAAATCCCAAAAATCACATAACACCACCCTGTGCGTCTGGTGCGCACGGAAATCAAAATCCATATATGTGCTAAACATGTGCACAAAACAACATCTAGGTGCAACGGGTGTGCACGAAGCATCTGTCATAGGCAACGTGTGCCTGGCAGCCAAAACAGGTGCATCTGACATGCACGAAGAATCTCGATTTAGTGCATCTGGTGTGCCCCAAAATCGTATCTCAAAACATGCGCCCAACATGCGCGAAAATCCAAATCGGTGCATCCATCATGCACGAATGAAAATCTAGACCCTGCGCACTCAATATGCACGGAATCACAAAATCCAATAGCAACGTCGAATATGCGTAAGTCCAGTCAAAAGCACGGAGTGCAAGAATCCACATCAATATCACAATCAAAATCGACATACCGAAAGGCATCAAATCGAAGTCAGGTGCAATCGTAATGCACAAAATATAAATCCGGTGCAACAAAGGCACGAAATATAAATCTGATGCGATAAACGCAAGAAACATAAAACTGGTGCGACAAATGCACGAAGTATAGAACTGGTGCATCCCATGCACAAATACCAAGCAATAACTCAAATACGTAAGCAGCAACACCAAGTGTATCCAGATATGAAGAAAATCATAAACGTGTGCAGCTGCGGGCACAAAACACATATCGATACACTACAAGCACATATAAGCTATACCGAGTGCAAAATCAAAACACTAAAATTACATGAAACTCTGCTGGAAGCGTAAATCAAATCACCAGCATAAAATAGGCATGAAATCGCAATCAACAGCTCAAGAGTAATAACTATGTACAAGGTATAAATACCCAGTAGGTGCAACCATGGTGCACAAAATCAAATATCATGAAACTCAGTCATCAAGACTAAATCATGTGAATAGATCGCCCAAAATACCGAAATCCAAAGCAACGGATACGTGATAATCAAATCACAAAATCACAAATCATAATTACCGTCGTCGATATACCATCCTTCAGGGTCAAGAAGGTACCGGAACATCCGATGCTAGCTGCGCAAGATATCTACTTGCCTCTTGCTCGCGGCTGGCGTCCTCTGCCTCTGGTTCCTGATCTTTCCTGTAGATTACCAATCTCGCAATCCATCGGCTCATCGGCCCGGTCAGGAGTACTGACAGGAACGATTCCGTTCTGGCACTTTCCTGGTCACCTTTCGGTCAATCCTCACGACCGCTCGTAAGGCAGCGTATCACTGGCGTCGGCCTCTGGCTCTCTGAAAGCACGTCACACATCTGATCCTGGGTGCAAACATCATTGCAGCAATGTCCTGGAAGGAATCCTGCTCAAGGTCTCTTCCGATCATGCCTATGCCGATCTGTACAGAGGCTGGCTTCCTGCACAACCTCTTCTCGCTCAAAAACACCTGTGTCCTCAGCACAATATTTTCTCGGAAACTGGTCACATTCCAACGTCTCTGTAAGCATATCAGGTCTCTAGTCTCGACGGGAAGCAATGACAGCTCATCAGTGTCTCACACGAACCTCTTGTTCCAACTGTCTCTATCGTCGTCCACTATGACGTCACGCCAAGCTACTACGCACTGCACTGTTCTCGGCCACGGTCAATCTGAAGTCTCTCGCACGGATACGAAATCGCATATTCTGTAGCTTCATCATTCTGTAGAGGATGTCAGGCCGAACAGGTCCTCGGGAACACGTCCCAACCATCGGAGGAATACTCATCACTCGTCTGTCCCTGATCGATCTGCAACGCATCTGGGTAAGTTCCTTTATCCGAACATGGTCAACTACCTCGTCGACAATGCCGAACTCTGTCCTGCTGGGTGTGCGCAATACGACCACTCCTGGTCTAGGTCTTCTCGTAACGTACTCCAGAAAGGTCCTGTCGAGGTTCCTTTCTCAAATCTCAATCCTGCCGAAATGCCCGGAAGTCATCATCCAATGCTGAAGCTAAAGCTTATTCCGGAACGGCTGCATACCTATCGCGCTTCTCTCTGGAAGATACATCCATATACCACGCCTCGGGGTGCATATCACATCTCTAATGTCAGCGGAGTGGGACGTCATCTCGTCGAAATCTCGTACGAACTCTTTACTCCACCTTGCTCAATGTCGACTGATTCGGACTTAACTCATCGTGGCTACACGAACTGCGCTCCGACGGCTACGCTCGCATCTGGAGTCTCCCAAGCAGTGTCCCATCACGATATCCGAAAGATGTCGAACCATCCGATCGACTCGTCAGATCCTCATAATCCCCCAAGAGATCACATCATGGGTACAGTTTAATAGTATCGAGTACATGCCACAGCGTCGGTGGTCCAGCCGTAGAAGGGCAAACCCAAGCCTCACTAATGGCGCTGAGGAACCACCGCAAACCCGAAGGTTCAAAGGCTTTCACACGGTCATTAAGTCGAGTTAGGGTTTCATTCTTCTAGAGAGTCCATAGAATCACCTGCATGTCTTTCTGTATACTTTAAACTTGGAAAATGGGCTCCTGACATTCGATCGTCTCTATCGACTCTCAACGAACCTGCGTGAAGTCGTCTCTAGCTGGAAACAATCTATCTGATGACCTCGCATCGGTAAACAAACGAACCACCTGTCCTAGTCATTCATCCTCAGGTGACTAGCGACTCGCTATCATCTCTCTAAGTATATGCTCGCGCTGCAGTAGCTCCAACCATCTGGGCGACATCTCGTCATTTGCAGCAGCAACTGGCTTATTCGCCTGTACGCCGAACAGCGCCTCAATCCTCCAGGAAAGGCAATACATAGGCGGTCATCTCTGAGTCGGTCTGCTCTAGATCTGAGTAAGACTCTCCACACTGGAAATCTTCAACTCATCAGGGCCCGCTCCGGCGCAAAATCGGACGAATCACCTTCGTCTCTCAAATCGGGTAGACTAGCTATCATCTGTCTCATATCTGCCTGAAAGCTACGGCAATCTCAGCTCGTAAGCTTCGGAAGAGACATCCTGTCAATCTCAGCAACAGCTGGTCCATCTGTCTGCACGGTAGGCGACATCACAATCTCTGAGGTATGCTGTACATCAACAGTCCTCTCTCAACTGGCAGCTCTAACAATGGCCCGATCATCCGGTGCAAGACCAAGCACTCGCCTCCACTAGAGGTCACAATCACCAACACTAACTCGAGACGTTCCCATGTCACCAGAAAACACAATGGTCGGCCCTCGTACCAAACGAGCTCACACCGGCCGTAACCCTAGCAGCAGCCCAAACTGCCCTCAAACATGGTGACAGGAACCTCAATCGAGTATCAAGGAGAGCACATCAATGGCAAGAAAGGAAACAACAGATCCAAAGTGGATACATGATCATGGGAAGGAACAGCATCAATAAAGGTATGATCATGAAACTAATAGAATCGGGGATCTCAAATGGATGTATAATCCTGGATATAAAGAGGATCACTGATCTCGAAAATATGTACATCCTAAGGTTCCTTAAGCGGAATGGCGTGTCGTAAGTATGCCGCGGAACATACCAACGGTACGTCACTCTACTTTAGTTACCTATTCCATCAACCAAGGGTCATCCTACACGACGAAAGTTCGGGTCTAATACCCCCTCGACCAAGTCTAAGTTCCGTAAGGTCAAGCCTAAGTTCCGTATATATATAAACGCCCTAGGCTCCACATAGTCAAACTTAGACTCGAACCAAGGTCAACCTAGCGCTCTGATACCAACTTTGTCACGACCCGAAAGAGCACGTGACTGGCCCTTGAACCATATGAAGTCTATAGGACTCCATCTGATCCAAGTAAGCCAAAAGCCCAGAAATCTAAAACCATTTTTAAGAATAAGTAAAGAAACTGGTTTAAAGAAGTGAAGAAAAACATGTTTGAAATCAAGGTTTTTAAATAACTAAGCCGAATATGCATTTTTAAAAACAGTACAGTCTTTTCTAAAAATTTCGGCAGAGTTTCTTTTGTAAAACTGGCCCCGAATGGGGTATAACAAGGATAACAATATATGCAATGATAAAGGCATCCCCAAGCGGGAGCTAGCTCTTCGTCAATCGACGGTCACCACCACACATGCAACAATAATATACAACGCCAAGTGGCGAGGATCAAATCCAAAAGAAAGCTCAAAAGCAACAAGAAAACCGCAACACTACTAAGCGCGACTCTATGGTCGAATAATACATCACTAGTCTAGGTCTGAAACAATATACGAGTTTTGGTTGATGGATATTCTAGATACAATGAATAATATAAATACAACGGCGGTTCTGATACAAAAGAACCCACCAATCCAAGCAAATCACCCAAAAGGAAGCAGTGTGCCAGAAATGCCGCTATAGAACTGTACGGCAAACCTGCAAGAACTGGGGCACAACGGGGGTGAGTTGCCAACTCGTGAATAGAAAGATATCTACAAGCAGAGATCGAATGCATGACCCAACCTAGGTCAATACGATCAGATATAAAGAAACCTCAATATGAATAAAGCTGAAGCATGCTAAACTGGCAATGTAATCTCTATACGTGAATGTAGTGCCAAGTTCTCGTGCTAGTGCCTCAGGTAATAGTATGTCATGAATATGAGGTATGAATGCATGAAAGCAGAATACATGTAAATGAAGAAACTGTTTTCATAATTTAGTGAGATTTCCCTTGTATTTTTAGTTGAGGTATCATAATGAAATCAGCATAAAACAGTGCCTAGCATCGGCACAAAACGTAATCCTAATATCTCGATATCTCTGTATCACAGTCTCTGTACCTCGAAATCTCGAAATCCCAATGTCTCAATCATAATATCTAGGGCGCCGTCAGTCCAGACCGGCCCCTACCATCCATCTCAAGACCACGACGGTATCCTCCGGATATCCGACGCGTCGGGTAAAATCACCGGTAGGTAGTGCTCCCCTGCCAGGCTCACATCGTCATCACCACGCGCTTCTTGCCCCGGGGTACCTTACCGGGTCCACCATGTACCCGAAACGGTTCATCCGTCTCCTCGAATCGGGTTTCCAAATCCATCAGCAAACTCATGGTGGACGACTCATACATCATGGGAAAACCGCACTTTTTATTTTAAAGAGAGAAAAGAAGTTTATATAAGTTTTGCGGTTTTCCCCCAAATCCAGAAAATCTCATGGAAATCCGAATCCAATCCTCAATAGCATGTAAACAGTGCATACAGGCATAAAAATCCATGAATAATAACATGCATGATGTAACAACTAATAATTACAATGTCTAATCTAGCATATAAGGCAAGTACACTAATATCATGTCTAAATTATTAGCTAACAACCTATGTCGATTCAATAATATTTTCTAAGGTGTACGTGACATGGCAATTACCGATGGAGATGTGTGTGAGCCGGCAAGTAAGTGTACGTGGTACATACGCATCATCGGTAATGGTGCTGGTGTCCTAACAGCATAACATCAATAATGGAGTATGAAACATAATATAAGCATGCGATGCGATGCGAACCACAATAATGAGCGGAAGCTGAATACTAGACGCAACTATAACTAATCTGCATTAATCTAAAATAACCTCTACAATTGGTGCCTTTTGAAATAACACGAATCATGGGGTTTTGAAAATAGGGGCTACGGTGTTTTTATGAAAAGATACGTCTTTTGAAATATCCGTAGGATCCCTTGGGCTGTCTTTTAAAATACCCACGATTCGTTAGTTTTTGAAATAGGTAGGAGTCTAATCTAATCTAACAACCATCTTAAACTATACGGCTGAACTAACAAGTAGAGCTACGGGTGAGGAAACCGCCTAACATCTGAGTCGATACATATACATACATGTATATATATTAGTCGGTGATCCCGCCTCAATAATATCATATCCGATACCCTATCTATAATCAGACATCCCAAGTCAAGAGTGCGGATCAATCATCAAAATATAGCTTGTACGTAAATCCGTCGTACGGCATCCCAAATCTGGGTACGGGTCAATATCACATTCATCATACTATTTATCTGGTATCCTCTTTATCAAATGTCATGATCGGGGTACTGATCTACGTCTAGTACAATATTGATACCCTCAATGTATGCATGCAGGTGTAAGAATCACTACGTCAAAAGACCCGTTAAAACATCGTGTCGTATCTCGATACGAACCAAATCACATCACCGATCTCCTGGCCTCAAGCCCAATCTCATCGACTCATCTCAAATCCCAAATACTATCCTCAAATCCAGTATATAAACACATAGTCCCATACCCATGTGTAGATATACGCACCATCATATGCACTCTAATAAATGAAAGAATGAATGCAAGTATGTGTGTAAATGTATGTGTGAGTGCAACCACTACTCTAGGGTTCGCACTAAACCAAACCAATATATTCTTATCATCAAAATATCATTATTACCATCAATAACCCTAAACAACACATAATAAATATTCGTGTGTATACGTATTCGTATACATCACCACGGACTGCGGGGGTGCTATACGCCATCCACCCGACTTCTCCCCACAGATATAAATCTACTCACATTGCTTCTCGTGTGCCAAAGCCGATGTCGCTATCTTCACCTCCTTTGCCTCAACATCACGCGGGGTACCTACAAGTATATCACAATGCTAAAGCACATGAAAATCACATCGGAAACCAAAATAGCACACGCTACCCGCATAGGTAAAAACCTATCGACTCGCATGTAAACACAATCAAAATCCACTTGTCGTTGACGTCCAAACGCCACCCGACAGGAATGAATCACCAAATACCAAAATCCATGCCAAAACAAGTCCCAAATTATACACCAACATAGGAAAATCAACCCTGATTTCACCCTAGATGGAATCAGTCAAAACTAGACATACTCAGGGTCAAAACTAGAGGAAATGGGGGCATGCACAGAAAACGAAGCAATTCCTTAAAATAACTTATTTTAGAATTTTCCATAATTTTTCCCCATTTATCTGTATTTAATTATACCAGAATATTAAAATATTCATTAAAATAATATTAAATTATAAAATTTCCCAAAAATCATATTTTATTATTTTGAAGACGTTACAGTTCACTTGATTAGGGTAAGGTTGCTGTTGAAAAGGTTGCTGTTGAAATTGAGTTTGTGGAGGTGCTTGTTGTTGTTCTGCAGGAGGAGGCCTTTGAAAATTGTTATTTCCTTGGAATTGTTGATTTTGGTTCCAAGAGAAATTTGGGTGACTCCTCCACCACGGATTGTATGTCGAAGAGTATGGATCGTTTCTTTGTCGTTGCTGAAAGGCAGCTTTGACTTGATCCTGTCCTTGAGTAGATGCATTGTAAGAACACTCTTCGGTGAGATGTGATGGATCCGAACAACAAGCACAAACAGTTCGTGGAGGCACAACAGGGGCAGGAGAAGACGATGAGATTTTGGTCTCAACCGCTTCTAGCTTTTTCGTAAGAGCGGCCATCTCGGCCTTCATAGCAATCGACATATCTAATTGATGTATGCCTGCCCTAGATTGACCACTAGAAGAAGATGATGTGGTCTTGGTGCTCTCCCACTGAATTGTTTGTTCACTAAGGTCCTCAAGAAACTGCAACGCTTCCTCACTAGATTTGGTTAGAAAGTGACCTTGACAGATGGTTTCTAGCAACTGCTTTATTGCCGGGTTCAATCCCTCGTATAATGTTTGGCAGAGTTGCCAACTTTCGATCCCATGATGAGGGAATTGAATGAGTAGGTCTTTAAATCTTTCAAAACACTTCCAAAATGGTTCGTGAGGAAGCTGTGAGAATTGTATAATCTCATTACGGATTCTAGCAGTTTTGTGATGAGGATAGAAATTTTTAAGAAAAGCTTTCACAAACTCGTCCCAATTTCTAATGGAATGTGATGCGGTGCTGTATAGCCACTTCTCGGCTAGGTCACATAAGGTGAAAGGAATGACCCTTAGCCTTATAGCGTCATCACTTAATTGGGTCGTTTTCATCATAGGGCAAACGTTTTGGAATTTATTGATAAAGATATAAGCATCTTCATATTCCAAAGCATGAAATTTTGGCAGCATATTGATGAAATGGGGTTTTATTTCAAAATTGTCCCTATTTGCCAGTGGGGGTGAAAGACAGGTAGGTAAAGAAGTGCTGACAGGATAGAAGAGATCCTGGAGCGCGACTCGTGCGTGCGCTTCAACAGGCGTTTGATTCGGGTTATTCGCACCTAACGGAGGCGGAATCATTCCCGTCGGTAAGGTATTGTTAGGATTATATCCCGACATGCCTTCGGAAGAAGAATTTGAAGGTGGAGGTAAGAAAGTGGACGGAATTTCGACTTCGGTGTCGAAAGGTTCGTCGATCGGTACCAACAAAACACGGACTAATCGGGCGTTAGTGTCCCTAGTCCAAAGTGACATACATTAAAGGGGTAGTGTAGTCTGAAAAAAATGAAAGACAAAATGTGGAGGTAAGATAACGTCAATGAGAGAAAGTGGTGTAAGTGAGTTGCAAGATTTCTTTAGTGACAAGTTGCAAGTTTTGAAAAGATTTTTTTTCTTTTTTTTATGTGAAATTTTTGCAAAAAGATTTTTGACAAGACACTTGTGACACAAATGCGATCAACCACACATGCACAATCAGGCCTAGATCTAGGGTCACCTAGGGCAGCTAGACAGCTCATAACTAGGATTAGAACTAGGACCTCAAACCACCTCTTTACCGCCCATTGCGGCCAGGTAAGTGCCAGGTAAGTGGGAGGCTTCCCGCTACAAGTAGAGGTCCTAATTAAGTAACCACTTGCCTTGACACACTTGCCTAGACACCGCAAAGTCAGGTTAGGATAAACGGTCGATGCCTATGACTAGTCCTTTGTCCTATTGAGCTCGAAGTCCTTAGGGCTGAGTCTAGTATTTTTTTAATTAATAGTGGTCAATGCAAATGCTTTAACCGATTTCTGGGGTCCTGGGAAGGGTGATGAAATCCCCACCCAATCTGAGTTTGGTCAATAGCCCTTAAAGTCCGATTAAATTATGCAAAACAGTAAATTCACTTGCAATTAATTATTTTTAAGCGCGGCGCAAAGAAACCTGCAGAAAATCTGTTATTTAGAAGGGGGAAGAAGTTTTTTTTTAGCGCAAAGAAATCTTGCAGAAAATTTCGCAGTTGGATATAGGAGGTTGGCAGAGGGGGAAATGAAAAACAAACCGAGAAAATTTCACGCAACGATGCCACGTGGCGGCCGCGGTTCCGCGGTTTGGGGCTCTCTAGAGCCGCGGTTCCGCGGTCTGTAGGAGGGATCAGCGAACTGGAAAAATTGTGCTATGCTGTTATGGACTTCTCCCTCTGTTTTAATGTACCCTTTTCTGTTTCGCCCTCTGTAAATTTCCAAATCCGAGATTCTTCGCTGTTCCTGCAAGATTCAAACGATAACCCTTCAGACAATAAAAAAAATGATAAATTATTTTTGGGTACTTTCTGTATTTTCAGATTTTTATGATTTTTAAAATTTATATCAACCCGACATTACAAATAGGAAATTTTTACGCCATCCCCGGCAACGGCGCCATTTGATTAGTGTAGGTTTTTACGATCAAAAATAATTTACCGCAATCAAGAACGGCGTCGCTTTGCAGCTAGCCGGTGAGTACGGGTCGGTCCACAGGGATGTGTAATTTTCCTAAGTGTTCTTAGGAGCTAATTCCAATGGTTGTTTGGTCCTTTAATTGAATCTAAAAACTAAGTTGTACGATGATTAAGAAACTTGCTAGGATTAGGTCTAAGGTGGAGTTTGATAAGATTAAATTTCACACCTCTTTCAATGCCCTAAGTTAAGTTTTTTAGAAGTTATAGCAATTATTAGTAAAGGGGATTAGTATGATTGGGAAGAAACGCAGTTTTTTCCTCTAGATCCTTGTCCGTCCTTTCCTAATAATTGCTCTAACCTTCATGGAAGTCATGCATGTCCCGTTCTTTACACTACGGTTTCACCGTTACCTCATGGGTAGGGTGCCGTAGGGAGCGGATCATGCATGCGTGCATGAAGTTCTAGTTATTACAAATGATTGGGCATGAAAGCGATGAGAGATATTCATCTCTCAATCCCTCCCCTATTCCTAACCCTAACAAGCAAGGAAATTACTCGCTCATTAGGGGATCTATTAAAAACATCATTTTAAGATTACTTACCTACTGCAATTTAAGAGATACTACACTAGATTAAACTAGGGCAAAGGAAGGATTTATCTAAGGCAAGAATTAAATTAGAAAACTACGGCAGAAAATAAAAGATAACTTACAAGAAAGATGCTCTTAGATCTTCCAAAGAATCTGAATTTTTATTTATTGAAAAGAGGCATCCATAATACAATCTTTAGAATACATACTTATAGGAAATAGGAAAATTAGGGTTACAATTTCTCGCGCATGTGCTATTACAGATATACCCCCGAAAAATCCCAACAAAGTCACCGACGCACCGCCACCAAATTTTTGCACCGACGTGCGCAATGGACGGCCGCGGAACCGCGGCATTGATGGGGGTAGGGCCGCGGTTCCGCAGCCCCTTGGTGATATCATATGATCAAATTTTGTGGGCTGCTTCTTGATGCTTTGGGCTTTCTATTTCTATAGTTCTTTTCTCCATTTGGCTTCTGGGTTTTCTCCAGATCTTTCAGTGAAACTTGTAGTGGTCTTTTAACTGTTTCCTTTGACATTTCGGACCACGCGTTGCCTTGTACAATTGTGAGTTGTTCTTCGTCTAGGCTTGACTAGGATCCTTCTACTTGTTGGTCAAAAGTCCCTCTTTTGTATCATCTTTTGTCTTTTTCACTGTTTTCACTCCAAGAACCTGTATCCTGTAATATGTAGCAGACATGCGTCAAAAGCACCTATTTATTTATAAAACGCATAAGAATGTGGAGTATAAAATGCAATATTATGATATGAACAGGTCTCCTGCTCAAAGCATCCGCCACTACATTAGCCTTACCCGGGTGATACAAGATCTCGCAATCATAGTCCTTCACTAGTTCCATCCAACGACGCTGTCTAAGATTTAGGTCTCGCTGCTGAAATATATACTTTAAGCTCTTGTGATCAGTGAATATCTGGCACGACTCGCCGTATAGGTAATGTCACCATATCATGAGTGCAAAGACCACTGCAACCATCTCCAAATCGTGAGTGGGGTAGTTCTGTTCATGTCTCTTCAACTGCCGTGAAGCATACACGATCACCCTGTCATGCTGCATCAATACGCACCCTAGCCCCACTCGAGAAGCATCACAATAGACCACAAATCCGCCCGATCCTGAAGGCAATGATAACACTGGAGCCGTAGTCAAATGAGTCCGCAACTTCTGAAAGCTATGCTCGCACTCCTCCGTCCAATCTATAGGAACTCCCTCCCGGGTCAACCCGGTCAAAAGTGCAACAATACGGGAGAATTCCTGTACAAATCACCTATAGTAGCCGGCCAGTCATAGAAAGCTGCGGATCTCCATAACTGATGCGGGTCTGGGCCAACTCTGAACGGCCTCGATCTTCTTCTGGTCCATACAAATACCATCTCATGTAATCACATGACCCAAGAAGTCTACGCTGTCAAGCCAGAATGCGCACTTAGAGAATTTTGCAAATAGCTGGTGCTCCCTCAAAGTCTGCAGTGTGATCCGCAGGTGCTGCTCGTACTCCTCTCGGCTCCGGGAATACACCAATATATCGTCAATGAATACGATGATGAACAAATCAAGATACGGACTGAAAATACGGTCCATCAAGTCCATGAACGCTGCTGGGGCGTTGGTGAGTCCGAACGACATCACCAAAAACTCATAATGGCCGTAGCGCGTGCGGAAAGCTGTCCTCGGAATATACTCCTGTCGAACCCGCAGCTGATGGTAGCCTGATCGCAAATCGATCCTCGAAAAGTATCCTGCCATGTTAAGCTGGTCGAACAAGTCATCGATGCGTGGCAAAGGATATCTGTTTCGTACAGTAACCCTGTTCAGCTGGCGGTAGTCGATACACAAACACAAACTGCCATCCTTCTTCTTGACAAACAGAACCGGAGCACCCCAAGGAGAAATACTGGGTCGAATAAGTCCCTTATCCAGCAAATCTTGCAACTGACCCTTCAACTCTCTAAGCTCTGCCGGGGCCATCCGATAAGGCGGTATAGAAATAGGCCCCGTGCTGGGAATCAAATCAATACAGAAAGCAATATCGCGCTCAGGCGGTAGCCCAGGAAGCTCATCAGGGAACAATCGGAACCTGGTCCAACGGAACATCCGTAGCTCTAGTATCACAAACATAGGCTAGGAATCCCTGACATCCCTTCCTCAACAGCTGTCCAGCGCGAAGAGAAGAAATCAAACTGTGAGGGGCGACACCACAGTCCCCCTGCACAACAAAAGCCGACTCGCTGGGAAAACAAAATCTAACTATCTTCTCGCGGCAGTCCACAGAGCATAGCACGTGGCAAACCAATCCAAGCCCAAAAGAACGTCGAAGTCCAACATCTCAAGAAGGATCAAGTCGACAGGCAACTCTCTCTCGCAAATATGAACAATACAGGATCGGAACACGTGCCTCGCAACAAACGACTCTCCTAAAGGAGTGGTCACAATAAGCGGCTGATCAAGAAAACCGGACTCTCTACCCAAACTCGGCACAAAGTGTATGGAAACGTATGAGTGCGTGGATCCGGGATCGAACAACACGTGTACGTCAACATAACATACTGATAGGGTACCTGAGACCACAGCATTGGACGCCTACGCGTCCTGATGCGTCAAAGAAAAAACCCGTCCCTGTCCTCCACCTGCGACTGGCGGTCCCCTACTAGCAACTGGCTGTACTCTGCCGGCAGCTGGCTGTACTCTGCCTCGGCCACCTCGGCCTCTATGAGCAAACCCTCCGCGACCACGGCCTCTCTGTGCATGAGCCTGACGCGGAGCAACAGTAGGTACAATAGGCAACGCCCTCTAGGGTGGAGAAGGTGGAAGTGTGACATGTGGTACGGTAGTCTCGCCTTCACGTGGCTCCGGGCAATCTCGAACACGATGATAAGTACTCCCGCATCTGAAACATCTAGATGGTGTCGGCTGACCCTCCTGAGGATAAGTACTGAACAACCGGCCTCGCCCCAAATCTCTGCCACCTGCAAGGTGTCTGTCGCGGCGCCTAAATGGTCGTCTCTGTGCCGGTGTATCAGTACGAAATCTCTTCGGCTCTGGAACTAGCGAAGTCTCAGCAAGGCGCTCCTCGACTAATAAGGCTGCGTCTACAGCTGCTGCATAAGTCTCGCAATGCTGTGCGCTGATCGTAAGGAACAGTGGTGTAAGCAAGCCTCGAACAAATCTCTTGACTCGCATCTCCTAAGTAGCCACTAGGTATGGGGCATAAACTGATAGCTCGGCAAATAGCACATCGTACTCTGCCACTGTCATCTCTGGCGTCTGGCGTAAAGACTCGAATCTGCGCGCTCGGGCAACCCTGACACTCTTGGGAAGGAAGCGGGCTAGAAACACCGTCACAAACTCGGTCCAGGTCATAGGAGGAAGACCTGCTGCTATGCCCTTCTCGATCGATTCACACCATTTCTGCGCAAGACCTTCCAAGTAAAAGCTCGCGAACTCTACCCATCTCGCATCTTAGCATCTAAGTGAACGACATATCTGGGCCATCCTATCAATGAAAGACTGTGGGTCCTCGGCTGCATCGGTGCCTGTGAAGACCGGAGGCTTCAGCCTTATGAACTCTGATAGATATACTGTAATAACCTCCGTGGCTGCAGGGGCAACTGCCTGTACTGTAGGTACCATCACGGTCCCTGCAACGGGTGGAACTACCTCTGGTCGCTGCGCTCGAAGTGTCTCGACTAGCGACCCTATCATTTGGCGCATCTCCTGCATACCGTCCCCTAGCATGGCGATATGATCTGTCGTAGGAGGAACAGTCTGCGCTGGTAAAACAGGTGTACTACCCAGGTCAGTCCTCGTCTCGGACGAGTCAACTCGAATCTCGGCTCTCGCGGCCGCTCTTTGCGCCCTCGTAGTCTTTGGCGGCATAATGGCTGAAAAGAAAGTAGGATTCGATAAGGATAAGGAAATCGAATCACAGGAATGTATACAATCATGAAGGAATTCCAATCAATAAGTCCTAAGGTCGCTTAGGCGGAGTAACGTGTCGTGAGTATGCCGTGGAACATACACACGCTACGCCACTCTGCTTCAGCTACCTACTCCATCATACCAGGGTCATCCTACACTCCGAAGGTAAAACCTACGCTCTGATACCAACTTTGTCACACAAAGTTCGGCCCGTGACCGGCACTTAACCACGTAACGTCTACCGGCGTGATGCGACTAAGTAAGCCGAACCCAGAAATCAAAACCATTGAAAAGTAGTGAGTGTTAAAACATTTGATGGAAACATTTGTTAAAAACTTTAGAAAACTTTTGGTTTTTTAGTAAAATTCTTTAAAGTTCAAGTTATTATCTTAAAAAAAATTTGGCAGCATTTCCTTTGTAAAAACTAGCTCCGAAATCGGGTACAAAGCAATATATGAGTAAAATGATATACAATAAGAATAAGGCATCCCCAAACGGGAGCAATCACGCCCAACGGCGGAACAATCACCACAAATATAATATACGACGCCGTAGCGATGAAATGAGCAGTATAAGTGAAAACAAAAATCATGAAAGATAAATCTGCATAAATAAAGTCGGCTCACAACGAGCTCGACACCAGAGTACAAAATAATATACATCATCCTCACAACTGGTCTCTAAGTCAATACATAAGTAGTAAATGGAGAGTACTAAATACAACAATGTATACAACTGGAAAATAAACAGATACCGTACAAAACCCACCTATCAGCAAAAGGGCTTGCACGCCAACTGCAGTGGTATCTGTGTCAAAAGATGCAAGAAAACAGCCTGCCGCGACTACTCCGAGGGGTAACCTGCAAACACTATGGCACAACGAGGGTGAGTTTCCAACTCATGAATAATAGATAACATATAAAGGTAATCGCGAGTATTCATGTACTACGATACTCTAACATATGCCAGCAGATAATGTCTATATGATGAACTGGATACGCAATAATCATGTCTAAAAGGTGAATTTAAATAACATCAATATATATATGATGAGCAGGGTATGCAGTAATCATGCAAAAGTACTCTATCAGGTACTATAACTACAGGATGAGATGTAAAATAATGAATGCTGAGCATGGGATAAAATATCATCTACACGGAATGTCAACGTGGAAAAATAACCGGTGTCCATCAATGCACCCAAATCCCAGTAAAACTCAGGCCCCGTCACCCTAATCGGCCCTCAAATCCTGTAAATCTCATAGAATCGTGAGTGCCCAACATCGGCACTCGAAATATCATAAAGTAATCGTGTCCAGCATCGACACACAAATCCTCAAGTATCGGGCTCCGTCAGTCCAGATCGGCCCACGGGCTTCGTCTGCGGAATCGGCCCTCGGCCCTGGCAGTACATGTCATCCCGTATCCATCAATCTACTCTGGTCGGTATCCTCCGGATAACCGCCAGGTCCAACCAATCACCGGTAGGTAGTAGTCCCTCTGCCATGCTCACCGTCTACTGCACAGCGATCCGTTCTCGCCCCGGGGTACCATACCGGGTCTACCATGTACCCGCAATCGGCCTCGTCCAGCTCCTCGATTCGGGTTCACATGTCACACGTCTCAGAACCGAGAAAACGCATGGTGGATGCACTGAAATATCATATCAAGGGAAACCGGGATTTTAAAACAGTGCGTATTTTCTTAAATAGTACCCCGGTTCCCAAATCCAGAAATCACATAAATCCAAACTCAATGCGTAAATCCATGCAATGTGTCGTATGACACTAAGAGTAAAAGAAAGGGAAAACCGCTCTTTTAAAAAGATCCAGTTTTGAAAATATCTCATGCGGTCCGTTAGTTTTTAAATCATGTCAATATCATCCATGTATGTAACATATGTAAGTATATAGATATGGATGTGCGAATGGATATGTACGCAATGTGAGTGTCGCAATGTACATGTGCACTAATATGGATATACGAGGTATATGTGCACAAGTATGGATATATCAATGAAGGTATGCGCTAACGTGAATATGCAGTGTGCATGTGCGCAAGTAGTGATATATATGATAATATGTGAATACGCGACAAGTCATGACAATCATCAATGATGCGGCAATCGAACGATATGTAAATTGTAGCAATCCTATAGTGCAAGTGTCATGGCAATCACTAACGGTGTGAGTGTAACATACAAATAGTGCTCGTGCAGCTTTAACCGTTAGTGACAGTGCAGTGTTATATACTATCAATTCTATATGAAACAAGAAGGTATGCTAAACTAGTCCATATGAACATCTACGACTAAATATCCTATCACGCCCTAACGCTTAATGCCAAACGGGCGATTTCCCCGTAGATGTTAAATCTACTCACCTGATCGCGTGCTAAGTGTAGCCGACCACCTTCTTTCCTTTCTTTGCGGCGTCCGACGTACCCGCCTGCGAACCTGGAATTTACACAAGAAATCCATATAAGCAAATATCTCGTTAAAACATGATATCGAACTCAAACGAGAAACTCGCGTCACGAACTAAACGCGCGTGTATACGTAACGTTTGTGTATATGCCAAAACCCAACGCGACACGCTGTGGCACATAGCGACACGTTGTGGCACACAACAAACCAACCCAACACGCATCGTACGTGTCGTGCAAGTCCCGCTACGCTAAAATATAGGTAAACGGTCCCTGATTTAATCTGGAGCAAAAACAAGAAAATCAAATAAGGCCAAACCCATCACAATACCTACAGACAACTACCTGCAAAAATCCAACCAATTCTACCAAAATTGGGCCGGCCACCATAGGGGTCATATCGGCCAAAAAGGGGTGAAAAAGGTCCAGGTTTCTACACTATGATCCTAGAACAATTCATAACCTAGTGTATATGTTTTTTTACAAAAATTATAATCCCATATTTCAACAACAGACAAAACCTACAGACACCACTCATATCAGCACCAACACTCATCTCATCAGAAGGGGCCGGCGAGGCCGGAAAATTGAGGGAGGTCACCGGATTTTTGGTGGTGGAACGGGCTCGAACTACAACCCAACACCCTATAAAGCCTGCACACATATCAGAACATGTTTTATAAACTATAAAATGATCAAAAATGCAGCAGATCTCATATATCCTACACATTATCAAAACCGTATTTTAAAACTTCAAGTTTGCGACTTAAGGCGATCTAGCTAAATCTAGTGAAACTAATGGGTTCAAACAGCAATATTATCACTTAATTAGGTTCACTAGGCTATAAAAACTCTAACTTAACTAAATCTTACATCAAAACACAAATCTAGCACTAATAACCACCATAACCACTAACCGAAGCATTAAACAACACATAAACTTAGCAACAAGGAGTTGGGTTTAAGAAATATACACCAACTAGATCCTAGGATGCAGGAAGAATGAGGAGAAGAAGATGATGTGTTTTCTATTGCTGTTGTTGCTTGCTACTGCTGTTGCTACATGGAGCTGCTGCTGCCGCCTGATGCTTGAGCTGATGTTGTTGCTGCTTGTGCTGATGCTGTTGCTGCTTGTGCTGATGTTGCTGCTTGTGCTGATGCTGTTGCTGCTTCTGTTGCTGCTGCTGCTGCCTGTGCTGCTGCGGCCTGGAGCTGCTGCTGCTGCTGCTGTTGCAACTTCTGCTGCTGCTGATATAGGTGCGTGTGTATGAGTGAAAGAGAGAAGTGAGGAAATGAGTGTTGCAAAAGAGAGAAATGAGTGATATGAGAGAGTCAAACCCCCCCACTCTCTCACCTCATTAAATGCAAGCATGGCTCAAGCCATCATGCACTCTCTCTCTCCTCAACTCTCTCAAGTCAACCCAAAACTAATTATATAAGGAATTTAAATTTAAAAAAACTAATACCCTTAATTAATTCATAAAAGCTTAAGAAGAAAGGGTTAGTCCATCATGGTTGCTAAACATGGTTTAACCCTAATTTAAACCCTAGTTTACATGCACAAGTGTGTGCAAGCCTAGGAAAATTCTAATAAAATATTCATTCAATTTGATAAATTATTTGAAAATCGTTTTGGTAAACTTTTTATTAAAAACCATATATTAAAATATAATTAGCCACTAATCACATTCTAAGGTGTTACACTTATTTATGTACAATTTTTTCTTTTATTATATGTTTTGTGCTTATGCAAATTATGATGCAAAGTGATGCGAAAATAAGCACAAACCTCCCCCAAACTTATTTTCAACAGTGTCCTCACTGTTGCCATCCGCTAGATCACAAATACCTGTAACCCTGGGAGGAAATTTATTAATAGGGGCAATAAATATGATCGTGAAAATCCTCCCCCAAACTTATTCTTTTCACTCACCTCCATTCAAAAGATGATACAGTAATTTACTGGACATGGATGTGAGACGGAGGAATTTTAATCAAGATAAAGTGGCTCCTGTAAAAACAGGAGCTCCTCCGTGGGGTCAGTGGAAAAATACGGTTTTAATTTATGTCCATTTACTTTGAAAAATGTACCGTTTTCAACACTTTCAACCTCAACTTCCCCGTGCGGGTATACAGACCGCACAACAAAAGGTCCTTTCCACTGAGATCGTAGCTTACCCGCATGAAGATGGAGTCGTGAATCATAAAGAAGGACTTGTTGACAAGGTGTAAAAGTTTTTCTCAAAATGTTTTTATCGTGAAATACCTTAGTCTGGTTCTTTACAATTACAGCATTATCATAAGCTTCATCGCGGAGTTCACTTAGCTCGTTTAATTGCAGCTTCCGAAAGTTGCATGCTTGATTTAAGTCAAAGTTGATTTCTCTAATGGCCCATATTGCTTTGTGCTCAATCTCGACCGGCAGGTGACAAGCCTTACCAAACACTGGTGTGTAAGGAGACATACCTAGATCGGTTTTATATGCAGTTCGGAATGCCCAAAGAGCATCCGTCAATTTGGTCGACCAATCTTTTCGATTCTTAGAAACCGTTTTCTCCAAAATTTGTTTGATTTGTCTGTTAGAAACCTCAGCCTGCCCGCTCGTTTGGGGATGATAGGGTGTGGAAAGTTTGTGGTTGATTGCATATTTCTTCATTAAAGTCTCGAAAGACCGATTGCAGAAATGTGTCCCGTTATTGCTAATGATAGCGCGTGGGTGTCCAAATCGAGAAAAGATGTTTTCTTTTAAGAACTTAATGACAATCTTTTTGTCATTAGTGCCAAGGAATAGCTTCAACCCACTTCGAGACTTAATCAACCGCAAGCAATATGTACAGATTCCCAAAGGAGTTGGGAAAAGGACCCATAAAGTCAATACCCCAAACGTCGAAAATTTCAACCACTAAGATGGGTTGCTGTGGCATCTCATTTCTCCGGGAAATCCTACCCGTGTGTTGACACTGTGCACAGGTTTTGCAATGATCAAATGCATTTTTGAACAAAGTCGGCCAATAAAAACCGCATTGCAAAACCTTCTCCGCCGTCTTTCGAGGACCGAAATGACCCCCACATGCCTGATCATGACAAAAAGATAGAACACTCTTGAATTCATCATTAGGGACACACCTGCGGATGATCTGATCAGGACAATACTTAAACAGATAGGGTTCATCCCAGTAAAACTGTTTTACTTGGGATAGAAATTGATGTTTGTCCTGTTTTGACATTCACGGGGAATAAGTCCCATGGCAAGATAATTCACAATATCCCTGAACCAAGGTTCATCGGATACATTCAAGAGTTGTTCGTCTGGAAAAGAATCATTTATTGGCAGTCACAGGTGAAGAAGAGATGTGCGAAAGATGGTCGGCTACAACGTTTTTACATCCTTTCTTATCTTTAATAACAAGATCAAATTCTTGTAATAGAAGGATCCAACGTATTAGCCTACCTTTAGCATCCTTCTTCGCCAAAAGTTGTTTCAAGGCGGAGTGGATATTGTACACAACAATTGGTGAGCAATCAAGTAAGGCCTGAATTTTTCTAAAGCAAATACAACTGCCAAAAGTTCTTTTTCGGTAGTTGTATAATTAATTTAAGCATCGTTCAGGATCTTACTTGCATAATAGATCACATGTGGCATCTTTTCAATGTGATGTCCTAAGACTACACCAACTGCAAAATCTGATGCATCACACATAAGCTCAAAAGGGTGGTTCCAATCTGGAGATGATAGAACGGGGGCTGTAGTGAGAGAGTGTTTGAGTGAGTCAAATGCTGCCTAACAATCTGAGTCAAAGTGAAAGGTCGTGTCCTTGGCCAAGAGAAAAGTTAAGGGTCTAGCAATTTTGCTAAAATCCTTAATGAATCTCCTGTAAAAGCCTGCATGGCCAAGAAAAGATCAGATATCCTTGACGCATTTGGGATGAGTAAGGTTTTGAATGACATCTATTTTAGCTTTGTCAACCTCAATGCCTTTCCGTGAAATAATATGTCCAAGCACAATTCCCTCTTGGACCATGAAATGACATTTTTCCCAATTCAAGGTTAAGTTCTTCTCTTAACAACGAGTAAGAATTGCGTCAAGATGTGACAGGCAGTCAGAAAAAGAATCTCCGAATATTAAGAAATTGTCCATGAAAATCTACAGAAAATTCTCGACCATTTCCGAGAATATCCCCATCATACACCGCTGAAATGTAGCCGGAGCATTGCATAACCCAAAGGGCATGCGTCTATAAGCAAAGGTACCAAAAGGATAAGTAAATGTGGTTTTAACTTGATCCTTTTTGGCAATAGAGACCTGGTTATAGCCAGAGTATCCGTCCATAAAGCAATAGTATTCACATCCAGCTAAGCGTTCTACCATCTGGTCAATGAAAGGTAGAGGAAAGTGGTCTTTCCTCGTTGCGGCATTGAGTTTTCTATAATCAATACATACACGCCACCCAGTTTGAGCATGTGTGTGGATTAACTTATTAGCCTCATTTGAAATGACCGTAATGCCAGATTTCTTAGGGACGACATGAATTGGACTCACCCATTGGCTATCGAAAATTGGGTAAATGATACCATTGTAAAGGCATTTGACGATTTCTTTCTTCACCGCATCCTTCATGATGGGGTTTAACCGTCTCTGTGGTTCTCGGGTTGGCTTGGCTTCATCCATCAGATGTATATGATGTTCTACAATCAAAGGACTAATCCCTTTGATGTCAGCCATAGTCCAACCAAACGCCTGCCTATTAGATCTTAATACCGTCAAAAGCGTATTCTCTTGCTCTGAGGCTAGAGAAGCGAATATGATAATTGGTAAAGACTCATTCTCACCTAAATATGCATATTTAAGATGAGAAGGTAAACGTTTGTGATCTAATGCTGGCGGAGAAACTATAGAAGGTGGGATCATCGAATGATACTCAGAGTCACAAAGAAGCTCATAGACTGCAAAAATAAAAAAATCGGAAGGTGATGAGTCAATAGTGTCAGACTCAAGAGTGGAAAATGTGTCCTCACTAAGATGTGCAAGATCAAACATTGATGTGCTAGTGTCGTCGAGATCTTCAAAGCAAAGTTCATCAACTTCGCAACTTTAGGGAGCAATCTCGTAGACAGAACAGACATCAAGTATGTGAGCAGAGGGTTCAGATGGCTGACTTCCAAATTTATAGATGTTCAGTTCAATTGTCATTTTTCCAAAAGATAGGTTCATTGAACCATTTCGACAATTAATGACAGCATTGGAAGTGGCAAGGAATGGTCGACCCAAAATCACCGGAATTTGGTTCCGTGGGTTTGCTACAGTTTGTGTATCTAAAACAATAAAGTCCATAGGGAATACAAATTACCCGACTATTATCAACACATCCTCCAGTTCACCCCTAGGTTTGGTGATTGAACGGTCTGCCATTTGGAGAGTGCAATGAGCTGGTTTCAACTCTCCAATCCCTAACTGCTCTTAAACAGAATATGGAAGACGGTTAACACTTGCGCCCAGGTCAAGTAAAGCACGGTTGATGTTTTTATCCCCAATAGAAATCGATATCGTAGGACATCCTGGGTCCTTAAGTTTCTTTGGTAACTGTGGGGTAAAAACAGTGCTAACATTATTAGTCATGAAAACCTTTTTGGGCACTTAAGTCTTCCTCTTCCTAGTGCACTAGTCTTTGAGAATTTTTGATAAGCGGGGACTTGTTGAATAGAATCTAAGAGAGGGATGTTGATGTTAACCTGTTTAAAAAATTCCATAATCTTCTCCATATGTGGACTCGATTTGTTACCCCTTAACCGATTCGGATAAAGTGCTTTAGCAATAAGAGCTGGGTCCATCATTGGAGAAGGTGGTGTGTGTGGACGTCATCCCAGAATAGAAGTGGGAATCGTCTTTAGTGGACTAGAAGAGGTTTGCTGAGGTGTCGAGCCTTGGGGGAAACGAAGAATAGACTCGCAAGAAGGTGGTGGGGTAGAAGAACAAAGATCAGAAGTAGAAGTGTGTGTGGAAGGAAAGGTCTCAGCCGGGGTATTATTGATAGATTTTTCATTATCATCAATCTCTTCCCCAACATGATTGTTCAGCACTCTTCCTGATCTCAACGTTGTGATGGCATTCACATTGTAGTGTTGCGAATGCCCAGGATTCGCTAGGGGTTGAGACGGAAGTTTCCTTTTCTCTCTAGCACTCATTTCGGCTTTTAATTGTGCAATTTCTGCTTCCATCGATTCTATACTCTCAGCTTGGGATGTGGAATTTTTCTTTATATCATTGACAGAAGACTGAATCTCAGCCGACACTTGCATGAAATTTTTCAGAATCAAATTCATGGTTTGTGCGAGTGTAGAGAATTCATCAGTACCGGTCAACTGCAAAGGATTATACGGTGCAGGTGTGTTGACCGGATTTTGAATGTTTTGTGATTGGTAGGGGTGCTGACTCAGCTGAAGTGGTTTCTGTTGTGGTGGAGGAGCCCTTTGGAAATTGTTTTGGTTTGGAACCGTGTTTTGACTTTGTTGTTGGTTCCAAGCAAAGTTAGGGTGATTCCTCCAACCCCGATTATAAGTGGAAGAATACGGATCGTTTCTAGGTCTTTGCTGGAAAGCAGCATTGGTATACTCTTGACCTTGAAACGGAGAATTCAATAGACATTCTTCCGTAAGATGAGATGGATCAGAACAACATCCACAGACAGTTTTGGGGAGCGACATCTGATTTAGGGAGGCTGCTAAAAATTTATGTTCCATAGCTTCGAGCTTCTTTTGGATTGCAGCCATTTCAGCTCTAAATCCTATGGAAACATCAATTTGGTGAATGCCACCCCTAGACGATGACTGGTTTACACTCTCCCACTGCAAAGATTTTTCAGCGAAATCTTCTAAGAATCTCCAGGCTTCACCATCATCTTTAGTCATGAAAGTGCCTTGACACATGGATTCAAGGTTCTGTTTTGTCGTAGGATTAATGCCCTCATATATGATTCTGCACAGATCCCATCTAGGAATTCCGTGATGTGGATATTGAACTAACATATCCTTGAAGCGTTCAAAACACTTCGAGAATGGTTCATTTGGAAGCTGGGTAAATTGATTTATTTCTCTACGGACTCGAACAGTTTTATTGTTGGGGTAGAATTTCTTTAGGAAAGCTGCGACGAATTCATCCCAGTTTGAAATAGAATGTGCGGCTGTGTTATAAAGCCACTTCTCGGCTATATCGCACAGAGTAAATGGGAGAAGACGTAAACGCATAGTATCCACAGAAAGCTGTGAAGTACCCATCATTGCGCATACACTTTCAAATTTGGTAATAAAGACATATACGTCTTCAGACTCGAGACCGTGATATTTTAGTAGGAGATTAATGTATTGGGGTTTTATTTCAAAATTGTCCCCATTGGCTGGTGGAATGGTGAGACAGGTCGAAAGAGGACCTCGCATAGGATAACATCTCTCTTATAGAGAGATGCGGGGTGGATTCTGCGCACCTGCGGACGGTGGCAGAGTAGTGTTAAAGAAGTTCGATAGAGAATTGTCCATCGAAGTGGGTGTGGTGGTGGGTAAAGAAAAAGTAGACGTAGAAATACCGACATCGGAGTCGATAGGAGGAACGCGGACAAGACGGGCACTAGAATCCCGTATCCAGCCGAGCATGCACTAAATGGTTTAGCACAAGTGGCAGCGTTGTGATAATTAAGGAAAAGATAAGTTGGTGTTTGTTTTGAAAAATACGGAATTTTGAAAAATGCAAATCACAAGCAACCCTAATCTAGTGGTCGCCTAGGTCAAGTCTCTAGACCACTCCTAGACTTCCAGAAGACAAGTCGCAAGATAGATCCTCTACTGCCTCTTTGTCCCTCTTGTGGCCAGGTAAGTGCCAGGTAAGTAGGAGATTCTCCACTACGTAAGTAGTGGGCCTAATTAAGTAACCACTTGCCTTAGACACACTTTCCTTATACACCACAAAAGAAACGCGGATAAACAATAGATTACCCACGACCTCCTTCTGTCCTAAGTAAGCGTGACGGTCCTTATAGTCATGTCTAGATATTTTTTTGTTCATGAGGGTAATGCGGTTGCAGTTTTGTGATTTTTGGGGCTTAGGAAGGGTAATGAAAACCCCACCTAATCTGAATTTGGTCTTTGCCCCTTAATTTCCGTATTAAAAATGCAAACAACCAAGATCAAACATGCACAATTTTCTTTTTGCGGTGCTGTGAATTTTTGCAAAGAATCCTGCAGAAATTGTTAATGGAGCAGAGCAGAGAGGAGATAAGAAAGTTCAAAATATACCAGAGAATTTTCAAACAGTGAAACCCTATAATCGCCGCGGATCCGCCGCAAGAAGGCTCCTATGACCACGGTTCCGCCGCGTGATGAATCGATCACTGCACAAAAATTTGTGCAAATTCTCCTGTTCACTCACTGAACTCTCTGGAATATTCCGAAAAAATTTCCTCTTGCTCCACAGATTTTAGATCTCCTTGCAATAAATCACAACAAATCGTTTAGCGTTTGTGCGAATTTTGATCTAAAAATTCTAATGGAATAATAAATTTTTCAACTCAAATTTCAAAATCGAACAAATCAGCACACTATCCCCGGCAACGGCGCCATTTGATTGATGATATATTTCGATGTCGTGTTTAGAAAAGTGTAAAGATCACAACCAAAGAAATTTATAAACCACAATCAATAACGGTGTCAATTGTAGGTTCGTTAGCGAGTGCGGATCGTCCACATGGAAAGTGTGATTTGCTCGTAATTGCTTTAGTTGAGTCGAAAATTAAAGAGAAAAGAAAATTGTTCAAGAATTGTGAAATTTAGTTTCAAGAATTATCAAGAAAATAAAGATCAAGAATCAAGAATTTTCAAGATGATATCCAAATCGAATGAATTATCAAGATTTGTAATGAGGCGCGTAGGAATCGATCCAATCGATAGTGATGATGAAGAATTAGGATTACAAATTCTTATCTATTGATGATTTGTTGCTAGATCGATGACGATCAACGAGATTTAGGGATATAATGAAGAAACTAGGGTTTCTTCATCATCATCCCTTGTCCTTTCGTTGATTATCATTCAAATTCTAGCCTCTAGGAAATTCAATCATCGATCGTTGATCTCTAATTAAGAGCGAAAACATTCAAGAAAGCATTTCGCTCAAAACTAGGTTGTCGATGATTCAATTTCCTAAAGTTTACAAAACTCATAAGTCTTAAGAATCGTTCAAGAATTTAATCATCGTCATCTATCTATTTTCTCGATTCCTCCACGAGCGGAGTTTTCACTCAAATATCATGAAAAAGAAAACAACCAAGAATTGAGAACTCTTCATAATGCTCAAATGTAAAGAAAAGAAAGATCAAGAATTTTCACCTTTTATTATTCAACGTTTCGTTACAATTCACTAAAAGACTACAAGAATTGAGGAGAGAACTTGATCGTCGAACTAGCTTCGTATTGTCTTCGTGAGTCGCGGATCGTCTTGGATCACTTGCTCGGATAAAGATCGGCGTTGCTTCAAAAAGGATCGATGGATTCTTGCTTGATTTGGTACTCGATGATCTTGATTTGGATTTTGAATTGTATTTGGGCTAGGGTTTGGATACACAAGTTGTGTCACTCAACTTGTGTTTGGAATTGTTGAACAACCTTTGTGATGAAGCCTAGGGTCCCTTTATATAGCCTTTTTCTTTAGCTTCCCCTAAAAGCTTGATTAGGTTTAGCTTCCTTTAGAAGCTAAGCTAGGTTTAGCTTCCTTTGTAAGCTTGGTAGTTATGAGGAAGCTTCTAGATTAAGGTAGTTAGCTATCTTGCTTGAGAAGCTTGGTTGTTGAGAAGAACCTTCTAGATTTAGCTAGCTTGCTTGAGAAGCTTGGAGGTATTAGGCTTGTACAAGAAGCTTGGCTGTTAGATAGGAAGTTTCTGGAGATCTCTGGAGATTGAAGCATCTTGAAGAAGTTTGGCTATTGAAAGGAGACCCCTGAAAATGTATTCTGCCGATGATGTGATGACGCGGCCGCGGATCTGCCGCGAATAGGCCCATTCGGCCGCGGATCCGCGGCCGTTTGGTGGTATTGCTACATTAAATTTACAGGTTTGTTTGGTGCTGGATTTTTAGCACTTTTCTGATGTCTAGAATATTTTTATACTTTCTTGTTCTCTGCCAGATCACAAGTCTTGGACTTGGCGTATTTTATCAGCACTTTTTAGCAGTTCCGGTTCTTTTTCCTGGAATTTCCTGCACACAATCTCGAGACAAGTGTTGCGATATACAAAGATCATGCGTGCAATAATAAACACTCAATTTCCCTCAAAATTCCGGTTATAATGTATAACACATGTTATTTGGTATTTTACAGACGAAATGCTCATATGTGCTATATTCATACCGAACACCTTTAGATGATTGCAAATAATAGGGAAATTGATGTGTTAAAAATGTAATATTTTCGACTGATCACCGGCTATTTCCCCATTCGTGCGACTGTCATCCCTGGGCCTTCTCTACGCCGGTCGCCGCAACTTGCTCAACCCAGCCGCTCGTCTACGGTCTCTCCTTCTCCAGCGAGCTCCCTACCATCAATTCCCAATCTCGCTCACACTCGTGCTCCTCGGTCGCCACTTGCAGATGAACCTGGTCCCCAACATTCAGCATAATCCTCCCCACTCCCGAACTCCCCTTCCACCACCTCACCAAGCACCTCCGCAATGAGTCTCCTATTCTTTGCATGCTTTCTCTTGCCGAAATATATACCTCCACTGACCCGGTCGTTGATTCTCCGCCACCTGACATGCTCACCAGCAGTTACACATTACCTACAACACTTCTTTCCTGTACTTTTGTCGAGCCTACCTGTGTTACCCAGACATCTAAGGACCAGTCAAGGCATGCAGCTATCTCCTTTGAATTTGATGCTCTACTTCGCAATGGCACATAGTCGCTCATCCCTGGACAATCTCATTTCAATATCGTCGGGTGAAAATGGATGTTTATGTAAGTCGATGTCGCGCACCTTGCGGGTTCGCGGGGAGGCGGAATATGCAAAAAATGATTTTTCAAAGCTCGCAACACCGACTTGAACTCTAGGATCGATGCTAAACCCTAACTAGCTAACTGATATGATGTTTAACTACACTGAAAGAAGTTATACCTCAAGATACCAAGTCCTTCGGGTCTTCTCGTTGTCCTCCTCCTCATCATAAGCTCCGAGGATCGTAACGGATCGATGCTTCCTCGTCGGCCTCCTCGAGTCAAGGACGGTCCACCCGAGAGTCTATAGTCCGAGCTCCTATCTCAAATCGGAGGTTACTGGGGAATCTAGCTCGCTAAACTAGATGGCCTAGATGATGTAGAGAAGGAAGATGGATTAGTTTGTCTCTAATAGCCTTAGGTTTCTCAACTCATGAGACATGAAAGGCTTAGAGGAAGAAGGAGCTTGTGGAACAGCTAGTGAAGAAATGAGCTTGGAATAAAAAGAATGGCTCAAGTGAGAAGAATAATGAAGAATACAATATTCCATGAGATAAAAAAATCTCACAAAATATCAAGCATGCTTAAAAATATCAAAGTGGCGAGTCATGCTTCAATTAATGCAAAGCTCCACCTCATTTCCTCCACCTCATTAATCTTTAATCAAAAAAGAATAAAAACCCTAATGAGGTGTCTCCTTCTAGAAGCTTTCCCGAGTAAATTACGAGAATGCCCCTCATCCGTATATACATACCCGTATCCGTATTCCGAAGAATATGAATACAATGAGATGAAAATAATCCATCAATATAATACTAGGATACGGCTTAAACCAAAGCCCACTAATATTATCCGCCCGAACATCGTACGTGCACAAGTACATGTATGTGATCGAAGCCCTGCCGTAAAACCATACAGCCTCTACATCTTTTTCCTGATGCAAGGAAACCCTCTGTGTGGGACTCTAAAGACTCGACACTACGCTGACAGTGGGTTTAACCACAAGCATGTCAGCGATACTAGCTGTACGTAACGACTACCCAGGTATCTGTCGATAAGAAGTCCTATGAGCAAACTCATCCGAACTCGTACTGAGCCTATCTGTGACAATCTTCGTACAGTCCGGTTTGTTTGTCTAAGAGTATCGCATATCGGGCCTAGGAGGGCGGTAATCGTTAGACCCCTAATAGCATAATAAGTCATGTCGGAGTGTAGCCCAAAACACCCTGAGAAAATACTGGAGTACTAACCAGTAAATCTTGCTTGCCTTGGACAAGGACTTTGTGAAATGGCTTTCCGAACACAGCGCGATATCAACCCCCAATACCGGGAGAGACAAATCCTATCTAACAACCACTGCCTACAAGTTCTTCGGGACTGCACCCAACTACTACTTGTTTGTACGAATCCTTTGAGCCATGATTGGATAGTAATCTAAGAACAGTGGGAACACACTTGAGGCGAAGTAGTAGTATCAAGTCGACGGACTAAGCTGTACTCATGTCACCTGGGAACTGCTACCCGAAGATAGGTATAACACCCACCGGCAGCTCCCTACGAGTCCTTCCCAGTGTACTCATAACCCAATGAGCACTTGCATACTATCTCCAGTATGACGTACTATTGTGGGACAGAACATCTCCCCTGCTGGGATGAGAAACGTATACACTAGTCTACTCTGGAGTATCTGTAAGTCTACCTAGCACCACAACAAGGTTTCAGTAGCATCAAGCATGCCAAATTTAAAATTGTTTAGGTGCTAAGTTAGACTAACCAAGATTTTAACTAAAATAATTAGGGTTTAACCTATGACGATATGAAAAACTAAAGAAGTGAAAGAAGTTATACCCTCGTAGATCGAGTCCTTCACTTCACAAGCTCCAGATTGTAGTCCACGCGACTCCACTAGGCTCCTCTTCGAGTTTGAACGAGCCTCCTCCATGATCTTCGCGCCGAAGACGATCCACCCGAAGTCCCTCTAGCTTAAGCTACCTCTTCACTAAACTATCTTTTAAGCGAAGGAAACACGCTACACTTGATTGCTAGTCAAGTGTAAGAAGGTGAAGTAAGGGTTTGGTTTAGCTCACACAAGTTTGTTCAAAATTCCATGGTTCACATCACATGTGAGGGGTTGAAGTTTTGATGCATGAAGAAGAGGAAGAAGAAGATTAGAGCAAGGTAGAGAGCAACTTAAGAAAATGGCTAAGGCTCGAAATAAAAATGAACTCATCTCATCAAATGAACCACACTCTTTCTCACTTATTGAAGCATGGTTGAATTTTTAATAAATTTATTCAACCATACTTCAATAGTGTTGCAAGAAAAATAAACAAATATAAAGACCATGCCACAACCCATGCTCCCTGTTCTCCTCCGAAACACAGAGACGCGTCCGCGTAGGTTCGTCTTGCCTGAATTTGGGGGCAGATGCTATTTGGTGCTATCCGTCCACCTCTCCGAAAAAGCCAAGTTGATTTATTACACCATGTGTCGAAGGTTTAAACGGATGCGGACGATATAGCAGACTTCATCAGATTCCCCTTCGTTGAGGGGTTTTTGATTATGGGGACGCTCTTCCCTGCAGGCGCAAGCCCCTGTAGTTAATTACGCTACCGCATCGCGGTAACCAATTTCTCCTTCTCCAGATGGCCACTTCGTGTCATATGTGTTTGTTTTGTTTTTTGTTGCCCGTGGATTGTATACGGAGACTAATTTATGTTGTCGCCCGTAGGGCGTGGATTAGTCCAAATCTGTATTTTCTTAGATTTAGGTTTGGGGGTTAGGTTTAAGGATAGGTTAGTCTCATTTGAGACTAAGATCAACTTAAACATTAGTTAAGAATACGTTAGTCTAATTTTAGACTAAGATCGACTTAACAGTTTGTTAAGGATACGTTAGTCTAATTTTAGATTAAGATCTACTTAACAGGATCATTTAGATCCAACAAAAGAGCATTTGAACTCTATTGTTTTAGTTTAGGGACTTTGCGGTCGATTACCAGTTTAAGGACATGGTGGTCCAAGGTTAAGGACATCATAGTCCATGGGTTTAAAGGACCCCACAGTCCGAGGTTAAGGACATCATAGTCCATGGGTTTAAAAAGACCCCACAGTCCAAGGTTAAGGACATCATAGTCCATGGGCTTAAGGATCCCACAGTCCAGCTTAAGGACATTATAGTCCATGGGTTTAAAAGGACCCCACAGTCCGAGGTTAAGTACATCATAGTCCATGGGTTTAAAAGGACCCCACAGTCCATGGAATGATTGGTTATCGGGACCCATCACCTCTCTGAAGACGTTGAAGGATTACAACGACAAACATCAAAGGAGTGAAGAGATGTATCCTTGAACCAAAGTTGATTGGGAAATCTGTAGTCCAATTTGGAACTAAGATCAATTAATTAGATTATGAGCACATTGGCTTAGTTAAATCTGAATTGAGGACTTATGGTCAACTTGGGCTAAGTCCAATTAGATTTGAAATGTTGGCCCTTTGTTGGACTGTTGAACATTTTTCTTGGTTCAGCCCCCCATTATTTAGCAATGCTTAAATAGGGGTTTGAGGCTCTAACAACATTTTGTCTTTGGCTGAGCACTAACCATTCATTACAGCTCTGGACTTTACTTTGCATATCATATGAACTGACCAATTTTGAGGTGCAGTTGAAGGGGAGATTTGCATATGGAAAACTTAGCCAATTTAGGCTAAGCTTGGTTTTAAAATAGTGTTAAACACTAACACATATTTGACGATCACGTGTTCCCACGTGATGCACTTAAAATAGTGTTAAACACTAGGGACATAACACTCAAAATAGTGTTAAACACTAGAAATGAGGTGGTCACGTGGAGTCAAGTGAGGCGCCAGAGAATCAGGCCAGACTTCCTTTATTTTACTCTCAAAAGCTGCCAATAAGTGTTAAACACTTAATCTTTGTAATCATCACGTGTGGGCACGTGATAGTGCCCATGTATTGAGTATTAATTCCTCTGTTTTCCCTCATTTACCCTTTTAAAAATGTGTTAGTCAGGGGTCACGTGAGGACACGTGAAGCGCCCTAAATCAATATTGCCTTTGGCTTTATTCCCTTTAGTTTTGAGGGTCACGTGTGAGCACGAGAGGCATTGCCCCCAAGCTTTCTTTTAAGGAGTCTATTTGAGGGTCACGTGGGGGCACGTGACCTAGTCTTGATCATTCTTTTCTACTCATTGAGGATGAGGGTCACGTGTTACCACGTGACCAGGTTGGGTACTGATCTCTTTACGTGCATGAAGAGTTTTAAGTCCCTTGTTTTAAGAATTAAATTCTTTTGTAGGGTTAAACCATAATTTTGGTTAGAGGAATTAAATTCCTATATATTTGGAAGAATTAAATTCTTTAAAATCGATTCTCTCTCTAAGTTTTGGATCTGCATGGCAGGATCTTCCCGATGAGAATTAAATTCTCAACTTATGGGGAGATCTGCTTCTGCAGATCTTCAACCAAAGTAAGAACTAAGTTCTTGTATTAAGGGTTAAACCCTATTTTGTTTGAAGGAATTAAATTCCTTATTGCCTTGATGTGAGAATTGAATTCTCTAAACTTAGATCTTCCCTTAAGTTTTAGATCTGCATGGCAGAATCTCCCCGATGAGAATTAAATTCTCAACTTATGGGGAATCTGCTTCTGCAAACCATCAACCAAAGGAAGAACTAAGTTCTTATTCAGAAGAGTTAAACTCTTAGTTTGAGAATTAAATTCTTTTTTATTTTGTGAGAGCTTGTAGAATGAACTTCTTCTTTTTCTTCTCACCTAGAGTTTTTTCTCTGAAGAGATCTTCTTTTCTCTCTTGAGAATTAAATTCTCCTCTCTTTTTTCTCTCTGTTATTTTTCTTTCTCTCCAAAAAAAAGAACCCCCTCTCTTCCCTTCTTGGCCCCTATTTATAGGAGAAAAAAAAGAATCAGTTTGTTTAGTCAATCTTTCACTGAAAGATTTTAATTGATTTTGTAACCAACATGATCTTTTAGATCACTCAGTGAATTTTATTCACCATTGGAATTTTAATCCAAAAGATCTTTTATCTGTTATTCCTAGTAAATTTCAGGGAAATCTTTCCTTGTATAGTATCTTTCTATAAATTAATGATTTTTAATCACCACTGGATTTTTAATCCAACGGTGCTCCACTATACAGAGCATAAACTTTTTGTTTGGAAAGATCTAGGGAAATATTTTTCCAACTAGGGTTTTTGATTTCCCTTAATTAGAATTTAATTCTATTAGTTCAGAAGGTTTAAGAGCTAATCACGTGTTATCAAGTGACCCCACTGATTGACCAATTAATTAGAATTTAATTCTATTGGTTTAGAGGGCTCAGGAACCCATCACGTGTTGGCACGTGACCCCATTGGCTAATTATTTAATTAGAATTTAATTTTATTGTTTCAGAGGGTTTAAGAGCCTATCACGTGTTGGCACGTGACCCTACTGATTAATTATTTCCAATTATTTATTTTATTCACTACATACAGGCTTTTCCTGTAAATGGTCACGTGTCTGCACGTGATGCCCGGTCACGTGTGGGCACGTGATGCCCGGTCACGTGTGAGCATGTGATGCCTCATAACTTTTGATCCCGGATGAATTTATTGGATATAGTGCCCTCAGAGTCAATTATTGGATCACAGGCACGTGATTGCAATGATTGAGGGAGGACCTATACCGGTAGGACAATCTTACTCAAGATGATAATATGCTATCTGGTTTATCTTTATCATCGTGCACAGTTTTAGGTGATCTTACAGATCACTATTATACATTGATAGAGCCCTTAAAATTCTTGCTTGACTACCAGCAGTATGATGGCGATCATATACGTGGGAGCTGGGGTCTATAAGCATATCCATAAAGTGGTCCCTAGTCGTGGGAGTTTCAAGATTGGGCATCGATACTCCATTAGTAGACTAGTGTATACAGTCGATACCCCGACGAGGGGCGGTGGCCTGTCTCACAAGCCATTGGTGTCAGTTGGATCACCTAAGATGTATACAAGTGCTCATTGGGTTATGAGTACACCGGACAGAACTCACCGGGAGCATGCTAGTTGGTATTATACCTGACGTCAGATAGCAGTTCCCTGGTGACATGTGTACAGGTTAGTTCATCGACCTGAGATCATCATTTGTCTCGTGTGAGTTCCCACTGTGCTTTGATTACTACCCTACCACGGCTCAAAGGAGTCGTGCAAACAGGTTTTAGTTGGGTACAGTCTCGAGCCACATAGAGGCAGTGAGCAGATCGGCAGGGGTTTCGTCTCTCCCGGTATTGAGGGTGAGATCGCGCTGTGTCTAGGAGAGCCATTACACGAATTCCTTGGCCAAGGAAGGAGATTTACTGGTAGGTATTCCAGTAGTATCTCAGGGTGTTCTGGGCTACACTCCGACACGACTTGTACCGCTTTTGGGGGTCTGACTTTTACCAACCTCTTAGGCTCGACATGCGATGCTCATAGACGAACGGACCGGACTGTATGGATATTGTCACTGACAGGCTCAGTAGGGTGTTAGGATGGTTTGCTCATCGACCTCCCTTTTGGTCAATACCTGGTAGCCCGTTACGTACAGCTAGTACCACTGACGTGCTAGTGGTTAAATCCACAGCCAAAGTATTGACGAGTCTTTAGAGTCCCCCACAGATTGTTTCTCAAGTTTTGGGCGAAACGTTGTAGAGGCCGTATGATATATGGCAGGGTTCGATCATATACATGCGGTAGTGCACGGATCATGATCGGACGGATCATACTAGTGGGCTTTGGTTTAAGCCGGATCCTAGTATTAGATTTTTTGGATTACTTTCGTCTCATCGCATTCGCATTCGGTCGGAATGCGAATGCAGGTATGTATATACAGGTGAGGGGTACTCTCGTGATCCGTCACGAGTTTACTGTAGTAGATGCCATTCTCTTTTTATTGTTGCAAACATTTGGATTAATGTTTGCATAAGGAAATAATGAGCTCATAATCATGATTAGGTGCATTTAATGTGACACATGCAACCTAGTGACTCATGGTCTCTTTTATTGTGCATATGTCACATTATTTGATGGATTTGAGTCTTGATATGATAAGAAGAGAGAGAGGGGCTGCCATGATATGTTTTTGGTCTTGTATTTTTCATAACACTCTCACTCTCATTTTGTGATCATCTCAACAAAAGAAAAGGAGAGAAAAGCTTCTTCTTCCTCCTCCTCTTTCTTGAGCTCATTATCTCCTCACTAATGGTATCCACTAAATCCTCAAGAGACAAAGTGATGACATACATTCTCTACTTCACCTTGGACACGTCAGCTAGCGAATTTCATGCCCGAGTTGCTTCGGATGAAGCGGGAGCCCGTAAAAAGACTCGAAGATGTGTTGCCCTTTCCGACGAGTAGGACACGGATCGATCGGTATAGCTTTCTAACCCTTTCTCTAGATGCTAGTTGTAGGTTAATGGTTCGATCCGGATTTAAAGTATACGATAGCGCCGGTTTCTAGTTTAAGAAAAGTTTTCGTTTCTACATTTTGGCCTCGGACAACCGGCCGGGGCGCTACCGTAGACTTACATGGTATCAGTGCCACGCCATTAACCTTTACTAGCTTGCTCTAGCGTGTTTAGAACATCGATCGGACGAAATTTCCAAAAACTGCAATTCCAATTCTGAGTTTCTGTTGAAATTTTTTTGTGCTCTAAAATTTTTTTTGATTATGTCAGAAAATCATGCAGGCCTTTCTAAGACCACTGCAGAAAATTGGTGAAGTGATCATACTGTAGTGCCGCGGAACCGCGACATTACCCTTATTTTGGCCGCGGTTCCGCCGCACTCCTGTAGCATCACAACACCAAAATTTCTGCAGTGGTCTCTGAGTTGGAATTGGGGTTTCTGGTAATTTTTTTGGCCTAGATTATTTTGAGTACTGGGAATTGTACTTGGGGCCTACTTCTGGAAGTTTTGTCGATCGAAAATTTAAATATGTTAGTTCATAGTATTTATATTATATCTGCGACCCTGAATGTCATTTGATCGGTAAATCTTGTCTAATTGCTATAGCCCTTTTAGACTGATTTGCAAACGTGACATTCACGTTGATGTTCTGTGTTGTGCTGTGATGTTGCGGATTTGTCGTGGTGGATAGCCTGGATGCAATGGTTGTACAGTTTGGTTGTATTTGTACATTTGATATTGCGGGCGAGCGTCCGACATGTGGACTGCCGTTACTGCCTATTTGTATATTATTCTTTTGGGGCACGACCGCGCTGAGGACGATGTACCCGTTGTATATATTTTTACTTTCTGTACTAGGATTACCCCGCAGAGGGGTGCACGGATAGCCGGGTTCTAGAGGGCAATGCGCCCGCATCTCATGGCTTTGAGATGGAGGGGGCTTCACTTTAGAATTGGCGGGCTATTCGCCGCACTCGTAGGGGGTACAGGTTGACCCAAGGAGGGGTGCTCAAGTTACCGGATTTCGTGAAGTGCTGGGTGGTCCATTCACATTGCTATAGGGGGCTGTCTCGCTTCAGGTTTTGGCCGGTAACTTGCCGCGCCCGTAGGGGTCTAGGATTTCATTGCACAGACTATCCACACGACCAGGGAAATGTCGGGTTTCAGTAACGGCTCTATGAAACCCGGGGATCCCAGATTATCTGTATTGTTCGGTGATGCTTATTACATTTCTGTGATGTTGCATTTTATCACGCCTTGAGCGATTATTATATATATATTGATATATATACTATTAGATGCTGTATATATTTTACACCCACGCTAGTCCAGTCCCCGCTCTGTCGTTAGTTAAGTAACCTAACGGGTGATGACGGGACCCAGTGGCGAATGCGGATGGCATATACGTACATTATATTTTCGTTCTTTTGTGGTGTGATTAATTGATGGGACTGCATTGATTCGGATCAATGCAAGCTAAACAAACCTGTTCGATGTTGTTGGAACATTTTTCAAAAAGTTGTTATTGCAAGGGCGTTCTCTTTTGTTTTGCACAGTGGTATTCGGTTATGAATATCCAGCACCTCAGTCGATGAGGCAAGGGCCGAGATCACTTCACCGGGAGTGACCCCTTGGACAGAAGTTTGCGTCAGGGTAATAATTTCACTATAGCCGATTACTTTTTGCTTTGCATCGTGGTATTCAATTGGAATATCTTGCACCTCATTCTACGGGGAAAGAGCCGAGATCCCTTCACCGGGAGTGACCTCTTTAGCAAAGGTTTTTGCCACTATATTTTTATAAAAACCTATCTGGTTCCTACAACGATATCAAGTTCATTACGTTAAAGGTTTTTCGCCAAACGTAGCCCTCCGTCATTTCAGACGGGTAGCACTTAGTATTCATGCTATGTTTGTTGGCCAAAGTCAAGGCATAGTGTATGGTCGCTATTTGTTATCTTTCTGCTGCATAGATAAATGCGTTGGTTTGGGACAGTCGTACTGCTTTGTTGGCCAAAGTCAAGGGTAGGTACGGATGGGTTCAAATTAACCTGGATAATGACGGGTAGAACTTGACATGTGACTTATGATTTGTTGGTCAAAGTCAAGGTTATAAGAGCATGGGGTAAAAATCACATCGGGAGTTTCTAAAGAAACTGAAACTTGCCAGATATGCGCATACCATCTGGAGTGTAATAACGTAAGTGGATTCCGTCACGTTATCATGCGATGATAGTTGGATCCCGATTCCTACTGATGAGTTGGTTTACTCCTCGGGTGATCCCTACTAATTCTTCTTTCACGTTTGGAGGAGAATTTGACGATACAGTGGGAGGTTTCCTGATTAGATAAATTGGTAACCATTCTGATCTAGGTTAGAGTGCACGCAGAGTGTTTCTTTTCTCTCTCTCTTTGGCAGCGACCATGGCCCGACCCTAGACTATGACTCAGTGACCAAGTTGACCGAACCTTCTTAAAACACTGGCTTTAGGATTGTCAGAGTTACATACCTCATTGCCACTCCTTCTTTTACCCTTTTCTCCAGAACACCCCGTATTACTACGAACAACCACTTCCATTGGATAAAACCATCGTATGGTTATATACGAACTCGAAGGAACTTGTTCCAAATTCGATGATGGTTTCCGGTTCTGGAGAAAATGAATAGGACTATTCAGTTGTCTTTTCCTTTTACCTTCTCTCAGGTTGCGAGTGCTCCTTGGATTAGGACAGTAGACCTATTACACTTATTGGATAGTCTTATTCCAAACCATAGGCATGTGTCGAACGGTAGGGAATGAAGAAAACCATTTAGCCTAAAAGGTGTACAGAAGGTATTAAGTAAAGACAAATAAAGGGATTAGTAAGAGGGCAAAGTAAACTGCGACTTCTATTCACGACAAAACCAAGTATTTCATCGCCACTCCTACATCACATTGGTATTTCTCCGAAACACCCCGTATCACTACGAAAATCCACTGTTTATTGGATACTCCATCGTATGGTTATATACGAACTCGAAGGGACTTGTTCAAGTTCGGGGATGGATTATGGTTCAGGAGAAATAGGAATAAGGTTTTATTAAGTTGTCTTTTATCTTTACCTTCTCTCGGTTGCGAGTGCTCCTAGGATTATGATAGTACACCCATTACACTTATTGGATAGTCTTCTTCCAAACCATAGGCTGGTGCCGAAAGATAGGGAAGGAAAAATACCATTTAGCCTAAAGGGGTGTACAGAAGGTAATGACTAAAGACATATAAAAGGATTTGGAGATATGGCAAAGAAATATACGGTTACAGTTGTGAATCTGATAATGGAAGAGGCATTACTAAGAATACCCGGATACCCCTTCGAAACATTTACATGTTTCAATTTCACCGTGTATTGTTAAAAGAAAACTGATTTCCCAATTAGCCCTTGCTCCAGGGTATGTTTTTACCAGGTTTGATTCTCACATCTGTATGGTTTTACAGATGATGAGAGGGAGAAAGTTATTGGGAATTGGGTGATCATCCTCATTATATCGGGATTCGTTGTAATAGGTGATATTTGAGAAAATCGTCGGGGTTGTTTGCCGGACGGCAAACATTTGGTTTTGAATATCCGTTGTTATGCACCAATTTCAAATTGATATATCTGTACGTTTATTTTTATAAAGTGAGATATAACTTTTTAAAATTATGTCTATGACATTTACCTATATCAGTGGATGATTAGGTAAGAAGCAATAAACAGCGGTGTAATTCTTCTTAACCATAAGTATAGTTTTCAACCTACGACATACAGGGAATGAGTTATTAGACTCAGAGGACTTATACAGAGTATTGTATGTTGTCCAGTGTCCATTAGGACAGAGGGGTTGGTACTCGTACTATATTCTGTTTACTTGTGACTTCTCTAGTTCTTAGACATGTGTTTCGTAGAAATGCAAGGTCTAAGTTTTGAGAAGATAGAGGTATATGAATAAAGTAGAGAACCAGGTATTGCATGTATCAGGATTCTTCAAGGTGATAGAAGATGTAGATACTTGTGTATAGTATTCAGTTGATAGTAATGATTAAGAGAACTTGCTTCTCTTTCAGGTTACTGAAAATTGGAAGCACTCCTAAGATGAGTAATGCTGATCGGCCTCTCTCCATTAAGTTGACATGCACTGGAGACAGCTGCATGATTTGAATCTGGTTTCAATTAAATCAGTGCCTCTGTTTCTGTATTGGATATAGAATAGTTCATATCTTAACATTGTTAAGGTACGGGGAGTTTTCCGACTTAGGCTTAAAATCATACTCTGGATAACTCAAGGCACGTTTCTGTAATGACAGTTTGTGGGTTGACCCGGGCTATGACGAGGGTTGATTTTCTACCATCTGGAAGATCAATAGTGATATTGTTCTTGACTCGCCACAGTTTTAATAAAAATGGATTTTTTTTCAGAAAACAGTAGTGGGAGTATGGTAGAACTGGAAGTGATTCCAGAACCGCAAATGATTACTGAAAATTTGATACGAACCTAAAGATTCAATCTGGATTGACATTCTATTGGCCACTCCGATGATATGGTGGGTAACCTCAGGCACCCGAGAGGTACTCTATTAGCCTCAAGGACGGTGACAGGGAGGTTCTTGTTTACCCAGACTAGCCATTGCTGTTGTTCCAGACTGTGAGACCCGGCAGGAGGATGAGTATAGTGTCATTCTAAACTAGCTTTAGAAGTGCACGTGTATATAACTCGGCCAGAGGGTTGTCGTTGTCAGTGGGAGCAGCGGAAGCATAGTGGACAAGTAGCTTATGTCTATTTATGGACTAAAGAAGATATAGCGGAGATAGATCATCTATTTCTGATGTGACAGTCATAGGTTTGACTTCATCAGAATAGGGGATGGATCTGTTAAGAAGGTAGTAGGGTGTGATATCCTGGTATTTGGATGACATACACAGAGTAGGAAGTGAAAATCCTATACTACGATCGGTTATGCTTTGGTTGTCACACAGTGGTTTCTCCACATTGGATATAGATATAATATCAGACATTCTGGTTACTAGATCTATGGTTTTAGATCTAGATTTGGGTAGTTTCCCAATCAGGGTACTTAGACAGCATTCTAAAGGTGTTTTAGAATGGACGACTCCTGGCACGGTAGTGTACCTGCAGGTAATGGAGTCACCCTCTCTAAAGGTGTCTTACAGACTAAAAGGGAGAGGGATGTGCATGATTGGCAGATCACTTGCTTAGGCAATTGAGTCAATCATGAGATGTCAAGTACCACACCAGATGTTGTTTTTGTACTAGATGCAATAAGTTGATCCTATCCTGGAGAAACGTTCGGAAGCAGTTTTAGAACACAAGTGGATGTTCTAAGGGAATGATAACAGCAGCCTCCTTTAGGAGACAGTTATCATTCCAGGCTTCCAAGATGACCTGGATGACAGAGTGGCTGTCAGAGTTATAGTTTTCCTTCTGACGAAGGGTAGTATTTTGGACAGGTGGTCCAAGCGGATACTGAGGGAGGCATGGCGCAGGATACTGATTAAGTTCAGTTGACGATACAGTCTAAGAAGTTTGGATTTGGAGTTCATTTATGAATTAGGTCCCATCAGATATCCAGACATATTCTAAGACAGGTATTGCTCATTTCGAGAGATGACTTTCTCCGCGAACTTGAGATAAAGAGAGACAAAGAAAGAAACATCTGGGCGGATCCACTCACTGAGGCTATTCCTCGAACGCAATAGTTTCGCAAACGGACTTTGTGAGACTAATTTGTAGAGGAGTTGGGTGTTCGGTATCACACGGGCTGTGAGTATGCGAAATCGTAATAATTAGCCTTGAGTGCAAGTGGGAGATTGTTGGATATAGTGCCCACATAGTCAATTATTGGATCACAGGCACGTGATTGCAATGATTGAGGGAGGACATATACCGGTAGGACAGACTTACTCAAGATGATAGTACGCTATCTGGTTTATCTTTATCATCGTGTACAGTTTTAGATGACCTTACAGATCACTATTACATATTGATAGGGCCCTTAGGATTCTTGCTTGACTACCAGCAGTATGATGGCGATCATATACGTGGGAGCTGGGGTTTATAAGCACATCCTTAAAGTGGTCCTTAGTCGTGGGAGATTCGAGACTGGGCATCGATACTCCATTAGTAGACTAGTGTATACAGTCGAGACCCCGACGAGGGGCGGTGGCCGGTCTCACAAGCCATTGGTGTCAGTTGGATCACCTAAGATATATACAGGTGATCATTGGGTTATGATTACACCGGACAGGACTCGCTGGGAGCATGCTAGTTGGTATTATACCTGACGTCAGATAGCAGTTCCCTGGTGACATGTGTACAGGTTAGTTCATCGACCTGAGATCGTCATTTGTCTCGTGTGAGTTCCCACTGTGCTTTGATTACTACCCTACCGTGGCTCAAAGGAGTCGTGCAAACAGGTTTTAGTTGGGTACAGTCCCGAGCCACATGGAGGCAGTGAGCGGATCGGCAGGGGTTTCGTCTCTCCCGGTATTGGGGGTGAGATCGCGCTGTGTCTAGGAGAGCCATTACACGAAGTTCTTGGCCAAGGCAGGAGATTTACTGGTAGGTATTCCAGTAGTATCTCAGGGTGTTCTGGGCTACACTCCGACACGACTTGTACCGCTTTTGGGGGTCTGACTTTTACCAACACCCTAGGCCCGCCATGCGATGCTCATAGACAAACGGACCGGACTGTTTGGATATTGTCACTGACAGGATCTGTAGGGTGTCAGGATGAGTTCGCTCATCGACCTCCCTTTTGGTCAATACCTGGTAGCCCGTTACGTACAGCTAGTACCTCTGACGTGCTTGTGGTTTAATCCACAGCCAAAGTATTGACGAGTCTTTAGAGTCCCCCACAGATTGTTTCTCAAGTTTCGGGCGAAACGTTGTAGAGGCCGTATGATATATGGCAGGGTTCGATCATATACGTGCGGTAGTGCACGGATCATGATCGGGCGGATCATACTAGTGGGCATTGGTTTAAGCCGGATCCTAGTATTAGATTTGTTGGATTACTTTCGTCTCATCGCATTCGCATTCGGTCGGAATGCGGATGCGGGTATGTATATACAGGTGAATGGTACTCTTGTGATCCGTCACGAGTTTACTTTAGTAGATGCCATTCTGTTTTTATTGTTGCAAACATTTGGATTAATGTTTGCATAAGGAAATAATGAGCTCATAATCATGATTAGGTGCATTTAATGTGACACATGCAACCTAGTGACTCATGGTCTCTTTTATTGTGCATATGTCACATTATTTGATGGATTTGAGTCTTGATATGAAAAGAAGAGAGAGAGGGGCTGCCATGATATGTTTTTGGTCTTGTATTTTTCATAACACTCTCACTCTCATTTTTTGATCATCTCAACAAAAGAAAAGGAGAGAAAAGCTTCTTCTTTTTCCTCCTCTTTCTTGAGCTCATTATCTCCTCACTAATGGTATCCACTAAATCCTCAAGAGATAAAGTGACGACACACATTCTATACATCACCTTGGACACGTCGGCTAGCGAACTTCGTGCCCGAGTTGCTTCGGATGAAGCGGGAGCCCGTAAAAAGATTCGAAGATGTGGTGCCCTTTCTGACGAGAAGGACACGGTGTTAGTTGTATGTATGCCCTAGAGGCCAGTATTGTACAGATCATGTATATTATATTGGATGCTTGGACATATATAGAGATGACTTTCTTGCTCGATATGATAGTATGCTATCTGGTTACTCTTTATCTTAACATGTACACTTGTCTCTTTAAACTGTCTTATAGTTACATGTTGATAAAGCCCTTAGGATGTATACTTGACTGCCTGGACTATGATACAGATCATACTAGTGGGGACATGGTAGTCCATAAGTACATCCTTCAAGGTCCCTAGTCGTGGGTGTATCGAGACGGGGCATCGATATACCAGAGTAAACTAGCGTATACGCTTCTCGACCCATGAGATGGGCGATGGATGATCCCATATCCATTGGTGTTTGACATCAGAGATGGTATATGGGTGCTCAGTGGAGACTGGGTACACTGGACGGACTCGTCGAGAACTCCCAAATGGTATTATACCTCACATCAGATGGCAGTTCTCAGGTGACACTTGTACAGGTTAGTCTGTAGACCCGAGATCGTCATAGAGTCTTGTGTGATTCCCACTGTTCTTTGATCTCCACCTTACCACGTCCATGAGGGCATCCAAAACGGTGGTCTTTGGGTACAGTCCCGAGTCACATGCAGGCAATGAGCGATAGGAGGGGTTTCGTCTCTCCCGGTATTGGGGGTTGATGTTGCGCTGTGCTCGATTGGCCGTAACAGGGAAGTCCCTGGCCAGGGCTGATCATAGATTTGCTGATAAGTGTTACCAGTAGTTTCTCGACCCGTTATGAGCCTCACATCGGCACGACTTATCGGTTATTGTGGTCTGACGTTTACCACCCCTAGACTTGATATGAGACGTATCAGACGAACAGACCGGACTGTACGGTAAGTGTTACTGGTTGGATTCACAGGAGTGTGAGCGGGCTAGCTCGTCGATCTTCTGATCGCTCAATACCCGGATGGCCGTTATGTTTAGCAGACCGCTTGCGGCTTGTGGGTGCTTGATATGATCATCATCTGCTACCGGCGTATTGACGAGTCTTTAGAGTCCTACACAGAGGTTTCCTGGTTCAAGTGAAACGAAATAGGAGCGCATATGAGATTTGTGCGGGAGCGAGAATAATGCGTGTATGTGATACCGCATTTCATTCTCGCGATAAATGTTTCGATTGGTTATATTCGATATGACCTAGTTATCGAATCATTGATTCGATAAATCGATACATTGGATACTAGTCGGTTATGTGCGACATGACCGGATCATTGAATCAAATGTTGATTTAATGATTTAATGTATAATTATATATTTGATATATTACTTTGCATTAACTAGTATTGGTTCACTTTAAATGGATTTTCTCACTTGATGTACACATTGTATATGTGATATACTTTTGTACACTAGTTTGTATCATGTTTGATGATGCTTGCTCCCTTGGGTTTGTGTAAAGATTAAACCATGGTTATATGAATGGTTAGGGTTTTGATTATTTATTTAGTTATTTATTTATATATTCATTTTGGAAATTATTAAGGATGGTGGCTTATTTTGTTTTTATGTTGAAGCTTCTTGAAGCTTTGAATAAGTCCACCATTCTTATCTTATCCTTAACCCTAACCATTCCAACTAACCTTAGTTTAATCTCTACACTTGACCATGGTTTACCTTATGATAAGTATTCTTTTTCTTTTCATTTTAAAAGTACTTATCATAATTCTAGCTTCATCTTCTTCTTCATCTTCAAAAGAAAAAGCTTGATGCCATTAATGGCAACTTGAGCTTTAGTGTGAGAAATCCAATTCCAAAGTGAACCCACCTCCTATTTCTTCACCCTCTACCTCTTGCCAAGTTGTTTTGGGTGTTTTCTTCACAAGTTTCACAACTTGGTGAAGTTGGAGCTTGAACTTGTGCAACCTCGACATAGATCATCTTCGGCACGAAGCCGACGACCTATTCCGCTCATTTCTTCGATGAAGCCGATGCGAGAGTCCGAGATCCGACTAGGACAGCGAGAGGACGTCTACGTGGAGCTGAGGAAGTGTATAACCGGATCTACAAAGGTTGTAGCCTCTCTCCTTTAGTTAAAGTGTTAACTAGATTCTTGTTTCGCCTAGAATTCTAGCCGACGATCCGTATTAGGGTTTCTCGGCACCATAATTTTTGTAAATTGGCATGGTTGATGCCTTGTGAGACCTCTATAGGGTGCCTAGGAACCTTTCATTGGTATCAGAGCCTAGCTAGAGCCTTAGGCGATGCGTAGACGAAGTTTGAAAGCCGAACGAACCGAAACCCTAACACAATCCATGCTCTCTGGACTTTTTCTAAAAACTGGGATTTTTCAAGATTAAAAATGCCTAAAAAATTCAGCAGGAAGATCTAAGAATTATGCTGAAACACGAGATCATGAGGCGTCTAAACAGCCGCGGAAACGCGGTAGAAGCATGGCTTCTGCCGCGGTTCCGCCGCCTACTGTTCACGGTGCACAATATATTTTGCACAGTAATTCTTCTTTTCTGATGCTGGATTTTATGGGAATTTTTAAATAATTATTCAAGAGTTGAATTTTCTGGGGTGTTTTAGAGCTTCGATATTTCGATCGGATTATCAAATTTTATCTTTGTGTTTTTCCGGATAATTTTTAGAATATGTTAAAAAGTTCGACCGGATATAAATACCCAATTTTTCACCTGTCGGGAAATTTCCAAGTGTTGGATTTTTCCGTAGTTTAAAGACGTTCCAAGTAGTGCAAGTAATGCGATGGACCCTCTAGAATACAACAAACCTTAACTCGATTATGTGACCGTCTTGAACTGCCCTTTGAACCTTTGGGTTTGGGGCAGTACGGCGTGCCACATGTGAGGCGTTGGCTTGACCCTTCTACGGCTGGACCGTTGCTACTGAGGCACGAACAGAATGTTTTTAGACTTGTTTCATGTGTTGAGCTGTATCGGGAAAACTTGGGTATTCGACTGTTCGATCGGAATGTTTAACATTTTCTGTTTATCTGGAATGTGATACAATAATTGGAATTCACAAACAGTTATGAGATAACTGAATGAATGTTATAAATCTAGAGGTTTAGTTTCACTTGATATTGAAAAGAGTTTTCGATAATGAGACTAAAATGCGGGGTTTATAACCGTTAGGCATGTGATGTCTAAGTATTTCATTTGATTAGGCATGTGATGTCTAAAGAGGTTTCGGATTCCAACTGTTGTAGTTTTACACTTTCTTTTCTGTGACCGTAAGTGTAGTATGTTCATATCGCCGGTTTCGTTGCTATACGTCAACGACAATTGGGGTGTGCATACTTACTTACGTTGATGACATGTGATATTATGTGTTGCTGGATATGTTATATTGGATCGTCGTGTTTGAATAGCCGGGGTTTTTTTTATGTGAGATGAGTGTTTTTCATTTTCATTCATGTAAAAACTTGTATGTAATATTCTTTTATTGGGACACTTCCAGGTAGCGGAAGTTGTCGCCTTTTGTATATTATTTACTTTTCCGCATTAGGATAGACCCAAGGAGGGGAGCACAAGTAACCGGGTTCTGGGGTCCAGTGGGAGACCAACTCGAGGAGTCGAGTCCGGGTCTCCTAACCCTAGAATTGGCAGGGTTGCTTGCCGCTCTCGTAGGGGTCTAGGGGTGTGGGATTGGCTATTCATCACGACCGTGGAATCCGTGTTTTATACTGGCTCATATTGAAAACACGGACGTCCTAGTATATCCAATGTTTCATATGTTTCTTCTGCTGCGATATCTGTGATGCGATCATGTGATGTTCTGTGATAGATACAGTATATAGTATATATGATATATTATATAGACGCTACTTATGTTTTGCACCCGCACTAGCCCTGCCCTGCTCCGTCGTTAGTTACCTAACCTAACGGTGCACGAGGGGACATCGAGGCGAATACGGATGGCATAAGTGTACGTCGTATTTATCTGTGATGTTTAGGTATTTAAATGATGGGACTTCATTAATGTGATTAATGAATGGAAAGAAACCTAAGATGTTGTAGAATCAAATTTTAAATAAAACAGGTAGCTACAGTTCTTGCTTTGCACAGCGGTATATGTGATATATCCTGCACCTTATTCGATGAGGAAAGGACCGAGATCCCTTCACCGGGAGAGACTCCTTTAGCAATAACTGGCAGATGCTACACACTCGGTTTGATTTTTGATTTCTTCTATAGTTTCTGCTTTGCACAGTGATATATATGATATATCCCGCACCTCATTCGACGAGGAAAGGGCCGACGATCCCTTCACCGGGAGTGACCCCTTTAGCAAAACTAGAAAAGCCTCAAAATCACTTCATTTCAAAACTTCATTTGATTCTACAACGATATCAAGTTCATTACGCAATAGGTTTTCAGAAAAACCTGTCGTAGCCCTCCGTCATTTCAGATAAGTTGCATATAGTATTCGTGCTACATTTGTTGGCTTTCGTCAAGGTGTAGTGTGCGGTAGCTATGTGTTGTTTATCTGCTGCATATGATGCGACTGGATTAGGGTAGTCGTACGGCTTTGTTGGCTTTCGTCAAGGGTCGTGCGGGTGGGTTTAATTCAGTCAAGAAATGTACGGGTTGAACTTGACTAGCGGGCTGTGGTTTGTTGGCTTTCGTCAAGGTCATAGCACGCTAGGGGCAAAAGCATTATCGGGAATTTCAAGTGTTGAAATTTGCAATGAGATTGCATACCTTCTATGAGATAGTTGGATCCCGATACCCACTGCGAGTAAGAGTTACTCCTGGGAGAGTTTTACACATTGCAATTAGCTGATCAAGTAGGTGTCTAGAAAGGTGTCAACGGGGTTACGCCTCTGGGAAAACGAGGTTTACATTAATTAGGTTCGTGCGAAAGCACGGGGGACCTCCCTCAAAGTACCGACACTGGCCTGGCTGAAAGATTGGCGAACTTGTAGTGTGTAATTAATCCCGGCTAGTCTTTCCTTTTAGGGTTTGAAGGAAGATTTGATAAAAACCAGTGGGAGCCATCCTGATTAGATAAGATAATAACCAATCTGATCTTGCACGAGCATACGCTAAAGTGTTTTCTTCTCTCTCTCCAGGTAGCGACCATTTCATGCCCTAATGAAGATAATAATATGGATGTATTGACCGAACCCGCATGTTATTCTGTGCTGGGGAACGTTGGTTCCGTTCTTTCTTATAAGAGTTATAGGAATGAACAGGATATAGGGCAATACCAGGATTCCCATGCTACCCGAATGAAGAAAGTACATGTTGATGCATTTTCTTCGGGTGTGTTCGTTACTGAGAACTGTTTCTCCATTTGCTCTACGTCCTGGGTATTAGATACCGGGTCAGGATCCCATATATGTAATCAGTTACATGGGCTTAGAAAAGGAAGAGAACTTGGAGAAGGTGATAAAGACATTAGAGTTGGAAATGGTGCAATTGTTGCAACTAAGACTGTCGGGGAATATCACCTTGTATTACCGACTGGTAATACATTGGTTCTGAACGAATGCTATTACATGCCGAACCTGATATGCAACATTATATCGGTTTCTTTATTGAGTAAAGAGGGATATAATTTTGTATTACAGGACAATGTTATGAACATTTTCCGTAACCAAAAGTTGGTTGGATCAGGCACGTTGTGCAATGGCATTTATGTTCTAAATCAATCAACAGTTCTGAGCATAACAAACACACACAAGAGGAAGAGTTCAGAACTGAACGAATCCTTCTTGTGGCATTATAGACTGGGTCACATCAATGCGACACGACTAGCTAAGTTGCACAAGGATGGATATTTGAAACCATTCGAATTTTCATCTTATGACACTTGCCAGTCATGTCTCAAAGGCAAGATGACCAAAACTCCGTTTGCGGGACACGGAGAAAGAGTTACCGAACCCTTGGGACTAATACATAGTGATGTATGTGGTCCCATGTCTACACATGCCAGGGATAGTTCTTCGTACTTCATTACATTCACTGACGATCTCTCAAGATACGGACATGTGTACTTGATAAGACACAATTCTGAAGCTTTTGAGAAATTTAGAGAATATAAACAAGAAGTCGAGAACCAAACCGGAAAAAGTATTAAAATCCTTCGATCTGATCGAGGAGGTGAATACTTGAGCAATGAATTCCTGGACTTCCTAAAAGAGAATGGGATTCTCTCTCAGCTGACTCCTCTATATACACCACAGCACAACGGTGTATCAGAACGGAGGAACCGCACTCTATTAGATATGGTGCGCTCTATGATGAGCACAACTGAGTTACCTATTTCCTTCTGGGGGTATGCGCTTGAAACAGCCATACATCTATTGAAAATGGTCCCAACCAAATCTGTGCCTACCACTCCATATGAGATATGGAAAGGAAAGAGACCAAGTCTTAACTATGTTAAGATATGGGGTTGTCCAGCCTATGTCAAACGACAAAATCCGGACAAACTCGAGGCACGGTCTGTTCTATGCAAATTTGTAGGGTATCCCAAGAATTCTCAAGGGTATATCTTCTACCACCCTGAGGAACAAAGAGTGTTTGTTTCTCGGCATGCCACCTTTTTAGAAAAGGAATTTCTTGAAAAAGAGATTTATGGCAATGAGGTAGAACTGGAAGAGGTTCCAGCTGCAGAAGCCACAACAGAAGATCTGGTGGAACCAGAGGATTCCGTAGTACCCGACGAACCCCAGCCTCTCCGCCGATCTAGTAGGGTTCCTCTCCAACCTGAGAGATACTACGGTTTTCTTATGGATGGTGGGAGCGAGGATTGCATCATGGAGGATGATGACCCAACTAGCTTCGAGCAGGCCATCACGAGTGGGGACTCAGTGAAATGGCTGGATGCTATGCGGTCCGAGATGGAATCCATGTACACCAACAAAGTATGGACTTTGGACGTTGCTCCTGAAGGGGTAAAACCCATTGGGAGAAAGTGGATCTTCAAGAAGAAACTTGGTGTAGATGGGAAAGTGGAAACTTTCAAAGCTAGACTTGTTGCGAAGGGTTTTCGTCAAAGACCAGGTGTGGACTATGACGAGACCTTTTCTCCAGTGGCTATGCTTAAATCCATCCGGATCATGCTTGCCATCGCTGCATATCATGATTACGAAATCTGGCAAATGGATGTTAAGACCGCCTTTCTAAATGGTGATTTAGAAGAGTGCGTGTACATGACTCAGCCAGAGGGCTTCGTAGACAGGGGGAGCAGCGGGAAGGTGTGCAAGCTGCTTAAATCCATTTATGGATTAAAGCAAGCATCGCGGAGTTGGAACATCTGCTTTGACGTCGTTATCAAAGAGTTTGATTTCGTCAAAAATCCAGATGAACCTTGTATCTACAAGAAGGTGGCAGAGAGTAAGGTTGTCTTCCTCGTATTGTACGTGGACGACATACTCTTGATAGGAAATGATATTCCTATGCTGCAATCGGTCAAGCTCTTCTTATCACAAAGATTCTCAATGAAAGATCTTGGTGATGCCTCCTGCATATTGGGAATTAGGATCTATAGAGATAGATCCAAACGGATTTTGGGATTGTCCCAATCCAGGTACATTGACACCATACTAAAGAGGTTTAGTATGGAAGAATCCAAGCATGGGAACTTACCCACGATCTCTAGAGTCACTCTCTCCAAAGAGATGTCTCCCAAGACTGATTTGGAGAGAGCTCGCATGCAAGGGATACCCTATGCTTCGGCTGTAGGCTCTATCATGTATGCGATGCTATGTACCAGACCCGATGTAGCATACTCACTAAGTGTAGTGAGCAGGTATCAAGCTGATCCTGGAGAGAGTCACTGGACAGCTGTGAAGAGCATTCTCAAGTACTTGCGAAGGACTAAAGAGATGCTCTTGGTGTATGGTAACGGAGAACTCCAAGTAGAGTCCTTTACCGATTCGAGCTTCCAGAGTGATAAGGACGACTCTAAGTCGCAGTCGGGATTTGTCTTTACCTTTTACGGAGGGGCGGTTAGCTGGAAGAGTTCCAAGCAGGAAACCATAGCAGACTCGACGATGGAGGCTGAATACATCGCTGCCAATGAAGCTGCCAAAGAGGCTGTCTGGATCAAAAAGTTCATTACTGAACTTGGAGTGGTTCCATCCATTGAGCATCCAATACCTTTGTGTTGCGATAACAATAGAGCGGTGGCTTTGGCCAAGGAACCCAGGTCCCATCAGCGATCCAGGCATATTCTGAGGCGGTATCACCTGATCCGGGAGATAGTTGATCGCCGGGAGATCGAGGTCAGGAGGGTTGACACAAAGAACAACACGGCGGATCCACTCACGAAGGCCATTCCCCAGATACAGTTTGAGAGACTCTTCGGGATGCTCGGTATGCGATACTACAGCAGCTGGCCCTAGTGCAAGTGGGAGATTGTTAGTTGTATGTATACACTAGAGGCCAGTATTGTACAGATCATGTATATTATATTGGATGCTTGGACATATATAGAGATGACTTTCTTGCTTGATATGATAGTATGCTATCTGGTTACTCTTTATCTTAACATGTACACTTGTCTCTTTAAACTGTCTTATAGTTACATGTTGATAAAGCCCTTAGGATGTATACTTGACTGCCTGGACTATGATACAGATCATACTAGTGGGGACATGGTAGTCCATAAGTACATCCTTCAAGGTCCCTAGTCGTGGGTGTATCGAGACGGGGCATCGATATACCAGAGTAGACTAGCGTATACGCTTCTCGACCCATGAGATGGGCGATGGATGATCCCATATCCATTGGTGTTTGACATCAGAGATGGTGTACGGGTGCTCAGTGGAGACTGGGTACACTGGACGGACTCGCCGAGAACTCCCAGATGGTATTATACCTCACGTCAGATGGCAGTTCTCAGGTGACACTTGTTCAGGTTAGTCTGTAGACCCGAGATAGTCATAGAGTCTTGTGTCATTCCCACTGTGCTTTGATCTCCACCTTACCACGTCCATGAGGGCGTGAAAAACGGTGGTCTTTGGGTACAGTCCCGAGTCACATGGAGGCAATGAGCGATAGGAGGGGTTTCGTCTCTCCCGGTATTGGGGGTTGATGTTGCGCTGTGCTCGATTGGCCGTAACAGGGAAGTCCCTGGCCAGGGCTGATCAGAGATTTGCTGGTAAGTGTTACCAGTAGTTTCTCGACCCATTATGAGCCTCACATCGGCACGACTTATCGGTTATTGGGGTCTGACGTTTACCACCCCTAGACTTGATATGCGACGTATCAGACGAACAGACCGGACTGTACGGTAAGTGTTACTGGTTGGATTCACAGGAGTGTGAGCGGGCTAGCTCGTCGATCTTCTGATCGCTCAATACCCGGATGGCCGTTACGTTTAGCAGACCGCTTGCGGCTTGTGGGTGCTTGATATGATCATCATCTGCTACCGGCGTATTGACGAGTCTTTAGAGTCCTAGACAGCGGTTTCCAGGCTCAAGCGAAACGAAATAGGAGCGCATATGAGATATGTGCGGGAGCGAGAATAATGCGTGTATGTGATACCGCATTTCATTCTCGCGATAAATGTTTCGATTGGTTATATTCGATATGACCTAGTTATCGAATCATTGATTCGATAAATCGATTCATTGGATACTAGTCGGTTATGTGCGACATGACCGGATCATTGAATCAAATGTTGATTTAATGATTTAATGTATAATTATATATTTGATATATTACTTTGCATTAACTAGTATTGGTTCACTTTAAATGGATTTTCTCACTTGATGTACACATTGTATATGTGATATACTTTTGTACACTAGTTTGTATCATGTTTGATGATGCTTGCTCCCTTGGGTTTGTGTAAAGATTAAACCATGGTTATATGAATGGTTAGGGTTTTGATTATTTATTTAGTTATTTATTTATATATTCATTTTGGAAATTATTAAGGATGGTGGCTTATTTTGTTTTTATGTTGAAGCTTCTTGAAGCTTTAAATAAGTCCACCATTCTTATCTTATCCTTAACCCTAACCATTCCAACTAACCTTAGTTTAATCTCTACACTTGACCATGGTTTACCTTATGATAAGTATTCTTTTTCTTTTCATTTTAAAAGTACTTATCATAATTCTAGCTTCATCTTCTTCTTCATCTTCAAAAGAAAAAGCTTGATGTCATTAATGGCAACTTGAGCTTTAGTGTGAGAAATCCAATTCCAAAGTGAACCCACCTCCTATTTCTTCACCCTCTACCTCTTGCCAAGCTGTTTTGGGTGTTTTCTTCACAAGTTTCACAACTTGGTGAAGTTGGAGCTTGAACTTGTGCAACCTCGATGTAGATCATCTTCGGCACGAAGCCGACGACCTATTCCGCTCATTTCTTCGATGAAGCCGATGCGAGAGTCCGAGATCCGACTAGGACAGCGAGAGGACGTCTACGTGGAGCTGAGGAAGTGGATAACCGGATCTACAAAGGTTGTAGCCTCTCTCCTTTAGTTAAAGTGTTAACTAGATTCTTGTTTCGCCTAGAATTCTAGCCGACGATCCGTATTAGGGTTTCTCGGCACCATAATTTTTGTAAATTGGCATGGTTGATGCCTTGTGAGACCTCTATAGGGTGCCTAAGAACCTTTCACACGGATCGATCGGTATAGCTTTCCAACCCTTTCTCTAGGTGCTAGTTGTAGGTTAATGGTTCGATCCGGATTTAAAGTATACGATAGCGCCGGTTTCTAGTTTAAGAAAAGTTTTCGTTTCCGCATTTTGGCCTGGGACAGACGGCCGGGGCGCTACCGTAGACTTACAGAATTATGAGGCCCATAATATATCAAATCGAAGGATTTTTCGAGACACTTTCGATACCATTAGAATTTAGCTGTTTCTCATTCCAGAATTTGTCAAAATAAAGCCCGGAAAATACTGGTTTGCATTTTCTTACTTAGATTACACGTGCATAGCATATTTGCTCATAACTTTTGATCCCGGATGAATTATGAAGCCCATAATATATCAAATCGAAGGCTTTTTTGAGTCGCTTTCAATACCATCAGAATTTAGCTGTTTCTAATTCGAATATTTGTCAAAATACAGCCCGGAAAATACAGGTTCACATTTTCTTAAGCGTATCGCTGCCATTTGATACCTTGGGCTCTTTTGCGCAAAAAAACTTTTTGGCGGGAACAAATGCCCCCCACTACTTTGCCCATGTAAGTATATACATGGGTGAAGTAGTGCAGAGTAATTCATAGCGTATGACCAATTTTGGGTTGGTATATAATTTTCAGGATCTTGATCTGAGAAGGACACAAGCGTCGTCATTTATCATTGACTCAAATCTCGACTCTTAAGGGATATAGTTCCAAACCCTCAGCTCCATGAGCCGCACCCTTCTATTTCTTTATGTTTTACTCTGTCGTGAAGTAGTTTATATGCTTATGAGCAACTTCTCCATTTCAGTGGTATGTAGCTTTGGAAAGTGTGACCCATAGATGGTAGATAACAGTTTATCTTGAACCCTTTATAAGGTAGCGATGGCTTAGGAAACAGGGTTAGGATCTGTTGCCTAAGACTTTTCAACTTTATGAGCTGTGAGGGTCTCACAAAGGCTTTTCTCCCTACAAGTCGTGAGGGTCTCGTAGGTGTCTTTTCTCCTTAAGAGTCATGGGGACCCCTAAGTGCGTTTTCTCTTAAGAATCGTAAGGATCCCACAAGAGAATTTTCTTTATGCGTAGAGACACTAATTTCTCCGCAAGTTGAGACGAATCGAGAGATTCTCGCAAAGACATTGATTTCCTTGCGGGTCGAAACGAATCGAGAGGTTCTCGCCAAGGACGCTGATTTTCCTGAATCGAGATAAGAAGCGATGGCTTAGGAAACAGGTTCAGATCTGCTGCCTAAGACTTTCAACTTTATGATCCATGAGGGTCTCATAAAGATTTTTTCTCCCTGCGAGTCGAGAGGATCTCGTAGGTGTATTTTCTCCTTAGGAATCGTGGGGATTCTTAAGTGTGTTTTCTCTTGAGAGTCGTAAGGATCTCACAATAGAATTTTTTCCTTACAAGTCAAGAGGACTCGTAAGTGATTGATGAGTTGAACTACTCTCGAGTCAAAGCATTGATTCAATAGGAAGGTCGAGGGTTGACTTTGGGTTGTCTGTGCACCGCTGAGTCATGGAACTGGGAACTTTGCCGCGGCTCCGCTTTGCTGACGTCATATATTCTTGTAGAGACATTGATTTCTCTGTGGGTCGGCACGAATCGAGATGTTCTCGTCAAGGACGCTGATTTCCCTGAATCGAGGTATTTGCCAAGGATACTGATTTCCTCGGAGTTGAGACGAATCGAGGTATTCCTGCAAAGACACTGATTTCCTTGCGGGTCGACGCGAATCGAGATACTCTCTCCAAGGATGCTGATTTCCCTGAATCGAGGTTTTGCCAAGGATGCTGATTTCCCTGGAGTTGAAACGAATCGAGGTATTCCTGCAAAGACACCGATTTCTCTACGGGTCGACGCGAATCGAGGTGCTCTCGCAAAGGACGCTGATTTCCCTGAATCGAGGTTTTGCCAAGGACACTGATTTCCCTGGAGTTGAGACGAATCGAGATATTCCTGCAAAGACACCGATTTCCTTGCGGGCCGACGCGAATCGAGGTGCTCTCGTCAAGGACGCTGATTTCCCTGAATCAAGGTTTTTCCAAGGACACTGATTTCCTCAGAGTTAAAATGAATCAAGGTATTCCTACAAAGACACTGATTTCTCTGCGGGGCGACGCGAATCGAGGTACTCTTGTCAAGGACGCTGATTTTCCTGAATCGAGGTTTTTGCCAAGGACACTTATTTCCTCAGAGTTTAGACGAATCGAGGTATTCCTACAAAGACACTGATTTCACTGCGGGTCAACGCGAATCGAGGTGCTCTCGTCAAGGACGCTGATTTCCATGAATCGAGGTTTTTACCTAGGACTCTGATTTCCTCGGAGTTGAAAAGAATCGAGGTATTCCTGCAATGACGCTGACTTCTCTGCGGGTTGACGCGAATCGAGATGCTCTCACCAAGGACGCTGATTTCCCTGAATCGAGGTTTTGACAAAGACACTGATTTCCCTGGAGTTGAAACGAATCGAGGTACTCCTGCAAAGACACTGATTTCTCTGCGGGTTGACGCGAATCGAGGTGCTCTCGTCAAGGACGCTGATTTCCCTGAATCGAGGTTTTTGCCAAGGACACTGATTTCCTCAGAGTTGAGACGAATCGATGTATTCCTGTAAAGAAACTGATTTCTCTGCGGGTCAACGCGAATCGAGGTGCTCTCGTCAAGGACGCTGATTTCCCTGAATCGAGATTTTTGACAAGGACGTTGATTTCCTCGGAGATGAAACGAATCAAGGTATTCCTGCAAAGACGCTGATTTCTCTGTGGGTCGACGCGAATCGAGATGCTCTTGTCAAGGACATTGATTTCCTTCGGGTTGAGACGAATCGATGTTTTCTCGCAAGGATGTCCTAACGTCACAGTTAACCTCTGCTCTTTACGACAGAGGTCCGTTAGGGTTTGTGGTACTAGGGTTTTGTCCGTGGTAGCGTCGCGTTTGCTGATGTATTCCTCGATAAGCAATCTTGCTGTTCGAGTAGCCTTGCGACTGTCGTGTCCCTGATCCCTTCGGGGGCTGGACAAGACGTCTTCAAGCAATCTTCCTAGGCAGTTTGACCGTCAGAAAAGCAAGCGTTAGGAATTTTGCCATGCCGCTTTTTACTTGAGGTTAGGCTCAGTTAGGGGAGCCCCGATGAGTCATAACCACTCTGTGCTGGTGTGGGATGATCTCCGATAGTCTTTCAGGTTTTATATGAGTTGTCGTCAAGACCCTGTAGCTAGGAATTTGGCCTTTGCTTCGTTTGCAGGCATTGCGTCTGCTGTATCGAGACGAATGCCGTGGTTGTCTCTAGGTTTTTGGTGAACCGTTGAGCTTTGGTACTAGGGATTTTGACGTGGCTCCGTTGTTTGATTGTCGCGTATGAATCCTGCTGGAGGAAGAACGCTGTGGTGACATTTCGTCTGCTGTATCAAGACGAACGTCGAGATGGTGACCACTCCGCGCTGGTATGGGATGATCTCCGATAGTCTTTCAGTTTTTATATGAGTTGCCGTCAAGACCCTGAAGCTAGGAATTTGGCCTTCACTTCGTTTGCTTTGGCGTGTCTGAATCCCGTTGGAGGAAGGATGCTGTAGTGACATCTCGTCTGCTGTATCGAGACAAACGTCGAGGTGGTGACCACTCCGCGCTGGTGTGGGATGATCCTCGATAGTCTTTCAGGCTTTATATGAGTTGCCGTCAAGACCCTGAATCTAGGAATTTGGCCTTCGCTTCATTTGCTTTGGCGTGTCTGAATCCTGTTGGAGGAAGGACGCTGTGGTGACATCTCATGTGCTGTATCGAGATGAACGTCGAGGTGATGACCACTCCGCGCTGGTGTGGGATGATCTCCGATTGTCTTTCAGGTTTTATATGAGTTGCCGTCAAGACCCTGAAGCTAGGAATTTTGTCTTTGCTTCGTTTGCTGGCATTGCATCTGCTGTAACGAGATGAATGTCGCGGTTGTCTCTAGGTTGCGCGTGAACCATCGAGGCTTGGAACTAAGGACTTTGCCATGGCTCCGTTGTTTTAACCCTGGGGTGACATAGCGTCTGCTGTAACGAGACGAATGCTGAGTTGGAGCTGGGATTTTGCCATCACTTCACTTTGTTTTGACCATGAAGTCTTTCATTGATGTTGCATCTACATCCTGCTGGACTGCGAAAGAACGCTGTTGTTGACATTGCGTCTGCTGTAATGAGACGAATGCAGAGGTGGAGCTAGGATTTTGCCATCACTCGGCTTTGTTTCGGCCATGAGGTCTTTCGTTGACGTTGCATCTGCAACCTACTGGACTGCGAAGGAACGTCGTTGTTGACATTGCATCTGCTGTAACGAGACGAATGCTGAGGTGGAGCTGGGATTTTGCCGTCACTCCGCTTCGCTGACGTTGCGTCTGCTTCTGGTTGGAACGAGAAGGAACGCCGTTGTTGATCTCTTGAGATGCAGATGTTGTCATCAAGACTTGGCTCTCTTTCTGATGGAGCCTGGTGGGATGATATGGTTTCCTTTTTTGTTTGTGCCCCTGGATTATATACAGGGATCGATGTGATCTCTCATGAAGGGAAAAGTTTCATGTTATGTATTTTTTCTTTCCGCGATGCTCTATCATTTCAGCTTTAATATCGCAAAAGTCGCGATTGCCTAATCATTTCGGCTATTTTTCGTGGTGCCCAATCATTTTGGCTATTTGTTTTATTTACTCCCTGTTTTTTATTGCGAGTTGCCCAACCATTTCGGCTATTTTGTATGCATATATTTTACTTGCTGATTTTGTTGCAAATTGCCCCATCATTTTGGCTATTTCTTATGCATTTTTGGCTTCTGACTTTTCACCGCGAGTTTTGGATTTGATACCGATTTAGGCATCAGCATCGCTAAAACTGGGATATTGCCAGGAGCGAATCATCATTTGCCTTTGTCGATGTCGAACAAAGGTGGCTTAGTAGACAGGGTTAGGGGTCCAGTCAACTAAGGCTTTTGACTTCATGAGCCATAAGGGACTCATAAAAGTATATCTCCCTGCGAGTCGTGAGGATCTCGTAGGTGCATTTTCTTCTTAAGAATCGTGAGGATTCCTAACTGTGCATTCTCTTATAAGTCGTAAGGATCTTACAAGAGTGTTTTCTCCTTATAAGTCGAGAGGACTTACAAGGGCTGTACACTGTGTAAACACATCCCTAATCGCGGGTGCGACTTTGTTAGGGAGAATGTTTATTCACGCCCGTGGATTGTATACAAGGGTCAGCATTGAACCGCTTGTAGGGCAAAATCAGGGTGTATAACTGCTTAAGAACAGATCCAGATCCCTGTAACTTAAGGCTTTTGAATCTTATGAGCCATGAGGGTCTCATAAGAGGGATCTCCTTATGAGTCGTGAGTATCTCGCAAGTGTAATTTCTCCTTAAGAATCGTGGGGATCCCTAAGTGCGTTGTTCCCTTGTGAGTCATAAGGATCTCACACAGGTGGTTTTTCCTTACAGGGTCGAGAGGACCTTGCAAGTGTTTTTTAAAGAGATTGCGCCCTTTCGGGTTTTCACAAAACTCGCCGGTAGTCCTGCTGCTTTTAGCCACGGAGTCCTTTCGGGTTTTCATCCGTGCTCATCTTGCTTGTGGACGTACCGTTTTTTTACACCACGTCAGCCTAGCGATGCCAAGGGTTTGTAGTAGTTTAAAGTGTAGGACTACGGTAGCGCCCCGACCGTCTATCCGAGGCCAAAATGCGGAAACGAAAATTTTTCTTCACTTGAAAACCGACACTACCGCATCCTAAAAACCCGGATCGTAACCATTAACCTACACCTAGCAATCTAGAGAAGGGATAGAATGCTATACCGATCGATCCGTGTCCTTCGGTCTTCGGCCATCATCCCAAGCTCCTCGCGGCATCTCTGGTATTCATCTCCTCGTCGGAAAGGGTACCACATCGCCGGGTTCTTTTACGGGCTCCCACCTCTAGACCGAGGCAACTCGGGCACGAAGTTGGCGAGTCGACGTATCCAAGAATACTGTAGGCGAGTGTAGAATAGTTTGTCTCTATGGGGCGATTGAAGTTTCCATTTATGGATGTGGAGGAGAAAGAAGAACTTTAGAGAGAGGTGAGGAAATTTTTAGTAGTCAAAAATGAGATGAAGAAATTTCCCCCACCACCAAAAATGAACCTCTCTCACCTCCCTCAAATGTGGCCGGCCCCTCCTGCTAATGGTGAAGGGAAATTGCAAGAATAATGCAAGTGGGAAATGTGTGATAAAGAGGAATAAAGATCACATCAAATTCTAATCCAATCCTTTCACAAACCATCACATTAAATGCAAACCATGTGAAGAAAAGAATAGAATCAAAAGGTGCTAGATTATCATAATCCCTCATTTACAAGAAACCCCCTCCATATATCAAATTTGCACACTTGCAAATAAGCCCCTCTCATCACAAAAGTTCGGCCATGAAAGAACAAAGAAAAACTGGCCGAAACGGAATGCAAACTGGCAACTTCAAAAAACTGATCCCGTAATAAATTACAGGAAAACCCAACGACTGTAGATACATACCCGCATTTGTATTCCCACTGAATACAAATTCAAAGAGACAAAATCTACACTGTATAATACTAGGATCCGGCTTAAACCAAAGCCCGCTAGTATTGTCCGTCCGATCTTGATCCGTGCAATACCACACGTATAAGATCGAACCCTGCCATATTTCCATACGGCCTCTACAGCGTTTCGCCCGAAACTTGAGAAAACGTTCTGTGGGGGACTCTAAAGACTCGTCAATACTTTGGTTGTGGATTTAACCATTAGCACGTCAGAGGTATTAGCCATACGTAACGGGCTACCAGGTATTGACCAAAAGGGACGTCAATGAGCGAACTCATCCTGACACCCTACTGAGACTGTCGGTGACAATATCCATACGGTCCGGTCCGTTCGTCTATAAGCATCGCATGGCGGGCCTAGGGGGTTGGTAAAAGTCAGACCCCAAAAGCGGTACAAGTCGTGTCGGAGTGTAGCCCAGAACACCCTGAGATACTACTGGAATACCTACCAGTAAATCTCCTGCCACGGCCGAGGGCTTTGTGTAATGGCTCTCCTAGACACAGCGCGACCTTACCCCCAATACCGGGAGAGACGAACCCCTGACAATCCGCTCACTGCCACCATGTGGCTCGGGACTGTACCCAACTAAAACCTGTTTCCACGACTCCTTTGAGCCGTGGTAAGGTAGTAATCAAAGTACAGTGGGAACTCACTTGAGACAAATGACGATCTCAGGTCGATGAACTAACCTGTACACATGTCACCAGGGAACTGCTATCTGACGTCTGGTATAAGACCAACTAGCATGTTCCCGGCGAGTCCTGTCCGGTGTATTCATAACCCAATGAGCACCTGTATACATCTTAGGTGAACCAACTGACACCAGTGGCTTGTGAGACCGGCCGCCGCCCCTCGTCGGGGTCTCGACTGTATACACTAGTCTACTCTGGAATATCGATGCCCTGTCTCGAAAACTCCCATGACTAGGGACCTTTTATGGATGTGCTTATAGACCCCAGCTCCTACGTATATGATCGCCATCATACTGCTGGTCGTCAAGCAAGAATCCTAAGGGCTCTATCAACGTGCAATATTGACCTGTAAGGTCACCTGAAATAGTACACGATGATAAAGATAAACCAGATAGCATAATATCATCTTGAGTAAGACTGTTCTAATGGTATAGGTCCTTTTTCAATCATTGCAATCACGTGCCTGTGATCCAATAATTGACTATGAGGGAACTATCTCCAACAATCTCCCACTTACACTCAAGGCTAATTATTGCGATGTCGTATACTCATAGCCCGTGTGATACCGAACACCCAACTCCTCTACTAATCAGTCTCACAAAACCCGCTTGCGAAACTAATGCGTTCGAGGAATAGCCTTAGTGAGTGGATCCTCTCTAATGTTTCTTTCTATGTCTCTCTTTATCTCAAGTTCGCGGAGAAAGCCATCTCCCGAATGAGCAATACCTGTCTTAGAATGTGTCTGGATATCTGATGGGACCTAGTTCATAAATGAACTCCCAATCCAAACTTCTTAGACTGTATCGTCAACTGAAATTAATCAGTATCCTGCGCCATGCCTCCCTCAGTATCCGCTTGGACCACCTGTTCAAAATACCGTCCCTCGTTAGAGGGAAAAACTATAACTCTGACAGACACTCTGTCATCCAGGTCACCTTGGAAGCCTGGAGTGATAACTGTCTCCCGAAGGAGGATGCCGTTATCATATCCCTAGAACATCTACTTATGTTCTAAAACTGCTTCCGATCGTTTCTCCAGGACTGGATTAATATCCTATGTGGAGAAACCACTGTGTGACAACCATAGTATAACCGACCGTAGTATAGGAATTTCACTTCCTACACTATGTATGTCATCCAAATACCAGGACATAACAACCTACTACCTTCTTAACAGATCCATCCCCTATTCTGATGAAGTCAAACCAATGACTGTGACATCAGAAATAGATGATCTATCTCCGTTATATCTGCTTTAGTCTATAAATAGACATAAGCCACTTGTCCACTATGCTTTCGTTGCTCCCACTGACCATGACAACCCTCTGGCAGAGTCATATAGACATACACTTCTAAGGCTAGTTCAGAACGACGCTATACTCATCCTCCTGCCGGGTCTCATAGTCTAGAACAACAGAAATGGAAAGTCTGGGTAAACAAGAACCTCCCTGCCACCGTCCTTGAGTCTACCGGAGTACTTCTCGGGTGCCTGAGGTTACCCACCATATCTACGTAGTGGCCAACGGAATGTCAAACCAGATTGAATCTTTAGGTTCTTATCAAATTTTCAGTAATCGTTTGCGGTTCTGGAATCACATCTAGTTCTACCATATTCCCACTACTGTTTTCTGAAAAAAAATTCCATTTTTATTAAAACTGTGGCGAGTCAAGAACAATATCACTATTGATCTTCCAGATGGTAGAAAGTCAACCCTCGTCATAGCCCGGGTCAACCCACAAACAGCCATTACAAAAACGTGCCTTGAGTTATCCAGTGTCTGGTTTTAAGCATAAGCTGGACAACTCCCCGTACCTTAACAATGTCAAGATATGAACTGTTCTATATCCAATACAGAAACAAAGGCACTGATTTAATTTAACCAGATTCAAATCATGCAGCTGTCTCCAGTGCATGTCAACTAAATGGAAAATAGGCCGATCAGCATTACTCAACTTAGGAGTGCTTCCAGTTATGAGTAACCTGAAAGAGAAGCAAGTTCTCTCAATCATTACTATCAACTGAACACCATACAAAAGTATCTACATCTTCAATCACCTTGAAGAATCCCGATACTTGCAACACCTGGTTCTCTACTCTATTCTTATACCTATAACTTCTCAAAACTTGGACCTTGTGTTTCTACGAAACACATGTCTAAGACCCAGAGAAGTCACAAGTAAACAGAATCTAGTACGAGTACCAACCCCTCTGTCCTAATGGACACTGGACAACATACAATACTCTGTATAAGTCCCTTGAGTCTAATGACTCATTCTCTGTGTGTCATAGGTTAAAAACTGTACTTATGGTTAAGAAGAATTACACCGCTGTTTAATGCTTCTTACCTAACCATCCACTGATATAGATAAATGTCGTCGACATAATTTCAAAAAGTTATATCTCACTCTTTAAAAATAGACGCACAGATATATCAATTTGAAATTGGTGCATTAAAACGGATATTCAAAACCAAATATTTGCCGTCGGGCAAACAACCCAGGTGATTTCCTCAAATATCACCAATTACAACGAATTCCAATATAATGAGGATGATCACCTAATTCCCAATAACTTACTCCCACTCATCATCTGTAAAACCATACAGATGTGAGAATTATATCTGGTAAATACCTACCCTGGAGCAAGTGTCTAACTGGGAAATCAGTTTTCTTTTAACAATACACAGTGAAACTGAAACATTGAAATGTTTCGAAGGGGTGTCGTGGTATTCCTAGTAATGCATCTTCCATTATCCAGATTCACAACTGTAACCGTATATTTCTTTGCCATCTCTCCAAATCCCTTCATATTTCTTTAGTCATTACCTCCTGTACACCCCTTTAGGCCAAATGGTTTTCTTCCTTCCCTACCGTTCGGCACCAGCCTATGGTTTGGAAGAAGACCATCCAATAAGCATAATGGGTGTACTGCCCTAATCCTAGGAGCACTCGCTATGCGAGAGAAGGTGAAGATAAAAGACAACCGAATAAACCTTATTCCTATTTCTCCCGAATCAGAATCCATCCCCGAACTTGAACAAGTTCCTTTCGAGTTCGTATATAACCATACGATGGAGTATCCAAATAACTGTGGATCTTCGTAGTGATACGGAGTGTTCTGGAGAAATACAAAGGTGAAATGGGAGTGGTAATGAAATACTTGGTTTGGTTGTGAATAGCAGTCGCAATTTACTTTGCCCTCTTACTAATCCCTTTATTTGTCTTTACTTAATACCTTCTGTACACCATCGTTAGGCTAATTGGTTTTCTTCACTCCCTACCGGTCGGCACCTGCCTATGGTTTGGAAGAAGACTATCCAATTTGCATAATGGGTGTACTGCCCTAATCCAAGAAGCACTCGCAACCTGAGAGAAGGTAAAAGGAAAAGACAACTGAATAGTCCTATTCGTTTTCTCCAGAACCAGAAACCATCCTCGAATAAATTCCTTCGAGTTCGTATATAACCATACGATGGTTTTATCCAATGGAAGTGGATGTTCGTAGTAATACGGGGTGTTCTGGAGAAAACGGTAAAAGTAGGAGTGGTAATGAGGTATGCAACTCTGACAATCCAAAAGCCAGTGTTTAAGAAGGTTCGGTCAACTTGGTCACTGAGTCATAGTCAAGGGTCGGGCCATGGTCGCTGCCAAAGAGTGAGAGAAAAGAAACACTCAGCGTGCACTCTAACCTAGATCAGAATGGTTATCAATTTATCTAATCAGGAAACCTCCCACTGTATCGTCAAATTCTCCTCTAAACCTGAAAGAAGAATTAGTCGGGATCACCCGAGGAGTAAACCAACTCATCAGTGGGAATCGGGATCCAACTATCATCGCATGATAACGTGACGGAATCCACTCACGTTATCACACTCCAGAAGGTATGCGCATGCCTGGAAAGTTTCAGTTTCTTTAGAAACTCCCGATGTGTGTTTTTACCCCTAGGACCCAAGTGACCTTGACAATGCCAACATATTAAAGAGTCCTAGTCAAGTTCAACCCGTCATTATCTTGATTGCGTTAAACCCACCCGTACAAGTCCTTGACAATGCCAACATAACCGTATGACTGTCCTAACCAATCCACTTATCCATGCGACAGAAAAGTATCACAGAGCTACCGAACACTATGCCTCGGCAATGCACGACATACGCATCACGAATACTAAGCAATACTAATCTGAAATGACGAAGGGCTACGACAGGTTTTTGGCGAAAAAACTTTAGCGTAATGAACTTGATATCGTTGAAGGAACCGGATAGCTTTTTTATAAAAATATAGTGGCGAAAACCTTTTGCTAAAGAGGTCACTCCCGGTGAAGGGATCTCGGCTCTTTCCCCGTAGAATGAGGTGCAGGATATTCCAACTGAATACCACGATGCAAAGCAAAAAGTAATCGGCTATAGTGAAGTTATTACCCTGACGCAAACTTCTGTCCAAGGGGTCACTCCCGGTGAAGGGATCTCGGCCCTTTCCTCGTCGACTGAGGTACTGGATATTCATAACCGAATACCACTGTGCAAAACAAAAGAGAACGTCCTTGCAATAACAGCTTTTTGAAAATTGTTCCAACAACATCAGAATAGGTTTGTTTAGCTTGCATTGATCCGAATCAACGCAGTCCCATCAATTGATCACACCAATAAAGAACGAAAATAATGATGTACGTATATGCCATCCGCATTCGCCACTGGGTCCCGTCATCACCCGTTAGGTTACTTAACTAACGACAGAGCGGGGACTGGACTAGCGCGGATGTAAAACATATACAACATCTACTAGTATATATATCAATATATAATATTAGCTCAAGGCATGATAAAATGCAACATCACAGAAATGTAATAAGCATCACAGAACAATACTGATATTCGCTACTGAAACCCGACGTTCCCCTGGTCGTGTGGATAGCCTGTGCAATGAAATTCTAGACCCCTACGGGCGCGGCAAGTTACCCGCCAAAACCTGAAGCGAGGCAGCCCCCTTCATCAACGTGAATGGACCACCTAGCACTTCACGGAATCCGGTAACTTGAGCACCCCTCCTTGGGTCAACCTGTACTCCCTACGAGTGCGGCGAATAGCCCGCCAATTCTAGATTAAAGACCCCTCCGTCTCAAAGCCATGAGATGCGGGCCCGTTGCCCTCTAGAACCCGGTTATCCGTGCACCCCTCCGTAGGGTAATCCTAGTACAGAAAGTAAAATATACATAAAACGGGTACATCGACCTCAGCCCGGTCGTGCCCCAAAAGAATAATATACAAACAGGCAGTGACGGCAGTCCACATGTCGGACGCTCGCCCCGCAATATCAAATGTACATAAAAAACCAAACTGTACTACCATTGCATCCAGGCTATCCACCACGACAATCCGCAACATCACAGCACAACACAGAACATCAATGTGAATGTCACGTTCGCAAATCCGTCTAAAATGGCTATAGCAGTTAGACAGGATTTACCGATCAAATGACATTCAGGGTCGCAGATATAATGTAAATTCTGTGAACTAACATGTTTAAAATTTTTCGATCGACTAAATTTACCGAAGTGGGCCCCAAGAACAACTGTAGCACTCAAAGAAAATCTGGGCCCAAACAGTATATTCAAAAAACCCCATTTCCCTGTTAGAGAGCCACTGTACAAATTTGGTCCAATGAAGAGCTAGAACGGCGGCGGAACATCGGCCAAAATGGGGTTTTGGCCGCGGTACCGCGGCGTTCTTAAGGAATCAGTCCACCAAATTTCAGCAGTGCCCCTAAAAAACCCTGCCTGATTTTCTGCAGTACACCAAATAATTTTTCGAGCCAAAAAAAATTCGACAGAAAATTGATGCAAGAAAAACGCGGTTTTTGGAATTTTCGTTCGATCGAAGTTCTAAACACGTTAGAGCAAGCTAGACTAGCTTAATGGTGTGGCTCTGATACCATGTAGGACTACGGTAGCGCCCCGGCCATCTATCCGAGGCCAAAATGCGGAAACGAAAATTTTTCTTCACTTGAAAACTGGCACTACCGCATCCTAAAAACCTGGATCGTAACCATTAACCTACACCTAGCAATCTAGAGAAGGGATAGAATGCTATACCGATCGATCCGTATCCTTCGGTCTTCGGCCACCATCCCAAGCTCCTCGCGGCATTTCCGGTTTTCATCTCCTCATCGGAAAGGGCACCACATCGCCGGGATCTTTTACGGGCTCCCACCTCTGGACCGAGGCAACTCAGGCACGAAATTGGCGAGTCGACGTGTCCAAGAATACTATAAGCTAGTGTAGAATAGTTTGTCTCTATGGGGTGATTGAAGTTGCCATTTATGGATGTGGAGGAGAAAGAAGAACTTTGGAGAGAGGTGAGGAAATTTTTAGTAGTCAAAAATGAGATGAAGAAATATCCCCCACCACCAAAAATGAACCTCTCTCACCTCCCTCAAATGTGGCCGGCCCCTACAGCTAATGGTGAAGGGAAATTGCAAGAATAATGCAAGTGGGAAATGTGTGATAAAGAGGAATAAAGATCACATCAAATTCTAATCCAATCCTTTCACAAACCATCACATTGAATGCAAACCATGTGAAGAAAAGAATGGAATCAAAAGATGCTAGATTATCATAATCCCTCATTTACAAGAAACCCCCTCCACATATCAAATTTGCACACTTGCAAATAAGCCCCTCTCATCACAAAAGTTCGGCCATGAAGGAACAAAGAAAAACTGGCCGAAACGGAATGCAAACTGGCAACTTCAAAAAACTGATCCCGTAATAAATTACAGGAAAACCCCACGACTGTATATAATACCCGCATTTGTATTGCTACTGAATACAAATGCAAAGAGACAAAATCTACACTGTACAATACTAGGATCCGCTTAAACCAAAGCCCGCTAGTATTGTCCGTCCGATCTTGATCAGTTCAATACCGCACGTATAAGATCGAACCCTGCCATATTTCCATACGGCCTCTACAGCGTTTCGCACGAAACTTGAGAAAACGGTCTGTGGGGGACTCTAAAGACCCGTCAATACTTTGGTTGTGGATTTAACAACTAGCACGTCAGAGGTACTAGCCATACGTAACGGGCTACCTGGTATTGACCAAAAGGGACGTCGATGAGCGAACTCATCCTGAAACCCTACTGAGCCTGTCAGTGACAATATCCGTACATTCCGGTCCGTTCGTCTATGAGCATCGCATGGCGGGCCTAGGGGGTTGGTAAAAATCAGACCCCCAAAAGCGGTACAAGTCGTGTCGGAGTGTAGCCTAGAACACCCTGAGATACTACTGGAATACCTACCAGTAAATCTCCTGCCTCGGCCGAGGGCTTTGTGTAACGGCTCTCCTAGACACAGCGGGACCTCACCCCCAATACAGGGAGAGACGAACCCCTGACAATCCGCTCACTGCCTCCATGTGGCTCGGGACTGTACCCAACTAAAACCTATTTGCAGTACTCCTTTGAGTCATGGTAGGGTAGTAATCAAAGTACAGTGGGAACTCACACGAGACAAATGACGATCTCGGGTCGATGAACTAACCTGTACACATGTCACCAGGGAACTGCTATCTGACGTCTGGTATAAGACCAACTAGCATGTTCCCGGTGAGTCCTGTCCGGTGTACTCATAACCCAATGAGCACCTGTATACATCTTAGGTGAACCAACTGACACAGTGGCTTGTGAGACCGGCCACCGCCCCTCGTCGGGGTCTCGACTGTATACACTAGTCTACTCTGGAGTATCGATGCCCTGTCTCGAAAACTCCCACGACTAGGGACCTTTTAAGGATGTTCTTATAGACCCCAGCTTCCACGTATATGATCGCCATCATACTGCTGGCCGTCAAGCAAGAATCCTAAGGGCTCTATCAACGTGTAATAGTGACCTGTAAGGTCACCTGAAACAGTACACGATGATAAAGATAAACCAGATAGCATACTATCATCTTGAGTAAGACTGTTCTAACGGTATATGTCCTCTCTCAATCATTGCAATCACGTGCTTGTGATCCAATAATTGACTCTGAGGGCACTATCTCCAACATAAAGACGTTTCTGTCATCATCCAGTTTTAGGACATAGTGGTCCATCATTAGTTTAAGAACGTTTCGGTCCGTTGTTTACCCTGTATGCATGTGCATTTGTCATGTGGCGGGATACCTGACGCTGATGTGGAATACACCCATTTAGGGATGCAGGGTGTTTTTCGTCACCCTGTTGAGATGGGAATACGCGCGTGCTTATCAGGCGCATTATAGATTTCCCCTGCCTAGGGTAAGCTTGGGTTTATTGATTGTGGGGATCCGAATCTCCGGCAGCTGCGGACTAACCTGCCGTTAATTACCCCTCGCCTTCAGAGCGAGGGAACCTCCGATTAACGGGTTAAACTGGTCTTGCGAACTCAATGTGCAGTGTACGTGTCTTTTGTTTTGGAGGGGGATTGGATATATCGCGAGCCACACAGAGTTTTTACGGGGTCCCGCTACCCGGATAGCGGGCTGGGGGTCAAGTGGGCTAGCAGCCCCTTGCGGGGTGTGGGGCAGCGCCCCAACCCAATTTTTTTTGAGAGGGACGATGTTGTAGAGTATGTGTGTATGTGTATGTAAGTATATACATATATATATATATATATATATATATATATATATATATATGAAAAAGGGAAAGGGCATCCAAAGGATGCGTGGGGGCCAGCGCGTCGCTTGTCTAACACGCTAGCGATGTGCGCTTAGGCGCTGGCGCACCACGTGCCCGACACGTGGACACAGGGCACTTGAGCGCTAGCGCACCACGTGCCCGGCACGTGGGCGCTGATCAGTCGAAAATATTGCATATTTTAACCGGCAATTTCCTTATCATTTGCATCCATATAGAAGTGTACGGTATTCATAATTCACATATTAGCAAATCGGTCGCAAAATATCAGATTACATGTATTCGACCTTAAAACCGGCATTTCTAGGGAAATTGACTGCATTGCATGGCATCGCAATATTTCTATATGTCGCAACCCGTGTTTCGAAGTCTGTGCAGGAAAAGGAAAGCTTGCTCGATCATTACACCGCTCAAAGGATACGTCAACTCACTAAACTCAAATCTGGTATCAACACAGAAGGGAAAATACAAATCACAACATCAGAGAAAAGCCCAAATGGCAGTACAAGACCACACCAGAAGCTACAGGGCCCAAGCCTCCACATTGGCCGCGGTTCCGCGGCATGGGCTTGCTAAGGCCGCGGAACCGCGGTTTACCAAGGGGATCAGCTCCTGAATTTTGGTGCACAACTTCTACATAAAAGGCTACAGTTCAGAAATGCACTCCAACTTCCAGAAGACTCCAGAGACTTCTACCAGATCAGCAAACACCTTGAGTTTCACTAAACTAGCCTAATCATTCTAGAACTTTCCCTAAACCCTAGCTTAAACCCTAAGCTAGTTCCTAACAAACTCCTTCAACAAACTTTAGGAGGGAAACTTCTAATTCAAACCTAAACCTAGGGTTTGGGAGCTCTATAAATAAGACCCTAGGCTCATTATCCAAAAGAATTAAACCTTGGGAATTATTCATCCAATTAGTGAATCTATCCCCAATCTATCTCTTTCTTCTTCTTCTTCCTCCTCAAGTCTAGTGACAGGGCTTGTAGGAAACCCTAACCCTAATTCCAATTGAAATCAAGAATCCCGAGTACCCATTAAGCAAGAAGCCCGACAACCTTTAGGAGCGGAGCCGATCTTCAACGGAGCAAGCGATCCGAGCCGATCCACGACTCATGAAGCCGAGCGACGCCCGATCAACAATCTAGATTCTTCTTCTTGTAGTTCTTGAAGCAAATGTAATCAAAATTGTTGAGATAAATAAAGGTGATATTCTTTTATCTTGTTTTCTTTAATTTCCGCATCATGATATCTTTACAATTTGTCAATCTTTTATGTGTGGTGATGTGTGAATAAAACTCCGCTCGTCGAGGAGTCGAGATGGTCAATAGAAAGATGATGTAACATAGCTTTAATCGATTCTTGATTCCTACAAGTTTTGTAAACCCTAGCAAGTTCAAAAACCGACAACCCATTTTGTTTCGATTCTTTCTTGATTGACATCGTTCAAAATGGGGGAGTTAGGATCGTTTCTTGAAATTGCTAGAGGCTAGAATGTGAATGATATCGACAACAGAACAAGGGATAAGATGAAACCCTAGTTTCACGAGAAAACCCTAACTCTTGTCGATGATCATCGATCTAGTATCAATCCTTCGAAGGACAAGAACACGATATCTTTAGATTACATCACGTCTATAGACTCGATCGATTCCTACGAGCCTCTTTTAGATTCTTGATTGTTGATTGGAAATATCATCGATACACCGATTCTTGACTGTTTATCTTTTTCTTGATTCTTGAATAGAATAGTGACACTTGAAAATCAAAACTCTTGAATCATGTTTTCTTTTATTGTTGCTTAACTTTTCATTTCAAACGTATCATAATACAAACGAATCGTGCAATCCTTGTGGACGATCCGCACTCACTACAAACTACATCCGACACCGTAGTTTGATTGCGGTCAATATAATTTTTTGATAGTCGATACTTTTTACATATACACGTCAGAAAATAATTCAATCAGGCGCTGGGCTCTTGAGCACTCGAGCGCTAGCGCACCACGTGCCCGACACGTGGGCGCTGGGCGCTTGAGCGCTCGGGTGCTTGGGCGCCGGCAAGGAAAATAGGCTTTTAGTCCCAGAAATAGGATTTAAAATCCCAAAAGAGGATTTACAGTGGAGTTAAACTCCTAAGATATTTTGGAGTTGATGAAAGGGGTTCTTCTTTGGAGCCCTGGGTCTTCCCGAAAATGTGGTTTTCGGAGATGGGCCTCCTTCTTCCTCCTCTGTTGGCAGGATCATGAAAATCAAGAGATGTGAGATTTTAGAAATCTCTTCTTTTTGAGATCTGATGGGAGATCTAAGCTCCCCTTTGTGGGTTTTGTGGTGAAAAACTATTTAGTTTTTGAAAAGGAAGAGTAAAACTCTTGTTTTAATTCAAAAGAAAGAAGAAGGTTTAGAACCTTCAGAAAGGGGAAAGAGGCACAAACCCTACATTTTGAGGGGAATGAAAAAAAGTATATTTTATTCATCATCATGTTGCCTTCTATAGGCTTACACATTTACATATAGCCCCTTGGGCCTTACAAAATGGCATTTTGCCCATCCCATGGCTCATGTGCCATTTCTTTTTTGCACATAAGCCATGGGCTTACAAAATATTGGCTTTATGCCCATTTTGCATACATTCGTGCACAAAAAAATTATATGAAAATTATTTGTTACATGATTTTTTTATTTTGGTATGGGGAGGGTCGGCCGCTTCATGTTCGGGGTCGACTCGGGCATGAGTCCACTTGATTTGGGCTTGGGCCCACCTGGCTTGGGGTTGACCTTGAATTTGACTTGGTCAACTATGGGTGCAAATTTTGACCCCAACAAAGCGCCCCCCCATCAATTAGTGCACACCGCATGCATGAGTTGTGTGCACGAAATTGATGGAGCTTGAAGTTGGACTTCGAGGTGGAACATCCTTCCAGGGGCGAAGCATCATCCCGGGGAGCATGATTCCTGGGGATCGGAGCATCATTCTGATTCGCGGAGCATAATTCTAGGGTCGGAGTATCCCTCGGGGAGCTTGATTCTCGAGGATCGGAGAATCATTCCGAAGAGTCGAAGCATCATTCCAAAGCGCGGAGCATGATTCCAAGGATCGGAGCATCATTCCGAAGATTCGGAGCATAATTCCGGGATCAGAGCATCATTCCGTTGAGCGCAGCATGATTCCATGGATCAGAGCATCATTCCGAAGAGCAGAGCAAGATTCCAGGGGATCGGAGCATCATTCTGAAGAGCGGAGCATGATTCGAGGGATCGGAGCATTATTCCGATGAGCGGAGCATGATTCCAGGGATCGGAGCATCATTTCGAAGAGCGGATCATGATTCCAAAGGGATCGGAGCATCATTCCGAAGAGCGGAGCATGATTCCAAGGGGGTCGAAGCATAATTCCGACGAGCGGCAAACATTCTGACCGAAGCATAATTTCGATGCAGAGGTTGATTCTTAGGCGAAGCATAATTCCGACAAGGAAGGCAAATACTCTGAGGCAAAGCATAATTTCGAAATGGGATACATTCTGAGACGGAGCATGATTCCGTCGCAGAGCTTGTTGGCCGACTTGATTCCGAGACGAAGCATAATTTCGACAGGGAAGGCAGATACACCGAGGCGAAGCATGATTTCGACACGGGGTGCACATTCTGAGATGAAGCATGATTCCGATGCAGAGCTTGCTGGTTGACTTGATTCCGAGGCGGAGCTTAATTCCGACGAGGAGGTCGTTGGTTGATTCCAAACCGAAGAATAATTCCGATAGGGAAGGCAGATACACCAAGGCGAAGCTTGATTTCAACGCAGGGTACACTCTGAGACAGAGCATGAATCCGACGTAGAGCTGTTGGTTGATTTGATTCCGTGGCGGAGCATAATTCCGGCAGGGAAGGTAGATATCCCGAGGCGAAGCATGATTTCGACACGGGGTAAATTCTTGGACGGAGCATGATTCCGCCGCAGAGGTTGTTGGTTTGATTTGATTTGGGTTGACATCAGCATCGCTATACTAGAATATGGTACCAGAAGAGAATCACCATTTGCCATGAGAGGATTTAGGAATTGGTTTTGGCTTGGCATCTGCATTACTGCACTGGAATAGTGCTAGGAGCAACTCATCATTTACCCCGGGAGGATTTAGAAATTGGTGGCTTAGGAGACAGGTTTAAATCCCTATCACCTAAGGCTTTTCAATTTTATAGGCCGTAAGGGTCCAAAAAAAGCATTTTCTCCCTACGAGTCAAAAAAATCTCGTAGGTGTATTTTCTCCTTAGGAGTCATGGGGACACCTTAGTGTGTTGCTCCTTTGTGAGTCTTAAGAATCTCACGCGGGAATTTTCTCCTCACAAAGTCGAGAGGACTTTCCGAGTGCATTTCATCTCTTTTTTATGAGTTAGCGTCCTTTCGGGTTTTGACAAACTCGCCGGCAGTCCTGGTGTTTTTACTCACGAAGCCCCTTCGGGTTTTCATCCGTGCCCATTTTGCTTGTGGGCATACCCCTTTTTTTTGAATCTTCATCGCCAGTGGGACTTTGAATGTGGCCTCGCCGGTAGGACTTGGAAGAGATTGGGATCGTTTTACGCTCATGGATTGTATACGGTTTTGCAGGATGTATGATCCAGACCGTAGGGCCGGAAAAATTTCGGGACTTTGTCGGTGTCTGCATCGCTGCACTGGAATATGGTACCAAGAGTGACTCATCATTTGCCGTTGGGGTAAAGGATTTGGAATTTGGTTGGCGTCTGCATCGCTGCACTGGAATATGGTACCAAGAGCGACTCATCATTCGCCACTTGGGGTATGGGGTTTGGAATTTGTTTGGCGTCTGCATCGCTGCACTGGAATATGGTACCAGGAGTGACTCATCATTCGCCATTGGGAATTTGTGTTTTGGACGGCGTCTGCATCGCTGCACTAGAATATGGTACTAGGAGCGACTCATCATTCGCCGTTGGGATTTGAGAAATTTGGAATTTTGGTTGGCGTCTACATCGCTGCACTGGAATATGGTACCAGGAGCGACTCATCATTCGCCGTTTCTTATTGGGAAGCGATGGCTTAGAAGATAGGTTTAGATCCCTATCAACTAAGGCTTTTCAATTTTATGGGTCGTAAGTGTCCCATAAAACCATTTTCTCCCTACGATTCGTAAGGATTCTGTAGGTGCATTTTCTCCTTAGGGGTCATGAGGACCCCCAAGTGTGTTTTTCCTTTGTGAGTCGTAAGGATCTCAGGAAGGTTTGTTCTCCTCATGTATCGTGAGGACACATGAATGGGGTCTTCCCAATGGAGCACAATTCCAAGGGCGGAGACCAGCCGTGTAACTAGTGATTATGATGGGGCATGGGTATGATGAGAATTATTTGAGCCCGTGGATTGTATACGGTAGTCAATTTGGGGACTAGCCGTAGAGCTGCGAGAATTTTGGGAATTTGACGTTTGGTTGGCGTCCGCATCGCTGCACTGGAATATGGTACCAGGAGCGACTCATCAATCGCCGCTGTTTTTTTTGTTGTTTTTTCTTTTGTTTTTGTTGTTTCTTTTTTGTTTTACCGCGATTGCTCTATCATTTCATCTTTTCTTATCGCGAAGATTGCGATTGCCCTATCATTTAGGCTTTTATTCGCGGTTGCCCCTTCATTTCGGCCTTATTTTCATCTTTATTTTACTCGCTGATTTTTATTGCGAGTTGCCCTATCATTTCGGCTTTTCTTTATTTTTCTTTTATTTACACATTTTTTTGTTTATTTACATATATATTTTTTTACAATCCCAGTTTAACGACTTAGAGGTCGATTGTTTTCAGAGAAAGGCAGATGTCTGAGAGAATCAGTTTTACGAAGAACTTCGGTCTCCGTTTGTATGAAATTGGCGGTCGCAGCTGGACTGTTAGTTAACACACCTTTGGAAAGTTCTATCTCTCCTGCCTTGTATTGCTTTTCGACCCAATCTTTGAAGACGAAGTAGTCCTCAATAGCATGACCTATCACTCTATGATAGAGGCAGTATTTGAGGTCGTCGGTCATATTCGCTTCCGGCGGTCTTTGTGACTCTGGCAGTTGTAGACCTTTCCTCAGGGCGTCTTTGAATATTTTATGGATTTTATCCCTTCTGAAGGAATAGACCTTGTCCAGCTTCTCTTTCAGTGGAGATTCTCCTCCTTCTCCGAACATTGGCTTCCGAAGCTGGTTGGCATTAGGCTTGCTCAACCCTTTCTTATTTCGGTTAGCCGAGGCATTGAAAGATTCAGTATCGTCGGAATTTCCTCCTTTGCGATTTTCGTCCTTTCGGTTTCTCCAAGACCTATTGTTACTTTGGGAGTCAGAGGAGGACACCTGCTTTGAGCGTTCCAACATCTGGACTTTCCTGGTCAGCTCTTGGAATGTTTTGAGACCCGTGGTGCATAGAAACGGGGCCATCCAATTGTTGAGATTTCCGACGAGGAGACTGACAGATTGGTCCTGCTCTATCGGCGGTTCACATTTGATGGAGAGATTGCGCCATCGGGTTATAAAATCCGCGCTGCTTTCGTTGTTCTTTGGCTTGTTCCTTACGAGTTTGGCGATGGTGATCTTATCTCTGACACTCATGAACCTCTGCCGGAACAGAGATTCCATTTGGACGAAAGTTGTGACGGAGCCATCCGGTATGCTCGCGTACCAGTCGAAATCAACATCGATCAAGCTATTAACGAACTGGCGGAGGAGAAGCGCATCATTGCCCCCAGTATTCCCGCATGAAGCTTTAAAATGGGCGACGTGCTGATTCGCATTTCCTGTCCCATCAAATCTTCCGAATTTGGGGATGAAATAGCCGCTAGGAAATTCTACCAGATCATACTGAGCAGGATATGGTCTCCCACTAATGCTGATATCTTTTTGTGCTTCGGCTTCGGCTACCAAGGTTTTGACTTTTTCCGCAACCAAATCCATGATTTGATCTTGAGTTAGCGGGCTACTGTCATCGGTAGCCAAGACATTTCCCGAGATAGGATGCAACTAATTTTCATGCGGTCCGCCCACTTTTGGATTTGAGGGAAAGGGCGTCGGCTGTTTCGAGACACCGTTTCCCGGTTCATGAGAGCCCTGCGCCTGATTGGGCGGCTGAGAGGCAAGTTGGGCCATGAGCTAGAAGACGACGTTTGTCAAGTAGTCAGTTTTTGAGTAGAGCTTGGCCATCTCCTTGTATTTGCTTCTGAGCTGTTTTCGGAGCTCTTGGAGAAGTTGCTGCTCTGCATTCTTGGGACGAAAGATTGGCTCATCTTCGCTTTCCGAGCCTGACTCCTCATGGACCGAAGGGTCCTTCTGCCTATCATCCTCATCGAGAGGGTTTTCATCATCCAGCAGAGGCGGCTGTTCATGGGAAGCGACAACCATATTCAAGCCAGATTGGATTTGAGATGTGGTGGCTCCGTCCTTGCTCTAGCTGCGCGTGCCCACCATGTAGACAGTGTGGACTACATATCCAGCCATTTCCTCGTCTTTGATGGGGTAACCCTGTTCCTCGAACTTCATGAGGTTCAGCCTAGCAGGAGCCCTTGCCCTTTTGTTGAATCTATATTTGAGCCTTTTCTGCCTTAGCTTCTCAATTTTAAGGGCTTGGCGGGAATCTGTTTCCTGGGAAGCCACCATGAGTCGATTAGCGGGGAGCTTAAAGAAGACACCCGATCGAGCTGTTGTCAGGGGCACCGCCGGAGCTTGCTCGATACGCCTTGTTGCTTTGTTGGTGTTGATGGCCTTGCCCCCAGCTGGGGCAAAGGAGAGTCGTTCAAACACCGACTTGCGTTTGAGTTGGGGCGCTGTCGAGACCACCACATTTGGCCTCTTGCCTTTCGAGACCGGTTTATCTGTCAACAGGGCTTGAGGAGCTGGGATGGAGTTAGCTGACACGAATAGAATAGAGCCGAATGGTAGCTGCGGCTCTTCCCATTGTCGCCCGAGACTGGCCGGAAGGACCGTCCTGGCGTCCATCTTCATCGTGTAGGAGATGGGAGCTGTATCGAGAGCTGAGCTTGTCCTTGGAGACATTGTTGAGAAGTGATTGCTTGAAAACCTGCATGAAAGAGCATTATTTTATTCTAAATATAGATATGTATATTGATTGAGTTCGCATGAACGTTTAACCCGAAATATGGGATGAGATATGGTCCCACCAGGCGTTCCAGAATCTGTAAGGTGTTTTTCGTCACCCCATTGAGATGGGAATACGCGCGTGCTTTTCAAGCGCATTATAGATTTCCCTTGCCTAGGGTAAGCTCGGGTTTATTGATAGTGGGGATCCGAATCTCCGGCAGCCGCGGACTAAGCTGCCGTTAATTACCCCTCGCCTTCGGAGAGAGGGAACCTCCGATTAACGGGTTAAACTGGTCATGCGAACTCAATGTGCAGTGTACGTGTGTTTTGCTTTGAAGGGGTCTTGGATATATCGGGAGCCACGCAGAGTTTTTACGGGGGTCCCGCTACCCGGATAGCAGGCTGGGGGTCAAGGGGGTTAGCAGCCCCCTTGCGGGGTGCGGGGAAGCGCCCCGGCCCAAATTTTTTTGAGAGGGACAGTGTTGTAGAGTATGTGTGTGTGTATGTGTGTGTGTGTGTATATATATATATGAAAAAGGGAAAGGGCATCCAAAGGATGCGTGGAGGCCAGCGCCTCGTGTGTCTAACACGCGAGCGCTGGGCGCTTAGGCGCTGGCGCACCACGTGCCCGGCACGTGGGCTCAGGGCGCTCGAGCGCTAGCGCACCACGTGCCCAGCACGTGGGCGCTGGGCGCTCGAGCGCCAGGCGCACCACGTGTCCGGCATGTGGACGCTCGAGCGCAAGGCGCTCGAGCGCTAGCGCACCACGTACCCGGCACGTGGGCGCTTGAGCGCTCAAGCGCTAGCACACCATGTGCCTGGCATGTGGGGGCTGGGCGCTTGAGCGCTCAGGAGCCAGGCGCTCGGGTGCTTGGGCGCCGGTGAGGAAAATGGGCTTTTAGTTCCAGAAATAGGATTTAAAATCCCAAAAGTGGATTTAGAGTGGAGTTAAACTCCTAAGATGTTTTGGAGTTGATGAAAGGGGTTTTTCTTTGGAGCCCTGGTTCTTCCCCAAAATGGGGTTTTCGGAGATGGGCCTCCTTCTTCCTCCTCTGTTGGCAGGATCTTGACGATCAAGAGATGTGAGATTTTAAAAATCTCTTCTTTTTGAGATCTGATGGGAGATCTAAGCTCCCCCTTGTGGGTTTTGTGGTGAAAAACTATTTAGTTTTGGAAAATGAAGAGTAAACCTCTTGATTTAATTCAAAAGAAAGAAGAAGGTTTAGAACCTTCAGAAAGGGAAAGAGGCACAAACCCTACATTTTGAGGGGAATGAAAAAAAAGTATATTTTATTCATCATCATGTTGCCTTATATAGGCTTACACATTTACATATAGCCCTTGGGCTTTAAAAAATGGCATTTTGCCCATCCCATGGCTCATGTTCCATTTCTTTTTTGCACATAAGCCATGAGCTTACAAAATATTGGCTTTATGCCCATTTGGCATACATTCGTGCACAAAAAATTTTATGAAAATTATTTGTTACATGATTTTTTATTTTGGCATGGGGAGGGTCGGCCGCTTCATGTTCGGGCTCGACTCGGGCATGAGCCCACTTGATTTGGGCTTGGGCCTACCTGGCTTGGGGTTGACCTTGACTTTGACTTTGTCAACTAGGGGTGCAAATTTTGACCCCAACATGGGAGTGATTTGATATAGTTGGAGTGTTTTGTGACCCATCCCTATCACGGCTTCTCTAACTTGATGCCGACGCCTGGCCCCTTCGAATAGGGCGATTTGGCGTTCTCGATCAGCTTTTCTCTTCTGACAGGCTTCGTTCAGTAGCATTTCGCTCATCTCGTCTGACGGTTCCAAGGATTTTGTCATTGATCCTTCCCCCAGCTCCTCTACATTATCTTCTGATGCCGAGTGAGCTTCTTTGTTATTTAGTGACGGATGAGAGATCATGTGGCAACTTGCCATATAATCTTCTGGTTCCTGTGACGAGTTGTCTCCCTCATCATTGTCGCTATCTCCGACCTCCAGGATATGGTTGAGAAATTATTGGAGTGTGACCGGGGATCGCGCCTTTTGATTGTATTCCTCCAGCGCGTCAATATGCTTTTGCAAGTCCGTGCTCTTGTCATCAGGCTTCACGGGCTTTTTCTTCTTCTTTGAAGACTTTAACGGCTGGGCGTGAGCGTTTTGCCCATTGCTTTTACTTCTCGATGGTGGGCGTGGTTTCGGCATCCCATCGATGATCTCCAGCTCTTGCAGGCTTTTCCACCTGATCGTCGGACATGTTTGAAGATCTTTCAGTATTCTTTTAGTTTTTGCCGAAAGAATAACTTCCCATGGAGCTTCCTTTATGAATGAGCACGATGCCCTCGGTATGTCCATCTTTTTTGGAGCATGTGGTTGTGGCGGACATACCTTCCAGTTTTCGGACAGCGCGAGCTTGCCTTGTTGATACTGGTCTTCAACCCAATTTTTGAAGACGTAGCGGTCTTCGGTCGGATGGCCCAATACTCGGTGGTAGGGGCAGTAATTAGGATCGTTGACGTCATTCGGTCGCATTGGGTGTCTTGACTCCGGTAGAGTGATGAGCCCATTGCGTACTGCCAGTTCAAACGGTTTCCTTGTTTTATCCCGGGGAAACGAGTAAGGACGTCTCAACTTCTCATCAAGGGATTGCCGCTTGTTGCTTTGGCGAACATCCGGTCTCGGGTCACTCGGTTTTTGTTGAGCATTGGCGACGAAGGTTGCTTTCCATTTCCCCTTCACATTCCGAGGATCCGTCTTTGAGGAGGATGGCCTATGGCCCATCTGGTCCATTTGGGCCAGCTTATCAATCAAGGCCTGGAAGGTGGTCGGCTTGAAGAACATCATGAATTGGGATATGGTCACCTGCGGATCAAGGGTTCCCACAAACATGCCTACTGCAGGAGCTTCTTCTATGCACTGTTCGCACTTCGACCATAGCTTGCGCCACCGTATCGTAGACTGAACCCATGTTTCTCCTAGTTTCACCCTGGCATTGATCAACGCCATGATTGGGGTGCGTTCGCTGGCGCATACGAAACACTGGGTGAATAACAGCTCCATCTCCGTGAATGTTTTGACGGAGTAATTTGGATGCTCCGAATACCATTCGAAGGCCGTCTCTGCCAAACTGCCAATGAATTAGCGAAGCAGTAGCTTATCGTCACCTCCGGTGTTTCCATACAAAGCCCTAAATTGAGTGACATGCTGATGCGGATTTCCAGTTGTAAGTCCATGTTGTGACCCCCGGTTCTTGCGGGGAGGCGGAAACGGTATAAAAAATCAAATTTTTAGCGCATGGGGCAACATGGACTAACAAAGTCGGGATCTTTTCTAAACTAAACTAGCAAGAAAGCTAAAGAGAGTTAGCTACTCGGAAAGGAGGTTATACCTAACTTGAACTCCTTCTTCTTGAAACCTTTGTAGGGGTTGATGGTGCTTTCCTCGTTGCCTTCTTCCGTCAAAGATGGATCCACCTGAGGGTTCAACCTTCGGGCTCTTTCTCGGACTTTGAGAGAAATAGGATCTTCGGCTTGCTAAACCACTAACCCTAGAGAGAGTAGAGAGTGTCTTTGGGGTGTTTTTATCTCAAGGAGAGGGATTCTCAACACATGAGAAGGATTCTCCTTGAACTAGAGGAGGAAGAAGAAGAAGTTAGGAGAGAGAAGAGTTATGATAGAATGAGCTCTCATTTTCATTTTACAACCATAACACATATGAAAAGAATTATCAAATTAACAATAATAATAAAAATGAAATAGTTGATGGATGGTTTGGAATGACCATTATCATTACATTCTTTCAATGGTTTTGCTAGAATCAAAAAGCATCTTTGATATGTAATGATGATGGTTAAATCATCAACCATGGTCAACAAGTCAACCATGGTCAACAAGTCAACAAAAACCCAACCATGACACAATTTCATTTAATTAATATTATTAATTGATATATCATAATTCCATTAGGTTTGGAAAAAGACGACTGTCAACTGTGCATACGCACCCGTTCCGAAACCCTAATGAAAATCCTCTTCCTCCGCATCAATCAACTGTGCATACACACCCGCATTATTGTTCCGAGGAACATGAATACCATGAGATAAAATCAACCCCAAAACATATACCAGTATCTGGCTCAAACCAGAGCCTGCTAGTAATATCTGTCCGGACTCCAAACGTGCACAAGTGCACGGATGAGAACGAACCCTGTCGCAAAACCATGCTACTTCTACTCTGTTTTGCCCAGAGGCGAATAGCCGTCTGTGTGGGAATCTAAAGACTCGACACTACGCTGGCAGTGGGTTTAACCACAGACCGCAAGTGGCACTAGCTGTGCGTAACGATCCCCAGGTAGATGTCGATAAGAAGACTGATGAGGTGAACCCCATCTGAACTCCCACTGAGTCTGAATGTGACAGTCTCCGTACAGTCCGGTCTGTTCGTCTGATACATCGCATGTCGGGCCTAGGGCGGTAAACGTCAGTCCCCTAATAGCGGTACAAGTCGTGTCGGAGTGAAGCCCAAAACACCCTGAGATAACACTGGAAGCCTACCAGTATATCTCGCTTGCCCTGGCCAGGGACTACTTGTGTAATGGCTCTCCTAGACACAGCGCGATGTCAACCCCCAATACCGGGAGAGACGAATCCTGTCTAACCGTCACTGCCTCCAAGTGCTTCGGGACTGCACCCAACCATTACCTGTTTGCACGACTCCTTTGAGCCATGGTAGGGTACTGAACAAAGTGCAGTGGGAACACACTCGAGGCGAAGTGCCAGTGTCAAGTCAGCGGACTAAGCTGTACTCATGTCACCTGGGAACTGATAACTGACGATAGGTATAATACCAACTTGTCAGTTCCCGACGTGTCCTGTCCAGTGTATTTGTAACCCAACGAGCACCCATATACTATCTCCAGTACAACGTACTGATGGCTATGGGACAGACCATCTCCTACACTGGGATGAGAAGCGCATACGCTAGTCTACTCCGGAGTGTCGATGCCCTGTCTCGATAGTCCTGCGACTAGGGACCTGTATAAGGATGTGCTTATAGATTACCCAGCCCCCACTAGTGTGACTGCCATCACAACGCTGGTAATCAAGCAAAGATCCTAAGGGCTCCACTAATGTGTATAGGTGATATACTAAAATAAACACATGTACACATTGAAGTAGAAACAAACCAAGTAGCATACTACTATATTGAGCAACATTGTTTATACAAGGTGAATATCCCAAGCTTCCATTAAGTAATATACAAACTAGTATGATACAGTAATGGCCTCTAGGGCATATACACTAACAATCTCCCACTTGCACTAAGGCCATGTACTGGCGTATCGAAGACCTATCATCTCGATCAGCCGCTCGAACTGAGTCTGGGGCAGTGCCTTGGTGAATGGATCTGCAGTGTTTTCTTCTGAAGCAACCCTCCGAACCTCGATCTCCTTGCGATCCACGATCTCCCTGATCAGGTGATACCGCTTCAAGATGTGTCTGGATCTCTGATGGGACCTGGGTTCCTTCGCTAAAGCTATAGCCCCGTTGTTGTCGCAATACAGAGGTATTGGGTCAACAATGGACGGAACCACCTGAAGTTCTTTCCAGAACTTCCTTATCCAGACAGCTTCTTTTGCGGTATCACATGCAGCGATGTATTCCGCTTCCATCGTCGAGTCTGCAACGGTTTCCTGTTTGGAACTCTTCCAACACACCGCCCCTCCATTGAGGGTAAAGACAAAACCCGACATGGACTTGGAATCATCCTTGTCACTCTGGAAGCTGGAGTCAGCAAAGGCCTCGATCTGGAGGTCTTTTCCGCCATACACCAAGAACATCTCCTCAGTCCTTCTCAGGTACTTGAGAATGTTCTTTACCGCTATCCATTGTTTCTCCCCAGGGTTTGACTGATACCGGCTTACCACACTCAGTGCATAAGCTACATCCGGTCTGGTACACAACATCGCATACATTATAGAGCCTACCGCAGAAGCGTAGGGTATAATAGACATGCGTTCCCTCTCCAAATCAGTCTTGGGGGACGTCTCTTTAGAGAGGGTGATCCCGTGACAAGCCGGTAGGTTACCGCGCTTGGAATCTTCCATACTGAATCTTTTCAGTATGATGTCGATGTACCTGGACTGAGAAAGTCCTAATATCCTCTTGGATCTATCACGATGGATCCAGATCCCTAGGATGTATGAGGCATCACCCAGGTCTTTCATGGAGAACCTGTGTGACAAGAACCCCTTGACAGATTGTAGCATAGGAATGTCATTTCCTATTAAGAGAATGTCATCCACGTATAAAACGAGGAATACTATAGTTCTCGCTACAAATCTACTATAGATGCATGGTTCATCTGGGTTTTTGATAAAGCCAAATTCTTTGACCGTCTCATCAAAGCAGATGTTCCAACTCTGCGATGCCTGCTTTAGTCCATAGATGGACTTAAGCAACTTGCATACCTTTCCGCTGCTCCTACTCTGAATGAAACCCTCTGGCTGGTCCATATAGACACACTCCTCTAAATTTCCATTTAGAAAAGCGGTTTTTACGTCCATTTGCCAAATCTCATAATCGTGGAAGGCAGAAATGGCAAGAAGGATCCGAATGGATTTCAGCATAGCCACTGGAGAAAAGGTTTCGTCATAGTCCAAACCAGGTCTTTGACGGAAACCCTTTGCTACAAGTCTAGCTTTATAGGTCTCAACCTGTCCATCTACACCAATCTTCCTTTTGAAGATTCACTTGCATCCTACGGGTTTTACCCCGTCTGGAGCAATGTCCAACGTCCTTACTTTGTTGGTGTACATGGACTCCATTTCGGTCCGCATTGCATCCAGCCATTTTACCGAGTCAACGCTCTGAACGGCCTGCTGGAAGCTAGTAGGCTCATCATAATCTATGATGCAATCCTCTCTATCCCCGTCTATGAGAAAAACGTAGTATCTCTCGGACGGATGAGACTGCCTACTACTCCTGCGGAGCGGCGTAGGAATGTCCTGTTCTTTTGAACCCTCTGGTTCCACTATGCTTTCAGTAATAGTCTGTGGTTCTGGAATTTCTTCCAGTTCTACTGCGCTCCCACTTATTTCCTTTTCTATGAACTGGTGTTCTAGAAAAAGGGCATGACGAGAAACAAGAACTTTTTGTTCCTCTTCGCAGTAGAAGAGATATCTCTTGGAATTCTTTGGATATCCCACAAACTTACACTGTACTGAGCGTGCCTCGAGCTTGTCTGCATGCTGCTTTTTAACAAAAGCTGGACTTCCCCAAGTCTTAATGTGACTGAGATGGGGCCTCTTCCCACACCACATCTCATATGGTGTAGTAGGCACAGTCTTAGTAGGAACTCGGTTCAAAAGGTACGCAGCTGATTCTAGCGCATACCCCCAGAATGATCGCGGTAACTCAGCGTTACTCATCATGGACCGTACCATATCCAATAGGGTTCGGTTCCATCTCTCCGATACACCGTTATGTTGCGGAGTGTATGGAGGAGTAAGTTGAGAGAGAATTTCGTTCTCTTTTAAATAATTTAGGAACTCGGCACTTAAGTATTCTCCACCTCGATCCGATCTTAGAATCTTGATCCTTTTGCCGGTTTGTTTTTCTACTTCATTCTTATATTCCTGGAACTTTTCAAAAGCTTCGGACTTATGTTTCATTAAGAAGACATAACCGTACCTTGAAAAATCATCCGTAAAAGTAATGAAGTAAGAGTAACCGCTTCGCGCATGTGTAGACATTGGACCGCACACGTCGCTGTGTACGAGCCCCAAGAGCTCGCTCGCTCTTATTCCGTGTCCAGTGAACGGAGTCTTTGTCATCTTTCCTTTGAGACAGGATTGACAAGTGGCATACGATTGATATTCGAACGGATCCAAATATCCTTCTGTATGTAACTTAGTCAACCTTCTCTCATTGATGTGACCCAGTGTACAATGCCAAAAGAAAGTCTGATTGATTTCCGGAGACTTTCTTTTGTGTGTATTCTGGACATTGAAAATTTGTGGTTGGTTTAACACGTATATACCATTGCTCAATGTACCTGACCCAATCAGAACTTGATTAAGGTGAATGTTTACAACATTACTTACAAACGTAAATTCATAACCTTCTTTAGAAACCAAAGATACAGAAATGATATTACAAGTTGCGTTGGGTACAAAAAAGCAATTACGCAAAACCAAAACATGTCCATCTGACATTCCCAGGTGATAGTCCCCCACAGCTTTAGCATCCATGCTAGCTCCGTTCGCAACTCTGAGGGCCATGTCACCTGCCTTCAAAACCTTACAGTTTCTCAACGCCTGCAAAGAATTACAGATATGAGTTCCTGATCCGGTATCCAATACCCAGGAAGTAGAGTTTATAGAAAGACAGTTTTCAATAACATACACACCTGAAGCTGAAGCCGCAACCTGCTTCAGTTCCTGTGTCCTGGCCTTTCAAGCCCTGCAATCTTTCTTCCAGTGTCCACTTTTATGACAATAGAAGCATTCTTCTTTACCCACAAGCTTCCCCGCTAGCTTTGTTGCCTTTTCCTTTCCCTTCGTACCCACTTTACTAACACCGCCCCTTGGTTTGGCGGGGGCTTTCTTCCTCTTTCCCTTGGCTTTCGCCTTGGACCTAGAAGAAGAAGATCCTCCTACAAACAAAGTGGGTGTTTCCCTACCTTTCTGTAGGGTGCCCTCTGCGCTCCTCAGCATGTTGAGGAGTTTTGAAAGTTCAACTTCTTTTTCTTGTAAGTTGAAGTTCAGTATAAACTGGGCGTAAGTGGATGGAAGGGACTGGAGAATTAAGTCCGTATAGAGCTCACTTTCCAACATGGTCCCAAGTTCTGTGAGCTCCTCAATGTAGCCAATCATCTTAAGCACGTGGTCCGCTACCGATGATCCGACGGCCAATTTTGCCGAAAATAACTTCTTCGACACTTCGTATCTTGCGATACGAGACTGCTCTCCATACAGTTCTTTTGTATAAAGAAATATGGATTCCAGGTCCATATTCTCGTGCCTCCTCTGATGTTCGTTGTCCATAGAGGCAAGCACGAGGCACTTGGCCTTCGCGCAATCAATCTCCCAAGTCTTACGGATTTCCTTATCCGCGACGCTGGAGGTGGGACCTGGGACGGGGGGAGCTTTGGTGGTAAGAAGATACCCCAGCTTGTCGTAAGTGATTGCCATTTTGACATTCCTGAGCCAATCTTTGGAGTTTGGCACTGTCAGTATGTTTTTATCTAGAAGTAACTTAAGTCCAGTCATGTCGATTGGTCGCTGCAATTAGGAGAGAGAGAAGAAACACTTTAGCACGATGCTCTTGCAAGTTTAGAGTGGTTTTTAATTTGTCTAAACAGGATGGCTCCCACTGTCTCTCGAATCCCTCCTCAAACCATAAAGGAAGAATTAGTCGGGATCAATCCCACCGCAAAATACTTGCTTAACCGTTCAGCCAGGCCAGTGTCGATACTTCGAGGGAGGTTTTCCAACGCTTTCGCGAAGTTCCTTAATTTAAGAACCTCTTTTCCCTGGGGGCGTAGCCCCGCTAACACCTTTCTAGACACCTACTTGGTTTATAGCATTGATCGTTTAGTGAGAAATTTCCCGAGGAGTAGCATATACTCACAGTAGGATCGGGATCCAAATATCCTCGCATGACGAAACTGAAGGAATCCTACCAGAATCACCACACTCCAAATGGTATGCAAATCTAGCAAGTTTCAGTACTTATGAAACTCCCGATGTGGATTTTTGCCCCATGCTCTTATGACCTTGACTTTGGCCAAAATATCATAAGTCACATGTCAAGTTCTACCCGTCACTATCTAGGTTAATTTGGATCCACCCATACCTACCCTTGACTTTGGCCAAAATGGCAGTACGATTGTCCCAAACCAACGCATCTATCTATGCTACACATGAACACCCAATAGCTACCAATCACTATGCCTTGACTTTGGCCAACATACATAGCTTGAATACTATTGCCTATTCATGCGAAACGACGGAGGGCTACGAATGGTTTTGGTAAAACCGTGAACGTAGTGAACTTGATATAATCGGTGGAACGAGATAGCTTTTAAAAGGAGTGTCTCAAGCTCCGCATTTAAAAGTTAGTTTTGAAAAGAACCGAGTGGTTTTTCGAAAGTGTTCCAACGACTTTAACTTGGTTTATTATCTTGCATTAGTTCTTTTAATGCGTGATATTCTTGCATTAGTTCTTTTAATGCGTCCCATCATTTAATCCTACCATTGCAGAAAACAACCAAAATATGACGTACGCTTATACCATTCGCATTCGCCATGGGGCCCCGTCATTACCCGTTAGGTTACTTAACTAACGACAGAGCGGGGGCTGGGCTAGCGCGGCTGTAAAACATAAGCAACGCCTAAATAGTTATAAATATATAGCAATGATAGACATTACAGATCACAGATGAATACATTGGATATACTAGGAATCCGCAATCCGTTCGAGCCTGCAACGAAAAGCGGATTACACGGTCGCGGTGAATAGCCAATACCCCACCCAAGACCCCTACGGGTGCGGCAAACTACCCGCCAAGTACCCGAAGTGGAGCAACCTCCCTCAACGCCGTGAGTAGGCCACTCGGCACTTCGAGATACCCGGTAGTTTGTGCACCACTCCATGGGTCTATCCTAGGAGCAAAAACAATAAAAAGAATTATACAATGACGGCTACAACCCCGACCCGGTTGTGCGGCCACACAAATAATAATATTACATCAATTTACATTTTACAATGAATGAAAGAAAAAGAAACACTCATCTCACATCCACCCCGGCTATTCACCCGCGACAGTCCAACGCATACATATACACAAACCATCATCAAACACAGATCACAGATATCTATAACCCCGACTAATCAACATATAGCGATTAGCCGACGTTCAATACATGTAAACATCACAGATATAACCATTGTAGTCAAAGTGTAGTGAAGTTCGATAAAAATACGGATTTATAAGCCCCCAAAAACAAATTTCTTTTCTGGAAAATCTGGGCACAAATAACACATCTGAAAAATCCCAAAACCCTACCAGAAGAACACTGCACAAAACCCGATCACGAGAGGAGACAAAACGGCGGCGGTTCCGCGGCCTAAGCCACCTATCGCCACGGAACCGCGGCGGTTTGAGAGAATCATGCGATCGTTTTTCGTGGGTGTTTTAACAAAACCCTGAGCCGATTTTAGGAGTAAAACTTTTTACTTTTAGAGCACAAAAAATTTCAACAGAAAGTTAGGGTTTTTGTTTTTCCGGTTTTAGCGATTTTTCCGATCGAACTTCCATACACTTTACTACTAAGCTAGTTTAAGTTTAGTTAGTCTCTGATACCACTGTAAGTCCACGTTGCGACCCCCGGTTCTTGCGGGGAGGCGGAAACGGTATAAAAAATCAAATTTTTAGCTCATGGGGCAACATGGACTAACAAAGTCGGGATCTTTTCTACACTAAACTAGCAAGCAAGCAAAAGAGAGTTGGCTACTCGGAAAGGAGATTATACCTAACTTGAACTCCTTCTTCTTGAAACCTTTGTAGGGGTTGATGGTGCTTTCCTCGTTGCCTTCTTCCGTCAAAGATGGATCCACCTGAGGGTTCAACCTTCGGGCTCTTTCTCGGACTTTGAGAGAACTAGGATCTTCGGTTTGCTAAACCTCTAACCCTAGAGAGAGTAGAGAGTGTCTTTGGGGTGTTTTTATCTCAAGGAGAGGGATTCTCAACACATGAGAAGGATTCTCCTAGAACTAGAGGAAGAAGAAGAAGAAGTGAGGAGAGAGAAGAGTTATAATAGAATGAGCTCTCCTTTTCATTTTACAACCATAACACATATGAAAAGAATTATCAAATTAACAATAATAATAAAAATGAAATAGTTGATGGATGGTTTGGAATGACCATTATCATTACATTCTTTAAATGGTTTTTCTAGAATCAAAAAGCATCTTTGATATGTAATGATGATGGTCAAACCTTCAACCATGGTCAACAAGTCAACCATGGTCAACAAGTCAACAAAAACCCAACCATGACACAATTTCATTTAATTAATATTATTAATTGATATATCATAATTCCATTAGAGTTTGGAAAAAGACAACTGTCAACTGTGCATACGCACCCGTTCCGAAACCCTAATGAAAATCCTCTTCCTCCGCCTCAATCAACTGTGCATACACACCCGCATTCTTGTTCCGAGGAACATGAATACCATGAGATAAAATCAACCCCAAAACATATACCAGTATCTGGCTCAAACCAGAGCCTGCTAGTAATATCTGTTCGGACTCCAAACGTGCACAAGTGCGCGGATGAGAACGAACCCTGTCGCAAAACCATGCGACCTCTACTCTGTTTTGCCCAGAGGCGAATAGCCCTCTGTATGGGACTCTAAAGACTCGACACTACGCTGGCAGTGGGTTTAACCACAGACCGCAAGCGGCACTAGCTGTGCGTAACGATCCCCAGGTAGATGTCGATAAGAAGACTGATGAGGTGAACCCCAACTGAACTCCCATTGAGTCTGAATGTGACAGTCTCCGTACAGTCCGGTCTGTTCGTCTGATACATCGCATGTCGGGCCTAGGGGGCGGTAAACGTCAGTCCCCTAATAGCGGTACAAGTCGTGTCAGAGTGAAGCCCAAAACACCCTGAGATAACACTGGAAGCCTACCAGTATATCTCGCTTGCCCTGGCCAGGGACTACTCGTGTAATGGCTCTCCTAGACACAGCGCGATGTCAACCCCCAATACCGGGAGAGAGGAATCCTGTCTAACCGTCACTGCCTCCGAGTGCTTCGGGACTGCACCCAACCATTACCTGTTTGCACGACTCCTTTGAGCCGTGGTAGGGTAGTGATCAAAGTGCAGTGGGAACACACTCGAGGCGAAGTGCCAGTGTCAAGTCAGCGGACTAAGCTGTACTCATGTCACCTGGGAACTGATAACTGACGATCGGTATAATACCAACTTGTCAGTTCCCGACGAGTCCTGTCCAGTGTACTCGTAACCCAACGAGCATCCGTATACTATCTCCAGTACGACGTACTGATGGCTGTGGGACAAACCATCTCCCACACTGGGATGAGAAGCGCATACGCTAATCTACTCCGGAGTATCGATGCCCTGTCTCGATAGTCCTGCGACTAGGGACCTGTATAAGGATGTGTTTATAGATTACCCAGCCCCCACTAGTGTGACTGCCATCACAACGCTGGTAATCAAGCAAAGATCCTAAGGGCTCCACTAATGCATATAGGTGATATACTAAAATAAACACATGTACACATTGAAGTAGAAACAAACCAAGTAGCATACAACTATATTGAGCAAGATTGTTTATACAAGGTGAATATCCCAAGCTTCCATTAAGTAATATACAAACTAGTATGATACAGTAATGGCCTCTAGGGCATATACACTAACACCAGTCCCCTTATATACGTGGAATTTGGGGATCGTGTATCCCGGAGGGTACTTTATTTGGTCATACTAACCCGGATAGGGTTGTCCAGTTTTAACAATTTGCCCAGCTGTTTCATTCGCCTAGTGAACTCGTATCTGCTGAGCGATGTAATCACCCAGGGCAGCTTTGGAGATTGTCTCCTCCTTGGCTATTGACAGAGCTGGCAGAGAATTTGAGGTCTCTCCTTTATCATCTTCAATTATTACTGGAGGATCTCCGGCTGGATCATCATGCCCACCATATCTTGGAATAGAAGGGCCATTTGTTTTATATTGACCCTTGTTCCGCGGCCTGTTTGTCCTTCTTCTTAAGAATTCTCCGAAGGAATTCAGCATCAATTTCCTGTTCACAGCGCTACTCCGAGGATGTCTTTGGGCTTGCTTTCGGTCCTGTTAGTGCGGCCATAGTTGTTAACATCTCTTGGAGCTTTTGTTGTTGTTGCTCCTGAGCCTTAGTCACTGATCGCGTTAGTGGTCGATGAGCTGTGGAGATACGACTATCCTCTTTTCCGGATGCCAAATAGACGGTATGCACCACCATGCCCCCAGAATTAGGGCGTTTAGGTTTAGTGGTCTTGCGATTCGTCGCAGACTCAGGGATTTTCTCTGGCATTCTCCTCTTATGAGCGGTCGAAGTTGAGGGGGCCGTTGCAGTAGGCACCCATGTAGCTGTCGCCTTTTGTAGCTTGACAGGATGGTCCTCTTCTAGCTGAACTTTCACCTTTTTCTGTCGGTGAGAGTAATCTTGATCAATCATCCTGTCCTGAACCTGTCGCCAAACTTTGTAAATTTTAGAGGACAGCCACTGAGGGGGATGCTCTAGCTTCACCTTATTAGCGTTCTCCATGGGTGGAGGAGATCTCTTCAGCACGGCAATCGGAGAGTTTTTGCGCACTCTCCTTAGCGGTTCAAAGTTGTTCCTAGTTGGAACAGCAGCATCGATTTCCACCGTTGGAATCGGCGGAGTCAGTCCAGAAGGAGAGTTGCCTCCAGCCTTCCTTACTCGGGGCCAGTGGCAAGCGTGTCGAGCCGTTGGGATTATCTCAGCTGTAGGAGTGACTTGCCCCCTGTGTTGGTCAGAAGTTATCGTTGTCAGCCTATTGAAGACTGACGTCCGCTAAGTGGGGATAGCCAACCTATCAAAAGCAGACTTCCGAGCAGGTGAAGCAGCCTTGACGATTTCGCCTGAAACGGGAGCTTAAACAGTCAGTCTTGTGAAAACCGACCCTTTGGCGGGAGAAGCCGCTTTGACGACTTCGAGAGCAGGAATGGCTATCCTTTTTGGGATAACCCTTTCTGGTATCACGGGCTTCTTCATGGGCCCAAATGAGCTTTGGCCTAGTCTGTCAAAGACTGAGGCACTGGATTTTGGCGACCTGTTGAGAGGGGCCGCTGTAGTTGCAAGCCGATCAAAGACCAACTTCTTGGGAGCTTCTTGCGATGGTACAGGGGCGCTGAAGCTCATCGGTAGGAGCATGGTCGCGAAGAACAATCCAGTGGTGGCTTGAGTCACCTGTTCCACCAGCATAGTGAAGATGGAGGCTGCTTGGGGCCCGTAAGTCACTCCTCCGGACGGGACGGAGCGAGAGTTGCAGTTGCAGTTAGTGCAGTTTGAAGCCATTGATCTTCTGTTTTCTGTATGGAGCAAGACACCAAATCTTAGTACCTCGAATCTATGGGCAACCATGTCAAACCGCGATTCGTTCGCGAAACACGACACACGAAGTGTGGAGCGGAAAGAGGAAAAGGTCCTACCGGGCGTGCCAGAATCTGTTCTCCTCCGAAACACAGAGACGCGGCCGTGTAGGTTCGTCATACCTGAATTTGGAGACAGATGCTATTTGGTGCTTTCCGTCCACCTCTCCGAAAATGCCAAGTTGATTTATGACCATGTATCAAAGGTTTAAACGGACGCGGCCGATGTAGCAGACTTTGTCAGATTCCCCCTCGTTGAGGGGTTTTTGATTATGGGGATGCTCTTCCATCCAGGCGTAAGCCCCTGCAGTTAATTACGCTACCGCATCGCGGTAACCACTTTCTCCTTCTCTAGATGGTCACTTCGTGTCATGTGTGTTTGTTTTGTTTTTGGTTTCCCGTGGATTGTATACGGAGACTAATTTATGTTATCGCCCGTAGGGCGTGGATTAGTCTAAATCCGTATTTTCTTAGATTTGGGTTTGGGGGTTGGGTTTAAGGATACGTTAGTATCATTTGAGACTAAGATCAACTTAAACATTAGTTAAGGATACGTTAGTCTAATTTTAGACTAAGATCAACTTAACAGTTTGTTAAGAATACGTTAGTCTAATTTTAGACTAAGATCTACTTAACAGGATCATTTAGATCCAACAAAAAAGCATTTGAACTCTATTGTTTTAGTTTAGGGACTTTGCGGTCGATTACCAGTTTAAGGACATGGTGGTCTAAGGTTAAGGACATCATAGTCCATGGGTTTAAAGAACCCCACAGTCCAAGGTTAAGGACATCATAGTCCATGGATTTAAAAGGACCCCACAGTCCGAGGTTAAGGACATCATAGTCCATGGGCTTAAGGACCCCACAGTCCAGGTTAAGGACATCATAGTCCATGGGTTTAAAAGGACCCCACAGTCCGAGGTTAAGGACATCATAATCCATGGGTTTAAAAGGACCCTACACTCCATGGAATGATTGGTTATCGGGACCCGTCACCTCTCTGAAGAAGTTGAATGATTATAACGACAAATATCAAAGAAGTGAAGAGATGTACCCTTGAACCAAAGTTGATTGGGAAATCTGTAGTCCAATTTGGAACTAAGATCAATTAATTAGATTATGAGCACATTGTCTTAGTTAAATCTGAATTGAGGACTTATGGAAAACTTGGGCTAAGTCCAATTAGATTTGAAATGTTGGCCCTTTGTTGGACTGTTGAACATTTGTCTGGGTTCAGCCCCCCATTATTTAGCAATGCTTAAACAGGGTTTTGCGGCTCTAACAACATTTTGTCTTTGGCTGAGCACTAACCATTCATTATAGCTCTGGACTTTACTTTGCATATCATATGAACTGACCAATTTTGAGGTTCGGTTGAAGGGGAGATTTGCCTGTGGAAAACTTAGCCAATTTAGGCTAAGCTTGGTTTTAAAATAGTGTTAAACACTAACACATATTTGACGATCACGTGTTCCCACATGATGCACTTAAAATAGTGTTAAACACTAGGGACAGAACACTCAAAATAGTGTTAAACACTAGAAATGAGGTGGTCACGTGGAGTCACGTGAGGCGCCAGAGAATCGGGCCAGACTTCCTTTATTTTACTCTCAAAAGCTGCCAATAAGTGTTAAAACACTTAATCTTTGTAATCATCACATGTGGGCATGTGATAGTGCCCATGTATTGAGTATTAATTCATCTGTTTTCCCTCATTTACCCTTTTAAAAAGTTGTTAGCCAGTGGTCACGTAGGGACACATAAGGCGCCCTAAATCAATATTGCCTTTGGCTTTATTCCCTTTAGTTTTGAGGGTCACGAGAGGCATTGCCCCCAACCTTTTTCTTTCTCATTTTGAGGAGTCTGTTTGAGGGTCACGTGGGGGAACGTGACCTAGTCTTGATCGTTCTTTTCTACTCATTGAGGACAAGGGTCACGTGTTACCACGTGACCAGGTTGGGTACTAATCTCTTTACGTGCATGGAGAGTTTTAAGTCCCTTGTTTTAAGAATTAAATTCTTTTATAGGGTTAAACCCTAATTTTGTTTAGAGGAATTAAATTCCTATATATTTGGAAGAATTAAATTATTTGAACCCGATTCTCCCTCTAAGTTTTGGATCTGCATGGCAGGATCTCCCCAATGAGAATTAAGTTCTTAACTTATGAGGAGATATGCTTCTGCAGATCTTCAACCAAAGGAAGAATTAAGTTCTTGTATTAAGGGTTAAACCCTATTTTGTTTGAAGGAATTAAATTCCTGATTGTTTTGTTGTGAGAATTGAATTCTCTAAACTTAGATCTTCTTTTAAGTTTTAGATCTGCATGGCAGAATCTCCCCGATGAGAATTAAATTCTCAACTTATAGGGAGATCTGCTTCTGCAGACCTTCAACCAAAGGAAGAACTAAGTTCTTATTCAGAAGAGTTAAACTCTTAGTTTGAGAATTAAATTCTCATTTATTTTGTGAGAGCTTGTAGAATGGACTTCTTCTTTTTCTTCTCACCTAGAGTTTTTTCTCTGAAGAGATCTTCTTTTCTCTCTTGAGAATTAAATTCTCCTCTTTTTTTTCTCTCTGTTGTTTTTTTTTCTCTCCAAAAAAAGAACCTCACCACTTCTCTTCTTGGCCCCTATTTATAGGAGAAAGAAAAGAATCAGTTTGTTTAGTTAATATTTCATTGAAAGATTTTAATTGATTTTGTAACCAACATGATCTTTTAGATCACTCAGTGAATTTTATTCACCATTGGATTTTTATCCAAAAGACCTTTTATCTGTTATTCCTAGCAAATTTCAGGGAAATCTTTCCTTGTATAGAATTTTTCTATAAATTGGTGATTTTAATCACCACTGAATTTTTAATCCAACGGTGCTCCACTTTACAGAGCACAATTTTTTTGTTTGGAAAGATCTAGAGAAATATTTTTCCAACTAGGGTTTTTGATTTCCCTTAATTAGAATTTAATTCTATTAGTTCAGAAGGTTTAAGAGCCTATCACTTGTTATCACGTGACCCCACTGATTGACCAATTAATTAGAATTTAATTCTATTGGTTTTGGGGGCTCGGGAACCCATCACGTGTTGGCACGTGACCCTACTGATTAATTATTTAATTACAATTTAATTCTATTGTTTGATAGGGTTTAAGAGCCTATCACGTATTGGCACATGACCCCACTGATTAATTATTTCCAATTATTTATTTTATTCTGTGCCTACAGGCTTTACCTGTAAATGGTCACGTGTCTGCACGTGATGCCCGATCACGTATGAGCACGTGATGCCCGGTCACGTGTGAGCACGTGATACCTCATAATTTTTGATCCCGGATGAATTATGAGGCCCATAATATATCAAATCGAAGGATTTTTCGAGACACTTTCGATACCATTAGAATTTAGTTGTTTTTCATTCGGGAGTTTGTAAAAATGCAGCCTGGAAAATACTGATTCGCATTTTCTTCCTTAGATTACACGTGCATAGCATATTTGTTCAAAACTTTTGATCCCGGATGAATTATGAAGCCAATAATATATCAAATCGAAGGATTTTTCAAGACGATTTCGATACCATCAGAATTTAGCTGTTTCAGATTCAGGAGTTTGTTAAAATACAGCCCGAAAATTACTGGTTCACATTTCCTTAAACATATCGCTGCCATTTGATACCTTGGGCTCTTTTGAGCAAAAATTTTTTTTGGCGGGAACACTCCCATTTACACCTCATTTTCTATTTTTCAAAAAAATAGAAAATCATACCATGCTTAATATATATATATATATATAAAGTAAATTATTTGTGAAGCTAGTGATAGTAGTTAAGATATAATTATATCAAATATAATGTATATCACATTATTAAATCAACACTTGATTTAATAATCGGGTTATATCATATATAACTGACTAATATCATTTATCTGTATATCATTATTAAATCAACACTTGATTCAATAATCTGGTTATATCACATATAACCTAACCGATATCAGATAACTGCCAGATTACAATATGGTATCACATACACGTATTTAATCAGGCCTCCCACACATATCATCATATGTGCCCTACTTCATTTCGCTTGAACCGGGAAACTTCTCCATGGGACTTTAAAGACTCGTCAATATGCCAGCAGTAGGTGATGATCACATCAGTCAACTACAAGCCGTCAGCGGTACTAGCTGGACGCAACGGCTACCCGGGTATTGAGTGATATGAAGATCAACAAGCAAGCTTGTCCATACTCTCCATGAAGCCTATAAGTAACACTACTATAGAGTCTGGTCTATTTGTCTGATATGTCGCATATCGAGTCTAAGGGTGGTAAATGTCAGACCCCAGTAACTTGATAAGTCATGCCGATGTCTGGCCTATTACGGTTCGAGAAACTACTGATAACTCTTATCAGTAAATCTCAGCAGCAGCCCTGGCCAGGGACTTCTAGTTATAGCCATTCGAGCATAGCGCAACATCAACCCCCAATACCGGGAGAGACGAAACTCCTCCTATCGCTCATTGCCTCCATGTGACTCGGGACAGTACCCAAAATCCACCTGTTTGCACGACTCCTTTGAGCGTGGTAGGGAGGAAATCAAAGCACAGTGGGAGCCACACAAGACTTTATGACGATCTCAGGTCTACAGACTAACCTGTACCAGTGTCACCAGAGGACTGCTATCTGACGATAGGTATACTACCAACTAGGAGTCCTCGGCGGGTCATGTTCGGTACCAATTCTCTAATGAGCACCTGTATACAATCTTTGATGTCACACACTAATGGTTGTGGGATCAACCATTGCCCTCTAAGAGATAAGGAACGTACACACTAGTCTACTCTGGAATATCGATGCCCTGTCTCGATATCCCCTCGACTAGAAACTTTTAAAGGATGTACTTTTGGACCACCCTGACCCCACTAGTATGATCTCATCATAATCCTGATAGTCAAGTATATATCCCAAGTGCTTTATCAATATATAAGAGAAAGACAGTACAAGAATACCAGTCCACATGTTAAGATAAAGAGTAACCAGATAGCATACTATCATGTCGAGCAAGAAAGTCCTCTATATATATGTCCAAGCATCCACAATAATATACATCAATGTATAATAATGGCCTCTAGGGCATACATATTTCTGGAAATCTCCCACTTGCACTAAGGCCATGTGTACTAGTATCTCATACCCAACATCCCAAAATGTCCCTCAAACTGTATCTAGGGGAGGGCCTTCGTAAGTGGATCCGCTACATTATCCTTCGTGTCAACTCTCCTGACCTCGATCTCCCGGCGATATATTATCTCCCAGATCAGGTGATATCGCCTAAGAATATGTCTGGATCTCTAATGGGACATGGGTTCCTTGGCCAAAGCCACAGCTCCATTGTTATCACAAAACATAGGTATTGGATGCTTAATGAAAGGAACCGCACCAAGTTCAGCTATGAACTTCTTCATCCAGACAGCCTCTTTGGCAGCATCGTTGGCAGCGGTGTATTTAGTCTCCATCGTCGAGTCTGCTACGGTTTCTTTCTTGGAACTCTTCCAACACACCGCCCCTCCATTGAGGGTAAAGACAAAACCCGAGACCGACTTACTGTCGTCCTTATCACTCTGGAAGCTCGAATCGGTAAAGGACTCCACCTGGAGTTCACTGTTACCATACACCAAGAACATTTCTTTAGTCCTTCTCAAGTACTTAAGAATGTTCTTCACAGCTGTCCAGTGGTTTTCCCCTGGATCTGATTGATACATACTCACTACACCTAGTTTGTAAGCTACATCTGGTCTGGTACATAACATCGCATACATGATTGACCCGACTGCCGAAGCATAGAGTATCTCTTGCATGCGATTCCTCTCCAAATCAGTCTTGGGAGACATCTGTTTGGAGAGAGTGATTCCTGAGTAAGCGGGTAAATTACCACGCTTAGAATGTTCCATACTAAACCACTTTAGTATGGTGTCTATGTACCTGTATTGGGACAATCCCAACATTCGTTTAGATCTATCTCTATAGATCTTAATCCCTAGGATATAGGAGGAATCACCTAGATCTTTCATGGAGAACTTATGTGATAAGAAGAGCTTGACCGTGTGTAGCATAGGAACATCATTTCCTATCAAGAGTATGTCATCCACGTACAATACGTGGAAGACAACCATACTCTCTACAACCTTGTTGTATATACAAGGTTCATCTACATTTTTGACGAAGTCAAACTATTTGATAGCTTCATCAAAACAGATATTCTAGCTTCACGATGCCTGCTTTAATCCATATATGGATTTAAGCAGCTTGCACACCTTTCCGCTGCTCCCACTGTCTACGAAGCCCTCTGGCTGTATCATGTACACGCTCTCTTCTAAATCACCATTTAGAAAAGCGGTCTTGACGTCCATCTGCCAGATTTCGTAGTCATGGTATGCAGCAATGGCAAGTAGGATCCTGATGGATATAAGCATAGTGACAGGAGAAAAAGATTCATCATAGTCGACACCAGGTCGTTGACGAAAACCTTTTACTATAAGTCTAGCTTTGAAAGTCTCAACTTTTCCATCTACACCAATCTTCTTTTTGAAGATCCACTTGCTCTCAATGGGTTTTACCCCTTCAGGAGCAACTTCCAAAGTCCATACTTTGTTGGTGTACATGGATTCCATCTCGGATCGCATAGCATCCAGCCATTTCATAGAGTTTCTACTTGTGATGGCCTGCTCAAAACTAATCGGGTCATCATATTCCATGATGCAATCCTCACTCCCACCGTCAACGAGAAAACCGTAGTATCTCTTAGGTGGATGAGGAATCCTACTAGATCTGTGGAGTGGCTGGGGTTCGTTGGGGACTATTGAATCCTCCGGTTCTACCAAATCGTCAGTAACAGTTTGTGTAGCTGAAACTTCTTCCAGTTCTACCTCATTGCCATTATTTTCTTTCAAATAAAATCCCTTTTCTAAAAAGGTGGCATGTTGATTGAATGAATTCTCGTTGTGTAGTTAGAAAATTGTATAGAAATCACAACAAAAAATATTTTAACCGCAATCAATAACGGTGTCGATTGTAGCGCGTTAGTGAGTGCGGATCGTCCACAGGGAAAGTGTAATCGTTCGTATTTCGAATTAGATGAATCGAAAATTAAAGAAAAGAAAAGAAAAGACAATTCATGATTTATAAAATGAAGTTCAAGAATTAGAAAAATCTAGATCTAATAACAAGAAAACATTAAAATCAAGAATTGAGATGTGATGATTTCCAATCCAAATATCAAGAATTGAAGTGAGGCTCGTAGGAATCGATCGGATCTATAGATGTGATGAAATATAGCGATTACGTATTCTTATCCATCGATTAATTGATACTAGATCGATGATGATCAACGAGAATTAGGGATTTCTTGTGAAACCAGGGTTTCATCTTCTATCCCTTGTTCCTTCGTCGATATCATTCACATTCTAGCCTCTAGTAAATTCAAGAATCGATCGTGGATCCCTAATTTCGAGCGAACACAATCAAGAAAGCATTGCATCGAAACTAGGTCGTCGATTCTTCAATTTGCTAAGGTTTACAAAACTCGTAGGACTTAAGAATCGTTTCAAGATTTGTCACATCATCATCTTTTGATCGTCTCGACTCCTTCACGAGCGGAGTTTTACTCAAACAACACAATAAGAACCACAATCACAAATTGAGATCGATTCATGATGCAAGAATTTAAAGAAAGCAGCGGAGTTTTACTCAAACATCACAATAAGAACCACATTCACAAATTGAGATCGAATCATGATGCAAGAATTTAAAGAAAGCAAGATTAAAGAATTTCACCTTTTATTTATCAACAATTATGTTACAATTCGCTCATGAACTACAAGAGGAAAGAACTCGATCGTCGATTTGGCTTCGCTCGTCTCCTTGAGTCGCGGATCGGCTTGGATCACTTGCTCGATTGAAGATCGGCTCCGCTCCTAAAAGATCGAAGGCTTCATGCTTGATTTGGTACTCGGAGTTCTTGATTTTGGCTTTGGATTTTGAATTGGGGATTAAAGTTTTGAGGCACAAGTTGTGTCACTAAACTTGTGGGTGCAATAGGTGATAGAATGAACAACCTTCAACAACCTTTCAAAGTGAAGCCTAGGGTTCCTTTTATAGCCTTAAGAATGGTTAGCTTCCGTTGTAAGCATGGATTAGGTTAGCTTCCCTTGTAAGCTAGGTAGTTAGGTAGAAGTCTCTAGAGGTAGTTTGTTAGGCTTTAGCTTCCTTCATAAGCTTGGAGGTTAGGGGGAAGCTTCTAGGTTTAGTTTGTTAAGTGAGAAGCTTGCTTTGGAAGCTTGGAAGTTAGCATGAATAAGGAGCTTGCTGATCTGGCAGAAGACTCTGGAGAATTCTGGAATTTTCAATAGATTGCTGAGGTGTAGGTACTGAGAGAAGTATTGTGCAGCTGAAATGAGCTGACGTCACCGCTATGTGGCCGCGGATCCGCGGCACAAGCCTGCTCCGGCCGCGGATCCGCGGCCGTTCTGGTGCCTTGGTGCATCACTTTTCTTGCACTGCTATCTGTTGGATTTAGGTATATTTCCTGATATGTTGAATCTCAAAATTCTTTCTAGATTACTACCAGATCACAGGTCTTTGAGTTGGCGTATTTTTTTATCAGCACTTTGACAATTTTGGCTCGGTTCCTGGAATTTCCTGCACAGATCTTTGAAACAAGTGTTGCGCTATACAAGGATGATGCGATGCCATGATAAACACTCAATTTCCCTCGAAATGTCGGTTTTAAGGTATAACACAAGTAATTTGGTATTTTACGGCAGTTTTGCTAATATGTGCTATATTAATACCGAACACCTCTAGATGAGTGCAAATGGCAGGGAAATTGATGAGTTAAAAATGCAATATTTTCGACCGATCAAATTCCCCCAAACTTATTTTCGATCGTCTCAAGCGAATTTTTTTATTTAAAAAGAGAAGGAGAAAATAAAGAAAGAGAAAAACTAACTAGCAGACTTTCGTAGGCAACACGATTGCACCGAGCACGTGCAACAAGCCTTTAAACCTCTAGGTGTCCCTAGTAGGAGGTGTGTTGTCTCCTAAGGGTTTTCAGCGGATTGCACCCATAAAATCCAGTAATAAAAGGAAGACCGTGAATATTACATATAAAGATAAGAATTGTAAAAGAAAGACTTTGAAAATTAGAGTTTCCAACTACACTAGATTTTCGGTTGTCATGAGCCCTACCTTAATAGTCATGAAAAAATGTCAGAAATCACATCATCCCTCAATAAAACATCGTCTTTATTTTTCATTCCTATCTTTCTTCCAAACATCGATATCGATCATAAAACCCTACGTGTGTGTAAAGAACATCCCTACACCCGGAGAATTCAATTCAAGCTATCATACTCTTGTCCATCCACCTCAGTACTTTTTAATTTGATGAATATTTAGATGTGCTCACATATTTTCATGCGACCGTTAATACTTCTTGAGGTACTAACCGACCGATTACTCATGTGCTTGCTTATTAGGTGTTTTTCCTCGTCTTGCACCACCTAAGGCTTAGCAGTGACTCCCAGACCAGTTGGTCTAAGGCACTAGGTGATGAAGCACCCTCGCTATATTTTTTTATTGCTGCCATGGAGATAACAAAACCAGTGTTCATTTTTCTCACCATTTTTATATTTTATTCATTTTTTATTTCCTTCATACTTTGGCTTTTAGACAAGAGCATTTCAAGGTATGCTCTACTATCCCGAGCTTCAAGACGTGTGTAAGTGCGTATAGTAGGATATCAACATTCAAAATGTTTGGCTTCCAGAATAGGAACTATTTTTCAGATTTATTTTTATCCTCGGATTAGTGACTTCCTTCATCTTACTAACCCTTGGGACAACGGCTCATAACTACTTGTTACTAGTTCGTATAAGAAAACTTCTAATTTTCTAGGTTTCTTAAATTTTTCAAATCTTTTGGATGTAATTTTTCACTATCTAATCTTTTATTATCTTATTTATGTACAAAAATTTTATTTTTATATTTTGAAATTTTTTAAATTTTTATAGGTTTTTAGAAATTGTTTTGTACTTATGCAAAGTGATATGCAAATGATGCGAAAATAAGCACAAACCTCCCCCAAACTTGTTTTCAACAGTGTCCTCACTGTTGCCATCTGCTAAATCTCAAAAACCTGTAAGCCTGGGAGGAAATTTATTAAATGGAGGCAAAATATATAAGTGAAAATCCTCACCCAAACTTATTTTTTGCTCATCATTTTCAGTAAAAATTTTCTTTTCACGAACCAGATTATACCCCCCAAACTTGAATTAAACAACGTTAAGCTTTGAAAATCACAAGAGGGGATCAAAAATTATTGGTCGATGCCAAGCTTTGCAAAGACCGAAGGTCAACACCAACCATTCAAAATTTTTATCAATGTAGTGCTCTGGTTGGTGAAAGAAGAAGTGGGGAAAGGGTAAGTGAAGGAATAGAATGTGTGTGCGTCTCATTTTGGAGAGACGATGCAGTGAATGTGATGGATTACTCGCATCCTTTTTACAGTTTAGAAGAAGGGGTGGAGGTTCAATTTCAATGTTTTGATGTGGATTCATCTCAACACCCGTGTTTTTCAAAAATGCAAGTTCATCAGCGAAGATCTCCTCAAAAGTCTCATCAATACCCCGAAGAATAATGTCATCACAAAGTGCAGGGTGATCTTCAGACTCCAAAAGTAGTTCATAATCAGTGTTAGTTGTTGACCCGGACAACTCGGTGGAAGAGTCCGTATGTGTATGATACATAGTTGGGTCAAACAACAACGTATGAAAAGAGTCAAGATCGGTATCATGAGGATCATCAAATTCGCTGCTGTCGACATCTATTAAGTCGACAGTGTAAGTCCATGCTACCTCTCCCGGTACTTTCGGGCATGCGGAATTCGGTGAAAAACAATTTTTCTAGAGGTGGTAACATGGACTCAAAACCGGATCTTTGTTAAACATCTAACTAACAACCTAACTAGGAGTTGTTAACTACTCAGTTAGGGGGTTATACCTTTCTTTCTTGATATCCTTCGTCTTCAAGCCTCGATGGTTGTCCGGATCGGCTTCACTCCGTCGTCTCCTTGCGCCGAAGATAGATCCACCTCGAAAGCTTCTACCTTTGGCATCTTCTTCGATCTTTGAAGAAACTAGTTCACTTGGTTTGCCAAACCTTGTGAACTAGAGTGAGTAGAGAAGAGTGTGTTGGGATTTTCTCTATTGTTCTTGGTTCTCAACACACGAGACAAGTGAACCATAGACTAGGAGAGGGAGAGCAAGAGGAAGAAGATGAGAGCTCAAGAACTCAAGAGAGAGAATGAAAATGATAGAATGAGAAAGACTTTTCTCTCTTGGCTCTCATAATCCAAAGACATCATCACAAAACTAGTAATCAAGTATTGTGTAAATGGTTTAAGCTACAATAGCCATATCATTTCATGCACTCATTTCTCACAAGAGAAACAAGCAAGTAAAAAGTCTTTGCCATTAAATGATAGCCATTGTCATCATGATGGTCAACTAGTAAAACCTAGTCAACCGGTCGACAAAGTCAACAAGTCAACAAAGTCAACCCCTCAACATCCATGTCACCATAATACTTAATTAATATTATTGTTAATCATATATCATATTCTCATTAGGGATGAGCAAAAAGTCAATAGTCAACAGTCAACGGTCAACAACCCTAATGAGAATCCTCTGCCTCTGTCTCTCCGTCAAATGTGGATACACACCCGCATCCGCGTTCCGAGGAACACGAATACATACTAGATAAATCCAATCCCAATACGTACACTAGGATCTGACTTAAACTAAAGCCCGCTAGTGTAAACTTTCCGGACACTGTACGTGCATAAGTGCACGGATGTGACCGAACCCTGTCGCAAAACCATGCGACCTGTCGCAAAACCATGCGACCTCTACTCTTTTGCCTAAAGGCGAATAGCTTTCTGTGTGGGACTCTAAAGACTCGACACTACGCTGGCAGTGGGTTTAACCACAGACCGCAAGCGGCACTAGCTGTGCGTAACGGTCCCCAGGTAATGCCGACAAGAAGACCGACGAGGCGAAACCCATCTGAACTCCTACTGAGCCTGAGTGTGACATTCTCCGTACAGTCCGGTCTGTTCGTCTGATACATCGCATGGCGGGCCTAGGGGGCGGTAAACGTCAGTCCCCCAATAGCCGTACAAGTCGTGCCGGAGCGAAGCCCAAAACACCCTGAGATAACACTGGAAGCCTACCAGTATGTCTCGATTGCCCGGGCAAGGGACTACTCGTGTAATGGCTCTCCTAGGCACAGCGCGATGTCAACCCCTAATACCGGGAGAGACGAATCCTGTCTAATCGTCACTGCCTCCAAGTGCTTCGGGACTGCACCCAACTACCACCCGTTTGCTCGACTCCTTTGAGCCGTGGTAGGGTAGTAATCAAAGTACAGTGGGAACACACTCGAGGTGAAGTGACAGTGTCAAGTCAGCGGACTAAGCTGTACTCATGTCACCTGGGAACTGATAACTGACGATAGGTATAATACCAACCGGTCAGTTCCCGACGAGTCCTGTCCGTGTACTCGTAACCTAACGAGCACCCGTATACTATCTCCAGTACGACGTACTGATGGCTGTGGGACAGACCATCTCCCACACTGGGAGAAGAAGCGCATACGCTAGTCTACTCCGGAGTATCGATGCCCTGTCTCGATAGTCCTGCGACTAGGGACCTGTATAAGGATGTGCTTATAGATTACCCAGCCCCCACTAGTGTGACTGCGATCACAGCACTGGTAATCAAGCAAAGATCCTAAGGGCTCCACTAATGTGTATAGGTGATATACTAAAATAAACACATGTACACATTGAAGTAGAAACAAACCAAGTAGCATACTACTATATTAAGCAAGATTGTTTATATAAGGTGAATATCCCAAGCTTCTATTAAGTAATATACAAACTAGTATGATACAGTAATGGCCTCTCTAGGGCATATACACTAACAATCTCCCACTTGCACTAAGGCCATGTACTGGCGTATCGAAGACCTATCATCTCGATCAGCCGCTCAAACTGAGTCTGGGGCAAGGCCTTGGTGAATGGATCTACAGTGTTATCTTCTGAAGCGACCCTCCGAACCTCGATCTCCTGGCGATCCACGATCTCCCTGATCAGGTGATACCGCCTCAAGATGTTTCTGGATCTCTGATAGGACCTGGGTTCCTTCGCTAAAGCTATAGCCCCGTTGTTGTCGCAATACAGAGGTATTGGATCAACAATGGACGGAACCACCTGAAGTTCTTTCAAGAACTTCCTCATCCAGACAGCTTCTTTTGCGGCATCAGATGCAGCGATGTATTCCGCTTCCATCGTCGAGTCTGCAACGGTTTCTTGTTTGGAACTCTTCCAACACTCCGCCCCTCCATTGAGGGTAAAGACAAAACCCGACATGGACTTGGAATCATCCTTGTCACTCTGGAAGCTGGAGTCAGCAAAGGCCTCGATCTGGAGGTCTTTTCCGCCATACACCAAGAACATCTCCTTAGTTCTTCTCAGGTACTTGAGAATGTTCTTTACCGCTATCCAATGTTTCTCCCCTGGGTTTGACTGATACCGGCTTACCACACTCAGTGCATAAGCTACATCCGGTCTGGTACACAACATCGCATACATTATAGAGCCTACCGCAGAAGCGCAGGGTATAATAGACATGCGATCCCTTTCCAAATCAGTCTTGGGAGACATCTCTTTGGAGAGGGTGATCCCGTGACAAGCCGGTAGATTACCGCGCTTGGAATCTTCCATACTGAATCTTTTCAGTATGGTGTCGATGTACCTGGACTGTGAAAGTCCTAATATCCTCTTGGATCTATCACGATGGATCCGGATCCCCAGGATGTATGAGGCATCACCCAGGTCTTTCATGGAGAACCTGTGTGACAAGAACCCCTTGACAGATTGTAGCATAGGAATGTCATTTCCTATCAAGAGAATGTCATCCACGTATAAAACGAGGAATACTACAGTTCTCGCTACAAATCTACTATAGATGCATGGTTCATCTGGATTTTTGATAAAGCCAAATTCCTTGACCGTCTCATCAAAACTGATGTTCCAACTCCGCGATGCCTGCTTTAGTCCGTAAATGGACTTAAGCAACTTGCACACCTTTCCGCTGCTCCCACTCTGAATGAAACCCTCTGGCTGGTCCATATAGACACACTCCTCTAAATTTCGATTTAGAAAAGCGGTCTTTACGTCCATCTGCCAAATCTCATAATCGTGGAAGGCAGCAATGGCAAGAAAGATCCGAATGGATTTCAGCATAGCTACTGGAGAAAAGGTCTCATCATAGTCCAAACCAGGTCTTTGACGAAAACCCTTTGCAGCCAGTCTAGCTTTATAGGTCTCAACCTGTCCATCTACACCAATCTTCCTTTTGAAGATCCACTTGCATCCTACGGGTTTTACCCCGTCTGGAGCAATGTCCAACGTCCATACTTTGTTGGTGTACATGGACTCCATTTCGGTCCGTATTGCATCCAGCCATTTTACCGAGTCGACGCTCTGAACGGCTTGCTGGAAGCTAGTAGGCTCATCATAATCCATGATACAATCCTCTCTATCCCCGTCTATGAGAAAACCGCAGTATCTCTCGGGCGGATGAGACTGCCTACTACTCCTGCGGAGCGGCGTAGGAATGTCCTGTTCTTTTGAACCCTCTGGTTCCACTAAGCTTTCAGTAATAGTCTGTGGTTCTGGAATTTCTTCTAGTTCTATTTCGCTCCTACTTGTTTCCTTTTCTAACAACTGGTGTTCCATAAAATGGGCATTACTAGAAACAATGATCTTTTGTTCCTCTGCGTAATAGAAGAGATACCCCCTGGAGTTCTTTGGGTATCCCACAAACTTGCACAGGACTGAGCGTACCTCGAGTTTGTCCGCATGCTGCTTTTTGACAAAAGCCGGACATCCCCAGATCTTCAGATATTGAAGATAGGGTTTCTTCCCACTCTATATTTCATATGGTGTGGTAAGCACAGTCTTAGTCGGAACTCGGTTCAAAAGGTATGCAGCTGATTCAAATATTCTTCTGTATGTAACTTCGTCAACCTTCTCTCATTGATGTGACCCAGTCTACAATGCCATAAGAAAGTCTGATTAATTTCCGGAGACTTTCTTTTGTGTGTATTCTGGACATTGAAAATCTGCGGTTGGTTTAATACGTATATACCATTGCTCAATGTACCTGACCCAATCAAAACTTGATTAAGGTGAATGTTTACAACATTACTTACAAACGCAAATTCATAACCTTCTTTAGAAACCAAAGATACAGAAATGATATTACAAGTTGCGTAGGGTACAAAAAAGCAATTACGTAAAACCAAAACATGTCCATCTGACATTCCCAGGTGATAGTCCCCCACGGCCTTAGCATACATGCTAGCTCCGTTTGCAACTCTGAGGGTCATGTCACCTGCCTTCAAAACCCTACGGTTTCTCAACGCCTGCAAAGAATTACAGATATGAGATCCTGATCCGGTATCCAATACCCAGGAAGTAGAGTTTATTGAAAGACAGTTTTCAATAACATACACACCTGAAGCTGAAGCCGCAACCTGCTTCAATTCCTGTGTCCTGGCTTTCCAAGCCCTGTAATCATTCTTCCAGTGTCCTTTCTTATGACAATAGAAGCATTCTTCTTTATCCACAAGCTGCCCCGCTTTCTTTGTTGCCTTTGCTTTTCCCTTCGTATCCACTTTACTAACACCGCCCCTTGGTTTGGCGAAGGCTTTCTTCTTCTTTCCCTTAGCTTTCTCCTTGGACCTAGAAGAGGAAGATCCTCCTACAAACAAAGTGGATGTTTCCCTACCTTTCTGTAGGGTGCCCTCTGCACTCCTCAGCATGTTGAGGAGTTCTGAAAGTTCAACTTCTTTTTCTTGTAAGTTGAAGTTCAGTATAAACTGGGCGTAAGTGGAAGGAAGGGACTGGAGAATCAAGTCAGTATAGAGCTCATTCTCCAACGTGGTCCCAAGTTCCGCGAGCTCCTCAATGAAGCCAATCATCTTAAGCACGTGTTCCGCTACCGATGATCCGATGGCCAACCTTGACGAAAATAACTTCTTCGACACTTCGTATCTTGCGATACGAGATTGCTCTCCATACAGTTCTTTTGTATGGAGAAATATGGATTCAAGATCCATATTCTCGTGCCTCCTCTGATGTTCGTTGTCCATAGAGGCAAGTACGAGGCACTTGGCCTTCGCGCTATCAATCTCCCAAGTCTTACGGATTTCCTTATCCGCGATGCTGGAGGTGGGACTTGGGACAGGGGGAGCTTTGGTGGTAAGAAGATACCCCAGCTTGTCGTAAGTGATTGCCATTTTGACATTCCTGAGCCAATCTTTGTAGTTTGGCCCTGTCAGTATGTTTTAATCTAGAAGTAACTTAAGTCCAGTCATGTCGATTGGTCGCTGCAATTAGGAGAGAGAAGAAGAAACACTCCGCATGATGCTCTTGCAAGTTTAAAGTGGTTTTTAATTTGTATAAACAGGATGGCTCCGACTGTTTCTCGAATCCCTCCTCAAACCAAAAAGGAAGAATTAGTCAGGATCAATCTCACCGTACAATACTTGCTTAACCGTTCGGCCAGGCTGGTGTCGGTACTTCGAGGGAGGTTTTCCAATGCTTTCGCGAAGTTCCTTAATTCAAGAACCTCTTTTCCCTGGGAGCGTAGCCCCGCTAACACCTTTCTAGACACCTACTTGGTTTATAGCATTGATCGTTAAGTGAGAAATTTCCCGAGGAGTAGCATATACTCACAGTAGGATCGGGATCCAAATATCATCGCGTGACGAAACTGAAGGAATCCTACCAGAATCATCACACTCCAAATGGTATGCAACGCTAGCAAGTTTCAGTACTTATGAAACTCCCGATGTGGATTTTTGCCCCCATGCTCTTATGACCTTGGCATGAGGTCAAAATGTCATAAGTCACATGTCAAGTTCTTCCCATCATTATCCAGGTTAATTTGAACCCACCCGTACATACCCTTGACGTAGGCCAAAATGGCAGTACGACTGTCTCAAACCAACGCATTCTATCTATGCAACAGATAAATATCCGGCAGCTACCAATCACTATGCCTTGGCGTGAGGTCAAAATACATAGCTTGAATACTACCGAATATTTAACTGAAATGATGGAGGGCTACGGATGGTTTTGGCAAAACCGTGAACGTAGTGAACTTGATATAGTCGATGGAACGAGATAGATTTTAAAAAGAGTGGCTCAAACTCCGCATTTTAATAGTTTGTTTTGAAAAGAACCGAGTGGTTTTTCGAAAGTGTTCCAACGACTTTTACATGGTTTATTTTCTTGCATTAGTTCTTTTAATGCGTGATATTCTTGCATTAGTTCTTTTAATGCGTCCCATCATTTAAACCTACCATTGCAGAAAACAACCAAAATATGACGTACGCTTATGCCATTCGCATTCGCCATGGGGCCCCGTCATTACCCGTTAGGTTATTTAACTAACGACAAAGCGGGGATGGGCTAGCGCGGCAGTAAAACATAAGCAACGCCTAAATAATATCATATATAGATATATTGCAATGATAGACATTTCAGATCACAGATGAACACATTGGATATACTAGGAACCTGCAATTCGTACGAGCCTGTAACGAAAAAAAGATTACACGGTCGCGGTGAATAGCCAATACCCTACCCAAGACCCCTACGGGTGCGGCAAACTACCCGCCAAGTACCCGAAGCGAAGCAACCTCCCTCATCCCCGTGAGTAGGCCACTCGGCACTTCGGCATACCCGGTAGTTTGTGCACCCCCTCCATGGGTCTATACTAGGAGCAAAAACAGTAAAAAGTAATTATACAATGACGGCTACAACCCCGACCCGGTTGTGCGGCCATACAAATAATTATTACATCAATTTACAAATTTACATGAATTGAAAGAAAAGAAAACTCTCGTCTCACAACCCCCCCGGCAATTCACCCGCGACAATCCAATGAATTCATATACACAAACCAATAACATTACAGATCACAGATTTGTATAACCCCCACTAATCGACATATAGCGATTAGCAGACGTTCAATACAAATATCACATTACAGAAAAACCCGTCAGCTTAAGTCTTTTAGAAGTTCGATCAAAAATACGGATTTATAGGCCCCAAACACAAAATTTTCGTTCTGGAAAATCTGGGCAAAAAATACATATTCCAAAAATCCCAAAACAACCCCAGAAATACACTGCACCAAATTTGGACCTCGGCCGAGTCAACTCGGCCGCGGAACCGCGGCGGGAGCGTGCTCCCGCCGCGTTTCCGAGGCTCTTTGAACGGTTCGTGGGACCAAATTTGGTGGTTAGTCAAACAAAAGCCTGAGCCGATTTTTAAGATGAAAATTATCAACTTTTGAACAGAATAAAAATCGGCAGAAACTTGACAACTCGGGTTCGTTTTGTGACTTTTTCTTTGATCGATCTTCTAGTTACTTTGCTAACATGTTAGATAGAGTTTAACTAGGCTCTGATACCACTGTAAGTCCATGCTACCTCTCCCGGTACTTTCGGGCATGTGGAATTTGGTGAAAAACAATTTTTCTAGAGGTGGTAACATGGACTCAAAACCAGATCTTTGTTAAACATCTAACTAACAACCTAACTAGGAGTTGTTAACTACTCGGTTAGGGGGTTATACCTTTCTTTCTTGATCTCCTTCGTCTTCAAGCCTCGATGGTTGTCTGGATCGGCTTCACTCCGTCGTCTCCTTGCGCCGAAGATAGATCCACCTCGAAAGCTTCTACCTTTGGCTTCTTCTCCGATCTTTGAAGAAACCAGTTCACTTGGTTTGCCAAACCTTGTGAACTAGAGTGAGTAGAGAAGAGTGTGTTGGGATTTTCTCTATGGTTCTTGGTTCTCAACACATGAGACAAGTGAACCATAGACTAGGAGAGGGAGAGCAAGAGGAAGAAGATGAGAGCTCAAGAACTCAAGAAAGAGAATGAAAATGATAGAATGAGAAAGACTTTTCGCTCTTGGCTCTCATAGTCCAAAGCCATCATCACAAAAATAGTAATCAAGTACTGTGTAAATGGTTTAAGCTACAATATCCATAAAATTTCATGCACTCATTTCTCACAAGAGAAACAAGCAAGTAAAAAGTCTTTGCCATGAAATGATAGCCATTGTCATCATGATGGTCAACTAGTCAAATCTAGTCAACCGGTCAACAAAGTCAATAAGTCAACCCCTCAACAACCATGTCACCATAATACTTAATTAATATTATTGTTAATCATATATCTTATTCTCATTAGGGTTGAGCAAAAAGTCAATAGTCAACAGTCAACGGTCAACACCCTAATGAGAATCCTCTGCCTCTGTCTCTCCGTCAACTGTGCATACACACCCGCATCCGCGTTCCGAGGAACACGAATACATACTAGATAAATCCAATCCCAATACGTACACTAGGATCTGGTTTAAACCAAAGCCCGCTAGTGTAAACTGTCCGGACACTGTACGTGCATAAGTGCACGGATGTGACCGAACCTTGTCGCAAAACCATGCGACCTGTCGCAAAACCATGCGACCTCTACTCTTTTGCCTAAAGGCGAATAGATTTCTGTGTGGGACTGTAAAGACTCGACACTACGCTGGCAGTGGGTTTAACCACAGACCGCAAGCGGCACTAGCTGTGCGTAACGGTCCCCAGGTAGAAGCCGACAAGAAGACTGACGAGGTGAAACCCATCTGAACTCCTACTGAGCCTGAATGTGACTATCTCCGTACAGCCCGGTCTGTTCGTCTGATACATCGCATGGCGGGCCTAGGGGGCGTTAAACGTCATTCCCCTAATAGCGGTACAAGTCGTGTCGGAGTGAAGCCCAAAACACCCTGAGATAACACTGGAAGCCCACCATTATATCTCGATTGCCCTGGCCAGGGACTACTCGTGTAATGGCTCTCCTAGACACAGCGCAATGTTAACCCCTAATACCGGGAGAGACGAATCCTGTCTAACCGTCACTGCATCCAAGTGCTTCGGGACTGCACCCAACTACCACCCGTTTGCACGACTCCTTTGAGCCGTGGTAGGGTAGTAATCAAAGTACAGTGGGAACACACTCGAGGCGAAGTGACAGTGTCAAGTCAGCGGACTAAGCTGTACTCATGTCACCTGGGAACTGATAACTAACGATAGGTACAATACCAACCGGTCAGTTCCCGACGAGTCCTGTCCAGTGTACTCGTAACCTAACGAGCACCCGTATACTATCTCCAGTACGACGTACTGATGGCTGTGGGACAGACCATCTCCCACACTGGGATGAGAAGCGCATACGCTAGTCTACTCCGGAGTATCGATGCCCTGTCTCGATAGTCCTGCGACTAGGGACCTGTATAAGGATGTGCTTATAGATTACCCAGTCCCCACTAGTGTGACTGCCATCACAACGCTGGTAATCAAGCAAAGATCCTAAGGGCTCCACTAATGTGTATAGGTGATATACTAAAATAAACACATGTACACATTGAAGTAGAAACAAACCAAGTAGCATACTACTATATTGAGCAAGATTGTTTATACAAGGTGAATATCCCAAGCTTCCATTAAGTAATATACAAACTAGTATGATACAGTAATGGCCTCTAGGGCATATACACTAACAGACAGAACAGATCTGAGCAGAAGGATCGGAGGATACACTTCCCAACTTGTAAATGTTCAGCTCAATTGACCTATTCCCAAAGGTTAGGGTCATAGAACCGTTACGACAGTTGATTATAGCGTTGGAAGTGGCCAAAAAGGGGCGACCTAAAATCACCGGAATTTGATTCCGTGGGTTCGCTACAGGCTGTGTATCAATTACAATAAAATCCACAGGGAATACAAATTCCCCGATTTTTATTAACACATCCTCCAGTTCACCCCTAGGTTTGGTGCTAGATCGGTCAGCCATCTGGAGAATGCAATGGGCTGGTTTCAACTCTCTGATCCCTAACTGCTCGTAAACCGAGAAAAGAAGCAGGTTAACACTTGCGCCAAGGTCGAGTAGAGCACGGTTGATGTGTTTCTCCCTAATAGAAATGGAAATAGTAGGATATCCAGGATCCTTACGTTTCCTCGGTAATTGTTGGGGGAAGGCTGTGTCAACTGTCTTTGCCATGAATATCTTCTTGGGTACTTGAGTCTTCCTCTTTCTAGTGCACAAGTCCTTAAGAGTTTTTGCATAAGCGGGGACTTGTTGGATTGCATCTAGAAGAGGGATGTTGATGTTAATCTGTTTCAAGATTTCAGTGATCTTCTCCATTTGTGGACTCGGTCTGTTTTCCCTTAACCGATTCGGGTAAGGAGCTTGGCCAATAAGGTCGGGGTCCAAAATTGGAGAAGATCGTGTAGCTGGAAACGATCTAAGAATAGGAGTGTGGATCATTTTCGGTGGACTAGAAGAGATAGGCTCAGGTGTCGAGCCTTGTGGGAAATGAAGAATAGGCTCGGAAGAAGGTGGTGGGGTAGAAGAACTGGGGTCAGAATTAGAAGTAGAAGTGGAAGGAAAAGTCTCAGCCGGGGTATCATTGATAGATTTTTCAGTGTCATCAATCTCTTTCCCAACATGATTGTCAAACACTCTTCCATATCTCAACTTGGTGATTGTATTCACATGATGTGAATAGCCAGGATTGGGTAGGGGTTGAGCTCGAAGTTTTCCTTTCTCTCTTGCACTCATTTCAGCTTTTAATCGTGCAATTTCTTCTTCCATCGATTTTATAGTTTCATTCTGAGAGAAAGTATTTCTTTTCATATCATCGACAGAAGACTTCATTTTAGCCGAAACTTGCATGATATTTGTTAAGACCAAATTCATGTATTGTGCAAATGAAGAGGATTCATCAGTCTCGGTCAACTTCAAAGGATTAGAAGGTGCAGGAGTGTTGACCGGATTTTGGAAGTTTTGTGCTCGGAAGGGGTGCTGACTCAATGAAAGTGGTTGCTGTTGTGGTGGAGGGACCCTTTGGAAATTGTTTTGATTTGGAACCGTTTTTTGATTTTGTTGTTGGTTCCAAGAAAAGTTAGGGTGATTCCTCCAACCCTGATTATAAGTGGAAGAAAATGGATCGTTCCTAGGTCGTTGTTGGAAAGCAGAATTGATATGCTCATGACCTTGAAACGGAGAATTTAGTGGACATTCTTCCGTCAAATGAGAAGGAGCAGAACAGCATCCACATACAGTTTTGGAGAGTAACATTTGATTTAGGGCGGCGGCTAAAAATTTATTTTCCATAGTCTCGAGTTTCTTTTGCATAGCTGAAATGTCAGCTCTAACTCCTATGGAAACTTCCGATTGGTTATTGCCACCCCTAGACGATTGACTCACACCCTCCCACTGTAAAGATTTTTCAGCGAAATCTTCTAAAAATTTCCAGGCTTCCCCATCATCTTTGGTCATGAAATTGCCTTGACACATTAATTCAGGGGTCTGTTTTGTGTTAGGATTAATGCCCTCATAAATGATTCGGCACAGATCCCATCTGGGGATTCCGTGATGTGGACATTGAACTAACAGATTCTTAAAGCGTTCAAGACATTTTGAGAATGTTTCATTTGGAAGCTGGGTGAATTGATTGATTTCGCTACGGACTCGAGCTGTCTTATGATTTGGGTAGAATTTCTTAAGGAATGCTTTGACGAATTCTTCCCAATTTGAAATGGAATGTACGGTTGTGTTATACAGCCACTTCTCGGCTATATCGCACAAGGTAAATGAAAGAAGACGGAGACGCATAGCATCCACAGAAAGCTGTGAGGTACCCATCATTGCGCATACATTTTCAAATTTGGTGACAAAGACATATGCGTCTTCAGACTCGAGACCGTGATATTTGGGTAGAAGGTTGATGTATTGGGGTTTAATCTGAAAATTGTCCCCGTTGGCTGGTGGAATGGAGAGACAGGTCGAAAGAGGACCTCGTGTAGGATAGCACCTCTCTTGGAGAGAGATGTGGGGTGGATTCTGCGCACCAACGGACGGCGGCAGATTAGTGGTAAAGAAGTTCGATGGACAAGGATCCATCGATGTGGGTGTGGTGGTGGGTAAAGAAGAGGTAAATGTAGAAATACCGACTTTTGGGTCGATCAGGAGAACGCGGACTAAACGGGCACTAGAATCCCGTGTCCAGCCTATCTTGCACTAAAAGGGTTTAGTACAAGTGGCAGGGTGAATATAATTAGGGGAAATGAATGAATGTGATTTGTGTTTGTTTTGAAAAATATACGGATTTTTGAAAAAATGATGCAAATCACAACAAATGCAACAAGCAACCTTAAAATCTAGTGGTCACCTAGGTCAAGGCTCTAGACCGCTCCTAACTGCCAAAAGACAAGTCGCAGGATCAATCCTCCACTGCCTCTTTATCTCTCCTCTGGCCAATGTAAGTCGATGTGCAACACCCCACGAGTTGCGGGGAGGCGGAAATTTGAAAAAAGATCTTGTTCTTTAAGCATACATCGACTAACCGAAGATCTTTACTAAATGATAATTAACAACAACCATAGAAATTCTTAGCTATTATGTAAAGAGATTATACCTAGTGAATCGTCTTTTCGATCTCTTCGTCCTCCTCGGCCTCCTTCCCGTGATATATGATCCACCCGAGAACCCTAATCCAAGCTTCACCTCTATGCTTGAGGTAACTAAGTTTCTCTAGTTGCAAATCAAAGGAACTTAGATGATATAGAGTTAGGTTATGAATTGTTTAGTCTATTCTAATCCTTGATCTCAACTCATGAGTGGTAGGATTAGGGTTTAAAGAGAGAGTGAGCTTGAGGAGAGAGAAAGTGAACATACTAATGATAATGATATTGTTTCTCACTTGAATATATGAAGCATAATGAATAAACAAATAAATGAATAAAATGTGATTATTCATCATGATACATAAATTATATATGAGTGATTCACTATGTGAGTCATTAAGCATTTAATGATGCATTAATGATATGATGAATCACACAAAATGAGTCACAATTGCATTTAATGATAATGCCACCTAAACCCTCAAGTCACCATGCTTCTAGAAGCTTCCCGTAAAATTACGAGAACGCCACTCAAATCCGTGAAAACACGGAAAAACTTTAGACTGTATAAATCCAATAACCTGATACTAGAATCTGGCTTAAACCAAAGCCGGCTAGTAAAAATTGTCCGAACGTCGTACGTGCGTTTAAACACGTATGCGTCTGAACCCTTGTCGTAAAACCGTACGACCTCTATATTGTTATGCCTGGAGTAGGGAAATCTCTGTGTGGGACTCTAAAGACTCGACTACTACGCTGGCAGTGGGTTTAACCACAGACCGCAAGCGGCACTAGCTGTGCGTAACGGTCCCCAGGTAGATGTCGATAAGAAGGCCGATGAGGAAACCCATCCGAACTCCTACTGAGCCTGTCCGTGACAATATCCGCGCAGTCCGGTCTGTTCGTCTAAGAGTATCGCATGTATGGTCTAGGGAGGTGGTAAACGTCAGACCCCTAATAACCGTACAAGTCGTGTCGGCATGGCTCAAGACCATCCGAGAATCTACTGATCAGTCCATCAGTAATTCTTAATCAGCCCTGGCCAGGGACTTATGGTAATGACCAACCGATCACCGTGCGATATCAACTCCCTATACCGGGAGAGACGAATCCCCAACAGTCGCTCACTGCCTCCACGTGGCTCGGGACTGTGCCCAACTAAAACCTGTTTGCACGAATCCTTTGAACCGTAGTAGGGTAGTAATCAAAGCACAGTAGGAACTCACACGAGACAAAAGACGACGTTAAGTCAACGGACTATCTACACACATGTCACCTGAGAACTGGTATCTGACGTTAGGTATAAATACCATCCAGTCAGTTCTCGGCGAGTCCTGTCCGGTGTACTCACACCCAGTGAGCATCTGTATACAATCTTAGGTGCACATCACCAATGGCTGCGGGACCAATCCATCGCCCCTCGTCAGGGTCTAAATATTTATACACTAGTCTACTCTGGAGCATCGATGCCCTGTCTCGATAGTCCTACGACCAGGGACATTTAAGGATGTGCCTATTGACTATCCAGCTCCCACAAGTATGACTGCCATCATAACGCCGGTAGTCAGGCAAACACCCTATGGGCTTTATCAACATGTTTATAAATACAAAGTAAAATATATCACACGTTAAGATAAAGTTAAACCAAACAGCGTACTATCATATTAAGCAAGATTTTCATGTACATACATATCCTTAGCATCCTATTCAATGAATGCCTCTAGGGTATATATATCCAACAATCTCCCACTTGCACTAAGGCCTATAATTGGCGCAATGAGTACCCACTGTCTGCACTAGATCCAGTTGCTGGCGTACCGCATGCCCAACATCTCAAACAGCCTCTCGAACTGGAATTGAGGGATGGCCTTGGTGAATGGATCTGTCGTGTTGTCTTTTGTGTCCACTCTCCTTAACTCGATCTCCTGACGATCCACGATCTCCATGATCAGGTGAAACCGCCTTAAGATATGCCTGAATTTCTGATGGGACCTTGGTTCCTTTGCTAATGCTACAGCCCTATTGTTATCATAATACAATGGTATTGGATTGGTAATGGACAGAACTACCTGAAGTTCAGAGATGAACTTCCTCATCCAGACAGCCTCTTTTGCGGCTTCACTAGCAGCTATATACTCAGTTTCCATAGTTGAGTCTGCGACGATATCCTGTTTGGAACTCCTCCAACATATCGCCCCTCCATTGAGGGTAAACACAAAACCCTAAATGGATTTAGAATCATCTTTGTCACTTTGGAATTCGGAGTCGGTAAAAGCCTCAACCTGGAGGTCACCATTACCGTAAATCAAGAACATCTCCTTAGTCCTTCTCAGGTACTTGAGAATGTTCTTTACCGCTATCCAATACTTCTCACCTGGGTCAGAATGATACCTGCTTACTACACTAAGTGCGTAAGCTACATCTGGTCTGGTACATAACATCTCATACATTATAGATCCTACTGCCGAAGCATAGGGTATAATGCCCATGCGAGCCCTTTCTTCATCAGTCTTTGGAGACATCTCTTTGGAGAGGGTGATCCCGTGACAAGCGGGTATATTACCGCGCTTGGAATCTTCCATACTAAATCTCTTTAGTATAGTGTCAATATACCTGGACCGTGAAAGTCCCAACATTCTATTGGATCTATCACGATAGATCTTAATGCCCAGAATGTAGGTTGCATCTCCCAAGTCTTTCATGGAGAATTTCTATGAAAAGAAGAGCTTTACTGATTGTAGCATAGGGACATCATTCCCTATCAGTAGTATATCATCGACGTACAAAACGAGGAAGACTACTGCTCCTTCTACAATATTCCTATAAATACATGGTTCATCTACATTTTTGATAAAGTCAAATTCTTTGACTGTCTCATCAAAGCAGATGTTTCAACTCCGCGCTGCTTGCTTTAATCCATAAATGGATTTAAGCAACTTGCACACTCTTCCGCTGCTTCTACTGTCTAAGAAACCTTCTGGTTGATCCATGTAAACACTCTCTTCTAAATGCCCATTTAGAAAAGCTGTTTTTACGTCCATCTGCTAGATTTCATAGTCATGGAAGGCAGCAATGGCAAGAAGGATCCGAATGGATTTAAGCATAGGTACAGGTGAAAAGGTTTCATCATAGTCCAATCCTGTTCTTTGACAAAAACCTTTTGCAACGAGTCTAGCTTTGTAGGTTTCCACTTGTCCAAATGCACCAATATTCTTTTTGAAGATCCATTTGCATCCAACTGGTTTCACCTTAGGAGGAGCAACTTCTAAAGTCCATACTTTATTGGTGTACATGGATTCCATTTCGGATCTCATAGCATCCAGCCACTTCACCGAGTCTATACTCGTGATAGCCTGCTGAAAACTAGTAGGCTCATCAACATCGATGATGCAATCCTCTCGATCCCCATCTAGAAGAAACCCATAGTATCTTTCAGGAGAATAAGAAAGCCTACTAGATCTGCGGAGTGGCGTTGGTTCGTCGGGTTCTATTGAAACCTGAGGTTTTACCAAGTCCTCGGCAGCAGTTTGAGGTTCTGGAATTTCTTCCATCTCTACCGCGCTCCCACTAATTTCTTTTGCAAGAAATTCGCTCTCTAAGAAGACAATGTGGCGAGCGACAAACATCTTTTGTTCTTCAGTGTGGTAGACCATATACCCCCTTGAATGTTTGGGGTATCCTACAAACTTGCACAAAACCGATCGTGCCTCGAGCTTGTCCGGACTATGCTTTTTAATATATGCCGGACACCCCCATATCTTGATATACTTGAGATATGGTCTCTTCCCTCTCCACATTTCATATGGAGTGGTAGGCACAGACTTAGTCGGAACTCTATTCAATAGGTATGCTGCTGATTCTAGAGCAAAACCCCAGAAGGAAAGTGGCAACTCAGCACTACTCATCATTGAACACACCATATCTAATAGCGTGCGATTCCTCCTTTCTGATACACCATTATGCTGAGTTGTATAAGGCGGAGTAAGCTGAGAGAGAATTCCATTCTCTTTTAAGCATTCAAGGAAACTGGTACTTAAGTATTCTCCACCTCGATCAGATTGAAGTGTCTTGATGCTTTTACCAGTCTGTTTCTTTACTTCATTTTTATACTCCTTAAACTTCTCAAAGGCCTCGGATTTATGCTTCATTAAGAACACATGTCCATACCTAGAGAAGTCATCAGTAAAAGTGATGAAGTAGGAGTGACTGCTTCTCGCATGCGTAGACATTGGACTACATACATCACTGTGTACAAGTCCCAAGAGTTCTGTGGCTCTTTCTCCGTGTCCGGTGAACGGAGATTTGATCATTTTTCCTTTGATACATGATTGACAAGTTGCATATGATGAATATTCCAACGGATCTAAATATCCATCTTTATGTAACTTAGTCAACCTTGTTTCGTTTATATGACCAAGTCAACAATGCCATAGGAAGGCTTGTTTTGAATCTGCAGCCTTTCTTTTAAGCGTGTTTTGAATATTGAAAATTCGAGGTTGATTAAGTATGTATATGCCGTTTTCCAGTGTCCCAAACCCAATCAGTTCTTGATTTAGGAGAATGTTCATGACATTTCTTTCAAGCGCAAAATTATATCCTTCATTAGATAACAAAGATACTGATATAATATTACACAACATACTGGGAATATAAAAACAGCTGTACAACACCAAAATGTGCTCACTAGTCAACCCTAGGTGATATTCCCCTATTGCAATAGCATCTACATGCATTCCATTGCCCATCCGGAGAGTCATATCACCTGTCCCCAGTACTCTACTATTTCACAGATCCTGCAATGAATTACAGATGTGAGAACCAGAACCGGTATCAAGTACCCATGATGTAGAGTTTACTGAAAGACAATTTTCGATTACGAACACACCTGAAGGAGACGTAACAGCTTGCTTCTTGTCCTTGGCTTTGAAGGCCACACAGTCCTTCTTCCAGTGTCCTTGCCTGTGACAATAATAGCATTCATTTATATCTGCCTTCACCCTTCCTGCCTTGTTCGTTCCTTGCACCTTCTTGACCCCGCCTTTCGGTTTGGTGGCTTTCATCTTCTTCTTCCCTTTAGCTTTCGCTTTAGATTTAGAAGAGGATGACTGGCCAACATACAGAACGGGGGTCTTCTCTTTTTTCAAGGAGGTCTCTGCTACCCTCAACATGTTGAGGAGCTATGGAAGATTAGCTTCCATTTCGTGCATGTTGAAGCTTAGCACGAACTGAGAGAAGGTGTGGGGAAGGGACTGCAAAATCAAGTCGATATACAAATCATTCTCTAGCACGCATCTCAGGTTTGCGAGTTCCTCAATGAGGCTGATCATTTTCAGGACATGCTATCCCACAGGTAATCCTGGAGCTAACCTCATCTGGAAAAGTTTCCTTGAGGTCTCGTACCTGGCGATACAGGAGTGCTCCCCATACAATTCCTTGCAATGGAGAAAGATGGATATAATATCCATACTCTCATGCTGTTTCTGGAGTTCATTGTTCATGGACGCCAGCACGATACAATTAGCTCTCTCATAATCTAGATCCCAGGTTTTGCGAACTTCCTTGTCCGCAACTGAGGAATATGGTCCTAGGATAAGGAGAGGAACATCGGTGGTAACATATGCTACTTTGTCATAAGTCAGTGCAATGTTGACGTTCCTTAGCCAATCTTTATATTTCTGCCCGGTCAGTATATTTTTTTCAAGTAATAGTTTTAGTTCTGTCATGGTAGCTGCTAGAGAGAGAGAAAATAAAACACTCAGCATATGCTCTTGCAAGTTTAGATTGGTTATTAGTTTATCTAAATAGGATGGCTCCCACTGTTTCCTCAAATCCTTCTTCAAAACCTAAAAGAAGACTAGTCAGGATTTAATCACACGTCACAATACTTGCATAAACTTTCAGCCAGGCCAGTGTTAGTACTTCGAGGGAGGTTTTCCAACGCTTTCGCGAAGTTCCTTAATTAAATAACCTCTTTTCCCTGGAGGCATAGCCCCTCTAACACCTTTCTGGACACCTACTTGGTTTATAGCATTGATTGTTAAGTGAGAAAATTTCCCGAGAGTAATCCTACTCATCAGTGGGATCGGGATCGAACTATCATTGCATGATGCCCTAGATGGAAGCCACTCTAGTCACCATACTCCAGAAGGTATGCTAAATCTGCAAGTTTCCTTTATGTTTGAAACTCCCGATATGATTTTTACCCCAAGCTCTTATGACCTTGACGTAGGCCAACAAATCAAAAGACGCAAGTCAAGTTCTACCCGTCATTGTCCTGATTAATTTAGGTACATCGTACATGCCCTTGACGTAGGCCAACAAGGCTGTACGTCTGTCCTATACTAATGCATCTATCTATGAAACAAATAAGCAAACATACTGCTACCATACACTATGCCTTGACGTAGGCCAACAAGCATAGCATGAATACGATGTGTTGTCTATTTGAAACGACGGAGGGTTACGGCTGGTTTTTGGCAAAAAACCGTTAACGTAGTGAACTTGATATGATCAAAGGAACCATGATAGCCTTTATTAAAAGGAGTGGTTTAAGCTCCGTATTTAAAATTTTCTTTTTGAAGAAAACCGAGTGGTTTTGAAATTGTTCCAACGATTCGGATTAGGTTTTATTTTCATTGCATTAATAATAATGCATCCCATCATTAACCTATCATTACAGAAAACAACGAAAATACAACGTCCTCTTATGCCATCGGCATTCGCCACGGGGTCCCGTCATCATCCGTTAGGTTACTTAACTAACGGCAGAGCGGGGGCTGGGCTAGCACGGGTGTAAAACATAAGTTACGTCTAAATAGCTATCATATATAGATATTGTACACTCGTCAGACGCAATAATAGGCATTCCAGATCACAGATGAACTTTATTGGATATACAAGCAATCCGCGTTTCTTTTGAGCCTGCAACGAAAGACGGATTACACAGTTGTGATGAATAGCCATTACCCCACCCTAGACCCCTACGGGTACGGCAAACTACCCGCCAAGTATCCGAAGTGAAGCTGTCTCCCTCAACGACGTAAGTAGGCCACTAAACATATCAAAGTACCCGGTAGTTTGTGCACCCCACCTTGGGTCTATCCTTGGAGCAAAAACAGTAAAAAGAAATAATACAACGGTGGCTACAACCGCAACCTGGATGTGCCCCGCAAAATAATATTACAACTTATTACAATTACATCGAATGAATTAATACAATAACCCATCACAAAACCCCGGCTAATCATCACAACAAACAAATACAGTTCATAATCAAAAATAGTTAAAAACATCACAGATATATGCAACCCCCTGCCAACCGACATACTAGCAGTTAGGGGAGCTTTACGAACACATAATACAGTTCACATATATAATCAAATAAGCAAACAACGTATAATTTCGATCGATCAAACACATTAGATTCTACTCCAAAACTTCTCTGTAAATCTGAGGCTTGAGCAGAAAATAAATCATTCCAGAAAAGACAAAACATCACAGAAGAGCAACAGGGAAAAACTGGGCTGAATCGGCTCCAACTCGGCCGCGGATCCACAGCGGATCGGTGGGATCGGGCTCGGTGGCCGATTCAGGCGTCCATTTTTTTCCTGTGATCTTATAATTTCATGTAGGTAATTCTGGAAGTCCCTGAAAAAATTTTAGGCCTCATTTTAAAATCGACAAAAACTATATGATATCGTTATATTTTCCGGTTCGTTTTGTGTTAGAAATTCATACGACTTTGCAAATAAGTTAATTATTGTTTAGTGAGGCTCTGATACCACTGTAAGTCGATGTGCAACACCCCACGAGTTGCGGGGAGGCGGAAATTTGAAAAACGATCTTGTTCTTTAAGCATACATCGACTAACCGGAGATCTTTACAAAACGATAATTAACAACAACCATAGAAGTTCTTTGCTACTATGTAAAGAGATTATACCTAGTGAATTGTGTCCTTCGTATTTTCGATCTCTTCATCCTCCTCGGCCTCCTTCCCGTGATAGATGATCCACCCGAGAACCCTAATCCAAGCTTCACTTCAATGCTTGAGATAACTAAGTTTCTCTAGTTGCTAATCAAAGGAACTTAGATGATATAGAGTTAGGTTATGGATTGTTTAGTCTATTCTAATCCTTGATCTCAACTCATGAGTGGTAGGATTAGGGTTTGAAGAGAGAGTGAGCTTGAGGAGAGAGAAGGTGAACATAATAATGATAATGATATTGTTTCTCACTTGAATATATGAAGCATAATGAATAAACAAATAAATGAATAAAATGTGATTATTCATCATGCTACATAAATTCTATATGAGTGATTCACTATGTGAGTCATTAAGCATTTAGTGATGCATTAATGATATGATGAATCACACAAAAAGAGTCACAATTGCATTTAATGATAATGCCATCTAAACCCTCAAGTCACCATGCTTCTAGAAGCTTCCCGTAAAATTACGAGAACGCCACTCAAATCCGTGAAAACACGGAAAAACTTTATACTGTATAAATCCAATAACCTGATACTAGAATCTGGCTTAAACCAAAGCCGGCTAGTAAAAACTGTCCGAACGTCGTACGTGCGTTTAAACACGTATGCGTCCGAACCCTTGTCGTAAAACCGTACGACCTCTATATCGTTTCTCCTGGAGTAGGGAAATCTCTGTGTGGGACTCTAAAGACTCGATTACTACGCTGGCAGTGGGTTTAACCACAGACCGCAAGCGGCACTAGCTGTACGTAACGGTCCCCAGGTAGATGTCGATAAGAAGGCCGATGAGGAAACCCATCCAAACTCCTACTGAGCCTGTCCGTGACAATATCCGCGCAGTCCGGTCTGTTCGTCTAAGAGTATCGCATGTATGGTCTAGGGAGGTGGTAAACGTCAGACCCCTAATAACCGTACAAGTCGTGTCGGCATGGCTCAAGACCATCCGAGAATCTACTGATCAGTCCATCAGCAATTCTCAATCAGCCCTGGCCAGGGACTTATGGTAATGACCAACCGATCACCGTGCGATATCAACTCCCTATACCGGGAGAGACGAATCCCTAACAGTCGCTCACTGCCTCCACGTGGCTCGGGACTGTGCCCAACTAAAACCTATTTGCACGACTCCTTTGAACCGTGGTAGGGTAGTAATCAAAGCACAGTGGGAACTCACACGAGACAAATGACGATCTTAAGTCAACGAACTATCTGCACACATGTCACCTGAGAACTGGTATCTGACGTTAGGTATAAATACCATCCAGTCAGTTCTCGGCGAGTCCTGTCCGGTGTACTCACACCCAGTGAGCATCTATATACAATCTTAGGTGCACTTCACCAATGGCTGCGGGACCAATCCATCGCCCCTCGTCAGGGTCTAAATATGTATACACTAGTCTACTCTGGAGCATCGATGCCCTGTCTCGATTCTCCCGCGACCAGGGACATTTAAGGATGTGCCTATTGACTATCCAGCTCCCACAAGTATGACTGCCATCACAACGCCGGTAGTCAGGAAAACACCCTATGGGCTTTATCAACATGTTTATAAATACAAAGTAAAATATATCACACGTTAAGATAAAGTCAAACCAAATAGCGTACTATCATATTAAGCAAGATTTTCATGTACATACATATCCCTAGCATCCTATACAATGAAGGTCTCTAGGGCATATATATCCAACAAGGTAAGTGCCAGGTAAGTGGGAGGTTCTCCACTACGTAAGTAGTGGGCCTAATTAAGTAACAACTAGCCTTCGACACACTTGCCTTAGACACCAAAAAAGAAACGCGGATAAACAATGGATGACCCACGGCCTTCTCTTGTTCTAAGTGAGCGCGACGGTCCTTAGAGTCATGTCTAGATTTCTTTTAGTTAATAAGGGTAATGCGGATGCAAGTTTATGATTTTTGGGGCTTAGGAAGGGTAATGAACTCCCCACCTAATCTGAATTTGGCCGTGCCCCTTAAATTCCGTATTAATATGCAAACAACCAAAAATCAAAACACGCACAATTTTTATTGCTTTTTGCGACGCTGCGGATTTTTTGCAAAGAAACCTGCAGCAAATTGTTAATGGAGCAGATTGAGGAGGAGATAAGAAAGGTAGAAGATCACCTGAGAATTTTCGTACAGAGAAGAAGCAAACACGTCGCACATCCACGGCGGGAGGCTGCTATTGCCGCGGAAACGCGGTCCAATGAGGAGATCCCTGCACAAAGTTTTAGGCAACTGCTTCTGTTGCCTCCCTTAGCTCTCTGGAATATTCAGAAAAAAATTTCCCAAGCTCCACCGATTGCAGATTTCCTCGCAACAAATCAAAACGAATCGTTTAGTGTTTGCGTGAATTTAGATCTAAAAGTTTTGATGGAATAAGCTTTTCAACTAAAATTTCAAAAAACGAACGAATTAGCGCACTATCCCTGGCAACGGCGCCATTTGATTGAATGAATTCTCGGTGTGTAGTTAGAAAATTGTATAGAAATCACAACCAAAAATATTTTAACCGCAATCAATAACGGTGTCGATTGTAGCGCGTTAGCGAGTGCGGATCGTCCACAGGGAAAGTGTAATCGTTCGTATTTCGAATTAGATGAATCGAAAATTAAAGAAAAGAAAAGAAAAGACAATTCATGATTTATAAAATGAAGTTCAAGAATTAGAAAAATCTAGATCTAATAACAAGAAAACATTAAAATCAAGAATTGAGATGTGATGATTTCCAATCCAAATATCGAGAATCGAAGTGAGGCTCGTAGGAATCGATCGGATCTATAGATGTGATAAAATCTAGCGATTACGTATTTTTATCCATCGATGAATTGATACTAGATCGATGATGATCAACGAGAATTAGGGATTTCTTGTGAAACTAGGGTTTCATCATCTATCCCTTGTTCCTTCGTCGATATCATTCACATTCTAGCCTCTAGTAAATTCATGAATCGATCGTGGATCCCTAATTTCGAGCGAACACAATCAAGAAAGCATCGCATCGAAACTAAGTCGTCGATTCTTCAATTTGCTAGGCTTTACAAAACTCATAGGACTTAAGAATCGTTTCAAGATTTTTCACATCATCATCTATTGATCGTCTCGACCCCTTCACGAGCGAAGTTTTACTCAAACATCATAATAAGAACCACAATCACAAATTGAGATCGAATCATGATGCAAGAATTTAAAGAAAGCACGATTAAAGAATTTCACCTTTTATTTATCAACAATTCCGTTACAATTCGCTCAAGAACTACAAGAGGAAAGAAGTCGATCGTCGATTTGGTTTCGCTCGTCTCCTTGAGTCGCGGATCGGCTTGGATCACTTGCCCGATTGAAGATCGGCTCCGCTCCTAAAAGATCGAAGGCTTCGTGCTTGATTTGGTACTCGGAGTTCTTGATTTTGGATTTGGATTTTGAATTGGGGATTAAGGTTTTGAGGCACAAGTTGTGTCACTCAACTTGTGGGTGGGAGAGGTGATAGAATGAACAACCTTCAACAACCTTTCAAAGTGAAGCCTAGGGTTCCTTTTATAGCATTAAGAATGGTTAGCTTCCTTTGTAAGCTTGGATTAGGTTAGCTTCCCATGTAAGCTAGGTAGTTAGGTAGAAGCCTCTAAAAGAAGTTAGTTAGGCTTTAGCTTCCTTCATAAGCTTGGAGGTTAGGGGGAAGCTTCTAGGTTTAGTTTGTTAAGTGAGAAGCTTGCTTCGGAAGCTTGGAAGTTAGCTTAAATAAGGAGCTTGCTGATCTGGCAGAAGACTCTGGAGAATTCTGGAATTTGCCATAGCTTGCTGAGATGTAGGTACTGAGAGAAGTATTGTGTAGCTGAAATGGGCTGACGTCACCGCTATGTGGCTGCGGATCCGCGGCACAAGCCTGCTCCGGCCGTAGATCCGCGGCCGTTCTGGTGCCTTGGTGCATCACTTTCCTTGCACTGCTATCTGTTGGCTTTAGGTATATTTCCTGCAATGTTGAATCTCAAAATTCTTTCTAGATTACAACCAAATAACAGGTCTTTGAGTTGGCGTATTTTTTTATCAGCACTTTGACAATTTTGGCTCGGTTCCTGGAATTTCCTGCACAGATCTTTGAAACAAGTGTTGCGCTATACAAGGATGATGCCATGATAAACACTCAATTTCCCTCGAAATGTCGGTTTTAAGGTATAACACAAGTAATTTGGTATTTTACGGCAGTTTTGCTAATATGTGCTATATTAATACCGAACACCTCTAGATGAGTGCAAATGGCAGGGAAATTGTTGTGTTAAAAATGCAATATTTTCGACTGATCACATGTCAAGAAACAAACACCTTTTGTTTCTCAGTGTGGTAGAAGATCTACCCTTACGAATGTTTGGGATATCCTACAAACTTGCACAGAACTGACCATACCTCGAGCTTGTCCGGATTTTGTGTTTTCACAGAAGCTGGACAACCCCATATCTTAACATAATTAAGACATGGTCTCTTCCCTTTCCATATCTCATATGGAGTGGTAGGCACGGATTTGGTGGAAACCATATTCAATAGGTCTGCGGCTGTCTCAAGCGCATAGCCCCAAAAAGAAATAGGTAACTCAGCACTACTCATCATAGAGCACACCATATCTAATAGGGTACGATTCATCAGCTCTGATACTCCGTTGTGCTGTGGTGTATACGGAGGAGTAAGCTGAGAAAGAATCGCATTCTCTTTTAAATAGTCACGGAATTCCATGCTCAAGTATTCTTCTCCCCGATCAGATCGAAGGATTTTAATACTTTTACCCATTTGGTTCTCTACTTCGCACTTATATTCCTTCAATTTCTCAAAAGCTTCAGACTTGTGTTTCATCAAAAACACATGTCCGAACCTTGAGAGATCATTGGTGAATGTAATAAAGTGTGAGAAACCATTCCTGGCATGTATAGACATAGGACCGCATGCATCACTATGTATCAGTCCCAAGAGTTCAGTACCTCTTTCTCCATGTCCAGTAAACGGAGTTTTGGTCATTTTGCCTTTGAGACATGACTAGAAAGTTTTATAAGATGTAAATTCGAACGGATTCAAATATCCATCTTTATGTAACTTAGCCAGTCTTGTCACATTGATATGACCTAGTCTACAGTGCCATAAGAAGGCTTTGTTCATTTCTGAACTTTTCCTCTTATTTGTGTTCTGTATGTTCAGAACTGTACTTTGATTCAGAACGTATATACCGTTACACAACGTACCAAACCTAATAAAAACTTGATTTTGGAAAATGTTCATAACATTATCCTCCAATGTGAAATTATATCCTTCTTTTGTTAGCAATGAAACTGATATAATGTTGCACATCATTTTTGGTGCGTAGTAACAGTCGTTCAGAATCAATGTATTACCTATTGGTAATACCAGGTGATATTCGCCAACTGCTTTGGCTGCAACAATTGCAAACTGTTAGAGATTTATCACCTTTCCCCAGTTCTCTACCACTCTTTAGCCCATGTAACAAATTACATACATGGGATCCTGATCCGGTATCCAATACCCAGGACGTAAAGCAAACTGAGAAACAGTTCTCGGTTACAAACACACCTGAAGAAGATGCATCAGTATGCTCCTTCTTCGTTTGGGTGGCATGGGAATCCGAGTATTCCCCTATTCCTTACTCAGACTTATGACAGTCATAAGATAGAGCGGAACCTAACCCGGTATAATAAGTAAGTTTAGTCAATACATCCATATTATTATCTTGATTAAGGCTTGTCAGTGGTCGCTACCTGGAGAGACAGAGAAGGAAATGTATTAGCGTTCTCTCTTTGCAAGATTAGATTGGTTATTATCATATCTAATCAGGATGGCTTCCACTATTTTTTTTATCAAATCTTCCTTCAAACCATAAAAGGTAAGATTAGACGGGATTAATTACAATCTATAAGTTCGTTAACCGGTCAGTCAGGCCAGTGTCGGTACTCCGAGGGAGGTTCCCCGTGCTTTCGCAAGGACCTAATTAAAATAAACCTCGTTTTCCTATAGGCATAACCACATTGACACCTTTCTAGACACCTACTGGATTAGCTAATTTTAAAGTGAAAGACTCTCCCAGAAGTAACTCTTACTCGCGGTGTGTATCGGGATCCAACTATTATATAGAAGGTATGCAATCTTATTGCAAATTTCAACACTTGAAATTCCCGATAATGTTTTTACCCCTAGCGTCCTATGACCTTGACGCAGGCCAAACAACCCATAGGATGCTAGTCAAGTTCAACCCGTTCATTTCTTGATTGAATTAAACCTACCCGTACGACCCTTGACGCAGGCCAAACAACGTCGTACGACTACCCTAATCCAATCGCATCATATGCTGCAGATAAGCACTAATCAGCTACCGCACACTACGCCTTGATGCAGGCCAACAAATGCAGCATGAATACTAAATAGTACTCATCTGAAATGACATATGGCTGCGCAGGTTTTTAAGAAAACCATGAGCATAATGAACTTGATATCGTTGTAGAATCTAGTGATTTGGAGTGTTTTAAGCTCCGTTTAAAAATCGAATAGTTTTGTAGCATTTGCCAGTTTTGCTAAAGAGGTCACTCCCGATGAAGGGATTCCGGCTCTTTCCTCATCGAATGAGGTGTTGGATATTCTACAAGGAATACCACTATGCAAAACAAGAACTAGAGCAGCTATCAAAATTAAATGAGTAAGTTATAGCATTTGCTAGTTTCGCTAAAGAGGTCACTCCCGGTGAAGGGATCTCGGCTCTTTCCTCATCGAATGAGGTGCTGGATATTCATCAAGGAATACCACTATGCAAAGCAAGAACTGGAACTACCTGTTTTTAAAAAATCTTGATTCTACAATATCTTTAGGTTTCTTTTCTTCCATTAATCTCATTAACGAAATCCTATCATTTAATGTTTCCTAAACATCACAGAAAAATGAAACGAAAATAGAACGTACGCTTATGCCATCCGCATTCGCCACGGGGCCCCGTCATTCACCCTTAGGTTACTTAACTAACGGCAGAGCGGGGGATGGACTAGCGCGGGTGTAAAACATAAGCAAAGTTTATTATATATCATATATATAATATAACATTCGTCTCACGCAGTTATATGATCACATCACAGAACCAAGCAGCAGAAGCAACATATGAAATATTGGATATACTAGGATATTCGTATTTTAAATTTAGCCAGTAATGTAAAACACGGATTCCACGGTCGTGATGAATAGCCAAACCCACATCCCTAGACCCCTACGAGAGCGGTGTTCATATCATAATTTTGCATTATTACATTCCCCATTCTTAATCATTTTACAAATAAATAGGTGCTTTTGATCCATGTCTGTTGAATAGTTACAGGTTACAGGTTCTCGGAACAAAACAGTGAAAATGATGAAAAGACGTTACAAAAGTGAGACTACGACCAACAAATAGAAGAATCTTTATCATGCCTAGAGTTTGAAGAACAAACGAAGATCAATGAACAATTTCACAAAGTAGAAAGGCAGCGCAAGATTCAAGATTTCAACACGAAGTGAACAGTAAAAGTCCACGACATTCTGCACTGTGGAAATCTGGAAGAAACTAGAAGACATTCTGAAGAGCCAAGTGATGAAAATAGAAGGAAAAAGCAACAGAATGAAGCCCTGAAGAAATTATGCATCAAGAGGACCATATGGCCGCGGAACCGTGGCCAAACAATGCTTATGGCCGCGGATCCGCGGCCGTGCTGTCCACGTGCGGTGCGTGTCGGTGAGTGTCGGTGCGTCGGTGCATTGACTCGGTTTTCTTAAGGGTATTTTTGTAATTCTAGATATGGATCAGATGTAAACCCTAGGGTTTCTATTTTCTATAAATAGGAACCCTACAGCTCTTTTTGGAGCGTTCCTTCTTTTGGGTGCCTCTTTAGAGATGCCTCTTCCTATGCCTCTTTTTATTGATAAAAATTTAGAATTCTATGTAATGTTTTGAAGAGTGCATCGAATAAAAGTAAGTAGTTTTTTTTACCTTGCCCTAGTTAATTTATTTTCTGCCGTAGTTTAGAAATTTATTTATCTGCCCTAGTTAGATTTTATTTATCTGCCGTAGTTTAGATAATTAGTCTTTTAAAAACAATCATAAAAAATGCCTTTTATAATCAATTCCTTAATGAGTGGGTAGTTCCTCACTTGTTAGGGTTAGGAATAGGAAAGGTTTGAGAGATGAAAATCTCTCACCCCTTTCTTGCCCATCGCATATTATTTATAGGACTCCATGCATACATACACACACCGCTCACTACGGCACCCTACCCCACGAGGTAGTAGTGATACCGTAGTTTAAAAGACCGGTTGTATATGTTTTACATGGAGGTTAGGGTAAGAATTAAGAAAGGACGGACAAGGACCTAGAGGAAGAAACATAGTTTCTTCCCGATCGTGCTAATCCCCTTTATTAATTATTACCATAACACCTAAATAGATCTTAATTAGGGCATAGAAAGCGGTGAGGAATATTAAATTTCCAAACATAACCTAAACCTAACCCTAGCAAGATGTTAATCCCAATCTAGATCAACCTTAGTTTTTAGTGATAATCCAATCCACCACAATTGGAATTAACTCGTTAGAACAAATAGAAAATACACAAAATCCCTGTGGACCGACCCGTACTCACCGGCTAGCTACCAAGCGACGTCGTTCTTGATTGCGGTAAAATTCTCTGATTCATCTTTTAGCGCAAGCACGCATAAAACATATCTCTTCAATCAAATGGTGCCGTTGCCGGGGAGACGGTGGTCTCTTTCTTTGTGTAATTTCGGGTTAATAAAAAAAATTATAAAAAATTTAAAAATTAAAAAAATTGAAAAATTTTAAAAACAAACAATTTTTTTTAAATCCAATAAAAATAAAAATCAACTTGTTCTTTTTTAGAGGTATTGTGTGAATTGTGCAGGAAAAGAAGACGGACATATTCAGATCTGGAAAAATCCAGCGAACATAACAGCAAACAGAAGATCTGAACAGACAGAGGAGAATCAAAACAGCAAACAGAAAATTTTTGGGGATCTGAACCGACCGATAGACCGTGGAACTGCCGCAATATCCCTCTTTTGACCGCGGAACCGCGGCTAGTAGGTGACGTCAGCAGGTGGAATCTTCTCTATAAGCATTCTTTTCCTCCCATCTGCCCTTTGTAGTCCTCTGAAAAATTTTCCTGCAGGGTTCTTTGCGAAAAAATTCTTCTCCCTCTCCAATAAATTGTTTTTGTGTAGGAATCTTTGCGCTGCAAAATAAAAAAATATTTGAAAGTGTTTTAGATTTTTTTGTGTTTACTGCTTTGCATTTTTGAAAATGGACTTTTAAGGGGCTATAACACCAATCCATATTGGGTGGGGATTTCATTACCCTTCCCAGGACCCCAAAAATCACAAAAAGCAATTTGCATCAACCCTTGAGTTAATTAAAAAATATTAGACTCAGCCAATAAGGACTGTCGTGCTCATTAGGACAAAGAAAAGGTTGTAGGCATCGGTCATTTATCTAAACCTGACTTTGTGGTGCCTAGGCTAGACAAGTAGGAAAGGTAATTTTAAAAGGCCCGTCTCACGGTGATTCGTGAGCGGATCCCTCCTTTCTTTACTTGTGCTTACCTGGCCACAATTGGCGGTGAAGAGGCGATTTGAGGATCACACAACTTGCCCTTTGGAACAGTTAGGAGCAGTCTAGTTGACTTAGGATACCCTAGCTCTAGGCTTGATTGTGCATATATAAATTGTGATTGTGCCGTAGTTCCGTACAAATTTTTGCAAAACTATTTCTAAAAAACACTTTCAAAAATTCCAAAACTCCAAAGAAAAACAAATTTTTTAAATAAATAAATAAATAATTTTAAAAAAAAATCATCAAATTCTTTTTCTTCTCCGTTCTCATATCATGGGTACCCCATCTCCCAAAACTCTTGACGAACTTTGGTACTCTGAACCAAACTTTGCTTCCTACGTGAATTGTTTTGGTCGAATTACGGACGACCCATCCATGCCCAAAATTTCTTTAAAAGATCGAATAGAAGCGTCTAGGAGAAATAGTTGGACTCCGCAATCCACTGTGTATCAACTGTTTCAACCTTCACCACCTTCTTACGTTGAAACTCCTTTTTCGAGTCCTGTTGTAACTCCGAAACCCATGTCTATTACTGAAAATATTGAAAAATCTCGTAACCCATCTTTGACTCCTTTCAACACTTCCAGTTCTTAGGATCAACAAGTCCATTCACCTTTTTATCCAAATGTTGATCCTACTCCTGTCCAACCATTCAATTCCTACAAGTCCTACCCGACTTTCGCACCTTCCCTAGACATTGCTTCTGCACAGCCATTTGGGAGTTTCCAGAATTCAAACTATTTTGAATCTTTTACTGAAACCCCTTCACAACCCATGTCTAGTCTGGAACAGTCATTGGAAGCTTATATTGTAGCGACAAACCAACAGATGACGAATTTGAATGCGTCCATTGCCGCCCTTAATTCATCAAGACAACATAGTGAACCGGTAGCTAGTTACCAACTAGCTCCAAATTCTCCAATGTATGATGAGGCGGTTGGACAGAATGAGAATTTGAGTGGTGAGAGTGAGTTCTACACACTTCCAAATCAAACCTACCCATCCCCAATTGAATCCCACAACTCCGGTTTTCAAACAAGTGTCCCAAATTATTCACCAGTTAAAGATAAAACATGTAATGAGTTGTGCAACTTTGTAGTGTTTGATTTACTTGATTGTGAAGAACCCTTTTCGAGTGAACCCAAACTTAATCCTTTTGAACTTTACACCACCAATCTAGAACCTGAATTGATAAATATCCATGCTGTCACGACCCGAAATGGCACGTGACTGGCCCTTAAATCATATGAAGTCTATAGGACCTCATCTAATTCAAGTAAACCAAAAGCCCAGAAATCTAAAACCATTTTAAATAATAATTGAAGGAAAACTAATTTTAAAGAAGTGAAGAAAACATGTTTTAAAAGCAAGGTTTTTAAATAAGTAAGCCGAATATACATTTTTAAAACCTCAAGTCTTTTCTGAATATTTCAGCAGAGTTTCCTTTGTAAATACTGGCCCTGAACGGGGTACAACATGAATACTATATACATCAATGATAAAAGGCATCTCCAAGCGGGAGCTAGCTCTTCGTCAATCGACGGTCACAACCACACAAGCAATATAATATACAACGCCAAAGGGCGAAGATCAAAACTCAAAATCAGCATGAAAACCATAATACTACAACGCGCAACTCTAAGGTCGAAATAATACACAACTGGTTTTCTAAGTCTGAAATAATATACAAGTTTGGTTGATGGAATTACTAGATACAACTGATAAATATAAATATAAGGGTGGTCACGATGCGAGTTAACCCACCTACCAAAGCAATCACCCAGAAAGGAAGCAGTGTGCCAGAAAAGCCGCAAAGAAACCTGTACGACAAAACCTGTAAGAACTGTGGCACAACGGGGGCGAGTTGCCAACTCATGAATAGAAAACATCGCAGAGCAGAAATCGTATGTATGACACAATCCTAGATCAATACGATCAATAATAGTATATCCTCGATATGAATAAGTCTGAAGCATGAAAAGGTAGCCCAGGTAAACATCTATATATAAGTGTAATCCCATATGCTCGTGTCGGCGCCTCAGGTAACAACATATCCTAAATATGAGGTATGATCAATGTAATCAACGTGAATCAATGTCAACTATATCATGAAGTCTATAAGTATGTGGATATCATCCAACTATGTAATCAATGTCTGTATGTATGTGGATCTCGTCCACGTGTCACCCAACGACAATAAGCATCATGCATGTAAATATCATAAAGCATATGCATGGAAGTATGAGGATATAAATCAACATATGTCCCTCGCGACATATCAAAATCATGGAACCTGAGTGTCTAGCATCGACACTCGAAAACATCATGAAAACTGTGCCTAGCATTGGCACGTAAATCCTCATATATCGGGCTCCGTCAGTCCGGATCGGCCCACGGGCTCCGTCAGTCCGGATCGGCCCGTATCATCTCTCTTCTCCAGTCCGTATCCTCCAGATATCCGCCGACCTCAAATACAATCACCGGTAGGTAGTACTCCCCTGCCAGGCTCAACGTCTAACATATATGAGCCTTCTTGCCCCGGGGTACCTAACCGGGTCCACCATGTACCCGCAGACGGTGCCTACCGCTCCTCGAATCGGGTTTCACATGCCACTCTCAGAACCGAGAAAACACATGGTGGACGCACTGAAATATCATATCAAGGGTAACCAAGTTTTTAAAACAATACATACTTTATTTTGAAATAACCATGGTTCCCAAATCCAAAAATATCATGGAAATAACATATCTCAATGCGTATAATCATAAAGCACGATATGTGCGACATATAAAAGAATGTAAGCATATCAGTATATCATGCAACACAAAACAGTAATATGCACATATCGTGGGAAGACCGCTCCTTTAAAATGAATCAGTTTTAAAAAGGGTCCTGCGGTTCCCAAATCTCCAAATCAAGCCAGAATCATCTATGTATGTGCAAATACGTATGTATGCAATAATGGGTGTACAATAAGTATTTGCATGAGCATGAGTGTATAATAGGTATGTGCACAAGTATGAGTGTACAATTGGTATGTGCACAGGTATGAGTGTACAATAGATATGTGCACAGGTATGTGTGTACAATAGGTATGTGCACAGGTATGAGTGTACAATAGGTATGTGCACAGGTATGAGTGTACAATAGGTATGTGCACTAGTATGAGTGTACAATATGTAAGTACGTAAGTATGCCATGCAAGGGGTCCTATCCTGATGCAATAATCCTACTATGTAGTGACATGGCAATTATCGATGATGAAGTGTGTGAGCCGGCAAGCAGGTGTACGTGGAACATATGCATCATCGATAATGGTGCTGGTGTCCTGACAGCATGGCTTTAATATAACAATAAATACATTTACATATGCAATGCGGTGCGAATAGCAAGAATATGCAGAAATCGACTAATAAACATAACAGTGAAGAATCTACATCCAGATAAAAATGTCATACAGTTTTGCCATTTGAAATAAGACGGACCGGGGTTTTTAGTAAAATAAGAGCTACGGTGTTTTTAAGAAAAGGTGCTTCTTTTGAAAATATCCATAGAATCCCTTTTGCCTGTCTTTAAAATACTCCCGATTCGTTAGTTTTGAAATAGGTATGACTCGGTTTAGCCTAACAACTACTAAGCAAACTACTGATCTAACTAGCAAGCTAAACGGGAGGGGTATGGAAACCACCTAAATCTGAGTCCATATATATATATAATAGTCGGTGATCCCGCCTCAATGGTACCGCGTACGATACAATATCATATGACATCCTCGAGTCATGATTGCGGATCTATCATCAATAGAGCTCGTACGGCAAATCATCGTACGGCATCCCAAATCTGGGTACAGGTCAATATCATATTTATCTCATCAATTAACTGGTATTTTTATCATCATATCTCATGAACTGGGGTACTGATCTACGTCTAGTACAAACCGATACCATCTATGTAAATATAAATGTGTATGTAAAACACAAGTCCAAAGGCCCGCAAAAATCTTATGTCGTATCCCAAATATGAACCACATCATATCATCGATCTCATGGCACTATACCCAATCTCATCGACTCATCTCCAAATATCATCCACTATCCTCATCATCCAGGTATAAGTATAACAAGTAAGCATGTGTGTGCGTGTGGGTGTAAACCTATTCTAGGGTTCGCAACTAAGAAGCTATACTAGTTTATGTCTAAAAACCCTAATCTAACCATAGTACACCTAATCACAACCTGAAAATCCATGTCACACATAAAATATATCATATAGTATAGTGTGTGTATATATATATATATAGCATTCTAAATATCGAACTGCGGGGGTGCTATACGCCATCCACCCGACTTCCCCCATAGATATAATATATTCATCTTGCTTTCGCTTTCCGTTACCGACGCCGCCACGCGCTTACTTGTCGTCTCGAAGTCTTCGTGGGGTACCTACACATCATAACGTATCGCATCGCATTAAAACCAAAACAACACACGAAAACTAAAACGACACGCTTAAAAGCCTATAGGTTAGAACCTATGGTTTGCTCTCGCAAAACAACCCGATATCACTCGATATAGACGTAAGAACGTCACATGATCGACATAAAGAACAAAAACAAAAATCAAGAATTTAAAATATGAAAAACCATTGCTCGAATCAAAGCAGCAACTAGAGAAAGTGGTCCTAGATTTTGACTCAGGCCAAAACAAGGCAATCAAACAACACTGGGGTGATATATATTGTGAATATGACCTGCTGAAACAACCTGGGCACCTAATTTATCAGGGAGGCCGGCCACATGCCCCAAAATTCCGGCCAGGACGGTTTTGGCATGGAGGAAATGTCTCGTATTGGTAGGGTGTCTTCCTATGGGTCCCACTAGGTCTCTGGTATTGTTTACTTTTCTAGTAAATGCCCCGGTTCATTCCAGATTTCCCTGCACACCTAAAACTCACAAACCGACATTGCAAAGTTCTGTAAATCCGTATTTTTGGGTTTCAGTTGGGTTGGTCTGGGTTTCTATCAATTGGGAGGGGTTTAAGGTCACCACAAGAGTTCAATTGCACTATCTTTACTCAAATCAAACCCTAATTCCCAACTTGAGATTTCAAAGTTCACTAAACTTCGCCAAAACGATTTTAAACTTGAAATGAGGCTAAAGCACTTGAAATACTACACTAATTGTGAAAGGGTTACCTCATTAGACACTCATGAATCCCCCTACAGCACCAAAACACCAACTTTCTTGGTCCAAAATGTAGCTTGTGAGCTTGTGCACCTTTTTTGTGAAGTGGGGATTAGGTTTTGGGTTGTTTTTGGGTGTGTTTGTGATGATTTGAGGAGGGGGGAGATAAGGGCAGCAGCTATGAGGGAAATGGGGGGGGGAGAGAAAATGATGGAGGAAGAAGAAAGAAACACATGGGCATGGCTCTCCTTTGACCCCCTCACTTTCTCTCACTTGCCCAAACTTCATTTTTTTATTCCTTTTTCCTTTTCTTTTTCTTTTCTTTTATTTCCTTCTCCCCTCAATAGTGAACCCAAAGCAAAGAATGAAAAATGATGATAAAGCCATGTAGGAAAATGTAACACAAGTGTGAAATGATATGGTGTATGTTTTGCACAAAATCCGCTTAAAATCCGATTAGTGATTTTTAATCGCGATTAGCACAAAATTAGTGTCAAATTAATCCTAAAAACTTAAAATTTGCATAATTCACATAAAACACCCTCTTATAGTAATTTCTATAATTTTCCAAATTTTTCCCAATTTATCGGTATTTAATTATACCGAAATATTAAAATATTCATTAAAATTAATATTAAATTATAAAAATTCCCAAAAATAATATTTTATTTTTCTGAAATGTTACACATGCTTTTGATCAGGTGTCTGAAAAAATTTATTTTCACTTGATTGAGGATATTGACGCTGGGAATATTTTGGATGATGAACCCGCAGATTTGACTGAATTTTTCTCTCCAATTCATTATGCCGAGTCATTAAATGTTTTTTTCGAACATCATATGCGTCTTGATTTTGATGAGAATGGCATGGATAAGCTGAATTTTGAGAAGAATATTGAGAAAAGTATTGAGGATAAACCAGTTTTTTTTGATGAGTCGGATTTTCCAATTCATCCTGTCCCTTCCACTGATTGTGTACACCCTCCTGAATCTTTAACCGATATCCTTTGTCACGACCCGAAAGAGCACGTGACTGGCCCTCGAAACATATGAAGCCTATAGGACTCCATCTGATCCAAGTAAGCCAAAAGCCCAGAAATCTAAAACCATTTTTAAGAATAAGTAAAGAAAACTGGTTTTAAGGAAGTGAAGAAATACAGGTTTGAAATCAAGGTTTTTAAATAACTAAGCCGAATATGCATTTAAAAACAGTACAGTCCTTTCTAAAAATTTCGGCAGAGTTTCCTTTGTAAAACGGGCCCCGAATGGGGTACAACATGGATAACAATATAAACAATGATAAGGCATCCCCAAGCGGGAGCTAGCTCTTCGTCAATCGACGGTCACAACCACACAATGATATGATAATATACAACGCCAAGTGGCGAGGATAAAAACCAAAAGAAAGCTCAAAAGCAACAAGGAAATCCGCAATACAACTAAGCGCGACTCTAAGGTCGAATAATACGACATTGTCTCTAAGTCTGAAAGAATATACAAGTTTTGGTTGATGGATAATTTCTAGATACAATGAAATACATGAATAAAATGGTGATTCTTGATACGAAAGAATCCACCTACCAAAGCAAATCACCCGCAAGAAGGCAGTGTGCCAGAAATGCCGCAATGAAACCTGTACGGCAGAACCTGCAAGAACTGTGGCACAACGGGGGTGAGTTGCCAACTCGTGAATAGAAACATCTACAAGCAGAAACCGAATACAAGACATAATCCTAGGTCAATACGATCAGTATAGAAAATCCTCAATATAAAACATGCAGCCTATAGCAAGGCTAGGGTAAATATCTAACCCGAGTGCAATCTCATGTGTCTGTGTCAGTGCCTCAGATAACAATATAGCATATGAATGAGATATGAATGCGTGAAAACAGAATACATTCACTTGAAACAACTGTTTTCATACTTTAGTGAGATTTCCCCTGTATTTTAAAAATAAGGTACCACAATGAAATCAGCATAAAACTGTGCCTAGCATCGGCATAAACGAAATCCCAATATCCTGATATCTCAAGGTCTTAGCCACAATATCTAGGGCGCCGTCAGTCCAGACCAGCCCCTACCATAAATCTCAGACCACGACGGTATCCTCCGGATATCCGACGCGTCGGGTAAAATCACCGGTAGGTAGTACTCCCCTGCCAGGCTCAACGTCATCACCACATTCCTCTTGTCCCGGGGTACCGTACCGGGTCCACCATGTACCCGAAACGGTTCATCCGTCTCCTCGAACCGGGTTTCCAAATCCATCAGCAAACTCATGGTGGACGACTCATACATCATGGGAAAACCGCACTTTTTATTTTAAAAGAGAGAGAGAGAAAATGTTTATTTGTGTTTTTGCGGTTTTCCTCCAAATCCAGAAAATCTCATAGAAATCCAAATCCAAACTTCAATAGCATGCAAAATAGTGAATATATGCATGAGAATCCATGAATGCGGCATAACAATGAATAATAGTATGCAGGAAGTAGCAGGTAATAACTACAATGTCTAAACTACTAGCAAAAAGGCTATGTCAAGCAATAATATATTTTCTAAGGTGTACGTGACATGGAAATTACCGATGAAGATGTGTGTGAGCCGGCAAGTAAGTGTACGTGGTACATACGCATCATCGGTAATGGTGCTAGTGTCCTATCAGCATGATATTAATACTGGAGTATGAAACATAGAATAAGAATGCGATGCAAAGCGAACCATAAAAGGGGAGGGGGAGCTGAAACTAGACGTAACCAAAACTAATCTGCATTACTCTAATATAAGTCCTACGAATGGTGCCTTTTGAAATAACACGAATCATGGGGTTTTGAAAATAGGGGCTACGGTGTTTTTATGAAAAGGTACGTCGTTTTTGAAATATCCGTAGATTCCCTTGAGCTGTCTTTAAAAAATGCCCACGATTCGTTAGTTTTTGAAATAGGTAAGAAGTTTAATCCACTCTAACAACTACACTAACTATACGGCTGAACTAACAAGCTGAACTACAGGTAATGAAACCGCCTAACATCTGAGTCGATATATATATATAGATATATAGTCGGTGATCCCGCCTCAATGTCATATCGTAAGGTATCCTCGAGTTATGAGTGCGGATCTATCATCAATATCGGCTCGTACGGTAAATCATCGTACGGCATCCCCAATAACTGGGTAGGGTTCAACATCTCACTGTCTCATCACATAATAGGTATCACTATCAACAGATCACATAATCTGGGGTACTATTCTATGTCTAGCACAAAAACGATACCATCAAAGAAGTATGCATGCGGGGGTAAACACATATCCCAAGTCCGCAAGAATCACATTTCGTATCCCAAATACGAATCATATCAAATCACCGATCTCGCGGCACAAAGCCCACATCATCGACCCATCTCCAAAGTCATCCCATAACATCAAGTACAGTGTAAGTATAAGAAACACACAAGTGTATGCGTGTGGGTGCAAATCTATCCTATGGTTCGCCACCAGGAGCTATGCTAGTTATTTCTACCCCTAACTATCCAAAATACTCATATATCACAATAAACTATATAGTAATCTATCTACGGACTGCGGGGGTGCTATACGCCATCCACCCGACTTCCCCCTGTAGATATAATCTACTCACCTGTATCCTGCGTGTCGGTGTCGATGTCACCGTCATTTTCCGCATCGCCTCGGATCGTCGTGGTGTACCTACACATATCACACGTAACGCATCGCATCAAAACCAAATCAACACTTGAAACGACACACTAAATCCAAAACGACACGCTAAAACCAACACGATACGCGAAAAGGCCTATAGGTTAGAACCTATGGCTAGCCTTCGCAAAACAACCCGGAATCACTCGATATAGACGTATAAACGTCACACGATCGAGATAACACACAAATACCAAAATCACCAAATCAAAATACGCAAAACCAAATACTGAATTTAAGGCAGCAACCCATGAAAACGATCCCAGATTTCGTCTCAGGCCAAATCAGGGCAAATCAACAACTCTAGGGTGCTATATGATCTCTACTAAACTCAAATTCCCCATCACAACTCACAAAACCCTCAAACCCTAACTAGTTTTCACCAAGTCCACAAATTTACCCGATATCGATTCTAAACTTGCATAGGGGTATATGTAAAGCTAAAACTAAGACTATGGTTCAGAAATTACCTCAATTGGCAACTCAAGAATTTTCTTGAGTTGCCCCTAGTGGCCACAATCCATGCTTTCTTGGTCCATCTTGTAGATCTCGGGCTCGTGCACACTTTTATTGAAACGGATATGAGGTTTTGGGGTTGATTTTGAGATGATTCATGGCTTGAAGAGGGGAGGGAGATGAGGAAGGGGGCAGCAGCAGCAAGAGGAGAGGAAGAGGGAGAGAAATGAGGAATGAAGGGGCATGGCTAAGGGTATAAGTCAAAGTCCACCTCTCTCTCTCACCTACCCTCATTTTCTTTTCTTTTCTCTTTTCTTTTAAACCATAATCCTTCTCACAAGAATAGTAAACCCAAATGAAATCCATGGCTAGAAAAATGCACAAGTGTAGAAAATGTGATATGTGCAAGTTTTGCACAAAATTGCCAAAAAAACCCGATTAGCGATTTTAATCGCGATTAGCACTAAATTAGTGTCAAAATGATCACAATAACCTAAAAATGTCATAATTCCAATAATTAACCCATTTTAGAATTTTCCATAATTTTCCGTAATTTTTCTCCATTTATTTGCATTTAAATATTAATTTAATATTAAAATAATCAATAAAATAATATTAAATTATAAAAATTCCTAAAAATAATATTTTATTATTTTGGAAATGTTACAATCTACCCCCCTTAAAGAAATTCGGTCCCCGAATTTAAATTTAAAATCCCCAAGTACTAAAACATTTTGATACAAATCCCAAGTCGTCGGGGCTCCGAAATCATCAACACATAGAACGTCACAGCGCAATGCATGCGCAAAGGTACTGAGCAGATAACTCAAAAACAACGCTCCATCAAGCATCCCGCAATCATCGGAGTCAGGGTAAAACAATCTCAATGTCAAATCCAATACAAAATCGATATGATATGGATCAGAACTACACATGTAGACATCCAATCTATACATGTAAATAGCTGATGCAAAAGCATGCCAAATCTTTTTTTTTGTCGCTGTGCGATGCACCTAACACTGCACAGTGGCGGACGTTTTTCACAAGAAAAACTATATATGTATATATATCCTTCGTTTACCAAACACGTTCCGCCGTTTTAAAAGCAATTTAGAAGGGTTTCCTTGTTTTAAAACATTTCGTGTCATACCAGACACGTAAGTATATATATATCGAGACTATAGCTCGCTCCTTGGAAATCCCTTCGAAAACAATCAATGCATGCAAAAGTATATCCAGGTACCGTCCACTGACTAGTCCTGCTCAGTATGAAAGCAAAATCCAACATCATAAAAAGTACTGCTCCAAAAGGAATAAATCCCAAAAATGCACGTAACACAATCCCGTGCGTCTAGTGCGCACGGAAATCAAAAATCCAAATATGTGCTAAACAGGTGCACAAATCAACATCTAGGTGCAACGGGTGTGCACGAAGCATCCGTCATAGGCAACGTATATGCCTGACAGCCAAAATCCGGTGCATCTGACATGCACGAAGAAATCTCGATTTAGTGCATCGGGTGTGCACCAAAATCGTATATCAAAGCACTAAAGGTGCATGAAAACCATGCTGGAAGTGCAAATCAAATCACTGCATACGGTAGGCATGAAATCTCAATCAATCTCTCAAATGTAATAGCTAGGCGCAAAATATATAAATATTCAGTGGGTGCATGAAATAAATATCATGAAACTCAATCATCAAAACTAAATCATGCAACAGAACGCCCAAAAATACCGAAATCCAACATGACGGATACGTGATGACCGAATCACAAAATCACAAATCATAAATACCGTCGTCGGTAGCTCCTCCTTCAAGGTCGAGAAGGAGTCGGTGCAATCCACTGCTAGCAGCGCAGGATATCTACCTGCCTCTTGCTCACGGCCTAGTGTCTTCTGACTCTCTGGGTCCTTATCTTCTCTGCGGATTACCTATCACGCGGTCAATCGGCTCATCGGCCCTGTCAGGTGTGCTAACGGGGACGATTCCGTGCTGGCACTTCTCTGGTCACCTCTCGGTCAAACCTCACGACCACTCGTAAGGCAGCAAATTACTGACGTCGGCCTCTGACTCTCTGAATGCCCGTCACACAACTGATCCTGGGTGCAAACATCATTGCAGCAATATCCTGGAAGGAATCCTGCTCAAGGTCTATTCCAATCATGCCTATGCCGATCTGTACAGAGGCTAGCTCTCCTGCATAACCTCTTCTCGCTCAAAGGGCATCTGTGTCCTCAGCACATCATTTCTCGGAAACCGGTCGCATCCCAACGTCTCTGTAAGCATATCAGGTCTCTAGTCTCGACGGGAAGCAATGACAGCTCGTCAGTGTCTCACACGAACCTCTTGTTTCACCTGTCTCTATCGTCGTCTTGCGACGTCACGTTTCTATCTGCGCACTGCAATGTTATCAGCTCTGACCCATCTGAAGTCTCTCGCACGGACTCGAAATCGCGTACTCTGTAGCTTCATCATTCCGTAGAAGCTGTCTGGTCGAACAGGTCCTCGGGAACACGTCCCTACCATCGGAGGAGAACTCATCACTCGTCCGTCCTTGATCAATTCGTAACGCATCTGGGTAAGTTCCTTTATCCGATCCTGGTCAACTACCTCGTCGACAATACCGAACTCTGGCCTGCTGGGTGTGCGCAACACGACCACTCCTGGTCTAGGTCTTCTCGTATCATACCCCAGAAAGGTCCTGTCGAGGTTCCTTTCTCAAATCTCAATCCTGCCGAAATGCCCGGAAGTCATCATCCAATGCTGAAGCTAAAGCTTATTCCGGAACGGCTGCATACTTATCGCGCTTCTTTCTGGAAGATATATCCATATACCACGCCTCGGGGGGCATATCACATCTCTAATGTCAGCGGAGTGGGATATCATCTCGTCGAAATCTCGTACGAACTCTTTTCTTCACTCTGCTCAAATGTCGACAGCTTCGGACTTAACTCATCGTGGCTACACGAACTGCGCTCCGACGGCTATGCTCACATCTAGAGTCTCCCAAGCAATGTCCCATCACGATATCCGAAAGATGTCGAACCATCCGATCGACTCGTCAGATCCTCATAATCCCCCAAGAGCTCACATCTCGGGTACAGCTTAATAGTATCGAGTACATGCCACAGCGTCGGTGGTCCAGCCGTAGAAGGGCAAACCCAAGCCTCACTAATGGCGCCGCGGAACCGCCGTAAACCCTAAGGTTCAAAGGCTGTCACACGGTCATTAAATCGAGTTAGGGTTTCATTCTTCTAGAGGGTCCATAGAATCACCTGCATGTCTTTCCGTATACTTTAAACTTGGAAAATAGGCTCCTGACATTCGATCGTCTCTATCGACTCTCAACGAATCTGCGTGAAGTCGTCTCTAGCTGGAAACAATCCACCTGATGACCTCGCATCGGGGTAAGCGAATTCACCACACGTCCTAGTCATTCATCCTCGGTGACTAGCAACTCGCTATCATCTCTCTAAGTACATGCTCCTGCTGCAGTAGCTCCAATCACCTGGGCGATATCTCATCATTCGCAGCAACAACTGGCTCAAATGCCTGTACGCCGAACAACGCCTCAATCCTCCAGGAAAGGAAATACATAAGCGGTCATCTCTGAATCAGCCTGCTCTAGATCTGAGTAAGACTCTTCACACTGGAAATCTTCAGCTCAACTGGGCCCGCTCTGGCGCAAAATCGGACGAATCACCTTCGTCTCTCAAATCGGGTAGACTAGCTATCATTTGTCGCATATCTGCCTGAAAGCTACGGCAATCTCAGCTCGTAAGCTCCGAAAGCAACATCCTGTCAATTTCAGCAACAGCTGGTCCATCTGTCTGCACTGTAGGCGACATCATAATCTCTGAGGTATGCTGTACATCAACAGTCCTCTCTCAACTGGCAGCTCTAACAATGGCCCGATCATCCGGTGCAAGACCAAGCACTCGCCTCCACTAGAGGTCACAATCACCAATACTAACTCGAGACGTTCCAATGTCACCAGAAAACACAATGGTCGGCCCTCGTACCAAACGAGCTCACATCGGCCGTAACCCTAGCAGCAGCCCAAACTGCGCTCAAACACGGTGACAGGAATCTCAATCGAGTACCAAAGAGAGTACACCAGTGGCAAGAAGGGAAACAACAGATCCAAAGTGGATACATGATCATAGGAAGGAACAGTATCAATGATGGTATGATCACGAAACTAATTGAATCGGGGATCTCAAATGGATGAATAATCCTGGATATGAAGAGAATCACTGATCTCGAAAGTATGTACATCCTAAGGTTCCTTAAGCGGAGTGGCGTGTCGTAATTATGCCGCGGAACATACCAACGGTACGTCACTCTACTTTAGTCACCTAATCCATCAACCAAGGGTCATCCTAAAACGACGAAAGTTCGGGTTTACACCCCCTCGACCAAGTCTAAGTTCCGTAAGGTCAAGCCTAAGTTCCGTATATAAACAACTCCCTAGGCTCCACATAGTCAAACTTAAACTCGAACCAAGGTCAACCTAGCGCTCTGATACCAATTTTGTCACGACCCGAAAGAGCACGTGACTGGCCCTCGAAACATATGAAGCCTATAGGACTCCATCTGATCCAAGTAAGCCAAAAGCCCAGAAATCTAAAACCATTTTTAAGAATAAGTAAAGAAAACTGGTTTTAAGGAAGTGAAGAAATACAGGTTTGAAATCAAGGTTTTTAAATAACTAAGCCGAATATGCATTTAAAAACAGTACAGTCCTTTCTAAAAATTTCGGCAGAGTTTCCTTTGTAAAACGGGCCCCGAATGGGGTACAACATGGATAACAATATAAACAATGATAAGGCATCCCCAAGCGGGAGCTAGCTCTTCGTCAATCGACGGTCACAACCACACAATGATATGATAATATACAACGCCAAGTGGCGAGGATCAAAACCAAAAGAAAGCTCAAAAGCAACAAGGAAATCCGCAATACAACTAAGCGCGACTCTAAGGTCGAATAATACGACACTGTCTCTAAGTCTGAAAGAATATACAAGTTTTGGTTGATGGACAATTTCTAGATACAATGAAATACATGAATAAAATGGTGATTCTTGATACGAAAGAATCCACCTACCAAAGCAAATCACCCGCAAGAAGGCAGTGTGCCAGAAATGCCGCAATGAAACCTGTACGGCAGAACCTGCAAGAACTGTGGCACAACGGGGGTGAGTTGCCAACTCGTGAATAGAAACATCTACAAGCAGAAACCGAATACAAGACATAATCCTAGGTCAATACGATCAGTATAGAAAATCTTCAATATAAAACATGCAGCCTATAGCAAGGCTAGGGTAAATATCTAACCCGAGTGCAATCTCATGTGTCTGTGTCAGTGCCTCAGATAACAATATAGCATATGAATGAGATATGAATGCGTGAAAACAGAATACATTCACTGGAAACAACTGTTTTCATACTTTAGTGAGATTTCCCCTGTATTTTAAAAATAAGGTACCACAATGAAATCAGCATAAAACTGTGCCTAGCATCGGCACAAACGAAATCCCAATATCCTGATATCTCAAGGTCTTAGCCACAATATCTAGGGCGCCGTCAGTCCAGACCAGCCCCTACCATAAATCTCAGACCACGACGGTATCCTCCGGATATCCGACGCGTCGGGTAAAATCACCGGTAGGTAGTACTCCCCTGCCAGGCTCAACGTCATCACCACATTCCTCTTGCCCCGGGGTACCGTACCGGGTCCACCATGTACCCGAAACGGTTCATCCGTCTCCTCGAATCGGGTTTCCAAATCCATCAGCAAACTCATGGTGGACGACTCATACATCATGGGAAAACCGCACTTTTTATTTTAAAAGAGAGAGAGAGAAAATGTTTATTTGTGTTTTTGCGGTTTTCCTCCAAATCCAGAAAATCTCATAGAAATCCAAATCCAAACTTCAATAGCATGCAAAATAGTGAATATATGCATGAGAATCCATGAATGCGGCATAACAATGAATAATAGTATGCAGGAAGTAGCAGGTAATAACTACAATGTCTAAACTACTAGCAAAAAGGCTATGTCAAGCAATAATATATTTTCTAAGGTGTACGTGACATGGAAATTACCGATGAAGATGTGTGTGAGCCGGCAAGTAAGTGTACGTGGTACATACGCATCATCGGTAATGGTGCTGGTGTCCTATCAGCATGATATTAATACTGGAGTATGAAACATAGAATAAGAATGCGATGCAAAGCGAACCATAAAAGGGGAGGGGGAGCTGAAACTAGACGTAACCAAAACTAATCTGCATTACTCTAATATAAGTCCTACGAATGGTGCCTTTTGAAATAACACGAATCATGGGGTTTTGAAAATAGGGGCTACGGTGTTTTTATGAAAAGGTACGTCGTTTTTGAAATATCCGTAGATTCCCTTGAGCTGTCTTTAAAAAATGCCCACGATTCGTTAGTTTTTGAAATAGGTAAGAAGTTTAATCCACTCTAACAACTACACTAACTATGCGGCTGAACTAACAAGCTGAACTACAGGTAATGAAACCGCCTAACATCTGAGTCGATATATATATATAGATATATAGTCGGTGATCCCGCCTCAATGTCATATCGTAAGGTATCCTCGAGTTATGAGTGCGGATCTATCATCAATATCGGCTCGTACGGTAAATCATCGTACGGCATCCCCAATAACTGGGTAGGGTTCAACATCTCACTGTCTCATCACATAATAGGTATCACTATCAACAGATCACATAATCTGGGGTACTATTCTATGTCTAGCACAAAAACGATACCATCAAAGAAGTATGCATGCGGGGGTAAACACATATCCCAAGTCCGCAAGAATCACATTTCGTATCCCAAATACGAATCATATCAAATCACCGATCTCGCGGCACAAAGCCCACATCATCGACCCATCTCCAAAGTCATCCCATAACATCAAGTACAGTGCAAGTATAAGAAACACACAAGTGTATGCGTGTGGGTGCAAATCTATCCTATGGTTCGCCACCAGGAGCTATGCTAGTTATTTCTACCCCTAACTATCCAAAATACTCATATATCACAATAAACTATATAGTAATCTATCTACGGACTGCGGGGGTGCTATACGCCATCCACCCGACTTCCCCCTGTAGATATAATCTACTCACCTGTATCCTGCGTGTCGGTGTCGATGTCACCGTCATTTTCCGCATCGCCTCGGATCGTCGCGGTGTACCTACACATATCACACGTAACGCATCGCATCAAAACCAAATCAACACTTGAAACGACACACTAAATCCAAAACGACACGCTAAAACCAACACGATACGCGAAAAGGCCTATAGGTTAGAACCTATGGCTAGCCTTCGCAAAACAACCCGGAATCACTCGATATAGACGTATAAACGTCACACGATCGAGATAACACACAAATACCAAAATCACCAAATCAAAATACGCAAAACCAAATACTGAATTTAAGGCAGCAACCCATGAAAATGATCCCAGATTTCGTCTCAGGCCAAATCAGGGCAAATCAACAACTCTAGGGTGCTATATGATCTCTACTAAACTCAAATTCCCCATCACAACTCACAAAACCCTCAAACCCTAACTAGTTTTCACCAAGTCCACAAATTTACCCGATATCGATTCTAAACTTGCATAGGGGTATATGTAAAGCTAAAACTAAGACTATGGTTCAGAAATTACCTCAATTGGCAACTCAAGAATTTTCTTGAGTTGCCCCTAGTGGCCACAATCCCTGCTTTCTTGGTCCATCTTGTAGATCTCGGGCTCGTGCACACTTTTAATGAAACGGATATGAGGTTTTGGGGTTGATTTTGAGATGATTCATGGCTTGAAGAGGGGAGGGAGATGAGGAAGGGGGCAGCAGCAGCAAGAGGAGAGGAAGAGGGAGAGAAATGAGGAATGAAGGGGCATGGCTAAGGGTATAAGTCAAAGTCCACCTCTCTCTCTCACCTACCCTCATTTTCTTTTCTTTTCTCTTTTCTTTTAAACCATAATCCTTCTCACAAGAATAGTAAACCCAAATGAAATCCATGGCTAGAAAAATGCACAAGTGTAGAAAATGTGATATGTGCAAGTTTTGCACAAAATTGCCAAAAAAACCCGATTAGCGATTTTAATCGTGATTAGCACTAAATTAGTGTCAAAATGATCACAATAACCTAAAAATGTCATAATTCCAATAATTAACCCATTTTAGAATTTTCCATAATTTTCCGTAATTTTTCTCCATTTATTTGCATTTAAATATTAATTTAATATTAAAATAATCAATAAAATAATATTAAATTATAAAAATTCCTAAAAATAATATTTTATTATTTTGGAAATGTTACATCCTTCCTCACTCACTTCCCTCCATCATCGTTCCGACCACGAAAGAGACCGTATCGCTTTCATTTCCAATGTCTGGTTTACCAAGTTCGACGTACCCATGTTTGCTCACGAATCTTGAGGGATTTGACCTCATTTTTCAGTGGGTTGATAGATTAGCACAATTTCTTTTTATACATCGGTCATTACAAAATGTGCTAATTTATACACTCCATTTCCACCCTCAATTTCATATTCCACTTCTTTCTCCCACTTTCTTTGGTTCTTCTTCTAATCTTCCTTTAATGATAGCGAGTGTTAATGAATCACAATCCGATATTTTGAGTTGGATAATTCTAGAAAAACAACATGATTTAAACTCTTTTGAAAATGAGGTAGATGAGCCTTACGAGTCTCCTACCTCCGTAATTTTTGAAAAATCAAGTGTGTTGAATTCTGGCGTGACACTTATTGATATTGAAACGTTCAATCAAACCTTCAATGAAAGTTTCGAAGATATTTTCGCTGACGAACTCGCATTCTTAAACGACACGGATTTTGTAATTAATCAACCTCCACTTGAAGAAGTCGAACCACCACCATTTCCTTTTCCCTTCTGCCATTCTTCTCCTCCACCAAGACCGTATACTGCTTCTATCTCCACACGGTCTCATGTGCTTCTCATCTCCTTTCTCTACACTCCATTCTATCATCAACCCTACCATTATAACGATAAAAAATTTTAATGGTTGGTGCTAACCTTTAGCCTGTGTAAGGCCTTGTTTAGTTTGATTTTTCTCCTCCTTTAAACGCTTAAAACAGTGGAAACACTGTCTCACTTAAGTTTGGGGGGAGACCTTTTTGTATATATATTTTGTTTTTCTTTTAACAATACAAAAATATAAAAATAAATAAATAAACAGGAGAGTGCCGACATTTTTGACCCTCTTGGTGTAGCCTAACAGTGAGGACACTGTCAAGTTTAAGTTTGGGGGTGTGCTCGGTAAGCTTTCTTCCTTCGCATTCATGTGTACATTTTTGCATTTACATACTTATTTTAAAACCCATAAAATTTGAAAATTTTAAAAAATTATAAAAACTGAAAAGTTCAATTTTGGCCATATTTGACTTAAGTTTGACACGACGGTTGAGTAGTTAGGAAAAACTAGATCCTAAACTTGGTAAATTAAAAACCCTAAAAATAACCTTTCTTAAAATTTAACAGCAAAAAATATATGTCCTTGTAGATTATTTAGAAATAAGCAAATTTTGAGTTCAGTTCTAGGGCTAAGTCAAAATAAGGGAAGAGCATTGAAATTTTTATTAAAGTGTAAGTCTGAAAAATAACTCTGAACCTTAAGTCTAAATTCTGTGAATATATACCCTACAATTAGCACCTACACGCACTATGAAACTTGGAATAGTAGAGGATATCTTGAAATGCTCTTGTCTAAAAGCCTTAGTATGAAGGAAAATAAAATAAAAGTATAAGTGTGAATAAAGAGATATAAAAAATGAACACTGGTTTTGTAATTACTTAAGGCTGCGTAAAATAAAAAAATATATAGCGAGGGTGCTTTATCACCTAGTTCCTTAGACCAACTGGTTTGGGAGCCACTACTAAAGCCTTAGGTATTACAAGACGAGGAATTACGCCTTAATGCAAACACATTTTGTAACTGGTCGTTAGTACCTCAAGAAGTATTAACGGTCGCATGAAGGATGTGTGAGCTATTTCATCTAAAAATTCACCAATTAAAAGTACTTTGGACGATGGACAAGAGTATAATAGCTTGATTTGAATTTCCAAGTGTAGGGTGTTGGATATAGTGCCCTCAAAGTCAATTATTGGATCGCAGGCACGTGATTGCAATGATTGAGGGAGGACCTATGCCGGTAGGACAGTCTTATTCATGATGATAGTATGCTATCTGGTTTATCTTTATCATCGTGTACATGCTTTAGGTGATGTTACAGATCAGTATAGCACGTTGATAGAGCCTTTAGGATTCTTGCTTGATGGCCAGCAGTATGATGGCGATCATATACGTGGGAGCTGCGGTCTATAAGCACATCCTTAAAGTGTCCCTAGTCGTGGGAGTTTTCGAGACAGGGCATCGATACTCCGGAGTAGAATAGTGTATACAGTCGAGACCCCGACGAGGGGAGGTGGCCGGTCTCACAAGCTATTGGTGTCAGTTGGTTCACCTAAGATGTATACAGATGCTCATTGGGTTATGAGTACACCGTACAGGACTCGTCGGGAACATGCTAGTTGGTATTATACCTGACGTTAGATAGAAGTTCCCTGGTGACATGTGTACAGGTTAGTTCATCGACCTGAGATCGTCATTTGTCTCGTGTGAGTTCCCACTGTGCTTTGATTACTACCCTACCACGGCTCAAAGGAGTCGTGCAAACAGGTTTTAGTTGGGTACAGTCCCGAGCCACATGGAGGCAGTGAGCGGATCGGCAGGGGTTTCGTCTCTCCCGGTATTGGGGGTGAGATTGCGTTGTGTCTAGGAAAACCATTACACGAAGTCCTTGGCCAAGGCAAGAGATTTACTGGTAGGTATTCCAGTAGTATCTCAGGGTGTTCTGGGCTACACTCCGACACGACTTGTACCACTTTTGGGGGTCTGACTTTTACCAACCTCCTAAGCCCGACATGAGATACTCATAGCTGAACAGACCGGACTATACGGATATTGTCACTGACAGGATCAGTAGGGTGTCAGTATGAGTTCGCTCATCGACCTCCCTTTTGGTCAATACCTGGTGGCCCGTTACGTACAGCTAGTACCACTGACGTGCTAGTGGTTAAATCCACAACCAGTGTATTGACAAGTCTTTAGAGTCCCCCACACACAGTTTCTCAAGTTTTGGGCGAAACGTTGTAGAGGCCGTATAGATTTATGGCAGGGTTCGAACATACGCGTGTACTTGTGCACGTGTCATGGTTCCGACGGATAACACTAGCGGGCTTTGGTTTAAGCCGGATCCTAGCATTATACTGTGTCGATTTTGTCTCATTGCATTTGTATTCGGTCGGAATACAAATGCGGGTATGTATATACAGTCGCGGGGTTATTCTGTAATTTATTACAGGATCACTTTTTGAAGTTGCCAGTTTGCATTCCATTTCGGCCATTTTTCTTTCTTTCCTTCTTGACTGAAATTCTTGCATGTAAGGGGTTTATTTGCAAATGTGGGATTTAATAAAGGAGGGGCTTTTCTGTGGTGGCTGGTTCTCCAGCAACATGCAGATGTTTCATGAGGGTTCTAGATGTGCTTGGTTCAATGTTTGCATTAATTGTGATTGGATTGACTTGGATATTGGAAGTGAGGTTTTCTTGTGCTTATGGTCACCTTGCTTGCTCCTACACTCACCTCCTTTGGAGAATTTCCAGTGAGGTTTAATATTGGCCGGCCTCACTTGAGGAAAAGGGTTGAATTTTTCTTGTGAGAGAGGGAGATTGATTTCATTTGCACAAAAATCCTTAGCTCAATTCCAAAGCTTATTTGATCTTCCCACCATTGTGGAAACTTCGATTAACCCTTGAGAAAAAGTGTTTTACGTATATTCTACAGCAATCTTGGACACGTCGGCTAGCAAACTTCATGTCCGAGTTGCCTCGGTTCAGAGGCGGGTGCCCATAAAAAGACTCATTGATGTGGTTCCCTTTCCGACGAGGAGACCGGAGATCGGAGATGCCGCGAGGAGCTTGGGAAGGTGGCCAAAGACCGAAGGACATGGATCGATCGGTATAGCCTTTCTAACCGTTTCCTAGTTAGCTAGTTTGTTGGAAATAGTGCCATCAGAGTCAATTATTGGATCACAGGCACGTGATTGCAATGATTGAGGGATGACCTATACCGGTAGGACAGTCTTACTCAAGATGATAGTATGCTATCTGGTTTATTTTTATCATCGTGTACTGTTTTAGGAGACCTTACAGGTCACTATTGCGTGTTGATAGAGCCCTTAGGTTTCTTTCTTGACGGCCAGCAGTATGATGGCGATCATATACGTGGGAGCTGGGGTCTATAAGCACATCCTTAAAAGGTCCCTAATCATGGGAGTTTTCGAGACAGGGCATCGATACTCCAGAGTAGACTAGTGTATACAGTCAAGACCCCGACGAGGGGCGGTGGCCGGTCTCACAAGCCACTGGTGTCAGTTAGTTTACCTAAGATGTATACAGGTGCTCATTGGGTTATGAGTACACCGGACGGGACTCGCCGGGAACATGCTAGTTGGTTTTATACCTGACGTCAGATAGCAGTTCCCTGGTGACATGTGTACGGGTTAGTTCATCGACCTGAGATCGTCATTTTTCTCGTGTGAGTTCCCACTTTACTTTGATTACTACACTACCATGGCTCAAAGGAGTCGTGCAAAAAGGTTTTAATTGGGTACAGTCCCGAGCCACATGGAGGCAGTGAGCGGATCTGTAGGGGTTCGTCTCTCCCGGTATTGGGGGTGAGGTCGCGCTGTGCCTAGGAGAGCCATTACACGAAGTCCTTGGCCAAGGCAGGAGATTTACTGGTAGGTATTCCAGTAGTATCTCAGGGTGTTCTTGGCTACACTCCGACACGACTTGTACCGCTTTGGGGGGTCTGAGTTTTACCAACCCCCTAGGCCCGCCATGTGATGCTCATAGACGAACGGACCGGAATGTACGGATATTGTCACTGACAGGCTCAGTAGGGTGTCAGGATGAGTTCGCTCATCGACGTCCCTTTTGGTCAATACCTGGTAGCCCGTTACGTATGGCTAATACCTCTGACGTGCTAGTGGTTATCCACAGCCAAAGTATTGACGAGTCTTTAGAGTCTCCTACAGACAGTTTCTCAAGTTTTGGGCGAAACGCTGTAGAGGCCGTATGGAGATATGGCAGGGTTCGATCATATACGTGCGGTATTGCACGGATCATGATCGGACGGATAATATTAGCGGTTTTGGTTTAAGCCGGATCCTAGTATTGTACAGTGTAGATTTTGTCTCATTGCATTTGTATTCGGTTGGAATACAAATGCAGGTATGTATATATAGTCGCGGGGTTTTTCTGTAATTTATTACGGGATCAGTTTTCTGAAGTTGCCAGTTTTCCTTCCGTTTCGGCCATTTTTCCTTTGTTCTTTCTTTGGCTGGAAATTGGTGGAGAGGGGGTTATTTGCAAATGTGCAAATTAACATTGTGGAAGGTGTTTCTTGTAATTGGTAGTTTCATGATGGTTCAACCATCATTTGATTCTTTGTTCATCATGACTTGATTGGAGAGATGATGGGTTTTGCTTTTTGACTTAGTTGTGATCATTATTCATCATGATAACCTTTCTCTCTCTTTCATTATTTCCTCACTCTCTCATCTCATTCCATTGAGCTTGGCCGGCCATTTTTTCTTTTGGGGATGAGGGCTGTCCAAATTTTAGTGTGGATTTTGGTTCACTTTTGGCTTGCATAAAAATCCCATTGCTCATCCAAAAAGTTCATATCTCCTTTCCACTTCCAAAATGGCAACTTAAACAACCCCTAGAGACATAGTGATCTACACTTAGCCTACAGCATTTTTGGACATATCGACTCGCCAACTTCGTGCCCGAGTTGCCTCGGTCCAGAGGTGGGAGCCCGTAAAAGAACCCGGCGATGTGGTGCCCTTCTGACGAGGAGGTGAAGACCGGAGATTCCGCGGGGAGATCGGGATGACGACGAGAAGACCGAAGGACACGGATCGCTCGGTATATCTCTCTACCCATTCTCTAGATAGCTAGGAGTAGGTTAATGGCTCGATCCAGGTTTTTAGTACGCCGAAGTGCCGGTTTACAAGATTAAAGAAAAGTTTCGTTTCCGCTTTTTGGCCTCGGAATGACGGCCGGGGCGCTGCCGTGCACTTACACTGGTATCAGAGCCACACCATTAACCTACCCATTCTGTCAATCATGCTCTAACGTGTTTACAAGTTCGATCGAACGGATTTTCCAAAAACCGCGTTTTCATGTCCAGTTTCTGTCGAATTTTTCCTGTGCTCTAAAAATTATTTGGTACTTTGTAAAAATACGAGCAGGGTTTTTAAGCATTCTGTAAAAATTTGATGGCATGATCATACGGAAGCGCCGCGGAACCACGGCCATAACCCCCTTCCGGCCGCGGTTCCGCCGCCGTTCTGTGCCTTCTCAGCACCAAATTTTTACAGTGGGCTTCTGACATGGAAATAGGGTTTCTGGTATATTCTTTTTGGGCCCAGATTTATTTTGAGTGCTGCAGTTGTGCTTGGGGCTCACTTCGGGAAATTTAGTCGATCGAAAATTTTAAACATGTTAGTTCACAGTATTTACATTATATCTGCGACCATGAATGTCACTTGATCGGTAAATCCTGTCTAACTGCTATAGCCTTTTTAGACGGATTTGCGAACATGGCATTCATGTTGTGTTCTGTATTGTGCTGTGATGTTGCGGATTTGTCGTGGTGGATAGCCTGGATGCAATGTTAGTATAGTTTGGTTATTTATGTATATTTGATATTGAGGGGCGAGCGTTCGACATGTGGACTGCCGTCACTGCCTGTTTGTATATTATTCTTTTGGGGCCCGACCGGGCTGAGGTCGATGTACCCGTTGTATATTTTACTTTATGTACTAGGATTACCCCGTGGAGGGGTGCACGTGTAGCCGGGTTCTAGAGGGCAATGGGCCCGCATCTCATGGCATTGAGACGGAGGGGGCTTCACTCTAGAATTGGCGGACTATTCGCCGCACTCGTAGGGGGTACAGGTTGACCCAAGGAGGGGTGCCCAAGTTACCGGATTCCGTGATGTGCTAGGTGGTTCATTCACGTTGCTGAAGGGGGCTGCCTCGCTTCAGGTTTTGGCGGGTAACTTGCCGCGCCCGTAGGGGTCTAGGATTTCATTGAACAGGCTAGCCACACGACCAGGGGAACGTCGGGTTTCAGTAGCGGCTCTATGAAACCCGGGGATCCCAGATATCTGTATTGTTCTGTGATGCTTATTACATTTCTGTGATGTTGCATTTTATCACGCCTTGAGCGATTATTATATATTGATATATATACTAGTTGATGTTTTATATGTTTTGCATCCGCGCTAGCCCAGTCCCCGCTCTGTCGTTAGTTAAGTAACCTAACGGGTGATGACGGGACCCAGTGGCGAATGCAGATGGCATATACGTACATCATTATTTTCGTTCTTTATTGGTGTGATCAATTGATGGGACTGTATTGATTCAGATCAATGCAAGCTAAACAAACCTATTCTGATGTTGTTGGAACAATTTTTCAAAAAGCTGTTATTGCAAGGGCATTCTCTTTTCTTTTGCACAGTGGTATTCGGTTATGAATATCCAGCACCTCAGTCGACGAGGCAAGGGCCGAGATCCCTTCACCGGGAGTGACCCCTTGGACAGAAGTTTGCGTCAGGGTAATAACTTCACTATAGCCGATTGTCTTTTGCTTTGCATCGTGGTATTCAGTTGGAATATCCTGCACCTCATTCTTCGGGGAAAGAGCCGAGATCCCTTCACCGTGAGTGACCTCTTTAGCAAAGGTTTTCGTCACTATAATTTTATAAAAAGCTATCTGGTTCCTTCAATGATATCAAGTTCATTACGTTAAAGGTTTTTCGCCAAAAACCATTCGTAGCCCTCCATCATTTCAGAAAGGTAGCACTTAGTATTCATGCTATGTATGTTGGCCTTCGTCAAGGCATAGTGTATGGCAGCTATTTGTTACTTTTCTGCAGCATAGATAGATGCGTTGGTTTGGGACAGTCGTACTACTATTTTGGCCTTCGTCAAGGGTATGTACGGGTGGGTTCAAATTAACCTGGATAATGACGGGTAGAACTTGACATGTGACTTATGATATGTTGGCCTTCGTCAAGGTCATAAGAGCATGGGGTAAAAATCACATCGGGAGTTTCTAAAGAAACTGAAACTTGCCAGATATGCGCATACCTTCTGGAGTGTGATAAGGTGAGTGGATTCCATCACATTATCTTGCGATGATAGTTGGATCCCGATTCCCACTGATGAGTTGGTTTACTCCTCGGGTGATCCCGACTAATTCTTCTTTCAGATTTGGAGGAGAATTTGACGTTACAGTGGGAGGTTTCCTGATTAGATAAATTGGTAACCATTCTGATCTAGGTTAGAGTGCACACTGAGTGTTTCTTTTCTCTCTCTCTCTCTGGCAGCGACCATGGCCCGACCCTAGACTATGACTCAGTGACCAAGATTAACCGAACCTTCTTAAACACTGACTTTTGGATTGTCAGAGTTGCAAACCTCATTGCCACTCCTACTTTTACCCTTTTCTCCAGGGCACCCCGTATTACTACGAACGTCCACTTCCATTGGATAAAACCATCATATGGTTATATACGAACTCGAAGGAACTTGTTCCAGATTTGAGGATGGTTTCCGGTTCTGGAGAAAACGAATAGGACTATTCAGCTGTCTTTTCCTTTTACCTTCTCTCAGGTTGCGAGTGCCCCTTAGATTAGGGGATAGTACACCAATTACGCAAATTGGATAGTCTTCTTCCAAACCATAGGTAGGTGCCGACCGGTAGGGAATGAAGAAAACCAATTAGCCTAACGATGGTGTATAGAAGGTATTATGTAAAGACAAATAAAAGGATTAGAAGGAGGGCAAAGTAAATTGCGACTGCTATTCATGACCAAACCAAGTATTTCATTACTACTCCCACTTCACCTTTGTATTTCTCCAGGACAATCCGTATCACTACGAAGATCCACAGTTATTTGGATACTCCATCGTATGGTTATATACGAACTCGAAAGGAACTTGTTCCAGTTCGGGGATGGATTCTGGTTCAGGAGAAATAGGAATAAGGTTTATTCGGTTGTCTTTTATCTTCACCTTCTCTGGCATAGCGAGTGTTCCTAGGATTAGGACAGTACACCCCTTATGCTTATTGGATAGTCTTCTTCCAAACCATAGGCTGGTGCCGAACGGTAGGGAAGGAAGAAAACCATTTGGCCTAAAGGGGTGTACAGAAGGTAATGACTAAAGACATATGAAGGGATTTGGAGAGATGGCAAAGAAATATACGGTTACAATTGTGAATCTGGATAATGGAAGAGGTATTACTAGGAATACCCGGATACCCCTACGAAACATTTCAATGTTTCAGTCTCACTGTGTAGTGTTAACAGAAAACTGATTTCCCAATTAGACACTTGCTCCATGGTATGTATTTACCAGGTATGATTCTTACATCTGTATGGTTTTACAGATGATGAGTGGGAGTAAGTTATTGGGAATTAGGTGATCATTCTCATTATATCGGAATTCGTTGTAATTGGTGATATTTGAGGAAATCGCCTGGGTTGTTTTCCAGACGGCAAATATTTGGTTTTGAATATCGGTCGTTGTGCACCAATTTCAAATCGATATATCTGTACGTCTATTTTTATATAGTGAGATTTACCTTTTTGAAATTATGTCTATGACATTTACCTATATCAGTGGATGGTTAGGTAAGGAGTATTGAACAGCGGTGTAATTCTTCTTAACCATAAGTACAGTTTTCAACCTACGACACACAGGGAATGAGTTATTCGACTCACAAGACTTATACAGAGTATTGTATGTTGTCCAATTTCCATTAGGACAGAGGGGTAGGTCCTCGCACTGTATTCGGTTTACTTATGACTTCTCTAGTTTTTAGACAAGTGTTTCGTAGAAACACAAGGTCTGAGTTTTGAGAAGTTATAGGTATATGAATAAAGTAGAGGACCAAGTATTGCATGTATCAGGATTCTTCAAGGTGATCGAAGATGTAGATACTTGTGAATGGTATTCAGTTGATAGTAATGATTAAGAGAACTTGCTTCTCTTTCAGGTTACTCATAATTGGAAGCACTCCTAAGTTGAGTAATGTTGATCGGCCTCTCTCCATTTAGTTGACATGCATTGGAGACAGCTGCATGATTTGAATCTTGTTCAATTAAATCAGTGCCTCTGTTTCTATATTGGATATAGAATAGTTCATATCTTAACGATGTTAAGGTACGGGGAGTTGTCCGGCTTATGCTTAAAACCAGACTCTGGATAACTCAAGGCACGTTTCTGTAATGGCTGTTTATGGGTTGACCCAGGCTATGACGAGGGTTGACTTTCTACCATCTGGAAGATCAATAGTGATATTGTTCTTAACTCGCCACAGTTTTAATAAAAATGGATTTTTTCAGAAAACAGTAATGGGAGTATGGTAGAACTGGAAGTGATTCCAGAACCACAAACGATTACTGAAGATTTAATAAGAGCCTAAAGATTCAATCTGGTTTGACATTCTATTAGCCACTCCGCAGATATGATGGGTAACCTCAGGCACCCGAGAGGTACTCCGGTAGCCTCAAGGACGGTGAAAGGGAGGTTCTTGTTTACCCAGACTTGCCATTGCTGTTGTTCCAGACTGTGAGACCCGGCAAGAGGATGAGTATAGCATCGTTCTAAACTAGCTTTAGAAGTGTACGTCTATATGACTCTGCTAGAGGGTTGTCATGGTCAGTGGGAGCAGCGGAAGCATAGTGGACAAGAGGCTTATGTCTATTTATAGGCTAAAGCAGAAATAGCGGAGATAGATCATCTATTTCTGATGTGACAGTCATAGGTTTGACTTCATCAGAATAGGGGATGGATCTGTTAAGAAGGTAGTAGGGTGTGATGTCCTGGTATCTGGATGACATACACAGAGTAGGATGTGATATTCCTATACTACGATCGGTTATACTTTGGTTGTCACACAGTGGTTTCTCCACATAGGATTTGGATATTATATCAGATATTCTGGTTACTAGATCTATGGTTTTAGATCTAGATTTCGGTAGTTTCCCAATCTGGGTACTTAGACAACATTCTAAAGATGTTTTAGAATGGATGACTCCTGGCACGGTAGTGTACCTGCAGGTGATGGAGTCGCCCTCTCTAAAGGTGTCTTAAAGACTAAAGAGGAGAGGGATGTGCATGATTGACAGATCACTTGCATAGGCAATTGAGTCAGTAATGAGATGTCAAGTACCACACCCGATGTTTTTGCACTAAATGAAATAAGTTGATATTGATCCAATCCTATAGAAGCATTCGGAAGCAGTTTTAGAACATAAGTGAATGTTCTCCGAAAATGATAACGACATCCTCCTTCGGGAGACAGTTATCTTTCCAGGCTTCCAAGGTGACGTGGATGACAGAGTGACTGTCAGAGTTATAGTTTTCCCTCTGACGAGGGGCAGTATTTTGGACAGGTGGTCCAAGAGGATACTGAGGGAGGCATGGCGCAGGATACTGATTGGTTTCAGTTGACGATACAGTCTAAGAAGTTTGGATTTGGAGTTCATTTATGAACTAGGTCCCATCAGATATCCAGACATATTTTAAGACAGGTATTGCTCATTTCGGGAGATGGCTTTCTCCGCGAACTTGAGATAAAGAGAGACATAGAAAGAAACATCTGAGCGGATCCACTCACTGAGGCTATTCCTCGAACGCAATAGTTTCGCAAACGGGTTTTGTGAGACTGATTAGTAGAGGAGTTGGGTGTTCGGTATCACAGAGGCTGTGAGTATGCGATATCGCAATAATTAGCTTTGAGTGCAAGTGGGAGATTGTTGGAGATAGTGCCCTCAGAGTCAATTATTGGATCACAGGCACGTGATTACAATGATTGAGGGATGACCTATACCGGTAGGACAGTCTTACTCAAGATGATAGCATACTATCTGGTTTATCTTTATCATTGTGTACTCTTTTAGGTGACCTTACAGGTCACTATTGCGCGTTGATAGAGCCCTTATGATTCTTGCTTGACGGCCAGCAATATGATGGCGATCATATACGTGGGAGCTGGGGTCTATAAGCACATCCTTAAAAGGTCCCTAGTCGTGGGAGTTTTCAAGACAGGTATCGATACTCCAGTGTAGACTGGTGTATACAGTCGAGACCCTGACGATGGGCGGTGGCCGGTCTCACAAGCCACTTGTGTCAGTTGGTTCACCTAAGATGTATACAGGTGCTCATTGGGTTATGAGTACACCGGACAGGACTCGCCGGGAACATGCTAGTTGGTTTTATACCTGACGTCAGATAGCAGTTCCCTGGTGACATGTGTACAGGTTAGTTCATCGACCTGAGATCGTCATTTGTCTCGTGTGAGTTCCCACTATACTTTGATTACTACCCTACCACGGCTCAAAGGATTCGTGCAAACAGGTTTTAGTTGGGTACAGTCCCGAGCCACATAGAGACAGTGAGCGGATCTGTAGGGGTTCGTCTCTCCCGGTATTGGGGGTGAGGTCACGCTGTGTCTAGGAGAGCCATTACACGAAGTTCTTGGCCAAGGCAGGAGATTTACTGGTAGGTATTCCAGTAGTATCTTAGGGTGTTCTTGTTGGAGATAGTGCCCTCAGAGTCAATTATTAGGTCACAGGTACGTGATTGTAATGATTGAGGGAGGACCTATCCCGGTAGGACAGTCTTACTCGTGATGATAGTATGCTATCTGGTTTACCTTTATCATCGTGTACTGCTTTAGGTGACATGATACGTCGCTATTACACGTTGATAGAGCCCTAGGATTCATGCTTGACTGCCAGCAGTATGAGGGCGATCATATAAGTGAGAGCTGGAGTCTACAAGCACATCCTTAATAGGTCCCTAGTCGTGAGAGTTTCGAGACAGGGCATCGATACTCCAGAGTAGACTAGTGTATACAGTCGAGACCCCGACGAGGGGCGGTGGCCGGTCTCACAAGCCACTGGTGTCAGTTGGTTTACCTAAGATGTATACAGGTGCTCATTGGGTTATGAGTACACCGGACAGGACTCGCCGGGAACATGCTAGTTGGTCTTATACCTGACGTCAGATAGCAGTTCCCAGGTGACATGTGTACAGGTTAGTTCATCGACCTGAGGATCGTCATTTGTCTCGTGTGAGTTCCCACTGTACTTTGATTACTACCCTACCACGGCTCAAAGGAGTCGTGCAAACAGGTTTTAGTTGGGTACAGTCCCGAGCCACATGGAGGCAGTGAGCGGATCTTCGGGGGTTTCGTCTCTCCCGGTATTGGGGGTGAGGTCGCGCTGTGTCTAGGAGAGCCATTACACGAAGACCTTGGCCAAGGCAGGAGATTTACTGGTAGGTATTCCAGTAGTATCTCAGGGTGTTCTGGGCTACACTCCGACACGACTTGTACCGCTTTTGGGGGTCTGACTTTTACCAACCCCCTAGGCCCGCCATGCGATGCTCATAGACGAACGGACCGGACTGTACGGATATTGTCACTGACAGGCTCAGTTGGGTGTCGGGGTGAGCTTCCTCATCGACGTCCCTTTTAGTCAATAGCTGGTGGCCCGTCACGTATTGGCTTATACCTCTGACGTGCTAGTGGTTAAATCCACAGCCATAGTATTGACGAGTCTTTAGAGTCCACCACACTTTCAGTTACTCAAGCTTTCGGGCGAAACGCTGTAGAGGCCGTATGGAGATATGGCAGGGTCCGATCAGATACGTGCGGTATTGCATGGATCAGGATCGGACGGTTTGTACTAGTTGCCGTATAGGTATATGGCAGGGTTCGATCAGATACGTGCGGTATTGCACGGATCAGGATCGAACGGATATTACTTGCCGGCTTTGGTTTAAGCCGGCCCTAGTTTAGTACAGTGTAGATTTTGTCTCATTGCATTTGTATCCGGACGGAATACAGATGCGGGTGTGTATGCACAGTATGGGATTTTCCTGTAATTTATTACGGGACCAGTTTTCTGGAGTTGCCAGTTTTCATTCCGTTCCGGCCGGTTTTCCTTTGTTCTTTCCCGGCCGGACTTTTCCGATGGAGGGGGTAATTTGCAGTTTTGCAAATTACATTTGTGGAGGGGGTTTCTTTGCATATTGTTTGATATGATAGCTTTCATATCTTTTTCCACCATGCTTTTGCTTTTTGAGATTTGAAAGGGTATGGTTGGTTTTTAAATGAAGCATGGTTGTTGTTTGGTTGTGGTCACCTCTTGACCTCTCCTACCCTCACCTCCCTTCATGAGAGGTATTTTGTTTTTCCTCCACCATTTGAATTAGAGAGGGGCCGGCCACTTCATGATGAGGAGAGGAAAAATGAGAGATTCATTTTTGTGCTTCATTTTGTTCATCTCATTTGGCTTGCAAAATATATAGCATCATTTGCCTCCAAAGTTTCATTCTTCCCTCCATCTAAAGGCAACTCCAAAACCCTAAATGAGATACATAGATCTACACTACACTTCCTACAGCAAATCTTGGACGCGTCGATTCGCCAGCTTCGCGCCCGAGTTGCCTCGGTATAGAGGCGGGAGCCCGTAAAAGTACCCGGCTTCGTGGTGCCCTTTCCGACGAGGAGGAGATGGATGGAGATCCCGCGAGGAGATCGGAGCGGAGATGAAGACCGGAGGACTTGGATCAGTCGGTACATCTCTAACCCGTATTCTAGTTAGCTTAGACTTGTTAATGGTTACGATCCGGAGTTTAGTGCGCGGTGGTGCCGGTTTGCAAAGTCCGCAAAATTTAAGTTATTCACCGTTTCCGCATTCCGGCGTCGGATTGACGGCCAGGGCGCCGCCGTGCACTTACAGTGGTATCAGAGCCTCGCCATTAACTTCGTCTAGCTTTTGTGTAATGTGTTTTACGTTTCCGATCGAACAAAATCCCGAAAACCCGTATTTTGTGCACATCAGTTTCTGTCGAATTTTTTTTAAGTCCAAAAATTTTTCTGGTTGTCTCAGTGTGATGTGCAGGGAATTATAAGGTTACTGTAAAAATTTGGTACCCCGATCTCACTATTCCGCCGCGGAAGCGCCGCGAAACCCCACCTCGTGCGGCGCTTCCGCCGCGGAATTTACTGTTCACCCCCCCAAATTTTTCCAGTATGTTCCTGAGTTGAAAATGTGGGTTTTGGGATATTAAAGTTGGGCCAATTATTTCTGTGTGTGCTACAGTTTTCTTTGAGACCCAATTGTCAATTTTTGATCGATCGGAATATTTTAAACACATTTTTCACAGTATTTACATTATATCTGCGACCGTGAATGTCACTCGATCGGTAAATCCGGTCTAACTGCTATAGCCCGGTTAGACGGATTTGCGAACGTGACTTTCAAGTTGATGTTCTATGTATTTGCTGTGATGTTGCGGATCGGTCGTGGGGGATAGCCTGGATGCAATGCTAGTACAGTGTTGTGGTATTATGTACATTTGATATTGCGGGGCGAGCGTCCGACATGTGGACTGCCGTCACTGCCTGTTTGTATTATTCTTTTGGGGCACGACCTGGTTGCGGTCGATGTACCCGGTGTATGTATATTTTACTTTCTGTACTAGGATTACCCCGCGGTGGGGTGCACGGATAGCCGGGTCCTGGAGGGCAACAAGCCCGCATCTCATGGCATTGGGACGGAGGGGGCTTCGCTCTGGGACTGGCGGGTTATTCGCCGCACTCGTAGGGGGTACAGGTTGACCCAGGAGGGGTGCCCAAGTTGCCGGATTCCGTGGAGTGCTGGGTGGTCCATTCACGGAGCTGAAGGGGGCTGCCTCGCTTCAGGTTTTGGCGGGTGACTTGCCGCGCCCGTAGGGGTCTAGGATTTCATTGCACAGGCTATCCACACGACCAGGGGAACGTCGGGTTTCAGTAGTGGCTCTGTGAAACCCGAGCATCCCAGATATCTGTATTGTTCTGTGATGCTGTACATTTCTGTGATGTTGCATTTCTTTTCACGCCTTGAGCGAAATATAATATATTGGTATATATATTAGTAGATGTTGTATATGCTTTTCATCCGCGCTAGTCCAGTCCCCGCTCTGCCGTTAGTAAGCTAACCTAACGGGTGATGACGGGACCCAGTGGCGAATGCGGATGGCATATACGTACGTCAGTATATTTTCGTTCTTTGTGGTGTGATCAATTGATGGGACTGCATTGATTCGGATCAATGCAAGTTAAACAAACCTAATCTGATGTTGTTGGAACACTTTCCAAAAAAGCTGTTATTGCAAGGACGTTCACTTTTGTTTTGCATCGTGGTATTCATTGGAATATCCTGCTCCTCAGTCGACGAGGCAAGGGCCGAGATCCCTTCACCGGGAGTGACCCCTTGGACAGAAGTTTGCGTCAGGGCATTAACTTCACTATAGCCGATTACTTTTGCTTTGCATCGCGGTATTCATTTGGAATATCCTGCACCCCATTCTACGGGGAAAGAGCCGAGATCCCTTCACCGGGAGTGACCTCTTTAGCAACGGTTTTCGTCACTATATTTTCTAAAAAGCTATCCGTTCCTTCAACGAGATCAAGTTCATTACGTTAAAGGTTTTCGCCAGAAACCATTCGTAGCCCTCCGTCGTTTCATATGAGTAGTCAATAGTATTCAAGCTGTGTATGTTGGCCAAAGTCAAGGCACGGTGATTGGTAGCTATTGGGGTATTCATATGCAGCATAGATAGATGCGTTGGTTTGGGACAGTCGTACTGCCATTTTGGCCAAAGTCAAGGGTATGTACGGGTGGATTCAAATTAACCTGGAGAATGACGGGTTGAACTTGACATGTGACTTATGATATGTTGGCCAAAGTCAAGGTCATAAGAGCATGGGGCAGAAATCACATCGGGAGTTTCAAAAGTACTGAAACTTGCCAGATATGCGCATACCTTCTGGAGTGTGATACCGTGAGCGGATTCCGTCACGTTGTCATGCGATGAGAGTTGGATCCCGATTCCCACTGATGAGTTAGTATACTCCTCGGGTGACCCCGACTAATTCTTCTTTCAGGTTTGGAGGAGAGTTTGAGGTACAGTGGGAGGTTTCCAGATTAGATAAATTGGTAACCATTTTGATCTAGGATAGAGTGCACGCTGAGTGTTTCTTTTCTCTCTCTCTCTGGCAGCGACCATTGACCCGACCCTAGACTATGACTCAGTGACCAAGTTGACCGAACCTTCTTAACACAGGCTTTTGGATTGTCAGAGTTGCAAACCTCATTGCCACTCCTGCTTTTACCCTTTTCTCCAGGACACCCCGTTTTACTACGAACGTCCACTTCCATTGGACAAAACCATCGTATGGTTAGATACGAACTCGAAGGGATTTATTCGAGGATGGTTTCCGATTCTGGAGAAAACGGATAGGACTATTCAGTTGTCTTTTCTTTTCACCCTCTCTCAGGTTACGAGTACTCCTTGGTTTAGGAGTAGTACACCTATTACGCAGATTGGATAGTCTTCTTCCAAACCATAGGCTGGTGCCGACCGGTAGGGAAGGAAGAAAGCCAATTAGCCTAAACGGTGTACAGAAGGTATTAAGTTAAGACAAAGTAAGGGATTAGTAAGAGGGCAAAGTAAATTGCGACAGATATTCACGACCAAACCATGTATTCCTCCGCCAATCCTAAATCACCTTTGTATTTCTCCAGGACACTCCGTATCATTACGAAGATCCCATTCTATTGGATAATCCATCGTATGGTTATATACGAACTCGAAAGGAACTCGTTCCAGTTCGGGGATGGATCCTGGTTCAGGAGAAATAGGAATAAAGTACATTCAGGTGTCTTTTATCTTCACCTTCTCTCGCGTTGCGAGTGCTCCTAGGATTAGGACAGTACACCCTTTATGCTTTTTGGATAGTCTTCTTCCAAACCATAGGCTGGTGCCGAACGGTAGGGAAGGAAGAAAACCATTTGGCCTAAAGGGGTGTACAGAAGGTAAAGACTAAAGACATATGAAGGGATTTGGAGAGGTGGCAAAGAACTATACGGTTACAGTCGTGAATCTGGAAGAGGCATTACTAGGAATACCGGGATACCCCATCGAAACATTTCAATGTTTCAGTCTCACTGTGTACTGTTAATGGAAAACTGATTTCCCGATTAGACACTTACTCCAGGGTATGTATTTACCAGGTATGATTCTCACATCTGTATGGTTTTACAGATGATGAGTGGGAGTGAGTTATTGGGAATTGGGTGATCATCCTCATTTTTGAGGAAGTCACCTGGGTTGTTTGCAAGTTAGCAATTATTTGGTTTTGAATATCCGCGGTTATGCACCAATTTCAAATTGATATATCTGTACGTCTATTTTCATAGAGTGAGATATACCTTTTGATATTATGTCGATGACATTTACCTATATCAGTGGATGGTTAGGTAAGGAGCATTAAACAGCGGTGTAATTCTTCTTAACCAAAAGTACAGTTTTCAACCTACAACACACAGTGAAAGAGTTTTTAGACTCAGCGGACTCATACAGAGTATTGTATGTTGTCCAGTGTCCATTAGGACAGAGGGGTTGGTCCTCATACTATATTCAGTTTACTTTTGACTTCTCTAGTTCTTAGACATGTGTTTCGTAGAAACACAGGGTCTAAGTTTTGAGGAGTTATAGGTATTTGAATAGAGTAGAGAACCAGGTGTAGCAAGTATCGGGATTCTTCAAAGTGATCGAAGATGTAGATACTTGTGTATGGTATTCAGTTGATAGTAATGTAAAGAGAAATTACTTCTCTTTCAGGTTACTCATAATTGGAAGTATTCCTAAGTTGAGTAACGCTGATCGACCTCCTTCCATTTAGTTGACATGCACTGGAGAAAGCTGCATGATTTGAATCTGGTTCAATTAAATCAGTGCCTCTGGTTCTATATTGGATGTAGAACAGTTCATATCTTAACGTTGTTAAGGTACGGGGAGTTGTCCGGCTTATGCTTAAAACCAGACACTGGACAACTCAAGGCACGTTTCTGTAATGGCTGTTTGTGGGTTGACCCAGGCTATGACGCGGGTTGATTTTCTACCATCTGGATGAACAATAGCAATATTGTTCTAGACTCGCCACAGTTTTATTAAAAATGGATTTTTTCAAAAAACAGCAGTGGGAGTATGGTAGAACTGGAAGTGATTCCAGAACCGCAAACGATTACTGAAGATTTGATAAGGAACCTGAAGATTCAATCTGATTTGACATTCCATTGGCCACTCCGCAGATAAGGTGGGTAACTTCAGGCACCCGAGAGGTACTTCGGTAGCCTCAAGGACGGTGACAGGGAAGTTCTTGTTTACCCACACTTGCCATTGTTGTTGTTCCAGGCTGCGAGACCCGGCAGGAGGATGAGTATAGCGTCGTTCTGAACTAGCTTCAGAAGTGTACGTGTATATGACTCTGCCAGAGGGTTGTCGTAGTCAGTGGGAGCAGCGGAAGCATTGGTGGACATCAGGCTTATGTCTATTTATAGACTAAAGCAGATGTAGCAGAGATAGATCATCTGTTTCTGATGTGACAGTCATAGGTTTGACGTCATCAGAATAGGGGATGGATCTGTTGAGAAGGTAGTAGGAAGTGATATTCCTTTACTACGATCGGTTATACTTTGGTCGTCACACAGTGGTTTCTCCACAAAGGACTTGGACATTATATCAGACATACTGGCATTATATCAGACATACTGGTTACTAGATCTATGGTTTTAGATCTAGATTTGGGTGGTTTCCTAATCTGGGTACCTTGACAGCATTCTAAGAGTATTTAGAATGGACGACTCCTGGCACGGTATTGCACCTGCAGGTAATGGAGTCACCCTCTCCAAAGGTATCTTACAGACTAAAGGGGAGAGGGACGTGCATGATTGGCAGATCACTTGCTCAGGCAATTGAGTCAATCGTGAGATGTCAAGTACCACACCAGATGTTGTTCTTGCACTAGATGCAATAAGTTGACATTAATCCAATCCTGGAGAAATGGTAGGAAGCAGTTTTAGAACATAAGTGGATGTTCTAGGGATATGATAACGACAGCCTTATTCGGGAGACAGTTATCATTCCAGGCTTCTAAGGTGACATGGACGACAAGGAGGTTGTCAGAGTTACTGTTTTCCCTCTGACGAGGGGCAGTATTTTGGACAGGTGGTCCAAGGCAATACTGAGGGTGGCATGGCGCAGGATACTGATTAAGTTCAGTTGAAGATACAGTCTAAGAAGTTTGGATTTGGAGTTCATTTATGAGCTACGTCCCATCAGACATCCAGACATTCTAAGGCAGGTATTGCTCATTTCGGGAGATGGCTTTCTCCGCGAACTTGAGATATAGAGAGACATAGAAAGAAACTTCTAGGCGGATCCACTCACTGAGGCTATTCCTCGACCGCAATAGTTTCACAAACGGGATTTGTGAGACTGACTAGTAGAGGAGTTGGGTGTTCGGTATCACACGGGCTGTGAGTATGCGACATCGCAATAATTAGCCTTGAGTGCAAGTAGGAGATTGTTGGAGATAGTGCCCTCAGAGTCAATTATTAGGTCACAGGTACGTGATTGTAATGATTGAGGGAGGACCTATCCCGGTAGGACAGTCTTACTCGTGATGATAGTATGCTATCTGGTTTACCTTTATCATCGTGTACTGCTTTAGGTGACATGATACGTCGCTATTACACGTTGATAGAGCCCTAGGATTCATGCTTGACTGCCAGCAGTATGAGGGCGATCATATAAGTGAGAGCTGGAGTCTACAAGCACATCCTTAATAGGTCCCTAGTCGTGAGAGTTTCGAGACAGGGCATCGATACTCCAGAGTAGACTAGTGTATACAGTCGAGACCCCGACGAGGGGCGGTGGCCGGTCTCACAAGCCACTGGTGTCAGTTGGTTCACCTAAGATGTATACAGGTGCTCATTGGGTTATGAGTACACCGGACAGGACTCGCCGGGAACATGCTAGTTGGTCTTATACCTGACGTCAGATAGCAGTTCCCAGGTGACATGTGTACAGGTTAGTTCATCGACCTGAGGATCGTCATTTGTCTCGTGTGAGTTCCCACTGTACTTTGATTACTACCCTACCACGGCTCAAAGGAGTCGTGCAAACAGGTTTTAGTTGGGTACAGTCCCGAGCCACATGGAGGCAGTGAGCGGATCTTCGGGGGTTTCGTCTCTCCCGGTATTGGGGGTGAGGTCGCGCTGTGTCTAGGAGAGCCATTACACGAAGACCTTGGCCAAGGCAGGAGATTTACTGGTAGGTATTCCAGTAGTATCTCAGGGTGTTCTGGGCTACACTCCGACACGACTTGTACCGCTTTTGGGGGTCTGACTTTTACCAACCCCCTAGGCCCGCCATGCGATGCTCATAGACGAACGGACCGGACTGTACGGATATTGTCACTGACAGGCTCAGTTGGGTGTCGGGGTGAGCTTCCTCATCGACGTCCCTTTTAGTCAATAGCTGGTGGCCCGTCACGTATTGGCTTATACCTCTGACGTGCTAGTGGTTAAATCCACAGCCATAGTATTGACGAGTCTTTAGAGTCCACCACACTTTCAGTTACTCAAGCTTTCGGGCGAAACGCTGTAGAGGCCGTATGGAGATATGGCAGGGTCCGATCAGATACGTGCGGTATTGCATGGATCAGGATCGGACGGTTTGTACTAGTTGCCGTATAGGTATATGGCAGGGTTCGATCAGATACGTGCGGTATTGCACGGATCAGGATCGAACGGATATTACTTGCCGGCTTTGGTTTAAGCCGGCCCTAGTTTAGTACAGTGTAGATTTTGTCTCATTGCATTTGTATCCGGACGGAATACAGATGCGGGTGTGTATGCACAGTATGGGATTTTCCTGTAATTTATTACGGGACCAGTTTTCTGGAGTTGCCAGTTTTCATTCCGTTCCGGCCGGTTTTCCTTTGTTCTTTCCCGGCCGGACTTTTCCGATGGAGGGGGTAATTTGCAGTTTTGCAAATTACATTTGTGGAGGGGGTTTCTTTGCATATTGTTTGATATGATAGCTTTCATATCTTTTTCCACCATGCTTTTGCTTTTTGAGATTTGAAAGGGTATGGTTGGTTTTTAAATGAAGCATGGTTGTTGTTTGGTTGTGGTCACCTCTTGACCTCTCCTACCCTCACCTCCCTTCATGAGAGGTATTTTGTTTTTCCTCCACCATTTGAATTAGAGAGGGGCCGGCCACTTCATGATGAGGAGAGGAAAAATGAGAGATTCATTTTTGTGCTTCATTTTGTTCATCTCATTTGGCTTGCAAAATATATAGCATCATTTGCCTCCAAAGTTTCATTCTTCCCTCCATCTAAAGGCAACTCCAAAACCCTAAATGAGATACATAGATCTACACTACACTTCCTACAGCAAATCTTGGACGCGTCGATTCGCCAGCTTCGCGCCCGAGTTGCCTCGGTATAGAGGCGGGAGCCCGTAAAAGTACCCGGCTTCGTGGTGCCCTTTCCGACGAGGAGGAGATGGATGGAGATCCCGCGAGGAGATCGGAGCGGAGATGAAGACCGGAGGACTTGGATCAGTCGGTACATCTCTAACCCGTATTCTAGTTAGCTTAGACTTGTTAATGGTTACGATCCGGAGTTTAGTGCGCGGTGGTGCCGGTTTGCAAAGTCCGCAAAATTTAAGTTATTCACCGTTTCCGCATTCCGGCGTCGGATTGACGGCCGGGGCGCCGCCGTGCACTTACAGTTCTGGGCTACATTCCGACACGACTTGTACCGCTTTTGGGGGTCTGACTTTTACCAACCCCCTAGGCCCGCCATGCGATGCTCATATACGAACGGACCGGACTGTACGGATATTGTCTCTGACAGGATCAGTAGGGTGTCAGGATGAGTTCGCTCATCGACGTCCCTTTTGGTCAATACCTGGTAGCCCGTTTCGTATGGCTAATACCTCTGACGTGCTAGTGGTTAAATCCATAGCCAAAGTATTGACGAGTTTTTAGAGTCCCCTACAGACAGTTTCTCAAGTTTCGGGCGAAACGCTGTAGAGGCCGTATGGAGATATGGCAGGGTTCGATCATATACGTGCGGTATTGCACGGATCATGATCGGACGGATAATACTAGCGGTCTTTGGTTTAAGCCGGATCCTAGTATTGTACAGTGTAGATTTTGTCTCATTGCATTTGTATTCGGTCGGAATACAAATGCAGGTATGTATATACAGTCGTGGGGTTTTTCTATAATTTATTACGGGATCAGTTTTCTGAAGTTTCCAGTTTGCTTTCCGTTTCGGCCATTTTTCCTTTGTTCTTTCTTTGGCTGGAAATTGGTGGAGAGGGGGTTATTTGCAAATATGCAAATTAGCATTGTGGAGGGTGTTTCTTGTAATTGGTAGTTTCATGATGGTTCAACCATCATTTGATTCTTTGTTCATCATGACTTGATTGGAGAGATGATGGGTTTTGCTTTTTGACTTAGTTGTGATCATTATTCATCATGATAACCTTTTCTCTCTCATGTATTATTTGCTCACTCTCTCATCTCATTCCATAGAGCTTGGCCGTCCATTTTTTCTTTTGGGGATGAGGGCTGTCCAAATTTTAGTGTGGGTTTTGGTTCTCTTTTGGCTTGCACAAAAATCCCATTGCTCATCCAAAAAGTTCATATCTCCTTTCCACTTCCAAAATGGCAACTTAAACAACCCCTAGAGACATAGTGATCTACACTTAGCCCACAACATTCTTGGACACGTCGACTCGCCAACTTCGAGCCCGAGTTTCCTCGGTCCAGAGGTGGGAGCCCGTAAAATAACCCGGCGATGTGGTGCCCTACCGACGAGGAGGTGAAGACCGGAGATTCCGCGGGGAGATCGGGATGACGACGAGAAAACCGAAGGACATGGGTCGCTCGGTATATCTCTCTACCCATTCTCTAGATAGCTAGGAGTAGGTTAATGGCCCGATCCGGGTTTTTAGTACGCGGAAGTGCCGGTTTACAAGTTTAAAGAAAAGTTTCGTTTCCGCTTTTTGGCCTCGGAATGACGGCCGGGGCGCTGCCGTGCACTTACACAGTTTGTGTTAATGGTTCGATCCGGGTGAAAGTATACGATAGCACCAGTTTCAAGTTTATGAAAAAGTTTTTGTTTCCGCATTTTGTCCTCGGATCGACGGCCGGGGCGCTACCGTAGACTTACATGGTATCAGAGCCATGCCATTAATCTTTACTAGCTTATTCTAATATGTTTAAAACATTGATCGATCAAAATTTCAGAAACCGCATTTTTATTTTCTGAGTTTCTGTCAAAATTTTTTGTGGTCGAAAAATTATTTTGGGTATGTCAGAAATTCATGCAGGCTTTTTTAAGACCTCTGTAGAAATTTGGTAGCGTGAATCCACAGTAACGCCGGAACCGCGGCAATAACCACGTTTTGGCCGCGGTTCCGCCGCTGTTATGTGGCTTCAGTGCACCATTTTTCTTGTGCTGGTCTTTTGTGTGAAAATGTGGTTTCTAGAATTTTTATTTTTGGCCCAGATTATTATGTGTGTTGGAATTGTACTTGGGGCCCACTTCGGGAAATTTTGTCAATCAAAATTTTAAATAAGTTAGTTCGCAGTACTTACATTACTATCTGTGACCGTGAATGTCATTTGATCGGTAAATCTTGTCTAATTGCTATAGCTCTTTTAGACGGTTTTGCGAACGTGACATTCACGTTGATGTTCTGTGTTGTGCTGTGATGTTGCGGATTGTCGTGGTGGATAGCTTGGTGCAATGTTAGTACAGTTTTGTTATATTTGTACATTTGATATTGCGGGGCGAGCGTCCGACATGTGGACTGCCATCACTGCCTGTTTGTATATTATTCTTTTGGGGCACGACCGGGTTGAGGTCGATGTACCCGTTGTATATATTTTACTTTCTGTACTAGGATTACCCCGCGGTGGGGTGCACGGATAGCCGGGTTCTAGAGGGCAACGAGCCCGCATCTCATGGCTTTAAGACGGAGGGGGCTTTACTCTAGAATTGGCGGGCTATTCGTCGCACTCGTAGGGGGTATAGGTTGACCCAAAGAGGGGTGTTCAAGTTATCGGATTCCCTGAAGTGCTGGGTGGTCCATTCACTTTGATGAAGGGGGCTGCCACGCTTCAGGTTTTGGCGGGTAACTTGCTGCACCCATAGGGGTCTAGGATTTCATTCCACAGGCTATCCACACGACCAGGGGAACGTCGGGTTTCAGTTGCGGCTCTATGAAACCCGGGGCTCCCAGATTATCTGTATTGTTCTGTGATGCTTATTGCATTTCTGTGATATTGCATTTTTATCATGCCTTGAGCGATTATTATATATTGATATATATATATATACTAGTAGATGTTGTATATATTTTGCATCCGCGCTAGTCCAGTCCCCGCTCTGTCGTTAGTTAAGTAACCTAACGGGTGATGACGGGACCCAGTGGCGAATGCGGATGGCATATACGTACATCATATTTTCGTTCTTTATTGGTGTGATCAATTGATGGGACTGCATTGATTCAGATCAATGCAAGCTAAACAAACCTGTTTGATGTTGTTGGAACAATTTTTCAAAAAGCTGTTATTACAAGGACGTTCTCTTTTGTTTTGCACAGTGGTATTCGGTTATGAATATCCAGCATCTCAGTCGATGAGGCAAGGGCTGAAATCCCATCACCGGGAGTGACCCCTTGGGCAGAAGTTTGCGTCAGGGTAATAACTTCAATATAGTCGATTACTTTTTGCTTTGCATCGTGGTATTCAGTTGGAATATCCTGCACCTCATTCTACGGGGAAAGAGCTGAGATCCCTTCACCGGGAGTGACCTCTTTTAGCAAAGGTTTTCGCCACTATATTTTTATAAAAAGCGATCTGGTTCCTTCAACGATATCAAGTTCATTACGTTAAAGGCTTTTCGCCAAAAACCATTCGTAGCCCTCTGTCATTTCAGACGGGTAGCACTTAGTAATCATGCTATGTTTGTTGGCCAAAGTCAAGGCATAGTGTATGGTAGCTATTTGTTACCTTTCTGTTGCATAGATAGATGCGTTGGTTTGGGACAGTCGTACTGCTTTGTTGGCCAAAGTCAAGGGTAGGTACGGGTGGATTCAAATTAACCTGGAAAATGACGGGTAGAACTTGACATGTGACTTATGATTTGTTGGCCAAAGTCAAGGTCATAAGAGCATGGGGTAAAAATCACATCGAGAGTTTCTAAAGAAACTGAAACTTGCCAGGCATGCGCATACCTTCTGGAGTGTGATAACGTGAGTGGATTCCATTACATTATTATGCGATGATAGTTGGATCCCGATTCCCACTGATGAGTTGGTTTACTCCTCGGGTGATCCCGACTAATTCTTCTTTCAGCTTTAGAGGAGAATTTGAGGTTACAGTGGGAGGTTTCCTGATTGGATAAAGTGATAACCATTATGATCTAGGTAAGAGTGCACGCAGAGTGTTTCTTTTCTCTCTCTCTCTCTCTTTGGCAGCGACCATGGCCCGACCCTAGACTCTGACTCAGTGACCAAGTTAACCGAACTTTCTTAAAACACTAGCTTTTGGATTGTCCGAGTTGCATACCTCATTGCCACTCCTACTTTTACCCTTTCTCCAAAACACCCCGTATTACTACGAACATCCACTTCCATTAGATAAAACCATCTTATGGTTATATACGAACTCGAAGGAACTTGTTCCAGATTCGAGGATGGTTTCCGGTTCTGGAGAAAATGAATAGAACTATTCAGTTGTCTTTTCCTTTTATCTTCTCTCAGGTTGCGAGTGCTCCTTGGATTAGGGGACAGTACACCTGTTATGCTTATTGGATAGTCTTCATCCAAACCATAGGCAGGTACCGAAAGGTAGGGAATAAAGAAAACCAATTATCCTAAGTGAGGTGTACAAAAGGTAGTAAGTAAAGACAAATAAAGGGATTAAAAGGAGGGCAAGGTAAATTGCGACTACTATTCATGACCAAACCAAGTATTTCATCGCCACTCCCACTTTTCCTTTGTATTTCTCCAGAACACTCCGTATCACTACGAAGATCCACAGTTATTTGGATACTCCATCGTATGGTTATATACGAACTCGAAGGAACTTGTTCCAGTTCGGGGATGGATTATGGTTCAGGAGAAATAGGAATAAGCTTTATTCAGTTGTCTTTTATTTTTACCTTCTCTCGCATTGAGAGTGCTCCTAGGATTAGGGGAGTACACCCATTATGCTTATTGGATAGTTTTCTTCCAAACCATAGGCTGGTGCCGAACGGTAGGGAAGGAAGAAAACCATTTGGCCTAAGGGTGGTGTACAGAAGGTAATGACTAAAGACATATAAAGGGATTTGGAGAGATGGCAAAGAAATATACGGTTACAGTCATGAATCTGGATAATGGAAGAGGCATTACTAGGAATACCAGGATACCCCTTCAAAACATTTTCATGTTTCAGTCTCACTGTGTATTGTTAAAAGAAAACTGATTTCCTAATTAGCCCTTACTCCAGGGTATGTATTTACCAGGTTGATTCTTACATCTGTATGGTTTTACAGATATTGAGTAGGAGTAAGTTATTGGGAATTAGGTGATCATCCTTATTATATCAGGATTCGTTGTAATTGGTGATATTTGAAGAAATCACCTGGGTTTTTGCCGGATGGCAAATATTTGGTTTTGAATATCCGTTGTTATGCGCCAATTTCAAACTGATATATCTGTACGTTAATTTTTATAAAGTGAGATATAACTTTTTGAAATTATGTCCACGACATTTACCTATATCAGTGGATGGTTAGGTAAGGAGCATTAAACAGCGGTGTAATTTTTCTTAACCATAAGTACAGTTTTCAAGCTACGACACGCAAGGAATGAGTTATTAGACTCAGGGGACTTATACAGAGTATTGTATGTTGTCCAGTGTCCATTAGGACAGAGGGGTTGGTACTCATACTATATTCTGTTTACTTGTGACTTCTCTAGTTCTTAGACATGTGTTTCATAAAAATACAAGATCCATGTTTTGAGAAGTTATAGGTATATGAATAAAGTAGAGAACCAGGTATTACAAGTATCAGGATTCTTCAAGGTGATCGAAGATGTAGACACTTGTGTATGGTATTCAGTTGATAGTAATGATTATGAGAACTTGCTTCACTTTAAAGTTACTCATATCTGGATGTATTCCTAAGTTGAGTAATGATGATCGGCCTCTCTCTATTTAGTTGACATGCACTGGAGACAGCTGCATGATTTGAATCTGGTTCCAATTAAATCAGTGCCTCTGTTTCTATATTGGATATAGAATAGTTCATATCTTAACAATGTTAAGGTACGGGGAGTTGTCCGGCTTATGCTTAAAACCAGACTCTGGATAACTCAAGGCGCGTTTCTGTAATGGCTGTTTGTGGGTTAGCCCGGGCTATGACGAGGGTTGACTTTCTACTATCTGGAAGATCAATAGTGATATTGTTCTAGACTCTCCACAGTTTTGATAAAAATGGATTTTTTCATAAAACAGTAGTGGGAGTATGGTAGAACAGGAAGTGATTCCAGAACCACAAACGATTACTGGAAATTTGATGAGAATCTAAAGATTCAATTAGGTTTGACATTCCATTGGCCACTCCGCGGATGTGGTGGGTAATCTCAGGCACCCGAGAGGTACTCCGGTAGCCTAAAGGACGGTGACAAGGAGGTTCTTGTTTACCCAGACTTGACACTACTGTTGTTCTAGGCTATGAGACCTGGCAGGAGGATGATTATAGCGTCGTTCTAAACTAGCTTTAGAAATGCACGTGTATATGACTCTACCAGAGGGTTGTCGTAGTCAGTGGGAGCAGAGAAAGTATAGTGGACATGTAGCTTAAGTCTATGGACTAAAGCAGATATAGCGGAGATAGATCATCTATTTTTGATGTGACAGTCATGGACTTTGACTTCATCAGAATAGGAGATGGATCTGTTAAGAAGGTAGTAGGGTGTGATGTCCTGGTATTTTGATGACATACACAGAGTAGGAAGTGAAATTCCTATACTACGATCGGTTATACTTTGGGATGTCACATAGTGGTTTCTCCACATAGGATATATATATAATATCAGACATTCTGGTTACTAGATCTATGGTTTTAGATCTAGATTTGGGTAGTTCCCAATCTGGGTACTTAGACAACATTCTACAGGTACTTTAGAATGGACGACTCCTGGCACGGTAGTATACCTGCAGGTGATGGAGTCACCCTCTCTAAAGGTGTCTTACAGACTAAAGTGGAGAGGGATGTGCATGATTGACATATCACATGCTTAGGTAATTGAGTCAATCACGAGATGTCAAGTACCACACCAGATGTTGTTTTTTGCAGTAGATGCAATAAGTTGATATTGATCCAATCCTGGAGAAACATTTGGAAGCAGTTTTAGAACATAAGTGGATGTTCTAGGGATATGATAACAATAGCCTCCTTCGGGAGACGGTTATCATTCCAGGCTTCTAAGGTGACCTGGATGACAGAGTCACAGTCAGAGTTATAGTTTTCCCTCTAACGAAGGGCAGTTGTTTGGATAGGAGGTCCAAGAAGATACTGAGGGAGGCATGGCGCAGGATACTGATTAAGTTCAGTTGACGATACAGTCTAAGAAGTTTGGATTTGGAATTCATTTATGAACTAGGTCCCATCAGATATCCATACATATTCTAAGACAGGTATTGCTCATTTCGGGAGATGGCTTTCTCTGCGAACTTGAGATAAAGAGAGACATAGAAAGAAACATCAAGGCGGATCCACTCACTTAGGCTATTCTTTGAACGCAATAGTTTCGCAAACGGGCTTTGTGAGACTGATCAGTAGAGGAGTTGGGTGTTAGGTATCACACGGGCTGTGAGTATGCGACATCGCAATAATTAGCCTTGAGTGCAAGTGGGAGATTGTTGGATATAGTGCCCTCAAAATCAATTATTGGATCGCAGGCACATGATTGCAATGATTGAGGGATGACCTATGCCGGTAGGACAGTCTTACTCGTGATGATAGTATGCTATCTGGTTTATCTTTATCATCGTGTGCATGCTTTAAGTGATGTTACAGATCACTATAGCGCGTTGATAGAGCCCTTAGGATTCTTGCTTGACTGCCAATAGTATGATGGCGATCATATACGTAGGAGCTGGGGTCTATAAGCACATCCTTAAAGTGTCCCTAGTCGTGGGAGTTTTCGAGACAGGGCATCGATACTCCGGAGTAGACTAGTGTATTCAGTCGAGACCCCGACGAGGGGCGGTGGCCGGTCTCATAAGCCATTGGTGTCGGTTGGTTCACCTAAGATGTATACAGGTGCTCATTGGGTTATGAGTACACCGGACAGGACTCGCCGGGAACATGCTAGTTGGTATTATACCTGACATCAGATAGCAGTTCCCTGGTGACATGTGTACAGGTTAGTTCATCGACCTGAGATCATCATTTGTCTCGTGTGAGTTCCCACTGTGCTTTAATTACTACCCTACCACGGCTCAAAGGAGTCGTGCAAACAGGTTTTAGTTGGGTACAGTCCCGAGCCATATGGAGGCAGTGAGCGGATCGGCAGGGGTTTCGTCTCTCCCGGTATTGGGGGTGAGATCGCGCTGTGTCTAGGAGAGCCATTACACGAAGTCCTTGGCCAAGGCAAGAGATTTATTAGAAGGTATTCTAGTAGTATCTCAGGGTGTTCTGGGCTACACTCCGACACGACTTGTACCGCTTTTGGGGGTCTGACTTTTACCAACCCCCTAGGCCCGACATGCGATACTCATAGACGAACGGACCGGACTGTACGGATATTGTCACTAACAGGCTCAGTAGGGTGTCAGTATGAGTTCGCTCATCGACCTCCCTTTTGGTCAATACATTGTGTCCCGTTACGTACAGCTAGTACCACTGACGTGCTAGTGGTTTAATCCACAGCCAGTGTATTGACGAGTCTTTAGAGTCCCCCACAGACAGTTTCTCAAGTTTCGGGCGAAACGTTGTAGAGGCCGTATGGATTTATGTCAGGGTTCGAACATACGCGTGCACTTGTACACGTGTCATGGTTCGGACGGATAATACTAGCGGGCTTTGGTTTAAGCCGGATCCTAGTATTATACTGTGTAGATTTTGTCTCATTGCATTTGTATTCGGTCGGAATACAAATGGGGGTATGTATATACAGTCGCGGGGTTATCCTGTAATTTATTACAGGATTACCTTTTGAAGTTGCCAGTTTGCATTCCATTTCGGCCATTTTTCTTTCTTTCCTTCTTGGCTGAAATTCTTGCATGTGAGGGGTTTATTTGCAAATGTGGGATTTTGTAAAGGAGGGGCTTTTCTATGATGGCTGGTTCTCCAGCAGCATGTGGATGTTTCATGAGGGTTCTAGATGTGCTTGGTTCAATGTTTGCATTAATTGTGATTGGATTGACTTGGATATTGGAAGTGAGGTTTTCTTGTGCTTATGGTCACCTTGCTTGCTCCTACACTCACCTCCTTTGGAGAATTTCCAGTGAGGTTTAATAGTGGCCGGCCTCACTTGAGGAAAGGGTCTAAATTTTTCTTGTGAAAGAGGGAGATTGATTTCATTTGCACAAAAATCCTTAGCTCAATTCCAAAGCTCATTTGATCTTCCCTCCATTGTGGCAACTTCGATTAACCCTTGAGACAAAGTGTTCTACGTATATTCTACAGCAATCTTTGATACGTCGGCTAGCAAACTTCGTGTCCGAGTTGCCTCGGTTCAGAGGCGGGAGCCCGTAAAAAGACTCATTGATGTGGTGCCCTTCTGACGAGGAGACCGGAAATCGGAGATGTCGCGAGGAGCTTGGGATGGTGGGCAAAGACCGAAGGACATGGATCGATCGGTATAGCCTTTCTAACCCTTCTCTAGTTAGCTAGTTTGTGTTAATAGTTCGATCCGGGTGAAAGTATACGATACCGCCAGTTTCAAGTTTATGAAAAAGTTTTTGTTTCCGCATTTTGGCCTCGGATCGACGCCGGGGGCGCTACCGTAGACTTACATAGGGGTGATACATACACACACTTAGGGGGTATATGATTGGGGTTTGGATGAGAGATATGAATGAAAAAAAGGACTTATATCTTTAATAGAGATGATAAAAATTCTTAAGTTGAGATGGAACCTTCGAAGGAAAATTCAAAAGATGATAAAAGCTAAGTAAATTCCTAGAACATATACAATTATAAGTTAAATGACAAGGAAGCGTGAAAAATATGGGTTGATGATTTCTAAGTTGGGGATAATAGAATTTCTTACTAGAATACTGAATTGAAGATTGAAAATCAATAGGCCAAATTTATAGGATTTTGTGGGTAGTATCCGCTGAAAACCCTTAGGAGACAGCACTCCTCCTACTAAGGACACCTGGAGGTTTAACGACTTGTTGCACGAGCTCAGTGCAATCGCGTTTCCCTGCGAAAGTGAGGTTAGGTTTTTTTTTCGAGAATAAAACTAGTTTTGCTCGAGGACGAGCAAAAGATAAGTTTGGGGGTATTTGTTCATATCATAATTTTGCATTATTATATTCCCCATTCTTAATCATTTTACAAATAAATAGGTGCTTTTGATCCATATCTGTTGAATAGTTACAGGTTACAGGTTCTCGGAACAAAACTATAAAAATGATGAAAAGGCGTTACAAAAGTGAGAATACGACCAACAAATAGAAGAATCTTTATCATGCCCTAGTTAGATTTTATTTATCTGCCGTAGTTTAGATAGTTAGTCTTTTAAAAACAATCATAAAAAATGTCTTTTATTATCAATTCCCTAATGAGTGAGTAGTTGCTCACTTGTTAGGGTTAGGAATAGGAAAGGTTTGAGAGATGAAAATCTCTCACCCCTTTCTTGCCCATCGTATATTATTTATAGGACTCCATGCATACATACACACACCGCTCACTACGGCACCCTACCCTACGAGGTAGCGGTGATACCGTAGTTTAAAAGACCGGTTGTGTATGTTTTCCATGGAGGTTAGGGTAAGTTAAGAAAGGACGGACAAGGACCTAGAGGAAGAAACATAGTTTCTTCTCGATCGTGCTAATCCCATTTATTAATTATTACCATAACACCTAAATAGATCTTAATTAGGGCATAGAAAGCGGTGAGGAATATTAAATTTCCAAACTTAACCTAAACCTAACCCTAGCAAGATTTTAATCCCAATCTAGATCAACCTTAGTTTTTAGTGATAATCCAATCCACCACAATTGGAATTATCTCGTTAGAACAAATAGAAAATACACAAAATCCCTGTGGACCGACCCGTACTCATCGGCTAGCTACCAAACGACGCCGTTCTTGATTGCGGTAAAATTCTTTGATTCATCTCTTAAAGCGCAAGCACATATAAAACATATCTCTTCAATCAAGCGGCAAGTAATCCTGCCAATTCTACAGTTAGGAGACCCGGTCTCAACTCCTTAAGTTGGTCTCCCACTGGACTCTAGAACCCGGTTACTTGTGCTCTTCGCCTTGGGTCTATCCTAATGCGAAAAAGTAAATAATATACATCAACGGTAACATCATCCTCAACCTGGAAGTGCCCCAATAAAAGAATATTACATACAGATTTTACATGAATGAAAATGAAAAACTCTCATCTCACGCAAAATCCCCGGCTCAATCACGACGATCCAATAAAACATATCACAGCAACACATAACGTCTCATGTCATCAACGTAAGTAAATATGCGTATCCCGAATTTCGTTGACATATAGCAACGAGATCGGGATACCCCACATATTACACTTACAGTCGCAGAAAAGAAATGGAAAACTACAATAATTAGAATCCGTATATCCTTAGACATCATAAACCCGGAAAAATTTCTGTAGGGTTACTGGGCACACTCACAATGGTCTACGAGGCATCAACCATGCCCGATTTAAAATTTAGCCGTGCCGAGCAACCCAAAGCCGGATCTTTAAACTAGAGTTTAGGCGAAAACAAGTATGTTAAACACTTTAACACTAAATGAGAGGGATTACAACCTTTGTAGATCCGGTCCTTCACTTCTTAAGCTCCGTGTTGAGGTCCCTTTGCTGCGATCATCGTGTTCCGGACTCTCGAGAGGCTCCACGAAGAGAAAGATGCAAGCTTGCTTCCGATCTTCGATAACAAAGAAGATCTACCTTGAAGTTTCATTAACACAAGCTCTCACTCACAAAATGAAGTGAACACCCTCATCTAAATGGCAAGGGTAGATGAGGATGATGAAGCAGGATTTTTGCTCTCATTTATTTTCTTATTCTCACTCATTTTTCATCAAAAAATCAAAGCAAGAAAGCTTTTCATGAAGAACTCAAGCAAGAAGAAGATGAATAAAGATTAGAATCCTTTTGTGATGAATAATGAAAAGAAGATAATGATGAATAATGCAACCATGGTTAACTAAACCTTTGTAGAGATTTAACTAGGGCTAGGGTTTGGGTTGGGTTAAACCATGAGTCACTTGAAAATATCTTAACACAAAACAAAAAGAAACCTTCTAGAAGGTTTATGAATGCACTAACCCAAATCAAACCCTAATCTTGTTTAATCTCCACTAAACATGTTGCATTAGTAATCATATCATGTTACAATATTATATATCACATATATAATATTTATTGTAACAAAATAAAATAATACAATTAACATATATCGCATATATATCAATGTATTACCTGAGTGAGAAAAAGAATCTTTTAGTGAGCTAATTTTAGTTAATGTAATTTAATATATCATATATATTACTATACATTAAATTATCGAATCAACACTTGATCCGACAATTCGGCTATATCGCATACAACCGACTAATATATCATTTACCGATTCATCGAATCAACACTTTATCCGATGATCCGGCTGATATCAAATATCGCGAGAATATAATACGGTATCTCATATCGCATTATCCTCGGTCCTGCACATATCACATAAGTGATCCTACTCCGTTTTGCCTGAGTCAAGAAACCTCTGTGTAGGACTCTAAAGAATCGTCAATACGCTGGCAGTAGGTGATGATCATATCAAACACCCACAAGCTGCAAGCGGTCAGCTAAACATAACAGCCACCCAGGTATTGAGCGCTCAAAAGATCAACAAGCAATCCTGTACATTCTCCTGTGAATCCAATCAGTAACACTCCCGTACAGTCCGGTCTCGTCGTCTGATATGTTGTATATCTCGTCTAGGGGTGGTATACGTCAGACCCCAGTAGCTCGATAAGTCGTGTCGATATGAGGTCTATAACAGTTCAAGAAACTATTGATAACACTTACCAGTAAATCTCAGCAACCCTGGCCAGGGATTTCCATTTATAGCCAATCGAACACAGCACAACATCAACTCCCTATACCGGGAGAGACGAATCCCCTCCTATCGCTCATTGCCTCCATGTGATTCGGGACTGTACTCAAAATCCACCGTTTTGCACGCCCCATTGGAAGTGGTATGATGGAAATCAAAGCACAGTGGGAATCACACAAGACTCTATGACGATCTCAGGTCAACAGACTACTCTGTACCAGTGTCACCGGAGAACTGCCATCTGACGTGAGGTATAAAACCATCTGGGAGTTCTCGGCGAGTCCGTACAGTTTACCCAGTCTCTACTGATCACCCGTACACCATCCTTGATGTCAAACACCGATGGATATGGGATCATCCATCGCCCATCATATGGTTCAAGATGCATATACGCTAGTCTACTCTGGTGTATCGATGCCCTGTCTCGATACACCCTCGACTAGGAACTGTTATAAGATGTACTTGTCGACTACTGTGGCCCCACTAGTACGATCTCATTATAGTCCCAATAGTGGAGTACATATCCTAAGGGCTTTATCAACATGTAATATAGAGACAATCAAAGTACATGTTAAGATAAAATACAACCAGATAGCATACTATCATGTCGAGCAAGAAAGTCCTCCCTATATATGTCCAAGCATCTATTACAATATACATCGTATGTACAGTAATGGCCTCTAGGGCATACATATAACTAACAATCTCATATTCCGGATTTCATGCCTAACCTATAAACCTTGTATTTTAGTCTCAAATTGAAAACACTTTTCAATTACTTTAGTCGGGTAATTCAACCGTCTTCCCGACTACATTATCGAATACTCGTCGGAAACTTTAGCAGATGGACGCACCCCCGATACCGTCGACGAAGTGCACTAAGGAGGAACACCATGGCCGTAAGCACCTGAGTGGGTGCTTTTAGCAACGAGGTTCTCCTATAGTCACTTAGTCACGGCTATGGGGCGTGGCTTTCTACTACAGTTACCCGGCGAGTGTTCACGTACAATACGCAATTGCGACGGAATTTTGATCCGAATCAAAACTCCGGGACAACCGATTAACCGAGACTAAAATATTAGATTTACAATATACTAACTAGTTTTCAAAAAACTAATTATTCCGAATTCTATCAATTGTATCACATATCAACAAGATCTATACGATGCTAAACATTTCGATCGCTTTAACAAACACCAACAAATTCCAGAGACCTCGACAACTTGAGAATCATTAAAAATACCCAGAGAGTGCATGATGCCAAAATGGAGCAGCAGGAAAAAGATGAAACTACAAAGCCATTAACTAGCCGCGGAACCGCGGCCAAACATGGGGTTAGGCGCGCTTCCGCGGCGGTTTGTCGGTATTGGGTCTTCAAATTTCTACAGGCGCCATAAAAAACCCTGCATGATTTTTTGGATATTTTTAATTACGAAAATTTCAACGTTTGAAAATTCGACAGAAAGTTCAAAAAATACGGGTTTCGAAAACCGATCAAACACTTTAACGTCGTAATGACCTACCCAAATGTTTTAACTTGGCTCTGATACCATGTAAGTCTACCCTAGCACCACAACAAGGTTTTAGTAGCATCAACCATGCCAAATTTAAAATTTTTAGGTACTAAGTTAGACAAACCAAGATCTTAACTAGAATAATTAGGGTTTAACCTATGATGATATGAAAAACTAAAGAAGTGAGAATTTATACCCTTATAGATCGAATCCTTCACTTCAAAAGCTCCGGGTTGTAGTTCACGCGACTCCACTAGGCTCCTCTTCGAGTTTGAACGAGCTTTGTCCGTGATCTTCGCGCCGAAGACGATCCACCCGAAGTCCCACTAGCTCAAGCTACCTCTTCACTAAACTATCTTTTTAGCGAAGGAAACACGCTACACTTGATTGCTAGTCAAGTGTAGGATGGTGAATTAGGGGTTTGGTCTAGCTCACAAGTTTGGTCAAAACTCCATGGTTCACATCACATGTGAGGGGTTGGAGTTTTGATGCATGAAGAAGAGGAAGAAGAAGATGAGAGCAAGCTAGAGAGCAACTCAAGAAAATGGCTAAGGCTCAAAATAAAAATGAACTCATCTCATCAAATGAACCACACTCTTGCTCACTTATTGAAGCATGGTTGAATTTTGAATAAATTTATTCAACCATACATCAATAGTGTTGCAAGACAAATAAATAAATATAAAGCCCATGTCACAACCTATGCTCCTATTTACACCTCATTTTCTATTTTTCACAAAAATGGAAAATCATGCCATGCTTAATATATATATATATATGTATATATATTAAGTAAATAATTAGTGAAGCTGATGATATTAGTTAAGATATAATTATATCAAATATAATGTATATCACATTATTAAATCAACACTTTATTTAATAATCCGGTTATATCACAAATAACTGAGTAATATCATTTATCTGTATATCACATTATCAAATCAACACTTGATTCGATAATCCGGTTATATCACATATAACCTGACCGACATCAGATAACTGCCAGATTACAATACGGTAGCACATACACGTATTTAATCAGGCCCCCCGCACATATCATCATATATGCCCTACTTCGTTTCGCTTAAACCAGGAAACTTCTGTGTGGGACTCTAAAGACTCATTATTACGCCAGTAGTAGGTGATGATCACATCAGTCACCTACAAGCCGTCAGCGGTACTAGCTGGACTTAGCGGCTATCCGGGTATTGAGCGATATGAAGATCAACAAGAAAGCTTGTCCATACACTCCATAAAGCCTATAAGTAACACTACCATACAGTCCAGTCTCTTTGTTTGATATGTCGCATATCGAGTCTAGGGGTGGTAAACGTCAGACCCCAGTAACTTGATAAGTCATGCCGATGTCTGGCCTATAACGGTTTGAGAAACTACTGATAACTCTTATCAGTAAATCTCAGCAGCAGCCCTGGCCAAGGACTTCTAATTATAGCCAATCGAGCATAGCGCAGCATCAACCCCCAATACCAGGAGAGACGAAACCCCTCCTATCACTCATTGCCTCCATGTGACTCGAGACTATACCCAAAATCCACCTGTTTGCACGACACCTTTGAGCGTGGTAGGGAAGAAATCAAAGCACAGTGGGAGCCACACAAGACTCTATGACGATCTCGGGTCTACAGACTAACCTGTACCAGTGTCACCAGAGGACTGCTATCTGACGATAGGTATACTACCAACTAGGAGTCCTCGGCGAGTCCTGTTCGGTGTACCCATTCTCTAATGAGCACCTGTGTACAATCTTTGATGTCACACGCCAATGGTTATGGGATCAACCGTCGCCCTCTAATGGACAAGAAACGTACACAGTAGTCTGCTGTGGAATATCGATGCCCTATCTCGATTAGGAACTGTTAAAGGATGTACTTTTGGACCACCCTGGCCCTACTAGTATGATCTCATCATAATCCTGATAGTCAAGTACATATCCCAACGGCTTTATCAACATGTAAGAGAAAGACAGTATAAGAATAGCAGTCCACATGTTAAGATAAAGAGTAACCAGATAGAATATTATCATGTCGAGCAAGAATGTCCTCTATATATATGTCCAAGCATCCACTATAATATACATAAATGTACAATAATAGCCTCTAGAGCATACATATTCCTAACAGTATCAATGTCTTATCTCGATAATCCTACGACTAGGGACCTGTATAGGATGTGCTTATAGACTACCCAGCCCCCACTAGTGTGACTGCCATCACAACGCTGGTAATCAAGCAAATATCCTAAGGGCTCTACCAATATGTATAAGCGATATGCTAAAACAAACACATGCATATATTGAGGTAGAAACAAACCAGATAGCATACTACCATTTTGAGTAAGACTGTTACTATATCCGTTTATATCCCAAGCTTCCAATATGTAAAATACAAACCAGTATGATACAATAATGGCCTCTAAGGCATATAACACTAATAATCTCCCACTTGCACTAAGGCCATATATTGGCATATCGCAGACCTATCATCTCGAATAGCTGTAAGTGCACGGCTGTGCCCCGGCAGTCTGAACGAGGCCAAAATACGGAAACGATACTTTTCTTTAACTTTTAAACCGGCGCTACCGCGTACTAAAAACCCGAATCGGGCCATTAACCTACTCCTAGCTAACTAGAGAAGGAGTAGAGAGATATACCGAGCGATCCGTGTCCTTCGGTCTTCTCATCGTCATCCCGATCTCCCCGCGGAATCTTCGGTCTTCATCTCCACGTCGGAAGGGCACCACATCGGCGGGTTCTTTTACGGGCTCCCATATCTGGACCGAGGCAACTCGGGCACGAAGTTGGCCAGCCTACGTGTCCAAGAAATGTTGTAGGCTAGTGTAGAGTACTGGGTCTAATGGGGTTGTATTAAGTTGCCACTTGGATGGAGGAAGGAGATGAAGTGAACTTTTGTGATGGCTATATGATTTTGCAAGCAAATGAGTGTAACATTTCAAAATAATAAAATATTATTTTTAGGAATTTTTATAATTTAATATTATTTTATTGAATATTTTAATATTTCGGCATAATTAAATACAAATAAATGGGAAAATTTTTGGAAAAATCATGGAAAATTCTAAAATAGGGTATTTTATGGAATTATACCATTTTAAAAGTTTTTTTTTTATCATTTATATGCTAATTTAGCGCTAATCGCGATTAAAAACCGCTAATCGGATTTTGGCTTTTTTCGTGCAAAACATGCACATATCTTTTCCTACACTTGTGTTACATTTTCTTACCATGGCTATTACTTTGGGTTTACTATTTGAATGAGAAGGTTTTAGTGAAGAAAAGAAAAGAAAATAGGTATGGTGGGAGAGAGGGTAGGTGAGGGTGTTGACCTAGTCATTTCCCCTCATTTTCTCCAATTCATTTCCTCTCTCCCTCTCCTTCATTGTTGCTGCTGCTCCTGCTCCTCATTCTCCCCCTCTTCAAAGCCCCAAATCATATCTAAAACTACACCAAAACCCTACCTCCATTTTGTTAGTTATATGTATGCCCTAGAGGCCATTACTGTACATACGATGTATATTGTAGTGGATGCTAGGACATATATAGGGAGGACTTTCTTGCTCGACATGATAATATGCTATCTGGTTGTACTTTATCTTAACATGTACTCTGATTGTCTTTATGTTACATGTTGATAAAGCCCTTAGGATATGTACTCGACTACTGGGACTATGATGAGATCATACTAGTGGGGCCACGGTAGTCGACGAGTACATCCTATAACTGTTCCTAGTCGAGGGTGTATCGAGACAGGGCATCGATGCACCAGAGTAGACTAGCGTATACGCATCTTAACCCATATGATGGGCGATGGATGATCCCATATCCATCGGTGTTTGACATCAAGGATGGTGTACGGGTGCCCAGTGGAGACTGGGTACACTGGACGGACTCGCCGAGAACTCCCAGATGGTATTATACCTTACGTCAGATGGCAGTTCTCCGGTGACACTGGTACAGAGTAGCCTGTTGACCCGAGATTTTCATAGAGTCTTGTGTGATTTCCACTGTTCTTTGATTTCTATCATACCACGTCCAAGAGGGCGTGAAAAAAGGTGGTTTTTGGGTAAATTCCCGAATCGCATGGAGGCAATGAGCGATAGGAGGGGATTCGTCTCTCCCGGTATAGGGAGTTGATGTTGCGCTGTGTTCGATTGGCTATAACCGAAAATCCCTGGCCAGGGTTGCTGAGATTTACTGGTAAGTGTTATCAGTACTTTCTCGAACTGGTATAGACCTCATATCGACACGACTTATCAAACTACTGGGGTCTGACGTTTACCACCCCTAGGCGAGATATGCGACATATCAGACGACGAGACCGGACTGTACGGTAAGTGTTACTGGTTGGATTCACAGGAGTGTGAGAGGGCTTGCTCGTCGATCTTCTGATCGCTCAATACCCGGGTGGCCGTTACGTTTAGCAGACCACTTGCGGCTTGTAGGTGTTTGATATGATCATCACCTACTGCCGGCGTATTGACGATTCTTTAGAGTCCTACACAGAGGTTTCTTGGCTCAGGCAAAACGGAGTAGGAGCACATATATGATATGTGAGGGACCGAGGATAATGCGGTATGTGATACCGTATTGGATTCTCCCGATATGAGATATCGGATGGGTATATGTGATATAACCGGGTCATCGTATTAGTCGGTTATATGCGATATAGCCGGATTATCGGATCAAGTGTTGATTCGATAATTTAATGTATAGTAATATATATGATATATTAAATTACATTAACTTATATTAGCTCACTAAAAGATTCATTTTCTCAAGGGATAATACATTGATATATATGCGATATATGTTAATTGTATTATTTTCTATTGTTACAAAATATATTATATATGTGATATATTATATTGTAACATGTTAGGATTACAAATTTAACAATGGATTAGGGTTTAAACTTGGTTAGGGTTTGGATTAGGGTTAGCTTTTGCATGAAGCTTCCATGAAGCTTCATGAAGCTTTGACTTTATGGTTGCTTGATATTTTTGTGAGATATTATGTTAACCCAATCCAAACCATTAACTCTAGTTAAATCTCTACAAGGGTTAACTCTCTCATGTTTAACCCTTGGTTAGATTTGTAACCACTACAATAATTCATTGTTCATCACAAAAGGAAAAAGTTATCATCTTCATTCATGCTTCTTCTTCCTTGAGTTCTTTCATGAAAAAGCTTTCTTTTGTGATGAAAGTGAGTGAGAAAAAGATTATAAATGAGAGCAAAAATCCTACTTCATCATCCCCATCTATCCTTGCCATTTAGATGAGGGTGTTCACTTCATATTATGAGTATTAGCTTGTGTTAACGAAACTTCAAGGTAGATCATCTTTGTATCGAAGATCGGAAGCAAAGGTTGCATCATTTTCTTCGTGAAGCCTCTCGAGAGTCCAGAACACGATGATCGCAGCGAAGGGACCTCAACATGGAGCTTAAGAAGTGAAGGACCGGATCTACAAAGGTTGTAATCCTTCTCACTTAGTGTTAAAGAGTTTAACATGTTCGTTTTCGCCTAAACCCTAGTTTAAAGATCCGGCTTCGGGTTGTTCGGCACGTCTAAAATTTTAATCGGGCATGGTTGATGCCTCGTAGAACCTTGTATGCGTGCCTAGTAACCATACAGTGGTATCAGAGCCAAGCTAAAGCTTTAGGCGAAGTCTAGACGAAGTTTAAAGTCCGATCGAACTCCGAATACCCGATATTAACCCCTCTCTGTACATTTTCTAAAAATGTAATTTTTTCAGAATTAAAAAAGCTCAGAAAAACAAGCAGGAAAAACTAAGAATTACTGTGAAGTACGGTCCACTAAGTCAACTATTTGACCGCAGAACCGCGGCCAAACCAAGGGTTTGGCGGCGGTTCCGCGGCCGAAATTTTGACTTAGTCCCTGGAATTTCACGTAATTATTCTTAGGTCCTTTCTTGTTATTTTTTTCTGGGAATTTTTTAATTCCACTCAAGTGTTGAGTTTTCTAGGGTTGTATTGGGGAATCGTTGATTCGATCAGATAATTTAACTTTGTTTAGTTTTGTCCGGATAATTTTTAGAAACTGTTAAAAATTTCGAACGGATATCAATAACTCACTTTTTCCCCAGTCGGAAATTTTTTCAAAAGTTGGATTTTTTCTCGAGTTTAAGAACGTTCTAAGTCGTGCAAGTAACGCGGTGGACCCTCTAGAAGACAACAAACCTTAACTCGATTATGTGACCGTCTTGAACTGCCTCTGGACCTTAGGGTTTATGGCAGTACGACGTGCCACATGTGAGGCGTTGGCTTGACCTTTCTAAGGCTGGACCATTGGTACTGTGGCATGTGATGGATGTTTTTAAACTGATTTCAAGTGTTGAGATATATTGGGGAAATCTTGGGAGTTTGATTATTCGATCGGAAAGTTTAACATTGTCTATTTATCTGGAATGTGATACAATATTTGGAATCCACAGGTAGTTATGAGATAACTAATTTGAATTTTATAAATCTAGTAGTTCAGTCTCACATGATCGGTTGCCACGGAATTTTGATATGATCAAAAGTCCGTCGCAATCACGTAGCGTACGCGGATACTCGCCGGGTAAACTTAATAGACAGCGACGCCCCATAGCCCCCACCAAGTGACTGTAGGAGAACCCCGTCGCCAAAAGCATCCGTTCGGGTGCTTGCGGCAGCAGTGTTCCGCCTTAGTGCACTTCGTCGACGGCATCCGGGGGTGCGGCCGTCTACTAAAGTTTGCGATGATCATTCGATCAGGATGTCGGGAATCTTGTTGAATTGCCTGACTTGATATTGAAAAGAGTTTTCGATAATGAGACTAAATGCGGGGTTTATAATTGTTAGGCATGTGATGTCTAAGGAATTCATTTGTTTAGGCATATGATGTCTAAGAAGGTTGCGGATTCTAACTGTTTTAGTTTTACACTTTCTTTTCTGTGACCGTAAGCGTAGAATGTGGTATATCGCCGGCTTCGTTGCTATACATCAACGACAATCGGGATACGCATACTTGCTTACGTTGATGATATGAGATATTATGTGTTTCTGTGATATGTTATATTGGATCGTCGCGTTTTGAATAGCCGGGGGGTTTATGTGAGACGAGAGTTTTTCTTTTTCATTCATGTAAAATTCAAATGTATGTAATATTCTTTTATTGGGGCACTTCCGGGCTGAGGATGATGTCACCGTTGTATATTATTTACTTTTCCGCATTAGGTAGACCCAAGTCGGGGAACACAAGTAACCGGGTTCTAGGGTCCAGTAGGAGGCCATCTCGAGGAGTCGAGACCGGGTCTCCTAACCCTAGAATTGGCAGTGTTGCTTGCCGCTCTCGTAGGGGTCTAGGGATGTGGGTTTGGCTATTTATCGCGACCGTGGAATCCGTGTTTTATACAGGCTCGTATTAAAACACGGACGTCCTAGTATATCCAATATTTCATATATGTTCTTCTGCTGCAATGTTCTGTGATTAGATCATATTACTGCCTGAGACGAATGTTTATATTATATATATGAGATATATGTTATATTGCAGATTTCGTTTCAAATGGTGATGCTTGTGAAGCATAATTAAAAATGGGACTTCATTAATGCGATTAATGAAATAAAAGAAACCTAAAAGATGTTGTGGAATCGAATTTTCAAAAATAGGTAGCTACGGTTCTTGCTTTGCATCGCGGTGTTCCTTGTAGAACATCCTGCACCTTATTCGATAAGGAAAGGGCCGAGATCCCTTCACCGGGAGTGGCCCTTTAGCAATAACTGGCAGATTCTACACCCCTCGGTTTGTCTTTTGATTGCTTTTGGAGTTTTTTCTATACACAGTGATGTATATAATATATCCTGCACCTCATTCGACGAAGAAAGAGCCGACGATCCCTTCACCGGGAGTGACCTCTTTAGCGAAACTAGCAAAAGCCTCAAAAACACTCCATTTTAAAATCAATTGATTCTACAACGATATCAAGTTCATTACGCAAAGGGTTTTCTTAATAACCTGTTGTAGCCCTCCATCATTTCAGATAAGTACTAGTTAGTATTCGTGCTACGTTTGTTGACTATGTTAAGGCGTAGTGTGCGGTAGCTGATTAGTGCTAATCTGTATAAGCATATGATGCGATTGGATTAGGGTAGTCATGCGACTTTGTTGACTATGTTAAGGGTCGTGCGGGTGGGTTTAATTCAATCGTGAAATGACGGGTTGAACTTGACTAGCACTTATGATTTGTTGACTATGTTAAGGTCATATAGCTGCTAGGGGTAAAATATTATTGGGAATTTCAAGTGTTGAAATTTGTAATGAGATTGCATACCTTCTATGAGATAGTTGGATCCCGATACCCGCTGCGAGTAAGAGTTACTCCTGGGAGAGTTTTACACATTACAATTAGCCGATCAAGTAGGTGTCTAGAAAGGTGTTAACGGGGTTGTAAGTCCACGTTGCCCACCCCGGTGCTTGCGGGGAGGCGGAAACGGTATAAAAAATGGACTTTTAGCACTCAAGGCAACATGGACTAACTAAAGTCGGGATCTTTTCTAAACAAAACTAGCTACCAAGCTAAAGAGAGTTAGCTACTCGGAAAAGAGGTTATACCTAGGGCTTTATGTCCTTCTCTCCTTGCTCCTTGTAGTAAACGGAAGTGATCTCCTTGTCGTCTTCTCTCGTCGAAGAAGGATCCACCCGAGAGCCTCAACCTTTGGCTTCAACTTCAAGCTAGAAGTAACTAAGATGCTAGAAGTGCTAATCCTAGAACCTTAGAAGAGAGTAGAGATTGTTTTGGAGTGGTTTTTATCAAGCTCAAGTGTTTCTCAATACATGAGAGGGGAGAGCTTGAGGAAGAGGAAGAAAAGGAGAGAGAATGAATATGATAGAATGAAATGTTTTTTACAACCATAACAAAATATATGTGATTTTTCAAATAATAATATTAATCAAAAATGAAAAGGTGATGGTTAGTTTGAGGAGACCATTATCATATCACAATAAATGATTTTGCAAAGATCAAGGAACATCTAAAAAGGAAATGATGATGGTCAATGTTTCAAACCTAGTCAACTAGTCAACCTTGGTCAACAAGTCAACAAGCCCAACCATGACACAATTTCACTTAATTAATATTATTAATTGATAAATCACAATATCATTAGGGTTTGGAAAAAGACGACTGTCAACCGTGCATACACACCCGTTCCAAAACCCTAATGAAAAACCTCTTCCTCCGCCTCAATCAACTGTGCATACGCACCCGTATTCATGATCCGAGGAACACGAATACAATGAGATAAAAACAATCCCAAAACATATACCAGGATCTGGATAAAACCAAATCCCCCTAGTATAAGCTGTCCAGACAGCAAACGTGCATAAGTGCGCGGATGTGAACGAACTATGTCGCAAAACCATGCGACCTCTACTCATTTTGCCTAAAGGCGAATAACTCTCTGTGTGGGACTCTAAAGACTCGACACTAAGCTGGCAGTGGGTTTAACCACAGACCACAAGCGGCACTAGCTGTACGTAACGGTCCCCAGGTAGATGCCGATAAGAAGACTGACGAGGTGACCCCATCTGAACTCCTTCTGAGCCTGTATGTGACAGTCTCCGTACAGTCCGGTCTGTTCATCTGATACATCGCATGGCGGGCCTAGGGGGCGGTAGACGTCAGTCCCCTAATACCGGTACAAGTCGTGTCGGAGTGTAGCCCAGAACACCCTGAGATAACACTGGAAACCTACCAGTATATCTCGCTTGCCCTGGCCAAGGACTACTTATGTAATGGCTCTCCTGGACACAGCGCGATGTCAACCCCCAATACCGGGAGAGACGAATCCTATCTAACCGTCACTGCCTCCAAGTGCTTCGGGACTGCACCCAACTACTACCTATTTGCATGACTCCTTTGAGCCGTGGTAGGGTAGTAATCAAAGTGCAGTAGGAACACACTCGAGGCGAAGTGACAGTGTCAAGTCAGCGGACTAAGCTGTACTCATGTCACCTGGGAACTGATAACTGACGATAGGTATAATAGCAACCAACAGTTCCCGACGAGTCCTGTCCAGTGTACTCGTAACCTAACGAGCACCCGTATACTAACTCAAGTACGACGTACTGACGGTTGTGGGACAGACCGTCTCCCACGCTGGGATGAGAAGCGCATACGCTAGTCTACTCCGGAGTATCGATGCCCTGTCTCGATAGTCCAACGACTAGGGACCTATATAAGGATGTGCTTATGGATTACCCAGCCCCCACGAGTGTGAGCGCCATCACAACGCTCGTAATCAAGCAAAGATCCTAAGGGCTCTACTAATATGTATGTAAGCGATATGCTAAAAGAAACACATGCACATATTAAAGCAGAGACAAACCAAGTAGCATACTACCATTTCGAGCAAGATTGTATATACAACTGTGAATATCCCAAGCTTCCATCAAGTAATATACATACTAGTATAATACAGTAATGGCCTCTAGGGCATATACACTAACAATCTCCCACTTGCACTAAGGCCATGTACTGGCGTATCGAAGACCTATCATCTCGATCAGCCGCTCGAACTGAGTCTGGGTTAAGGCCTTCGTGAATGGATCTGCAGTGTTATCTTCTGAAGCAACCCTCCGAACCTCGATCTCCTGGCGATCCACGATCTCCCTGATCAGGTGATACCGCGTCAAGATGTGTCTGGATTTCTGATGGGACCTGGGTTCCTTTGCTAAAGCTATAGCCCCGTTGTTGTCGCAATACATAGGTATTGGGTCAACAATGGACGGAACCACCTGAAGTTCTTTCAAGAACTTCCTCATCCAGACAGCTTCTTTTGCGGCATCAGATGCAGCGATGTATTCCGCTTCCATAGTCGAGTCAGCAACGGTTTCCTGTTTGAAGCTCTTCCAACACACCGCCCCTCCATTGAGGGTAAAGACAAAACCCGACATGGACTTGGAATCATCCTTGTCACTCTGGAAGCTGGAGTCAGCAAAGGCCTCAATCTGGAGGTCTTTTCCGCCATACACCAAGAACATCTCCTTAGTCCTTCTCAGGTACTTGAGAATGTTCTTTACCGCTATCCAATGTTTCTCCCCAGGGTTTAACTGATACCTGCTTACCACGCTCAGTGCATAAGCCACATCTGGTCTGGTACACAACATCACATACATTATAGAGCCTACCACAGAAGCGTAGGGTATAATAGACATGCGATCCCTCTCCAAATCAGTCTTGGGAGACATCTCTTTGGAGAGGATGATCCTGTGACAAGCCGGTAGATTATCGAGCTTGGAATCTTCCATACTGAATCTCTTCAGTATGGTGTCGATATACCTGGACTGTGAAAGTCCTAATATCCTCTTGGATCTGTCACGGTAGATCCAGATACCCAGAATGTATGAGGTATCACCCAGGTCTTTCATGGAGAACCTGTGTGACAAGAACCCCTTGACAGATTGTAGCATAGGAATGTCATTTCCTATTAAGAGAATGTCATCCACGTATAAAACGAGGAATACTACAGTTCTCGCTACAAATCTACAATAGATGCATGGTTCATCTGGATTTTTGATAAAGCCAAATTCCTTGATCGTCTCATCAAAATAAATGTTCCAACTCCGCGATGCCTGCTTTAGTCCATAAATGGACTTAAGCAACTTGCATACCTTTCCGCTGCTCCCACTCTGAATGAAACCCTCTTGCTGGTCTATATAGACACACTCCTCTAAATGTCCATTTAGAAAAGCGGTCTTTACGTCCATCTGCCAAATTTCATAATCGTGGAAGGCAGCAATGGCAAGAAGGATCCGAATGGATTTCAGCATAGCTACTGGAGAAAAGGTTTCGTCATAGTCCAAACCAGGTCGCTGACGAAAACCTTTTGCAACCAGTCTAGCTTTATAAGTCTCAACCTGTCCATCTACACCAATCTTCCTTTTGAAGATCCACTTGCATCCTACGGGTTTTACCCCATCTAGAGCAATGTCCAACGTCCATACTTTGTTGGTGTACATGGACTCCATTTCGGTCCGCATTGCATCCAGCCATTTTACCGAGTCAACGCTCTGAATGGCTTGCTGGAAGCTAGTAGGCTCATCACAATCTATGATGCAATCCTCTCTATCCCCGTCTATGAGAAAACCATAGTATCTCTCGGGCGGATGAGACTGCCTACTACTCCTGCGGAGTGGCATGGGAATATCCTGATCTTTCGAACCCTCTGGTTCTACTAAGCTTTCAGTAATAGCTCGTGGTTCTGGAATTTCTTCCAGTTCTATTGCGTTCCCACTTATTTCTTTTTCTATGAACTGGTGTTCTAGAAAGTGGGCATGGCGAGAAACAAAAACCTTTTGTTCCACTTCGCAATAGAAGAAATATCTCTTGGAGTTCTTTGGATATCCCACAAACATGCACTGTACTGAGCGTGCCTCGAGCTTGTCCGCATGCTGCTTTTTTACAAAAGCTGGACATCCCCATGTCTTGATGTGATTAAGATAGGGTCTCTTCCCACACCACATCTGATATGGTGTAGTAGGCACAGTCTTAGTTGGAACTCGGTTCAAAAGGTATGCAGCTGATTCTAGCGCATATCCCCAGAACGATCGCGGCAACTCAGCGTTACTCATCATGGACCGTACCATATCCAATAGGGTTCAGTTCCTTCTTTCCGATACACCGTTATGTTGCGGAGTGTATGGAGGAGTAAGCTGAGAGAGAATTCCATTCTCTTTTAAGTAACCCAGGAACTCGGCACTCAAGTATTCACCACATCGATCAGATCTCAGTGCCTTGATACTTTTGCCTGTTTGTTTTTCTACTTCATTCTTGTATTCCTGGAATTTTTTAAAAGCCTCGGATTTATGTTTCATTAAGAAGACATATCCATACATTGAAAAGTCATCCGTAAAAGTAATGAAGTAAGAATAACCGCTTCGTGCATGCGTAGACATTGGACCGCACACGTCGCTGTGTACGAGTCCCAAGAGCTCGCTCGCTCTTACTCTGTGTCCAGTGAACGGGGTCTTTGTCATCTTTCCTTTGAGACAGGATTGACAAGTTGCATACGATTGATATTCGAACAGATCCAAATATCCTTCTGTATGTAACTTAGTCAACCTTCTCTCATTGATATGACCCAGTCTACAATGCCATAAGAAAGTTTTATTGATTTCTGGAGACTTTCTTTTGTGTGTATTCTGGACATTGAAAATCTGTGGTTGGTTCAATACGTATATACCGTTGTTTAATGTACCTGACCCAATCAAAACTTGATTAAGGTGAATGTTCACTACATTACTTACAAATGCAAATTCATAACCTTCTTTAGATAATAAAGATAAAGAAATGATATTACAGGTTGCATTTGGTACAAAATAACAACTACGCAAAACCAAAAAGTGTCCATCTGACAATCCCAGGTGATAGTCCCCCACGGCCTCAGCATCCATGCTAGCTCCGTTTGCAACTCTGAGGGTCATGTCACCTGCCTTCAAAACTCTACACTTTCTCAACGCCTGCAAAGAATTACAGATATGAGATTCTGATCCGGTATCCAATACCCAGGATGTAGAGTTTATTGATAGACAGTTTTCAATAACATACACACCTGAAGCTGAAGCCGCAACTCGCTTCAGATCCTGGGTTCTGGCCTTCCAAGCCTTGCAATCCTGTTTCCAGTGTTCACTTCTATGACAGTAGAAGCATTCTTCCTTCCCCACCAGCTTTCCCGCTACCTTTGTTGCCTTTCCTTTTCCCTTCGTATCCACTTTACTGGCACCGCCCCTTGGTTTGGTGGGGGCGTTCTTCTTCTTACCCTTGGCTTTCGCCCTGGACCTAGAAGAGGAAGATCCTCCTACAAACAAAGTGGATGTCTCCCTACCCTTCTGTAGGGTGCCCTCAGCACTCCTCAACATGTTCAGAAGTTAGGAAAGTTCAACCTCCTTTCCTTGCATGTTGAAGTTTAGGATAAACTGGGCGTCAGTGGAAGGAAGGGACTGGAGAATCAAATCAGTGTAGAGTTCATTCTCCAACGTGGTCCCAAGGTCTGCGAGCTCCTCTATGTAGCCAATCATCTTAAGCACGTGTTCCGCTACCGATGATCCGACGGCCAATTTTGCCGAAAATAGCTTCTTCGACACTTCGTATCTGGCGATACGAGACTGCTCTCCATACAGTTCTTTTGTATAGAGAAATATGGACTCTAGGTCCATATTCTCGTGCCTCCTCTGATGTTCGTTGTCCATCGAGGAAAGTACGAGGCATTTGGCCTTCGCGCAATCTATCTCCCATGTTTTACGGATTTCTACATCCGCGACGCTGGAGGTGGGACCTGGGACAGGGGGAGCTTTGGTGGTAAGGATATACCCCAACTTGTCGTAAGTGATTGCCATCTTGACATTCCTGAGCCAATCTTTGTAGTTTGGCCCTGTCAGTATGTTTTTATCTAGTAATAACTTAAGTCCGGTCATGTTGAATGGTCGCTGCAATTAGGAGAGAGAAAAGAAACACTTTAGCATGATGCTCTTGCTAGTTTAGAGTGGTTTTTAGTTTGTCTAAACAGGATGGCTCCCACTGTCTCTCGAATCCCTTCTCAAACCGTAAAGAAAGAATTAGTCGGGATCAATCTCACCGTACAATACTTGCTTAACCGTTCAGCCAGGCCAGTGTCGGTACTTCGAGGGAGGTTTTCCAACGCTTTCGCGAAGTTCCTTAATTAAGTAACCTTTTTTCCCTGTGGGCGTAGCCCCGCTAACACCTTTCTAGACACCTGCTAGGTTTATAGCATTGATTGTTAAGTGAGAACTTTCCCGAGGAGTAGCATATACTCACAGTAGGATCGGGATCCAAATATCATCGCGTGATAAAACCGAAGGAATCCTACCGGAATTATCACACTCCAAATGGTATGCAGCGCTAGCAAGTTTCAGTACTTATGAAACTCCCGATATGGATTTTTGCCCCATACTCTTATGACCTTGACTTTGGCCAAAATATCATAAGTCACATGTCAAGTTCTACCCGTCATTCTCCTGGTTAATTTGGACCCACCCGTACCTACCCTTGACTTTGGCCAAAATGGCAGCACGACTGTCCCAAACCAACGCATCTACCTATGCTGTACATGAATACCCAAATAGCTACCAATCACTATGCCTTGACTTTGGCCAAAATACATAGCTTGAATACTTTTTGACCATTCATGTGGAATGACGGAGGGCTACGAATGGTTTTGGCGAAACCGTGAACATAGTGAACTTGATATAATCGATGGAATGAGATAGCTTTTAAAAGGAGTGGTTCAAGCTCCGCGTTTAAAAGTTTAGTTTTGAAAAGAACCGAGTGGTTTTCAAAGTGTTCCAATCGACTTTTACTTGGTTTATTTTCTTTCATTAGATCTTTTAATGCGTCCCATCATTTAATCCTACCATTGCAGAAAACAACCAAAATATGACGTACGCTTATGCCATTCGCATTTGCCACGGGGCCCCGTCATCACCCGTTAGGTTACTTAACTAACGACAGAGCGGGGGCTGGGCTAGCGCGGCTTTAAAACATAAGCAACGCCTAAATAGTTATTATATATAAATATATAGCAATGATAGACATTACAGATCACAGATGAATACATTGGATATACTAGGAATCCGCAATCCGTTCGAGCCTGCAACGAAAAGCGGATTACACGGTCGCGGTGAATAGCCAATACCCCACCCAAGACCCCTACGGGTGCGGCAAACTACCCGCCAAGTACCCAAAGCGAAGCAACCTCCCTCAACACCGTGAGTAGGCCACTCGGCACTTCGAGATACCCGGTAGTTTGTGCACCCCCTCCATGGGTCTATCCTAGGAGCAAAAACTGTAAAAAGAATTATACAATGATGGCTACAACCCCGACCTGGTTGTGCGGCCAAACAAATAATAATACATCAATTTACATATTACATGAATGAAAGAAAGAGAAACACTCATCTCACATCCACCCCGGCTATTCACCCGCGACAATCCAACGCATTCATATACACATACCATCAACAAACACAGATAACAGATATGTATAACCCCCACTAATCGACGTATAGCGATTAGCAGACGTTAAATACATATAAACATCACAGATATAACCCAATAGTCAAAGTATAGTGAAGTTCGATCAAAAAATACGGATTTATAGGCCCCCCAAATACAAATTTCTTTTCTGGAAAATCTGGGCACAAATAAACCATCTTAAAAATCCCAAAACTACAACATAAGAACACTACACCAAACTCGGTCATGAACCGAGTCAAAACGGCCGCGGTTCCGCGGCAATAGGCATGCTTTTGCCGCGGAACCGCCGCGCTTTGAAGGGTTCACTTGACCGTTTTTGGTGGGCTTCTTCACAAAACCCTGAGATGATTTTTGAAGTATGATTTTTTATTTTTTGAGCCGAAAAAAATTTCAACAGAAAGTTAGGGTTTTGTGTTTTAAGTTTTGCGATTTTTACCGATCGAACTTCTATACACTTTACAAACTAGCTATTTTATGTTTAGTTAGGCTCTGATACCACTGTAAGTCCACGTTGCCCACCCCGGTGCTTTCGGGGAGGAAGAAACGGTATAAAAAATGGATTTTTAGCACTCAAGGCAACATGGACAAACTAAAGCCGGGATCTTTTCTAAACAAAACTAGCTACCAAGCTAAAGAGAGTTAGCTACTCGGAAAAGAGGTTATACCTAGGGCTTTATGTCCTTCTCTCCTTGCTCCTTGTAGTGAACGGAAGTGATCTCCTTGTCGTCTTCTCTCGTCGAAGAAGGATCCACCCGAGAGCCTCAACCTTTGGCTTCAACTTCAAGCTAGAAGTAACTAAGATGCTAGAAGTGCTAATCCTAGAACCTTAGAAGAGAGTAGAGATTGTTTTGGAGTGGTTTTTATCAAGCTCAAGTGTTTCTCAACACATGAGAGGGGAGAGCTTGAGGAAGAGGAAGAAGAGGAGAGAGAATGAATATGATAGAATGAAATGGTTTTTACAACCATAACAAAATATATATGATTTTTCAAATAATAATATTAATCAAAAATGAAAAGGTGATGGTTAGTTTGAAGAGACCATTATCATATCACAATAAATGAGCATCTAAAAAGGTAATGATGATGGTCAATGTTTCAAACCTAGTCAACTAGTCAACCTTGGTCAACAAGTCAACAAGCCCAACCATGACACAATTTCACTTAATTAATATTATTAATTGATAAATCACAAGATCATTAGGGTTTGGAAAAAGACGACTGTCAACCGTGCATACACACCCGTTCCAAAACCCTAATGAAAAACCTCTTCCTCCGCCTCAATCAACTGTGCATACGCACCCGTATTCGTGATCCGAGGAACACGAATACAATGAGATAAAACCAATCACAAAACATATACTAGGATCTGGCTTAAACCAAAGCCAGCTAGTATAAGCTGTCCGGACAGCAAACGTGCACAAGTGCGCGGATGTGAACGAACTATGTCGCAAAACCATGCGACCTCTACTCATTTTTCCTAAAGGCGAATAACTCTCTGTGTGGGACTCTAAAGACTCGACACTACGCTGGCAGTGGGTTTAACCACAGACCGCAAGCGGCACTAGCTGTACGTAACGGTCCCCAGGTAGATGCCGATAAGAAGACTGACAAGGTGACCCCATCTGAACTCCTGCTGAGCCTGTATGTGACAGTCTCCGTACAGTCCGGTCTGTTCATCTGATACATCGCATGGCGGGCCTAGGGGGGCGGTAGACATCAGTCCCCTAATACCGGTACAAGTCGTGTCGGAGTGTAGCCCAGAACATCCTGAGATAACACTGGAAACCTACCAGTATATCTCGCTTGCCCTGGCCAGGGACTACTTGTGTAATGGCTCTCCTGGACACAGCGCGATGTCAACCCCCAATACCGGGAGAGACGAAACCTGTCTAACCGTCACTGCCTCCAAGTGCTTCGGGACTGCACCCAACTACTACCTGTTTGCACGACTCCTTTGAGCCATGGTAGGGTAGTAATCAAAGTGCAGTGGGAACACACTCGAGGCGAAGTGACAGTGTCAAGTCAGCGGACTAAGCTGTACTCATGTCACTTGGGAACTGATAACTGACGATAGGTATAATACCAACCAACAGTTTCCGACGAGTCCTGTCCAGTGTACTCGTAACCTAACGAGCACCCGCATACTATCTCAAGTACGACGTACTGACGGTTGTGGGACAGACCGTCTTCCACGCTGGGATGAGAAGCGCATACGCTAGTCTACTCCGGAGTATCGATGCCCTATCTCGATAGTCCAACGACTAGGGACCTGTATAAGGATGTGCTTATGGATTACCCAGCCCCCATGAGTGTGAGCGCCATCACAACGCTGGTAATCAAGCAAAGATCCTAAGGGCTCTACTAATATGTATGTAAGCGATATGCTAAAAGAAACACATGCACATATTAAAGTAGAGACAAACCAAGTAGCATACTACCATTTCGAGCAAGATTGTATATACAACTGTGAATATCCCAAGCTTCCATCAAGTAATATACATACTAGTATAATACAGTAATGGCCTCTAGGGCATATACACTAACAGGGGTTACGCCTCTGGGAAAACGAGGTTTACTTTAATTAGGTTCGTGCGAAAGCACGGGGGACCTCCCTCAAAGTACCGACACTGGCCTGGCTGATAGATTGGCGAACTTGTAGCCTGTAATTAATCCCGGCTAGTCTTTCCTTTTAGGGTTTGAAGGAAGATTTGATTAAAACAGTGGGAGACATCCTGATTAGATATATTAGATAACCAATCTAATCTTGTAAGAGCATACGCTGAGTGTTTTCTTCTCTCTCTCTCCAGGTAGCGACCATATCATGCCTTAATCAAGATAATAATACGGATGTATTGACCAAACCCGCTTGTTATATACTGAGCTGGGGAACGTTGGTCCCGCTCCAACTTATAATTGTTATAAGACAGAGCAGGAAATTGGGGAATACCAGAATTCCCGTGCCGCCCAAACGAAGAAAGTGCATGCTAATGCATCATCTTCGGGTGTGTTCATTACATAGAACTGTTTCTCAGTATCCTTTACGTCCTGGGTATGAGATACCGGATCAGGATCCCGCATATGTAATCTGTTACATGGGCTACAGATAGGTAGAGAACTGAGAACGGGTAATAAGTTTCATGAGATAGAAACGGTGCAAGTGTTGCAGCCAAGTCTGTTGGTCACTATCACCCTGTATTACCAGAATACATTGATTCTGAACAAATGTTATTAGATACCGAACCTGATATACAACATCATATCAGTCTCTTTATTAGTAAAGAAATGATATAATTTTGTAATGTTGGATAATGTTTTGAACATTTCCTATATCAAGAGTTGATCGGTTCAGGCACGTTATCTAAAAGTATTGACGTTCTAAATCAAACTACAATTCTTAGTATACAGAACACACACGAGAGGAAGAGGTCAGAAATGAATGAATCCTTCTTGAGGCATTGTAGACTAGGTCATATCAATGCGACCCGACTGGCTGAAGTTACATATAGATGCATATTTAAATTAGTTTGAATTTACATCTTGTGAAACTTGCCGGTTATGTCACAAAGATACGATGAACATAGCTCTGTTTATTGGAAACAAAGAAAGAGTTAGTGAACTCTTGGGATTGATACATGCTGATGTATGAAAGTCCCCTGTCTACACATGACAAGACCGGTTCTTTGTACTTCATTACATTCTTTGATAATCTCTCAAGATTCAGACATATGTTCCTGTTAAAACACAAGTCCGAACCTTTTGAGATATTAACAGAATATAAGTTAGAAGTAGAGAACCAAAATACGGGTAAAAGTATTATGTCCTTTGATGTGATCAGGGAGGAGAATACTTGAGCACGGAATTCCTGGACTATTCTAAAGGAGAATGAGATTCTCTCACAGCATTACTCCTCCGTATACACCATAGCACGATGGTATATCGGGGCGGAGCAATAGCACCCTATGTGATATGGTGTGCTCTATGATGAGTACTACAGAGTTTCCTATTTCCTTTTGGGAGTTATGCACTTGAGAAGCTGCATACCTATTGAATAGGGTTCAAATCAAATCAGTTGCCTACCACTTCATATGTGATATGGAAAGGGAAGAGCCCATATCTTAAGCTTGTTAAGATTTGGGGTTGTCCGGCCTATGTCTAAAAGCAAAATCCGGACAAGCTCGAGGCAAGGTCTGTTATGTAGAACTGGAAAGGTTCCAGCTATACAAACTGCAGCTGATGATTTGGTAGAACAAAAGGATTCAATAGTTTCCAAAGAACCTCAGCCTCTACGCCGATCTAGTAGGGTTCCTCACCCACCTGAGAGATACTTCGGTTTTTCTATGACAGTGGGAGTGAGGATTGCATCATGAGATGATGATCCAACTAGTTTCGAGCTGGCCATCAGGAGTGGGACTCTGTAAGAATGGCTGGATGCTTATCGATCTGAGATAGAATCCTTATACACCAACAAAGTATGGACTTTGGTTGCTTTATCTGAAGGGTTAAAATTCCATCAGGAGAAAGTATATCTTGAGAAGATTACTTGGTGTATATGGAAAAGTTGAGACTTTCAAAGCTATGCTTAAGTCCATCCAGATCCTACTTGCCACGGATACATACCATAACTACGATATCTGGCGGGTGGGTGTCATGACTACTTTTCTAAATGATGTTTTAGAAGAGAGCGTCTATAAGTACACAGCCAGAGGGCTTCGTAGACAGTGGGAGCAGCGGAAACGTGTGCAAGATGCTTTATAGGATAAAGCAGGCATCGCGGAGTTGGAACATCTGTTTTGATGTGGTAGTCAAAGAGTTTGACTTCATCTAAATGGTAGATGAACCTTGTGTTAGTGTATATGCCCTAGAGGCCATTACTGTATCATACTAGTTTGTATATTACTTAATGGATGCTTGGGATATTCACCTTGTATATACAATCTTGCTCAAAATAGTAGTATGCTACTTGGTTTGTCTCTACTTCAATGTGTGTTTGTGTTTATTTTACTATATCACTTATACGCATTAGTGGAGCCCTTAGGATCTTTGCTTGATTACCAGCGTTGTGATGGCAGTCACACTAGTGGGGGCTGGGTAATCTATAAGCACATCCTTATACAGGTCCCTAGTCGCAGGACTATCGAGACAGGGCATCGATACTCCGGAGTAGACTAGCGTATGCGCTTCTCATCCCAGTGTGGGAGATGGTCTGTCCCACAGCCATCAGTACGTCGTACTGGAGATAGTATACGGGTGCTCGTTGGGTTACGAGTACACTGGACAGGACTCGTCGGGAACTGACAGGTTGGTATTATACCTATCGTCAGTCATCAGTTCCCAGGTGACATGAGTACAGCTTAGTCCGCTGACTTGACACTGGCACTTCGCCTCGAGTGTGTTCCCACTGCACTTTGGTCACTACCCTACCACGGCTCAAAGGAGTCGTGCAAACAGGTGGTGGTTGGGTGCAGTCCCGAAGCACTTGGAGGCAGTGACGGTTAGACAGGATTCGTCTCTCCCGGTATTGGGGGTTGACATCGCGCTGTGTCTAGGAGAGCCATTACACAAGTAGTCCCTGGCCAGGGCAAACGAGATATACTGGTAGGTTTCCAGTGTTATCTCAGGGTGTTTTGGGCTTCGCTCCGGCACGACTTGTACCGCTATTGGGGGACTGACGTTTACCGCCCCCTAGGCCCGCCATGCGATGTATCAGACGAACAAACCGGACTGTACGGAGACTGTCACATTCAGACTCAGTAGGAGTACCGATGGGGTTTCACCTCGTCAGCCTTCTTGTCGACATCTACCTGGGGACCGTTACGCACAGCTAGTGCCGCTTGCGGTCTGTGGTTAAACCCACTGCCAGCGTAGTGTCGAGTCTTTAGAGTCCCACACAGAGGGTATTCGCCTATGGGCAAAACAGAGTAGAGGTCGCATGGTTTTGCGACAGGGTTCGTTCTCATCCGCGCACTTGTGCACGTTTGGAGTCCGGACAGATATTACCAGCGGGCTCTAGTTTGAGCCGGATACTGGTATAGTATTTGGGGTTGCTTTTATCTTTCAGTATTCATGTTCCTCGGAACAAGAATGCAGGTGTGTATGCACAGTTTTTGAGGAGGAGGAAGATGATTTCCATTAGGGTTTCGGAACGGGTGCGTATGCACAGTTGACAGTCGTCTTTTTCCAAACCCTAATGGATTTGTATTATATCATTTAATAATATATAATAAAATGAAATTGTGTCATGGTTAGTTTTTGTTGACTTGTTGACCATGGTTGACTTGTTGACCATGGTTGAACATTTGACTACCATCATTACAAATGCAAGATGCCTTTTCATTCTTGCTTTATTCATTTAATGCTTGTAATGATATTAGTCATTCTAAACTATCCATCAAACCTTTTTCATTTTGATTATTATTATTATTTGATAAAACCTTTTTCTTTTGTTATGGTTGCAAAAAGGAAAAAGGATGTCTCATTCTATCATACTCACTCTCTCTCTTCATTCTCATCTTCTTCTTCCTCTAGTCAAGAGAAACCTTCTCATGAGTTGAGAATCCTTCTCTTGAAAAACAAAAGCAAACCCTAAACACTCTCTACTCACTCTAGGATCAAGGGTCTAGCAAGCCGGCAATTCTAGTTCACTCCAAGTACGAGAAAGAGCCCAAAGGTCGAGCCTTCGAGGTGGATCCATCTTCGACGGGAGAAGGCGACAAAGGAGAACCATCAACCTCTACATAGTTTGAAGACGAAGGAGTTCGAGTTTAGGTATAACCATCTTCATCCGAGTAGCTAAACTTCTTTAGCTAAGTTTGCTAGTTTTAGTTTAGGTAACGATCCCGACCTTGCATAGTCCATGTTGCCTCTTGCACTAAAAATTTGATTTTTATACCGTTTCCGCCTCCCCGTAAGAACCGGGGGTGGCAACGTGGACTTACAGTGGTATCAGAGCCTAACTAAACTTAAACTAGCTTGGTAGTGAAGTGTAACGAAGTTCAGAACCGTAAAAAACCCAAAAACCGTATTTTTCAAAACCTGAGTTTCTGTTGAAATTTTTTGGGCTCAAAATGAAAAACTTTATATTTGTAAATTCATCTCAGGGTTTTTTAAAAACACCCATGAAAAACGACACAGAGATTCATCTAAGCCGCCGCCCTTCCGCCGCGTGAGCCTTCTTGGCCGCCGCGGAACCGCCGTGACTTGATGTCCCCTCTGCATCGTTTTTCGTGCAGTGTCTTTATTTGTTGATTTTGGGATTTTTAGGATATATATTATATGCCCAGATTTTCCAGAACTAAAATTTACTTTTGGGGGCCTATAATTCCGTATTTTTCCGAACTTCACTGCACTTTGACTATGATGGTTATATCTGTGATGTTTGCATGTATTGAACGTCGACTAATCGCTATAAGACGATTAGTCGGGGTTATACATGATCTGTAATGTGCTGGAATGTGTATATAAATGTGTTGGATTGTCGCGGGTGAATAGCCGGGGGTTGTGAGACGAGAGTTTTCTTTTCTTGCAATTCATTGTAAATGTAAATTGATGTAATAATTATTATTTGTTTGGCCGCACAACCGGGTCGGGGTTGTAGCCGTCATTGTATAATTCTTTTACTGTTTTTGCTCCTAGGATAGACCCATGGAGGGGTGCACAAACTACCGGGTATGCCGAAGTGTCGAGTGGCCTACTCATGGAGATGAGGGAGGTTGCTACGTTCGGGTACTTGGCGGGTAGTTTGCCGCACCCGTAGGGGTCTTGGGTGGGGTATTGGCTATTCACCGCGACCGTGTTATCTGTTTTTGTTACAGGCTCGTACAAATTACAGATTACTAGCATATCCAATGTATTTATCTGTGATCTGAAATGTTTATCATTGCTTTCTATTTAGGCGTTGCTTATGTTTTACAGACGCGCTAGCCCAGCCCCCGCTCTGTCGTTAGTTAAGTAACCTAACGGGTAATGACGGGGCCCAGTGGCGAATGCGAATGGCATAAGCGTACGTCATATTTTGGTTGTTTTCTGCAATGGTAGGATTAAATGATGGGACGCATTAAAAGTACTAATGCAAGAATATCACGCATTAAAAGAACTAATGCAAGATAATAAACCAAGTTAAAGTCGTTGGAACACTTTCGAAAAACCACTCGGTTCTTTTCAAAACTAACTTTTAAAATGCGGAGCTTGAGCCACTCCATTTAAAAGCTATCTCGTTCCATCGACCAAATCAAGTTCACTACGTTCACGGTTTTGCCAAAACCATTCGTAGCCCTCCGTCGTTTCGTATGAATATTCAAATAGTATTCAAGCTGTGTTTGTTGACCTTCGTCAAGGCATAGTGATTGGTAGCTGTTAAGTATTCATATGTAGCATAGATAGATGCGTTGGTTTGGGACACTCACATTACCTTGTTGACCTTCGTCAAGGGTATATGCGGGTGGATTCAAATTAACCTGGATAATGACGGGCAGAACTTGACATGTGACTTATGATTTGTTGACCTTCGTCAAGGTCATAAGAGCATGGGGCAAAAATCCACATCGGGAGTTTCATAAGTACTGAAACTTGCTAGATTTGCATACCATTTGGAGTGTGGTGATTCTGGTAGGATTCCTTCAGTTTCGTCACGCGATGATATTTGGATCCCGATCCTACTGTGAGTATATGCTACTCCTCGGGAAATTTCTCACTTAACGATCAATGCTATAAACCTAGTAGGTGCCTAGAAAGGTGTTAGCGGGGCTACGCCCCCAGGGAAAAGAGGTTCTTTAATTAAGGAACTTCGTGAAAGCGTTGGAAAACCTCCCTCGAAGTACCGACACCAGCCTGGCCGAACGGTTAAGCAAGTATTGTACGGTGGGATTGATCCTGACTAATTCTTCCTTTATGGTTTGAGGAGGGATTCGAGAAACAGTGGGAGCCATCCTGTTTAGACAAATTAAAAACCACTCTAAACTTGCAAGAGCATCATGCTGAGTGTTTCTTCTTCTCTCTCCTAATTGCAGCGACCAATCAACATGACTGGACTTAAGTTACTCCTAGATAAAAACAAGTTGACAGGGCCAAACTACAAAGATTGGCTCAGGAATGTCAAGATAGCAATCACTTATGACAAGCTGGGGTATCTTCTTACCACCAAAGCTCCCCCTATCCCTGGTCCAACTTCCAGCGTCGCGGATAAGGAAATCCGCAAGACTTGGGAGATTGATAGCGCGAAGGCCAAGTGCCTCCTGCTTGCCTCGATGGACAACGAACATCAGAGGAGGCATGAGAATATGGACATGGAGTCCATATTGCTTCATACAAAAGAACTGTATGGAGAGCAATCACGTATCGCAAGATACGAAGCGTCGAAAAAGTTGTTTTCGACAAGAATGGCCGTCGGATCATCAGTAGCCGAGCACGTGCTAAAGATGATCGGCTACATTGAGGAGCTCGCTGACCTAGGGATCACATTGGAGAGTGAGCTATATACGGATATAGTTCTCCAGTCCCTTCCTTCCACTTACGCCCAGTTTATAATGAACTTCAACCTACAAGAAAAAGAGGTTGAACTTTCAGAGCTCCTCAACCTGCTGAGGAGCGCAGAGGGCACCCTACAGAAAGGTAGGGAAACATCCACTTTGTTTGTAGGAGGATCATCTTCTTCTAGGTCCAAGGCGAAAGCCAAGGGAAAGAAGAAGAAAGCCCCCGCCAAACCAAGGGGCGGTGTTAGTAAAGTGGATACGAAGGGAAAAGGTAAAGCAACAAAGATAGCGGGGAAGCTTGTGGATAAGGAAGAATGCTTCTTTTGTCATAAGAAAGGACACTGGAAGAATGATTGCAGGGCCTGGAAGGCCAGAACACAGGAATTGAAGCAGGTTGCAGCTTCAGCTTCAGGTGTGTATGTTATTGAAAACTGTCTTTCTATAAACTCTACTTCCTGGGTATTGGATACCGGATCAGGATCTCATATCTGTAATTCTTTGCAGGCGTTGAGAAACCGTAGTGTTTTGAAAGCAGGTGACATGACCCTCAGAGTTGCAAACGGAGCTAGCATGGATGCTAAAGCCGTGGGGGACTATCACCTGGGAATGTCAGATGGACATGTTTTGGTTTTGCGTAATTGCTTTTTTGTACCCAACGCAACTTGTAATATCATTTCTGTATCTTTAGTTTCTAAAGAAGGTTATGAATTTGCGTTTGTAAGTAATGTTGTAAACATTCGCCTTAATCAAGTTTTGATTGGGTCAGGTACTTTGAGTAATGGTATATACGTATTGAACCAACCCCAGATTTTTAATGTCCAGAATACACACAAAAGAAAGTCTCCAGAAATAAACCAGACTTTCTTATGGCATTGTAGATTGGGTCACATCAATGAGAGAAGGTTGACGAAGTTACATACAGAAGGGTATTTGAATGCGTTCGAATATCAGTCGTATGCCACTTGTCAATCCTGTCTCAAGGGAAAGATGACAAAGACTCCGTTTACTGGACATGGAGAAAGAGCGAGCGAGCTCTTGGGACTCGTACACAGTGACGTGTGTGGTCCAATGTCTACACATGCCCGAAGCGGACATTCTTACTTCATTACTTTTACGGATGACTTCTCAAGGTACGGTTATGTTTTCTTAATGAAACATAAGTCCGAGGCTTTTGAAAAATTCCAGGAGTATAAGAATGAAGTAGAGAAACAGACCGGCAAAAGTATTAAGATTCTAAGATCGGATCGAGGTGGAGAATACTTAAGTGCCGAATTCCTGAATTACTTAAAAGAGAATGGTATTCTCTCTCAGCTTACTCCTCCATACACTCCGCAACATAACGGTGTATCGGAGAGACGGAACCGAACCCTATTGGATATGGTTCGGTCCATGATGAGTAACGCTGAGTTACCGCGATCATTCTGGGGATATGCAATAGAAGCAGCTGCGTATCTCTTGAACAAGGCTCCCACCAAGACTGTGCCTACCACCCCTTATGAGATGTGGACTGGGAAGAAACCCTGTCTCAAGTATCTTAAAGTATGGGGATGTCCAGCCTTTGTAAAAAGGCAGCATGCGGACAAGCTTGAGGCACGTTCAGTACAGTGTAAGTTTGTGGGATACCCAAGGAACTCCAGGGGGTATCTTTTCTATTCCGCTGAGGAACAAAAGGTTTTTGTTTCTCAGCATGCCCGCTTCTTGGAAACTGAGTTTTTGGAAACCCAGATAAGTGGGAGCACAATAGAACTGGAAGAAGTTCCAGAACCACAGACTGTTACTGAAAGCTTAGTGGAACCAGAGGGTTCAACAGAACAGGACATTCCTACGCCGCTCCGCAGAAGTAGTAGGCAGTCTCATCCGCCCGAGAGATACTACGGTTTTCTCATAGACGGGGATAGAGAGGATTGCATCATAGATTATGATGAGCCTACTAGCTTCCAGCAGGCCGTTCAGAGCGTTGACTCAGTGAAATGGCTGGATGCAATGCGGACCGAAATGGAGTCCATGTACACCAACAAGGTATGGACGTTGGACATTGCTCCAGACGGGGTAAAACCCGTAGGATGCAAGTGGATCTTCAAAAGGAAGATTGGTGTAGATGGACAGGTTGAGACCTATAAAGCTAGGCTGGTAGCAAAGGGTTTCCGTCAAAGACCTGGCTTGGACTATGACGAAACCTTTTCTCCAGTAGCCATGCTGAAATCCATTCGGATCCTTCTTGCCATCGCTGCCTTCCACGATTATGAGATCTGGCAAATGGACGTAAAGACAGCTTTTCTAAATGGAAATTTAGAGGAGTGTGTCTATATGGACCAGCCAGAGGGCTTCATTCAGAGTGGGAGCAGCGGAAAGGTGTGCAAGTTGCTTAAGTCCATCTATGGACTGAAGCAGGCATCGCGGAGTTGGAACATCTGTTTTGATGAGACGGTCAAGGAATTTGGCTTTATCAAAAATCCAGATGAACCATGCATCTATAGTAGATTTGTAGCGAGAACTGTAGTATTCCTCGTTTTATACGTGGATGACATTCTCTTAATAGGAAATGACATTCCTATGCTACAATCTGTCAAGGGGTTCTTGTCACACAAGTTCTCCATGAAAGACCTGGGTGATGCCTCATACATCCTGGGGATCCGGATCCATCGTGATAGATCCAAGAGGATATTGGGACTTTCTCAGTCCAGGTACATCGACACCATAGTGAAGAGATTCAGTATGGAAGATTCCAAGCGCGGTAACCTACCGGCTTGTCACGGGATCACCCTCTCTAAAGAGATGTCTCCCAAGACTGATTTGGAGAGGGATCGCATGTCTATTGTACCCTACGCTTCTGCGGTAGGCTCTATAATGTATGCGATGTTGTGTACCAGACCGGATGTAGCTTATGCACTGAGTGTGGTAAGCCGGTATCAGTCAAACCCTGGGGAGAAACACTGGATAGCGGTAAAGAACATTCTCAAGTACCAGAGAAGGACTAAGGAGATGTTCTTGGTGTATGGCGGAAAAGACCTCCAGATCGAGGCCTTTGCTGACTCCAGCTTCCAGAGTGACAAGGATGATTCCAAGTCCATGTCGGGCTTTGTCTTTACCCTCAATGGAGGGGCGGTGTGTTGGAAGAGTTCCAAACAGGAAACCGTTGCAGACTCGACGATGGAAGCGGAATACATCGCTGCATCTGATGCCGCAAAAGAAGCTGTCTGGATGAGGAAGTTCTTGAAAGAACTTCAGGTGGTTCCGTCCATTGTTGATCCAATACCTCTGTATTGCGACAACAATGGGGCTATAGCTTTAGCGAAGGAACCCAGGTCCCATCAGAGATCCAGGCACATCTTGAGGCGGTATCACCTGATCAGGGAGATCGTGGATCGCAAGGAGATCGAGGTTCGGAGAGTTGCTTCAGAAGACAACACTGCAGATCCATTCACCAAGGCCCTGCCCCAAACTCAGTTCGAGCGGCTGATCGAGATGATAGGTCTTCGATACGCCAGTACATGGCCTTAGTGCAAGTGGGAGATTGTTAGTGTATATGCCCTAGAGGCCATTACTGTATCATACTAGTTTGTATATTACTTAATGGATGCTTGGGATATTCACCTTGTATATACAATCTTGCTCAAAATAGTAGTATGCTACTTGGTTTGTCTCTACTTCAATGTGTGTTTGTGTTTATTTTACTATATCACTTATACGCATTAGTGGAGCCCTTAGGATCTTTGCTTGATTACCAGCGTTGTGATGGCAGTCACACTAGTGGGGGCTGGGTAATCTATAAGCACATCCTTATACAGGTCCCTAGTCGCAGGACTATCGAGACAGGGCATCGATACTCCGGAGTAGACTAGCGTATGCGCTTCTCATCCCAGTGTGGGAGATGGTCTGTCCCACAGCCATCAGTACGTCGTACTGGAGATAGTATACGGGTGCTCGTTGGGTTACGAGTACACTGGACATGACTCGTCGGGAACTAACAGGTTGGTATTATACCTATCGTCAGTCATCAGTTCCCAGGTGACATGAGTACAGCTTAGTCCGCTGACTTGACACTGGCACTTTGCCTCGAGTGTGTTCCCACTGCACTTTGATCACTACCCTACCACGGCTCAAAGGAGTCGTGCAACAGGTGGTGGTTGGGTGCAGTCCCGAAGCACTTGGAGGCAGTGACGGTTAGACAGGATTCGTTTCTCCCGGTATTGGGGGTTGACATCGCGCTGTGTCTAGGAGAGCCATTACACAAGTAGTCCCTGGCCAGGGCAAACGAGATATACTGGTAGGTTTCCAGTGTTATCTCAGGGTGTTTTGGGCTTCGCTCCGCCACGACTTGTACCGCTATTGGGGGACTGACGTTTACCGCCCCCTAGGCCCGCCATGCGATGTATCAGACGAACAGACCGGACTGTACGGAGACTGTCACATTCAGACTCAGTAGGAGTACCGATGGGGTTTCACCTCGTCAGCCTTCTTGTCGACATCTACCTGGGGACCGTTACGCACAGCTAGTGCCGCTTGCGGTCTGTGGTTAAACCCACTGCCAGCGTAGTGTCGAGTCTTTAGAGTCCCACACAGAGGGTATTCGCCTATGGGCAAAACAGAGTAGAGGTCGCATGGTTTTGCGACAGGGTTCGTTCTCATCCGCGCACTTGTGCACGTTTGGAGTCCGGACAGATATTACCAGCGGGCTCTAGTTTGAGCCGGATACTGGTATAGTATTTAGGGTTGCTTTTATCTTTCAGTATTCATGTTCCTCGGAACAAGAATGCAGGTGTGTATGCACAGTTTTTGAGGAGGAGGAAGATGATTTCCATTAGGGTTTCGGAACGGGTGCGTATGCACAGTTGACAGTCGTCTTTTTCCAAACCCTAATGGATTTGTATTATATCATTTAATAATATATAATAAAATGAAATTGTGTCATGGTTAGTTTTTGTTGACTTGTTGACCATGGTTGACTTGTTGACCATGGTTGAACATTTGACTACCATCATTACAAATGCAAGATGCCTTTTCATTCTTGCTTTATTCATTTAATGCTTGTAATGATATTAGTCATTCTAAACTATCCATCAAACCTTTTTCATTTTGATTATTATTATTATTTGATAAAACCTTTTTCTTTTGTTATGGTTGCAAAAAGGAAAAAGGATGTCTCATTCTATCATACTCACTCTCTCTCTTCATTCTCATCTTCTTCTTCCTCTAGTCAAGAGAAACCTTCTCATGAGTTGAGAATCCTTCCCTTGAAAAACAAAAGCAAACCCTAAACACTCTCTACTCACTCTAGGATCAAGGGTCTAGCAAGCCGGCGATTCTAGTTCACTCTAAGTACGAGAAAGAGCCCAAAGGTCGAGCCTTCGAGGTGGATCCATCTTCGACGGGAGAAGGCGACAAAGGAGAACCATCAACCTCTACATAGTTTGAAGACGAAGGAGTTCGAGTTTAGGTATAACCATCTTCATCCGAGTAGCTAAACTTCTTTAGCTAAGTTTGCTAGTTTTAGTTTAGGTAACGATCCCGACCTTGCATAGTCCATGTTGCCTCTTGCACTAAAAATTTGATTTTTATACCGTTTCCGCCTCCCCGTAAGAACCGGGGGTGGCAACGTGGACTTACACCTTGTATATACAAAAATGTAGTAGAAAGTATGGAGGTGATCCTCGTAGGGTACATGGATGACATACTCTTGATAGGGAAGGAGTTTCCTATGCTACGCTCGGTCAATCTCCGCTTATCACAAAGATTCTCCATATAGAATCAAAGTGATACCTCCTAAATCCTGGGTTTTAGATCTATGAGATAGATCTAATTGGATGTTAGGATACTCACTAGTTGTAGTGAGATGGTATCAATCGATCCTGGAGAGAATCACTGGAAAGGTTCCAGGGTGATAAGGACGATTGAATGTCAGTCGCAGGCATTGTCTTTACCCTCAGTGGATGGATGGTATGTTGGAAGAGTTCCAAGATAGATACCGTGACATACTAGACGATTAAAGGCAAGATACATCGTTACCAAGGATGCTACCAAAGAGGCAGTCTGGATATATATAAGTTCATGAGATGAACTTCGTTCCTACCATTGTGTGACAATGGAGTTGTGGCTTCAGCCAAGGAACTACCGTCCCATAAGAAATCCAGATATAATTCTTAGGCAGTATCACCTGATCATGGAGATGGTTAATCTCCAGGGAGATCAAGGTTAGGAGAGTAGACACAGAGGACAACAGCGCGGATCCACTCATAAAGGCCTTTTTCCCAGTAGAGACTTTTATGGGATGGTTGAGTATGAGATACTTCAACCGCAGCTAATTGTTGGGTATATGATACCACAACAGATGGCCCTAGTGAAAGTGGGAGATTGTTAGTTATATGTATGCCCTAGAGGCCATTACTGTACATACGATGTATATTGTAGTGGATGCTAGGACATATATAGGGAGGACTTTCTTGCTCGACATGATAGTATGCTATCTGGTTGTACTTTATCTTAACATGTACTCTGATTGTCTCTATGTTACATGTTGATAAAGCCCTTAGGATATGTACTCGACAACTGGGACTATGATGAGATCATACTAGTAGGGCCACGGTAGTCGACGGGTACATCCTATAACTGTTCCTAGTCGAGGGTGTATCGAGACGGGGCATCGATGCACCAGAGTAGACTAGTGTATACGCATCTTGAACCAAATGATGGGCGATGGATGATCCCATATCCATCGGTGTTTGACATCAAGGATAGTGTACGGGTGCCCAGTGGAGACTGGGTACACTGGAAGGACTCGCCGAGAACTCCCAGATGGTATTATACCTTACGTCAGATGGCAGTTCTCCGGTGACACTAGTACAGAGTAGTCTGTTGATCCGAGATCGTCATAGAGTCTTGTGTGATTCCCACTATGCTTTGATTTCCATCATACCACGTCCAAGAGGGCGTGCAAAAAGGTGGCTTTTAGGTACAGTCCCGAATCACATGGAGGCAATGAGCGATAGGAGGGGATTCGTCTCTCCCGGTATAGGGAGTTGATGTTGCGCTGTGTTCGATTGGCTATAACCGGAAATCCCTGGCCAGGGTTGCTGAGATTTACTGGTAAGTGTTATCAGTAGTTTCTCGAACTGTTATAGACCTCATATCGACACGACTTATCGAACTACTGGGGTCTGACGTTTACCACCGCTAGGCGAGATATGCGACATATCAGACGACGAGACCGGACTGTACGGGAGTGTTACTGTTTGGATTCACAGGAGAATGTACAGGCTTGCTTTTTGATCTTCTGAGCGCTCAATACCTGGGTGGCTGTTACGTTTAGATGACCACTTGCAGCTTGTGGGTGTTTGATATGATCATCACCTACTGCCGGCGTATTGACGATTCTTTAGAGTCCTACACAGAGGTTTCTTGGCTCAGGCAAAACGGAGTAGGAGCACATATGTGATATGTGTGGGACCGAAGATAATGCGGTATGTGATACCGTATTGGATTCTCGCGATATGAGATATCGGCCGGGTATATGTGATATAGCCGGGTCATCGTATTAGTCTGTTATATGCGATATAGCCGGATTATCGGACCAAGTGTTGATTCGATAATTTAAGGTATAGTAATATATATGATATATTAAATTACATTAACTGATATTAGCTCACTAAAAGATTCATTTTCTCACGGGATAATACATTGATATATATGCGATATATGTTAATTGTATTATTTTCTATTGTTACAAAATATATTGTATATGTGATATATAATATTGTAACATGTTAAGGTTACAAATTTAATAATGGATTAGGGTTTAAACTTGGTTAGGGTTTGGATTATGGTTAGCTTTTGCATGAAGCTTCCATGAAGCTTCATGAAGCTTTGACTTTGTGGTTGCTTGATATTTTTGTGAGATATTATGTTAACCCAATCCAAACCATTAACTCTAGTTAACTCTCTACAAGGGTTAACTCTCTCATGCTTAACCCTTGGTTAGATTTTTAACCACCACAATAATTCATTGTTCATCACAAAAGGAAAAAGTTATCATCTTCATTCATGCTTCTTCTTCCTTGAGTTCTTTCATGAAAAAGCTTTCTTTTGTGATGAAAGTGAGTGAGAAAAAGATTATAAATGAGAGCAAAAATCCTACTTCATCATCCTCATCTATCCTTGCCATTTAGATGAGGGTGTTCACTTCATATTATGAGTGTTAGCTTGTGTTAACGAAACTTCAAGGTAGATCATCTCTGTATCGAAGTTCGGAAGCAAAGGTTGCATCATTTTCTTCGTGAAGCCTCTCGAGAGTCCAGAACATGATGATCGCAACGAAGGGACCTCAACATGGAGCTTAAGAAGTGAAGGACCGGATCTACAAAGGTTGTAATCCTTCTCACTTAGTGTTAAAGAGTTTAACATGTTCGTTTTCGCCTAAACCCTAGTTTAAAGATCCGGCTTCGGGTTGTTCGGCACGGCTAAAATTTTAATCAGGCATGTTTGATGCCTCGTAGAACCTTGTATGCGTGCCTAGTAACCCTACACATTTCATTAAAAGTGTGCACAAGCTCAAGATCTACACATCGGACCAAGAAAGCAAGGATTTTGACCACTAGGGGCAACTCAAGAAAATTCTTGAGTTGCCAAATGAGGTATTTACTGAACCATTAGATTAGTTTTTGCATTACTTATACCCTTATGTTAAAATTAAATCGATATCGGGTGATGTTGTGGACTTAAGGAAGACCTAGTTAGGGTTTGAGGGAATTGAGAGTTGTGTTGTGAAATTGATATCAGTAGAGGCCACCCCAACACCCTAGTACTTAAATTAAGACCCAAACCTGAGACTTGAAACACGGAATACGGATTTAGAAACCCCGACATCGGATAAATGTGTAATTTGTGAGGGTATTTTGGAATCTGGAGCAACCCGTGGCCACTAGAATTGATTTTGGGATTACTGGGAGTCGTGCAGGAACCTAGGAAGCAACAACAGAGACCCGAGCCCCTAACTCCAAACCCAGGCCGTAGATATATTCATTCTGGCCGCAATTTGCGGCCAGATCAGGGAAATTGGGTCCCAGATTTGGTTCATGGCTCCTTTTGCACTAAAATAGACCCCTCCAATATGCAGTTTTGGCTAATTGTCACCTGGGGAAAATCCAGGAGCATTTTGGTGTGTTTTAGGCTATGTTTTCCGTATTTTCAAATGCACTTTCTTGATATTTGTATTTGTATTTGGTTGTCGGGTGTTCGTACATCGACAACAGGGATTGTTTGATTGATTTGCACGTTTAGGCCATAGGTTCCAACCTATGAGCACACTGTGCGCTGTATTGGTTTTCTGCCTCGATTTTAATACGTATTACGACGGTTTATTATTGTAGGTACCCTCGCAAGGATTCCGAGGCGAAGAAGCGCGGCGTCATCGATTTCGGCGAGCGAAGACCAGGTGAGTAGATTATATCTACGGGGGAAATCGGGTTGATGGCGTATAGCACCCCCGCATTTCGATGTCTAGTATACTATATATACTATATATGATAGCTTATTGAGTGACATGGAGATCATAGATAGTGTTAGGTTTACTATGGATATTTAGGGTTAGAAGTGAACTAGTGTATTTTCCTAGTTGCGAACCCTAGCATAGGTTTACACCCCCCCCCACACACACATGCTTATTGCTACAATTATATCATGATGATGGGGATAGTGTATGATACTGAAGATGAGTCGATGAGTTTTAGGCATGGGGCCGTGGGGTCGGCGATATGATATGATGTGATTTATATTTGGGATACGATACGAGATTTTAGCTGGCCTTTGGACGTGTTTTTTACACACGCGCTTATATTTGTTTAGATGGTATCGATTGTACTAGACTTAGATCAGTACCCAGATCACGTGATATGATGATAAGGATACCAGATATTGATGAGATGAATGTGATATTGACCTGTACCCAGCTATTGGGATACCGTACGACGATTTACCGTACGAGCTTTGTATTGATGATAGATCCGCACTCATGACTCGAGGATATTATATGATGTAGATTGTATCGTATGTGATACTATTGAGACGGGATCACCGACTATTATATTTATATACATATATCAACTCAGATGTAGGTGGTTTCCATACCCCTCCCGATTGACTTGATAGCTGGATGTAGATTACTTAGTAGACATTAGATTAGACACGAGTCATACCTATTTCAAAACTAACGATTCAGGGAACAGGGATATTTTAAAGATAGGCAAAAAGGGATTCTACGGATATTTTCAAACGAAGCATCTTTTCTTAAAAACATGTAGCCCTTATTCTACCAAAGACCCCGATTCGTCTTATTTCAAATGGCAAAGTTGCATGATATATTTATTGAGGTGGATTCTTCACTGTTGCGTTGATTATTTGATTCCGCATATTCATGCTATTTGCATTGCATTGCTTGTATTTATTGATATATTACAATCATGCTGCTAGGACACCAGCACTATTACCGATGATGCGTATGTACCATGTACACTTACTTGCCGGCTCACACACATCTTCATCGGTAATTGCCATGTCACTACACAGTAGTATTATTGCATCAGGATATGACCCTTGTATGTGCATACTATTATTCCATGTTGCATGATATACCGTTATACTTGCACTTCATTTATATGTCACATACATCATGCTTTCTGATTATGCGCATTGAGATATGTTGTTTCCATGATATTTCTGGATTTGGGAACCGTGGGTATTTCAAAAAAGAATATGTAATTGTTTTAAAAACCCGGTTACCCTTGATATGATTTTTCAGTGCGTCCACCATGTGTTTTCTCGGTGCTGAGAGCGACATGTGAAACCCGATTCGAGGAGGCGGATGAGGCCGATTGCGGGTACATGGTGGACCCGGTATGGTACCCCGGGGAGAGAACGGATTCGCTGTGTAGTAGACGGTGAGCCTGGCAGAGGGAATACTACCTACCGGTGATTGGTTGGACCTGGCGGTTATCTGGAGGATACTGACCAGAGTCGATAGATGGATATGGGCGTACTGCAGGGGCCGAGGGCCGATACCGCAGACAGAGCCCGTAGGCTGATCCGGACTGACGGAGCCCGATATATGAGGATTTACGTGCCGATGCTGGGCACAGCTTTCATGATATTTTCGAGTGTCGATGCTGGACACTCCGGTTCCATGATTTGATGTGTCGCGGGGGACACAGATGGTTTATATCCTCATTTTTCCATGCATCCGCTTTATGATATTTACATGCATGATGGTTATTGTCATTGGGTGACGAGTGGATGGGATTCCACATACATACAAATTTAATTACATTCGATCATACCTCATATTATGATATGCTATTACCTGAGATACTAGCACGAGCACTTTGGCACTACACTTATGTATAGAGGTTATATTGCCAGTTTAGCATGCTTCAGACTTATTCATATTGAGGTTTATTTATATATCTGATCGTATTGACCTAGGATGGGTCATACATTCGATCTCTGCTTGTAGATATTTTCTATTCACGAGTTGGCGACTCACCCCCGTTGTGCCACAGTTCTTGCAGGTTTTGCCGTACAGATTCATTGCGGCTTTTCTGGCACATTGCTTCCATTATGGGTGACTTGCTTTGGTAGGTGGGTTCTTTTGCATCAGAACCACCATTGTACATGTATTATTCATTGTATCTAGAAATTCCATCAACCAAACTTGTATATTGTTTCATACTTAGAAATCAGTTATGAGTTGCGCGTAGCAGTATTATGGTTTTCTGGTTGATTTTGAGTTTCTTTCTGAGTTTTGATCCTCGCCTTTCGGGGTTGTAAATTATATTTCTTGCGTGGTTGTGACCGTCAATTTACAAAGAGCTAGCTCCCGCTTGGGGATGCCTTTTATCATTACTTATATATTATCCTTGTTGTACCCCGTTCGGGGCCAGTTTTTACAAAGGAAACTCTGCCGAAATTTTCAGAAAAGACTATACATTTTAAAAATGCATATTCGGCTTAGTTATTTAAAAACCATGATTTAAAAACATGTTTTCTTCATTCCTTTAAACTAGTCTTCTTTATTTACTCCTAAAATGGTTTTAGATTTCTGGGCTTTTGGCTTACTTGGATTAGATGGGGTCTTATAGAAGTCATATGATTCAATTGCCAGTCACGGGCTATTCAGGTCGTGACAATGAGATGCAAAAATCCCCATCACAAAAATTAGGATAGCCCCATCAAGTAATGGTCGGCCCCCTAATGAAGAATGAGAGAGAGGAGGAAAAACCAAGGGGGGAAGCCATCATACAAGAGAGAGAGAAAGGTGATGATTAAGAATCATCATCACAACCAAGCAAAAAGCCCATCACTCATCATATCTCAAAAGTCAAGCCATGATGGATAAAGAAGTCAAATGATGGTGGAACCATCATGAACCGCCCTCTTACAAGAAACACCCTCCACTTTGCTAATTTGCACATATGCAAATAAGCCCCTCCACACCAATTTTCAGCCAATGAAAGAAACAAAGGAAAATGGCCGAAACGGAAAGCAAACTGGCAACTTCAAAAAACTGATCTCGTAAGAAATTACAGGAAAACCCCGCGACTGTATATACATACCCGCATTTGTATTCCGACTGAATACAAATGCAATGAGACAAAATCTACACTGTACAATACTAGGATCCGGCTTAAACCAAAGCCCGCTAGTATTATCCGACCGATCATGATCCGTGCAATACCGCACGTATATGATCGAATACTGCCATATCTCCATACGGCCTTTACAGCGTTTCGCCCGAAACTTGAGAAACTGTCTGTGGGGGACTCTAAAGACTCGTCAACACTTTGGCTGTGGATTTAACCACTAGCACGTCAGAGGTATTAGCCATACGTAACGGGTTACCAGGTATTGACCAAAAGGGACGTCGATGAGTGAACTCATCCTGACACCCTACTGAGCCTGTCAGTGACAATATCCGTACAGTCCGGTCCGTTCGTCTATGAGCATCGCATGGCGGGCCTAGGGGGTTGGTAAAAGTCAGACCCCAAAAGCGGTACAAGTCGTGTCGGAGTGTAGCCCAAAACACCCTGAGATACTACTGGAATACCTACCAGAAAATCTCCTTCCTTGGCTAAGGACTTCGTGTAATGGCTCTCCTAGATACAGCGCGACCTCACCCCCAATACCGGGAGAGACGAACCCCTACAGATCTGCTCACTGCCTCCATGTGGCTCGGGACTGTACCCAACTAAAACCTGTTTGCACGACTCCTTTGAGCCATGGTAGGGTAGTAATCAAAGTACAGTGGGAACTCATACGAGACAAAAGACGATCTCAGGTCGATGAACTAACCTGTACACATGTCACCAGGGAACTGCTATCTGATGTCAGGTATAAGACCAACTAGCATGTTCCCGGCGAGCCCTGTCTGGTGTATTCAAAACCCAATGAGCACCTGTATACATCTTAGGTGATCCAACTGACACCAATGGCTTGTGAGACTGGCCACCGCCCCTCGTCGGGGGCTCGACTGTATACACTAGTCTACTCTGGAGTATCGATGCCCTGTCTCGAAACTCTCACGACTAGGGACCTTTTAAGGATGTGCTTATAAACCCCAGCTCCCACGTATATGATCGCCATCATACTGCTGTCCGTCAAGTAAGAATCCTAAGGGCTCTATCAACGCGCAATAGTGACCTGTAAGGTCACCTAAAGCAGTACACGATGATAAAGATAAACCAGATAGCGTACTATCATCTTGAGTAAGACTGTCCTACCGGCATAGGTCCTCCCTCAATCATTGTAATCACGTGCCTGTGATCCAATAATTGACTCTGAGGGCACTATCTCCAACAATCTCCCACTTGCACTCAAGGCTAATTATTGCGCTGTCGCATACTCACAGCCCGTGTGATACCATACACCCAACTCCTCTACTAATCAGTCTCACAAAACCCGTTTGCGAAACTAATGCGTTCGAGGAATAGCCTCAGTGAGTGGATCCGCTCTGATGTTTCTTTCTATGTCTCTCTTAATCTCAAGTTCGCAGACAAACCCATCTCCCGAAATGAGCAATACCTGTCTTAGAATATGTCTGGATATCTGATGGGACTTAGTTCATAAATGAACTCCAAATCCAAACTTCTTAGACTATATCAACAGCTGAACTTAATCAGTATCCTGCGCCATGCCTCCCTCAGTATCCCCTTGGATCATCTATCCAAAATACTGCCCCTCGTCGGAGGGAAAACTATAACTCTGACAGTCACTCAGTCATCCAGGTCACCTTGGAAGCTTGGAATGATAACTGTCTCCCGAAGGAGGATGCCGTTATCATATCCCGAGAACATCTACTTATGTTCTAAAACTGCTTCCGACCGTTTCTCCAGGATTGGATCAATATCAACTTATTGCATCTACTGCAAAAACAATATCTGGTGTGGTACTTGACATCTCATGATTGACTCAATTGCCTGAGCAAGTGATCTTCCAATCATGCACATTCCTCTCCCCTTAAGTCTGTAAGACACCTTTAGAGAGGGTGACTCCATCACCTGCAGGTACACTACCATGCCAGTAGTCGTTCATTCTAAAAACATTAGAATGCTGTCTAAGTATCCTGATTAGGAAACTACCCAAATCTAGATCTAAAACCATAGATCTAGTAACCAGAATATCTGATGTAATATCCATGTCCTTCATGGAAAAACCACTGTGTGACGACCAATGTATAACCGATCGTAGTATAGGAATTTCACTTCCTTCTCTGTGCATGTCATCCAAATACCAGGACATCACACCCTACTACCTTCTTAACAGATCCATCCCCTATTCTGATGAAGTCAAACCTATGACTGTCACATCAGAAATAGATGATCTATCTCCGCTATATCTGCTTTAGTCTATAAATAAACATAAGCCTGTTGTCCACCAATGCTTCCGCTGCTCCCACTGACTACGACAACCCTCTGGAAGAATTATATACACGTGCACTTCTAAAGCCAGTTCAGAACGACGCTATATTCATCCTCCTGCCGGGTCTGACAGTCTGGAACAACAGCAATGGCAAGTCTGGGTAAACAAGAACCTCCCTGTCACCGTCTTTGAGCATACCGAAATACCTCTCGAGTGCCTGAGGTTACCCACCTTATCTGCGGAGTGGCCAATGGAATGTCAAACCAGATTGAATCTTTAGGTTCTTATTAAATTTTAAGTAATCGTTTGCGGTTCTGGAATCACTTCCAGTTCTACCATACTCCCACTACTGTTTTCTGAAAATATCCATTTCTTTTAAAACTGTGGCGAGTGAAGAACAATATCACCATTGATCTTCCGGATGGTAGAAATTCAACCCTCGTCATAGCTCGGGTCAACCCACAAACAACCATCACGGAAACGTGCCTTGAGTTGTCCAGAGTCTGGTTTTAATCATAAGCTGGACAACTCCCCGTACCTTAACATCGTTAAGATATGAACCGTTCTATATCCAATATAGAAACAGAGGCACTGGTTTAATTGAACCAGATTTAAATCATGCAGCTGTCTCCAGTGCATGTCAAGTAAATAGAAAGAGGCCGATCAGCGTTGCTCAACTTAGAAATGCTTCCAATTATGAGTAACCTGAAAGAGAAGCAAGTTCTTTTAATCATTACTATTAACTGAATACCATACACAAGTATCCACATCTTCGATCACCTTGAAGAATCCTGATACTTGCAACACCTGGTTCTCTACTTTATTCTTATACCTATAACTTCTCAAAACTCAGACCTTGTGTTTCCACGAAACACTTGTCTAAAAACTAGAGAAGTCATAAGTAAACCGAATATAGTACGAGGACCAACCCCTCTGTTCTAATGGACACTGGATAATATGCAATCCTCTGTATAAGTCCTCTGAGTCTAATAACTCAATCCCTGTGTGTCGTAGGTTGAAAACTGTACTTATGGTTAAGAAGAATTACACCGCTGTTTAATGCTCCTTACCTAGTCATCCACTGATATAGGTAAATGTCATAGACATAATTTCAAAAAGGTATATCCCACTCTATATAAAAATAGACGTACAGATATATCAATTTGAAATTGGTGCATATCAGCGGATATTCAAAACCAAATATTTGTCGTCCGGCAAACAACCCAGGTGACTTACTCAAATATCACCAATTATAATGAATTCCGATATAATGAGGATGATCACCTAATTCCCAATAACTTACTCCCACTCATCATCTGTAAAGCCATACAGATGTGAGAATCATACCTGGTAAATACATACCCAGGAGCAAGGGCTAATTGGGAAATCAGTTTTCTTTTAACAGTACACAGTGAAACTGAAACATTGAAGTGTTTAGTAGGGGTATCCGGGTATTCCTAGTAATGCCTCTTCCATTATCCAGATTCACAACTGTAACCGTATATTTCTTTACCATTTCTCCAAATCCCTTCATATGTCTTTAGTCATTACCTTCTGTACACCCCTTTAGGCCAAATGGTTTTCTTCCTTCCCTACCGCTCGACACCAGCCCATGGTTTGGAAGAAGACTATCCAATAAGCATAATGGGTGTACTGTCCTAATCCTAGGAGCACTCGCAATGCGAGAGAAGGTGAAAATAAAAGACAACCGAATAAACCTTATTCCTATTTCTCCCAAACCAGAATCCATCCCCGAACTGGAACAAGTTCCTTTCGAGTTTGTATATAACCATACGATGGAGTATCCAAATAACTGTGGATCTTCGTAGTGATACGGAGTGTTCTGGAGAAATACAAAGGTGAAATGGGAGTGGTAATGAAATACTTGGTTTGGTTGTGAATAGCAGTCATAATTTACTTTGCTCTCTTACTAATCCCTTTATTTGTCTTTACTTAATACCTTCTGTACACCATCGTTAGGCTAATTGGTTTTCTTCATTCCCTACCGGTCGGCACCTGCCTATGGTTTGGAAGAAGACTATCCAATTTGCGTAATGGGTTTACTGCCCTAATCCAAGGAGTACTCACAACCTGAGAGAAGGTAAAAAGAAAAGACAACTGAATAGTCCTATTTGTTTTCTCCAAAACCGGAAACCATCCTCGAATAAATTCCTTCGAGTTCGTATATAACCATACGATGGTTTTATCCAATGGAAGTGGACGTTCGTAGTAATACGGGGTGTTCTGGAGAAAAGGGTAAAAGTAGGAGTGGCAAAGAAGTTTGCAACTCTGACAATCCAAAAGCCATTGTTTAAGAAGGTTCGGTTAATTTTGGTCACTGAGTCATAGTCAAGGGTCAGGCCATGGTCACTGCCAAAGAGACAGAGAAAAGAAACACTCAGCGTGCACTCTAACTTAGATCAGAATGGTTATCACTTTATCTAATCAGGAAACCTCCCACTGTACCGTCAAATTCTCCTCCAAACCTGAAAGAAGAATTAGTCGGGATCACCCGAGGAGTAAACCAACTCATCAGTGGGAATCGGGATCCAACTATCATCGCATGATAATGTGATGGAATCCACTCACGTTATCACACTCCAGAAGGTATGCGCATATCTGGCAAGTTTCAGTTTCTTTAGAAACTCCCGATGTGATTTTTACCCTATGATGTTATGACCTTGACGAAGGCCAACATATCATAAGTCACATGTCAAGTTCTACCCGTTATTATCCAGGTTGATTTGAACCCACCCGTACCTACCCTTGACTTTGGCCAACAAGGCAGTACGACTGTCCCAAACCAACGCATCTATCTATGCAGCAGAAAAGTAACAAATAGCTACCATACACTATGCCTTGACGAAGGCCAACATACATAGCATGAATACTAAGTGCTACCTTTCTGAAATGACGGAGGGCTACGAATGGTTTTTGGCGAAAAACCTCTAACGTTATGAACTTGATACCGTTGAAGGAACCGGATAGCTTTCTAAAAATATAGTGACGAAAACCTTTGCTAAAGAGGTCACTCCCGGTGAAGGGATCTCGGCTCTTTCCCCGTAGAATGAGGTGCAGGATATTCCAACTGAATACCACGATGCAAAGCAAAAGGCAATCGGCTATAGTGAAGTTATTACCCTGACGCAAACTTCTGTCCATGGGGTCACTCCCGGTGAAGGGATCTCGGCCCTTGCCTCGTCGACTGAGGTGCTGGATATTCATAACCGAATACCACTGTGCAAAATAAAAGAGAACGTCCTTGCAATAACAGCTTTTTGAAAAATGTTCCAACAACATCAGAATAGGTTTGTTTAGCTTGCATTGATCCGAATCAATGTAGTCCCATCAATTGATCACACCAATAAAGAATGAAAATAATGATGTACGTATATGCCATCCGCATTCGCCACTGGGTCCCGTCATTACCCGTTAGGTTACTTAACTAACGACAGAGCGGGGACTGGACTAGCACGGATGCAAAACATATACAACATATACTAGTATATATATCAATATATAATATTCGCTCAAGGCGTGATAAAATGCAACATCACAGAAATGTAATACGCATCACAGAACAATACAGATATCTGGGATCCCCGGGTTTCATAGAGCCGCTACTGAAACACGACGTTCCCCTGGTCGTGTGGATAGCCTGTGCAATGAAATCCTAGACCCCTACAGGCGCGGCAAGTTACCCGCTAAAACCTGAAGCGAGGAAGCCCCCTTCAACAACGTGAATGGACCACCCAGCACTTCACGGAATCCGGTAACTTGAGCACCCCTCCTTGGGTCAACCTGTACCACCTATGAGTGCGGCGAATAGCCCGCCAATTCTAGAGTGAAGCCCCCTCCGTCTCAAAGCCATGAGATGCGGGCCCATTGCCCTCTAGAACCCGGCTATCCGTGCACCGCACCTTGGGGTAATCCTAGTACAGAAAGTAAAATATACATACAACGGGTACATCGACCTCAGCCCGATCGTGCCCCAAAAGAATAATATACAAACAGGCAGTGACGGCAGTCCACATGTCGGACGCTCGCCCCGCAATATCAAATGTACATAAATAACCAAACTGTACTAACATTGCTCCCAGGCTATCCACCACGACAAATCCACAACATCACAGCACAATACAGATCATCAACGTGAATGTCACGTTCGCAAATCCGTCTAAAAGGGCTATAGCAGTTAGACAAGATTTACCGATCAAATGACATTCGCGGTCGCAGATATAATGTAAATACTGTGAACTAACATGTTTAAAATTTTCGATCGACTAAATTTTCCAGGGTGGGCCCCAAGCACTACTGTAGCACTCAAAGAAAATCTGGGCCCAAACAGAACATACCAAAAACCCTATTTCCATGTCAGAAGCTCGCTGTAAAAATTTAGTGCAGTTTGGACACAAAACGGAGGCGGATCCGCGGCCCAAACATGGTATTGGCCGCTGATCCGCCGCTCTACAGTAATATCAGCCGACCAAATTTTCACAGAATTCTCAAAAAGCCCTGCACGTAATTTTCCAATGTACCAAATAATTTTTTCACGACAGGAAAAATTCGACAGAAACTTATGCATGGAAAATGTGATTTTTGGAAATTCGTTCGATCGAACTTGTAAACACGTTAGAGCAAGCTAGAATAGATTAATGGCGTGGCTCTGATACCATTGTAAGTGCACGGCAGCGCCCCGGCCGTCTGAACGAGGCCAAAATACGGAAACGATACTTTTCTTTAACTTTTAAACCGGCGCTACCGCGTACTAAAAACCCGGATCGGCCTATTAACCTACTCCTAGCTAACTAGAGAAGGGGTAGAGAGATATACCGAGCGATCCGTGTCCTTCGGTCTTCTCATCGTCATCCCGATCTTCCCGCGGAATCTTCGGTCTTCATCTCCTCGTCGAAAGAGCACCACATCGCCGGGTTCTTTTATGGGCTCCCACCTATGGACCGAGGCAACTCGGGCATGAAGTTAGCGAGCCGACGTGTCCAAGAAATGCTGTAGGCTAGTATAGAGTACTGGGTCTCATGGGGTTGTATTAAGTTGCCATTTGGATGGAGGAAGGAGATGAAGTGAACTTTTGTGATGGCTATATGATTTTGCAAGCAAATGAGATACAAAAATCCACATCTCAAAAATTGGGACAGCCCCATCAAAGAATGGCCGGCCCCCTCATGAAGAATGAGAGAGAGGAGGAAAAACCAATGGGGGGAAGCCATCATACAAGAGAGAGAGAAAGGTGATGATTAAGAATCATCATCACAACCAAGCAAAAAGCCCATCACTCATCATATCTCAAAAGTCAAGCCATGATGGATAAAGAAGTCAAATGATGGTGGAACCATCATGAACCACCCTCTTACAAGAAACACCCTACACTTTGCTAATTTGCATATTTGCAAATAAGCTCCTCCACACCAATTTTCAGCCAAAGAAAGAAACAAAGGAAAATGGCTGAAACGGAAAGCAAACTGGCAACTTCAAAAAACTGATCCCGTAATAAATTACAGGAAAACCCCGCGACTGTATATACATACCCGCATTTGTATTCCGACTGAATACAAATGCAATGAGACAAAATCTACACTGTACAATACTAGGATCCGGCTTAAACCAAAGCCCGCTAGTATTATCTGTCCGATCATGATCCGTGCAATACCATACGTATATGATCGAACCCTGCCATATCTCCATACGGCCTCTATAGCGTTTCGCCCAAAACTTGAGAAACTGTCTGTGGGGGACTCTAAAGACTCGTCAACACTTTGGCTGTGGATTTAACCACTAGCATGTCAGAGGTATTAGCCATACGTAACGGGCTACCAGGTATTGACCAAAAGGGACGTCGATGAGCGAACTCATCCTGATACCCTACTGAGCCTGTCAGTGACAATATCCGTACAGTCCGGTCCGTTCGTTTATGAGCATCGCATGGCGGGCCTAGGGGGTTGGTAAAAGTCAGACCCCCAAAAACGGTACAAGTCGTGTCGGAGTGTAGCCCAAAACACCCTGAGATACTACTGGAATACCTACCAGTAAATCTCCTGCCTTGGCCAAGGACTTCGTGTAATGGCTCTCCTAGACACAGCGCGACCTCACCCCCAATACCGGGAGAGATGAACCCCTGCAGATCCGCTCTCTGCCTCCATATGGCTCGGGACTATACCCAACTAAAACCTGTTTGCACGACTCCTTTGAGCCGTGGTAGGGTAGTAATCAAAGTACAGCGGGAACTCACACGAGACAAATGACGATCTCAGGTCGATGAACTAACCTGTACACATGTCACCAGGGAACTGCTATCTGACGTCAGGTATAAGACCAACTAGCATGTTCCCGGGGAGTCCTGTTTGGTGTACTCATAACCCGATGAGCACCTGTATACATCTTAGGTGATCCAACTGACACCAATGGCTTGTGAGACCGGCCACCGCCCCTCGTCGGGGTCTCGACTGTATACACTAGTCTACTCTGGAGTATCGATGCCCTGTCTCGAAACTCCCACGACTAGGGACCTTTTAAGGATGTGCTTATAGACCCCAGCTCCCACGTAAATAAACGCCATCATACTGCTGGCCGTCAAGCAAGAATCCTAAGGGCTCTATCAACACGCAATAGTAACCTGTAAGGTCACCTAAAGCAGTACACGATGATAATGATAAACCAGATAGCATACTATCAACTTGAGTAAGACTGTCCTACCGGCATAGGTCATCCCTCAATCATTGCAATCACGTGCCTGTGATCCAATAATTGACTCTGAGGGCACTATCTCCAACAATAGCCACTCGAACTGTGTCTAAGGGATGGCCTCTGTGAGTGGATTTGCAGTGTTGTTCTCCATATCTACTCTCCCCACCTCGAACTCCCGGCGATTAACGATCTCCCTGATCAAGTGGTACCGCCTCAAGATATGTCTGGATCTTTGATGGGACATGGGTTCCTTTGCTAAAACTATAGTTTCGTTGTTGTCGCAATACAGCTGTATTGGATCAACAATGGTTGGAACCACCAGATGTTCAGTTACGAACTTCCTTATCTAGACTATCTCTTTTGCGGCGTCACAAGCAGCGATATACTCCACTTCCATCGTCGAATCAGCAATGGTGTCTTGCTTGGAGCTCTTCCAACAGACCGCCCCTCTATTGAGGGTAAATACATAACCCGATATGGACTTGGAGTCATCCTTATCACTCTGGAAGCTGGAGTCAGCAAAGGTCTTGATTTGGAGGTCTTTTCCGCCATACACCAAGAACATATCCTTAATCCTTCTCAGGTACTTGAGAATGTTCTTTACTGCTTCCTAGTGCTTCTCCCCTGGTTTTTACTGATACCAGCTTACCACGATAAGTGCGTAAGCAACATCTGGTCTGGTACATAAAATCGCATACATTATATAGCCTACCACAGAAGCGTAAGGTATAAATGTGATGCAAGCCCTTTCCAAATCAGTATTGGGAGACATATCTTTGGAGAGGGTGATTCCGTGACAAGCCGGTAGACTACCGCGCTTTGAATCTTCTATACTAAATCCTTTCAACATGGTATTGATTTACCTTGACTATGAAAGTCCCAACATTCTCTTAGATCTATCACGATAGAACTGGATTCCCAGAATGTAGTTGGCATCACCCAGGTTTTTCATGGAGAACCTCTGTGACAAGAATCCTTTGACTGATTATAGCATAGGATTGTCATTTCCTATCAAGAGAATATTATCCACGTACAAGACAAGGAATACCACAGTTCTCGCTTCAATCTTATGATAGATGCATTGTTCATCTGGATTTTTGATGAAGTCGAATTCTTTGACTGTCTCATCAAAACAGATGTTCCAACTCCGCGATGCCTGCTTTAGTCCATAAATGGACTTAAGCAACTTGCACACTTTCCCGCTGCTCCCACTCTAAATGAAACCCTCTGGCTGATCCATATAGACCCACTCTTCCAAATGTCCATTTAGGAAAGCGGTCTTTACATCCATCTACCAAATCACATAATCGTGGAAGGCTGCAATGGAAAGAAGGATCTGAATGGATTTGAGCATAGCCACTGGAGAAAAGGTTTCATCATAGTCCAATCTAGGTCTTTGACGAAAACCTTTTGCAACAAGTCTAGCCTTATAAGTTTCAACCTGTCCATCTACACCAATCTTCTTTCTGAAGATCCATTTGAAGCCTACGGGTTTTACCCCTTCTGGAGCAATATTCAAAGTCTATACTTTGTTGGTGTGCATGGACTCCATCTCGGCCCGTATTGCATCCAGCCATTTTACCGAGTTACCGCTTTGAATGGCTTGCTGGAAACTAGTTGGCTCATCATTGTCAACGATGCAATCCTCGCTATCCCCATCTATAAGAAAACCGTAGTATCTCTCGGGCGGATGAGACTGCCTACTAGTTCTGCGGAGTAGAGTGGGGATGTCTGGATCTTCTGAAACCTCTGGTTCTACCATACTTTCAGTAATAGTTTGTGGTTCTGAAATTTCTTCTAGTTCTATTACGCTCCCACTAGTTTCTTTTTCCAAAAATTGATTTTCCAAAAAGTGGGCATGGCGAGAAACAAAAACCTTTTGTTCCTCTGCGTAATAGAAAAGATACCCCCTGGAGTTCTTTGGGTATCCTACAAACTTACACGGTACTGAGCGTACCTTGAGCTTATCCGCATACTGTTGGCTATAGTGCCCTCAAGTCAATTATTGGATCGCAGGCACGTGATTGCAATGATTGAGGGAGGACCTATACCGGTAGAACAGTCTTACTCGAGATGATAGTATGCTATCTGTTTTGTCTTTATCATCATGTACTTATTTTAGGTGACAATACAGATCACTATTACATGTTGATAGAGCCCATAGGATTCTTGCTTGATTACCAGCATTATTATGGCGATCATATACGTGAGAGTTGGGTAGTCTATAAGCACATCCTTAAAATGTCCTTAGTCATGGGAGTTTCGAGACTGGGCATCGATACTCCAGAGTAGACTAGTGTATACTGATCGAGACCCCGACGAGAGGCGGTGACCGGTCTCACAAGCCATTGGTGTTAGTTTGTTCACCTAAGATGTATACAGGTGCTCATTGGGTTATGAGTACACCGGACGGACTCGCCGGGAACATGCTAGTTGGTATTATACCTATTTTCGGATAGCAATTCCCTAGTGACATGTTTACAGGTTAGTCTATCGACCTGAGATCATCATTTGTCTTGTGTGAGTTCCCACTGTGCTTTGATTACTATCCTATCACGGCTCAAAGGAGCCGTGCAAACAGGTTTTAGTTGGGTATAGTCCCGAGCCACATAGAGGAAATGAGCGGATCGTCAGGTGATTCCTCTCTCCCGGTATTGGGGGTTGATGTCGCGGTGTGCACGGGTGGCCATCACCAGAAATCCTTGGCCAAGCTAGTCGAGAATTACTGATCTAGGATCGGTAGTTTTTCAGGTGGTGATGAGCTTCATACCGACACTAAATGTCGCGTTATTAGGAGTCTCACTTTATCTACCCTCTAGACTCGATATGCGATACTAATAGACGAACGGACCAGACTATACGGATATTGTCACTGTCAGGCTCAGTAGGGGTTTCAGGATGAGTTTGCTCGTCGAGCTCCATTTCGCTCAATACCTGGGTAGCCGTTACGTACAGCTAGTGCCGCTGACGTGCTTGTGGTTAAACCCACTTTAGAGTCCCATACAGAGGGTTTCCCTGCTTCGGGCGAAACGATGTAGAGGTCGTATGGTTTTACGGCAGGGTTCGATCACATACGTGTACTTATGCACGGATGATGTTCGGACGGATAATACTGTGGGCTTTGGTTTAAGCCGGATCATAGTATTATATTGTTGGATTATTTTCGTCTCTTTGTATTCGTATTCTTCGGAATACGGATTCGGGTACGTATATACGGTTGAGGGGTATTCTTATAATTTATTACAAGATTACTTTTAGAAGATTACACCTCATCATGGTTTATACTTTTTTGGATTAAAAGGTTATTGAGGTGTAGGATGACGTGTTTATTGCATTTTTGTGGCATGGCTAATTAGTGACCCATGGTTACTATTCTAGCATGCTTAGGGTTTTTGTTTGTTGTGAGATTATGTTGACTTATGATATTTTTTGTTGACTAAGATATTTTGGAGACATGAATATTTATGAGATGGCTCCATTATTTCTTATCAAACACACACAACAAACAAAACCACAAGCCATTATTCATTTCTTTTTCTCTTTCCTGAGTTGCTTTCAACACCTCATTATCATGGCATCTTCTTCTTCCTCTAGCTCCACCCAAACCCTCTCATGAGTTGTGAATCCTTTGGTGTCTTGATACAAATTAATCCTTCATCGCTCTCTACTTCATCTACGGTATCTAGAGTAGCGATCTAGGTGCCTTAGTTGCCTCGGATATGAGGTTGGAGCTCATTGCATAGACTCTCGGGTGAATCATCTTCGATGGAGGATGACCGGAGATCAAGCTTGATCAAGGAAGCCCCTAGAAGCTTGGGATGATGGTTGAAGACCGAAGGACATGGATCTATTCAGTATAACCATTCTAACTCCTTTGCATGTTTTGTTATCTAGGGCTTATGGGTATATCCGGGTAATTGGTTGTGGTAGCGCCAAGTTTTATAAATTTTTGTTCTGCATTTGGTCACGGATTGATGGCCGGGGTGCTGCCGTAACCCAACATGGTATCAGAGCCGCTCCATAAGCCTTAGTTAACTCTTTGCGACGTTAGAAATCCGGCGTTTTTTGTGCAAAAACTGCCGACAAAAACAGTTCCGAAAACTGAATGTTTAAGATGTTTGCACACCCCGCGGGCTCACAGTTTGAACTGAGAAGCCGCGGGGTGGTGCATGGGCACCCCGGGAAATCCCCAGGGGGGACCGAATGGCTGGGCCCACTCCCCAAGACCACCACAAGGTGGTCTTGGCAGTGGGGACCAGAAACTGCCCCACCTTGGGCAGTTTCGAGTCTGCCTCACCCCCTGGCCACCTCGTAGTGGCCTCGTGAGTAGGGTAACCCCTATAGGCCCCCCAACTCGAAGTTAGTTTCGTGCTCTAACTTCCCGCGAAGGTTCGGGTGCGTTTCATATTGATTCGGACTTCCGAATTGGCTTTAAACGGTTGGTTTTTGGAACTTTAGCTCAGTGTTTTTTTCATGGTTTTGGAAATTGGTTTAGTTTGCTAATTGCGTGCGGAATTCTAATGTCGTAGTTTTCAACACAAACATTAATATCTGGGACCGTGAATGTCATTAGAGCGGTACAACTTTTCTAACTGCTATATGCTCTTTTCGATGGGTTTGCGAACGTGACATTCACGTTGATGTTCTGTGTTGTGCTGTGCTTGTGGCGGGATCGTCGTGGTGGATAGCTTGGGTGCAATGGTAGTATAGTTTAGGTTTATTTATACATTTGATATTGCGGGGCGAGCGTCCGACATGTGGACTGTCGTCACTGCCGGTTTGTATATTATTTGTTTGGGACACGACTGGGTTGAGGTCGATGTCACCGTTGTACATATTCTTTTCTTTTCTGTACTAGGATTACCCCACGGTGGAGTGCACGAATAGCAGGGCTCTAGAGGGCAACGGTCCTACATCACATGGCGGTGAGACAGAGGGGGGCTCACTCTAGAATTTGTGGGCTATTCGCTGCACTCGTAAGGGGTATAGGTTGACCCAAGGAGGGGTGCTCAAGTTACCGGATTCCGTAGAGTGCTAGGTGGCCCATTCACGTTGTTGATTGGGGTCGCCTCGCTTCTGGGATTGGCGAGTAACTTGCCATGCTCGTAGGGGTCTAGGTTCTCATTGCACAGGCTATCCACACGACCAGGGGAACATCGGGTTTCACTTGCGGCTTAAAGGAAACCCGGGGCTCCCAGATTATCAGTATTGTTCTGTGATTCTTATCGCTTATCTGTGATATTGCATATATCATGCCTGGAACGATTATTATATATTGTTATATATATACTAGTAGATGTTGTATATGTTTTGCACCCGCTCTAGTCCGGCCTCCATTCTGTCTTTAGTTAAGTAACCTAACGGATGATGACGGGGCCCAGTGGCGAATGCGGATGGCATATACGTACATCATATTTTCGTTCTTTTCTGGTGTGATTAATTGATTGGGCTGCGTTGATTCTGATCAATGCAAGAAAAACAGACCTATATGATGTTGTTGGAACTAAGTTTTTAAAAAAAAGACATTACAGACGTTCTCTTTTATTTTGCACAGTGGTATTCGGTTATGAATATCCAGCACCTCATTCTATGAGGCAAGGGCCGAGATCCTTTCATCGGGAGTGACCCCTTGGGCAGAAGTTTGCGTCAGCATAATAACTTCACTATAGTCGATTATTTTTGCTTTGCATCGTGGTATTCAGTTTGGAATATCTTGCACCTCATTCGACGAGGAAAGAGCCGAGATCCCTTCACCAAGTGTGACCTCTTTAGCAAAAGTTTTCGCCACTATATATTTGTAAAACCACTTGGATTCCTTCGACGATATCAATTTCATTACGTTAAAGGTTTTTCGCCAAAAACCAGCCGTAGCCCTCCGTCATTTCAGACGGGTAGCGCATAGTATTCATGCTATGTATGTTGGCCTTCGTCAAGACATAGTGTATGGTAGCTATGTGTTACTTTTTTGTTGCATGGATAGATGCGTTGGTTTAGGACAGTCGTACTGCTATTTTGGCCTTCGTCAAGGGTATGTACGGATGGCTTCAAATTAACCGGGACAATGACGGGTAGAACTTGACATGTGACTTATGATATGTTGGCCTTCGTCAGGGTCATAAGAGCATAGGGCAATAATCCACATCGGGAATTTCTAAAGAAACTGAAACTTGACAGGCATGCGCATACCTTCTGGAGTGTGATAACTTGAGTGGCTTCCATCAAGTTATCATACGATGATAGTTGGATCCCGATTCGCACTGATGAGTTGGTTTACTCCTCGGGTGATTTTAGATGATCCCGACTAATTCTTCTTTTGGGTTTGGAAGAGGATTCGAGGAAACAATGGGAGCCATCCTGATTAGATAAAGTGATTAATCATTCTGATCTAGGTTAGAGTGCATGAGTGTTTCTTCTCTCTCTCTCTCTCTGTGGAAGCGACTATGGCCCGACCCTAGACTAGAACTCATAAACCAAGTTAACCGAACCTTCTTAAAACACAATGGCTTTTGGATTGTCAGACTTGCATACTTCATTGCCACTCCTACTTTTACTCTTTGCTTTTCTCCGGAGCACTCCGTATCGTTACGAAGATCCACATTTATTGGATATGACCATCCTATAGTTACATATGAACTCGAAGAAACTTGTTTCAGATTCGAGAATGGTTTCCGGTTCTGTAGAAATTGAAGACTATTCAGTTGTCTTTTCTTTTTACCTTCTCTCATGTTGTGAGGGCTCCTAGGATTAGGAGAGAGTACACCTATTATGCTTATTGGATAGTCTTCTTCTAAACCATAGACAGGTGCCGAAAGGTAGGGAAGGAAGAAAACCATTTAGCCTAAGTACGGTGTACAGAAGGTAATAAGTAAAGACAAATAAAAGGTTTGGAGAGATGGCAAGGAAATATACGGTTACAGTCATGAATCTGAATAGTGGAAGAGGCATTACTAGGAATACCCGGATACCCCTTCGAAACATTTTCATGTTTCAGTTTCACTGTGAGTTATTAATTGAAAACTGATTTCCCAATTAGGTTCTTACTCCAGGGTATGTATTTACCAGGTTTGATTCTCACATCTGTATGGTATTACAGATGATGAGTGGGAGTAAGATATTGGAAATTAGGTGATTATATACTCATTATATCAGACTTCATTGTAATTGGTGATATTTGAGGAAATCACCTGGGTATTTGCCGGACGACAAATATTTGGTTTTGAATATCTGTAGTTATGCACCAGTTTCAAACTGATATATCTGTACTTTTATTTTATATAGTGAGATATAACTTTTTGAAATTATTTCCATGACATTTACCCATATCAGTTGATGATTGGGTAAGGAGCATTAAACAGCGGCGTAATTCTTCTTAACCAAAGTACAGTTTTCAACCTACAATGCACAGGATTTGAGTTATTCAACTCAGGGGACTTATACAAAGTACTGTATGTTGTCCAGTGTCCATTAGGATAAAGGGGTTAGTCCTCGTACTATGTTCTGTTTACTTATGACTTCTCCAGTTTTAGACAAGTATTTCGTACAAATACAAGGTCCAAGTTTTGAGAAATTATAGGTATAAGAATAAAGTAGAGAACCATGTGTTGCAAGTATCGGGACTCTTCAAGGTGATCGAAGATGTAGATACTTGTGTTTGGTATTCAGTTGATAGTAATGGTTTTGAGAACTTACTTCTCGTTCAGGTTACTCATATCTGAATGCACTCCTAGTTGAGTAATGCTGGTCGGCCTCTCTCCATTTAGTTGACATGCACTGGAGACAGCTGCATGATTTGAATCTGGTTCCAATTAAATTAGTGCATCTGTTTCTTTATTGTATATAGAATGGTTCATATCTTAACGAAGTTGAGGTATATGGAGTTGTCCGGCTTATGCTTAAAACTAGACTCTGGACATACTCACGGCACGTTTTAGTAATGGAAGTTTGTGGGTTATCCCGGGCTATGACTGTAAGGTTCTTAGGCACTAGAACAAGGTTCTACAAGGCATCAAATATGCCGCATTTTAAAATTTACAAGTGCTAAACAACCTAAGTAAGGATCTTTACTAGAGAATTAGGGTTAGAAACAACAAGTAAACACCTTTACTTCTAAGAGATAGGGATTACAACCTTTGTAGTCCGTTCCTTCGCTTCATAAGCTCCGAGTTGAGGTCCCTTCACTGCGATCATCGTACTCCCGGACTCTAAAGAGGCTCCATGAGGTGAATGTTCCATGGTTGATTGAAGTCTTCACTATCAAAGATGATCTACCTTGAGAAATCACAAACCCAAGCTTACACTTCACTAATTAGGTATTAGTGAAGATAACACCCCAATCTAAGTGGCTAGAATAGATTAGGATGATGAAGTAGGAATTTTGCTCTCTTTTGTTTTCTATTTCTCACTTCATTTCATTACTTAGAAAAATCTAGCAATCTTTTGTGAAGAGCAAGAAGAAGATGAAGAAAAACAATGAGTGATGAAAATGAATTATTGTTTTGGTTAGAAAAGAAACCAAGGGTTAAGCATGTCATGCATAACCCTTGTAAAGACTTAACCATGGACTAGGGTTAGGGTTTGGTAAACAAATATCTAATAAAATATCTAAAGAGTGGACTAAGTCAACTAAAGATAATATCTTAGATATTTATCCACCATTTAGAAATAACAAAAATAAATAATAAATCTTAAACCCTAATCTTAGCCATGGTAAGAATCCACAAACCCTAGTTGCATTTGTAACCCTAACATGTTACAATATTATTGTTGGATATATGTATGCCCTAGATGCCATTATATGATAGTGGATGTATTTATACATGTATATATATTCAGTATACATTCTTGCTCGACATGATAGTATGCTATCTGGTTCTTCTTAATCTGACATGTTGACTTGATCATACTTTTAATCATTTACACATGTTGATAAAGCCCTGAGGATATTTGCTTGATTACTGTGATTATGATGGAGATCATACTAGTGGGGCGTCTGTTGTCTATAAGCATATCCTGAAATGTCCCTAGTCGTAGGTGTATCAAGATGGGGCATCGATATACCAGAGTAGACTAGCGTATATGATACTAGACCCATATGATGAGCGATGGATGTTCCCATATCCATTGATGTTTGACATCGAGATCATATGCGGGTTCTCTGTGGAGACTGGGTACACTGGATGGACTCGCTGAGAACTCCTATATGGTATTATATCTATCGTTGGATAGCAGTTCTCAGGTGACACTGGTACAGATGAGTCTGTGGACTCGAGATCGTCATAGAGTCTTGTGTGTTCTCCCGCTGTACTTTGATTACCACCCTACCACGGCTTTACCGAGTCGTGCAAACATGTGGCTTTTGGGTACAGTCCCGAGACACATGGAGACAGTGAGCGATAGGAGGGGTTTCGTCTCTCCCGGTTTTGGGAGTTGATGTTGTGTTGTGCTCGATTGGCTATATAAGTAAGTCCCTAGCGAGGACTGTTGAGATTTACTGATAAGTGTTATCAGTAGTTTCTCGATTTGTTATAGACCATTCATCGGCACGACTTATTGAGTTATTGGGGTCGACGTTACCATCCCTAGACTCGATATGCAGCATATCTGACGAAGAGACCGGACTGTACGGTTGTGTTGCCGGTTGGCTCGACGGGAGTTGTGACAAGTTCGCTTGTTTTCTTCTGATCGCTCAATACCTGGGTGGCCGTTTTGTTTAGCTGACCTCTTGTGGCTTATGGGTGCTTGATATGATCATCACCCACTGTCGGCGTATTGAGGAGTCTTAGAGTCCCACAATGGAGTTACCTAGCCCAGGCGAAACGATGTGGTGTGCATATGAGATATGTGCGGGGACCCTTTTAAATGCGCTTATGTGATACCGTATATTAATCGGGCGATTTTCTATTGGTCGGGTCGTATGTGATATGACCGGTTTGCTAAATCAAGTGTTGATTTAACATTGACCATTAGCTTTTCACTTTGGACCCTTTTGTTTTTGTTGTATGCATGCATGTATGCACATGTTCTCATTGATGCACATATGGATGTGCATGCTCTCATACATGCATACACAATTCTATCATGGTTGTTGATACATGAGATGGTGGCAATATAAGACTCACATGCTAGTAAATATATTGATATTTATTTTTGAGATAAATGGAAAATTTATCATGGTTGATTATTTTATTATTCCACTAACCTTTGTGTTAACGATGAGTTATTTTCCATGGCCATTTTTTATCCAAAGATAAATATCTAGATATTTATTAACTTGGGTTAAGAATGAGAAGAGAAAAAAAAATATATTTTCTATTCTCATTTTTATCTTAAGCTTATCATTATCTCTTGAGCTCTCAATTTCCATCATCTTCTTCCTCCTCTCTATTGCTCTCTATCTTTCATTAGTGAGTAAGATAGTGATCAAGTTAGGGTTTTTAAGTGAGAAAACAAACCACATCACCATTCTACACTACCATTGCCCATTAGTTTAGAGTGTTGGCTTCTACTTCTTCTCTTGATCAAGTAAAGCCTTGAGCTTGGACAAAGAGGACTCCGGGTGGATCATCGTGGACTTGGAGGATCTCAAGCATTCAACCCTCAAGTGGCCAAGGAGTCTAGCGAAGGGAGCTACAAAGGTTGTATTCTCTAAACCTTGCCTTTACCTCCTGTGGATTGTGTATAAAGTTTTGTTACCCTAGCTTTTCTAGTGTGATCCTTAGGTTAGTTTCATTAGCACCATCTAATTTTTTAATATGCCATGTGCGATACTACCAAACCCTAGTAGTGGTGCTAAGGAAATCCCTACATGGTATCAGAGCCTAACTAGAAACCTAGACGATGTTACGATAATCCGAAACCGAAAAACTCCGCAAAATACGATTTTAGAAAACCCATGAAAATGCTCTCTGTAAATTTTTTTAAAATTGGTCAAAAAATTATTTTAGTAACTGCAGAGTGACATTTATGATGATATAAGAACACTGGTGAAATGTGAAGGGGGGCTCGGAATAAAACCGGCGACCAAGCCTAAAAATCTGGCGACGCCGACCCGTTTCGCTCCCCTCCTCATCGTATTGCACCAGTGCTCTGTACATCATGATCTGGGGTTTTTGGTATTGTTTTGAAGTCCAAATTTGCATGTGATGTTAGTTTGGAAATGGGCTCTTTGCGGAGTATTTCGTATTCGTATTTTTATAGCATTGTATTGGTAACTTTGACAACGTTAAACAGGTCGAACGAATTATCAAACACTTGTATTTTCCAGGTTGAACGTACTCGATATATAATGCAGGTATTCCTATGGACCCTCTAGAAGAATGAAACCCTAACTCGAGATGTGACCATCAAACTGCGACTAAATCTTAGGGTTTACCGTAGTTAGTGGCGCCATAAATGAGGCTTGCGTTTGCCCTTCTACGGCTGGTCCATTAAATATTGTGGCATGGACTTTGGGTATTGTTTAACGGCGCTTAAGTGTTGAGCTTGCTGGGGAATGCGGGTGTTCGTTAATTCAATCGAAGGGTTTAACATCGCCTAGTAGTATGTGATACTTGTTTCTGCGACCGTAAGCGTAGTATGCATATCACCGGTTTCGTTGTTATATGTCAACGGCAATTGGGGTACGCATACTTGCTTACGTTGATGACATGTGATGTTATGTGTTGCTGTACAATGATGTATAGGATTGTCGTGATAGAATAGCCGGGGGGGTTTATGTGAGATGAGAGTTTTACTTTTCATTCACGTAAATTTCCATTTGTAATTTAAAATTATTTTATTTGGGGCACTTCCGGATTGAGGACGATGTCACCATTGATGTATATTATTTACTTTTCCGCATTAGGATAGACCCAAGGTGGAGAGCACAAGTGACCGGGTTCTGGGGTCCAGTGGGAACCATCTCGAGGCGTCGAGACCGGGTTTCCTAACTCCAGAATTGGCAGGGTCATTTGCCGCTCTCGTAGGGGTCTAGGGTGTGGGATTGGCTATTCATCACTACCGTGTAATCCGTATTTTCTATTGTTGGCTAAATACTAAATACGAACATCCTAGTATATCCTATATGATAATATCTGTGTTTCTGCTGCATATATTCTGTGATGTGATCTCTTAATATATCTGATACGAATGCATTGTTATATATGAGATATATAGTAGACGTTGGTTATGTTTTGCACCCGCGCTAGTCTCATCCTGGTATGCCGTTAGATAAGTAATCTAACGGTGTATAACGGAACATTGCAGCAAATGCGGATGGCATAAGCGTACGTTGTATTTTCGTTTCTTTTCTGTGATTGGCTTGAGGACTTAAATGATGGGACAACATTAATATGATTAATGTGAAGAAAAATAAACCTAAAAAGATGTTGTAGAATCGGATTTGAAAACCACTCGGCTTTTTATGAAAAAGCTACATTTCAAACTTGTGGAGCTGGAGCCACTCCTTATGCGACGATATCAAGTTCAAAGCGTTAAAGGTTTTCTTAAGAACCATCCGCAACCTTCCGTCATTTTAGGAAGTGGGCTACTTAGTATTCGTGCTACGTTTGTTGACTATAGTTAAGGCGTAGTGTACGGTAGCTGAAAGGTTCCTAGGCACCATATAGAGGTCTCACAAGGCATCGAACATGCCAATTTCAAAAAAATGGTGCCGAGGGACCCTAGACTACGGATCGTCGGCTAGATGTCTAGGCGAAAAGATAAACTAGTTAACTACTTAACTAAAAGTTAGGACGCTACAACCTTTGTAGATCCGGATATCCACTTCCTAAGCTCCACGTGGGCGTCCTCTCGCTGTCCATCTTGAATCTTGGACTCTCGCGACGGCTTCATCGGAGAAACGAGCGGAATAGGTCGTCGGCTTCGTGTCAAAGACGATCTACGTCGAGGCATCACAAGTTCAAGCTCCGACTTCACAAAGTTGTGAAACTTGTGAAGAAAACACCCAAAACAACTTGGCAAGAGGTAGAGGGTGAAGAAATAGGAGGTGGGTTCACTTTAGAATTGGATTTATCTCACTTTAGCTCAATTTGCCATTGATGGACCTTGAGCTTTTCTTGAAGAAGAAGATGAAGATGAAGATAAGAATATGATAAGTGTTGTTGAAAAGGAATAATAAAATCCAACACTTATCATGTTCTAACCTAGGTTAAGTGTAGAGAATAAACCATGGTAAATGGGAATGGTTAGGGTTAAGGATGATGACAAAATAGTCACTTTAGTCAAAGCTTCATGAAGCTTCATCAAGCTTCATGAAAGAAACCATTTTGTTATCATATATATATTTATTTATCAAAAAGAATAGATAAATAAATAAGTAAACAAATAAAAACCCTAACTATTATCATAACCATGGTTTAAGTCTTAACACAACACCAAACAACATGTATCATCAAACATGACACAAAGTAGTGCACAAAAGTATATCACATATACTTCTTGCACATCAAGTGAGAAAATCCATATAAAGTGAACCAATACTAGCTAATGCAAAATAATATATCAAATATATAATTATACATTAAATCATTAAATCAACACTTGATTTAACGATCTGGTTATATCGCATATAACCGACTAGTATCCAATGTACCGATTTATCGAATCAATGATTCGATAACTAGGACATATCGAATATAACCAATCGAAACATTTATCGCGAGAATGAAATGCGGTATCACATACACGCATTATTCTCGCTCCCGCACATATCTCATATGCGCTCCTATTTCGTTTCGCTTGAGCCAGGAAACCTCTGTGTAGGACTCTAAAGACTCATCAATACGCCGGTAGCAGATGATGATCATATCAAGCACCCACAAGCCGCAAGCGGTCTGCTAAATGTAACGGCCATCCGGGTATTGAGCGATCAGAAGATCGACGAGCTAGCCCGCTCACACTCCTGTGAATCCAACCAGTAACACTTATCGTACAGTCCGGTCTGTTCGTCTGATACGTCGCATATCAAGTCTAGGGGTGGTAAACGTCAGACCCCAATAACCGATAAGTCGTGCCGATGTGAGGCTCATAACGGGTCGAGAAACTACTGGTAACACTTACCAGCAAATCTCTGATCAGCTCTGGCCAGGGACTTCCCTGTTACGGCCAATCGAACACAGCGCAACATCAACCCCCAATACCGGGAGAGACGAAACCCCTCCTATCGCTCATTGCCTCCATGTGACTCGGGACTGTACCCAAAGACCACCATTTTTCATGCCCTCATGGACGTGGTAAGGTGGAGATCAAAGCACAGTGGGAATCACACAAGACTCTATGACGATCTCGGGTCTACAGACTAACCTGCACAAGTGTCACCTGAGAACTGCCATCTGACGTGAGGTATAATACCATCTGGGAGTTCTCGGCGAGTCCGTCCAGTATACCCAGTCTCCACTGAGCACCCGTATACCATCTCTGATATCAAACACCAATGGATATGGGATCATCCATCGCCCATCACATGGGTCGAGAAGCGTATACGCTAGTCTACTCTGGTATATCGATGCCCCGTCTCGATACACCCACGACTAGGGACCTTGAAGGATGTACTTATGGACTACCATGTCCCCACTAGTATGATCTGCATCATAGTCCAGGTAGTCAAGTACACATCCTAAGGGCTTTACCAACATGTAACCATAAGACAGTTTAAAGAGACAAGTGTACATGTTAAGATAAAGAGTAACCAGATAGCATACTATCATATCGAGCAAGAAAGTCATCTCTATATATGTCCAAGCATCCAATATAATATACATCATCTGTACAATACTGGCCTCTAGGGCATACATACAACCAACAATCTCCCACTTGCACTAGGGCCAGCTGCTGTAGTATCGCATACCGAGCATCCCGAAGAGTCTCTCAAACTGTATCTAGGGAATGGCCTTCGTGAGTGGATCCGCCGTGTTGTTCTTCGTGTCAACCCTCCTAACCTCGATCTCCCGGCGATCAACTATCTCCCGGATCAGGTGATACCGCCTCAGAATATGCCTGGACCGCTGATGGGGCCTGGGTTCCTTGGCAAAGCCACCGCTCCATTGTTATCGCAATACAAAGGTATTGGATGCTCAATGGATGGAACCACTCCAAGTTCAGTAATGAACTTCTTGATCCAGACAGCCTCTTTGGCAGCATCGTTGGCAGTGATGTATTCAGCCTCCATCGTCGAGTCTGCCACGGTTTCCTGCTTGGAACTCTTCCAGCTAACCGCCCCTCCGTAAAGGGTAAAGACAAAGCCCGACTGCGACTTAGAGTCGTCCTTATCACTCTGGAAGCTCGAATCGGTAAAGGACTCCACCTGGAGTTCTCCGTTACCATACACCAAGAACATATCTCTAGTCCTTCGTAAGTACTTGAGAATGCTCTTCACAGCTGTCCAGTGACTCTCTCCAGGATCAGCTTGATACCTGCTCACTATACTTAGTGAGTATGCTACATCGGGTCTGGTACATAGCATCGCATACATGATAGAGCCTACTGCCGAAGCATAGGGTATCCCTTGCATGCGAGCTCTCTCCAAATCAGTCTTGGGAGAGATCTCTTTGGAGAGAGTGACTCCAGAGATCGTGGGCAAGTTCCCACGCTTGGACTCTTCTAAACTAAACCTCTTTAGTATGGTGTCAATGTACCTGGATTGGGACAATCCCAATATCCTTTTGGATCTATCTCTATAGATCCTGATTCCCAATATGCAGGAGACATCACCAAGATCTTTCATTGAGAATCTTTGTGATAAGAAGAGCTTGACCGATTGCAGCATAGGAATATCATTTCCTATCAAGAGTATATCGTCCACGTACAATACGAGGAAGACAACCTTACTCTCTGCCACCTTCTTGTAAATACAAGGTTCATCTGGGTTTTTGACGAAATCAAACTCTTTGATAACGACGTCAAAGCAGATGTTCCAACTCCGCGATGCTTGCTTTAATCCATAAATGGATTTAAGCAGCTTGCACACCTTCCCGCTGCTCCCACTGTCTACGAAGCCCTCTGGCTGAGTCATGTACACGCACTCTTCTAAATCACCATTTAGAAAGGCGGTCTTAACATCCATTTGCCAGATTTCGTAATCATGATAAGCAGCGATGGCAAGCATGATCCGGATGGATTTAAGCAAAGCCACTGGAGAAAAGGTCTCGTCATAGTCCATACCTGGCCTTTGACGAAAACCCTTTGCTACAAGTCTAGCTTTGAAAGTCTCCACTTTCCCATCTACACCAAGTTTCTTCTTGAAGATCCACTTGCTCCCAATGGGTTTTACCCCTTCATGAGCAACGTCCAAAGTCCATACTTTGTTGGTGTACATGGATTCCATCTCGGACCGCATAGCATCCAGCCATTTCACTGAGTCCCCACTCGTGATGGCCTGCTCGAAGCTAGTTGGGTCATCATCCTCCATGATGCAATCCTCGCTCCCACCATCCATGAGAAAACCGTAGTATCTCTCAGGTTGGCGAGGAACCCTACTAGATCGGCGGAGAGGCTGAGGTTCGTCGGGAACTACTGAATCCTCTGGTTCCACTAAATCTTCAGTTTGAGTTTGTGTAGCCGGAATTTCTTCCAGTTCTACCTTATCGCCACTAATTTCCTTTGCAAGAAATTCCTTTTCCAAAAAGGTGGCATGTCGAGAAACAAACACTTTTTGTTCCTCTGTATGGTAGAAAAGATATCCATGTGAATGTTTGGGATATCCCACAAACTTGCATAGAACTGACCGTGCCTTGAGTTTGTCCGGATTTTGCCTTTTGACATAGGCCGGGCAACCCCATATCTTAACTCGTTGAAGACATGGTCTCTTCCCACTCCATATCTCATATGGTGTGGTAGGTACAGATTTAGATGGAACTTGATTCAATAGGTATGCTGCTGTCTCCAGCGCATAACTCCAGAAGGAAATAGGTAACTCAGCTGTGCTCATCATAGAGTGCACCATATCTAATAGGGTGCGGTTCCTCCGTTCTGATACACCGTTGTGCTGTGGTGTATATGGAGGAGTCAGCTGAGAGAGAATCCCAATCTCTTTTAGGAAGTCCAGGAATTCATTGCTTAAGTATTCTCCTCCTCGATCAGATCGTAGGATTTTAATACTTTTTCAGGTTTGGTTCTCAACTTCTTGTTTATATTCCCTAAATTTCTCAAAAGCTTCTGATTTGTGTTTCATTAGGAACACATACCCGAACCTGGAGAGATCGTCAGTGAATGTAATGAAGTATGAAGAACCATCCCTGGCATGTGTAGACATGGGACCGCATACATCACTATGTATAAGTCCCAAGAGTTCGGTAACTCTTTCTCCGTGTCCCGTAAACGGAGTTTTGGTCATCTTGCCTTTAAGACAAGACTAGCAAGTGTCATAAGATGAAAATTCAAACGGATTTAAATATCCATCTTTATGCAACTTAGCTAGTCGTGTCGCATTGATGTGACCCAGTCTACAATGCCACAAGAAGGATTCGTTGAGTTCAGAACTCTTCCTCTTGTGTGTGTTTGTTATGCTCAGGACTGTTGATTGATTTAGAACATAAATGCCATTGCACAACGTGCCTGATCTAACCAACTTTTGGTTACGGAAAATGTTCATAACATTGTCCTGTAATACAAAATTATATCCCTCTTTACTTAATAAAGAAACCGATATAATGTTGCATATCAGGTTCGGCATGTAATAGCATTCGTTCAGAACCAATGTATTACCAGTTGGTAATACAAGGTGATATTCCCCGACAGTCTTAGCTGCAACAATTGCACCATTTCCAACTCTAATGTCTTTATCACCTTCTCCAAGTTCTCTACCTTTCCTAACCCCATGTAACTGATTACATATATGGGATCCTGACCCGGTATCTAATACCCAGGACGTAGAGCAAATGGAGAAACAGTTCTCAGTAACGAACACACCCGAAGAAAATACATCAACATGTACTTTCTTCATTCGGGTGGCATGGGAATCCTGGTATTCCCCTATATCCTGTTCATTCCTATAACTCTTATAAGAAAGAACGGAACCAACGTTCCCCAGCACAGTATAACATGCGGGTTCGGTCAATACATCCATATTATTATCTTCATTAGGGCATGAAATGGTCGCTACCTGGAGAGAGAGAGAAGAAAACACTTTAGCGTAAGCTCGTGCAAGATCAGATTGGTTATTATCTTATCTAATCAGGATGGCTCCTACTGCTTTTTATCAAATCTTCCTTTAAACCCTAAAAGGAAAGACTAGCCGGGATTAATTACACACTACAAGTTCGCCAATCTTTCATCCAGGCCAGTGTCGGTACTTTGAGAGAGGCCCCCCGTGCTTTCGTACGAACCTAATTAATGTAAACCTCGTTTTCCCAGAGGCATAACCCCGTTGACACCTTTCTAGACACCTACATGATCAGCTAATTGCAATGTGTAAAACTCTCCCAGGAGTAACTCTTAATCGCAGTGGGTATCGGGATCCAACTATCTCATAGAAGGTATGCAATCTCATTGCAAATTTCAACACTTGAAATTCCCGATAATATTTTGCCCCTAGTGTCCTATGACCTTGACAAAGGCCAACAAATCACAGGATGCTAGTCAAGTTCAACCCGTCATTTCTTGATTGAATCAAACCCACCCGCACGACCCTTGACAAAGGCCAACAAGGTCGTACGACTACCCTGAAACAATCTGCATCACATGCATTAACAGATAAGCACTATTCAGCTACCGCACACTACGCCTTGACAAAGGCCAACAAACGCAGCACGAATACTAAACAGTTCTAATCTGAAATGACGGAGGGCTACGGTAGGTTTTTCTGAAAACCTATTGCGTAATGAACTTGATATCGTTGTAGAATCAAATGAAGTTTTAAAAAATGGAGTGATTTTGAGGCTTTTCTAGTTTTGCTAAAGGGGTCACTCCCGGTGAAAGGATCGTCGGCCCTTTCCTCGTCGAATGAGGTGCGGGATATATCATATATATCACTGCGCAAAGCATAAACTATTGAAGCAATCAAAAGCAAACCGAGTGTGTAGCATCTGCCAGTTATTACTAAAGGAGTCACTCCCGGTGAAGGGATCTCGGTCCTTTCCTCATCGAATAAGGTGCAGGATATAACACATATACCGTTGTGCAAAGCAAGAACTGTAGCTACCTGTTTTATTTAAAATTTGATTCTACAACATCTTGGGTTTCTTTTCTTTCATTAATCACATTAATGAAGTCCCATCATTTAAATACCTAAACATCACAGATAGATAGGACGTACACTTATGCCATCCGCATTCGCCTCGATGTCCCCTCGTGCACCGTTAGGTTAGGTAACTAATGACAGAGCAGGGCAGGGCTAGCGCGGGTGTAAAACATAAGTAACGTCTATATAATATATCATATATACTATATACTATATCCATCACAGAGTCACAACACAGATATCGCAGCAGAAGAAACATATGAAATATTGGATATACTAGGAAGTCCGTGTTTTTAATACGAGCCAGTATAAAACACAGATTCCACGGTCGCGATGAATAGCCATTCCCACACCCCTAGACCCCTACGAGAGCGGCAAGCAACCCTGCCAATTCTAGGGTTAGGAGACCTGGACTCGACTCCTCGAGTTGGTCTCCCACTGGACCCCAGAACCCGGTTACTTGTGCTCCCCTCCTTGGGTCTATCCTAATGTGGAAAAGTAAATAATATACAAAGGGTGACAACTTCCGCTACCTGGAAGTGCCCCAAATAAAAGAATATTACATACAAGTTTTTACATGAATGAAAATGAAAAACACTCGTCTCACATAAAAACCCCCGGCTATTCAAACACGACGATCCAATATAACATATCCGGCAACACATAACATCACATGTCATCAACGTAAGTAAGTATGCATACCCCAATTGTCTTTGACATATAGCAATGAAACCGGCGATATGAACATACTACACTTACGGTCACAGAAAAGAAAGTGTAAAACTACAACAATTGGAATCCGCAACTTCTTTAGACATCGCATGCCTAATCAAATGAAAATACTTAGACATCACATGCCTAACAGTTATAAATCCCGCATTTTAGTCTCATTATCGAAAACACTTTTCAATATTAAGTGAAACTAAACCGCTAGATTTATAGCATTCATTCAGTTATCTCATAACTGTTTGTGAATTCCAATTATTGTATCACATTCCAGATAAACAGAAAATGTTAAACTTTCCGATCGAACAGTCGAATACCCAAGTTTTCCCGATACAGCTCAACACATGAAATAAGTCTAACAACATTCAGTTCGTGCCTCAGTACCGACGGTCCAGCCGTAGAAGGGTCAAGCCAACGCCTCACATGTGGCACGCCGTACTGCCCCAAACCCGAAGGTTCAAAGGGCAGTTCAAGACGGTCACATAATCGAGTTAAGGTTTGTTGTCTTCTAGAGGGTCCATTGCATTACTTGCACTACTTAGAACGTCGTTAAACTACGGAAAAATCCAACACTTGGAAATTTCCCGACAGGGGAAAAATTGGGTATTTTTATCCGGTCGAACTTTTTAACATATTCTAAAAATTATCCGGAAATACACAAAAGACGAAATTTGATAATCCGGTCGAAACACCGAAGCTCTAAAACAGCCCAGAAAATTAAACTCTGGAATAATTATTAAAAAATACTCATAAAGCTCAGCTGCAGAAACTATGAATTACTGTGCATTGGAGGAGGGATGACATCATCAAACCGCCGCGGAACCGCCGCCTAAGCTGGCTTAGGCCGCGGTTCTGCCGTGCTTGTTACTGTTCATTGGATGAAATTTGCATCGTAATTCTTAGAATTCCCTGCTGAATTTTTTAAGCATTTTTAATATTGAAAAATCCCAGATTTTAGAAAATGTACATAGAGCATGTTTGGTTTAGGGTTTCGGGTTCGTTCGGGCTTCAAATCGCGTCTAGACTTCGCCTAAGGCTCTAGCTAGGCTCTGATACCAGTGAAAGGTTCCTAGGCACCATATAGAGGTCTCACAAGGCATCGAACATGCAAATTTCAAAAAAATGGTGCCGAGGGACCCTAGACTACGGATCGTCGGCTAGATGTCTAGGCGAAAAGATAAACTAGTTAACTACTTAACTAAAAGTTAGGATGCTACAACCTTTGTAGATCTGGATATCCACTTCCTAATCTCCACGTGGGCGTCCTCTCGCTGTCCATCTTGAATCTTGGACTCTCGCGACGGCTTCATCGGAGAAACGAGCGGAATAGGTCGTCGGCTTCGTGTCAAAGACGACTACGTCGAGGCATCACAAGTTCAAGCTCCGACTTCACAAAGTTGTGAAACTTGTGAAGAAAACACCCAAAAGAACTTGGCAAGAGGTAGAGGGTGAAGAAATAGGAGGTGGGTTCACTTTAGAATTGGATTTATCTCACTTTAGCTCAAGTTGCCATTGATGGACCTTGAGCTTTTCTTGAAGAAGAAGATGAAGATGAAGATAAGAATATGATAAGTGTTGTTGAAAAGGAATAATAAAATCCAACACTTATCATGTTCTAACCTAGGTTAAGTGTAGAGAATAAACCATGGTAAATGGGAATGGTTAGGGTTAAGGATGATGACAAAATAGTCACTTTAGTCAAAGCTTCATGAAGCTTCATCAAGCTTCATGAAAGAAACCATTTTGTTATCATATATATATTTATTTATCAAAAAGAATAGATAAATAAATAAGTAAACAAATAAAAACCCTAACTATTATCATAACCATGGTTTAAGTCTTAACACAACACCAAACAACATGTATCATCAAACATGACACAAAGTAGTGCACAAAAGTATATCATATATACTTCTTGCACATCGAGTGAGAAAATCCATATAAAGTGAACCAATACTAGCTAATGCAAAGTAATATATCAAATATATAATTATGCATTAAATCATTAAATCAACATTTGATTCAATGATCCGGTCATGTCGCACATAACCGACTAGAATCCAATGTATCGATTTATCGAATCAATGATTCGATAACTAGGTCATATCGAATATAACCAATCGAAACATATATCGCGAGAATGAAATGCGGTATCACATACACGCATTATTCTCGGTCCTGCACATATCTCATATGCGCTCCTATTTCGTTTCGCTTGAGCCAGGAAACCTCTGTGTAGGACTCTAAAGACTCGTCAATACGCCGGTAGCAGATGATGATCATATCAAGCATCCACGTGCCGCAAGCGGTCTGCTAAACGTAACGGCCACCCGGGTATTGAGCGATCAGAAGATCGACGAGCTAGCCCGCTCACACTCCTGTGAATCCAACCAGTAACACTTACCGTACAGTCCGGTCTGTTCGTCTGATACGTCGCATATCAAGTCTAGGGGTGGTAAACGTCAGACCCCAATAACCGATAAGTCGTGCCGATGTGAGGCTCATAACGGGTCGAGAAACTACTGGTAACACTTACCAGCAAATCTTTGATCAGCCCTGGCCAGGGACTTTCCTGTTACGGCCAATCGAGCACAGCGCAACATCAACCCCCAATACCGGGAGAGACGAAACCCCTCCTATCGCTCATTGCCTCCATGTGACTCGGGACTGTACCCAAAGACCACCGTTTTGCACGCCCTCATGGACGTGGTAAGGTGGAGATCAAAGCACAGTGGGAATCACACAAGACTCTATGACGATCTCGGGTCTACAGACTAACCTGCACAAGTGTCACCTGAGAACTGCCATCTGACGTGAGGTATAATACCATCTGGGAGTTCTCGGCGAGTCCGTCCAGTGTACCCAGTCTCCACTGAGCACCCGTATACCATCTCTGATGTCAAACACCAATGGATATGGGATCATCCATCGCCCATCACATGGGTCGAGAAGCGTATACGCTAGTCTACTCTGGTATATCGATGCCCCGTCTCGATACACCCACGACTAGGGACCTTGAAGGATGTACTTATGGACTACCATGTCCCCACTAGTATGATCTGCATCATAGTCCAGGTAGTCAAGTACACATCCTAAGGGCTTTACCGACATGTAACCATAAGACAGTTTAAAGAGACTGGTGTACATGTTAAGATAAAGAGTAACCAGATAGCATACTATCATATCGAGCAAGAAAGTCATCTCTATATATGTCCAAGCATCCAATATAATATACATCATCTGTACAATACTGGCCTCTAGGGCATACATACAACCAACAGTAGCTAAGTGATGTCTTCCTACACTGCATATGATGCAGATTAATTAGGACATTCATGCGACTTTGTTAACCATAGTTAAGGGTCATGTGAGTGGGTCTAATTAATCAAGAAATGATGGGTAGAACTTGACTGGTGCTTGTGATTTGTGAACCATAGTTAAGGTCATGAGTACTAGGGGTAAAAACCATATCGGGAATTTCAATATTTGAAATTTGCAATGAGATTGCATACCTTCCATATGATGGTTGGATCCCGATCCCACTGTGGGCAATAGTTGCCCTCAAGAGAGTTTTGCAGTTTACAATTAGCTAACCCATTAGGGGTCTAGAAAGGTGTTAACGAGGCTATGCCTCTAGGAAGACGAGGTTTATATTAATTAGGTCCGTGCGAAAGCACGGGAAACCTCCCTCAAGTACCGACACTGGCCTGGCTGAACGGTTAGCGAAATTGTAGACTGTAATTAATTCTGGCTAGTTTTCCTTTTAAGGTTTGAAGGGAAATTTGATAAAAGCAGTGAGAGACATCGATTAGATAAGATAATAACCAATCTGATCTTTCTAAGAGATTTCGCTGAGTGTATTCTTTTCTCTCTCTTAATGGATATACCAATGACAGGACTCAAGCTTCTTTTAGATAAAAATAAACTGAATGGGACCAATTATAAAGACTGGCTGAGGAACCTTAACATTTCCTTGACTTATGATAAGGTATCATATGTCCTCACGGCTCCAGCCCCGCCCATCCCAGGTCCTAAATCTTCAATTGCGGATAAGGAAATCCGTGAGACATGGGATGCTGACTGTGACACGGCCAAATGCATCGTGCTTGTTTTGATGGATAACACACATCAGAAGCGGCACGAGAATATGGACGTCCAAGCCATATTTCTTCATACGAAGGAGTTGTATGGAGAGCAATCTCGTTTCTTACGATACGAAGCATCCAGAAAGCTGTTTCAGATGCGAATAGCCCCTGGGACACCAGTAGGAGACCAGGTTCTGAAGATGATAGCTCTCATAAAAGAGCTTGAGGACCTTGGGTGGACAATGGACAATGAGCAATATACTGATATTATTCTGCAGTCTCTCCCCTCCACCTTTGCTCAATTTATAGTTAACTTCAACATGCACAACATGGAGAAGGAACTACCTGAACTCTTTAATATGTTAAGGAGTGCAGAGAGCACTCTGAAGACATTGAAGACTCTCGTTTTGAGTGTTGGGCCATCTTCTTCCTCTCTCCCGAAGGCTAAGGCCAAGGGAAAGATGAAAAAGAAACCTACCAAACCTAAGGGTGGAGTCAAAAAGGATAAGGGGAAATACAAATCCACGGCTGGGGAATCGGGAAAAGGGAAATGTTATCACTGCCGCAAAACAGGACACTGGAAGCACAACTGCACTGAGTACTTGGAGCTCAAGAAGAAGAAGTATGGGGATGTTTCCGCTTCAGGTGTGTTTGTCTGTTTGTCTGTTTTTCAATAAACTATGCTTCCTGGGTATTAGATACCGGTTCAGGTTCTCACATTTGCAATTCTATGCAGGGGCTGAGAAATAGCAAGGTTTTGAAGACAGATGACCATACTCTCCGCGTTGGAAATGGTTCCAATGTACATACAGTTGCAGTGGGAGAGTATCACTTGGGGTTGCCGTCTGGATGTATATTGGTTTTGAACGCATGTTATTATGTACCTAGTATGCTTTGTAATATAATATCCGTTTCTTTGTTAGATAATAAAGGATATAATTTTGTATTGCAGAACAATGTTATTAACATTCACCTGAATCAAATGTTGGTTGGATATGGTACACTTAATAACGGGATATACGTCCTAAATCAACACACAGTTTTCAGCATACAACACACTAATAAAAGAAAATTTTCGGAAATAAATGGAGCTTTTTTTTGGCACTGTAGACTTGGTCATATTAACGAAACAAGTTACACAAAGATGGATATTTAAACCCTTTTGAATATAAATCTTATGCGACTTGCCAGTCTTGTATCAAAGGTAAGATGACCAAAACTCCGTTTACATGACACGGAGAAAGAGCTACTGAGCTCTCAGGCCTCATACATAGTGATGTATGTGGGCCAATGTCTATACAGGCTAGAGGCGGTTTTTCATACTTCATTACTTTCACTGATGATTTCTCAAGATTCGGTCATGTATTTTTATTAAAGCACAAGTCCGAAACTTTCAAGAAATTCACTAAATATAAACTCGAAGTAGAAAAACAAGCCGGCTTGAGCATCAAAATGCTTCGATCAGATCGAGGTGGGGAGTATCTCAATACAGAGTTTGCAGACTTCCTAAAAAAGAATGGGATTCTCTCTCAGCTCACTCCTCCTTACACACCACAGCACAACGGTGTGTCAGAATGACGGAATCGGACCCTATTAGATATGGTCTGTTCCATGATGAGTGATGCTGAGTTACCCGTCTCATTTTGTGGGCATGCATTGGAGACTGCAACGTTTCTACTGAACAGGGTCCCAACCAAAACCATGTCTACCACGCCATATGAGAATGGCATGGGAAGAGACCATCTCTTAAACGAATTAAGATTTGGGGTTGTCTGGCCTATGTTATGTAGGGTTACTAGACACACATACAAGGGTCTATAAGGCATCAACCATGCCCGATTTAAAATTTAGACGTGCCGAACAACCCAAAGCGAGGATCTTTGCTAGATAATTAGGGTTACACATGCAAGTAAACAACTTTACAACTAAGAGAGAGGGATTACAACCTTTGTAGTCCGCTCTTTCGCTTCATAAGCTCCAAGTAGAAGTCCCTTTGCCGCGATCCATGATCTCCCGGACTCAAGAGAAGCTTCACAAGCCGAACGATCCATACTTGCTTGTAGTCTTCCTATTCGAAGATGATCTACCTTGAAATCTCTTTAACTCAAGCTCTCACTCACTAATGAGGTGAACACCCAAATCTAATTGGCTAGATTAGATGAGGATGATGAAGTAGGATTTATACTCTCTTTTATTATCAAATTCTCACACTCATTCATCACAAAATAAAAACCTAGAAAGCTTTTGTGAGCTCAAGGAAGAAGAAGAAGAATGAATATCCTTTTATGATGAATAATGAAAAGATTATTATGATTACAAATGCAACCATGGTCAAAGATGAAGAGGCTAACCAATGTAGAGACTTAACTAGGGTTAAGGGTGTGGTTTGGGTCAAAGAAATATCAACCATAATATTTTTGCTAGAAACAAAGTAAAACCTTCTAGAAGCATCATGAAAGAACTAACCCAAATCAAACCCTAACCATGTTTAATCTCCACTAAACATGTTGCATTAGTAATCATAACCTGTTACTATATTATATATCACATATATAATATATATTTGTAACAAAAGAAAATAATACAGTTAACATATATCGCATATATATCAATGTATTATCCGGTGAGAAAATGAATCAATAAAGCGAGCCAATATTAGATAATGTAAAGTAATACATCACATATATAATTATACATTAAATTATCGAATCAACACTTGATCCGACAATCCCGCTATATCGAATATAACCGACTAATATATCATGTACCGATTCATCGAATCAACTCTTGATCCGATGACCCGGCTCATATAAAAATATCGCAAGAATATAATACAGTATCTCATATCATATTATCCTCGGTCCTGCACATATCACATATGTGCTCCTACTCCATTTTGCCTGAGTCAAGAAACATCTATGTAGGACTCTAAAGAATCGTCAATACGCCGGTAGCAAATGATGATCATATCAAACACCCACAAGCTGCAAGCGGTCAGCTAAACGTAACAGCTACACAGGTATTGAGCGATCAGAAGATCAACAAGCAAGTCTGTACATTCTCCTGTGAATCCAATCAGTAACACTCCCGTACAGTCCGGTCTCTTCGTCTGATATGTCGCATATCTAGTCTAGGGGTGGTATACGTCAGACCCCAGTAACCGATAAGTCGTGTCGATGTGAGGCTCATAACAGGTCGAGAACCTATTGATAACACTTACCAGTAGTACTCAATATCCGCCCTGGCTAGGGACTTCCAGTTATAGCCAATCGAACACAGCACAACATCAACTCCCTATACCGGGAGAGACGAATCCCCTCCTATCTCTCATTGCCTCCATGTGATTCGGGACTGTACCCAAAAGCCACCTTTTTGCACGCCCTCTTGGACGTGGTAAGGTGGAAATCAAAGCACAGTGGGAATCACATAAGACTCTATGACGATCTCGGGTGTACAGACTAACCTGTACCAGTGTCACCAGAGAACTGCCATCTAACGTGAGGTATAATACCATCTGGGAGTTCTTGGCGAGTCCGTCCAGTGTACCCAGTCTCCACTGAGCACCTGTACACCATCTTTGATGTTAAACACCGATGGATATGGGATCATCCATCGCCCATCATATAGGTTAAGATGCGTGTACGCTAGTCTACTCTGGTGTATCGATGCCCTGTCTCGACACACCCTCGACTAGGAACAGTTATAGGATGTACTCGTTGACTACCCTGGCCCCACTAGTATGATCTCATCATAGTCCCAGTAGTCGAGTACATATCCTAAGGGCTTTATCAACATGTGAGAACAAGACAGTAAACTAATACAAGTCAACATGTTAAGATAAAGTGAAACCAAATAGCATACTATCATGACGAGCAAGAAAGTCCTCTCTATATATATCAAAGCATCCATTATAATATACATTATATGTACAACAATGGCCTCTAGGGCATATATATAACTAACATGTTAAAAAGCAGAATCCGGACAAACTCGAGACACGGTCTGTCATGTGTAATTTTGTGGGATATCCAAAGAATTCTTATGGATATCTATTCTGCCACAAGGAGGAGCAAAAAGTGTTTATTTCTCAGTATGCCATATTCTTGGAAAAAGAGTTTTTCATAAATGATACAAATGGCAGTGTGGTAGACCTAGAAGAAGTTCTAGAAACACAAATTACGAATGACAACTTGGTTGAACGGGTTGTTGCAACAGAAACTGATGAACCTCGGCCACTCCATAGGTCTGGTAGGACTTCTCGCCCACCGGGGAGGTACTACAATTTCCTCATTGATGGTGATAGAGAAGACTGTATCATGGAGGATGATGATCCTACCAGTTTTCAGCAAGCTATCACGAGTGGAGACTCAGTGAAGTGGCTGGATGCCATGAGATCTGAAATGGAGTCTATGTACACCAACAAAGTATGGACTTTGGACGTTGTACCCCCTGGGGTAGAACCTGTGGGGTGCAAATGGATCTTTAAAAGAAAGATTGGTGTAGATGGGCAGGTAGAGACCTATAAGGCAAGACTTGTGGCGAAGGGTTTTCGTCAAAGACCAGGTCTAGACTATGACGAAACTTTTTCTCTCGTAGCCATGCTTAAATCCATTCGGATCCTACTTGCTATTGCTGCTCACTACGACTATGAAATCTGGCAGATGGACGTTAAAACAGCATTTCTAAATGGAGATTTAGAAGAATGTGTTTATATGGATCAGCCAGAGGGCTTCATTGACAGTGGGAGCAGCGGGAAAGCATGTAGATTGCTTAAATCCATTTATGGATTAAAATAAGCACCACGGAGTTGGAACATTTGTTTCGATGATGTTATCAAAGAGTTTGATTTCATCAAAAATCCAGATGAACCTTGTGTTTATAAGAAGACTATAGGGAGAGCTGTCACATTCCTCGTATTGTACATAGATGACATTTTTCTGATAGGAAATGATATTCCTATGCTACAGTCGGTCAAATCTTTCTTATCACTGAGGTTCTCCATGAAGGACCTAGATGATTCCACATACATTCTGGGCATTCGGATCTATAGGGATATATCCAAAAGGTTATTGGGATTGTCCCAAACCAGGTACATTAACACCATACTAAAAAAGTTTAGTATGGAAGACTCCAAACGGGGTGCCTTACCCGCTTGCCATGGGGTCACTCTCTCTAAGGACTTTTGCCCAAAGACCGATGAAGAGAGAGCTCGCATGAGCATTATATCCTATGCTTCGGCGGTAGGATCTATAATGTATGCGATGTTATGTACACGCCTAGATGTAGCTTATACACTTAGTGTAGTAAGCAGGTATCAATCCAACATAGGGGAGAATCACTGGATAACTTTGAAGAACATTCTTAAGTACTTGCGAAGGACTAAAGAATTGTTCTTGGTGTATGGTAACGGAGATTTCCAAATGGAGTCATTTTCCGATTCGAGCTTCTAAAGTGATAAGGATGATAGCAAATCTATCTCTGGGTTTGTCTTTACCCTCAATGGAGGGGCGGTGTTTTGGAAGAGTTCCAAACAGGATACCATTGCAGATTCCATGATGGAAGATGAGTATATTGCTGCAAATGATGCTGCCAAGGACGCCATCTGGATGAGGAAGTTCATCTCGGAGCTAGGAGTAGTTCCAACCATTATTGATCCAATACCATTGTATTGTGATAATAATGGGGCTATGGCATTAGCCAAGGAGCCCAGGTCCCATTAGCGGTCCAGACACATCCAGAGGCGCTTTCATTTGATCCGGGAGATTGTAGATCGCCGCGATATCGAGATTAGGAGAGTAGACACAAAGAATAACACCGTGGATCCACTCACCAAGGCCCTCCCTTAGCCGCAGCAAGGGCGACTTTTTGAGATGTTGGGTATGAGATACGTCAATAACTGGCCTTAGTGCAAGTGGGAGATTGTTGGATATAAGTATGCCCTAGAGGCCATTATATGATAGTGGATGTATTTATACATGTATATATATATATATTCAGTGTACATTCTTGCTCGACATGATAGTATGCTATCTGGTTCTTCTTAATCTAACATGTTGACTTGATCATACTTTTATTCATTTACACATGTTGATAAAGCCCTGAGGATATTTGCTTGACTACTGTGATTATGATGGAGATCATACTAGTGCGACGTCTGTAGTCTATAAGCATATCCTGAAATGTCCCTAGTCGTAGGTGTATCGAGATGGGGCATCGATATACCAGAGTAGACTAGCGTATATGATACTAGACCCATATGATGGGCGATGGATGTTCCCATATCCATTGATGTTTGACATCGAGATCAAATGTGGGTGCTCAGTGGAGAATGGGTACACTGGACGGAATCACCGAGAACTCCTATATGGTATTATATATATCGTCGGATAGCAGTTCTCAGGTGACACTGGTACAGGGGAGTCTGTGGACCCGAGATCGTCATAGAGTCTTGTGTGTTCTCCAACTGTACTTTGATTACCACCCTACCACGGCTCTACTGAGTCGTGCAAACAGGTGGCTTTTGGGTACAGTCCCGAGACACATGGAGACAATGAGCGATAGGAGGGGTTTTTTCTCTCCCGGTATTGGGAGTTGATGCTGTGCTGTGCTCGATTGGCTATATCAGTAAGTCTCTGGTCAGGGCTGTTAAGATTTACTGATAAGTGTTATCAGTAGTTTCTCGATCTGTTATAGACCATTCATCGGCACGACATATTGAGTTATTGGGGTAGACATTACCATCCCTAAACTCGATATGCAGCATATCTGACGAAGAGACCGGACTGTACGGTAGTGTTGCCGGTTGGCTCGACGGGAGTTGTGACAAGTTCGCTTGTTTTCTTCTGATCGCTCAATACCCGGGTGGCCGTTTTGTTTAGCTGACCTCTTGCGGCTTAGGGGTGCTTGATATGATCATCACCCACTGTCGGCGTATTGACGAGTCTTAGAGTCCCACAATGGAGTTACCTAGCCCAGGCGAAACGATGTGGTGTGCATATGAGATATGTGCGGGGACCCTTTTAAATGCGCTTATGTGATACCGTATATTAATCGGGCGGTTTTCTATTGGTCGGGTCGTATGTGATATGACCGGTTTGCTAAATCAAGTGTTGATTTAACATTGACCATTAGCTTTTCACTTTGGACCCTTTTTTTTTGTTGTATGCATGCATGTATGGACATGTTCTCATTGATGCACATATGGATGTGCATGCTCTCATACATGCATACACAATTCTATCATGGTTGTCGATACATGAGATGGTGGCAATATAAGACTCACACGCTAGTAAATATATTGATATTTATTTTTGAGATAAATGGAAAATTTATCATGGTTGATTATTTTATTATTCCACTAACCTTTATGTTAACCATGAGTTATTTTCCATGGCCATTTTTTATCCAAAGAAAAATATCTAGATATTTATTAACTTGGGTTAAGAATGAGAAGATAAAAATATATATTTTCTATTCTCATTTTTATCTTAAGCTTATCATTATCTCTTGAGCTCTCATTTGCCATCATCTTCTCCATCCCCTCTCTTGCTCTCTAGCTTTCATTAGTGAGTAAGATAGTGATCAAGTTAGGGTTTTTAAGTGAGAAAACAAACCACATCACCATTCTACACTACCCTTGCCCATTAGTTTAGAGTGTTGGCTTCTACTTCTTCTCTTGATCAAGTAAAGCCTTGAGCTTGGACAAAGAGGACTCCGGGTGGATCATCGTAGACTTGGAGGATCTCAAGCAAACATCTTTCAACTCTCAAATGGCCAAGGAGTCCAGCGAAGGGAGTTACAAAGGTTGTATTCTCTAAACCTAGCCTTTACCTCCTGTGGATTGTGTATAAAGTTTTGTTATCCTAGCTTTTCTAGTGTGATCCTTAGGTTAGTTTCATTAGCACAATCTAATTTTTTAATATGGCATGTTTGATGCTACCAAACCCTAGTAGTGGTGCTAAGGAAATCCCTACAATTATATATCACATATATAATATATAATGTAACAAAATAAAATAATACAATTAACATATGTCACATATATATCAATATATCATCAAGTGAGAAAAAGAATCATTTAAGTGAGCTTATATTAGTTAATGTAATGCAATATATCACATATATAATTATACATTAAATTATTAAATCAACACTTGATTTAATAATCCGGCTATATTATATATAACCGACTAATATAATATGTATCATTTTATCGAACCAACACTTGATCCGATAACCCGGCTATATCACATATACCCGGCCAATATCACATAGCGTGAGAATAGAATATGGTATCTCATATCGTATTAATCTCGATCCCGCACATATCACATATGTGCTCCTACTCCATTTCGCCTGAGCCCGGAAACCTCTGTGTAGGACTCTAAAGACTCGTCAATACGCCGGCAGTAGGTGATGATCATATTAAACACCCACTAGCTGCAAGCGGTCAACTAAACGTAACAGCCACCCGGGTATTAAGCGATCAGAAGATCAACAAGCAAGCCTGTACATACTCCTGTGAATCCAATTAGTAACACTACCGTACAGTTCGGTCTCTTCGTCTGATATGTCGCATATCCATTCTAAGGGTGGTAAACGTCATACCCCAGTAACCGATAAGTCGTGTCGATGTGAGGCTCATAACGGGTAGAGAAACTACTGATAACACTTACCAGTATATCTCCATATCAGCCCTGGCCAGAGACTTCCAGTTATAGCCAATCGAACACAGCGCAACATCAACCCCCAAAACCGGGAGAGACGAAACCCCTCATATTGCTCATTGCCTCTATATGATTCGGGACTGTACCCAAAAGCCACCGTTTTTCACGTCCTATTGAACGTGGTAAGGTGGAAATCAAAGCACAGTGGGAATCACACAAGACTCTATGACGATCTCGGGTCTACAGACTAACCTGTACAAGTGTCACCGGAGAACTGCTATCTGACGATAGTTATAATACCATCTAGGAGTTCTTGGCGAGTCCGTTCAGTGTACCCAGTCTCCACTGAGCACCCGTACACCTTCTCTGATGTCAAACACCAATGGATATGGGATCATCCATCGCCCATCATATGTGTCGAGAAGCGTATACGCTACTCTACTCTGGAGTATCGATGCCCTGTCTCGATACTCCCTTGACTAGGAACAGTTATAGGATGTACTCTTGGACTACCCTGGCCCCACTAGTATGATCTGCATCATAGTCCTAGTAGTCGAGTACATATCCTAAGGGCTTTATCAACATGTAAGAGCAAGACAGTAAACCAATACAAGTCAACATGTTAAGACAAAGTGAAACCAGATAGCATACTATCATGTCGAGCAAGAAAGTCCTATATATATATATATATATATATATATATATCCACTATAATATACATCATATGTACAACAATGGCCTCTAGGGCATATACATAACTAACAATCTCCCACTTGCACTAAAGCCAGCTGTTGTAGTATCTCATACCCAACATCCCGAAGAGTCTCTCAAATTGTATCTAGGGTATGGCCTTCCTGAGTGGATCCACAGTGTTATCCTTCGTGTCAACTCTCCTGACCTCGATCTCTCGACAATCAACTATCTCCCAGATCAGGTGATACCGCCTCAGAATATGCCTGGATCTCTGATGGGACCTGGGTTATTGGCCAAAGCCACAGCTCCATTGTTATCACAATACAAAAGTATTGGATGCTCAATGGACGGAACCACACCAAGTTCAGTTATGAACTTCTTCATCCAGACAGCCTCTTTGGCAGCATCATTGGCAGCAATGTATTCAGCCTCCATTGTCGAGTCTGCCACGGTTTCCTGTTTGGAACTCTTCCAACAAACCGCCCCTCCATTTAGGGTAAAGGCAAATCCCGAGTACGACTTAGAGTCGTCCTTATCACTTTGGAAGCTCGAATCGGTAAAGGACTCCACCTGGAGTTCTCCGTTACCATACACCAAAAACATCTTTTTAGTCTTTCTCAAGTACATGAGAATGTTCTTCACAGCTGTCCAATGACTCTCTCCTGGATCTGTTTGATACCTACTCACTACACTTAGTGAGTATGCTACATCGGGTCTGCTACATAGCATCGCGTACATGATAGAGCCTACTGCCGAAGCATAGGGTATCCCTTGCATGCGAGCTCTTTCCAAATCAGTCTTGGGAGACATCTCTTTAGAGAGAGTGAGTCCAGAGATCGTGGGTAAATTCCCACGCTTGGATTCTTCCATACTAAACCTCTTTAGTATGGTGTCAATGTACCTGGATTGGGACAATCCCAGTATTAGCTTGGATCTATCTCTATAGATCCTAATCCCCAAAATGCAGGAGGCATCACCTAGATCTTTCATTGAGAATCTTTGTGATAAAAAGAGCTTAACCGAGTGCAGCATAGGAACATCATTTCCTATCAAAACTATGTCATCCACGTACAATACGAGGATGACAACCTTACTCTTTGCCACCTTCTTGTAAATACAAGGTTCATCTACATTCTTGATGAAGTCAAACTCTTTGACTACCACATCAAAATAGATGTTCCAACTCCGTGATGCCTTCTTTAACCCGTAGAAGGATTTAAGCAGCTTACACACCTTTCTGCTGCTCCCACTGTCTACGAAGCCCTCTGGCTGAGTCATGTACACGCACTCCTCTAAATCACCATTTAGAAAGGCGGTCTTAACATCCATTTGCCAGATTTCGTAGTCATGGTATGCAGCAATGGCAAGTAAGATCCGGATGGACTTAAGCATAGCCACTGGAGAAAATGTTTCGTCATAATCCACACCTGGTCGTTGACGAAAACCCTTTGCAACAAGTCTAGCTTTGAAAGTCTCAACTTTTTCATCTACACCAAGTTTCTTCTTAAAGATCCATTTGCTCCCAATAGGTTTTACCCCTTCAGGAGCAACTTCCAAAGTCCATACTTTGTTGGTGTACATGGATTCCATCTCAGATCGCATTGCATCTAGCCATTTGACAGAGCCGCCACTCATGATGGCCTGCTCGAAGCTAGTCGGGTCATCATCTTCCATGATGCAATCCTCGCTCCCACCATCGATGAGAAAACCGTAGTATCTCTCAGGTGGATGAGAAACCCTACTAGATCGGCGGAGCGGCTGAGGTTCGTCGGGAACTACTGAATCCTCTGGTTCCACTAAATCTTCAATTGCAGTTTGTGCTGCTGGAACTTCTTCCAGCTCTACCTCTTTGCCACTAATTTCTTATGCAAGAAATTCATTTTCTAAAAAGGTGGCATGTTGAGCACAAACACCTTTTTCTCCTCACTGTGGTAGAAAAAATATTGATATGAATTCTTTGGATATCCCATAAACTTGCAGAGAAATGATCGTGCCTCGAGTTTGTCCGGATTTTGCTTTTTGACATAGGACGGACAACCCCATATCTTAACACGTTTAAGATATGGTCTCTTCCCACTCCATATCTGATATGGTGTGGTAGGTACAGATTTAGATGGAACTCGATTCAATAGGTATGCTGATGTCTCAAGCGCATAGCCCCAAAAGGAAATAGGCAACTCAGCAGTGCTCATCATAGAGCGCACCATATCTAATAGGGTGCGATTCCTCTGTTCCGATACACCGTTGTGGAGTGGTGTATACGAAGGAGTAAGCTGAGAGAGAATCCCATTCTCTTTTAGATATTCCAGAAACCCATTGCTCAAGTATTCTCCTCCTCGATCGGATTGAAGGATCTTAATACTTTTACCCATTTGGTTCTCGACTTCGTGCTTATATTCTCTGAATTTCTCAAAAGCTTCACACTTGTATTTCAACAGGAACACATGTCCGTATCTTGAGAGATCGTCAGTGAATGTAATGAAGTATGAGGAACCATTCCTGTCATGTGTAGATATGGGACCGCATACATCACTATGTATCAGTCCTAAGAGTTCCGTAACTCTTTCTCCTTGTCTACTAAACGGAGTTTTGGTCATCTTACCTTTGAGACATGACTGGCAAATATCATAAGATGAAAATTCGAACGGATTCAAATATCCATCCTTATGCAACTTAGCTAGTCGTGTCGTATTGATATGACCTAGTCTACAATGCCACAAGAAGGATTCGTTCATTTATGAACTCTTCCTCTTGTGTGTGTTCTGTACATTAAGAACCGTGATTTGATTCAGAACGTATATGCCATTATTTAACGACCCTGATCTAATCAACTTTTGATTGAGGATGATGTTCATAAAATTATCCTGTACTACAAAATTATGTCCTTTACTCAATAAATAAACTAATATAAGATTGCATATCAGGGCCGGAATGTAATAACATTCGTTCAGAATCAATGTATTACCATTTGGAAATACAAGGTGATATTCACCAACTGCTTTGGCTGCAACATTTGCACCATTTCCTACTCTTACGGAATGATCACCCATTCCCAGTTCTCTACCTCTCTTTAGCCCATGTAACATATTACATATGTGGGATCTTGATCCGGTATCTAATACTCAGGACGTAGAGTGAACTGAGAAACAGTTCTTGATAACTAACACACCCGAAGAAGATGCATCAATATGCTTATTCTTCGTTTGGGTGGCATGAGAATCCGGATATTCTCCTATTCTTTGCTCTGTCTTATAACAATTATAAGAAAGAACGGGACCAACGTTCCCCTACTCAGTATAATAAGCGGGTTCGGTCAATACATCCATATTATTATCTTGATTAAGGCCTGACATGGTCGCTACCTGGAGAGAGAGAGAAGAAAACACTTTCGCGTATGCTCTTGCAAGATTAGATTGGTTATTATCTTATCTAATCAGGATGGCTCCTACTGTTTTCATCAAATCTTCCTTCAAACCTAAAAAGGTAAGACTAGACGGGATTAATTACACCTTACAAGTTCGCCAATCTTTCAGCCTGGTCAGTGTCAGTACTTTGAGGGAGGTTACCCGTGCTTTCGCACGGACCTAATTAAAAAAAACCTCATTTTCGTAGAGGCTTAACCCCGTTAACACCTTTCTAGACACCTACTTGATTGGCTAATTGTCATGTGTAAAACTCTCCCAGGAGTAACTCTTACTCGCAGTGGGTATCGGGATCCAACTATCTCTATAGAAGGTATGCAATCTCATTGCAAATTTTAACACTTGAAATTCCCGATAATGTTTTGCTCCTAGCGATCTATGACCTTGACAAGGTCAACAAACCATAGATCGCAAGTCAAGTTCAACCCATCATTTCCTGATTGAATTAAACCCACCCGCATGACCCTTGACAAGGTCAACAAGGCCGTACGACTACCCTAATCCAATCGCATCTCATGCTTTAGCAGATAAACACTAATTAGCTACTGTACACTACTCCTTGACAAGGTCAACAAACGCAGCACGAATACCAAGTAGAACTTATCTGAAATGACAGAGGGCTTCGACAGGTTTTCAGAAAACCTTTTGCGTAATGAACTTGATATCGTTGTAGAAACAAGTGATTTTTGAAAAAGAGGTGTTTTTGAGGCTTTTATTAGTTCTGCTAAAGAGGTCACTCCCGGTGAAGAGATCTCGGCTCTTTCCTTATCGAATAAGGTGCAGGATATTTCATAAATACAGCTATGCAAAGCAAAGACTACAAAAGCAATCAAAAACAAAACCGAGTGAGTTGTAGCATCTGCTAGTTTCGCTAAAGAGGTCACTCCCGGTGAAGGGATCTCGACTCTTTCCTTATCGAATAAGGTGTTGGATATTCTACAAGGAATACCGCTATGCAAAGCAAAAAACTAGAGCTACCCTTTTTTATAAATTTGATTCTACAACATCATTTAGGTTTATTTTTCTTTCATTAATCTCATTAATGAATCTCATCATTTATGCTTCCTAAGCATCACAGAAGAAACGAAAATACAACGTACACTTACGCCATCCGCATTCGCCACAGTGTCCTGTTATGCACCGTTAGGTTACTTAACTAACGGCATACCGGGACGGGACTAGCGCGAGTGCAAAACATAAGTAACATCTATTATATATCATATATATACAATAATAAAGCATTCATCTCATGCATATAGAATTATCACATCACGGTATATCCGCAGCAGAAGATAACATATGAAATATTGGATATACTAGGAGGTCCGTGTTTTATTTTGAGCCTGTATAAAACACGGATTCCACGGTCGCGATGAATAGCCAAAACCACATCCCTAGACCCCTACTAGAGCGGCAAGCAACCCTACCAATTCTAGGGTTAGGAAACCCAGTCTCGACTCCTCGAGATGGCCTCCCACTGGACCCTAGAACCCGATTACTTATGTTCCCCTCCTTGGGTCTATCCTAATGCGGAAAAGTAAATAATATACAATGGTGACATCATCCTCAACCCGAAAGTGCCCTAAAAAAAGAATATTATATACAATGAATTTTACATGAATGAAAATAAAAACCCTCATCTCACATAAAACACCTGGCTATTCAAATCACGACGATCCAATATAACATACCACAGCAACACAAAACATCGCATGTCATCAACGTAAATAAATATGCGTATCCCAATTGTCGTTGATGTATAGCAACGAAACCGGCGATATACCACATATTACACTTACGGTCGCAGAAAAGAAAATGAAAAACTACAACAATTAGAATCGTAACTGCCCTTAGACAACATAAACCCAGGATATCACATATCCAATATTTCATGCCTAACAATGTAAAGCTCACATTTAGGTCTCACCCATGAAAACACTTTTCAAAATAAGTCGGATAATTCAACAATATTTCCGATTACGCCCGAGACCGAAATGTTAGATTTACACGCAACAAACAAATTTGTAGATTCCAATTATTGTATCTCATTACAGAAAGCTAGACGACGTTAAACAATTCGATCGAATCAACAAATTCCCAAAATTCCCAGAAAGCTCAATACTTGAGCACTATTAAAATTAACCAGAGACATGCCACGGTACCTACGGACATACAACTGAAGGGCCCGACATAAGTTAGGGTTTCGTTCTTCAGGTGTGTCCATAGAATTCCTTGCTTGTTTTTCTGAATATTTTTAACATGAAAAATTTCAACGTTTGAAAAAAATTCCAGAGAGGGGTACAAATACGGTTTTCGGGGTTTCGATCGGACTTTAAACTTCGCCTAGACAATACCTAATGCTCTAGCTAGGCTCTGATACTACTGTAAGGTTCTTAGGCATTAGAACAAAGTTCTACAAGGCATCAAACATGCCGTATTTTAAAATTTACAAGTGCCAAACAACCTAAGCAAGGATCTTTACTAGAGAATTAGGGTTGGAAACAACAAGTAAATACCTTTACTTCTAAGAGATAGGGATTACAACCTTTGTAGTCCATTCCTTCGCTTCATAAGCTCCGAGTTGAGGTCCCTTCACTGCGATCACCATACTCCCGGACTCTAAAGAGGCTCCATGAGGTGAATGTTCCATGGTTGATTGAAGTCTTCACTATCAAAGATGATCTACCTTGAGAAATCACAAACCCAAGCTTACACTTCACTAATTAGGTATTAGTGAAGCTAACACCCTAATCTAAGTGGCTAGAATAGATTAAGATGATGAAGTAGGAATTTTGCTCTCTTTTGTTTTCTATTTCTCACTTCATTTCATCACTTAGAAAAATCTAGCAATCTTTTGTGAAGAGCAAGAAGAAGATGAAGAAAAACAATGAGTGATGAAAATGAATTATTGTTTTAGTTAGAAAAGAAACCAAGGGTTAAGCATGTCATGCTTAACCCTTGTAAAGACTTAACCATGGACTAGGGTTAGGGTTTGGTAAACAAATATCTAAGAAAATATCTAAAGAGTGGACTAAGTCAACTAAAGATAATATCTTAGATATTTATCCACCATTTAGAAATAACAAAAATAAATAATAAATCTTAAACCCTAATCTTAGCCATGGTAAGAATCCACAAACCCTACTTGCATTTGTAACCCTAACATGTTACAATATTATATATCACATATATAATATATAATGTAACAAAAAAAAAACAATTAACATATATCACATATATATCAATGTATCATCAAGTAAGAAAAAGAATCATTTAAGTGAGCTTATATTAGTTAATGTAACGTAATATACCACATACATAATTATACATTAAATTATTAAATCAACACTTGATTTAATAATCCGGCTATATTATATATATAACCGACTAATATAATATGTATCATTTTATCGAACCAACAATTGATCCGATAACCCGGCTATATCACATATACCAGGCCGATATCGCATATTGCGAGAATAGAATACGGTATCTCATATCGTATTAATCTCGATCCCGCACATATCACATATGTGCTCCTACTCCGTTTCGCCTGTGCCCGGAAACCTTTGTGTAGGATTCTAAGGACTCGTCAATACGCCGACAGTAGGTGATGATCATATCAAACACCCACAAGCTGCAAGCGGTCAGCTAAACGTAACAGCCACCTGGATATTGAGCGATTAGAAGATCAACAAGCAGGCCTGTACATACTTGTAACATTTCAGAAAAATAAAATATTATTTTTAAGAATTTTTATAATTAAATAATAAATATTATGAATATTTTAATGGTGCGGTATAATTAGATACAGATAAATTGGGGGAAATTTGGAAAAAATTTTGAAATTACTGAAATGAGGGTGCTTTATGTGATTTATGCAAATTATGAATTTTTATGATTTATTATATTCACTTTTAATGCTAACCGCGATTAAATATCGCTAATCTTGCATTTATCCGGTTTTATGCACATGACATGCACCATGTCACGTTTTTCATACTAATTACATTTTCCTACATGGCTTTCTATTCATTTTCATTCATGGTTTTGGTTTTATGTGATAAGAGAAAAGAAAACAAAAGAAAACAAAACAAAAGAAAAGAAAAAGGATATTAGTAAAGAAATGGGTATGGGCATGAGAGAGAGCGGTGAGGGGTTAACTTTGACTTGGCCATTCTTTCTTCACTTCAACACCTTCATCATCTCTCTCCTCACTTCACCATGGCTTATGCCCTCCTCCCTCCACCACCTCAAACCCTCACTTCATCATGAAAAATCCATCAAAACATCATCCCCACTTCACTAAAAACATACACAAGCTCACAATAAGCACTTTGGACCAAGAAAGGGTAGATTTTGAGCACTTAGGGCAACTCAAGAAAATTCTTGAGTTGCCAAATGAGGTATTTCCTGTACCATTAGTATATTTTTTCAATTCCTTTAACTTTCATGTTGGTTTAGAATCGTTTTTGTGTGGTTTAATGGTGTTTGGAAAATTCTAGAAGAGGTTTATGAAATTTTGAGTTGTGTTAGTATATTTGGGCTTTAGTAGTGACCTTAAACCCCCCCTATAATGTTAGAACCCAGACCAAACTGAATCAAACCCAAAATACAGAAAACAGAAACTTATCATGTCGGTTTTGGGATTACATTGAGGGTGCAAGGAATCTGGGATGACCCGAGACGTTTTTGAGTTAACCAAACAATACCAGGGACCAAATTAGGACGCTAGGAGACCACCCTGACCAGACAAACCCAAACAGACCCCTCATGGCCGAGCAGGCCGGATTTACCATGTGTGTGGCCGGCCATGTGGTGAGGGTTGGGGTCCAGGTTCCTATAGTAGCTCACATACACCCTATATATCACCCCAGTACTTGTGCACCCTGTTTTTACCTGAACCAAAATCTAGGATCATTTCATTAGTTGTTGTTTTGGTTTTCTCGAGGTTTATGAATTCACGTTTTGGTATTTGTGTTTTGTATCGGTCACTTGACGTTTGTACGTCGATATCGAGTGTTTTTGGGTTCTTTTGTGTGAGTAGACCATAGGTTTTGACCTATGTGAGATTCGTGTGTCGTTTCGATTTTGAATTGTATTTTAATGCGGCACGATATGTTATGATATGTAGGTACCCTCACGAGGAATTTGAGACGACAGGCAAGCGCGTGGCGACATCGACTTCATCAAGCAAGAAGCAAGGTGAGTAGATCTATATCTACGGGGGAAGTCGGGTGGATGGCATATATCACCCCCCGCAAACTTGATGGAAACCGATTTATATATATATATAATATGGGTAAGGAAACCTAGATTAGGAAACTAGGGTTATGGTTAAAAGATAGTTAAAGATGAATGACTGAATATATACATATGAAGATATGAGATGAAAACTATAAGGACATGAAAAATGAATATGAATCACGATTTATAGAATTGTAGTTATACTGGCATAGTATGAGTTTTAGAGTAACATGAAAATTGATGTATAAGGTAGAATGTATATATAAAATGGACTTGATGTGAGGCATAAATGCGATGAAAAGAATATACGATGTGATATGATGACTTGATGATATGTTGGTATACGGATACGAGTCGTTTGAGATGATTGATACCTTGTCGGTCCCCTGATACGAGATTGTTATGGATGTGACCTGGGACATAGTTATATAGATTTATATAATGTTGTGAATCTTGAATGATATGCCGTACGAGACGTTAGGTCCGTACCCCTCATTTTCTTATAGGATGATAGGATCCCCGATGATTTTGTGACGCCGTACGATGATTTTCCGTACGTGATGAGTTTTATGACGAGTGATCCTTACCCTTGACTAGAGGTTGTCGTACGATGGATTATACCGTACGTGGTGTTGTGGCTGGGTGCCGATTGATAGATTCACAAACTCGATCATTTTAGATATGTATACCTTATAGCTTTTAGTTGATGATTTACCTTATGCTGCATTCATGCTATTTTCAGTGCATTGCATATACCTATGCTAGTACACTTACACCATTATCGATGATGCGTATGTTACACTTACATAGATTTTCCGGCTCACACACTTCATCATCAATAATTTCCATGTCACAACACAGTAAGATTGCTGCATCATGATATGACCCCCTTGCATAGTTTACTTGTTATAGTTACATATGCACCTTATAGGATGTTGCATTTGACTTGGGAGAAATTGGAAACCGCAAGAAATATTTTAAAACTGGATTCATTTAAAAAGGCGGCTTTCCCTCGACATGTGTATATCACTGATTCCGTGTTGCATGATATACGGATATGCTTACATTTCTGTTATATGTCGCATACATCATGCTTTACGATTATACGCATTGAGATATGCTGTTTTCATGAGATTTCTGGATTTGAGAACCATGGTTATTTCAAAGAATGTATGTATTGTTTAAAAAACCCGGTTTCTCTTGATATGATATTTCAGTGCGTCCACCATGCGTTTTCTCGGTTCTGAGACGTGTGATATGTGAAAACCGATTCGAGGAGGGGGATGATCCTTTTTCGGGTTCATGGTGGACCCGGTATGGTTCCCCTGGGCAAGAAATGTTTTTCGTGGAGTAGACGATGAGCATGGCAGGGTGGCTAGTACCTACCGGTGATTGGTTGGACCTGGCGGCTATCCGGAGGATACTGACCGGAGTCGAGAGATGATATGGGCCGATCCGAATTGACGGGGCATAAGAGATATGAGGATTTACGTGCCGATGCTGGGCACGGGTTTCATGATGTTTCGAGTGTCGATGCTGGACACTCAGGTTCCATGATTTGTTATGTCGCGAGGCACACATGTTGATTTATATCCTCATATTTTCATGCACATGCTTTTATGATATTTACATGCATGATGTTGTTGTGTCATTGATTGACACGTGGACGAGATCCCCATGTATACATACTTTGATTATTTGGTTGGATGATATCCACATGCTGATAGACATTTACATATAGTGCTGGCACATATACAGATATGGTCACCCTAGATATCATAGTATCACCTTTATGATATAGTTGACCTAGGAAATCGTTATTTTATTCGGTTTTCTACTTGTTGATATTTTTCTACTTACGAGTTGGTAACTCACCCCCGTTGTGCCACGGTTCTTGCGGGTTGACCGCTTGGATCAGTAGCGGCATCGTTGGCACGCTATTGCTTTCGGGTGATTGCTTTGGTAGGTGGTACATGTTGGATCGTACCACTATTGTATTCATTATTCATATTGTATCTAGTCAACTCCATCAATCAAACTAGTATTTGTATAAGTAATGAGACTTAGTGAGACTCGTGGTTGCGAGACTTAGAGCGAGGTGTTTTCCGCTACTTGTGGTGTTGATATCTTGCTTACTTCTTTATCTTTTGTGGTGAACTTCGCCGTTGGGCGTCGTATACTTATATTTACTGTTTTGCGTTGTTGTGATCCGCTGTTTGGCGAAGATCTAGCTCCCGCTTGGGGATGCCTTTATTCTTGTTATATATTTGTGGTTTTGGATCAAAAAATACAAAGGAGGTACTGCCCAAATTTTTAAAAGACGAAACATATTTTTCAACAAAAAATTCCACTTGCATTATCATGTTCTTTTACTTATGCATTTAGAAAACATTGATTTCGGCCTACCTTTATTTTAAAACTTCACCTCTTTTATTTCTTAAAAAGGTTTATATTTCTGGGTTTCGGCTTACTTGAATTACGTTACGGCTTTAGACGTTGCGTGATTTAAGTGCCGGTCATGAGCTAATATTTCGGGTCGTGACAAAGTTGGTATCAGAGCTGCTAGGTTTAACCTTGGTTCGAGTTTATGTTTGACAATACGGAATCTAGGGCGGGTATGTACTTCGGAACCTAAGCTTGACCTTACGGAACTTAGACTTGAACGGGGGGTATTAGGCCCGAACTTTCGTTTCATGGGTTGACCCTGATTGATGGAGTAGGTAACTTGAGTAGAGTGACGTACCGTACGTATGTTCCGCAGCATATTTACGATACGATACTCCACTTAAGAGAGCTTAGGATGTACATATTTGAGACTTATGATTCTTTTCGTTCTCTTTATTATACATCCATTCGAGATCCTTGATTCTATTTGTTTCCATGATCATACTCTTATTGATGTTGTTCCTTTTTATGATCATGTATCCATTTTGGATCTGTCATTTCCTTTCATTTCCTTGATCTGTTTTCTTCGATACACGCTTGAGGTTCCTGTCACCATGTTTGAGCGCAGATTGAGTTGCTGCTAGTGTTGTGGTCAGGGCGAGCTCGGCATGGACGAGGACTGACCATTGTGTTTCTGGTGAAATGGGAACGTCTCGATGTAGTTTTTGTGTTGTGACCTCTTGTTGAGGCAAGTGTTTGGTTTTGCACCGGACGATCGGGCTATTGACAGAGGCTGCCAGTTGTGAGAGGACTGTTGAGGTACAGCATACCTCAGGGATTGTGATGTCGTCTACCGTGTGGACAGATGACCCAGCTGTTGCTGAGATTGATGGGATGTCGCTTCCAGAGCTTATGAGCTGAAATCGCTGGAGCTTCCGAGCAGAGATGCGACAGATGATAGCTAGTCTATTTCGAGTTGAGAGACGAGGATGATTCGTCAGGTTGATGTGCCGGCGTGGCCCCAGTTGAGTTAAAGATTTCCATTGTGGAGAGTCTTACTCAAATCTGGAGTAGACCGCTCCAGAGGTGACCGTTAATGTATCGTCCTTCCTAGAGAATTGAGGCATTGTTTGGCATGCGGACGAAGAGTATTCACATGTCGGCTAGGTGAAGCTAAATAGTTCGAGCGAGTATCAGAAACCCATTTTTTCCAAGTTTAACGTGTTCAGAGGAACATGCAAGTGATTCTGTGGACCCTCTAGAAGAATAAAACCCTAACTCGACATGATGACCATGGAACCACTTTTGAACCTTAGGGTTTGCGGCAGTTTAGCGGTGCCATCAGTGAGGCTTGGGTTTGCTCTTCTACGGCTGGTCCAAAGGTACTGTGGTATGTACCAGATATTTTTAGATTGTGCTCAGGTGTTGAGCCTTCGGGAAATTTTGGGACCCGGATGACTCGATCGAAAAGTTTGACGTCGTCCGGATATCATGTGATAGGAGAACAGTAAGTTGACCAGCTTCGGATAGAAGACCTCACCGAGATGCGTCGTGAGTTGATCGAGAACGGACGAATATTGAGTATTCCTCCGATAGTTGGGACGAGTCCCTAAGAACGTGTTCGGCTAGAGATCTACTACAAGTTGATGAAGATACCGAGTTCATGATTTCGAGTCAGTGTGAAAGACTTCAGATTGACCATGGCCGAGAACAGTTGCAGTACGCAGATAGTGTGACGTGACGTCGAAGTGGAAGAGGATACAGACGAGTAGGACCAGAGGTTCGTGCGAGATGCTGACGAGCTGTTGTTACTCCCCGTTGAGGTTGGAGATCTGATATGTATACAAAGGCGTGAGACACGACCAGTTGTTGTGCTGAGAACGCAGATGTCCAGAAGACGAGAAAAAATTATGCAAGAGTACCAGCCTCCGTACAGTTCGGCATAGGCGATATCGGAAGAGACCCTGAGCAGGTTCCTTCCAGGACACTGCTGCGATGAGATTTGCATCCAGGATCAGTTGTGTCATGTGTATTCAGAGGGCCAGAGGCTGACGCCAGTGACGTGCTGCTTTACGAGTGGTCATGATTATTGGCCGAGAGATGACCAGAGAAGTGCCAGAACGGAATCGTTCCCGTTAGCACACCTGACCGGGCCGATGAGCCAATGGATTTCGAGATTAGTAATCCACAGAGGACCCAAAGACAGAAGACGCCAGACCGTGAGCAGGAGGAAAGTGGATGTTCTTGCTCTGCCAGTTTTGGACGCACCGATATCTTTTCGACATTATAGGAGGTTTACCTCAATGTCATTTGTTGCGATTTGCGTTGTGATCCGAGTATCACGCTTATATTGCTTGGATTTGAGTTTTGATGATGGAGTTTCATGATATTGATTTCGTGCATCACGGCTGCACCTACTGGGTATTTACATTTTGTGCATATTTATTGTACTTGAGATATGTTTTTATACACCGTTGTGTTGGTTTATGATTTGTACATATCTATTGCACTTGATATTGATTTTGTGCCTTGGCTGCACATGTTTATGATCTCGTGATTTCATACAGTTGATTAGATTTTGTGCGTGTGGTATGCACTCAATTTTATTTTTGCACTCGGTATAGCTCTCATGTGCTTGAAGTGTATTGATACGGATTTTGTGCACGTAGTTGCACGCGTCTTTGATTTTTATACACCTCGGTACACTCGGTGTTGCTTTTTATACATATTTAGTTATTGATGAGTTTTCATGCACTTGTTGCATTAGATTGGTATTTCGTGCACTGGATGCACCGAATTTGTGTTTTGTGCATCTGTTGCACCAGATTCGTATTTCGTTCCTTTGTTGCACTAGATTTGCATTTCATGCGTTTGTTGCACCGGATGGGTATATTGTACATTAGTTGCACTAGATTTATACTCCGTACCTTAGTTGCACCCGATTTATGTCTTGAGCATTTGTTTTGCCAGATTTGTGTTTTATGCGCGTTTGCACTTGACTTAGATTTTATTTGTTCAGGTGGGATGCACTTGATTTTGATTTCATTCGTGCATGATGGGTGCACCTGATTGGGATTTTCTTCGTGTTTGGTTAGTTGCACTAGGTTGAGATTTCCGTGCACTCTAGATGCACTAGATGATGTTGTCGTGCACACCCGTTGCACTGGACAGATGCTTTCGTGCACACCCGTTGTACTTAGTTTTGGCTTTTGTGCATATTGTGACACTTGTATTTGGATTTGATTTCCGTGCGCACCAGACGCACGTGATTGCTGGATATGCCTTTTGAGGCTGATCTTGCTTTTGAGCATCTTGTTTTCATGTTGAGCACTATGTTACATAGTAGCTGTACAGGACTAGTCCGAGGACAGTACCTGAATACATTTTTTCATGCATTGATAGTTATCGAAAGGATTTCCAAAAAGGAGCTATAGTCTCAGTATTTACCTACGTGTCCGGGATGACACGAAACATTTTATAAAGAAAACCCTTCTAAATTATTTTCAAAACGGCGGGACTTGTATGTTAAACAAGTATATATATGTATATAGAGTTATTTTCTCACAATGAACGTCCACCACTGTGCAGTGATACACACATTGTACAGCGACTTGAAAAGGGTTTGGCATGCATTTCTTTCAGATGTTTTGACAAATTTACACCGACGCGTACTATGTACGTGTTATAGTTTTGATGTATATCATGTTGATTTTCGTTTTGGGCTTTGACGTTGGCGTCTTCGCCATAACTGCGATGATTGTGGGATGCTTGACAGAGTTTTAATTTCGAGTTATCTGCTCATTTTTCATGCGCATGCTGTAACACCTTAGAATGTGAGTAGTGGCTAATTATATTTAAATAAAGGGTTTTTAATAGAAAGTTTACCAAATTGAGTTTCAAATATTTTTCCAAATTTAATAAATATTTTTCTAGAATTTTCCTAGGCTTCCACACACATGTGCATGTAAACTAGGGTTTTAAAATGAGGTAATACCATGATTAGCAACCATGGTGGGTTTAATCATGGGGATTAAGTCCTTTGGGTTTTAATTGAGTTTAATTAGTTATATGATGGTTGCTTTAATTTGAATTCCCCTTTTAGTGTTGACTTGGTGAGAATGAGAGAGAAAGAATGCATCATGGCAAAAGCCATGCTTGCATTTAATGAAGAGAGAGAGTGGAGGGGTTGACATTTGGGGTTATGATTCCCTCTCGTTCTTGTATTCTTTTCTCTCAACCTCACTCTCACACTCACACACACACACACTTACCTCCACAGCAGCAGCAGCAGAAGCAAGCTCAGCAGCAGCTGAAGCAAACACAGCAGCAGCCACAACAGCAACAGCAGCAGCAGTGAGCAGCAACAGTGAGCAGCAACAGCAGCAGTGAGCAACAGCAATAACACAACTCCAGCTGCAGCTCCTTCCCTCCACTTCTTCTTCTTCCTCCAGCTCCCTAGGGTCGATTATGGGGTATACTTCTTGAACTTACCCCCTAGTTTGCTTAATTAGTGTAACTTAACTTCGATTAGTGGTTATTGGTGCGTTTTAGTGCGATATGTGGTGATTTGTGGGATCCATGACCAAGTGAAGTATGTTTTGGTGTTAGTAAGTTGCTGGAGTGTTGTTAAGGCCATGTTAACCCGACTTAGCCCCCAATTGCACTAAAATACCACCAGATCCCTATTTGATGCAAATTCATCGTTTTTAAGTAAATTTTGACCTTCTGTAATCTGCTATCGACCCGGTGAGTTCAGATTGATTTTGAGAAGACTGCAACATAGTGGTTAGGTGCCGATCCCCCAGGTAGAACCCGACCCCCATACTTCATGTACAGGCCGCCGGAAAATTCGATCTAGCCGCAAATTGCGGCCAGATGGGGAGGGTTTTGGTTGGGGTTTGGTCCTTTAGGTGTCTGCTGAGACCCTTAGACTCCCGGCATGTGTATTTTTGTGTTATTCTTGCTGTAGGAAAATCTGGAGCTATATACCTATTTCTCGCATTTAAAACCTTCGCGACACGCATGATACGCATGTGGTTTGGGATTTCTGTGTATCGCGACGCGTCAGGGTAGTTTCAGGCGCGTAATCACACGTTTTTACGTATCGCGCACACGCGCGCTTGGTTTGCGACACGGGTTTCTAGTTTGACCTTAATTTCACGTTTTTGTGGATTTGAGCTTATGTGTGCTATATTGTGTGATTCTAGGTTCGCAGGCGAGTGAGACGGATGCTGCGAAGAAAGGGAAGAAAGTCGTCGGCTACACTTAGCGCGAGACTTCGGTGAGTAGATTTAACATCTACGGGGATATCGCCTGCATGGCGTTATGCGTCAGGGCCTGATAGGACCTTATAGTTATATATTGCATTTACCTACATTGACTGTCATGTATACTATTGTTGCATACTGCATTCCCTGCTATATGTGTGTAAACTTAGAATTGATAGAACACCGCACTATTACTAACGGTTCATGTTGCACGAATACTAATCTACATGTTACACACACACCGTTAGTAATTGCCATGATACACTCACTGTAGAACTGTCATGATTATATTGCTGTAGTTCATTTCATATATGATTCGTTATGATTTTCATAGAAATTTGGGAGCCGCAAGATGTCTTTGAAAACTGAAACTATTTTAAAAAGCGGTTCTCCCTCGTACCTACATTGTGACTTGATGTACATAGCATATCGCATTTGATTCACTCATTGGTGTTGGATTTTCATGAAATTTCTAGTTTTGAGGACCGTGGAAATTTTTAAAGAAAAGATGCACTAATTGAAAACCCGGTCCCTCGTGATATGATATTTTGGTGCATCCACCACGCGTTTTCTCGGTGCTGAGATGTGTGCTTGAAACCCGATTCGAGGAGTTGGATGATCCGTTTGCGGGTTCGTGGTGGACCCGGTATGGTTCCCCGGGGCGAGAAATGTTTTTCGTGGAGTAGACGATGAGCCTGGCAGGGTGGCGAGTACCTACCGGTGATTGGTTGGACTTGGCGGTTATCCGGAGGATACTGACCAGAGTCGAGAGATGGATGCGGGATGATCCGTACTGCCGGGGCCGAGAGCCGATACCGCAGACGGAGCCCGTGGGCTGATCCGGACTGACGGAGCCCGATATATGAGGATTTGCGTGTTGATGCTGTACCCGAGTATTTTATGATATTTTGAGTGCCGATGTTGGGCACTCGTGATTTTCAGAGATTTACAGGATTTGAGGGCCGAGGAGAGTGCCGGCGCCTGAGTTTATTTGGGGATTTGGGTGCAGTTTGGGGCACCGATTATGTTTCCATGTTGATATTTCCATGTAGATGTTGTTTATCCCATGCTCAGCATTATTTATCATGCATTTCATCCTGTAGTCGTTTTACCAGACAGAGCCTTTCCATGATTATTGCACCTACTACTTGTCGCATATAGACCTTACTTGCTGTCATCTGTTAGAGTAGCGCGGTACGTGCATGCTCGCGATTACCTTTATATGTTATCTCTATTCACGAGTCGGCAACTCACCCCCGTTGTGCCACAGTATTTGCAGGTTTCCCTTCAGAGTAGTCGCGGCAGGTTGCCTTTTGCATGTTTTGGCTACAGATACCACTACAGTTGGTGCGAGAGCTGTTTTGCTTTAGGTGGGTTGTGGTATCTGATTACTTTTATTGTACTCCTTTTGTATCTAATATTCTCCATCTACCATATATGTACTGGACTTAGTGACAGTGTGAGGACGATGATGTATATTTTGTATTCTGGTGTCGAGCTCGTGGGAGCCGACAGTTTTTATATGCAGTTTATATTTCTGCGATGTTACTTATTGCTCATTCTTCGCTACGGCGTCGTATATTACTCTTGTGATGATGGTTTCCGCCGTTGGGCGTGATTGCTCCCGTTTGGGAATGTTTTGTTTCATTATATTTCATTTTTAATCATATCCTGTTTATACCCGGTTTCGGGGCTACTTTTACAAAGGAAATGCTGCCAAAATTATTTAAAGGATTACGTAACTTTAAAAGAACTTATCGAATTATTTAAGGTTTTCTAAATGTTTTAACTAAATGTTTTCAACACTCGCTACTTTTAAATGGTTTTGATTTCTGGGTTCGGCTTACTTAGTCGCGTTACGCCTGTAGACGTAGCGTGGTTAAGTGCTGGTCATGAGTCGAAATATTCGGGTCATGACACATGCATTGCGCTACGATGCGTTTTATGTATTCATGATTTCGGAGCCCCGACGATTTGATCATTTTACTGAAATGATTTAGAAATTGGGGGAGTTTAAATTTAAATTCGGGGACCGAATTTTCTTAGGAGGGAAGACTGTAACATTTCATAAAAATAAAATATTATTTTGGAGAATTTTTATAATTAAATAATAAATATTATGAATATTTTAATGGTGCGGTATAATTAGATAAAGATAAATTGGGGAAAACTTGGAAAAATTATAGAAATTACTGAAATGAGGGTGCTTTATGTGCTTTATGCAAATTATAAATTTTTATGATTTATTATATTAACTTTTAATGCTAACCGCGATTAAATATCACAAATCTTGCATTTATCCGGTTTTGTGCACATGACATGCACCATGTCACATTTTCCACACTTATTACATTTTCCTACATGGCTTTCTCTTCATTTTAAATCATGGTTTTGGTTTTATGTGAGAAGAGAAAAGAAAAGGAAAACAAAACAAAACAAAAGAAAAATGATATTAGTAAAGAAATGGGTATGTGCATGAGAGAGAGAAGTGAGGGGTTAACTTTGACTTGGCCATTCTCTCTTCACTTCAACACCTTCATCATCTCTCTCCTCACTTCACCATGGCTGCTGCCCTCCTCCCTCCACCACCTCAACCCCACACTTCATCATGAAAAATCCATCAAAACATCATCCCCACTTCACTAAAAACATGCACAAGCTCACAATAAGCACTTTGGACCAAGAAATGGTAGATTTTGAGCACTTGGGGCAACTCAAGAAAATTCTTGAGTTGCCAAAAGAGGTATTCCGGCACCATTAGTATAGTTTTTCAATTCCTCTAACTTTCATGTTGGTTTTGAATCGTTTTTGTGTCGTTTAGTGGTGTTTGGAAAATTCTATAGGAGGTTTATGAAATTTTGAGTTGTGTTAGTGTATTTGGGCTTTAGTAGTGACCTTAAACCCCCCCTAATAATGTTAGAACCCAGACAAAACTGAATCAAACCCAAAATACAGAAAACGGAAACTTATCATGTCGGTTTTGGGATTACATTGAGGGTGCAAGGAATCTGGGATGACCCGAGACGTTTTTGAGTTAACCAAACAATACCAGGGACAAAATTAGGATGCTAGGAGACCACCCTGACCAGACGAACCCAAACAGACCCCTCATAGCTGAGCAGGTCGGATTTACCATGTGTGTGGTCGGCCATGTGGTGAGGGTTGGGGTCCAGGTTCCTACAGTAGCTCACATACACCCTATATATCACCCCAGTACTGTTTGTGCACCCTGTTTTTACCTGAACACAAATCTGGGATTATTTTCATGAGTTGTTGTTTTGGTTTTCTCGAGGTTTATGAATTCAAGTTTTGGTATTTGTGTTTTTTATCGGTCACTTGACGTTTGTACGTCGATATCGGGTGTTTTTGGGTTCTTTTGTGTGAGTAGACCATAGGTTTTGACCTATGTGAGATTCGTGTGTGGTTTCGATTTCGAATTGTATTTTAATGCGGCACGATATGTTATGATATGTAGGTACCCTCACGAGAACTTCGAGATGACAGGCAAGCGCGTGGCGACATCGACTTCGTCAAGCAAGAAGCAAGGTGAGAAGATTTATATCTACGGGGGAAGTCGGGTGGATGGCGTATATCACCCCCGCAAACTTTATGGAAACCGATTTATATATATAGAATATGGGTAAGGAAACCTAGATTAGGAAACTAGGGTTATGGTTAAAAGATAGTTAAAAATGAATGATTGAATATATACATATGAAGATATTAGATGAAAACTATAAGGACATGAAAAATGAATGTGAATAACGACTTATATAATTGTAGTTATACTGGAATAGTATGAGTTTTAGAGTAACATGAAAATTGATGTGTAGGGTAGAATGTATATATAAAATGGACTTGATGTGAGACATAAATGCGATAAAAAGAATATACGATGTGATATGATGACTTGATGATATGTTGGTATACGGATGTGAGTCGTTTGAGATGATTGATACCTTGCCGGTCCCCTGATACGAGATTGTTATGGATGTGACCTGAGACATAGGTATATAGATTTATATAATGTTGTGAATTTTGAATGATATGCCGTACGAGACGTTAGGTCCGTACCCCTCGTTGTCTTATAGGATGATAGGATCCCCGATGGTTTTGTGACGCTGTACGATAATTTTCTGTACGTGATGAGTTTTAGGACGAGTGATCCTTACCCTTGACTAGAGGTTGTCGTACGATGGATTATACCGTACATGGTGTTGTGGCTGGGTGTCGATTGATAGATTCACAGACTCGATCATGTTAGATACGTATACCTTATAGCTTTTAGTTGATGATTACCTTATGCTGCATTCATGCTATTTTCAGTGCTTTGCATATATCTGTGCTAGTACACTTACACCATTATCGATGATGCATATGTTACACTTATACAGATTTGTCGGCTCATACACTTCATCATCGATAATTGCCATGTCACAACACAGTAGGATTGCTGCATCATGATATGACCCCCTTGCATAGTTTACTTGTTATAGTTACATATGCACCTTATACGACGTTGCATTTGACTTGGGAGAAATTAGGAACCGCAAGATATATTTTAAAACTGGATTCATTTAAAAAGGCGGCTTTCCCTCGACATGTGTGTATTACTGATTCCATGTTGCATGATATACGGATATGCTTACATTTCTGTTATATGTCGCATACATCATGCTTTACGATTATATGCATTGAGATATGTTGTTTTCATGAGATTTCTGGATTTGAGAACCGTGGTTATTTCAAAGAAAGTATGTATTGTTTTAAAAACCCGATTTCTCTTGATATGATATTTCAGTGCGTCCACCATGCGTTTTCTTGGTTCTGAGACGTGTGATATGTGAAACCCGGTTCGAGGAGGCGGATGATCCGTTTGCGGGTTCATGGTGGACCCGGTATAGTTTCTCGGGGAAAGAAATGTTTTTCGTGGAGTACACGATGAGCCTGGCAGGATGGCTAGAACCTATCGGAGATTGGTTGGACCTGGCGGCTATCCGGAGGATACCGACTAGAGTCGAGAGATGATATTGGCCGATCCGAACTGACGGAGCCCGAGAGATATGAGGATTTACGTGCCTATGCTGGGCACGGGTTTCATGATGTTTCAAGTGTCGATGCTGGACACTCAGCTTCCATGATTTGTTGTGTCGTGAGGGACACACGTTGATTTATATCCTCATATTTTCATGCACATGATTTTATGATATTTACATGCATGATGTTGTTGTGTCATTGGTTGACACATGGACGAGATCCCCATGCATACATACTTTGATTACTTGGTTGGATGATATCCACATGCTGATAGGCATTTACATATAGTGCTGGCTCATATACAGACTGGGTCACCCTTGATATCAAGTATCACCTTTATGATATAGTTGACCTAGGAAATCGTTATTTTATTCAGTTTCTACTTGTTAATGTTTTTCTACTCACGAGTTGGCAACTCACCCCCGTTGTGCCACAGTTCTTGCAGGTTGACCGCTTGAATCAGTAGCGGCATCGTTGGCACGCTGTTGCATTCGGGTGATTGCTTTTGTAGGTGGTACATGTTGGATCGTACCACAATTGTATTCATTATTCATATTGTATCTAATCAACTCCATCAATCAAACTAGTATTTGTATAAGTAATGAGACTTAGTGAGACTCGTGGTTGTGAGACTTAGAGCGAGGTGTTTTCCGCTACTTATGGTGTTAATGTCTTGCTTACTTCTTTATCTTTTGTGGTGAACTTCGCCGTTGGGCATCGTATACTTATATTTACTGTTTTGCGTGGTTGTGATCCGCTGTTTGACGAAGATCCAGCTCCCGCTTGGGGATGCCTTTATTCTTGTTATATATTTGTGGTTTTGGATCAAAAAATACAAAGGAGGTGCTGCCTAAATTTTTGAAAGACAAAACATATTTTTCAACAAATAATTCCACTTGCATTTTCATGTTCTTTTACTTATGCATTTAGAAAACATTGATTTCAGCCTACCTTTTTTTCAAAACTTCACCTTTTTTATTTTCTTAAAAAGGTTTAGATTTCTGGGTTTCGACTTACTTGAATTACGTTACGCCTTTAGACGTTGCGTGATTTAAGTGCCGGTCACGAGCTAATATTTCGGGTCGTGACAAAATTGGTATCAGAGCTGCTAGGTTTAACCTTGGTTCGAGTCTATGTTTGACAATGCGGAGTCTAGGGCGGGTATGTATTTCGGAACCTGGGCTTGACCTTACGGAACTTAGACTTGAACGGGGGGTATTAGGCCCGAACTTTCGTTTCATAGGTTGACCCTGATTGATTGAGTAGGTAGCTTGAGTAGAGTGACGTACCGTATGTATGTTCCGCGGCATATTTACGATACGATACTCCACTTAAGAGACCTTGGGATGTACATATTTGATACTTATGATTCTTTTCGTTCTCTTGATTATACATCCATTCGAGATCCTTGATTCTATTTGTTTCCATGATCATACTCTTATTGATGTTGTTCCTTCTTATGATCATGTATCCATTTTAGATCTGTCATTTCCTTCCATGTCCTTGATCTGTTTTCTTCGATACACGCTTGAGGTTCATGTCACTATATTTGAGCGCAGATTGAGCTGCTGCTAGTGTTGCGGTCAGGGCGAGCTCGGCATGGACGAGGACTGACCATTGTGTTTCTGGTGACATGGGAATGTCTCGATGTAGTGTTTGTGTTGTGACCTCTTGTTGAGGCGAGTGTTTGGTTTTGCACCGGATGATCGGGCCATTGACAGAGGCTGCCAGTTGTGAGAGTACTGTTGACGTACAACATACCTCAGGGATTGTGATGGCGTCTACCGTGTGGACAGATGACCCAGCTGTTGCTGAGATTGATGGGATGTCGCTTCCAGAGCTTATGAGCTGAGATCGCTGGAGCTTCCGGGCAGAGATGCGACAGATGATAGCTAGTCTATTCCAAGTTGAGAGACGAGGATGAATCGTCATGTTGATGTGCCGACGCGGGACCAGTTGAGTTGAAGATTTCCAGTGTGGAGAGTCTTACTCAGATCTGGAGTAGACCGCTCTAGAGGTGACCGTTGATATATCGTCCTTCCTGGAGGATTGAGGCATTGTTTAGCAAGCGGACGAAGGGTATTCACATGTCGACTGGGCGAAGCTAAAGAGTTTGAGCGAGTGTCAGAAACCCATTTTTTCCAAGTTTAAAGTGTTCGGAGGAACATGCAAGGGATTCTGTGGACCCTTTAGAAGAATGAAATCCTAACTCGACATGATGACCATGGAACCGCTTTTGAACCTTAGGGTTTGCGGAAGTTTAGCGGTGCCATCAGTGAGGCTTGGGTTTGCCCTTCTACGGCGGGTCCAGAGGTACTGTGGTATGTATCAGATATTTTTTGACTGTGCTCAGGTGTTGAGCCTTCGGGAAATTTTGGGACCTCGATGACTCGATCGAAAAGTTTGACGTCGTCTGGATATCATGTGATAGGAGTCCTGTTCTGTGTACCCAGTCTCCACTGAGCACCCGTACACCTTCTTTGATGTCAAACACCAATGGATATGGGATCATCCATCGCCCATCATATGGGTTGAGAAGCGTATACGCTAGTCTACTCTGTAGTATCGATGCTTTGTCTCGATACTCCCTTGACTAGGAACCGTTATAGGATGTACTCTTGGACTATCCTAGACCCACTAGTATGATCTGCATTATAGTCCTAGTAGTTAAATACATATCCTAAGGGCTTTATCAACATGTGAGAGAAAGACAGTAAACCAATACAAGTCAACATGTTAAGACAAAGTGAAACCAGATAGCATACTATCATGTAGAGCAAGAAAGTCCTCTCTATAAATATATCCAAGCATCCACTATAATATACATCATATGTACAACAATGGCATCTAGGGCATATACATAACTGACAATGACGAGGGGTAACTTTCTACCATCTGGAAGATCAATAGTGATATTGTTCTTGACTCGTCACAGTTTTAGCAAAATGGACTTTTTCAGACAATAGTAGTGGGAGTATGGTAGAACTGGAAGTAATTCCAGAACCACAAACGATTACTGAAAATTTAATAGAACCTAAAGATTCAATCGGGTTTGACATTCCATTAGCCACTCCGCAGATATGTTAGGTAACCTCAGGCACCCGAGAGGTATTTCGGTATCCTCAAAGACGGTGACAGGGAGGTTCTTGTTTACCCAGACTTGCCATTACTGTTGTTCTAGAATATGAGACCCGGTAGGAGGATGAGTATAGCGTCGTTCTAATTCAGCTTTTGAAGTGCACGTTTATATGACTCTGTCAGAGGGTTGTTGTAGTCAGTGGGAGTAGCGGAAGCATAATGGAAAAGAAGCTTGTGTCTATTAATAGACTAAAGCAGGTATAACAGTGATAGATCATCTATTTTTGATATGACAGTCATAGGCTTTGACTTCATCAGAATAGGAGATGGATCTGTTAAGAAGATAGTAGCGTGTGATGTCCTGGTATTTGGATGACATACACTTTGTAGGAAGTGAAATTCCTACACTATGATCGGTTATACTCTGGTTGTCACACAGTTATTTCTCCACATAAAGATATGGATATAATATCAGGCATTCTGGTTACTAGATCTATGGTTTTAGATCTAGATTTGGGTAGCTTTCCAATCTGGGTACTTTGACACTATTCTAAAGGTGTTTTAGAATGGAAGACTCCTGGCATAGCGGTGTACCTGCAGGTGATGGAGTCACCCTCTCTAAAGGTGTCTTACAAACTAAATGGGAGAGGTATGTGCATGATTGACATATCACTTGCTTAGGCAATTGAGTCAATCATGAGATGTCAAGTACCACGCCAGATGTTGTTTTGCACTAGCTGCAATAAGTTTATATTGATCCAATCGTAGAGAAACGTTCAGAAGCAGTTTATGAATATAAGTGGATGTTCTAGGGATTTGGTAACGGCAGCCTTTTTCGGGATACGGTTATCATTACAGGCTTCCAAGGTGACCTGGATGACAGAGTGACTGTCAGAGTTATAGTTTTCCCTCTATCGAGGGGTAGTAGTTTGGACAGGTGGTCCAAGCGGATACTGAGGGAGGCATGGCGCAGGATACTGATTAAATTCAGTTGACGATACAGTCTAAGAACTTTGCGGGATTTGGAGTTCATTTGTGAACTGGGTCCCATCAAATATCCAGACATATTCTAAGACAGGTATTGCTCATTTCGGGAGTTGGATTTCTCCGTGAACTTGAGATAAAGAGAGACATAGAAAGAAACATCGGAGCGGATCCACTCACTGAGGAAATTTCTCGAACGCAATAGTTTCACAAATGAGCTTTGTGAAACTGATTAGTAGAGAAGTTGGGTGTTCGATATCATACAGGCCGTGAGTATGCGACACCGCAATAATTAGCCTTAAATGCAAGTGGGAGATTGTTGGCTATAGTGCCCTCAAGTCAATTATTGGATCGCAAGAACGTAATTGCAATGATTGAGGGAGGACCTATACCGGTAGAACAGTCTTATTCGAGATGATAGTATTCTATCTGGTTTGTATTTAACATCATGTACTTGCTTTAGGTGACATTATAGATCACTATTACATGTTGATAGAGCCCATAGGATTCTTGCTACCAGCATTATGATGGCGATCATATACGTGAGAGTTGGGTGGTCTATAAGCATATCCTTAAAATGTCCATAGTCGTGGGAGTTTCGAGACTGGGCATCGATACTCCATAGTGGACTAGTGTATACTGATCGAGACCCCGATGAGGGGCGGTGATCGGTCTCATAAGCCAGTGGTGTTAGTTTGTTCACCTAAGATGTATACAGGTGCTCATTGGGTTATGAGTACACCGGATGGACTCGCCAGGAACATGCTAGTTGGTATTATACCTATTGTCAGAAAGCAGTTCCCTGGTGACATGTGTACAGGTTAGTCTATCGACCTGAGATCGTCATTTGTCTCGTGTGAGTTCCCACTGTGCTTTGATTACTACCCTACCACAGCTCAAAGGAGTCGTACAAATAGGTTTTAGTTAGGTACAGTCCGAAGCCACATAGAGGCAGTGAGCGGATCGTCAGGGGATTCGTCTATCCCGGTATTGGGGGTTGATGTCGCGGTGTGCATGGGTGGCCATCACCAGAAATCCTTGGCCAGGGTAGTCGAGAATTACTGATCTAGGATCGGTAGTTTCTCAGGTGGTGATGGGCTTCATACCGACACTAAATGTCGCATTATTAGGGGTCTAACTTTATCCACCCCCTAGACTCGATATGCGATAGTCATAGAAGAACGAACCGGACTGTACGGATATTGTCACTATCAAGCTCAGTAGGAGTTTCAGGATGAGTTTGCTCGTCGGCCTCCCTTTCGCTCAATACCTGGGTAGCCGTTACGTACAGCTAGTGCCGCTGACGTGCTTGTGGTTAAACCCACTTCCAGCGTATTGACGAGTCTTTAGAATCCCACACAGAGGGTTTCCCTGCTTCGGGCGTAACGATGTAGAGGTTGTATGGTTTTACGGCAGGGTTCGATCACATACGTGTACTTGTGCACGGATGATGTCGGACGGATAATACTAGTGGGCTTTGGTTTAAGTCGGATCCTTGTATGATATTGTTGGATTATTTTCGTCTCTCTGTATTCGTATTCTTTGGAATACGGATTCGGGTATATATATACGGTTGAGGGGTATTCTTGTAATTTATTACAAGATTACTTTTAGAAGATTACACATCATCATGGTTTAGACCTTTTTGGATTAAAAGGTTATTGAGGTGTAGGATGAGGTGTTTATTGCATTTTTGTGGCATGGATAATTAGTGACCCATGGTTACTATTCTTGCATGCTTAGGGTTATTGTTTGTTGTGAGATTATGTTGACTTGAGATATTTTTGTTGACTAAGATATTTTGGAGACATGGACATTTATGTGATGCCTCCATTATTTCTTATCACACTCACACAACAAACAAAAACACAAGCCATTATTCATTTCTTTTTCTCTTTCTTGAGTTGCCCTCAACACCTCATTCTCATGGCATCTTCTTCCTCTAGCTCCACCCAAACCCTCTCATAAGTTGAGAATCCTTAGGTGTCTTGAGATAAATTAATCCTTCATCACTCTCTACTTCATCTACGGTATCTAGAGTAGCGATCTAGACGCCCTAATTGCCTCGGATATGAGGTTGGAGCTCGTTGCATAGACTCTCGGGTGAATCATCTTCGATGGAGGGAGACCGGAGATCAAGCTTGATCAAGGAAGCCCCTAGGAGCTTGGGATGAAGGTTGAAGACCAAAGGACACGGATATAATCGGTATAACCAATCTAACTCCTTTGCATGTTTTGTTATCTAGGGCTTATGGGTATATCTGGGTAATTGGTTGTGGTAGCACCAAGTTTTATAAATTTTTGTTCCGCATTTGGTCACGGATTAATTGTCGGGGCGCTGCCGTAACCCAACAAATGCTACTTTTTTACAAAAGCTGGAAATCCCCATATCATAAGATACTGAAGATAGGGTTTCTTCCCACTCCACATCTGATATGGTATGGTAGGCACAGTCTTGGTAGGAACCTTCTTCAAAAGATATGCAGCTAATTCTAGTGCATAACCCTAAAAGGATCGCGGTAACTCAGCATTACTCATCATGGAAAGTACCATATCTAATAGGGTTCTATTCCGCCTTTCCGATACACCGTTGTGTTGTGGTGTGTATGGAGGAGTAAGCTGAGAGAGAATTCTATTCTCTTTTAAACAACCCAGGAAATCGGCACTTATGTAGTCACCACCTCGATCGGATCTAAGTTCCTTGATACTTTTGCCGGTTTGTTTTTCCACTTCATTCTTATATTCTCGAAATTTCTCAAAGGCCTCGGATTTATGTTTCATCAAGAAGACATGTCCATACCTAGAGAAATCATCCGTAAAAGTAATGAAATAGGAATAACCACTTTGTGCATGTGTAGACATTGGACCACACACGTCGCTGTGTATGAAACCTAAGAGCTCGTTCGCTCTTACTCCATATCCAGTGACGGAGGTTTTTGTCATCTTTCCTATGAGACAAGATTGACAAGTTGCATAAGATTGATATTCGAACGGATCCAAATATCCCTCCTCTCTATGTAACTTCGTCAACCGTGTTTCATTTATGTGACCCAGTATACAATGCCATAAGAAAGCCTTATTTAATTCGGAAAACTTTCTTTTAAGTGTGTTCTGGACGTTGAAAACCTGAGCTTGATTTAAAACGTATATACCATCCTCTAGTGTACCTGACCCAATAAAACTATGATTAAGGTGGATGTAGACCATATCGCTTATAAATGTAAAATCATATCCTTCTTTAAAAAGTAAAGATACAGATATGATATTACAAGTTAGACTAGGTATACAAAAACAGTTAAGTAAAATCAATATCTGCCCACTTGTCAATCCTAGGTGATATTCCCCTACGGATACAGCGTCCACGCTCATTCCATTAGCAACCCTAAGAGTCATATCACCTGCCCCGATAACTCTATGGTTTCTCAAAGCCTGTAATGAATTACAGATATGAGATCCTGATCCGGTATCTAGTATCCAGGAAGTAGAGTCAATTGGCATACAATTTTCAATCACAAACACACCCAAAATCGAAGCCACAACGTGCTTCGGATCCAGGATTCTGGCTTTCTAAGCCCTGCATTCCTTCTGCCAATGCCTTTTCCCGTGACAATAGGAACATCACTCCTTCCCTACTGTTAGCCCCGAATCTTTTGCCCTGCCCTTTCTTTCTACCTTACTGATACCACCTATTGGCTTTGTCGAGGTCTTCTTCTTCCCACCCTTGGCTTTCACCTTGGATCCAGAAGAGGAAGATTCCCAATAAGCAGAGCGGGTGTCACCCTTGTTTCTTTCAGGGTGCCCTCAACTGGAAGTATAACTTTCTTCCCCTGGGCGTAAGTAGAAGGTAGGAAATGTAGAATCAAGTCTGCATATGACTCGTTCTCCAACGTGGTCCCTAGGTTTGTGAGTTGTTTAATATAGCTGATCATTGTAGGGACGTGGTCCCCTACAGATGACCCAACAGCCAACCTCGCATGAAGCAATTCCTTCGAGGTCTCATACCTTGCGATACGAAATTGCTCTACATATAAATCTTTGTTATGGAGGAAGATGAAAACTAAGTCCATCTTCTCATGCTATCTCTGGTTTACACCATCTACTGAGGCCAACACGAGGCACTTGGCATTCGCACTGTCTTTTTTCGATGTCTTACGGATATCATTATCCGCGACGGTGGAATCTGGACCTAGGACGACGGGTGCTTAAGTAGTAATGAGGTGGTCCAGCTTGTCATAGGTAATGGACATCTAGACAAACCTTTGTCAATCAATATAGTATAACTCAGTCATTTTATTATCTAGCTGTAACCTAATCTTGGTCACATGGTCGCTGCAATTAGGAGAGAGAGAAGAAAACACTCAGCATGATGCTCTTGTAAGTTTAGATTGGTTTTTAGTTTATCTAAACAGGATGGCTCCCACTGTATCTCGAATCCTTCCTCAAACCATAAAAGAAGAATTAGTCAAGATTAATCTCACCCTACAATACCTGCTTAACCTTTCATCCAGACTGGTGTTGGAACTTCGAGGGAGATTTTCCAATGCTTTCACGAAGTTCCTTAATTACATAACCTCTTTTCCCTGGAGGCGTAGCCCCGCTAACACCGTTCTAGACACCTACTTGGTTTATAGCATTGATTGTGTTAGTGAAAAAAATCTCCCGAGGAGTAGCGGATACTCACCGTAGGATCGAGATCCAAATGTCAATGTGTGATAATCCTGAAGGAATCCTACCAACATTATCACACTCCAAATGGTATGCAGCACTAGCAAGTTTCAGTTTCTTTACAAACTCCCGATGTGGATTTTTGCCCCATGCACTTATGACCTTGACGAATGCCAACATATCATAAGTCATATGTCAGGTTCTACCCGTCATTGTCCAGGTTAATTTGAACCCACCCGTACACACCCTTGACGAAGGCCAAAATTGTAGTACAACTGTCCCAAATCAACGCATCTATCTATGCTACAGATGAATATCCAGCAGCTACCAATCACTATGCCCTGGTGAAGGTCAAAATACATAGCTTGAATACTACTGAATATTCAACTAAAATGACGGAAGGCTACGAATGGTTTTGGCAAAACCGTGAACGTAATGAACTTGATTTAATCGAAGGAACCTGATAGCTTTTAAATGAGTGGTTTAGGCTCCGCATTTAAAAGTATCTTTTTTTGAAAAAACCGAGTGGTTTTAAAAGTGTTCCAACGATTCAGCTTTGGTTTGTTTGCTTTGCATTAATCTAATGCAGTCACATCATTTACACCTATCATTATAGAGAGAAACGAAAATATCACGTCCACTTATGCCATCCGCATTCGCCACTGGGCCCCGTCTAACATCATTAGGTTGCTTAACTAACGCCGGAGCAAGGGCTGGACGAGCGCGGGTGCAAAATATAAGTAACGTCTAATATATAGCTTATATATAATAACCATTCGTCTCACGCAATAATAGGCATTCCAGATCACGGATGAACATATTGGATATACTAGGAATTCCGCGTTTCGTTTAAGCCTGTAATGAAAGACGGATTCTACAGTCATGATGAATAGCCAAACCCCACCCTAAACCCCTACGGGTGCGGTAAACTACCCGCCAAATTCTCGAAGTGAAGCAACATCCCTCAGTAAAATGAGTAGGCCATTCGGTACTTCAAAAAACCCGGTAGTTTATGCACCTCACCTTGGGTCTATCCTAGGAGCAATAAACAGTAAAAGAAATAATACAACGGTGACTACAATCTCAACCCGGATGTGCCCCGCAAAATAATATTACATCACTTTACAATTTATATAGAATGAAAGAAAACTCTCTTCTCACATCCCCGGTTATTCATCCACGACGATCCAATAAAGTTCATATACACAAACTAATATCACATATCACAGATATATGCAAACCCCAATAATCGACATATAGCGATTAGCAAACATTCGCATCATATAAAAAACACAGAAAACCTGATAGCCAAGAACTTTAGAATTTTGATCGAAACATATTTTCCGTGTCTTACCCAAGTGAAAACCAGCACACAGAAAAATACTGGGTAGAAACCAAATATACCAAAAAACAATACACCCAAAATAAGAAACACAGAGGAAAAACGAGCCAACTCGGCCACGACTCAGCCGCGGAACGGCGGCGAATCGCACCGATTCTCCGCGGTTCTGCGGCGGTCTTGATGAGTTATGGACTCATTTTTCTGCTGTGTTCTTAGAATACCCAGCTCTTAATATTCAAGTCTTTGAAATAATTTTTCTGGCAGTTTAAAAATTCGACAGAAAGTTAAGGTGAGGGTGTATCATTTTCTTGATTTTCCGACGATCGAAGTTCTAACTACTTGCTAACAAGCTAGTAAAGATTTAGTAGGCTCTGATACCACTGTAAGTCGATGTTGCGCACCCCGCAGGTTCGTAGGGAGGCGGAATATGCAAAAAACGATTTTTCAAAGCTCGCAACACCGACTTGAACTCCAGGATCGATGCTGAACCCTAACTAGCTAACTGCTATGAGGTTTAACTACTCGGAAAGAAGCTATACCTCACGATACTAAGTCCTTCGGGTCTTCTCGCTGTCCTCCTCCTCATCATAAGCTCCGAGGATCGTAACGGATCGATGCTTCCTCGTCGGCCCCCTCGAGTCAAAGACGATCCATCCGAGAGTCTATAGTCCGAGCTCCTACCTCAAATCTTACTAGGGCATATAGTTCGCTAAACTAGATGGCCTAGATGATGTAGAGAATGAAGATGGATTATTTTTTCTTTAATAGCCTTAGGTTTCTCAACTCATGAAACATGAAAGGCTTAGACGAAGAAGAAGGAGCTTGAGGAAAAGCTAGTGAAGAAATGAGCTTGGAATAAAAAGAATGGCTCAAGTGAGAAGAATAATGAAGCGTACAATATTCTATGAGATAAAAAATCTCACAAAATATCAAGCATGCTTCAAAATATCTAAGTGGTGAGTCATGCTTTGAGCCATGCTTCAATTAAGGCAAACCTCCACCTTATTTCCTCTACCTCATTAATCTTTAATCAAAAAAGAATAAAAACCCTAATGAGGTGTCGCCTTCTAGAAGCTTTCTCGAGTAAATTATGAGAATGCCCATCATCCGTATATACATACCTGTATCCGTATTCCAAAGAATACGAATACAATGAAATGAAAATAATCCATCAATATAATACTAGGATCCGGCTTAAACCAAAGCCCACTAGTATTATCCGCCCGAACATCGTACGTGCACAAGTACACATATGTGATCGAAGCCCTGCCGTAAAACCATACGGCCTGTGAATCTTTTTCCTAATGCAGGGAAACCCTCTGTATGGAACTCTAAAGACTTGACACTACGCTGGCAGTGGGTTTAACAACAAGCACGTCAGCGGTACTAGCTGCACGAAATGGCTACCTAGGTATCTGTCGATAAGAAGGCCGATGAGCAAACTCATCCAAACTTCTACTGAGCCTATCTGTGACAATCTCCGTATACTCTGGTCTGTTCGTTTAAGAGCATCGCATATCGGGCCTAAAGGGCGATAATCGTCAGACCCCTAATAGCGCAATAAGTCATGTCGGAGTGTAGCCCAAAACACCCTGAGAAACTACTGGAGTACCTACCAGTAAATCTCGCTTGCCTTGGCCAAGAACTTTGTGTAATGGCTTTCTGAACACAGCTCGATATCAACCCCCAATACCGGGAGAGATGAATCCTATCTAACCGCCACTGCCTCCAAGTGCTTCGGGAATGCACCCAACTACTACCTATTTGCACGACCCCTTTGAGCCGTGGTAGGGTTGTAATCTAAGAATAGTAGGAACACACTTGAGGAGAAGTAGCAGTATCAAGTCGACAAACTAAGCTGTACTCATGTCACCTGGGAACTGCTACCCGACGATAGGTATAACACCCACCAGCAGCTCACAACGAGTCATGTCCAGTGTACTTATAACCCAATGAGCACCTGCATACTATCTTCAGTACGACGTACTAATGGCTATGGGACAGACCATCTCTTTTGCTGTGATGAGAATCGTATACACTAGTCTACTCTGGAGTATCGATGCCCCGTCTCGATAATCCTACGACTAGGGACCTATATAGGATGTGCTTATAGACTACCCAGTCCCCACTAGTGCGACTGCCTTCACAACGCTGGTAATCAAGCAAAGATCCTAAGGGCTCTACCAATATGTATAAACGATATGCCAAAAAAAACAAATGCACATATTGAGGTAGAAACATACCATGTAGCATACTACCATTTCATGCAAGACTGTTACTATATCCGTGTATATCCCAAGCTTCCAATATGTAAAATACAAACCAGTATGATACAATAATGGCCTCTAGGGCATATAACGCTAACAGTTTAAACATCATGCCAATGGTTCGATTGAGCGTCACAAAGTTCGGCTCGTGGCCAAGGGGTTTCGGTAACAACCCGGTATTTACTTCGACACTTTCAGTCTAGTTATTAAGATCACCACGGTTCTCTTGATTCTTGTAATTGCGATCTGTAACACCTTAGATTGTGTTTTGTGGTTAATTATATTTTAATATATGGTTTTTAATAAAAAGTTTACCAAATTAGTTTTCAAATATTTTATCCTATTTAATGAGTATTTTATTATATTTTTCCTAGGCTCGCACACACTTGTGCATGATAACTAGGGTTATTTTTGGGGGTTTAACCATGATTAGCAACATGGTGAACTAACCATTCCCTGATCTAGTTTAATATTGTATTAGGTGCTTTTGGGTTTTTATTTGTATATGGTTCTTTTCAAAAATAAAATGAATTTAAAAAGGGTTTTTTAAAAAATGATTGCTTTGTGTTGACATGGTGAGAGAGAGAGGGAGCACGATGAGGCATGATGGCTTGCCCATGCCTTCATTTAATGAAGAGAGAGAAAGAGGAGGGGGTTGACTTGTTGGTGTTCTCTCATTCCCACTCATTTCTCTCATCCTCTCACTCTCAAACTCTCACACACACACACACACACAATCAGCACATCAGCAACAAAGACAACAACAACAACCTCAGCATAGCAACAACAGCAGCTCAAGAAAGCAACAGCTCCAGACAGCAAGCAGCAGCCACAGCAACAGAGCAACAGCAGCAGCAGCCCCAGGAGAATCAGCAGCAGCTCAAGAAGAAGAAGCAACAGCTCCAGACAGCAAGCAGCTCCATCAGCACCATTAGCATCAGCACCAGAAGCAACAGCAGCAGTAGAAGCACCTGCATCAGCAGCAGCTCTGGCAGCAGCAGCAGAAGCCCAGCAGTTGTAGCAAGCTCTATTTTTCCCCTATTCACTTCTTCACCGCCTTCTAGGGTTCGTTAGGGTATATTTTCTGAACCCAATCTCCTAGTTGCTTAGTTTATGTGTTAATTGGTGTCGGTTAGTGTTAATTAGCTAGTTTAGTGCTAATTATGGTGATTTGTGAGATATTGTGGCTAATTGATGATTGTGTTAGTTAATCATACCTATTTAAGTGTTATTAAGGTCACTTGAACTGAGTTTAACCCTGGATTACACTAAAATAACATAGGGTTTGTGTTTTGTGCAAATTGGTGATTTTAAAGCGATGTATTGGCTTTCTGAAATCTGCTTTTGACCCGGGGCCTTCAGGACAAAATTGAGGAAACTGGGGCATGCACACTAGGTATAGAACAGACCACCAGAGCACGAGCCCCTAACAATTACCTTGGGCCGCAGATTTATTGTGTTTGGCCGCAATTTGCGGCCAAGTAGGGGGCAGGGGTGTTGGGGTCTTGTCTAGGGTTGTCTGTAGTGTTGTCTAGTGCTTTGGCATGTCTAGTTTTGTAAGATTTGACATGTAGGAAAATCTGGGACTATATATCGTTTTGCATGTCCGTTTGTTTGCGCGATACGCTCGATACGTGAGAGGGTTCTGTGATCCAGCGTATCGCGGCGTGTCGCGGCGTGTCGCGATGGTTTTAGACGTTTATACACACGATTCAGCGTATCGTGTACACGCGCGCTTAGTTCGCGACGCGAGTTTCTCGTTTTGGTTCGATATCGCGTTTTGCGGAATATTTGGCTTATATTTGATTTCCATGTCTTAATTGCAGGGTTGCAGGCAGGGACTATGGACACGGCTACAGGGGGAGCAGATGGTAGGATTCACCTAGCGTGGAGCGTAGGTGAGTAGATTTAACATCTACAGGGGAATCGCCCGCATGGCGTTATGCGTCTGGGCTAGGATTCAAATACCTGTCGCATATTCTACGTCATTGTTAGAATTGCGCCTTTACCTTATTTCCTTGATATAGTTGTACTGTGACTAGCAGCTGTAGGACACTGCACATATTATTGACGGTTCATGTTGCACGAGCACGGATTGTATGCTACACACACACCGTCAATAATTGCCATGTCACACACAACCCCTTATAGATACTATATTGCTTATCATACTTGACATCTAGCTTATCGGTATACCTATAGTGTATCTTACCCTTAGTGATTGGTACATCTACACCTTACGATACAGCTACAGGTATACCTTGCACATATTTTACTTGTACCCAGGGGTACCCTTCATATTCTACTTATACCCAGGGAGGGTATACGACATCTTTTACATATAGGTAGACACCTATACTTAGCTGTACCTTATTGATTTCGCATACATCTGGTTTCAGCTACATGTTCTCATTTATATGCTCGCATTCAGATATATCACATATATTTATTCCTGGATTTGCACATTGTTTATTTCGATTTTACATGATGTTTTCTGGATTTGGGAACCGCGGAAGTTCATGAAATTATGCATACATTGAAAACCCGGTTTCCTTGATATGATATTTGCACAGCCACCATGAGATTTATCGGTTCGGATTATATACTCCATACGAGGTGTGGTTGTCGTATGAGGGTACATGGTGGGGTCCGGTATGGTTCCCCTCGGCAAGAAGATCGATGGATGTTGCCGATTGAGCCTGGAGGCGGGCGAGTACCTACCGGTGACAGTACTGATGACTCGGCGGGGATCATGGAGATACCGTTGGGAGTCATGTACGTATGCATACGTCGAAAGGCGAGGGTCAGAGCTAGGCACTCGTGCTTTCGGGATAGCGTATGATACGTGATCAGGATTTCTGTGTCGATGCTTGCCACATGGTTTTCATGATATTTCTTTAACACCTTTGTATATATAACAGGGGATTTAGCCGTTGTTATATATACCCTTATACCAATATTAGTGGAATGGGACGCTAATATATGTGTATTGCCCCCATCAAACTTATTTCTATATATATTTACCTTTAGGATGTAAGATTCTTACTTGAGATTTGACTTGGGATATTAGGTGATTCATTGAGATTGGATATTGGACGTACCTATGCGATTACTGATTTGTACATTCGGGATATAGGAGATTACTCGATATTGTTCATTGAGAAGATGTGAGACTTATATGATGTGAGAGCCCAATGTGGGGGCTGATTTGAGGAATTGGGATTTGAGTGTCTTGATGGATTGTGATCCTACCACGATGACAGGATTCCGTGGATGACATATTTCTCTCCATACCTCGTACCTTTTCACCAATGCACTGTTCCATGTTTTAGGAGTACCTGTTAGTGTACCCTTCATGATAGCTGCATATTTGCCTTCTCATATTCCTATTGCATAGTTATTGCACACTCTTGTCATGTTATTATTGCTTTACATATTGATTGTTAGTGTACTTTCCTTTATTCAGCATTTGCATGACATGTTATTACTGTAATCGCATATTTTAGATTCATGATGTACGTACATTCCTGCGATTTCCTGCATATGTTATCTACTATTCACGAGTTGGCAACTCACCCCCGTTGTGCCACAGGTGTTTCAGGTTGTTCCCCAGAGTAGTCGAGGCAGGCTATTTAGTATCCATCCATCATCTTTTGCCAGAGATACCGCATCGGCTCACAGTACTATTTTTCTTAGGTGGGTTAGATGATTATCTGTATTTCATATTGTACATTCGTTGTATCTTGTACTCTCCATCTACTATTATGTTGTTGACTTAGAGACTTGGTGAGGACGTTATTGTATATTATTTGTGGATTTGCTGTCTTTCATATACAGTTTCCTTCCTATTGTCTCTTATTTCTTCGCTACGGCGTCTTATATTTATGATGTGATTGTTTTCCGCCTTTGGGCCAGTTTTTACAAAGAGGGGGTGTTGCCAAAATTTTAAAGAAAGAAAGTGGGACTTTTAAAGAATTTGGATTGCAATTTCAAATGTTTCAAAAACTTATATTATCTTTTCCGTATTTTTATGGTTTAGATTTTTGGGTTTTGGCTTTCTTTTACTGCGTTACGTCTTTAGGCATTGCGTAGTTTTAAGGCCGTCACGGGCCAATTTTTGGTCGTGACAAAGTTGGTATCAGAGCGCTAGGTTTTACCTTTCGGAGAGTAGGATGACCTTAGTATGATGGAGTAGGTAGATTAAGCAGAGTAACGTAGTGTGTGTATGTCTGCAGCATATCCACGATGCGGTACTTTGCATTAAGTGACCTAAGTACAATTTGCTTGAAATTCCTTCCTTGATGATTCATATCCTTGAGATTCGATTCCTTATTCTCATCGAATCTTAAATCTATTTATAGCCTTGCCACCGATGACTATGGGGACTCAGAGTGATGCAGCGAGGGCCGAGGTCAGAGTTGGCTCGGGTGATACGAGTACTGACCAGGATGGCACTCTAGTTGCACAGATGCAGACGGATCAGCCTACGACATACACTATTGATAGACTTTTGGCAGAGATGCAGGAATTCCGCCAGACTATGAGTTCATTGGTTGATGTCGTTCGGGAGCTACGACAGGAGGTTGTCACCCCTGTTACTCAGTTGTCACTTACGATCAACATGCAGCAGTTCGTCACCTACATAGCACCAGTGGTTGCAGCTCCAGTTGACGAGGCGCATATTCCAGAGGCTCAGAGAGTTCCCGGACGGTGGAGGACTCGTACCAGCGTACCAGCCCAGAGACAGAGGTTTGGTCATCGAGACAGATTTCGTGGCCATCACGGGAGTAACAGAGGCTTAGGACGAGGACAGTCGTTCAGCTCTCATCCCTAGGATGGTCAGCAGTCACCACGTGGATGTTTTCGATGCGGAAGCCTTCAGCACTTCGTCAGGGATTGTTCCTTAGCACCTCGTCAGGATCGTTTTCAGAGAGGTCGTGGATGTGGAAGGTTCGCTCAGAGGGCTCAGTCTACCAGAGGAGTTCAGCCAGTTGCGGGTAGAGGGCAGACACAGGAGTTTGCTTCTACTCATCGGGACGCGCATGCGTCCAATGCAGAGTTTTCAGGTATCCTTATTTCGCGTGTTCTTTTGATGTATTCGTTTGTTTTTCATGCTTATGCCGTGGTTGGGTAGATTAGTCGTAGTTTGTTGTTTTAACTTCTGTCAGTGATTCCTTGTTGCGCGACACGTATTCAATTGTGTGCCAATCGGATAGGAGATAGAGATTCGTCCGTCGTTTTGATCCTTCTAGAGATGTTGGATTTGACGTTCTCCTGGGCACGGACTGGTTAATTACGTGCTAGGGGTCTGTGGACTACCGTGAGGAAACAGTCAGGAATGGTTTCCCCAGCAAGTCAGTTCTTGTTGTGCAGGTGGATAGTTGTGCCACCTCTCACAGCGTGAATTCGACCTTTTTCTCTAGTCGGCTTTTGAGGAGATATCGTGGATTCTTGGCGTTCATTCGTGATACCGGAGCCATAGTGGGATTGTTGGACCGGGTTCCTTTCGTGCGAGAGTTTTTCCGACGTTGTTCCGGATGAGCCGGCGAAGCTTAGGGAGCTTAAGAATCAGCTGCAGAGTTATTTGTTGGGACGTTTTGTGCGTCTGAGTGTTTCGCTTTTGGAAGCTCCTATTTCTGTTCGTCAAGGAGAAAGACGGCAGTTTAAGGTTGTGTATCGACGGATCGTTACTTGAACCGGCTTACGGTGCGAATGGGTATCCTTCACCTCGCATTGACGATTTCTTCGATCGGCTCCAGAGTGCGAGACATTTTCTAAGTTTGTTTGGGATCAGGTCATCATTATTGCGGATTCGGGGTGATGGCATTCCGAAGACTGCCTTGTGCGTGCTACGGGCTTTGTGTGTTTTGGTGTGTCATTGGACTCACCAGTGCCCTGGCGGCATTTGTAAATGTGATGAACCAGATTTCTGCAGGCCGTTCCTCGACCAGTTATTGTTGTGTTATTTACGACATTCTGGTCTATCTAATGCGTCTTGAGGGACAGGAGTAGCACTTGAGGATTTGTTATGTAGATACTGGGAGAGCCCCTGCAGTTTGCTAAATTCTCGGAGTGTTTCTTCAGGCTTGTTTTATGTTGACTCCTAGGTCTTGTAGTCACGGGAGACGGTTTCGTATGGTTCCGAGGGAGATCGTGGCCGTACAGCTTAGGCCCAGACTTGTGTGCAGGACGGAGGTCCGCAGATTTTTGGGCTTAGCAGGTTTTACCGCCGTTTCGTGCAAGATTACTAGAGTAGTGCTGCACCGTCGACTGAATTGACCGAGATGGAGATTTCTTTTCTGTGGACTGAGGCATGTGTGCAGAGTTTTCGGCAGTTGAAGATTCTGTTAACGACTGCATCAGTTCCTTCTTTGCCTTTGGTTCAGGCGACCTTGTTGTTTAACTGTAATGTTTCTTGAGTGGGGCTCGAGTGTGTACTGAGGTGACACTACAGAGTTATCGCTTTTGCTTCCCTACATTTGGAGGAAGTATGAGAAGGATATTCCACTCATGATCTGGAGATGGCCGTGGTGGTTTTGCGTTGGAGATTTGGAGACACTACTTGTTCGAGAGTCGTGTCAGATTTTCCACGGACCACTAGAGCTTAATGTACATCTTCCTGCAGGGATTTTGATTGTTGTGATAGTCTTCTGCAGATTTACAGTTCTTGTGTGATCATTGAGTACAACTTAAGTTCGTCTCTATGGAGGGGATAGCTTGCTCATGTCCGTGCCCGACCACTTTTCTTAAATCGCTTTCGCGAGACACTGCCCGCCGATGCTCGTTCGTCAGAAATACTTGAGCATACTCGGCTGGGTAATGATTTGAAATCCTTGATTTGTGACAATTGTGTGCTAAGTTAGGGACGCGTTTTTGTACCTGATATTATCAGGTAGAGACGTGAAATCCTAGAGCAGGCACGTCTGTCAACTCTCTATATTCATTCAAGTTCCACCAACATTGACGTGACTTGTGAGATAGTTACGGGTGGATAGGGATGTAAAGAGAAGTTTCAGGTTTCGTTTCAAGGTGTCTGTCTTGTTGTGTGCATGGGTCGAGCATCTGAGGCCGGCTGGAGAGTTGCAACCTTTTACCGTTCCGATGTAGGAGTGGGAGCAGATCTCCATGATTTTCGTTATGGTTTCTACCCAAGTTTAATCAGGGTGTGACTCCATTCGGATTCTTGTCGTCCGGTTTTACTCAATTTGCTCAGTTGTTCCTTGTTAAGCTGTGTGTTTGTATTAGTTGTCGTCAGCAGTTGGGGATCGTCACTCGCCATCGTTAGGATTCTCCTTCGATAGCCGTTATGAGGAGACACTCCAATTGGCCACCTTTAGGTTTAGAGGTTAGGTCGTGTCGATCACCAGTCTGTTGTTTTTCTGACTCTGCGTAAGTAGGATTTTGGACCCCAGCTGTGTCTTGAGACTTCGGAGATGATCCGGTTGTTCAGGTCAGGATGAGAGTAGCCCAGCGCAAATAGAGGTCTTATGCCGACTGTGTTGGTCGTAGACTTAAGTGCGCAGTGGCAAATCATGTATTCCTGCGGATTTTTCCGGTGAATGACGTGTTGGATTTTGGGAAGTTTATCCCAGAATTTTGGTCCTTCTGAGATCCTATAAGCGAGTTAGTTTCGTTGCCATTAATTTGGCACTTCCGTCCAGATTATTGAGTTTTCACCCCTATTCCTTGTGATGATATTTTACAATTACCTTCTTGACCTTTCTCACATGATTTGGCACCAGACCAATTAGCTTGGACACGATTTTTCGTTCACCAGCAGCCATGTGTGTTAATGGCTCGGCAGGTGGAGAAACGTAGGTCAAGGGTCTTGCCGTCTGTGAAGAGTTTTCTTGGACGTAGCCGTATAGTGAGATAATCACTTGGGAGGCTGCGAACGAGATTTGGGAGTTGTAATCGTCTCTTTGAAGGTAAGCGTAGAAGTATATTTTTAAATTCGGGGACGAATTTCTTTTAAAGGGGGGAGATTGTAACACCTTAGATTGTGTTTTGTGGTTAATTATATTTTAATGTGTGGTTTTTAATAAAAAGTTTACCAAATTAGTTTTTAAATATTTTATCCTATTTAATGAGTATTTTATTAGATTTTTCCTAGGCTTGCACACACTTGTGCATGATAACTAGGGTTGCTTTTGGGGGTTTAACCATGATTAGCAACATGGTGAACTAACCATTCCCTAATCTAGTTTAATATTGTATTAGGTGCTTTTGGGTTTTTATTTGTATATGGTTCTTTTCAAAAATAAAATGAATTTAAAAAGGGGTTTTTTTTAAAATGATTGCTTTGTGTTGACTTGGTGAGAGAGAGAGAGGGAGTATGATGAGGCATGATGGCTTGCCCATGCCTTCATTTAATGAAGAGAGAGAAAGAGGAGGGGGTTGACTTGTTGGTGTTCTCTCATTCCCACTCATTTCTCTCATCCTCTCACTCTCAAACTCTCACACACACACACACACACAATCAGCACAGCAGCAGCAAAGACAACAACAACAACCTCAGCATAGCAACAGCAGCAGCTCAAGAAAGCAACAGCTCCAGACAGCAAGCAGCAGCCACAGCAACAGAGCAACAGCAGCAGCAGCCCCAGGAGAATCAGCAGCAGCTCAAGAAGAAGAAGCAACAGCTCCAGACAGCAAGCAGGTCCATCAGCACCATTAGCATCAGCACCAGAAGCAACAGCAGCAGTAGCAGCAACTGCATCAGCAGCAGCTCTGGCAGCAGCAGCAGAAGCCCAGCAGTTGTAGCAAGCTCTCTTTTTCCCCCATTCACTTCTTCACCTGCCTTCTAGGGTTCGTTAGGGTATATTTTCTGATCCCAATCTCCTAGTTGCTTAGTTTATGTGTTAATTGGTGTCGTTTAGTGTTAATTAGCTAGTTTAGTGCTAATTATGGTGATTTGTGAGATGTTGTGGCTAATTGATGATTGTGTTAGTTAACCCTACCTATTTAAGTGTTATTAGGGTCATTTGAACTGAGTTTAACCCTGGATTACACTAAAATACTATAGGGTTTGTGTTTTGTACAAATTGGTGATTTTAAAGCGATGTATTGGCTTTCTGAAATCTGCTTTTGACCCGGGGCCTTCAGGACAAAATTGAGGAAACTGGGCCATGCACACTAGGTCTAGAACACACCACCAGAGCACGAGCCCCAAACAATTACCTTGGGCCACAGATTTATTGTGTTTGGCCGCAATTTGCGGCCAAGTAGGGGGCAGGGGTGTTGGGGTCTTGCCTAGGGTTGTCTGTAGTGTTGTCTAGTGCTTTGGCATGTCTAGTTTTGTAAGATTTGACCTATAGGAAAATCTGGGACTATATATCGTTTTGCATGTCCATTTGTTTGCGCGATACGTGAGAGGGTTCTGTGATCCAGCGTATCGCGGCGTGTCGCGATGGTTTTAGACGTGTATACACACGATTCAGCGTATCGTGCACACGCGCGCTTAGTTCGCGACGCGAGTTTCTCGTTCTGGTTCGATATCGCGTTTTGCGGAATATTTGGATTATATTTGATTTCCATGTCTTAATTGCAGGGTTGCAGGCAGGGACTACGGACACGGCTACATGGGGGAGCAGATGGTAGGATTCACCTAGCGTGGAGCGTAGGTGAGTAGATTTAACATCTACAGGTGAATCGCCCGCATGGCGTTATGCGTCTGGGCTAGAATTCAAATATCTGTCGCATATTCTACGTCATTGTTAGAATTGCGCCTTTACCTTATTTCCTTGATATAGTTGTACTGTGACTAGCAGCCGTAGGACACTGCACATATTATTGATGGTTCATGTTGCACGAGCACGAATTGTATGCTACACACACACCGTCAATAATTGCCATGTCACACACAACCCCTTATAGATACTATATTGCTTATCATACTTGACATCTAGCTTATCGGTATACCTATAGTGTATCTTACCCTTAGTGATAGGTACATCTACACCTTGCGATACAGCTACAGGTATACCTTACACATATTTTACTTATACCCAGGGGGTACCCTTCATATTCTACTTATACCTAGGGGGTATACGACATCTTTTACTTATAGGTAGACACCTATACTTAGCTATACCTTATTGATTTCGCATACATCTGGTTTCAGCTACATATTCTCATTTATATGCTCGCATTCAGATATATCGCATATATTTATTCCTGGATTTGCACATTGTTTATTTCGATTTTACATGATGTTTTCTGGATTTGGGAACCGCGGAAGTTCATGAAATTATGCATATATTGAAAACCCGGTTTCCTTGATATGATATTTGCGCAGCCACCATGAGATTTATCGGTTCGGATTATATACTCCATACGAGGTGTGGTTGCCTTATGAGGGTACATGGTGGGGCCCGTTATGGTTCCTGTAACGTTTTGAAAATCGTTTCGGTGAAATTTCGAAAAAAACGGTAAAATAAGGGGGTTTTCCGTAAAAAAAAAGTCAAAATACAATTATCTTTATTACAAAATTAAATATACATATTCTAGCTATGAAATTGCTAGTATTTGGTGTTTATTGAGCCACTGGTGAAATTTCAAATTTTCTGAAAATTTTCCGAAATTAATTATTTTAATAATATTTTAAGCCGTCACTAATATAATTTATTAGGGAAAATTACAAACTGGAATGAGCCGAAATAAATTTTGTGCATCATAACACATTAAATAAAATTTTATCATGTGGTTTCTGAAATGAAATGGTTTGCCAAAACGGTTTGGAAAATATTGAAGAAAAAAGGCTTATTTTGTGAAAATAAAAGGGTTTTGGTGCATATTGAATTGGTGTTTGGTGTTCTTTACTTCACACACACACACACACACATCTTTCCACCATGTGGCCGGCCCCTTTTTGTTTGGACAGCCCTCTCTCTCTCTCTCCAATCACTTCTTGTAAGAATAGAAAAAAAGAAAGAAATTCAAAAAAGAATAGAATAGAATAAAAGGTATGGTGTTGATAAGAGGTATGGGCTTTATTTTTCTTTGACTTCAAGCACCATCCCACTCTCTCCCTTCCTCCCTCTAACTTGGCCGAAACCCCCCCCCCCCTCATTTCAGCCCCAAAATTTTCTCCACCACATTTCCTCTTCAAATACTCCACAAAATTGCTTCAAAAATCCACATAAAACATCACTAATCCCTAATCTAATCTCTACCCATTTTCCCATGGCCCAAGCTAGCATGAATCAAGGAGCAAGATGATGATTTGGGAGGCTAAGATTTCATGCTAAATCTCAAGATTCTAGGAGGTATAAATCATAACCCTATAATGAAATTGTTAGTTTTTGCTTAAAGCAAATTGATTTAAGTATTAATTATAGTTTAATTTCATGTTTTGGAAATTAAAGAGAAGGGTTTAAATACTAAGTTAGGGTTTAGGTCAATTGATCATGATCTAATTGTGTGGTTAATATCTAGTGGGCTTGCTAAAGCAAAGCTAATTACTAGGTTACTAATTGTTTTATTAAATTGTTCTAATTATGCTAATTTGCTAACTAGGTTTTAATGAAATACTTATATAATGGAGATTAAAATCTAATTAGGTTTTGCATGGTATTAATAACATTTTAAAGTGTAGTTTAATACTTTATTTCATGAAAATCCAAACTAGTTTGTTGTATGTGCATTTTGCTATAAAATGGTTGAAATTGGTTAATATTGCAAACTAGTTTTTGTAAATATTGTGCTAAATCGAGAATTAAAATATGGTTAGGGTTTCATCATATCTTAAAAATTACATTGAGTGGTTTAACCATTTAAAATATGCAAAACCAAGTTTAATTGTAAAATTATGAATTTTACATTAAAAAGTGTTAAAATTGATATTTTTGCAAACTAGGATTTTGTAAATTATGCAAATTTATGTGATTAAATTATGGAAATAGTTTTATTGACTTATTTAAGTTATTTAATAAGTATTATGGCCGCTAGAATTGTTTAAACATCGAGTTTTGTACTAAAACGGGTAATTTTGCTTGCTAGTTTTTCGGAAAAACGGCTTTTAGAGTGAATTTGGGGTTTTCGTGAGTTTTAACCTATTTTATATTAAAATTAGTGTTCGTGAATGTGCAAATGAGTGTATTTGGGATTTTCTCGATGGTCTGGCGTTTGTACGCCGACGTTGAGGGTTTTTGGGTCGATTTGTGAAAGCAACCCTAGGTTTTGACCTATGTGGGATTCGTGCGTCGTTTTGATCATGAGTCGGATTTTAATGAGATATGGTGCGTTATGATATGTAGGTACCCCCATGTGGACTTCGAGACGACAAGCAAGCGCGTGGCAACGTCGGCACCGGCTAGCGAGGACCAGGTGAGTAGATTTATATCTACGGGGAGAAGTCGGGTGGATGGCGTATAGCACCCCCGCAGTCCGTAGTGTAGCTTATATATAGGTGATTTATGATACAAGAATGTTCATTCATGTTATGTTTATGTGTTCATGGAGTACCTTTGGGTTAGTTGCGAAACCCTAGAGTAATTGTTATACCCACATACGCACACACAGACTTGTATACTTTACTTTCTTGTGCGCAGATTGGGATGTGTATATATGTATATATGCGTGGGTATGGGACAATGCATATGTACATTCATATACGCATGCATGGATAATGAGGATAGTATTTGGGATTTAAGATGAGTCGATGAGATTTGATTTGAGGCCGTGAGATCGGTGATATAGCAGGGTTCGTATTTGAGATACAACCTGACGTTGTAGCGGGTCCTTGACATAGTGTTTCACACGCCCATGCATACGTAGGCGGTATCAGTATTGTATTAGACGTAGATCAGTACCCCGATCATGATATTTGATAAAGAGGATACGAGGTGAATAGTATGAGGAATGTGATATTGACCTTACCCAGATTTGGGATGCCGTACGACGGATTTACGTACGAGCTATATTGATGATTGATCTGCACTCTTGACTTGGGATGTCTGACTATAGATATGGTATCGGATATGATACTATTGAGGCGGGATCACCGACTAATATATATACAGGTATGTATATGTATCGACTCAGATGTTAGGCGGTTTCCTTACCTGTAGTCCAGCCTGTTAGCTTAGCCCTTTAGTTTAGTTTAGTTATTAGATTAGATTCGATTCTTACCTATTTCAAAACTAACGAATCGTGGGTATTTTAAAAGACGGCCAAAGGGATCCTACGGATATTTCAAAAGACGTATCCTTTCTTAAAAACCACCGTAGCCCTATTTTCAAAACCCCGCGGTTCGTGTTATTTCAAATGGAACCATTTGTAGGACTTATTAGATTATTACAGATTAGTTATCGTTGTGTCTAGTATTCAGCTCCCGCACATTATTGCTGTTCGCTCTGCCTCGCATATTTATTTGCTGCATATTCCATTATTGATATCATGCTGTTAGGACACCAGCACCATTACCGATGATGCGTATGTACCACGTACACCTACTTGCCGGCTCACACACATCTTCATCGGTAATTGCCATGTCACGTACACTTTAGAGAATATAATTGCTTGACTTAGATTGTTAGCTAGTAGTGTTGACATGATATTAGTGTACTTCCCTTATATGTCATATTAGACATTGTAGTTATTACCTACCACTTCATGCATACTGTTATTCAGTTGTTCATGCCTAGTTCATTATCATTGACATATGCACTTGTGATGATTTCTTGAGATTTATGATATTTCTGGATTTCGGGGAAAGCCGCAAAATTTACAACTTATGATCTTTTAAAATATAAAAGGTTGCGGTTTTCTAGTGATGTAAAGTGTCGTCCAACATGAGTTTGCTGTGGTTTTGGAGATCCGTGTCGAGGAGTGGAGGAACCGTCACGGGTACATGGTGGGCCCGGTATGGTACCCCGGGGCAAGAGGAATGTGGTGTTGACGTTGAGCCTGGCTGGGGAGCACTACCTACCGGTGATATTACCCGACGCGTCGGATATCCGGAGGATACCGTCGTGGTCTTGAGATGGATGGTAGGGGCCGGTCTGGACTGACGGCGCCCTAGATATTGAGATTGAGACATTGATATTTCGAGACAGTGAGATTTATGTTTTGTGTCGATGCTAGACACTGTTGATGCTGATTTCATTTATGATACCTCAGTTTAAAAATACGAAGGAAATCTCACTAATTTATGAAAACTGTTTTTTTTTCATTTACATGTGTTCTGTTTCATGCATTCATACCTCATTCATGTGATATATTGCTACCTGAGGCACTGACACGGGCACATGGAATTTTACTCGGGTTAGATATTACCCTAGCCATTGTTATAGGCTGCCTGTTTATATATATTTGAGGATATATTAAGATCATTGACCTAGGTTGCGTTATTTATGCGATTTCTGTGCGTAGATATTTTTCTATTCACGAGTTGGAAACTCACCCCCGTTGTGCCCCAGTTTCTTGCAGGTTGCTGTACAGTTTTCCTTACGGCTTTAAGGGCATAGTTTCATTCGGGTGATTTGCTAGTAGGTGGGTTTACTTGTATCATACCCCCTTTATTTACCTTGTATGATATTATTCAGTGGTATCTAGTAAATTCCATCAACCAAACATGTATTTATTGAGATAGAGACCAGTGTTGGTTATTCTTTCGACCTTAGAGTCGCTCGTTATATTTCTGGTGGTTTGAGTTTCCTTTTGAGTTTTGATCCTCGCCGTTGGCGTTGTATATTATATTGCTTGTGTGGTTGTGACCGTCGATTGACGAAGAGCTAGCTCCCGCTTGGGGATGCCTTTTATTGATTTCATATACTATTCATGTTGTATCCCGTTTGGGAGCCAGTATTTACAAAAGAGACTCTGCCGAAATTTTCAGTAAATTTCTGATGTTTTTAGAAACCCGCATAATTCGGCTTATGCTATTAAAACTACTTGATTTAAATTGGTTTTTCCTACTCTCTACTACTTTTCTTGGTTTGGATTTCTGGGTTTTCGGTTTACTTAGATTACGTACGCCTCGAGACGTTCGTAGTTTAAGTGCCGGTCATGTTCCGTACTTTCGGGTCGTGACAGTTCCCCTCGGCAAGAAGATCGATGGATGTTGCCGATTGAGCCTGGAGGTAGGCGAGTACCTACCGGTGACAGTACTAATGACTCGGTGGGGATCATGGAGATACCGTTGGGAGTCATGTACGTATGCATACGTCGAAAGGCGAGGGTCAGAGCTAGGCACTCGTGCTTTCGGGATAGCGTATGATACGTGATCAGGATTTCTGTGTCGATACTTAGCACACGGTTTTCATGATATTTCTTTAACACCTTTGTATATATAACAGGGGATTTAGCCGTTGTTATATATACCCTTATACCAATATTAGTGGAATGGGACGCTAATATATGTGTATTGCCCCCATCATACTTATTTCTGTATATATTTACCTTTAGGATGTTAGATTCTTACTTGAGATTTGACTTGGGATATTAGGTGATTCATTGAGATTGGATATTGGACATACCTATGCGATTACTGATTTGTACATTCGGGATATAGGAGATTACTCGATATTGTACATTGAGGAGATGTGAGACTTATATGATGTGAGAGCCCAATGTGGGGGCTGATTTGAGGAATTGGGATTTGAGTGTCTTGATGGATTGTGATCCTACCACGATGACAGGATTCCGTGGATGACATATTTCTCTCCATACCTCGTACCTTTTCACCAATGCACTGTTCCATGTTTTAGGAGTACCTGTTAGTGTACCCTTCATGATAGCTGCATATTTGCCTTCTCATATTCCTATTGCATAGTTATTGCACACTCTTGTCATGTTATTATTGCTTTACATATTGATTGTACCTGCTAGTATACTTTCCTTTATTCAGCATTTGCATGACATGTTATTACTGTAATCGCATATCTTAGATTCATGCTGTACGTACATTCCTGCGATTACCTGCATATGTTATCTACTATTCACGAGTTGGCAACTCACCCCCGTTGTGCCACAGGTGTTTCAGGTTGTTCCCCAGAGTAGTCGAAGCAGGCTATTCAGTATCCATCCATCATCTTTTGCTACAGATACCGCATCGGCTCACAGTACTATTTTTCTTAGGTGGGTTAGATGATTATCTGTATTTCATATTGTACATTCGTTGTATCTTGTACTCTCCATCTACAATTATGTTGTTGACTTAGAAACTTGGTGAGGACGTTATTGTATATTATTTGTAGATTTGTTGTCTTTCATATACAGTTTCCTTCCTATTATCTCTTATTTCTTCGCTACGGCGTCGTATATTTATGATGTGATTGTTTTCCGCCTTTGGGCCAGTTTTTACAAAAAGGGGGTGTTGCCAAATTTTTAAAGAAAGAAAGTGGGACTTTTAAAGAATTTGGGTTGCGATTTCAAATGTTTCAAAAACTTATATTATCTTTTCCGTATTTTTATGGTTTAGATTTCTGGGTTTTAGCTTTCTTTTACTGCGTTACGACTTTAGGCGTTGCGTAGTATTAGGGCCATCACGGGCCAATTTTGGGTCGTGACACGATCAGCTCAGGTTGGTCAGTGCGACGATTGGATGTATCAAATGCATTTTTACATGGTCATCTTGAGGAAGTGGTCTATATGGACCACCCCCGGGCTTCACTCACCCTAAATTTCCCAATCATGCATGTCGACTGCATCACTCTCTTTATGGACTTCAGCAGGCTCCTCGTACTTGGTTCAAACATCTGAGTACTCGACTCCTTCAGCTCGGCTTCCTTTCCTCCAAGATCGATACTTCGCTATTCTTTCGTTGGAATCGACGCTCATGAATTTATGTCGACGATATTCTAATCACTGGTTCCGATCAAGGGGGCGTTACTAAACTTTTTGTCTCTCTTCAATGGCAATTATCCATTTGTGACCTTGGCACCGCTTGATTGAGTAGAAAACCTAGCAATATGTGATATGCATTCTACTTGTTCTACTTACCGCAATCAAGTCGGTTTCGCTTGTAGCTAGCCGGTTGAGTACGAGTCGTCCGCTGGGAGATGGTTAGTGTTTTCGTTCTTATTTTAGAATAGTCAAGTGAAAATGTACAAGTTTGTTCAATTCTATCCTAAGCGTTTAGTATATATGTTCAAGTGAACTTGTTAGGATTAGGGTTGGTTAATAGAGTTAGAAATCAATCTTGTGCTTGCCCTGTGACATCATTGAAATGAAGTCGGGATAATCGAAAGTAGAGAGATGTAAGAGCACATAGGAATAAGATTTGTGAATTTAAACAAGCTTTCCAACGGTAAATCCATTCCTAGTGCTCCTTGTCCTTCCGTTCTATGCTCTTATTTCCAACCCTACGCCAAACACACACAACCAAGTCTCTAATTAGGTCACAACTACATGCCACGTTGTAGTGTGTCTAAAGGAATTCTCAACTTAGGTCGCGGTTATATATCACTTATAGCGCGTCTAAGCGAGGGGGTTGTGTTTGTTTGGTTTACATTCAATTCAAGTTGTTGACGAAGAGAAGCACAAGGGATTTTTCCATCCCTCATAACAACCTTCTTTAGCCCTAACAAGTGAGTAAATTATTCACGCATTAAAAGAAAAATAAAACAAGAAAGAAGAGAAGAAAGAATAAATACAGTTTTAACAAGAGATGACAAGCTAACTACTTGGGCCCTCACCTAAGCAAGGGACTCCTTTGAGTATCATGACTTGAAAATAAAGTTCAGAAGAGAAGAAAAGAGAACAATAAAACCAACAACTATTTTAAAAACAAATAATAAAAATTATAGAAGGAATTTAAAATACAATGCAAGAAAATAAAGATACAAGGTAAACAAAACTCTCATCTTCATTATTCTTCACTCAAAAGCTCTCACTATGATGATGCTCGATATCGGTGATCTCCCAGATCAGGACATGTGGCAGATGACGTATCCCAGGGCTCACAAGAAAGGACCTACAGTGGCCGACCAGACCACTCCTGTGCCCGTCCTACAAGCAAACGCTGGCTCACCTCCGAGCCCCCAGCACAATTGGCCCCCTCGGCCTCACAGCTTGTCTCCGAGCTATCGCAGGCCCGAGCCTCCTCGGCCCTCTCAGCTCGCCTCCGGGATCGAGCAGAACCAAGATACCTCGGCTCTCCTACTCCTCCGCGAGCTCTCCCGCCGAGGTCATCTTCCTCGGTCTCATCGACCGACCAACAGCACCGCTTGCAAGCGTAACTGTCATCCCGCGAATCTCGCCATGCGCGAGATCTCCGCCGGCCACATCCCACGTTCCACGCTACCACGATCCCCCATTAACGAGCATGTCTCGCTATTAATGGGAGGTCCCACTCATCACGCGGGCGTGACGTCGGGAGCGTAACGGCCGGCGTGATTCTCGCGCCTGCCTCGCCTGCTGCCACCGCTATATAAACCCCTTCTTTAAACGGTTCAAGTAAGCCATTTTTACTCCACTAAGCCGTTACTCTGCTCGGATCTCTAGTCTAACTTGACCGTCGGAGGGTCCTCAGTGGTACAACCACCCTGGGACTTCCTTGCAGGTAGCTCGGCAACCACAACCTTAAACCCATTGAGATCCACACGCTTCAGGAGCGACATCCTCCAGATCCAATCTCAGCCATCCATCACCTCCTTCAGCAGATCAACGGAAGGTAACATCTTGGCGCGATCGAGGTCGCATCAGCTGGGGCCATCTGTGGAAAGTCCTTGATTCCATAAAAACAAAAGTTCACTTTCCGATCTCAATCTAATGGCGAGCGATCATCACGACGATCCAAGCATCAGCCGCCGCCTCCCCTCAACGGAGGCGCAGACGAACCTCCTCTGCCGAATGCCATCAACGCCCTCGCCGGCCGGATAGACCGGCTCGTGTCTGTTGTGGAGGCGCTGATCCCCGTCTAAATGGCAGGGCAAGATCACCAAGTCGTCGCTCCCCCGCCTCGGGGCCAGGACCCCCACAGGGGGAGAGAAGACTCCATTCGCGTCGGCGCCGCCGACCACCACCTCGCTACCTCCCACGACCACAGATCTCCCGGGTCGATACGTTCTGAGACCCGCCGGGCACCCCATAGTTCAACACCGAGGTCCGTCGTCGGAGCACCTCGCCCTGAGATCCTCTGCACGCCTATCCCTCCCGAGGAGATGTCTATCACCTCGCCTGTTACCAGGCATGACCGACACCCTCTCCCTCGGCGGGGTCGCACGGGAGGAACTCACCGCAGCGGCTCGCGGGCCACCTCGCCGGGGGATCTGAGAAAACTTATTGAGAGGAACCGGAGCTGCGGCCTGATGCATGCCTCCAACAGCAGAGGCTGAGGATCAGAATGCGCCGAGTCATTGGGGTACCACGACCGACTCGACGCCCTCGAGAAGAAGATTGAGGGTATGCATCGGGAAGGTCACCGTTCGAAAGACGGGGCTAAGTAAGCCGTTAGGTCACTCACCTACCCCACGACGCCATGGATCTAAGCCCTCAATATGAGGCGGCCGAGCAGCTTCACTGCTTGGTTCATCCTTGGCAGGCCTCCCACGCCCCCTCCAGCGCCAAGGATCGAAGCCCTCGTGAGAGGCAGCCCAGCAGCTACCCTGCTCAGCTATCCCTGGCCGGTAGCTTCCCTACCCCCACAACTCCAGGGATCAAAGCCCTCACCAAGAGGCAGCCCTGCAGCTACCCTGCTCGGCTATCCCTGGCTGGTAACTTCCCTACCCCACAACGCCAGAGATCTAAGCCTTCACCAAGAGGCAGCACGGCAGCTACCCTGCTCGGCTATCCCTGGTGTAGGGTTACTAGGCACACGCACAAGGGTCTATAAGGCATCAACCATACCCGATTTAAAATTTAGCCGTGCCGAACAACCCTAAACCAAGATCTTAAATTTGAGATTAGGCGAAACAAAGCATGTAAACATCTTTAAATCTAAGAGTTAGGGATTACAACATTTGCAGTCAGTTCCTTCACTTCTAAAGCTCCGTGTTGAGGTCCCTTTGGTGCGATCATCGAGTTCCCAAACTCTAGAGAGGCTCCACGAAGAGAGAGATGCTAGTTTGCTTCCGATCTTCGATAACAAAGATGATCTACCTTGAAGTTTCATTAAGACAAGCTCTCACTCACTAAATGAAGTGAACACCCTAATCTAAATGGCTAAGATAGATTAGGATGATGAAGTAGGATTTTAGCTCTCATTTGTTTTCTTAATCTCACTCATAATCATCACTTCATGAAAAGCTAGAAAGCTTTTCATGCAAAAAGGAAGAAGAAGAAGAAGCTCCATTTCTTTTGTGGTGAATAATGAAACTCTAGTGTGTGGTTAGAAATGCAACCATGGTAGATAATGAGAAGGCTAACCATTGTAGAGACATAACTAGGGTTAAAGGGTTGGGTTGGGTTAAGCAAATATCACAAAATATCCAAGTCAAAGTCAAAGCTTCAAGAAGCTTCTTGAAAGCTTCATGAAGACTTAACCCTAATCCAAACCCTAACCTCAATTAAACTCCACAAAACATGTTGCATTAATAACTATATCATGTTACAATATTATATATCACATATATAATATTTATTGTAACAAAATAAAATAATACAATTAACATATATCGCATATATATCAATGTATTACCCGAGTGAGAAAAAAGAATATTTTAGTGAGCTTATATCAGTTAATGTAATTTAATATATCAAATATATAATTATACATTAAATTATCGAATCAACACTTGATCCGATAATCCGGCTATTTCATAAATAACCGACTAATATAATCTGAATCAGTTCATCGAGTCAACACTTGATCCGATGACCCGGCTATATCACATATACTCGGCCGATATCTCATATCGCGTGAATCTAATACGGTATCACATACACGTATTGTTCTCGGTCCCGCACATATCACATATATACTCCTACTCCGTTTTGCCTGAGCCAAGAAACCTCTGTATAGGACTCTAAAGAATCGTCAATACGCTGGCAGTAGGTGATGATCATATCAAACACCCACAAGCTGCAAGCAGTCAGCTAAACGTAACAGCCACCCAGGTATTGAGCGCTCAGAAGATCAACAAGAAAGCATGTACATTCTCCTATGAATCCAGTCAGTAACACTCCCGTACAGTCCGGTCTCTTCGTCTGATATGTCGCATATCTCGCCCAGGGGTGGTAAACGTCAGACCCCAGTAGCTTGATAAGTCGTGTCGATATGAGGTCCATAACAGTTCGAGAAACTACTGATAACACTTACCAGTAAATCTCAGCAACCCTGGCCAAGGATTTCTAGTTATAGCCAATCGAACACAGCGCAACATCAACTCCTTATACCGGGAGAGACGAATCCCCTCCTATCGCTCATTGCCTCCATGTGATTCGGGACTGTACCCAAAAGCCACCGTTTTGCACGCCCTCTTGGACGTAGTATGATGGAAATCAAAGCACGGTGGGAATCACACAAGACTCTATGACGATCTTGGGTCTACAGACTACTCTGTACCAGTGTTACCAGAGAACTGCCATCTGACGTGAGGTATAATACCATCTGGGAGTTCTCGGCGAGTCCGTCCAGTGTACCCAGTCTCTACTGAGCACCCGTACACCATCCTTGATGTCAAACACCGATGGATATGGAATCATCCATCGCCCATCATATGGGTCAAGATGCGTATACGCTAGTCTACTCTGGTGTATCGATGCCCTGTCTCGATACACCCTCGACTAGGAACATTTGAAAGATGTACTTGGCGACTACTCTTTCCCCACTAGTATGATCTGCATCATAGTCCCGGTAGTCAAGTACTCATCCTAAGGGCTTTATCAACATGTAACATAGAGACAATCGGAGTATATGTTAAGATAAGGAGCAACCGGATAGGGTACTATCAAGTCGAGCAAGAAAGTCCTCCCTATATATGTCCAAGCATCCACTGCAATATACATCGTATGTACAGTAATGGCCTCTAGGGCATACATATAACTAACAATCTTCCACTTGCACTAGGGCCATCTGTTGTGGTATCGCAAATCCAAAAATTAGCTGTGGTTGATGTATCTCATATTCAACCATCCCATAAAAGTCTCTACTAGGAAAAATGCCTTTGTGAGTGGATCCGCGCTGTTGTCCTTTGTTTCTACTCTCCTAACCTCGATCTCCCTGGAGATCAACTATCTCCATGATCAGGTGATACTGCCTAAGAATTATATCTGGATTTCTGATGGGACGGGGGTTCCTTGGCATAAGCCACAACTCCATTGTCACACAATGGTAGGAACGAATTTCATCTCATGAACTTATATATATCCAGACTGCCTCTTTGGTAGCATCCTTGGTAACAATGTATCTTGCCTTTAATCATCTACTAAGTCACCGTATCTAGCTTAGAAGTCTTCCAACATACCGTCCCTCCACTGAGGGTAATGACAATGCCTGCGACTGACATTCAATCGTCCTTATCACCCTGGAACCTTTCCAGTGATTCTCCCCAGGATCGATTGATACCATCTCACTACAACTTATGAGATTCCAAACATCCAATTAGATCTATCCCATAGATCCATAACCCAGGATTTAGGAGGTATCACCTTGATCCTATATGGAGAATCCTTATGATTAGCGGAGATTGACCGAGCGTAGCATAGGAAACTCCTTCCCTATCTAGAGTATGTTATCCACGTACTCTATGAGGATCACCACCATACTCTCTACTACCTTTTGGTATATACAAGGTTCATCTACCATTTTGATGAAGTCAAACTCTTTGACTACTACATCAAAACATATGTTCCAACTCCGCGATGCCTGCTTTATCCTTTAAAGCATCTTGCACACGTTTCCGCTGCTCCCACTATCTACGAAGCCCTCTGGCTGTGTACTTATAGACGCTCCCTTCCAAATCAACATTTAGAAAAGCTGTCATGACACCCAACCGCCAGATATCGTAGTCATGGTATGTAGCCGTGGTAAGTAGGATCTTGATGGACTTAAGCATAGCTTTGAAAGTCTCAACTTTTCGATGTACACCAAGTTATCTTCTCAAAATATACTTGCTCCTGATGGGGATTTAACCCTTCAAATAAAGCAACCAAAGTCCATACTTTGTTGGTGTATAAGGATTCCATCTCAGATCACTAAGCATCCAGACATTCTTACAGAGTCCCACTCCTGATGGCCTGCTCAAAACTAGCTGGGTCATCATCTCATGATGCAATCCTTGCTCCCACCGTCATAGAGAAACCGAAGTATCTCTCAGGTGGGTGAGGAACCCTACTAGATCGGCGGAGAGGCTGAGGTTCGTTGGTTACTATTGAATCCTTTAGTTCTACCAAATCATTAGCTGCAGTTTGTATAGCTGGAACTGTTTCCAGTTCTACCTCATGACCATTAATTTCTTCACAAGAAATTCCCTTTCACAAAGGTGGCATGTTGAGAAACAAAACATCTTTTATTCCTCGGTTAGGTAGAAGATATTCCCTTGCTAATGCTTGGGATATCCAACAAACTTCTACAGAACTGACTTTGCCTCGAGCTTGTCCGGATTTTGCTTTTAGGCATAGGCTGGACAACCCCAAATCTTAACTTACTTAAGATATGGGCTCTTCCCTTTCCATATCACATATGAAGTGGTAGGCATCAGATTTGATTGGAACCCTATTCAATAGGTATGCAGCTTCTCAAGTGCATAACTTCCAAAAGGAAATAGGCAACTCAGTAGTACTCATCATAGAGCACACCATATCACATAGGGTGTGATTGCTCCGCCCCGATACACCGATGTGCTGTGGTGTATACGGAGGAGTAATGCTGAAAGAGAATCTCATTCTCCTTTAGAATAGTCCAGGAATCCTGTGCTCAAGTATTCTCCTCCCTGATCTCATCAAAGGACATAATACTTATACCAATTTTTGGTTCTCTACTTCTAACTTATATTCTGTGATTATCTTAAAAGTTTCAGACTTGTGTTTCAACAGGAACATATGTCTGAATCTTGAGAGAACATCAGTGAATGTAATGAGGTACAAAGAACCGGTCCTGGCATGTGTAGACAAGGGACCTTCATACATCAGCATGTATCAATCCCAAGAGTGCACTAACTCTTTCTCTGTTTCCAATAAACGGAGCTGTGGTCATTTTATCTCTGTGACATGACCGGCAAGTTTCACAAGATGTAAATTCAAACTAATTTAAATATGCATCTTTATGTAACTTCAGTTAGTCGGGTCGCATTGATATGACCTAGTCTATAATGCCTCAAGAAGGATTCGTTCATTTCTGAACTCTTCCTCTTGTGTGTGTTCTGTATGTTTAAGAACTGTAGTTTGATTAAGAACGTCTATGCTTTTAGATAACGTTCCTGAACCGATCAACTCTTGATATAGGAAATGTTCAAAACATTATCCAACAATACAAAATTATATCCTTTCTTTACTAATAAAGAGACTGATATGATGTTGTATGTCAGGTTCGGTATCTAATAACATTCGTTCAGAATCAATGTATTCTGGTAATACATGGTGATATTTGCCAAAATTCTTGGTTGCAACACTTGCATCATTTCCAACTCTTGAAACTTATCACCCTTTTTCAATTCTCTACTTTTCTGTAGCCCATGTACCAAATTACATATGTGGGATCCTGATCCGGTATCAAATACCCAGGACGTAAAGGATATTGAGAAACAGTTCTGTGTAATGAACACACCCAAAGAAGATGCATCAACATGTACTTTATTCGTTTGGGCGGCACGGGAATTCTGGTAATCCCCTATTTCCTGCTCTGTCTTATAACAATTATAAGTTGAAGCGGGACCAACGTTCCTTTGCCCAGTATAATAAGCGGGTTCGGTCAATACATCCGTATTATTATCTTGATTAAGGCATGACATAGTCGTAACCAGGAGAGAGAGAGAAGAAAACACTCAGCGTGCGCTTTTACAAGATTAGATTGGTTATCAATTTATCTAATCAGGATGTCTCCCACTGTTTTAGTCAAATCTTCCTTCAAACCCTAAAAGGAAAGACTAGCCGGGATTAATTACACTCTACAAGTTCGCCAATCTTTCAGTCAGGCCAGTGCCGGTACTTTGACGGAGGTTCCTCGTGCTTTCGCACGTACCCAATTAAAGTAAACCTCGTTTTCCCAGGGGCGTAACCCCGTTAACACATTTCTAAACACCTACTTGATCGGTTAATTGTAATGTATAAAACTCTCCTAGGAGTAACTCTTACTCGCAGCGGGTATCGGGATCCAACTATCTCATAAAAGGTATGCAATCTCATTGTTCAACACTTGAAATTCCCAATAATATTTTACCCCTAGCGTCCTATGACCTTGACGAATGCCAACAAACCATAGGCTACTAGTCAAGTTCAACCCGTTATTTCCCGATTGAATTAAACCCACCCGCACGACCCTAGACGAAATCCAACAAAGTCGCACGACTACCCTAACTCAATCGCATCATATGCTTATACAGATAAGCATAAATAGCTACCGCACAATACGCCTTGACGAAAGCCAACAAACGTAGTACGAATACTATGAAGTACTTATCTGAAATGACGGAGGGCTACGACAGGTTTTTAAGAAAACCCTTTGCGTAATGAACTTGATATCGTTGTAGAATCGAGTGATTTTAAATGGAGTGTTTTTTAGGCTTTTCTAGTTTTTCTAAAGATGTCACTCCCAGTGAAGGGATCGTCGGCTCTTTCCTCATCGAATAAGGTGCAGGATATTTCACAAATATCATTATGCAAAGCAAAAACTATATAAGCAATCAAAAGAAAAACCGAGTATGCAGCATCTGCCAGTTATTGCTAAAGAGGTCACTCCCGGTGAAGGGATCTCGGCTCTTTCCTTATTGAATAAGGTGCTGGATGTTCTACAAGGAACACCGCTATGCAAAGTAAGAACTAGAGCTACCGGTTTTTAAACAAGTTTCTACAACATCTTTAGGTTTCTTTTAGTTTCATTAATCTCATTAATGAAGTCCCATTTTATTATGCTTCACAAGCATCACATTTGAAACGAAATCTGCAATATAACATATATCTCATTTATATAATATAAACATTCGTCTCAGGCAGTAATATGATCTCATCACAGAACATTGCAGCAGAAGAACATATATGAAATATTGGATATACTATGACGTCCGTGTTTTAATACGAGCCTGTATAAAACACGGATTCCACGGTCGCGATGAATAGCCAAACCCACATCCCTAGACCCCTACGAGAGTGGCAAGCAACACTGCCAATTCTAGGGTTAGGAGACCCGGTCTCGACTCCTCGAGATGGTCTCCCACTGGACCCTAGAACCCGGTTACTTGTGCTCCCCGCCTTGGGTCTACCTAATGCGGAAAAGTAAATAATATACAATGGTGACATCATCCTCAGCCCGGAAGTGCCCCAATAAAAGAATATTACATACAAATGAATTTTACATGAATGAAAAAGAAAAAACTCTCATCTCACATAAAACCCCCGGCTATTCAGAACGCGACGATCCAATATAACATATCACAGCAACACATAATATCACATATCATCAACGTAAGCAAGTATGCGTATCCCGATTGTCGTTGATGTACAGCAACGAAGACGGCGATACACCACATACTACGCTTACGGTCGCAGAAAAGAAAGTGTAAAACTACAACTGTTGGAATCCGCAACCTCCTTAGACATTGCATGCCTAACCAAATGAATTCCTTAGACATCGCATGCCTAACAATTATAAACCTCGCATTTTAGTCTCATTATCGAAAAATCTTTTCAATATCAACTCGGGCAATTCAACAAGATTCCCGACATCCTGATCAAATGCTCGTCGCAAACATCAGTAGACGGCCGCACCCCCGGATGCCGTCGACGAAGTGCACTAAGGCGGAACACCGCTGCCGCGAGCACCCGAACGGATGCTTTTGGCGACGAGGTTCTCCTACAGTCACTTGGTCGGGGCTATGGGGCGTGGCTGTCTGTTAAGTTTACCCGGCGAGTATCCGCGTACGCTACGTGATTGCGACGGACTTTTGATCACATCAAAATCCCGTGGCAACTGATCAACTGAGACTGAACTGCTAGATTTATAACATTCAAATTAGTTATTTCATAACTACATGTGGATTCCAAATATTGTATCACATTCCAGATAAATAGACAATGTTAAACTTTTCGATCGAATGATCAAACACCCAAGTTTTCCCTAATAGCTCAACACTTGAGCGGAGTTCAAAAAATACCCATCACATGCCACAGTACCAATGGTCCAGCCGTAGAAGGGTCAAGCCAACGCCTCACATGTGGCAACGCCGTACTGCCTCAAACCCTAAGTTTTAGAGGCGGTTCAGACGGTCACATAGTCGAGTTAAGGTTTGTGTTCTTCTAGAGGGTCCACCGCGTTACTTGCATGATTTTCCTGAAGTTTCAAACTCGAGAAAAAATCCAACTTTTGAAAAAATTTCCGACAGGGGAAAAAGTGAGTTATTGATATCCGTTCGAACTTTTTAACAGTTTGTAAAATTATCTGGAAAAAAATTAAACGAAGTTAAATTATCCGATCGAATTAACGAGTCCCCAATACAACCCAGAAAACTCAACACTTAAGTAAAATTAAAAATTCCCAGAACAATCAGGAAACACATACGGATGTAATTGTGGAAAAATGATACCCTATGTCCAATGTAGCGCCGCGGAACCGCCTCTAATGGCATGTCCTTGCCGTGGTTCCGCGGCTATTTAATGGGCTTACTGGCTCGTTTTTCACAAAAGTCCAAAGAATTCCCTGCTGATTTTTTTGAGTATTTTTAATATGAAAAAAAATAAACTATTGAAAATTTTTCCAGAAACTAGGGTTTTACGGGTATTCGGAGTTCGAACGGACTTTAAACTTCGCCCAGACTTCGCCTAAAGCTCTAGCTTGGCTCTGATACCACTGTAGGGTTTCTAGGCATACGCACAAGGGTCTATAAGGCATCAACCATGCCCGATTTAAAATTTAGCCGTGCCGAACAACCCTAAACCAAGATCTTAAACTAGAGATTAGGCGAAACAAAGCATGTAAACATCTTTACATCTAAGAGTTAGGAATTACAACCTTTGCAGTCCGTTCCTTCACTTCTAAAGCTCCGTGTTGAGGTCCTTCACTGTGATCATCGAGTTCCCGAACTCTAGAGAGGCTCCACGAAGAGAAAGATGCAAGCATGCTTCCGATCTTCGAAAACAAAGATGATCTATCTTGAAGTTTCATTAACACAAGCTCTCACTCACTAAATAAAGTGAACACCCTAATCTAAATGGCTAAGATAGATTAGGATGATGAAGTAGGATTTTAGCTCTCATTTGTTTTCTTAATCTCACTCATAATCATCACTTCATGAAAAGCTAGAAAGCTTTTCATGCAAAGAAGGAAGAAGAAGAAGAAGTTCCATTTCTTTTGTGATGAATAATGAAACTCTAGTGTGTGGTTAGAAATGCAACCATGGTAGATAATGAGAAGACTAACCATTGTAGAGACATAACTAGGGTTAAAGGGTTGGGTTGGGTTAAGCAAATATCACAAAATATCATAAAATATCCAAGTCAAAGTCAAAGCTTCAAGAAACTTCTTGAAAGCTTCATGAAGACTTAACCCTAATCCAAACCCTAACCTCAATTAAACTCCACAAAACATGTTGCATTAATAACCATATCATGTTACAATATTATATATCACATATATAATATTTATTGTAACAAAATAAAATAATACAATTAACATATATCGCATATATATCAATGTATTACCCGAGTGAGAAAAAAGAATCTTTTAGTGAGCTTATATCAGTTAATGTAATTTAATATATCAAATTTATAATTATACATTAAGTTATCGAATCAACACTTGATCCGATAATCCGGCTATTTCACAAATAACCGACTAATATAATCTGAATCGGTTCATCGAATCAACACTTGATCCGATGACCCGGCTATATCACATATACCCGGCCGATATCTCATATCGCGAGAATCTAATACGGTATCACATACACGTATTGTTCTCGGTCCCGCACATATCATATATGTGCTCCTACTCCGTTTTGCCTGTGCCAAGAAACCTTTGTGTAGGAATCTAAAGAATCGTCAACACGCCTGCAGTAGGTGATGATCATATCAAACACCCACAAGCTGCAAGCGGTCAGCTAAACGTAACAGCCACCCAGGTATTGAGCGCTCAGAAGATCAACAAGCAAGCCTGTACATTCTCCTATGAATCCAGTCAGTAACACTCCCGTACAGACCGGTCTTTTCATCTGATATGTCGCATATCTCGCCTAGGGGTGGTAAACGTCAGACCCCGGTAGCATGATAAGTCGTGTCGATATGAGGTCTATAACAGTTCGAGAAACTACTGATAACACTTACCAGTAAATCTCAGCAACCCTGGCCAGAGATTTCCAGTTATAGCCAATCGAACACAGCGCAGCATCAACTCCCTATACCGGGAGAGACGAATCCCCTCCTATCGCTCAATGCCTCCATGTGATTCGGGACTGTACCCAAAAGCCACCGTTTTGCACACCCTCTTGGACGTGGTATGATGGAAATCAAAGCACGGTGGGAATCACACAAGACTCTATGACGATCTCGGGTCTACAGACTACTCTGTACCAGTGTTACCAGAGAACTGCCATCTGATGTGAGGTATAATACCATCTGGGAGTTCTCGGCGAGTCCGTCCAGTGTACCCAGTCTCTACTGAGCACCCATACACCATCCTTGATGTCAAACACCGATGGATATGGGATCATCCATCGCCCATCATATGGGTCAAGATGTGTATACGCTAGTCTACTCTGGTGTATCGATTCCCTGTCTCGATACACCCTCTACTAGGAACATTTGAAGGATGTACTTGGCGACTACTCTTTCCCCACTAGTATGATCTGCATCATAGTCCCGGTAGTCAAGTACTCATCCTAAGGGCTTTATCAACATGTAACATAGAGACAATCAGAGTATATGTTAAGATAAAGAGCAACCAGATAGCGTACTATCAGGTCGAGCAAGATAGTTCTCCCTATATATGTCCAAGCATCCACTACAATATACATCGTATGTACAGTAATGGCCTCTAGGGCATACATATAACTAACACCTGGCTGGTAGCATCCCAACCCCACAATGCCAAGGATCAAAGCCCTTACCAAGAGGAAGCCCTGCAGCTATCCTGCTCGGCTATCCCAAGCTGGTAGATTCCCTACCCCACAACGCCAGGGATCAAAGCACTCGTCAAGAGGCACCGGGCAGCAACCCTGTTCGGCCATCCTTAAGGACAAAAATCCCTCTCCAAGAGGCACCGGGGAGTAACCCTGCTCGGCCATCCTTAGTAGGCCACTTACGGCCCCTCCCGCGCTAAGGATGAAAAGTCCTCGCAAGAGGCAACCGGGCCCGCCCATGACAATGTCCTCACTGTCATGCGACACAAAGGGTGTCAAAATTCTTGAGGGGTTAAATTTTTCGGTTCTCTCTCTCACTTTGTTAATACAAGAAAAAGAAAAAAATATATATATACACAAAAAGGTCCTCCCAAATTTATGTGAAATAGTGTTTCCACTGTTTGAGCGTTAAAGTTTGATAGGGGGAAACATCATTAACCTATACAAGGCCTTACATAAACCGAAAGTTAACACCAACCATTCAAAAAATTTATCGTGATGATGCAATGGTCAAAAGAAAGAACGTGTAGAGAAAAGAAATGAAAAATACCTGAGACCGTGTGTGGGCAGAAATGGGGTACGGTCTCGATATATGAGAAGATGAACGGAGGGGAGAAAGAAATGGAGCATGAACTTAAGATTGAAATTTGATCGAATAAATTAGTACAGTTTTTAATGATGTGAAACTGGAATATTCTAATTGTACTAATTTATTAATCCGTTGAGAAATAAGGTCAAATCTCTCAAGATTCGCAAGAAAACATGGGCCAACCGAACTCGATGAACCAGACGTAGGAGATGAAGTGGATACTTCGTCTTGCAATTCGGAAACGATGGAAAAGATGGAAGGATGTGATTGAGGAATGGTATCGGTGAAACATTCAGAAGAATGTTCATAGTCAATGGAAGGGACATTATGAATTGGAAAATTTGAGTCATCCAATAAAACCGGTTCATCCTCAATGATATCCTCAATGATATCCTCAAAATTCTCCTCAACATTCAGCTCATCCATTTATTCATCATCATCAATAACAACCAGACGCACATGGGGTTTGGGAAAAACAGTTAATGATTCGAGATGATGCCCATACAGAATTGAAAGGACATGATGAATTGGTGAGAAAAACTCATCCAAAATTATGAGTTCATCATCCAAGTTATCCCCAGTGTCGATATCCTCAATCAAGTGAAAGTTAACTTTCTCAAACACCTCATCAAAATCATGGTTTTCATTAGTTGTTTTTTCTAGAGTGGAGGTGAAGGGATCAAAGGGAGTGGCATCGGTTTCACTTGAAAATGAATTTTCACAATCGGGTAAATCAAACACTATATGTGTAAGTCCATGATGCACATCCCACGGGTCGCGGCGAGGCGGAATACTTTAAAAACAGTTTTCTCACATCAAAAGAAACTAGTTTTGCTTTGCATCATGAACTTTTTTCCACTTTAGTATCTTTATTAAGCCTTATCTAACAAAACTAAACTAAGAGAGTGCTAACTACTAGGTTAAGAAGTTATACTCTCATGTCTAGTCCTTCGCGTCTTCAAGTTTCTCCTTGCTCCTTAGTTCAAGCTCCTTGTTCTTGATCTCCTTTCTTTGGCTTCTTCTAGGGTTTGGAAGACTTCGGTTGCCGTTCTCCTTTGCGTCAAAGATGGATCCACCCGAGGTGCCTACGATCAAGCTCCAACCTCCATGAGATAACTTAGTGATCAAACTTGCTAAGTGAGAAGACTAAGTAGATGTAGAGTGAGTGTAATGGATTAATTGATCTCAAAACTCATTGATTTGCAACGCATGCAAGTGTATGAGTTTCATGAAGAAGAAGAGAAGAAAAACCTAGGAAAGAGAAAGCATTTGTGAGAATGAATGAAAAATGAGTTATGAGAATGGCTATGTATTTTTCACAATAATTCAACCATGGAATTCTTTAATCAAATAAAATGCAACCTTACTTGAATAGTAATTCCAAAGTGAATAAATAAATCCATAGCCATGCTTTCAACCCATGCTTCATAACTCTCCTAATTCCACCTCATTAATCCTTTAATGAAAAAGAATAAAAACTATAATGAGGTGTCTCCTTCTAGAAGGTTAACCTTGTGAATTTACAAGAATTCCCTTTTCCGTATTTTCATACCCTTATCCGTATTCCGAAAAATACGGATACACTGAGATCAGTATAATCCAATACTACAATACTAGTATCCAGCTTAAACCAAAGCCTACCAGTATTATCCGTCCGATCGTCATTCGAGTAGCCAGTACACGAATGCGATCGAGACCCTGCCGCAAGACCATACGACATCTACATCGTCTCGCCTGATCCAGGGAAACTCTCTGTGTGGGACTCTAAAGACTCGACAGTACGCTGGCAGTAGGTTTAACCACAAGTCCGTCAGTGGCACTAGCTGAATGTAACGGCAACCCAGGTACGTGTCGAAAAGGAGGCCGACGAGCGAACTCGTCCGTAACCCCTACTGAGCCTGTCCGTGACAATATCCGCGCAGTCCGGTCTGTTCGTCTAAGAGTATCGCATGTATGGTCTAGGGAGGTGGTGAACGTCAGACCCCTCACAACCGTACAAGTCGTGCCGGTGTGGCTCAAGACCATCCGAGAATCTACTGATCAGTCCACCAGTAATTATCAATCAGCCCTGGCCAGGGACTTATGGTAATGACCAACCGATCACAGTGCGATATCAACTCCCTATACCGGGAGAGACGAATCCCTAACAGACGCTCACTGCCTCCATGTGGCTCGGGACTGTACCCAACTAAAACCTGTTTGCACGACTCCTTTGAGCCGTGGTAGGGTAGTAATCAAAGCACGGTGGGAACTCACACGAGACAAATGACAACCTTAAGTCAACAGACTATCTGCACACATGTCACCTGAGAACTGCTATCTGACATTAGGTATAATACCATCCAGTCAGTTCTCGACGAGTCATGTCCGGTGTACTCACACTCAGTGAGCATCTGTATACAATCTTAGGTGCACATCACCAATGGTTGCGGGACCAATCCATCTCCCCTCGTCAGGGTCTAGATATGTATACACTAGTCTACTCTGGAGCATCGATGCCCAGTCTCGATACTCCTGCGACCAGGGCCATTTAAGGATGTGCCTATTGACTATCCAGCTCCCACAAGTATGACTGCCATCACAACGCCGGTAATCAGGCAAACACCCTATGGGCTTTATCAACATGTATATAAATATAAAGTAAAATATATCACACGTTAAGATAAATACAAACCAAATAGCATACTATCATATCAAGCAAGATTGCCATGTACATACATATCCTTAGCATCCTATATAATGAAGGCCTTAGGGGCATATATATCCAACAATCTCCCACTTGCACTAAGGCCTATAATTGGCGCAATGAGTACCCACTGTCTGTACTAGATCCAGTTGCTGGCGTACTGCATGCCCAACATCTCAAACAGCCTCTCGAACTGGACTTGAGGGATGGCCTTGGTGAATGGATCTGTCGTGTTGTATTTTGTGTCCACTCTCCGCACCTCGATCTCCCGACGATCCACGATCTCCCTGATCAGGTGATACCGCCTCAAGATATGCCTGGATTTCTGATGGGACCTTGGTTCCTTCACTAATGCTACAGCCCCATTGTTATCACAATACAAAGGTATTGGATTGGCAATGGACGGAACCACCTGAAGTTCAGAGATGAACTTCTTCATCCAGACAGCTTCTTTCGCGGCATCGTTAGCAGCTATATACTCATCCTTCATAGTTGAGTCTGCGACGGTATCCTGTTTTGAACTCCTCCAACATACCGCCCCTCCATTGAGGGTAAACGCAAAACCCGAAATGGATTTAGAGTCATCTTTGTCACTTTGGTAGCTGGAGTCAGTAAAAACCTCGACCTAGAGGTCCCCATTATCGTAAATCAAGAACATCTCCTTAGTCCTTCTCAGGTACTTGAGAATGTTCTTTACCGCTATCCAATGCTTCTCACCTGGGTCAGACTGATACCTGCTTACCATACTAAGTGCGTAAGCTACATCTGGTCTGGTACATAACATTGCATACATTATGGATCCTACTGCCGAAGCGTAGGGTATAATGCCCATGCGAGCCCTCTCTTCATCAGTCTTTGGAGACATCTCTTTGGAGAGGGTGATCCTGTGACAAGCAGGTAAATTACCGCACTTGGAATCTTCCATACTAAATCTCTTTAGTATAGTGTCAATATACCCGGACTGTGAAAGTCCCAACATCCTTTTGGATCTATCACGATAGATCTTAATGCCCAGAATGTAGGATGCATCTCCCAAGTCTTTCATGGAGAATTTCTGTGACAAGAAGAGCTTTACTGATTGTACATGGATTCCATTTCGGATCTCATAGCATCCAGCCACTTCATCGAGTCTTTACTAGTGATAGCCTGCTGAAAATTAGTAGGCTCATCATCATCGATGATGCAATCCTCTCGATCCCCATCTACAAGAAACCCATAGTATCTTTCAGGAGGATGAGAAAACCTACTAGATCTCGGAGTGGCGTTGGTTCGTCGGGCTCTATTGAAACCTGAGATTCTACTAAATCATCGGCAGTAGTTTGAGGTTCTGGAATTTCTTCCAGCTCTACCGCGCTCCCACTAATTTCTTTTGCAAGAAATTCGCTTTCTAAGAAGACAATGTGGGGAGCGACAAACACCTTTTGTTCTTCAGTGTGGTAGACCGGATATCCCCTTGAATGCTTGGGGTATCCTACAAACTTGCACAAAACCGATCGTGCCTCGAGCTTGTCCGAATTATGCTTTTTAACATATGCCGGACACCCCCATATCTTGATATACTTGAGACATGGTCTCTTCCCGCTCCATATTTCATATGGAGTTGTAGGCACAGACTTAGTCGGAACTCTATTCAATAGGTATGCTGCTGATTCTAGCGCAAAACCCCAGAAGGAAACTGGCAACTCAGCACTACTCATCATTGAACGCACCATGTCCAGTAGCGTGCGATTCCTCCTTTCTGATACACCATTATACTGAGGTGTATAAGGCGGAGTACGCTGAGAGAGAATTCCATTCTCTTTTAAGCATTCAAGGAAACTGGTACTTAAGTATTATTCCCTCGATCAGATCGAAGTGTCTTGATGCTTTTACCAGTCTGTTTCTCCACTTCATTTTTATACTCCTTAAACTTTTCAAAGGCCTCAAATTTATGCTTCATTAAGAACACATGTCCATACGTAGAGAAGTCATCAGTAAAAGTGATGAAGTAGGAGTGACCGCTTCGTGCATGTGTAGACATTGGACCACATACATCACTGTATACAAGTCCCAAGAGTTCCGTGGCTCTTTCTTCGTGTCCGGTGAACGGAGATTTGGTCATTTTTCCTTTGATACATGATTGACAAGTTGCATTTGATGAATATTCAAACGGATCTAAATATCCATCTTTATGTAACTTAGTCAACCTTGTTTCGTTTATATGACTAAGTCTACAATGCCATAGGAAGGCTTGGTTTGAATCTGGAGCCTTTCTTTTAAGCGTGTTTTGAATATTGAAAACTTGAGGTTGATTAAGTATGTATATGCCGTTTTCCAGTATTCCAAACCCAATCATTTCTTGATTTAGGAGAATGTTCATGACATTTCTTTTAAGCGCAAAATTATATCCTTCATTAGATAACAAAGGTAATGATATAATATTACACAGCATACTGGGAATACAAAAACAGTTGTACAACACCAAAATGTGCCCACTAGTCAACCCCAGGTGATATTCCCCTATTGCAATAGCATCTACGTGCATTCCATTGCCCATCCGAAGAGTCATATCAACTGTCTTCAGTGCTCTACGGTTTCTCAGAGCCTGGAAAGAATTACAGATATGAGAACCAGAACCGGCATCAAGTACCCATGATGTAGAGTTTACTGAAAGACAATTTTCGATTACAAACACACCTGAAGCAGAAGCAGCAGCTTGCTTCGTGTCCTTGGCTTTGAAGGCCATGCAATCCTTCTTCCAGTGCCCTTGCTTGTGACAATAGTAGCATTCGTTCTTATCTGCCTTCACCGTTCGTGCCTTGTTCGTTCCCTGCACCCTCTTGACCCTGCCTTTCGGTTTGGTGGCTTTCATCTTCTTCTTCCCTTTAGCTTTCACTTTAGATTTAGAAGAGGATGATTCTCCAACATACAGAACAGGGGTCTTCTCCTTTTTCAAGGAGGTCTCTGCAACCCTCAACATGTTGAGGAGCTTTAGAAGATCAGCTTCCATTTCGTGCATGTTAAAGTTCAGCACGAACTGAGAGAAGGTGTGGGGAAGGGACTGCAAAATCAAGTCGATGTACAAATCATTCTCTAGCACGCATCCCAGGTTTGCGAGTTCCTCAATGAGGCTGATCATTTTCAGGACGTGCTCTCCTACAGGTGATCCTGGAGCTAACCTCATCTGGAAGAGTTTCCTTGAGGTCTCGTACCTCGCGATACGGGAGTGCTCCCCATACAATTCCTTGCAATGGAGAAAGATGGATATAATATCCATACCCTCATGCTGTTTATGGAGTTCATTGTTCATGGACACCATGTCACGACCCAAAGTTTGGCCCGTGACCGGCACTTAACCGCGTAACGTCTACAGGCGTAACGTGACTAAGAGAACCGGAAACCCAGAAAACAAACCAGTGAAAGTATAGAGTGTGATAAGAATTAAATGAAAAACACCAACTAACATGATAAGAAATCTAAGTATACAATCCCAAGATAACAATATACGACGCCGTAGCGAAGCTCAAGATCCACAAGTGGGAACATCACAGATAGCATAAAAACTGTATAAGAAAAGTCGGCTCACAACGAGCACGACACCAGAACACAAATAAAGTACGACATCGTCCTCACACTGTCTCTAAGTTAAATGCATACATGGTAGATGGAGAATACTAGATACAACAATGTACATACAGGAAGATAAACAGATACCGCACAAAACCCACCTATCAGCAAAAGAACTAGTACACCAACTATGGGGGTATCTGTGTCAAAAGATGCAACCGCAGCCTGCCGCGACTACTCCGAAGGGCAACCTGCAACACTGTGGCACAACGGGGGTGAGTTGCCAACTCGTGAATAGAGATAACATATAAAGGTAATCGCGAGCATGCACGTACTACGCTACTCTATCATATGCCAACAGATGATATCAATATGTGATACGCAGTATGTGCAATAATCATGCAAGTTCTCTATCAGGTACTGTACTACTGGGTGAGGTACAAATGCTCTATCAGGTAATGTAACTACAGGATGAGGTACAAATGCTTTATCAGGTAATGTAACTACAGGATGAGGTACAAATGATAAATGCTGAGCAGGGGAAATATAGTATCTACACGGAATATCAACGTGGGATATATGTATATCGGTGTCATCAATGCACCCAGATCCCCCAAATAGCTCAGGCGCCGGCACCCCCATCGGCCCTCGAATCCTGTACACCTCTGAGAGTCCCGAGTGCCCAACATCGGCACCCAAATATCATAAATACTCGTGTCCAGCATCGACACGCAAATCCTCATCCATCGGGCCCCGTCAGTCCGGGTCACCCACATCCATCTATAGACTCTGATCAGTATACTCCGGATAACTGTCAGGTCCAACCAATCACCGGTAGGTAGTGGTCCCTCTGCCAGGCTCACCGTCTACTGCACAGCGAAACCGTTCTCGCCCCGGGGTACCATACCGGGTCCACCATGTACCCGTAATCGGCCTCAACCGCCTCCTCGATTCGGGTTTCCATATATCACTCTAGCACCGAGAAAACATATGGTGGACGCACCGAAATATCATATCAAGGGAACCGGGTTTTTAAATGATTACATATTTGAAATAGCCACGGTTCCCAAATCCAGAAATCACATATAATCCAAACAAATACAAGTCAATGATCCGATATGATATGTGCGTCAAATGTAAATATCCGGTCAAGTTACATATAAATAAGTTACAAGATAATAATCCGATGTGACATATGCATCAGGTATGAATATCAAATCATGTCACACATAATGTGCTACAATGCAATGATCCGATGTGATATGTGCAGCAGGTATGAATATCAAGTCATGTCATATATAATAAACTACAATATGATGATCCGATGTGATATGTGTAGCAGGTATGAATATCAAGTCATGTCATATATAATAAACTACAATATGATGATCCGATGTGATATGTGTAGCAGGTATGAATATCAAGTCATGTCATATATAATAAACTACAATATGATGATCCGATGTGATATGTGTAGCAGGTATGAATATCAAGTCATGTCATATATAATAAACTACAATATGATGATCCGATGTGATATGTGTAGCAGGTATGAATATATGGTCATGTCACAATTAGATGAACTAGAATGCTATGATCCGATGTGATATGTGTAGCAGGTATGAATATCAAGTCATGTCATATATAATAAACTACAATATGATGATCCGATGTGATATGTGTAGCAGGTATGAATATCAAATCATGTCATATATAATAAACTACAAAATGATGATCTGATGTGATATGTGTAGCAGGTATGAATATATGGTCATGTCACAATTAGATGAACTAGAATGCAATGATCCGATGTGATATGTGTAGCAGGTATGAATATCAAGTCATGTCATATATAATAAACTACAATATGATGATCCGATGTGATATGTGTAGCAGGTATGAATATCAAGTCATGTCATATATAATAAACTACAATATGATGATCCGATGTGATATGTGTAGCAGGTATGAATATCAAGTCATGTCATATATAATAAACTACAATATGATGATCCGATGTGATATGTGTAGCAGGTATGAATATATGGTCATGTCACAATTAGATGAACTAGAATGCTATGATCCGATGTGAGGTGTGTAGAAGGTATGCAATGCACTAGCTAGTAACCATGAACATGCAATATATATATATATATGGAACACTATAAGGTCCTATCTGCCCTGACGTAGAACGCCATGCGGGCGATATCCCCGTAGATGTGAAATCTACTCACCGTAGTCTCTCGCTAGGTGTAGCCAACAACCTGCTTCCCTTTCTTCACTGCGTCCGCCGTACTCGCCTGCGAACCTAGAATTACACAATATATCATATGCAAGCTCGAAATCACGCAAACGCGACAATAAAGCCGAACTAATAACTCGTGTCGCGAACCCAGCGCGCGTGTGCGCGATACGCTAAAACGTGTGCTTACGCGTCTGAAATCACTCCGACGCGTCGCGATACGCAAAAACCCAAAACCCGCACACACGTAACACGCGTGTCGCGAAAGGTTGAAAAATACGGGAAAATAGGTATTCAGCTCCAGATTTTGATACAGGAAAGAAAATGCAAAAATATAAATACCAAAATAACCTACATATAAGCAGAGACCGACACCCCAAACCCCAACCCAAATCTCCCCAGTCTGGCCGCAATTTGCGGCCAGAATGCCATTTTTGGCGGCCAGACTTGGGAATTGGGTCCCCAGGTTTGGTCGGTGCACTCCATACCATACATACATGCTACAGCAATCACTAGTTTTGTTCTGAAAAGTCTCGGATAGCAGCAGATTCCTACAGTGTCTAAAATCAGTTCAAAACACACATTTTGCACAAAAATGGAACTTTATGGTATTTTGATGAAATCTGAAACAAACCTAGGTCTAATCACTCACCAATAACTTGTTAATAAGCTAATCAAGCCACAACAACATAAGTTTTAACATGATACACTAAACCCCCTACAAAAGCACTAAAATGGTACAAAAATGTGATATTTCTAAACTAAACATGCAAGTTATGGAAAATGGGTGCTAGGATTAAGATTTTATTCCTTTAATTGACCTTAAAACACCAAGGGTTCCAGCTCTTCTCTCAGTTGTGCAGGTTTGCCCAAGAACACCTCAAAAACCTCAAGTTTTCATGGTTTAGTGAAGGAAAAAGCATTGATGGTGTAGGGTTTTTGGTGTAGGGTTCAAGAGGAAATGAAAAGAGGAGAAAAGAGGAAGAAAGAAGTGTGGTTTCTGGTGAATTTCTGCAGGAGGTGCAGAAATGATTGGAAGAGAGAGAGAAGAGAGAAGAAAAGGTCAAGAAAAGTCAAATGTTTCACCTAACACCATGCCCTCTTGTTTTATTTGGATTTGAATTTATTAAAAGGGTTAAGATATGAATAAAATGGTGGGGAAAAGATAATTTGCAACCATGCACACAAGAAAATGGTTAACAAGTCACAAAATGCCTAAGTATGCAAGGTGCACCCTACAAAGGGGAAAATTTTTATAAAAAAAAACTAACACTACCCATAAGAACTATAATTAGAAGTCTTAAGAACCCATAAATAAATATAACATACCCGACTACTAATTATCACCAAAACCATCAAACGGGAATTCAAAGTGTTACAATCTACCCCCCTTACGGAAATTCGGTCCCCGAATTTAAAAAAAATCTACCCACACGCACCTTCAAAAAGATGGGGATACCTCTTCCTCATCTCGCTCTCGGTCTCCCAAGTGACCTCCTCCCTGCTCTGTCCACGCCAAAGTACCTTGACGGACGGTATCTCTTTCGACCTCAATTTCTTCACTTGTCGATCCAAGATCATCACTGGCTGCTCTGCATAGGAAAGATCGCGCTCAAGCTGGATCGTCGGGTGCTGAATCGCATGCGAAGGATCATGAAGATATCGGCGGAGCATCGAAACGTGAAATACGGGGTGCACGTCTGGAAAACTGGGCGGAAGGGCTAATCGATACGCAACTGCACCAATACGCTCAAGGATCTCAAAGGGGCCTACGTATCTGGGACTAAGCTTCCCCTTCCTTCCAAATCTCATCACGCCCTTCATTGGGGAGACCCTCAAGAAAACATGATCACCAACAGAAAACTCAAGTCTGCGTCGACGACGGTCCGCATAAGATTTCTGCCTACTCTGGGCTGCTCTCATCCTATCGCGAATCAACTGGATCTTCGCTGTCGTCTCCTCAACGATCTGTGGACCTAAAATACTGCTCTCACTGAGCTCTGTCCAACAAGTAGGCGACCTGCATTTCCTCCCATAAAGAGCCTCAAACGGTGCCATCTGAATGGTCTCCTGGTAGCTGTTGTTGTAGGAGAACTCTACTAAGGGCAAATGATGATCCCAGCAACCTCCGAAGTCTAATACGCATGCTCTGAGCATGTCCTCGAGAGTCTGAATAGTCCGCTCTGACTGTCCGTCGGTCTGCGGATGGAAAGCTGTGCTGAAACTCAAGCGAGTGCCCAGAGCCTCCTGAAGCCTCTGCCATAGACGGCTGGTAAACTGGGTGCCTCTATCGGACACGATGCATGTCGGAACTCCGTGCAATCGCACAATCTGATCAATGTAGACCTGGGCATACTGAGTAAATCCGAAAGTCGTCTTCACCGGTAGGAAGTGAGCCGCTTTCGTCAAACGATCCACGATCACCCAGATGGAGTCATACCCTCGACTAGTCCTGGGTAGACCCACAATGAAGTCCATAGATATCTGTTCCCATTTCCACTCCGGAATGGGTAATGGCTGTAGCTCTCCCGCGGGCCTCTGGTGCTCAGCCTTGACTTGCTGACAAGTCAGGCATCTCGACACAAAATCTGCAATATCCCTCTTCATACCGTCCCACCAGTAAACATCTCTCAGATCGTGGTACATCTTGGTGGAACCGGGATGAACACTATATACCGATCAATGTGCATCCTCAAGAATCTCGCGCCGCAATCCCTCAGCATCCGGTACGCACAGTCTAGCCCCAAATCGTAGTATCCCCTGATCGTCGATCACGAACTCGGAAAATCTGCCCTGTCCCATCTGTGTCCTGATCTCTGAACAGCGGTCATCACTGTGCTGTGCCTCGTATATACGGTCAAGCAACTGCGGGCGTGCACGAACATGCGCCATCTGTCCCCCGCTCGGCGTAAACTCAAACTGTACCCGGCTGTCACATAAGATCTGCCAATCTGCCGATGACGGCCTCTGCACTGCGCTCACACAAGATAGACTACCCCCGGGCCTCCTGCTCAACGCATCTGCCACTACATTCGCCTTGCCCAGATGATATAAGATCTCACAATCGTAGTCCTTCACTAACTCCATCCATCGGCGCTGTCTAAGGTTCAGGTCTCGCTGCTGAAATATATATTTTAAGCTCTTGTGGTCGGTGAATATCTGGCACGACTCTCCATACAGATAATGTCGCCAGATCTTGAGTGCAAAGACCACCGCAGCCATCTCCAGATCATGAGTTGGGTAATTCTGTTCATGTTTCTTTAATTGCCGTGAAGCATACGCAATCACCCTGTCGTGCTGCATCAAAACGCATCCCAGCCCCACTCGTGAAGCATCGCAGTAGACCGCAAATCCGCCTGATCCTGAAGGCAAAGATAGCACTGGTGTCGTGGTCAGTAGATCCCGTAACCGCTGGAAACTGTGCTCACACTCCTCTGTCCAATCAAAGTGAACTCCCTTCTGGTTCAACCCGGTCAATGGTGTAGCAATGCGAGAGAAGTCCTGCACAAATCGCCTGTAATAACCTGCCAGCCCTAGAAAGCTGCGAACCTCCGTCACTGACGTGGGTCTAGGCCAACTCCGAACTGCCTCTATCTTCCTCGGGTCGACACATATACCATCTCGTGTAATCACATGCCCCAAGAAGTCTACGCTGTCTAGCCAGAAGGCACACTTGGAGAATTTGGCGAAAAGCTGATGCTCCCTCAAGGTCTGTAGTGAAATCCGCAGGTGCTGCTCATGCTCCTCTCTACTCCGAGAATACACCAAGATATCGTCGATAAACACTATAATGAACAGGTCAAGATACGGCCGGAAAATACGGTTCATCATGTCCATAAATGCTGCTGGCGCGTTGGTGAGCCCGAACGACATCACCAAAAACTCATAATGGCCGTAACGTGTGCGGAAAGCCGTCCTAGGAATGTCCTCCTGTCGAACCCGCAGCTAATGGTAGCCTGATCGCAAATCGATCCTCGAAAAGTATCCTTCCCCCTGAAGCTGGTCGAACAAATCGTCGATGCGTGGCAAAGGATATCGATTTCGCACTGTCACCTTGTTCAGCTGGCGGTAGTCAATACACAAACGCATGCTGCCGTCCTTCTTGACGAACAAGACTGGAGCACCCCAAGGAGAAACACTGGGTCGAATAAGTCCCTTATCCAGCAAGTCCTGCAACTGACCCTTCAACTCTCTAAGTTCCGCCGGGGCCATCCGATAAGGCGGTACTGAAATAGGCCCCGTGCCAGGAACCAAATCAATGCAGAAAGAAATGTCACGCTCGGGCGGTAGCCCAGGAAGCTCGTCAGGGAACACATCAGGGAACTCGCTAACCACCGGAACCTGATCCAGAGGAACCTCTGTAGCTCTAGTATCGCAAACATAAGCAAGAAATCCCTGACATCCCTTCCGCAAAAGCTGTCCAGCGCGAACAGAAGAAATCACACAGTGAGGGGTGGCACTACGGTCCCCCAACATAACAACAACCGACTCGCCGGGAAAACAAAATCGAACTGTCTTCTCGCGGCAGTCAACAGAAGCATAGCACGTGGCTAACCAATCCATGCCCAACAGAACGTCGAAGTCCAACATCTCAAGAAGGATCAAGTCGACCGGCAACTCTCTCTCGCCAATACGGACGGTACAGGATCGGAACACGTGCCTAGCAACAAACGACTCTCCCACAGGAGTAGTCACAACAAGCGGCTGGCCAAGCAAACCGGACTCTCTACCCAAACTCGGCACAAAGTGTGTGGATACGTACGAGTGCGTGGATCCGGGATCGAATAACACGTGTGCATCAACCGAACATACAGAAAGGATACCTGAGACCACCGTATTGGACGCCTGCGCGTCCTGATGCGTCAAAGCAAAAACTCGTGCCTGTCCTCCACCTGCAACTGACTGTCCCCTGCCGGCCGCTGGCTGTCCTCTACCTCGGCCACCTCGTCCTCTATGAACAAATCCTCCACGACCACGACCTCTCCGTGCATGCGTCTGATGCGGAGTAACAGCAGGTACTATCGGCAACGCCGTCTGGGGTGGTGAAGGTGGTAATGTAACATGCGGTGCTGCCGCCCTACTCCGGGGTACCTCGGGACAATCTCGCACACGATGATAAGAACTCCCGCAATGGTAACATCCTGATGACGGTCTCTGGCCCTCCTGGGAATAGGAGCTAAACAATCGGCCTCGTCTCGAATCTCTGCCACCTGCAAGGTGCCTATCACGACGCTGGAATGGCCGTCTCTGCACTGACGTATCTGCACGAACTCTCTTCGGCCCTGGAACTGCCGAAGTCTCAGCAAGGCGCTCCTCTACTAATAATGCCGCATCAACTGCTGCTGAGTAAGTCTCGTAATGCTGCGTGCTGATAGCAAGGAATAATGGTGTGAGCAAACCTCGGACAAATCTCTTAACTCGCAACTCCTCAGTAGCCACTAGGTACGGGGCATAGATAGCTAGCTCTGTGAACAGCACGTCGTACTCTGCCACTGACATCCCTGGTATCTGGCGCAAGGACTCAAATCTGCGTGCTCGGGCATCCCTAACACTCTGAGGAAGAAAACGAGCAAGGAATAGCGCTACAAACTCGGTCCAGGTCATAGGAGGAAAACCTGCTGCTCTGCCCTTCTCAACTGAATCACACCACTTCTGTGCAAGACCTTCTAGGCGAAAGCTCGCTAACTCGACCCATCTCGCATCCGCGCATCTAAGTGAACGACATATACGGGCCATCTTATCAAGGAAGGACTGGGGGTCCTCGGCTGTGTCGGTGCCTGTGAAAGCCGGAGGTTTTAGCCTCATGAAGTCTGACAGCGATACCGTAATCACCTCTGTGGCTGCAGGGGCAACTGGCTGTATGGTAGGTACCATCGCGGTCGCTGGAACAGTTGGAGCTACCTCTGGTCGCTGTGCTTGAAGCGACTCAACTAGCGATCCTATCATCTCACGCATCTCCTGCATGCTAGATCCCACCGTCTGGCGCATCTCCTGCACACCAGCCCCTAGCGTGGCGATCTGATCTGTCAAAGGAAGAACAGACTGCTCAGGTACAACGGGTGCACTGCCTGGATCAGTCCTCGTCTCGGACGAGTCAACTCGAATCTCGGCCCTCGCGGCCGCTCTCTGAGCCCTCGTAGTCTTTGGCGGCATATTGGCTGAAAGGAACAATAGGATTCGATAAGGATACGGAAATCGAATCACGAGAATGTATATACTCAAGAAGGAAATTTATATAAACAAGTCCTAAGGTCGCATAGGCGGTGTACCGTGTCGTGAGTATGCCGCGGAACATACACACGCTACGCTACCCTGCCGCAGCTACCTACTCCATCATACCAGGGTCATCCTACACTCCGACAGGTAAAACCTACGCTCTGATACCAACTTTGTCACGACCCAAAGTTTGGCCCGTGACCGGCACTTAACCGCGTAACGTCTACAGGCGTAACGTGACTAAGGGAACCGGAAACCCAGAAAACAAACCAGTGAAAGTATAGAGTGTGATAAGAATTAAATGAAAAACACCAACAAACATGATAAGAAATCTAAGTATACAATCCCAAGATAACAATATACGACGCCGTAGCGAAGCTCAAGATCCACAAGTGGGAACATCACAGATAGCATAAAAACTGTATAAGAAAAGTCGGCTCACAACGAGCACGACACCAGAACACAAATAAAGTACGACATCGTCCTCACACTGTCTCTAAGTTAAATGCATACATGGTAGATGGAGAATACTAGATACAACAATGTACATACAGGAAGATAAACAGATACCGCACAAAACCCACCTATCAGCAAAAGAACTAGTACACCAACTATGGGGGTATCTGTGTCAAAAGATGCAACCGCAGCCTGCCGCGACTACTCCGAAGGGCAACCTGCAACACTGTGGCACAACGGGGGTGAGTTGCCAACTCGTGAATAGAGATAACATATAAAGGTAATCGCGAGCATGCACGTACTACGCTACTCTATCATATGCCAACAGATGATATCAATATGTGATACGCAGTATGTGCAATAATCATGCAAGTTCTCTATCAGGTACTGTACTACTGGGTGAGGTACAAATGCTGTATCAGGTAATGTAACTACAGGATGAGGTACAAATGCTTTATCAGGTAATGTAACTACAGGATGAGGTACAAATGATAAATGCTGAGCAGGGGAAATATAGTATCTACACGGAATATCAACGTGGGATATATGTATATCGGTGTCATCAATGCACCCAGATCCCCCAAATAGCTCAGGCGCCGGCACCCCCATCGGCCCTCGAATCCTGTACACCTCTGAGAGTCCCGAGTGCCCAACATCGGCACCCAAATATCATAAATACTCGTGTCCAGCATCGATACGCAAATCCTCATCCATCGGGCCCCGTCAGTCCGGGTCACCCACATCCATCTATAGACTCTGATCAGTATACTCCGGATAACTGTCAGGTCCAACCAATCACCGGTATGTAGTGGTCCCTCTGCCAGGCTCACCGTCTACTGCACAGCGAAACCGTTCTCGCCCCGGGGTACCATACCGGGTCCACCATGTACCCGTAATCGGCCTCAACCGCCTCCTCGATTCGGGTTTCCATATATCACTCTAGCACCGAGAAAACACATGGTGGACGCACCGAAATATCATATAAAGGAACCGGGTTTTTAAATGATTACATATTTGAAATAGCCACGGTTCCCAAATCCAGAAATCACATATAATCCAAACAAATACAAGTCAATGATCCGATATGATATGTGCGTCAAATGTAAATATCCGGTCAAGTTACATATAAATAAGTTACAAGATAATAATCCGATGTGACATATGCATCAGGTATGAATATCAAATCATGTCACACATAATGTGCTACAATGCAATGATCCAATGTGATATGTGTAGCGGGTATGAATATCAAGTCATGTCATATATAATAAACTACAATATGATGATCCGATGTGATATGTGTAGCAGGTATGAATATCAAGTCATGTCATATATAATAAAGTACAATATGATGATCCGATGTGATATGTGTAGCAGGTATGAATATCAAGTCATGTCATATATAATAAACTACAATATGATGATCCGATGTGATATGTGTAGCAGGTATGAATATCAAGTCATGTCATATATAATAAACTACAATATGATGATCCGATGTGATATGTGTAGCAGGTATGAATATATGGTCATGTCACAATTAGATGAACTAGAATGCTATGATCCGATGTGATATGTGTAGCAGGTATGAATATCAAGTCATGTCATATATAATAAACTACAATATGATGATCCGATGTGATATGTGTAGCAGGTATGAATATCAAATCATGTCATATATAATAAACTACAATATGATGATCCGATGTGATATGTGTAGCAGGTATGAATATATGGTCATGTCACAATTAGATGAACTAGAATGCAATGATCCGATGTGATATGTGTAGCAGGTATGAATATCAAGTCATGTCATATATAATAAACTACAATATGATGATCCGATGTGATATGTGTAGCAGGTATGAATATCAAGTCATGTCATATATAATAAACTACAATATGATGATCCGATGTGATATGTGTAGCAGGTATGAATATCAAGTCATGTCATATATAATAAACTACAATATGATGATCCGATGTGATATGTGTAGCAGGTATGAATATATGGTCATGTCACAATTAGATGAACTAGAATGCTATGATCCGATGTGAGGTGTGTAGAAGGTATGCAATGCACTAGCTAGTAACCATGAACATGCAATATATATATATGGAACACTATAAGGTCCTATCTGCCCTGACGTAGAACGCCATGCGGGCGATATCCCCGTAGATGTGAAATCTACTCACCGTAGTCTCTCGCTAGGTGTAGCCAACAACCTGCTTCCCTTTCTTCACTGCGTCCGCCGTACTCGCCTGCGAACCTAGAATTACACAATATATCATATGCAAGCTCGAAATCACGCAAACGCGACAATAAAGCCGAACTAATAACTCGAGTCGCGAACCCAGCGCGCGTAGTGCGCGATACGCTAAAACGTGTGGTTACGCGTCTGAAATCACTCCGACGCGTCGCGATACGCAAAAACCCAAAACCCGCACACACGTAACACGCGTGTCGCGAAAGGTTGAAAAATACGGGAAAATAGGTATTCAGCTCCAGATTTTGATACAGGAAAGAAAATGCAAAAATATAAATACCAAAATAACCTACATATAAGCAGAGACCCACACCCCAAACCCCAACCCAAATCTCCCCAGTCTGGCCGCAATTTGCGGCCAGAATGCCATTTTTGGCGGCCAAACTTGGGAATTGGGTCCCCAGGTTTGGTCGGTGCACTCCATAACATACATACATACTACAGCAATCACTAGTTTTGTTCTGAAAAGTCTCGGATAGCAGCAGATTCCTACAGTGTCTAAAATCAGTTCAAAACACACATTTTGCACAAAAATGGAACTTTATGGTATTTTGATGAAATCTGAAACAAACCTAGGTCTAATCACTCACCAATAACTTGTTAATAAGCTAATCAAGCCACAACAACATAAGTTTTAACATGATACACTAAACCCCCTACAAATGCACTAAAATGGTACAAAAATGTGATATTTCTAAACTAAACATGCAAGTTATGGAAAATGGGTGCTAGGATTAAGATTTTATACCTTTAATTGACCTTAAAACACCAAGGGTTCCAGCTCTTCTCTCAGTTGTGCAGGTTTGCCCAAGAACACCTCAAAAACCTCAAGTTTTCATGGTTTAGTGAAGGAAAAAGCATTGATGGTGTAGGGTTTTTGGTGTAGGGTTCAAGAGGAAATGAAAAGAGGAGAAAAGAGGAAGAAAGAAGTGTGGTTTCTGGTGAATTTCTGCAGGAGGTGCAGAAATGATTGGAAGAGAGAGAGAAGAGAGAAGAAAAGGTCAAGAAAAGTCAAATGTTTCACCTAACACCATGCCCTCTTGTTTTATTTGGATTTGAATTTATTAAAAGGGTTAAGATATGAATAAAATGGTGGGGAAAAGATAATTTGCAACCATGCACACAAGAAAATGGTTAACAAGTCACAAAATGCCTAAGTATGCAAGGTGCACCCTACAAAGGGGAAATTTTTATAAAAAAAAAACTAACACTACCCATAAGAACTATAATTAGAAGTCTTAAGAACCCATAAATAAATATAACATACACCGACCTACTAATTATCACCAAAACCATCAAACGGTTATTCAAAGTGTTATAATCTACCCCCCTTAAGGAAATTCGGTCCCCGAATTTTAAAAAAATCTACCCACACGCACCTTCAAAAAGATGGGGATACCTCTTCCTCATCGCGCTCTCGGTCTCCCAAGTGACCTCCTCCCTGCCTCTGTCCACGCCAAAGTACCTTGACGGACGGTATCTCTTTCGACCTCAATTTCTTCACTTGTCGATCCAAGATCATCACTGGCTGCTCTGCATAGGAAAGATCGCGCTCAAGCTGGATCGTCGGGTGCTGAATCGCATGCGAAGGATCATGAAGATATCGGCGGAGCATCGAAACGTGAAATACGGGGTGCATGTCTGGAAAACTGGGCGGAAGAGCTAATCGATACGCAACTGCACCAATACGCTCAAGGATCTCGAAGGGGCCTACGTATCTGGGACTAAGCTTCCCCTTCCTTCCAAATCTCATCACGACCTTCATTGGGGAGACCCTCAAGAAAACATGATCACCAACAGAAAACTCAAGTCTGCGTCGACGACGGTCCGCATAAGATTTCTGCCTACTCTGGGCTGCTCTCATCCTATCGCGAATCAACTGGATCTTCGCTGTCGTCTCCTCAACGATCTGTGGCCCTAAAATACTGCTCTCACTGAGCTCTGTCCAACAAGTAGGCGACCTGCATTTCCTCCCATAAAGAGCCTCAAACGGTGCCATCTGAATGGTCTCCTGGTAGCTGTTGTTGTAGGAGAACTCTACTAAGGGCAAATGATGATCCCAGCTACCTCCGAAGTCTAATACGCATGCTCTGAGCATGTCCTCGAGAGTCTGAATAGTCCGCTCTGACTGTCCGTCGGTCTGCGGATGGAAAGCTGTGCTGAAACTCAAGTGAGTGCCCAGAGCCTCCTGAAGCCTCTGCCATAGACGGCTGGTAAACTGGGTGCCTCTATCGGACACGATGCATGTCGGAACTCCGTGCAGTCGCACAATCTGATCAATGTAGACCTGGGCATACCGAGTAAATCCGAAAGTCGTCTTCACCGGTAGGAAGTGAGCCACTTTCGTCAAACGATCTACGATCACCCAGATGGAGTCATACCCTCGACTAGTCCTGGGTAGACCCACAATGAAGTCCATAGATATCTGTTCCCATTTCCACTCCGGAATGGGTAATGGCTGTAGCTCTCCCGCGGGCCTCTAGTGCTCAGCCTTGACTTGCTGACAAGTCAGGCATCTCGACACAAAATCTGCAATATCCCTCTTCATATGCTCTTGCAAGTTTAGATTGGTTTATTAGTTTATCTAAACAGGATGGCTCCCACTGTTTCCTCAAATCCTTCTTCAAACCCTAAAAGAAGAATTAGTCAGGATTTAATCACACGTCACAATACTTGCTTAACCTTTCAGCCAGGCCAGTGTTGGTACTTCGAGGGAGGTTTTCCAACGCTTTCGCGAAGTTACTTAATTAAATAACCTCTTTTCCCTGGAGGCGTAGCCCCTCTAACACCTTTCTAGACACCTACTTGGTTTATAGCATTGATTGTTAAGTGAGAAAATTTCCCGAGAGTAATCCTACTGATCTGTGGGATCAGGATCCAACTATCATTGCATAATGCCCTAGATGGAAACCACTCTAGTCACCACACTCCAGAAGGTATGCTAAATCTGCAAGTTTCCTTTATGTTTGAAACTCCCGATGTGATTTTTACCCCAAGCTCTTATGACCTTGACGTAGGCTAACAAATCATAAGATGCAAGTCATGTTCTACCCGTCGTTGTCCTAATTAATTTAGATCCATCCGTACTTGCCCTTGACGTAGGCCAACAAGGCTGTACGACTGTCCTAAACTAATGCATCTATCTATGCAACAAATAAGCAAAACATTGCTACCATACACTATGCCTTGACGTAGGCCAACAAACATAGCATGAATACGATGTGCAGTTTATTTGAAACAACGGAGGGTTACGGCTGGTTTTTGGCGAAACCGTTAACGTAATGAACTTGATATGATCGAAGGAACCATGATAGATTTTTTTTTTTAAAAGAAGTGGTTTAGGCTCCGCATTTAAAATTTGCTTTTTGAAGAAAACCGAGTGGTTTTGAAATTTTTCCAACGATTTAGTTTAGGTTTATTTTCTTTGCATTAATGAATTAATGCTGTCCCATCATTTAATCCTACCATTGCAGAAAACAACGAAAATACAACGTACGCTTATGCCATCCGCATTCGCCATGGGGCCCCGTCATTACCCGTTAGGTTACTTAACTAACGACAGAGCGGGGGCTGAACTAGCACGGGTGAAAAACAAAAGCAACGCCTAATAAATATCATATATAGATATATCCATTCGTCGCACGCAATAATAAGCATTCCAGATCACAGATGAAGATATTGGATATATTAGGAATACCGCACTTCGTTTAAGCCCATAACGAAGGACGGGTTCTACGGTCGTGATGAATAGCCAAAACCCCACCCGAGACCCCTACGGGTGTGGCAAACTACCCGCCAAGTACCAGAAGTGAAGCAGTCTCCCTCAACAACGTGAGTAGGCCACTAAGCACTTCAAAATACCCGGTAGTTTGTGCACTCCTCCTTGGGTCTATCCTAGGAGCAAAAAAAGTAAAAAGAAATAATACAACGGTGCCTACAACCTCATCCCGGATGTGCCCCGCAAAAATAATATTACATCAATTTCACAAATTACATTGAATGAAAGAAAAGAAAACACTCGTCTCACATCCCCCGGCTATTCATCATCGACAGTCCAATAACATTCATATACACAAACAAACCATTACAGATATATGTAACCCCCACTAATCGTCGTATAGCGATTAGCGGACGTTTCAAAACACATAAAGCATTACAGAAGAAGCGATTAGCTAAAGCAATTAGAATTTCGATCGTTTAAGCAATTTTGAATCTACCTTTAGGTCAACACAGTACACAAAAAATCTGGGCAGAATCAAAATATCCCAAAAATCACAAATAGAAAAATAAAGAATAACAAAAGAAATTTGGGCTGAATCCGAGTCAACTTGGTGGCGGATCCGCTGCCGAACGCTGGGTTTGGCCGCGGATCCGCGGTGAGTTAATCGATTCAGGAGCTCAAATTTCTTCAGTATTCCTAGAAAACCCTGCCTGTATTTTTAAGCCCTATGAAAAAAATTTAGGACCAGATTTCAAAATCGACAGAAACTGATCATTTTGGATGTGATTTTCGGGTTTTTCCGGTGATCGAATTTCCAACACTTTGCTAACAAGTTAGATAAGGTTTAATATGGCTCTGATACCAGTGTAAGTCCATGATGCACACCCCACGGGTCGCGGGGAGGCGGAATACTTTAAAAACGGTTTTCTCACATCAAAAGAAACTAGTTTTGCTTTGCATCATGAACTTTTTTCCACTTTAGGATCTTTATTAAGCCTTATCTAATAAAACTAAACTAAGAGAGTGCTAACTACTAGGTTAAGAAGTTATACTCTCGTGTCTAGTCCTTCGGGTCTTCAAGTTGCTCCTTGCTCCTTGGTTCAAGCTCCTTGTTCTTAATCTCCTTTCTTTGGCTTCTTCTAGGGTTTGGAAGACTTCGGTTGCCGGTCTCCTTTGCGTCAAAGATGGATCCACCCGAGGTGCCTACGATCAAGCTCCAACCTCCATAAGATAACTTAGTGATCAAACTTGCTATGTGAGAAGACTAAGTAGATGTAGAGTGAGTGTAATGGATTAATTGATCTCAAAACTCATTAATTTGCAACGCATGCAAGTGTAAGAGTTTCATGAAGAAGAAGAGAAGAAAAACCTAAGAGAGAGAAAGCATTTGTGAGAATGAATGAAAAATGAGTTATGAGAATGGCTATGTATTTTTCACAATAATTCAACCATGGAATTCTTTAATCAAATAAAATGCAACCTTACTTGAATAGTAATTCCAAAGTAAATAAATAAATCCATTGCCATGATTTCAACCCATGCTTCATAACTCTCCTAATTCCACCTCATTAATCCTTTAATGAAAACGAATAAAAACTATAATGAGGTGTCTCCTTCTAGAAGGTCAACCTTGTGAATTTACAAGAATTCCCTTTTCCGTATTTTCATACCCGTATCTGTATTCCGAAAAATACGGATACACTGAGATCAGTATAATCCAATACTACAATACTAGTATCCGGCTTAAACCAAAGCCTACCAGTATTATCCGACCGATCGTCATTCGAGTAGCCAGTACACGAATGCGATCGAGACCCTGCCATAAGACCATACGACATCTATATCGTCTCGCCTGATCAAGGGAAACCCTCTGTGTGGGACTCTAAAGACTCGACAGTACGCTGGCAGTGGGTTTAACCACAAGTCCGTCAGTGGCACTAGCTGTACGTAACGGCAACCCAGGTACGTGTCGAAAAGGAGGCCGACGAGCGAACTCGTCCGTAACCCCTACTAAGCCTGTCCGTGACAATATCCGTGCAGTCCGGTCTGTTCGTCTAAGAGTATCGCATGTATGATCTAGGGAGGTGGTGAACGTCAGACCCCTAACAACCGTACAAGTCATGCCGATGTGGCTCAAGACCATTCAAGAATCTACTGATCAGTCCACCAGTAATTCTCAATCATCCCTGGCCAGGGACTTATGGTAATGACCAACCGATCACAGTGCGATATCAACTCCCTATACCGGGAGAGACGAATCCCTAACAGACGCTCACTGCCTCCATGTGGCTCAGGACTGTTCCCAACTAAAACCTGTTTGCACGACTCCTTTGAGCCGTGGTAGGGTAGTAATCAAAGCACAGTGGGAACTCACACGAGACAAATGACGACCTTAAGTCAACTATCTGCACACATGTCACCTGAGAACTGCTATCTGACGTTAGGTATAATACCATCCAGTCAGTTCTCGACGAGTCCTGTCCGGTGTACTCACACTCAGTGAGCATCTGTATACAATCTTAGGTGCACATCACCAATGGTTGCGGGACCAATCCATCGCCCCTCGTCAGGGTCTAGATATGTATACACTAGTCTACTCTGGAGCATCGATGCCCAGTCTCGATACTCCTGCGACCAGGGACATTTAAGGATGTGCTTATTGACTATCCAGCTCCCACAAGTATGACTGCCATCACAACGTCGGTAGTCAGGCAAACACCCTATGGGCTTTATCAACATGTATATAAATACAAAGTAAAATATATCACACGTTAAGATAAAGACAAACCAAATAGCGTACTATCATATCAAGCAAGATTGTCATGTACATACATATCCCTAGCATCCTATACAATGAAGGCCTTTAGGGCATATATATCCAACATTATAGTCGCACAACTCTTCAAACATGTTGTCCTCAATTGGTGAATCGTTTGGTGCACTTGATAGATTTTTGAAACTGGAGCTGTGGAATTCAATTGGAAATGGATAGATTTGATTTTGAAGGGTGTATGGCTCACTTTCACTACTCAAATTGTCAAATTGTTCTATTGCCACATCATACATGGAAAAAATTTGAGCTAGTTAGGAGCTAAATGCTGGTTCGTAAGGTTGTATGAGGGTGGCCATGGATGCATTCAATTTCTCTTTATGTTAGCACGAAGCTAAACCCTAACTAGCAAACTAAAAGCGAGGTAAACTAAATGTACAGAAGTTTATACCTCACGATTCCGGTCCTTCGGGTCTTCATTCCTCATTGTCCTTCTTCTTGATGTTGACTCCATGGATCGATTCGGATCGCCGCTCCCTCATCGGATTCCTCAACTCCAAGATGATCCACCCGAGGAGATATGCATCGAACTCCTACCTCAACGGAGGCAAATAGGGCATCAAGGTCGCTACCCATGATGTCGTATAGGATGTAGAGATGTGTAGATGGATTGTAATATCTATGCTTGCCCTAGATCATTCAACACAAGAATTCACTAGAGCTTTGAGGAAGAAGGTGACCTTGGAGAAAAAGCTAGTAAGGAAAGAGAATGAAGAATGGAGTTAGCTCTCATATTTTTCTCAACTGAACTATATTGATAATTCCATTGATAAATCAATATCAATTATCACATTTATGGTTCAAGTAACAAAAAATGAGTCATGGGCTAAAAAGTCACCATGTGTCATGTGAAGCTATGTCCATCTTCATGCAATTTCCACCTCATTCTCCTATGTCATAATGCATTTTCATTTAAACCAAAATGAATAATAACAATATGACATGTCACCTTTTAGAAGCATCTTTGACCAATTTACAAAAATGCCCCTCATCCGTACATACGTACCTGTATCCGTATTCCGAAAAATGCGGATGCAAAAAGACGAAAACAATCCATCAGTACAATACTAGGATCCGGCTTAAACCAAAGCCCGCTAGTATTGTCTGGCCGAATCATCATGTGCGCACGTGTACACGCACGTGATCGAACCTTGTCGTAAAACCATACGACCTCTACATCTTTTGTCTGATGCAGGGAAACCCTCTTTGTGGGACTCTAAAGACTCGACATTACGCTGGCAGTGGGTATAACCATAGGTCGCAAGTGGCACTAGCTGTACGTAACGACCCCTGGGTATATGTCGATGAGAAGGTCGATAAGAATAACTCATCCAAACTCCAACTAAGCCTATCTGTGACAATCTCCGTACAGTCCGGTCTGTTCTTCTATGAGTATCGCATGTCGGGCCTAGGGGGCGGTAAACGTCAGACCCTTAATAGCGGTACAAGTCGTGCCGGAGTGTAACCCAGAACACCTTGAGAAACTACTGGAAATACTACCAGTAAATCTCGCTTTCCCTGGCCAGGGACTTTGTGTAATGGTTCTCCAACACAGCGCGACATCAACCCCCAATACTGCGAGAGACGAATCCTATCTAACCGCCACTGCCACCAAGTGCTTCGGGACTGCACCCAACTACTACCTGTTTGCACGACTCCTTTGAGCCGTGGTAGGGTAGTAATCAAAGTACAATGGGAAAACACTCGAGGCGAAGTGGCAGTGTCAAGTCGACGGACTAAACTGTACTCATGTCACCTGTGAACTGCTACCTGACGATAGGTATATTACCAACCAGCAGTTCCCAACGAGTCCTATCCGATGTACTCATAACCTAATGAGCACCTGCGTACTATCTCCGGTACGACGTACTAATGGCTGTGGGACAGACCATCTCCCCTGCTGGGATGAGAAGCGTACACACTAGTCTACTCTGGAGTATCGATGCCCTGTCTCGATAATCCTACGACTAGGGACCTATATAAAAATATGCTTACAGACTACCCAGCCCCCACTAGTGTGACTGCCATCACAACGCTGGTAATCAAGTAATGATCCTAAGGGCTCTACTAATATGTATAAGCGATATGTTAAAAGAAACACATGCACATATTGAAGTAGAAACAAACCAGGTAGCATATTACCATTTTGAGCAAGATTGTCAATATAACTGTGAATATCCCAAGCTTCCATTAAGTAATATACAAACCAGTATGATACAATAATGGCCTTTAAGGCATATACACTAACAATCTCCCACTTGCACTAAGGCCATATACTAGCATATTGCAGATCGAAGGTCTCGAATAGCCTCTCGAACATTGTTTGAGAGATGGTCCTGGTGAGTGGATCTGCAGTGTTGTTCTTCGTATCTACTCTACTTACCTCGATCTCCTGGAGAAAAGCTATCTCCTTGATCAGGTGTTACCTGTTGGGTCCACGTTACCTCTCCCGGTACTTTCGGGGTTGCGGAAACGGTAAATCAAAATTTTTTCTAAACTTTTGTAACATGGACCGTAAAAGCCAGATCTTTGCTAAACTAAACTAGCATACTTGCAAAGAAGAATTAACTACTCGGCAAAGTGGTTATACCTCAACTTGAACTCCTTCACTTCTTGTTGTTGTTCTTCTTTGATGTTCTTCTCTTCTTGTTGTTCTTTTCTTGGCTTGCTCAAAGGTTGATCCGGACTTCGGTCACCTCCGCGGCCTCCTTGAGTCGAAGACGATCCACCCGAGAGATGTACACCGAGCTCCACCTCAAGCCGAGGTAACTAGGGCAAGGAGATTGCTAATCTAGAAGCCCTAGGTTGTGTAGAGAGGATGTATGGATGTGTTTGTCAAGTAGAATCCTTTTTCTCTCAACACATGAGATCAAAGGAGAAGATCAAGAAGAGGAAGAAGAAGGAGATTATCTAGCAACCATGGAGCTTCTCATTTCAAGAGAGAGAATGAGAGTGATCAAATGAAAATGCTTAACCAAGAGAAAAGCTAACCATGGTTGCAATAATGCATAAACATCATTATTACAAATCCAATCAAGATAAAGGTGATGGCTACAAATGACATGACCATTATCATAACTAAATAAAAAGAAAACCAAAGAATACTTTAGATCTTCTAAGAAGGTCCAAGTCAACTTTGGTCAAAAGGTCAACAAAGTCAAGAGGGTCAAATGGTCAATGTAATTAGCCATGACAAAATTATCAAAAAAAGGATTAGTAAATAATGTCCCCGGCTCATTATGGTTTTGACCAAACGAACTGTCGAAACCCTAATGAGTCCGCCTCAATATGGTTTTGACCGAATCAACTGTCAAAACCCTAATGAGCCTGCCACATAGCGGTTTTGGCCGAACTATCTGCCAAAACCCTAATGAGGCACCTCCTCCTTCATCGCTCCCGAAAACTGTGCATACACACCTGCATCCGTATTCCGTAGAATGCGGATGCGCAGAAGACAAAACACATCCATCCGTGCAATACTAGGATCTGGCTTAAACCAAAGCCCACTAGTACTGCCTGCCCGAACATCATACGCACACTAGTGTACGCAAGTGATCGCAGCCCTGCCGTAAAACCATACGGCCTCTACACGTTTCGCTCAGTGCAGGGAAACTCTCTGTGTGGGACTCTAAAGACTCGACACTACGCTGGCAGTGGGTTTAACCACAGACCGCAAGCGGCACTAGCTGTACGTAACGGTCCCCAGGTAGATGTCGATAAGAAGGCCGATGAGGTAAACCCATCCGAACTCCTACTGAGTCAGTATGTGACAATCTCCGTACAGTCCGGTCTGTTCGTCTGATACATCGCATGGCGGGCCTAGGGGGGCGGTAAACGTCAGACCCCTAATAGCGGTACAAGTCGTGTCGGAGTGAAGCCCAGAACACCCTGAGATAACACTGGAACCTACCAGTATATCTCGCTTGCCCTGGCCAGGGACTACTCGTGTAATGGCTCTCCTAGACATAACGCGATGTCAACCCCCAATACCGGGAGAGACGAATCCTGTCTAACCGTCACTGCCTCCAAGTGCTTCGGGACTGCTCCCAACTACTACCTGTTTGCACGACTCAGTAGAGCCGTGGTAGGGTAGTAATCAAAGAACAGTGGGAACACACTCGAGGCGAAGTGACAGTGTCAAGTCAGCGGACTAAGCTGTACTCATGTCACCTGGGAACTGATAACAGACGATAGGTATAGTACCAACCATCAGTTCCCGACGAGTCCTGTCCAGTGTACTCGTAACCTAACGAGCACCCGCATACTATCTCAAGTACGACGTACCGACGGCTGTGGGACAGACCGTCTCCCATGCTGGGATGAGAAGCGCATACGCTACTCTACTCCGGAGTATCGATGCCCTATCTCGGTACTCCCACGACTAGGGACGTGTATAAGGATGTGCTTATAGATTACCCAGCCCCCACGAGTGTGATCGCCATCACAACGCCGGTAATCAAGCAAAGATCCTAAGGGCTCTACTAATGCGTATAGGTGATATAATAAATAAACACACATGTACACATTAAAGCAGAGACAAACCAAGTAGCATACTACTATATTGAGCAAGATTGTCTGTACAACTGTGAATATCCCAAGCTTCCATCAAGTAATATACATACTAGTATGATACAGTAATGGCCTCTAGGGCATATACACTAACAATCTCCCACTTGCACTAAGGCCATGTACTGGCGTATCGAAGACCTATCATCTCGATCTGCCGGTCGAACTGAGTCTGGGGTAAAGCCTTTGTGAATGGGTCCGCAGTGTTGTCCTTTGTGTCCACTCTCCGCACCTCGATCTCCTGTCGATCAATGATCTCCCTGATCAGGTGATACCTCCTTAAGATGTGCCTGGATTTCTGATGGGACCTTGGTTCCTTCGCTAATGCTATAGCCCCATTGTTATCGCAATACAGAGGTATTGGGTCAACAATGGACGGAACCACCTGAAGTTCACTAATGAACTTCTTTATCCAGACCGCCTCTTTTGCGGCATCGCTTGCAGCAATGTATTCAGCCTCCATCGTCGAGTCTGCGACGGTATCCTGCTTGGAACTCCTCCAACATACCGCCCCTCCGTTGAGGGTAAACACAAAACCCGAGACAGACTTGCTGTCATCTTTGTCACTCTGGAAGCTTGAATCGGTAAAGGACTCGACCCGGAGGTCTCCATTACCGTAAACCAGGAACATCTCCTTAGTCCTTCTTAGGTACTTGAGAATGTTCTTCACTGCTGTCCAGTGGTCCTCCCCTGGGTCTGACTGATACCGGCTTACCGCGCTCATCGCGTAACCTACATCTGGTCTTGTACATAGCATCGCATACATTATAGATCCTACCGCCGAAGCGTAGGGTATAGTGCTCATGCGAACCCTCTCCTCGTCAGTCTTAGGAGACATCTTCTTGGAGAGGGTAATTCCGTGCAATGCGGGTATGTTACCGCGCTTGGAACCCTCCATACTAAATCTCTTTAGTACGGTCTCTATGTACCTGGACTGCGAAAGTCCCAACAGTTTCTTGGATCTATCTCTATAGATCTTGATCCCCAGAATGTACGAGGCATCACCCAGGTCCTTCATGGAGAACCTTTGTGACAAAAACAGCTTGACCGATTGTAGCATAGGAATATCATTTCCTATCAAAAGAATGTCGTCCACGTACAAGACTAGGAACACGACAGTTCGTCCTACAATCTTCTTATATACACAGGGTTCATCTTCGTTCTTGATGAAATCAAATTCCTTGATTGCCTCATCAAAACAGATGTTCCAGCTCCGCGATGCCTGCTTTAATCCATAAATGGATTTAAGCAACTTGCACACCTTTCCGCTGCTCCCACTGTCTACGAAACCTTCTGGTTGATCCATGTAAACGCACTCTTCCAAACAACCGTTTAGGAAAGCCGTCTTAACATCCATCTGCCAGATTTCATAGTCATGGAAGGCAGCAATGGCAAGTAGGATCCGAATGGATTTGAGCATAGCCACCAGAGAAAAAGTCTCGTCATAGTCCAAACCAGGTCTTTGACGAAAACCTTTTGCAACGAGTCTAGCTTTATAGGTTTCCACCTGCCCATCTACACCAAGTTTCCTTTTGTAGATCCATTTGCATCCAACGGGTTTTACCCCAGCAATATCCAAGGTCCACACTTTATTGGCGTACATGGACTCCATTTCGGATTGCATTGCTTCCTGCCACTTATCAGAGTCCCTACTGATAATGGCCTGCCTGAAACTGGTAGGGTCATCTTCTTCCAAGATGCAATCCTCTCGATCCCCGTCTATGAGAAAACCGCAGTATCTCTTGGGCGGATGAGAAATCCTACCAGATCTGCGAAGTGGCTGAGGTTCGTCTGGGGTTATAGAATCTATCGGTTCCTCCAAATTTTCAGTTACATTTTGTGGTCGCTGAATTTCTTCCAGTTCTACCGAACTCCCACTAGTTTCTTTTGCAAGAAACTCCCTTTCTAAGAAGGTGGCATGGCGAGATACAAACACCTTCTGTTCCTCAGTGTGGTAGAACAGATATCCTAGTGAGTCTTTAGGATATCCCACAAATTTACAGAGAACTGACCGTGCCTCTAACTTGTCCGGTTTCTGTGTTTTTACATAGGCCGGACAACCCCATATCTTAATAAACTTCAGACATGGTTTCTTACTGCTCCATATTTCATACGGAGTTTTAGGCACAGATTTGGACGGAACTTGATTCAAAAGGTATGCCGCTGTCTGAAGCGCATGTCCCCAGAATGAAAGAGGTAACTCAGCACTACTTATCATGGAGCGAACCATATCCAATAGGGTACGATTCCTCCGCTCCGATACACCGTTGTGCTGTGGTGTATAAGGAGGAGTAAGCTGAGAGAGAATACCATTCTCTTTTAAGTAATCTAGGAATTCCGTGCTTAAGTACTCCCCTCCCCTGTCAGACCGGAGGATCTTGATACTTTTACCTGTCTGGTTCTCTACTTCCTTTCTGAATTCCTTGAATTTCTCAAAAGCTTCAGATTTGTGTTTCATCAGATACACATATCCGAACCTAGAGAGATCGTCAGTGAATGTGATGAAGTACGAGAACCCACCCCTTGCATGTATAGACATCGGACCACATACATCACTATGTACGAGTCCCAAGAGCTCTGCTGCTCTTTCTCTATGTCCGGTGAACGGAGATTTGGTCATCTTCCCTTTGAGACAAGACTGACAAGTTTCATAAGATGAAAACTCGAACGCATCCAAGAGTCCATCTTTATGCAACTTACTCAGTCTTTTCTCTCCGATATGACCAAGTCTACAATGCCACAAGTAGGATTTATTCGTATCTGAATTCTTCCTCTTGCGTGTGTTTTGTATATTGAGAACTGTATTCTGATTTAGAACGTAGATACCATTAAACAGTGTACCCTCTGCAACCATCACCTCATCAAGGTAAATGTTCATGATATTCTTTTCAAGAACAAACTTATATCTATCTTTATCGAGTAAAGAAACTGATATGATGTTGCAAACCATGGAGGGTACATAGTAGCAATCGTTCAAAATCATAGTCTTGCCATTCGGCAATACTAGGTGATATTCACCGACGGCTGCCGCATTAACTTGTGCTCCGTTCGCTACTCTGAGCGACATATCACCCGGTGCAACTTTCCTACTTTTTCTCAGTCCTTGCAATAAATTACAGATATGAGATCCTGATCCGGTATCAAGTACCCAGGAGGTTGGGCTGACCGTAAAACAGTTCTCAATTACAAGAACACCTGAAGTAGATGCAAAACCATGCTTCTTCTTCAACTGGGTATCCTAGAAATCCATACTTTCCTCTTTCCCATTCTCATACTCATGACTGTTGTCACAAGTTAGAGCTGAACCAACTTTCCCCAGTCCCGAATAAGAATTCGGTTCGGTCAAGCGATACATTTTATTATCTTGATTAGGGCATGAAAAGGTTGCTGCCTGGAGAGAGAGAAAAGAAACACTCAGCGTATGCTCTTGCAAGATTAGATTGGTTTATTGATTTATCTAACCAGGATGTCTCCCACTGTTTCCTCAAATTCTTCTTAAAACCTTTTAAAAGAAGAACTAGCCGGGTTTTAATTCACGTCACAATACTTGCTTAACCTTTCAGCCAGGCTAGTGTCGGTACTTCGAGGGAGGTTTTCCAACGCTTTCGCGAAGTTCCTTAATTAAAGAACCTCTTTTCCCTGGGGGCGTAACCCCGCTAACACCTTTCTTGACACCTACTAGGTTTATAGCATTGATCGTTAAGTGAAATAATCTCCCGAGAGTAAACCAACTCATCAGTGGGATCGGGATCCAACTGTCATTGTGTGATAACCTAGATGGAATCCACTCTAGTCACCACACTCCAGAAGGTATGCTAACTCTGCAAGTTTCAGTTCTTTTGAAACTCCCGATGTAGTTTTTGCCCCTAGGACCCAAGTGACCTTGACGAATAATCAACAAATCAAAAGGTCCTAGTCAAGTTCAACCCGTCGTTATCCAGGATTGCATTAGACCCGCCCGCATGATCCTTGACGAATAATCAACAAAATCATGCGACCGTCCTAACCAATCGCATCTATCAGTGCAACAGAGAATTATTACTCAGCTACCGTTCACTGTGTCTTGACGAATAATCAACAAACGCAGCACGAATACTAAGTATTAATTATCCGAAACGACGGAGGGCTACGACTGGGTTTTTGGCGAAAAACCCGTTAACGTAATGAACTTGATATCGTTGAAGGAACATGATACAGTTTTTGAAAATATAGTGGCGAAAACTTTTTGCTAAAGAGGTCACTCCCTGGAAAGGGATCTCGGCTCTTTCCTCGTCGAATGAGGTGCAGGATATTCCAAATGAATACCTCGATGCAAAGCAAGAATAATCGACTATAGTGAAGTTATTACCCTGACGCAAACTTTTGTCCAAGGGGTCACTCCCGGTGAAGGGATCTCGGCCCTTGCCTCGTCGACTGAGGTGCTGGGCATTCACAACCGAATACCGCTATGCAAAACAAAAATGAACGTCCTTGCAATAACAGCTTTTTGAAAAATTGTTCCAACAACGTCTTTTAGGTTTATTTTCTTGCATTAGTTCTTTTAATGCGTCCCATCATTTTAATCCTACCATTGCAGAAAACAACCAAAATATGACGTACGCTTATGCCATTCGCATTCGCCACGGGGCCCCGTCATCACCCGTTAGGTTACTTAACTAACGACAGAGCGGGGGCTGGGCTAGCGCGGCTGTAAAACATAAGCAACGCCTAAATAGAAAGCAATGATAGACATTACAGATCACAGATGAATACATTGGATATACTAGCAATCTGCAATTCTTTCGAGCCTGGAACGAAAAGCGGATAACACGGTCGCGGTGAATAGCCAAATACCCCACCCAAGACCCCTACGGGTGCGGCAAACTACCCGCCAAGTACCCGAAGCGAAGCAACCTCCCTCAATGCCATGAGTAGGCCACTCGGCACTTCGAGCTACCCGGTAGTTTGTGCACCCCCTCCATGGGTCTATCCTAGGAGCAAAAACAGTAAAAAGAATTATACAATGACGGCTACAACCCCGACCCGGTTGTGCGGCCAAACAAATAATAATTATTACATCAATTTACATTTACAATGAATGAAAGAAAAAACAAAAGCTCATCTCACATCCACCCCGGCTATTCACCCGCGACAGTCCAACACATTCATATACACATTCCAATAACAAACACAGATCATGTATAACCCCGACTAATCGACTTATAGAGATTAGCCGACGTTCAATACATGCAAACATCACAGATATAACCAACATAGCCAAAGTGCAGTGAAATCCGGAAAAATACGGAATTATAGGACCCTAAAAGAAAATTTCTTTTCTGGAAAATCTGGGCACATATAATATATCTGAAAAATCACAAAATCCCACCAGAAGAACACTGCACGAAAAACGATGCAGAGAGGAAAACAAACCGCGGCGCTTTCGCGGCACATGCCTACCTCGTGCCGCGGAAGGGCGGCGCTTTGGATGAATTGGGGCATCGTTTTTCTTGGGTGTTCTCACAAAACCCTGAGACGAATTTACAAGTATAAAGTTTTTCATTTTGAGCCAAAAAAATTTCAACAGAAACTCAGGTTTTGTAAAAGTTTGGTTTTTGGATTTTTCCGGTTCCGAACTTCGTTACACTTTACTACCAAGCTAGTTTAAGTTTAGTTAGTCTCTGATACCACTGTTGGGTCCACGTTACCTCTCCCGGTACTTTCGGGGTTGCGGAAACGGTAAATCAAAATTTTTTCTAAACTTTGTAACATGGACCGTAAAAGCCGGATCTTTGCTAAACTAAACTAGCATACTTGCAAAGAAGAATTAACTACTCGGCAAAGTGGTTATACCTCAACTTGAACTCCTTCACTTCTTGTTGTTGTTCTTCTTTGATGTTCTTCTCTTCTTGTTGTTCTTTTCATGGCTTGCTCAAAGGTTGATCCGGACATCGGTCACCTCCGCGGCCTCCTTGAGTCGAAGACGATCCACCCGAGAGATGTACGCCGAGCTCCACCTCAAGCCGAGGTAACTAGGGCAAGGAGATTGCTAATCTAGAAGCCCTAGGTTGTATAGAGAGGATGTATGGATGTGTTTGTCAAGTAGAATCCTTTTTCTCTCAACACATGAGATCAAAGGAGAAGATCAAGAGGAGGAAGAAGAAGGAGATTATCTAGCAACCATGGAGCTTCCCATTTCAAGAGAGAGAATGAGAGTGATCAAATGAAAATGCTTAACCAAGAGAAAAGCTAACCATGGTTGCAATAATGCATAAACATCATCATTACAAATCCAATCAAGATAAAGGTGATGGCTACAAATTACATGACCATTATCATTACTAAATAAAAAGAAAACCAAAGAATACTTTAGATCTTCTAAGAAGGTCCAAGTCAACTTTGGTCAAAAGGTCAACAAAGTCAAGAGGGTCAAATGGTCAATGTAATTAGCCATGACAAAATTATCAAAGAAAGGATTAGTAAATAATGTCCCCGGCTCATTATGGTTTTGACCAAACGAACTGTCGAAACCCTAATGAGTCCGCCTCAATATGGTTTTGACCGAATCAACTGTCAAAACCCTAATGAGCCTGCCACATAGCGGTTTTGGCCGAACCATCTGCCAAAACCCTAATGAGGCACCTCCTCCTTCATCGCTCCAGAAAACTGTGCATACACACCTGCATCCGTATTCCGTAGAATGCGGATGCGCAGAAGACAAAACACATCCATCCGTGCAATACTAGGATCTGGCTTAAACCAAAGCCCACTAGTACTGCCTGCCCGAACATCATACGCACACTAGTGTACGCAAGTGATCGCAGCCCTGCCGTAAAACCATACGGCCTCTACACGTTTCGCTCAGTGCAGGGAAACTCTCTGTGTGGGACTCTAAAGACTCGACACTACGCTGGCAGTGGGTTTAACCACAGATCGCAAGCGGCACTAGCTGTACGTAACGGTCCCCAGGTAGATGTCGATAAGAAGGCCGATGAGGTAAACCCATCCGAACTCCTACTGAGTCAGTATGTGACAATCTCCGTACAGTCCGGTCTGTTCGTCTGATACATCGCATGGCGGGCCTAGGGGGGCGGTAAACGTCAGACCCCTAATAGCGGTACAAGTCGTGTCGGAGTGAAGCCCAGAACACCCTGAGATAACACTGGAACCTACCAGTATATCTCGCTTGCCCTGGCCAGGGACTACTCGTGTAATGGCTCTCCTAGACACAGCGCGATGTCAACCCCCAATACCGGGAGAGACGAATCCTGTCTAACCGTCACTGCCTCCAAGTGCTTCGGGACTGCTCCCAACTACTACCTGTTTGCACGACTCAGTAGAGCCGTGGTAAGGTAGTAATCAAAGAACAGTGGGAACACACTCGAGGCGAAGTGACAGTGTCAAGTCAGCGGACTAAGCTGTACTCATGTCACCTGGGAACTGATAACTGACGATAGGTATAGTACCAACCATCAGTTCCCGACGAGTCCTGTCCAGTGTACTCGTAACCTAACGAGCACCCGCATACTATCTCAAGTACGACGTACCGACGGCTGTGGGACAGACCGTCTCCCATGCTGGGATGAGAAGCGCATACGCTAGTCTACTCCGGAGTATCGATGCCCTATCTCGGTACTCCCACGACTAGGGACGTGTATAAGGATGTGCTTGTAGATTACCCAGCCCCCACGAGTGTGATCGCCATCACAACGCCGGTAATCAAGCAAAGATCCTAAGGGCTCTACTAATGCGTATAGGTGATATAATAAATAAACACACATGTACACATTAAAGCAGAGACAAACCAAGTAGCATACTACTATATTGAGCAAGATTGTCTGTACAACTGTGAATATCCCAAGCTTCCATCAAGTAATATACATACTAGTATGATAGAGTAATGGCCTCTAGGGCATATACACTAACATTACCACCTTAAGATGTGTCTGGATCACTGATGGGACTTGGGTTCTTTCCCTAAAGCTATAGCGCCGATTGTTGTCTCAATACAAAAGTATAGGAGCAACAATGGAAAGAACCTCCTGAAGTTCAATTAAGACCTTCCTTATCCAGACTGTCTCTTTTGCGGTGTCCCAAGCAGCAATTCTACTCTGTTTCCATTATCAAGTCAGCAATGGTGTTCTGCTTGGCGCTCTTCCAACAGACCGTCCCTCTACTGAGGATAAAGCTATAACTCGATATGGATTTGGAATTATTCTTATCACTCTGGAAGTTGGAGTCAGCAAAGTCCTCGATTTGGAGGTCCAAACTGCTGTACACCATGAACATCTCCTTAGTCATTTTCAGGCACATGAGAATGTTCAATACTGCTTCCCAGTACTTCTCCCCTGGGTGACTGATATTGTCTTACCATGCTTTCGCTGTGTAAGCAACATCTGGTCTGGTATACAACATCGCATATGTTATAGAGCCTACCGCAGTAGCGTAGGGTATAATCGATATGCGAGCCCTTTCCAAATCAGTCTTGGTAGACATCTGTTTGGAGAAGGTGATTCTGTCACAAGCCGGTAGACTACCGTACTTAGAATCTTCCATACTAAAATATTTTCAGTATGGCGTTGGTGTACCTTGACATTGAAAAGTCCCACTATCCACTCTGATCTATTACGATAGATCTGGATCCCCAGAATGTGGTTGGTATCACCCAGGTTTCTCATGGAGAACTTCTGTGACAAGAATCCTTTGACTGATAGTAGTATAGGAATGTCATATCCTATTAAGAGAATGTCATCGTCATTCTTGACGAGGAATCCCTTAGTTCTCCCTACAATCTTACTATAGATGTATGGTTTATCCAGATTTTTGATAAAGTCGAATTCTTTGACTTTCTCATTAAAAACAGATGTTCCAACTCCACGATGCCTGCTTTAGTGCATAGACTTAAGCATCTTGCACACATACCTGCTGCTCCCACTCTGAATGAATACCCTCTGGCTGAACCTTATAGATGCACTCTTCCAAATACTAAAAAATCCATCTATACGTTCATCTACCAGAACTTACAATCATGGAAGAAAATAATGTCAAGAAGGATCCGAATGGATTTGAGCATAGCCACTGAAGAAAAAGGTTTCATCATAGTCCAAACCAGGTCTTTGATGGAAAGAACCCTTTACAACAAGTCTAGACTTATAGCTTTTAACCTGTCCATTTACACCAATCTTCTTTCTGAAGATCCATTTACAGCCTATGGGTTTTACCCCTTCTGGAGCAATGTCCAAAGTCCAAACTTTGTTGGTGTATATGGACTCCATTTTGGTCCATTTTGCATCTAGGCATTTTACCGAGTTACCGCTCTGAATGGCTTGCTGGAAGCTAGTAGGCTCATCATTTTTAATGATGCAATCCTCTCTATCCCCGTCTATGAGAAAACCTCGGTTTCTCTCGGGCGGATGAGACTGCTTACTACTTCCTCGGAGTGGCGTAAGTATGTCCGGTTCTTTTGAATCTTCTGGTTCCACCTCACTTTCAGTAATAGTTTGTGGTTCTGGAATTTCTTCTGGTTCTATTGCGCTCCCACTATTTCCTTTAAAAAGATTAATTTTCCAAAAAGTGGGCATTTTGAGAAACAACAATCTTTTGTTCCTCCGCGAAAATAGAAAAAATACCCCTTGGAGTCCTTTGGGTATCCCACAAACTTAAAAAGTACTGAGTGTGCCACGAACTTGTCCATATTCTGCTTTTTATAAAAGCTGGACATCCCTAAATCTTCAGATACTTAAGACAAGGTTTCTTCCCACTCCACATCTGATATGGTGTAGTAGGCACAGTCTTGGTTGGAACCTTGTTCAAAAGATATGCAGCTGTTTCTAGTGCATAACCCCAGAAAGATCGCTGTAACTCAACCTTACTCATCATGGAACGAACCATATCTAATAGGGTTCGATTCCGCCTTTCCGATACACTATTGTATTGTGGTGTGTATGGAGGAGTAAGCTGAGAGAGAATTCCATTCTCTTTTAAGTAGTCCAGAAACTCGGCATTCAAGTATTCACCACCTCGATCAGATCTCAGTGTCTTGATACTTTTGCCTATTTGTTTTCCCACTTCATTCTTGTATTCCCGGAATTTCTCAAAGGCTTCGGTTTTAGGTTTCATCAGGAAGACATGTTCATACCTAGAGAAATCATCCGTAAAAGTAATGAAGTATGAATAACCACTTCGGGTATGTGTAGACATTGGACCACACACATCACTGTGTATGAGTCCCAAGAGCTCGCTTGCTCTTACTCCGTGTCCAGTGATCGGAGTCTTCGTCATCTTTCCCATGAGACAAGATTCACAAGTAGCATAAGACTGATACTCGAACGGATTCAAATATCCCTCTTTATGTAACTTCGTTAACCGTGTCTCATTGATGGGACCCAGTCTACAATGCCATAAGAAAGCCTGATTTGTTTCCGGAGACTTGCTTTTAAGTGTGTTCTGGACACTGAAAACCTGAGCTTGATTTAATACGTATATTCCGTTTTCTAATGTACCTGACCCAATCAGAACCTGATTTAGGTGGATGTGTACCACATCGCTTACAAAAGTAAAATCATATCCTTCCTTAGAAAGTAAGGATACAGATATGATATTACAAGCTAGACTAGGTACATACAAACAGTTACGTAGAATCAATATCTGCCCACTTGTCAATCCAAGGTGATATTCCCCTACGGATTCAGCGTCCACGCTCATTCCGTTAGCAACCCTGAGAGTCATATCACCTAACCTGATAACTCTACGGTTTCTCAAAGCCTGAAATGAATTACAGATATGAGACCCTGATCCGGTATCTAGTACCCAGGAAGTAGAGTTAATTGACATACAATTTTCTACTACAAACACACCCAAAGCCGTAGCCACAACATGCTTCGAATCCTGGCTACTGGCTTTCAAAGCCCTGCAATCCTTCTGCCAATGTCCTTTCCCGTAACAATAGGGACGTCCCTCCTTCCCTACATCTAGTCCCGAAACTTTTGCCCTTCCCTTTCCTTCTACTTCCCTGGTTTCTTTCAGGGTGTAAGTAGAGGGCAGAGACTATAGAATCAAGTCAATATTTGACCCGTTCTTTCAACGTGGTCTTCAGGTCCGTGAGCTTATCAAAATAGCTAGTCTCTGTAAGGACGTGTCCCCTACAGATAACTCGACAGCCAACCTCGTTTGAAGCAATCCGTTCGAGGTCTCATATCTTGCGATACGAGATTGCTCTCCATATTATTCTTTGTTATGGAGGAAGACAGAAACTAAGTCCATCTTCTCATGCTGCCTGTGGTATGTACCATCAACTGAGGCCAACACGAGGCACTTGGCATTTTCACGGTCTTTTTCCGATGTCTTACGGATATCAATATCCGTGATGATGGAAACTGGTCCTGAGACAGCAGGGGTTGGATTAGTGAAGAGGTGTCTCAGTTTGTCATGGGTAATGGACATCTGGAAAGACCTTTGCCAGTTTTATAATAAAACTCGGTCATGTTATTATCTAACTGTAACCTAATCTGGTCACCTGGTTGCTGCAATTAGGAGAGAGAGAAGAATACACTCAGCATGATGCTCTTGCAAGTTTAGATTTGGTTTTTCATTTATCTAAACAGGATGGCTCCCACTGTTTCTCGAATCCTTCCTCAAACCATAAAATAAGAATTGGTTAGGATTAATCTCACCGTACAATTCTTGCTTAACCGTCCAGCCAGGCTAGTGTCGGTACTTCGAGGGAGGTTTTACGACGCTTTCGCGAAGTTCCTTAATTAAATAACCTCTTTTCCCTGGAGGTGTAGCCCCGCTAACACTGTTCTAGACACCTACTTGGTTTATAGCATTAATCGTTAAGTGAAAAGATCTCCCGAGGAGTAGCATATACTCACAGTAGGATCGGGATCCAAATATCATTGTATGATAAAGCTAAAGGAATCCTACCAAAATTATCACACTCCAAATGGTATGCAGTACTAGCAAGTTTCAGTTTCTTTAGAAACTCCCGATGTGGATTTCTGCCCCATGCTCTTATGACCTTGACGAAGGTCAACAAATCATAAGTCACATGTCAAGTTCTACCCATCATTGTCCAGGTTAATTTTAACCCACCCGTATATACCCTTGATGAAGGTCAACAAGGTAATACGACTGTCCCAAACCAACACATCTATCTATGCTACATATGAACACCCGACAGCTACCAATCACTATGCCTTGACGAAGGTCAACAAACATAGCTTGAATACTACTGAATATACATATGAAATGACGGAGGGCTACGAATGGTTTTTGCGAAACCTTGAACGTAGTGAACTTGATATAATCGAAGGAACCTTGATAGCTTTTAAAAGGAGTGGTTTAAGCTCAGCGATTTTAAAACTTTTGCTGTTTTTAGAAAAAACCGAGTGGTTTTGAAATTGTTCCAACGATTCAGCTTTGGTTTGTTTTCTTTGCATTAATATAATGCATCCCATCAATTTAATCCTACCATTGCAGAAAACAACAAAAATATGACGTATGCTTTTGCCATCCGCATTCGCCACTGGGCCCCGTCATCACCCGTTAGGTTACTTAACTAACGACAGAGCGGGGGCTGGACTAGCGCGGATGCAAAACATAAGTAACGCCTACTAGATATCAAATATAGATATAAACATTCGTCAGATGCAATGATAATCATTCCAGTCATAGATAAACATTTCAGATATGCTAGGAATGCCGCATTTCGTTTAAGCCTGCAACGAAAGACGGATCCCACGGTCGCGATGAATAGCCAAACCCTACCCCAGACCCCTACGGGTACGGCAAACTACCCACCAAATTCCAGAAGTGAAGCAGCCTCCCTCAACAAAGTGAGTAGGCCACTCGGCACTTCAAAGAACCCGGTAGTTTGTGTACCCCACCTTGGGTCTATCCTAGGAGCAGAAAACAGTAAAAAGAAAATAATACAACGGTGGCTACAACCTCAACCCGGATGTGCCCCGCGAAATAATATTACATCAATTTTACAATTTACATGAATGAAAGATAAAAAATGCTCATCTCACATTCCCGGCTATTCATCATCGACAATCAGAAAATGTTTATATACACAAACCAACAAATATGTGCAACTTCAAACTAACAGACATATAGCAATTAGATGAAGTTTAAAATACATATAAACATTATAGAAGAACCGGTTAGCCAAGTATAATTAGAATTTCGATCGAAAAACATTATCCGTAACCACCCCAAATGCAAACTAGCATTCAGAAACATACTGGGTAGAAACCAAATATTCCAGAGAACTAAACACCTAAAGAAAGAAATAACAGAAGAAGAATGGCCTGAATCGGCCGCGACTCGGCCGCGACTCCGCGGTGGATCGGTCCGATCCGCCGCGGTTCCGCGGTCGTCTTGGCGATTCAGGGGACCATTTTTCTTCAGTCATCTTAGAAAACCCTGCATGTATTTTTAGTACACCTGAAATAATTTTTACAGCACTTTTAAAAATCGACAGAATGTAGGGTTTTCGGTGTTTTTGTTTTCCAGTTTTTCTGACGATCGAAGTTCTAAAGCTTGCTAACGAACTAGTGGGGGTTTAGTAGGCTCTGATACCACTGTAAGTCAATGTCGCGTACCCCGCGGGATCGCGGGGAGGCGGAATAGGTGAAAAACAATTTTCGAAAGATCGCGGCACGGACTTGGACTCCAAGATCGGTGCTAAACACTAACTAGCAAACTAAAAGCGAGGTAAACTAAATGTACAGAAGTTTATACCTCACGATTCCGGTCCTTCGGGTCTTCATTCCTCATTGTCCTTCTTCTTGATGTTGACTCCATGGATCGATTCGGATCGCCGCTCCCTCATCGGACTCCTCAACTCCAAGATGATCCACCCGAGGAGATGTGCATCGAACTACTACCTCAACGGAGGCAACTAGGGCATCAAGGTCGCTACCCATGATGTCGTAAAGGATGTAGAGATGTGTAGATGGATTGTAATATCTATGCTTGCCCTAGATCATTCAACACATGAATTCACTAGAGCTTTGAGGAAGAAGGTGACCTTGGAGAAAAAGCTAGTGAGGAAAGAGAATGAAGAATGGAGTTGGCTCTCATATTTTTCTCAACTGAACTATATTGATAATTCCATTGATAAATCAATATCAATTATCACATATATGGTTCAAGTAAGAAAAAATGAGTCATGGGCTAAAAAGTCACCATGTGTCATGTGAAGCTATGTCCATCTTCATGCAATTTCCACCTCATTCTCTTATGTCATAATGCATTTTCATTTAAACCAAAATGAATAATAACAATATGACACGTCACCTTTTAGAAGCATCTTTGACCAATTTACAAAAATTCCCCTCATCCGTACATACGTACCTGTATCCGTATTCCGAAAAATGCGGATGCAAAAAGACGAAAACAATCCATCAGTACAATACTAAGATCCGGCTTAAACCAAAGCCCGCTAGTATTGTCCGCCCGAATCATCATGTGCGCACGAGTACACGCACGTGATCGAACCCTGTCGTAAAACCATACGACCTCTACATCTTTTGTCTGATGCAGGGAAACCCTCTGTGTGGGACTCTAAAGACTCGACATTACGCTGGCGGTGGGTTTAACCACAGGTCGCAAGCGGCACTAGCTGTACGTAACGACCCCCAGGTATATGTCGATTAGAAGGCCGATGAGAATAACTCATCCGAACTCCAACTGAGCCTATCTGTGACAATATTCATACAGTCCGGTCTGTTCGTCTATGAGTATCGCATGTCGGGCCTAGAGGGCTGTAAACGTCAGACCCTTAATAGCGGTACAATCATGCCGGAGTGTAGCCCAGAACACCCTGAGAAACTACTGGAAATACTACCAGTAAATCTTGCTTTCCCTGTCCAGGGACTTTGTGTGATGGCTCTCCAACACAGCGCGACATCAACTCCCAATACCGGGAGAGACGAATCCTATCTAACCGCCACTGCCTCCAAGTGCTTCGGGACTGCACCCAACTACTACCTGTTTGCACGACTCCTTTGAGCCGTGGTAGGGTAGTAATCAAAGTACAGTGGGAACACATGATCAGTCAAAAATATTGCATTTTTAACACATCAATTTCCCTACTCTTTGCAATCATCTAAAGGTGTTTGGTATAAATATAGAAAATTGTCTGTAAAATACCAAATAACATGTGTTATACATTATAACCAGCATTTTTAGGGAAATTGAGTGTTTATTATTGCACGCATGATCTTTTGTATAGCGCAACACTAGTCTCGAGAATCTGTGCAGGAAATTCCAGGAAAAGAACCGAAACTGACAAAAGTGCTGATGAAAATACGCCAAGTCCAAGACTTGTGATCTGGCAGTGATATAGAAAGAAATATGAGATTCCACACATCAGAAAAGTGCCACAAAGTCAGCACAAGAATACCACAGAAGTTTCATGCATCAAGGCCTTCAATGGGCCGCGGATCCGCCGCCAAAGGGCCCTTCCCGCGGCGGATCCGCGGCTATATAGTGACGTCGGCTTCTCAAATTTCTCTACGTGCTTTCTCATAACGGCCAATGCTTCCAGAAGACTCAATATGACCACGTAGCTTTATCCAGAAGGCTCGCCCTAACAACCTTATCCTTGAATATTCCTCATTCTAGAATATTCCCTCCAACAAAATTCTTCTAGAAGCCTCTCTCTAACAACCTAGCTTTGGAGGGAAGATTCAAAATGAGGGATTATAAAATGAGATCTAGATCTAGGTTTTTGGTTGTTGAGAAGTGAGTGAGTTAGTTAGTTAGTGGTTCATTTTGGAGGGAAAAATTGTAGATCCAAATCAAAATTCAAATCAAATTGAGTGACACAATTTGATCGAAATCAAGATCTATCGAGTGCCAATTCAAGCAAGAAGCCATCGATCCTTTTAGAAGCGACGCCGATCTTCAACCGAGCAAGTGATCCAAGCCGATCCGGGACTCACGAAGACGATGCGAAGATAATTCGACGATCGAGTTCTTTCCTCAATTCTTGTAGTTCTTGAGCGAATTGTAACGGAATTGTTGAATAATAAAAAGTGAAATTTCTTTATCTTGCTTATCTTTACATTTGAGCATTATGATGAGTTCTCAATTCTTGATTGATTTCTTTGTTATGAGTGAAAACTCCGCTCGTGGAGGAATCGAGAAATTCAATAGATGATGATGATTAAATTCTTGAACGATTCTTAAGTCTTATGAGTTTTGTAAACTTTAGGAAATTGAATCATCGACAACCTAGTTTCGAGCGAGATGCTTTATTGAATATTTTCGCTCTTAATTAGAGATCAACGATCGGTGATTGAATTTCCTAGAGGCTAGCTTGTGAATAATAATCAATGAAATGACAAGGGATAGAAGGAGAAACTCTAGTTTCTTCAATAGATCCCTAATCCTCGTTGATCATCATCGATCTAGCAACAAATCATCAATGGATAGGAATACGTAATCACAAGTCTTCATCCTCATTATAAATTCGATCGATTCCTACGAGCTTCATTACAAATCTTGATAGTTCATTAGATTTGGACATCTTCTAGAACATTATTGATTCTTGATCTTTAGATCTAGTTCTTTACTATTGTTGAAACTAAATTTCAAAATTCTTGAATCAATTTTCCTGCAATTTTTCTTTTATATTTTCATTTCAACTCATCTAAAACCAAAGCGAGCAAAACATACATCTCAGTGGACGATCCGTATTCATTAACGCGCTACATCGATACCGTTAATTGATTGCGGTATAAATTTCTTTGATTGTGATCTTTACACATTTTCAAAACACGACACACAAAGAATCATTAAATCAAATGGCGTCGTTGCCGGGGATGTGTGCTAATTTGTTCTTTTTTGTTATTTGAGTAGAAAAATTATTATTCTATCCAATTTTAATTCAAGATTCACATCGGGTGCTTAACTTTAGCATTTGAATTTTGTGAGGGAATCTGGAATCATTGTACTGAGGAAATCAAGATTCAGAGGATTTTTACAGAATACAGAGAAGTACAGGGACCTACAAGAAAATTTGCAAACCCTAATTCCCCCAGTGCGTCGCGGATCCGCGGCCGTAGTGGCGTTTTTGCTGCGGAACCGCTGCCGTTTAGGGTTTGCTTTGTGCCAAAATTCTCAGGTCTGCTCTCTGTGTTCCCCTCTCCTCTCTGATCTTGTCCATTAATCAATTTCTTGCAGGATTCTTTGCAAAATTCAGCGCCGCTAAAAAATTAAAATTGTTGCGATTCTTGAAATTGGTTGTTTGCATATTTTAATACGGAAATTAAAGGGCAAAGACCAAATTCAGATTAGGTGGGGAGTTCATTACCTTTCCCAAGCCCCGGAAATCACAAACTTGCATCCGCATCACCCTCATTAATTAAAAGAAATCTAGACAAGACTCTAAGGACCGTCGCGCTCATTTAGCACAAAAGGAGGTCGTGGGTAATCTATTGCTTATCCGTGTTTCTTCTGTGGTGTCTAAGGCAAGTGTGTCTAAGGCAAGTGGTTACTTAATTAGGCCCACTACTTACGTAGTGGAGAATCTCCCACTTACCTGGCACTTACCTGGCCACAGGAGGGATAAAGAGGAAGTAGAGGATTTATCCTGCGACTTGTCTTCTGGAAGTCTAGGAGCGGTCTAGAGACTTGACCTAGGTGACCATTAGTTATAGGGTTGCTTGTACATGTTTGTGTGAATTTTCAAAAATCCGTCCTTTTTCAAAACAAACCAATTATCTCCCCCTCCCCTTCTTTTTACCCCATTTTACCCTTTTTACCCTTTTCCCCCTCTTCTCTTCTTATAATGGGTGACCCGAAAAGAAAAACTCTTGCCGAGCTTTGTTGTCCATAACCAGATATTGCTTGTTTTCGTAATCCCTTCGGTATACCGTCCGGCTCTTCCATGTCCTTAAGAGATCGGATAGAACAAGCGGGAAGAAACAGTTGGCCACCTCAGTCTAGGTCCTATCAACCGTATCCTAATCCTACATCCGTTCCAGTTGATACTCCTAGTGAGGATGTCCCTAGACGAATGTCCATTGCTGAGCATATAGTTAGGGCTAGAAGCCAAAGTTTCAATCTAAACCAATATCAACCGTATCCTAATTCTACATCCATTCCAGTTGATACTCCGAGTGAGGATTCCCCTAGACGCATTTCCATTGTTGAGCATATAGCTAGGGCTAGAGGCCAAAGTTTCAACCCGGACCAATATCAACCATCACCTCCACTGACCAAAGAAGAATTTCATAATCGGTTTATGGCATGTATGATGTCCAATAACCAACCGACGAACCAATATCAAAATTCTTCTTAACATAATGTTGACCCGACTCCTGCCCAATTTTTACAACCATTATGTTCCTATCAATCCAATCCAACTTTTCCACCTTCTTTAAACGGTCCTTCTAATCAGTCATTTGGGAGTTTCAATTGTCCACAAGAATTTCAATCTTATCCTGAAACTCCTTATCGACCCAAGTCTAGTCTTGAGCAGACATTAGAAAAATATATGGAATTGACGAACCAATTTAGGAAGGTAACAACAGAATGGATGCAAGCAAATAATTTCAAACTGGCCCAAAAATTTTCAATACATAATTCGGGCATAGGGCAAAATCAGAATTTGGGTGGTGAGAGAGAGCTTTACACCTTTCCTAATCAAACATTCCCTTTCCAAACTGAAATCCACAACTCCAGTTTCACAGATTCATCGAGTACATCAAAGGATTCACCAATTGACGATAGAATGTATGACAAGTTGTGTAATAATGCGATGTTTGATTTACCCGACTGCGAAGGTTCCATTTCAAGTGAAACCATGCCAAATCCTTATGATCTCTACACCTCCAATCTTGAAACAAATTTGATTGAAAACCATTCTTTGAATGAGGTGTTTGAGAATTTTAACCTTCACTTAAATGAGGTGATTAACGTTGGGGATATATTGATTGATGAACCCGAAATTTTGGATGAGGTTGTCCCACCAATTCATCAGATCCTTTCACTTCCTTGTGGTCATCATCTTGGGCCTTTAATTCTTTCCGAAACCCAAATACGTCTTGAAGTTATTGATATTCGTATACCCGAAGATTAGACCGAAATTCAGCCTTCATCTCCCACATCTGGTTTAGTGACACTCGACACATCGATACGTTTACCCATTTCATCTTCCACTCTCTCTGGTTCTTCTTCTGTCCCTGAAATGATAATCAGTGTTGATGAATCATAATCCGACAGTGCAAGTTCGACAATCCCAGAAAACCAGCTTGATTTGGATATTTTTGAAAATGATGTAGATGAGTTTTTCACCTCCGCATATTTTGACAAATCAAGTATGGTAAAATCTGGCACAAAACTTTTTGACAGCAAAATGTTCGATCATACCATTGATAAAAGCTTTGAAGAACTTTTTGCCGACGAACTTGAATTTTTAAACAATACGGATTTTGTGATTGATCAACCTCATCCTATAAAAGTTGAACCACCACCATTCCTTCTTCCTAATCATTCACATTCATCATCTTTCTTTCTTTTCTCTAATTTAAAATTCAAACCCTTTCCAGACCACCTCTTATCCCTTCCCCACTTTTTCCTGACTCGATACAACACATTCTTCCACCAACCTATACGCTGTACTGATAAAATCTTTGAATGGTTGGTATTAACTTTTGGTCTTTGTAAAGTCTTACTTTGACCAAATGACTCACCCCCTCTTAAAATGCTTCAAATTGTCTAACTTATGTTTGAAGGGGGGGTGTATTTTTTGCAAATAACTGTTGTCCTCAATATTGAGAGCCAAAAATAAGTTTGGTGGAGGATTTTCACTTTAATATATTTTTCCCCCGTTAATAAATGTCCTCCCAAGCTTACAGGTTTTTTCAGGTTTAGCAGATAGCAACAGCGAGGACACTGTTGAAAACAAGTTTGGGGGAGGTTTGTGCTTATTTACGTATCACTTTGCATCATACTTTGCATAAACACAAAACATATCATAAAAATTTAAAAACTTATAAAAATTTCAAAAATTTCAAAAAAAATTGTACATAAATAAGATAATAAAAGATTAGATAGTGAAAAATTACATCCAAAAGATTGGAAAAATTTAAGAAAACCTAGAAAATTAGAAGTTTTCTTAAACGAAACTAGTAATAAGTAGTTATGAGCCGTTGTCCCAAGGGTTACTAAGATGAAGGAAGTCACTAATCTGAGGAAAAAAATAAGTCTGAAAAATAGTTCCTATTCTGGAAGCCAAACATTTGAACGTTGATACCCTACTATACGCACTTACACACGTCTTGAAGCTCGGGATAGTAGAGGATACCTTGAAATGCTCTTGTCTAAAAGCCAAAGTATGAAGAAAATAAAAAAATTGAATAAAATATAAAATGGTGAAGAAAAAATGAACACTGGTTTTTTTATCGCCAAGGCAGCAATAAAAAAATATAGCGAGGGTGCTTCATCACCTAGTGCCTTAGACCAACTGGTCTGGGAGTCACTGCTAAGCCTTAAGTGGTGCAAGACGAGGAAAATACACCTAATAAGAAAGCACATGAGTAATCGGTCAGTTAGTACCTCAAGAAGTATTAACGGTCGCATGAAAAATGTGTGAGCAAATCCATCTAAATATTCATCAAATTAAAAAGTACTGAGGTGGATAGACAAGAGTATGATAGCTTGAATTGAATTCTCTGAGTGTAGGGATGACTTTTACACACAAGTAGGGTTATATAATCGATATTTGGAAAAAGAGGTAGGAATGAAGAATAAAGACGATGTTTTATTGAGAGATGATGTGATTTCTAACATCTTTTCATGACTATTAAGATAGGGCTCATGACAGTCGAAAATATTGCATTTTTAACACATCAATTTCCCTACTCTTTGCAATCATCTAAAGGTGTTTGGTATAAATATAGAAAATTGTCTGTAAAATACCAAATAACATGTGTTATACATTATAACCGGCATTTTTAGGGAAATTGAGTGTTTATTATTGCACGCATGATCTTTTGTATAGCGCAACACTAGTCGCGAGAATCTGTGCAGGAAATTCCAGGAAAAGAACCGAAACTGACAAAAGTGCTGATGAAAATACGCCAAGTCCAAGACTTGTGATCTGACAGTGATATAGAAAGAAATATGAGATTCCACACATCAGAAAAGTGCCACAAAGTCAGCACAAGAATACCACAGAAGTTTCATGCATCAAGGCCATCAATGGGCCGCGGATCCGGCAGTGATCAAATTTCTCCACGTGCTTTCTCGTAACGGCCAATGCTTCCAGAAGACTCCAGATGACCACGTGGCTTTATCCAGAAAGCTCTCCTAACAACCTTATCATAGAATATTCCTCATTCTAGAATATTCCTTCCAACAAACTTCTTCTAGAAGCCTCTCTCTAACAACCTAGCTTTGGAGGGAAGATTCAAAATGAGGGATTATAAAATGAGATCTAGATCTAGGTTTTTGGGTTGTTGAGAAGTGAGTGGTTAGTTAGTGGTTCATTTTGGAGGGGAAAATTGTAGATCCAAATCAAAATTCAAATCAAATTGAGTGACACAATTTGATCGAAATCAAGATCTATCGAGTGCCGACTCAAGCAAGAAGCCATCGATCCTTTTAGAAGCGACGCTGATCTTCAACCGAGCAAGTGATCCAAGCCGATCCGCAACTCACGGAGACGATGTGAAGCTAATTCGACGATCGAGTTCTTTTCTCAATTCTTGTAGTTCTTGAGCGAATTGTAACGGAATTGTTGAATAATAAAAGGTGAAATTTCTTTATCTTGCTTATCTTTACATTTGAGCATTATGATGTGTTCTCAATTCTTGATTGATTTCTTTGTTATGATGTTTGAGTGAAAACTCCGCTCGTGGAGGAATCGAGAAATCAATAGATGATGATGATTAAATTCTTGAACGATTCTTAAGTCTTATGAGTCTTGTAAACTTTAGGAAATTGAATCATCGATAACCTAGTTTCGAGCGAGATGCTTTATTGAATGTTTTCGCTCTTAATTAGAGATCAACGATCGGTGATTGAATCTCCTAGAGGCTAGCTTGTGAATGATAATCAACGAAAGGATAAAGGATAAAAGGAGAAACCCTAGTTTCTTCAATAGATCCCTAATCCTCGTTTATCATCATCGATCTAGCAACAAATCATCAATGGATAGGAATACGTAATCACAAGTCTTCATCCTCACTATAGATTCGATCGATTCCTACGAGCTTCATTACAAATCTTGATAGTTCATTAGATTTGGATATCTTCTAGAACTTTATTGATTCTTGATCTTTAGATCTAGTTCTTTACTATTGTTGAAACTAAATTTCAAAATTCTTGAATCAATTTTCCTGCAATTTTTCTTTTATATTTTCATTTCGACTCATCTAAAACCAAAGCGAGCAAAACACGCATCTCAGTGGACGATCCGTATTCATTAATGCGCTACATCGATACCGTTAATTGATTACGGTATAAATTTCTTTGATTGTGATATTTACACATTTTCAAAACACGACACACAAAGAATCATTAATCAACACACTCGAGGCAAAGTGGCAGTGTCAAGTCGACGGACTAAGCAGTACTCATGTCACCTGGGAACTGCTACCTGACGATAGGTATATTACCAACCAGCAGTTCCCAACGAGTCCTGTCCGGTGTAATCATAACCTAATGAGCACCTGCATACTATCTCCAGTACGACGTACTAATGGCTGTCGGACAGACCATCTCCCATGCTGGGATAAGAAGCATACACACTAGTCTACTCTGGAGTATCGATGCCCTGTCTCGATAATCCTACGACTAGGGACCTATATAAGGGTGTGCTTACAGACTACCCAGCCCCCACTAGTGTGACTGCCATCACAACGCTGGTAATCAAGCAATGGTCCTAAGGGCTCTACTAATATGTATAAGCGATATGTTAAAAGAAACACATGCACATATTGAAGTGAAACAAACCAGGTAGCATTCTAACATTTTGAGCAAGATTGTCAATACAACTGTGAATATCCCAAGCTTCCATTAAGTAATATACAAACCAGTATAATACAATAATGGCCTTTAGGGCATATACACTAACGGTAAGGGTTTAACATTATCCACCCCCTAGACCTGATATGCGATACTCTTTGACGAAGAGACCGGAATGTACGGAGATTTTTGGATTTAATAAACCGCGGAAACAATTTTATAAAACTTGTGAATGATTTAAAATTATGGTTTTCTCTTGATATGATATTTCGACGTCCGCCATAAGATTTATCGGTTCTGAGCTATGATTATTATTCGATTCGAGGAGTGAGAAGTCACCGTCTACAAATATATGGTGGACCCAGTACGGTACCCAGGGGCAAGAAGATCGTATAGAAAGGCGTTGAGCCTGGCTGGGAACACTACCTACCGGTGACAGTATAGGACTAGGTAGATATCCGGAGGATACCGACCGGAGTGATATGATACAGTTGGATATGAGGGTCGATCCTAGAGACGACGCCTGAGTATCCAGTATCGACACTCGAAATCCTCATAAATCCTGTGTCCAGCATCGACACGTAAAATCTTCATATCTCAGACACCGTCTCATCGGATCGGCCCTCATATCTCAGGCGCCGTCTCTAGGATCGGCCCTCATATCCATCTGTATCATATCACTCCGGTTGGTATCCTCCTAATATCTGTCGAGTCTCATACTGTTACTGGTAGGTAGTGTTCCCAACCAGGCTCAACGCCTTTCTATGCGATCTTCTTGCCCCTGGTTACCGTATTGGGTCTACCATGTATCCGCAGATGGTGACTCTTCACTCCTCGAATTGGATAATAATCATTGCTCAGAACCAAGAAATCTTATGACGGACATCGAAATATCATATCAAAAGAAAACCACATTTTTAAATCATTCACAAGTTTTACTCCAGTAGGAAATTCTTTCATAGCACGACACGTATTCAGATCATGTTCCGTGTAGATTGGTAGCAGGGATTCGTTATTCAATCCGATTCTTCTTGATATGTTAGATTTCGACATACTTCTCGGTATAGATTGGCTGGCAGCTTGTCATGCGTATGTTGATTGCCGCGGGAAGTCGGTCAAATTCTATTTTCCTGGTGAGCCAGTTTTGTGGTGCAAGGGTGTCGCAGTGCTGCTCCTGCCAATATGATTTCAGCACTTTGTGCTAATCGGATTTTGAAGCAGGGATGTCGTGGGTTTTTAGCATTTATTCGGGATATTAGAGCCACAGAGGGTACGTTGGACAAAGTTCCGATTGTGCAAGAGTTTTCCGATGTATTCCGTGATGAGCTACCAGGATTGCTGCCATAGGGCGATATTGAATTCTGCATTGACCCGATCCCCAGCGCGGGGCCTATTTCTATATCGTCCTATCGGATGGCCCCGACGGAGCTCAAGGAGTTTAAGAATCAGCTGCAGGAGTTGTTTGATAAATGACTTATAGGTCCTAGTGTATCACCCTAAGGAACTCCTGTCCTGTTCGTTTAGAAGAAGGACGGCAACATAAGATTGTGTATCGATTATCGTCGGCTGAACCGAGTTATGGTGTGGAATAGGTATCCATTACCTTGCATTGATGATTTGTTCGATCAGCTGTAGGGAGCAGGATATTTCTCGAAGATTGATTTGACGTCTGGGTATCATCAGTTGAGAGTTCAGAATGATGAAATTCCGAAGACTACTTTTTGGACACGCTACGGGCATTATAAGTTTTTGGTGATGTCGTTTGGGCTCACCAATGCCCCAGCAGTGTTCATGGATCTGATGAACCGGATCTTCAAGCCGTTCCTCGATCAATTTATCATCATATTCATTGACATATATTGATCTACTCTGGGAGTCGAGAGGATCACAAGCAGCACTTGAGAATTGCGTTGCAGACTTTGCGAGAGCATCAGCTTTTTACCAAATTCTCGAAGTGCGCTTTTTGGCTTGACAGTGTGGAATTCTTGGGTCACATCATTACGAGAGACGGGATGCAGGTTGATCCGAAGAAGATTGGGGCGATACAGCATTAGCCCAGACCTATTTCAGAGATTGATATTCATAGATTTTTGGGCTTAGCAAGTTATTACCATCGCTTCGTATAAGATTTCTCTTGTATTGCGGCACCTATGACTGGTTTGACCCGAAAGGGAGTTCTATTTCTATGGAATGATGAGTGTGAGCAGAGTTTCTAGCAGTTGAAGACTCGTCTGACGATTGCGCCAGTTCCATTCTTGCCTTCATGCTCAGGCGGTTTCGTTGTGTATTGTGATGCGTCTCGTGATGATGCAGTATAGCATAGTTATTGCTTATGCTTCTCAAAAGTTGAAGAAAAATGAGCAGAACTACCCTGCACACGATCTAGATATGGCCGCAGTGGTCTTCGCACTTCAGATTTGGAGGCATTACTTGTATAGAGAGTCGTGCCAGATCTTTATTGACCATAAAAATCTGAAGTATATATTTCAGCAACTGGATTTGAACTTGAGGCAGCGTCGTTGATAGGAGCTTATGAATGACTATGATTGTGAGATTCTTTATCATCTGGGCAAGACGAATGTAGTAGCAGATGCATTGAGTCGAAGGCCTGGAGGTAGCTTGTCTCATTTAGGCACAGTTCAGAGACAGTCGACTGCTGATTGGCAGATTTTTTGCGACGGTGGCATATGGTTCGAGTTTACATCCGTAGGTGGACAGTTTTCTCATGTTCATGCTCGTCCATTTCTGCTCGATCGTATTATAGAAGTACAGTCCAAGAATGCCCGTATATATGAGATTATGGAGCAGGTTCGGTAAGGGGGAGATTCTGAGTTTATGATTCACAACGAGGGAGCGTTGCGATTTGGTACCCGTTTATGTATGTCCGACTCTAATGGGCTAAGGCGCGAGATCTTGAAAGAGGCACATTAGTCTGCTTACAGTGTTCATCCGGAGTCTGCCAAGATGTATCACGATTTGCGAGACATGTACTGGTGGGAAGGGATAAAACGGGATGTGTCTAACTTCGTTTCGAGATACCTGACTTGTCAGCAAGTCAAGGCCGAGCATCAGAGGCCAGCAGGTGAGTTACAATCCTTAACCGTGTTAGGAATATGTATGCCCTAGAGGCCATTATTGATGACATATTGGTTGCTTGGACATATATATTGAGGACTTTCTTGCTCGACATGATAGTATGCTATCAGGTTACCTTTATCTTAACATGTAGAATGGTATTTACATTGTCTGTCTCTTACATGTTGATAAAGCCCTTAAGATATGTACTTGATTACCAGGATTATGATGAGATCATACTAGTGGGGCCAGGATGGTCCAAAAGTACATCCTTTAATCAGTTCCTAGTCGAGGGAATATCGAGACTGGGGCATCGATATTCCAGAGTAGACTAGTGTGTACGTTTCTTGTCCCTTAGAGGGTGATGGTTGATCCCACAACCATTGGTGTGTGAAATCAAAGATTGTACACAGGTGCTCATTAAAGAATGGGTACACCAAACAGGACTCGCCGAGGACTCCTATGTGGTAGTATACCTATCGTCAGATAGCAGTCCTCTGGTGAAATTTGTACAGGTTAGTCAGTAGACCCGAGATCGTCATAGAGTCTTGTGTGGCTCCCACTGTGCTTTGATTTCCTTCCTACCACGCTCAAGAGGAGTTGTGCAAATAGGTAGATTTTGGGTACAATCCCGAATCACATGAAGGCAATGAGCGATAGGAGGGGTTTCGTCTCTCCCGGTATTGGGGGTTGATGTTGCGCTATGCTCGATTGGCTATAACTAGAAGTCCCTGACCAGGGCTGCTACCGAGATTTACTGATAAGTGTTATCAGTAGTTTCTCGAACCGTTATAGGCCAGACATCGGCATGACTTATCACGTTACTGGGGTCTGACGTTTACCACCCCTAAACATGATATGCGACATATCAGACGAAGAGACCGGACTGTACGGTAGTGTTACTGATAGGCTTCATGGGCACTATGGACAAGCTTGCTTGTTAATCTTCATATCTCTTAATATCCGGTTAGCCGTTATGTCCAGCTAGTACCGCTGACGGCTTGTAGGTGACTGATATGATCATCACCTACTGCTGGCGTATTGACGAGTCTTTAGAGTCCCACACAGAAGTTCCCTGGTTCAAGCAAAACGAAGTAGGACACATATGTGATATGTGTGTAGGCCTGATTAAATACGTGTATGTTATACCGTATTGTAATCTAGCAGTTATCTGTTATCGGTTCAGTTATATGTGATATAACCAGATTGTCGAATCAAGTGTTGATTTGATAATGTGATATTCAGATAAATGATATTAGTCGGTCATATGTGATATAACCGGGTTATTAAATCAAGTGTTGATTTAATAATGTGATATATTGTAACATTTTGGAAAATTGTAAATAATTTAAATATAAAAATAATGAGTTTATAAAAGTGATATCACATACAACTTTTGATATCTATAGATTTTGTAAATAGAATAAGAAAAATGAATATTTTAGAGATATATACACAAAATTATCTACAACCTACACTTTTCAGATTCTCCAAATTGTTAACAGAAAAATTAAGAAAATTGTTACAACTTGAGTAAAAAACAGCCACTGGAAATGAATTTTCCAGTTTGGAAACCCTTTCTTTAAAAATTCGTGTAAAATTTATTTTATAGTAAAACTTAACCAAAATTTTTTGGCTTAATGATATGGAAATTATCTACAACTTTGTAGTTTTAACCATTAGCTAATTATCACTAGAAAGTCATCAAACAAATTCAAAACCCCTAACATGTCACTGATATTCAGCCAGCAAGTAAAACTCACTATCACTTCAAAATTTAAAAGCAAGATTATATTTACCTATATGGAATGAGAACAAAGAAATTCCAACTCAAGGATTGTATGATGGAAGCTCTTAAGGGTTGTAGTGAACCAAAATTGAGGTGGTGAACAATTTGATGAAGGGAGGTTTTACATATATATTTTCGGCTACTTATGGGCTTATTCTTAGATACAGGTCATTCGCATGATAGATAGTGTTGCATTTATGATACTTATGCATATCATATATTATATTAGCACATGATATGATAGAATTATATTTATGACCTAGGAATCGTTGTGCATTTCGATTTCTACCTTGCGATGTACTTTTATTCACTAAGTTGGCAACTCACCCCCATTGTGCCATAGTTTCTTACAGGTTTACCGCTTGGATTATCAGCGGCTGGTGGTACACCTTTCTTCTCAGTGATTGCTTTCGCGGGTGGGTTACTGTTGTATTGTACTCACACTCGTTTATTCATATATTCTTGTATCTAGTAAAAATCCATCAACTTAGAAAGGGTATCTTGTGGACTTGTAAGCGAGACTTAGAGGTGTGTATTGTGATGTTGCATTCATTGGAGTTGACCATTTTATATTTTTGATGTTGTTTCACTTTTCTTTTCTTCGCCATTGTGCGCCGTATATTGTTTGCTTGGTTGCTCCGCCGTTTGGGCGTGGAAGCTAGCTCCCGTTAGGATGCTATATTTATTGTTATGTTTGTATCGGGTTTTATTCAAAATTTACAAAGGAGGTGCTGTCGAATTTTAAAACGTCAAAGATACTTAGTTAAACTTAAATGTTTATTTTAAACCTCACCTCTAATATTTTCAAAAAGGGTTTAGATTCCGGGTTTCGGCTTACTTGGACCGCGTCGACGTCTTTAGATGTCACGTGATTTAAGTGTCGGTCGCGTGCCACATTCGGGTCGTGACATATATATTATATTTGATATAATTATATCTTAACTAATATCATTAGCTCACTAAATATTTTCTTATATGTATTCATATATATATATATATGATATATATGATATATATATATATATATATGATATACATATATATATATATATATGTAGCATGGAATGATTTCTATTTTTGAGAAAAATAGAAATGAGGTGGAAAATGAGAGCATGGTTGCAAGCATGGGCTTTATGTTTGTTTATTCATCTTGACTCACTATTCAAGCAAGGTTGCAATTTTATATTGCAAAATTCCATGGTTGAATGAGTGGTGGTCAAGAGTTGTCATTCTTTCTAGTCGCATTCAAAACACTTAGCCATTTTCTTGAGTTTCTCCCATGGTTGCTCTCTAGATTCATCTTCTTCCTGAAATGTCATGGTTCAAGTTTCAATCCTCACATGTGATGTGAATCATGAAGCTTGAACACAAACTTGTGAGCTTTAAACATCTCCTACTTCACCATCCAACACTTGACTAGCGATCGAGTGTAGCATGTTTCCTACGCTAAAGAGTTTAGTGTAGAGGTAGCTTGAGTTGGAGGGACTTCGCGTGGATCATCTTCGGCACGAAGGTCATCTGAGGAAGCTTGTCCAAAGCCTCAAGTGGAGCCTAGTGGAGTCGCGGGACTACTACACGGAGCATGTGAAGTGAAGGACTCGATCTACGAGGGTATAGCCATCTTTCTCTTCTCATAGTTTACTTGATATCAAACCTAAACCCTAATCACCTAGACAAAGATCTTGGATAGTCTAGCTTAGCACCATAAAAATTTGAATTTGGCACACTTGATGTCACTTGGACCCCTTGCTGGTGCTAGGGTAGACTATCAAACCATTCTGGAGTGGAAATGGAGCAGATCTCCATGGATTTCATTGTGGATCTACCCAGATCTAGCAGAGGGAATAACTCTATTTAGGTGATTGTCGATCGGTTGACGAAGGCGGCTCATTTCTGTAACGTTTTGAAAATCGTTTCGGTGAAATTTCGGAAAATAGGTAAAATAAGGGGGTTTTCTGTAAAAAGTCAAAATACAAATATCTTTATTATAAAAATTAAATATACATATTCTAGCTATATAATTGCTAGTATTTGGTGTTTATTGAACCACTGGTGAAATTTCAAATTTTCTGAAAAATTTCCGAAATTAATTATTTTAATATTATTTTAAGCCGTCACTAATACATTTAATTAAGGAAAATTAAAAATTGGAATGGGTTGATACAAATTTTATAATTCATGACACACTAAACTGACATGTAAAATATTATTTTTGAAATGAGATGGTTTGCCAAAACGGTTTAGAAAATATCGAAAAAATGGCTTAATTAGTGAAATTAGTGTTAATGGGAATTGGGGGTAATACATTTATCTTTTTCCCTAACCCACACACCCACACCTCACCCTCTCTCCCTCTCCCCATGTGGCCGGCCCCACCTTGACAGCCCTCCCCCCCCTCTCTCTCTCCAATCACCTCTTGTTTGAATAGAAAAGAAAGGAAAAGAAAAGAAAATGAAAGAATTAAAGGTGGACTTTAACTTTTTCCCCACTTTCTCCACCTCACTCTCTCTCCTCCCTCACCCCTCCCCACATTTCCTGGCCGAAAATTCTGGCCCCAAACAGTAGCCCTCTTCCATCTTCTTCCCTCATTTTTCCCTCAAAAAAATTCACCAATTCCCATCAAAATCTAAACTAAAATTCAAAACAAAACCTTACCCATTTTCCCTTATCCCTTTTAGCATGGATCTTGGTGCAACGATTTCGTTTTGAAGGTCTAGATTTCAAGTTTGATTATGGTTTGTGAGGTATAACTTTTGACCCATTGTTCAATTGTTGGTTTAAATTTCTTAATGTAGCTTATTAGATGCTTAATTATGGTTTAATTGAAAGATGTGGGTTTTCAAGAGAAAGATTAGATTAGGGTTTTGTTGTGGAATTAGGTTGTGTTGAATAGTGCATGGTTTTGTGATGTGGATTAACATCTTAAGTCTTGTAGAAACCAAATCTAGTTGTTAATTACAAACCATTACTTATAAAATGTCCTAACTAAGTTATTTTGCTACGTAGGGTTTTTGTGAATTTTAACCTATTTTATATTGTAATTAGTGTTCGTGAATGCGCAAATGAGTGTGTTTGGGTTTTTCCCGATGGTTTGACGTTTGTACATCGACATCGAGGGTTGGTTTGGTTATTCTTGCATGCGTAGGCGATAGGTTTTGACATATGCGTGATACACGTGCCGATTTGATTTTCGTATGCCGTTTCGATTTCGAATTTGATTTTAATGTGATACGGTGCGTTATGATATGTAGGTACCCCATGTGGACTTCGAGACGACAAGCAAGCTCGTGGCGACGTCGGCACCGGCGACGAGGACCAGGTGAGTAGATTTATATCTACGGGGAGAAGTCGGGTGGATGGCGTATAGTGTAAGTCCACGTTGCTCACCCCGGTTCTTACGGGGAGGCGGAAACGGCGAAAAACAATTTTTTGGCGCAAAGGCAACATGGACTAAAAGCCGGATCTTTGCTAAACTAGAAACTAACAAACTACTAGAGGCTTTAACTACTATGCCGTAGAAATTATACCTCACGAAACCGGTCCTTCAGGTCTTCTCTCCGCTGTCTGGCTCGTCCATCCACGCTCCGAGGGTCGATCCGGATATTGGTCACCTCCGCGGCCTTCTTGAGTCGAAGGCGATCCACCCGAGAGATGTACACCGAGCTCCACCTCGAGCCGAGGCAACTAGGGCAATGAGATCGCTAGTCTAGATGCCCTAGGTTGTGTAGTAGAGATATATGGAAGTGTTTGTCTTTGTGGGATCTTTTTCTCTCAACACATGAGATCAAAAGAAGAAATCAAGAGCAGGAAGAAGGAGGAGCTAGCAACCATGAGAGCTTTTCTTTTTTTTCTCACAAGAACAAGAGAGAGAAATGAAAATCAATTATTAGCTAAAGAAATGAACTATGGTTGCAATAATGCAAAACTATCATCATTATCAATCTTTTCATGATAAAGTTGATGCTACATTGAATTGACCATTTTCATAATCCAAAAGAAAAAGAAAATCCAAAGAAGAGTGTAGACCTCTCATGAAGGTCAATGGTCAACTCCGGTCAACGGGTCAACAAAGTCAAGAGAGGTCATGGTGGTCAAATGGTCAATGCAATTAGCCATCACAAAATTATCACTAAAAGGATTAGTAATCAATGTCTCCGGCTCATAATGGTTTTGACCAAACGAATTGCCAAAACCCTAATGAGTCCACTTCAAAATGGTTTTGACCGAATCAACTTTCAAAACCCTAATGAGCCTGCCACATAATGGTTTTGGCCGAACCAACTGCCAAAACCCTAATGGGGCACCTCCTCCTTCATCGCTCCTCAAAACTGTGCATACACACCCGCATCCGCATTCCGTAGAATGCGAATGCACAGAAGACAAAACAAATCCATCCGTGCAATACTAGGATCCGGCTTAAACCAAAGCCCACTAGTATTGCCTGCCCGAACAGCATACGCACACAAGTGCACGTAAGTGATCGCAGCCCTGCCGTAAAACCATACGGCCTCTACACGTTTCGCTCAGTGCAGGGAAAATCTCTGTGTGGGACTCTAAAGACTCGACACTACGCTGGCAGTTGGTTTAACCACAGACCGCAAGCGGCACTAGCTGTACGTAACGGTCCCCAGGTAGATGTCGATAAGAAGGCCGATGAGGTAAACCCATCCGAACTCCTACTGAGCCCGTATGTGACAATCTATGTACAGTCCGGTCTGTTCGTCTGATACACCGCATGGCAGGCCTAGGCGGTGGTGAACGTCAGTCCCCCAATAGCGGTACAAGTCGTGTCGGAGTGAAGCCCAGAACACCCTGAGATAACACTGGAAACCTACCAGTATATCTCGCTTGCCCTGGCCAGGGACTACTCGTGTAATGGCTCTCCTAGACACAGCGCGATGTCAACCCCCAATACCGGGAGAGATGAATCCTGTCTAACCGTCACTGCCTCCAAGTGCTTCGGGACTGCACCCAACTACTACCTGTTTGCACGACTCCTTTGAGCCGTGGTAGGGTATTAATCTAAGTACAGTGGGAACACACTCGAGGAGAAGTGACAGTGTCAAGTCAGCGGATTAAGCTGTACTCATGTCACCTGGGAACTGATAACTGACGATAGGTATAATACCATCCAACAGTTCCAGACGAGTCCTGTCCAGTGTACTCGTAACCTAACGAGCACCCGCATACTATCTCCAGTACGACGTACTGATGGCTGTGGGACAGACCACCTCCCGAGCTGGGATAAAAAGCGTATACGCTAGTCTACTCCGGAGTATCGATGCCCCGTCTCGATAGTCCTACGACTAGGGACCTGTTTAAGGATGTGCTTGTAGATTACCCAGCCCCCACTAGTGTGACTGCCATCACAACGCTGGTAATCAAGTAAAGATCCTAAGGGCTCTACTAATATGTATAAGCGATATGCTAAAAAAAACACATGCACGTATTGAAGTAGAAACAAACCAAGTAGCATACTACCATTTTGAGCAAGATTGTCTATACAACTGTGAATATCCCAAGCTTCCATTAAGTAATATACAAGCTAGTATGATACAGTAATAGCCTCTAGGGCATATACACTAACAATCTCCCACTTGCACTAGGGCCATGTACTGGCATATCGAAGACCTATCATCTCGATCAGCCGCTCGAACTGAGTCTGGGGTATGGCCTTCGTGAATGGATCAGCAGTGTTATCTTCCGTATTTACTCTCTTCACCTCGATCAGGTGGTACCGCCTCAAAATGTGCCTGGACTTCTGATGGGACCTGGGTTCCTTCGCTAAAGCTATAGCGCCGTTGTTGTCGCAATACAGCGGTATTGGATCAACGATGGTTGGAATCACCTGAAGCTCCTTGAGGAACTTCTTCATCCAGACAGCTTCCTTTACGGCATCGCAAGCAGCTATATACTCCGCTTCCATAGTTGAGTCAGCAACGGTCTCCTGCTTGGAACTCTTCCAGCAATCCGCCCCTCCATTGAGGGTAAAGACATAACCCGACATGGACTTGGAGTCATCCTTGTCACTCTGGAAGCTGGAGTCAGCAAAGGCCTCGATCTGGAGGTCTTTTCCGCCATACACTAAGAACATCTCCTTAGTCCTTCTCAGGTACTTGAGAATGTTCTTTACCGCAATCCAGTGTTTCTCCCCTGGGTTCGACTGATACCGGCTTACAACGCTCAATGCGTATGCTACATCTGGTCTGGTACATAACATCGCATACATTATAGAGCCTACCGCAGAAGCGTATGGTATAATAGACATGCGATCCATTTCCAAATCAGTCTTGGGAGACATCTCTTTGGAGAGGGTGATCCCGTGACAAGCCGGTAAATTACCGCGCTTGGAATCTTCCATACTGAACCTTTTCAGTATGGTGTCTATGTACCTTGACTGTGAAAGTCCCAACATCCTCTTAGATCTATCACGATAGATCTGGATCCCCAGAATGTAGTTGGCATCACCCAGGTCCTTCATAGAGAACCTCTGTGACAAGAATCCTTTGACTGACTGTAGCATAGGAATATCATTTCCTATTAGGAGAATGTCATCCACGTACAAAACGAGGAATACCACAGTTCTCCCTACAATCTTACTGTAAATGCATGGTTCATCTGGGTTTTTGATAAACTCGAATTCCTTGACAGTATCATCAAAGCAGATGTTCTAACTCCGCGATGCCTGCTTCAGTCCATAGATGGACTTGAGCAACTTTCACACTTTACCGCTGCTCCCACTCTGAATGAATCCCTCCGGCTGATCCATAAAGACACACTCTTCCAAATTTCCATTTAGGAAAGCCGTCTTTACGTCCATCTGCCAGATCTCATAATCGTGGAAGGCAGCAATGGCAAGAAGGATCCGAATGAATTTGAGCATAGCCACTGGAGAAAAGGTCTCGTCATAGTCCAAACCAGGTCTTTGACGAAAACCCTTTGCTACAAGTCTAGCTTTATAGGTTTCAACCTGCCCATCTACACCAATCTTGTTTCTGAAGATCCATTTGCAGCCTACGGGTTTTACCTCTTCTGGAGCAAAGTCTAAAGTCCAAACTTTGTTGGTGTACATGGACTCCATCTCGGTCCGCATTGCATCCAGCCATTTTACCGAGTCACCGCTCTGAATGGCTTGCTGGAAGCTAGTAGGCTCACCATAGTCAATGGTGCATTCCTCTCTATCCCCGTCTATGAGAAAACTGTAGTATCTCTCGGGCGGATGAGACTGCCTACTACTCCTGCGGAGTGGTGCTGGGATGTCCGGTTCTCTTGAAACTTCTGGTTCCTCCAAGCTTTCAGTAATAGTTTGTGGTTCTGGAATTTCTTCCAGTTCTATAGCCCTCCCACTTATCTGATTTTCTAAAAATTCAGTTTTCAAGAAGTGGGCATGCTGAAAAACAAAAACCTTTTGTTCCTCTGCGGAATAGAAAAAATACCCCTGGAGTTCTTTGGGTATCCCACAAACTTACACAGTACTGAGCGTGCCTCGAGCTTGTCCGCATGCTGCTTTTTTACAAAAGCTGGACATCCCCATGTCTTAAGATACTTAAGACAGTGTTTCTTCCCACTCCACATCTGATATGGGGTGGTAGGCATAGTCTTGGTTCGAGCCTTGTTTAAGAGATATGCAGTTGTTTCTAGTGCATAACCCCAGAAAGATCGCGGCAACTCAGCCTTACTCATCATGGAACGAACCATATCCAATAGGGTTCGATTCCGCATTTCCGATACACCGTTGTGTTGTGGTGTGTATGGAGGAGTACGCTGAGAGAGAATTCTATTCTCTTTTAAGTCCAGAAACTCGGCACTCAAGTATTCACCACCTCGATCAGATTTCAGTGTCTTGATACTTTTGCCTGTTTTTTTTTCAACTTCATTCTTGTATTCCTGAAATTTCTCAAAGGCCTCGGATTTGTGCTTCATCATGAAGACATGCCCATACCTAGAGAAATCATCTGTGAAAGTAATGAAGTATGAATGACCACTTCGCGCATGTGTAGACATTGGACCACACACATCACTGTGTATGAGTCCCAAGAGCTCGCTCGCTCTTTCTCCGTGTCCAGTGAACGGAGTCTTTGTCATCTTTCCCATGAGACAAGATTCACAAGTGGCATAAGACTGATACTCGAACGGATTCAAGTATCCCTCTTTATGTAACTTTGTTAACCGTGTCTCATTAATGTGACCCATTCCACAATGCCATAAGAAAGCCTGATTTGTTTCCGGAGACTTTCTTTTAAGTGTGTTCTGGACACTGAAAATCTGAGCTTGATTTAATACGTATATACCGTTTTCCAATGTACCTGACCCAATCAGAACTTGATTTAGGTGGATGTTTACTACATCACTTACAAAAGTAAAATAATATCCTTCCCTAGAAAGTAAGGATACAGATATGATATTACAAGTAGCACCTGGTACATAAAAACAGTTACGCGGAATCAATATCTGCCCAGTTGTCAGTCCAAGATGATATTCCCCTACGGATTCAGCGTACATGCTCATTCCGTTAGCAACCCTGAGAGTCATATCACCTTTCCTGATAACCCTACGGTTTCTCATAGCCTGTAACGAATTACAGATATGAGATCCTGATCCGGTATCCAATACCCAGAAAGTAGGGTTAACTGACATACAGTTCTCTATTACAAACACACCCGAAGCCGAAGCCACAACATGCTTCGAATTCTGGCTACTGGCTATACAAGCCCTGCAATCCTTCTGCCAATGTTCATTCCTGTAACAATAGGAATATTCCTCTTTTACTACATCTAGTCCCGAAACTTCTGCCCTTCACTTTCTTTCTACTTCCCTGGTTTCTTTCACGGTAGTAGGTAGAGACTGTTGAACTAAGTCAGCATCTGACCCGTTCTTCAACGTGGTCTTCAGGTCCATGAGCTCAAAAGAGCTGGTCTCTGTAAGGACGTTGCCCCCTACAGATGACCCGATAGCCAACCTCGCTGGAAGCAATTCGTTCGAGGTCTCATATCTTGCGATACGAGATTGCTCTCCATATAAATCTTTGTTATGGAGGAAGATAGAAACTAAATCCATCTTCTCGTGCTGCCTCTGGTATGAACCATCAACTGAGTCTAACACGAGGCACTTGGCTTTCGCACAGTTCTTTTTCGATGCCTGGCGGATATGAATATCCGTGACAGTGGAAACTGGACCTGAGACGGCAGGGGTTGGATCAGTCAAGAGGTGTCCCAGCTTGTCATGGGCAATGGACATCTGGACAGAGCTTTGCCAGTCAAAACAGTCAGATTCAGTCATTTTATTATCTAGATGTAACCTATGTCTGGTCACTGGGTCGCTGCAGTTAAGAGAGAGAGAAGAAAACACTTTAGCATGATGCTCTTGCAAGTTTAGATTGGTTTTTAATTTATCTAAACAGGATGGCTCCCACTGTCTCTCGAATCCCTCCTCAAACCATAAAGGAAGAATTAGTCGGGATCAATCTTACCGTACAATACTTGCATAACCGTTCAACCAGGAAGGTGTTGGTACTTCGAGGGAGGTTTTCCAACGCTTTCGCGAAGTTCCTTAATTAAATAACCTCTTTTCCCTGTGGGCGTAGCCCCGCTAACACCTTTCTAGACACCTACTTGGTTTATAGCATTGATCGTTAAGTGAGAAAGTTCCGGAGGAGTAGCATATACTCATAGTAGGATCGGGATCCAAATATCATTGCGTGACAAAACTGAAGGAATCCTACCAGAATCATCACACTCCAAATGGTATGCAGCGCTAGCAAGTTTCAGTTCTTTTGAAACTCCCGATGTGGATTTTTGCCCCATGCTATTATGATCTTGACGAAGGTCAACAAATCATAAGTCACATATCAAGTTCTACCCGTCATTATCCAGGTTAATTTGAACCCACCCGTATATACCCTTGACGAAGGTCAACAAGGTAATACGACTGTCCCAAACCAACGCATCTATCTAGGCTACATATGAACACCCAACAGCTACAAATCACTATGCCTTGACGAAGGTCAACAAACACAGCTTGAATACTATTGAATATTCATACGAAATGACGGAGGGCTACGAATGGTTTTGGCGAAACCGTGAACATAGTGAACTTGATATAATCGATGGAACGAGATAGCTTTTAAAAGGAGTGGCTCAAGCTCCGTATTTAAAAAACTGGTTTTGAAAAGAACCGAGTGGTTTTCAAAGTGTTCCAACGACTTTTACTTGGTTTATTTTCTTGCATTAATTCCAATACGTCCCATCATTTAATCCTACCATTGCAGAAAACAACCAAAATATGGCGTACGCTTATGCCATCCGCATTCGCCACGGGGCCCCGTCATCACCCGTTAGGTTACTTAACTAACGACAGAGCGGGGGCTGAACTAGCGCGGATGCAAAACATAAGCAACACCTAAATAGATATCATATATAGATATATAGCAATGATAGCCAATCCAGATCATAGATGAACACTTTGGATATACTAGGAACCCGCGATTCGTTCGAGCCTGCAACGAAAAGCGGATTACACGGTCGCGATGAATAGCCAAACCCCACCCTAGACCCCTACGGGTGCGGCAAACTACCCGCCAAGTACCCGAAGCGAAGCAACTTCCCTCAACCCGTGAGTAGGCCACTCGGCACTTCGAGATACCCGGTAGTTTGTGCACCCCACCTTGGGTCTATCCTAAGAGCAAAAACAGTAAAAAGAAATTATACAATGACGGCTACAACCTCGACCCGGTTGTGCGGCCAAACAAATAATATTACATCAATTTACAAATTTTACAATGAATGAAAGAAAAAGAAACTCTCATCTCACATCCACCCCGGCTATTCATCCGCGACAATCCAATGAGTTCATATACACAAACCATCAACATTACAGATCACAGATATGTATAACCCCCACTAATCGACGTATAGCTATTAGCGGACGTTCAATACATATATCACTTCACTGATAATATCCATTAGCTAAAGTCTACGGAACATCGATCAAAATACAGATTTGTAACCACCCCAAAAGTCATTTTGTTCTCTGGAAAATCTGGGTAGAAACGGCATGAATTAAAAATCCCAAAACAACACAGTTAGAACACTGCAGCAAAACGGATTCGCGGCCGAGTCAACTCGGCCGCGGATCTGCGGCCAAACGCATGGTTTGGCTGCGTTTCCGTGGTGAGTTGGCCGAGTCGAAGGCTCAGTTTTGCTGTATGTTCTATAAAAACCCTGAGTCGAATTTTCATGTATGTCAAATAATCTTTTGAAAAGTATAAAAAATCGACAGAAAGTTGGTTTTTGCCGGACGTGTTTTGCGACTTTTTTCCGATCGATATTCTAAATACTTTGCTAACTTGCTAGTTTATGTTTAGCTAGGCTCTGATACCACTGTAAGTCCACGTTGCTCACCCCGGTTCTTACGGGGAGGAGGAAACGGCGAAAAAGAATTTTTTGGCGCAAAGGTAACATGGACTAAAAGCCGGATCTTTGCTAAACTAGAAACTAACAAACTACTAGAGGCTTTAACTACTATGCCGTAGAAATTATACCTCACGAAACCGGTCCTTCTGGTCTTCGCTCCGCTGTCTGGCTCGTCCATCCACGCTCCGAGGGTCGATCTGGATCTTGGTCACCTCCGCGGCCTTCTTGAGTCGAAGACGATCCATCCGAGAGATGCACACCGAGCTCCACCTCGAGCCGAGGCAACTAGGGCAACGAGATCGCTAGTCTAGATGCCCTGGGTTGTGTAGCAGAGATATATGGAAGTGTTTGTCTTTGTGGGATCTTTTTCTCTCAACACATGAGATCAAAAGAAGAAATCAAGAGGAGGAAGAAGGAGGAGCTAGCAACCATGAGAGCTTTTCTTTTTTTTCTTCTCACAAGAACAAGAGAGAGAAATGAAAATGAATTATTAGCTAAAGAAATGAACCATGGTTGTAATAATGCAAAACTATCGTCATTACCAATCTTTTCATGATAAAGTTGATGCTACATTGAATTGACCATTTTCATAATCCAAAAGAAAAAGAAAATCCAAAGAAGAGTGTAGACCTCTCATGAAGGTCAATGGTCAACTCCGGTCAACGGGTCAACAAAGTCAAGAGAGGTCATGGTGGTCAAATGGTCAATGCAATTAGCCATCACAAAATTATCACTAAAAGGATTAGTAATCAATGTCTCCGGTTCATAATGGTTTTGACCAAACGAATTGCCAAAACCCTAATGAGTCCGCCTCAAAATGGTTTTGACCGAATCAACTGTCAAAACCCTAATGAGCCTGCCACATAATGGTTTTGGCCGAACCAACTGCCAAAACCCTAATGGGGCACCTCCTCCTTCATCGCTCCTCAAAACTGTGCATACACACCCGCATCCGCATTCCGTAGAATGCGAATGCACAGAAAACAAAACAAATCCATCCGTGCAATACTAGGATCCGGCTTAAACCAAGGCCCACTAGTATTGCCTGCCCGAACAGCATACGCACACAAGTGCACGTAAGTGATCGCAGCCCTGCCGTAAAACCATACGGCCTCTACACGTTTCGCTCAATGCAGGGAAACTCTCTGTGTGGGACTCTAAAGAATCGACACTACGATGGCAGTGGGTTTAACCACAGACCGCAAGCGGCATTAGCTGTACGTAACGGTCCCCAGGTAGATGTTGATAAGAAGGCCGATGAGGTAAACCCATCCGAACTCCTACTGAGCCTGTATATGACAATCTCCGTACAGTCCGGTCTGTTCGTCTGATACATCGCATGGCGGGCCTAGGGGGTGGTGAACGTCAGTCCCCCAATAGCGGTATAAGTCGTGTCGGAGTGAAGCCCAGAACACCCTGAGATAATATTGGAAACCTACCAGTATATCTCGCTTGCCCTGGCCAGGAACTACTCGTGTAATGGCTCTCCTAGACACAGCGCGATGTCAACCCCCAATACCGGGAGAGACGAATCTGTTAGTGTATATGCCCTAGAGGCCATTACTGTATCATACTAGTTTGTATATTACTTAATGGAAGCTTGAGATATTCACCTTGTATAAACAATCTTGCTCAATATAGTAGTATGCTACTTGGTTTGTTTCTACTTCAATGTGTACATGTGTTTATTTTATCACCTATACGCATTAGTGGAGTCCTTAGGATCTTTGCTTGATTACCAGCGTTGTGATGGCAGTCACACTAGTGGGGGCTGGGTAATCTATAAGCACATTCTTATACAGGTCCCTAGTCGCAGGACTATCGAGACAGGGCATCGATACTCCGGAGTAGGCTAGCGTATGCGCTTCTCATCCCAGTGTGGGAGATGGTCTGTCCCACAGCCATCAGTACGTCGTACTGGAGATAGTATACGGGTGCTCGTTGGGTTACGAGTACACCGGACAGGACTCGTCGGGAACTGACAGGTTGGTATTATACCTATCGTCAGTTATCAGTTCCCAGGTGACATGAGTACAGCTTAGTCCGCTGACTTGACACTGGCACTTCGCCTCGAGTGTGTTCCCACTGCTCTTTGATCACTACCCTACCGCGGCTCAAAGGAGTCATGCAAAAAGGTAATGTTTGGGTGCAGTCCCAAAGCACTTGGAGGCAGTGACGGTTAGACAGGATTCGTCTCTCCCGGTATTGGGGGATGACATCGCGCTGTGTCTAGGAGAGCCATTACACGAGTAGTCCCTGGCCAGGGCAAGCGAGATATATTGGTAGGTTTCCAGTGTTATCTCAGGGTGTTTTGGGCTTCACTCCGACACGACTTGTACCGCTATTAGGGGACTGACGTTTACCGCCCCCTAGGCCCGACATGCTATGTATCAGACAAACAGACCGGACTGTACGGAGACTGTCACATTCAGACTCAGTAGGAGTTCAGATGGGGTTCACCTCGTCAGCCTTCTTGTCGGCATCTACCTGGGGACCGTTACGCACAGCTAGTGCCGCTTGCGGTCTGTGGTTAAACCCACTGCCAGCGTAGTGTCGAGTCTTTAGAGTCCCACACAGAGGGTATTCGCCTCTGGGCAAAACAGAGTAGAGGTCGCATGGTTTTGCGACAGGGTTCGTTCTCATCCGCGCACTTGTGCACGTTTGGAGTCCGGACGGATATTACTAGTAGGCTCTGGTTTGAGCCAGATACCGGTATATGTTTTGGGGTTGATTTTATCTCTTGTTATTCATGTTCCTCGGAACAAGAATGCGGGTGTGTATGCACAGTTGATTGAAGCGGAGGAACAGGATTTTCATTAGGGTTTCGGAACGGGTGCGTATGCACAGTTGACAGTCGTCCTTTTCCAAACCTTAATGGAATTATGATATATCAATTAATAATATTAATTAAATGAAATTGTGTCATGGTTGGATTTTGTTGACTTGTTGACCATGGTTGACTTGTTGACCATGGTTGAAGGTTTGACTATCATCATTACAAAAGAAAGAAGCTTTTTGATTCTTGCAAAACCATTTAAAGAATGTAATGATAATGGTCATTCCAAACCATCCATCAACTATTTCATTTTATTATTATTGTTAATTGATAATTCTTTTCATTTGTGATATGGTTGTAAGAAATGAAAAGAATAAGCTCATTCTATCATAACCATTCTCTCTCCTCACTTGTTCTTCTTCCTCCTCTAGTTCAAGGAGAATCCTTCTCATGAGTTGAGAATCCCTCTCCTTGAGATAAAAACACCCCAAAGACACTCTCTACTCACTCTAGGGTTAAAGGTTTAGCAAGCCGAAGATTCTAGTTTTCTCAAAGTTCGAGAAAGAGCCTGAAGGTTGAACCCTCAGGTGGATCCATCTTTGACGGAAGAAGGCAACGAGGAAAGCACCATCAACCCCTACAAAAGTTTCAAGAAGAACGAGTTCAAGATAGGTATAACCTCCTTTCCGAGTAGCTAACTCTCTTAAGCTTGTTTGCTAGTTTTAGTTTAGGAAAAGATCCCGACTTTATTAGTCCATGTTGCCCCATGCGCTAAAAATTTGATTTTTATACCGTTTCCGCCTCCCCGTAAGAACCGGGGGTCGCAATGTGGACTTACAGAATCCTGTCTAACCGTCACTGCCTCCAAGTGCTTCGGGACTGCACCCAACTACTACCTGTTTGCAAGACTCCTTTGCTCCATGGTAGGGTAGTAATCTAAGTACAGTAGGAACACACTCGAGGCGAAGTGACAGTGTCAAGTCAGCGGACTGAGCTGTACTCATGTCACCTGGGAACTGATAACTGACGATAGGTATAATACCATCCAATAGTTCCCGACGAGTCATGTCCAGTATACTCGTAACCTAACGAGCACCCGCATACTATCTCCAGTACGACGTATTGATGGCTGTGGGACAGACCACCTCCCGAGCTGGGATGAGAAGCGTATACGCTAGTCTACTCCGGAGTATCGATGCCCCGTCTCGATAGTCCTACGACTAGGGACCTGTATAAGGATGTGCTTGTAGATTACCCAGACCCCACTAGTGTGACTGCCATCACAACGCTGGAAATCAAGCAAAGATCCTAAGAGCTCTACTAATATGTATAAGCGATATGCTAAAAGAAACACATGCACATATTGAAGTAGAAACAAATTAAGTAGCATACTACCATTTTGAGCAAGATTGTCTATACAACTGTGAATATCCTAAGCTTCCATTAAGTAATATACAAGCTAGTATGATACAGTAATAGCCTCTAGGGCATATACACTAACATATAGCACCCCCGCAGATCGTGGTGATGTATACGAATACGTATACACACATATATATTGATTATATTGTTGAGTTTATTGATGATAAAGATAGATTTTAGGTATGATTGGATAGGTTTAGTGTTGCGGAACCCTAGAGTAGTGGTTGCACCACACATACACACACACCCATACTTGCATACATTCTTCTTTCATTGTGCTTATACGGTAATATGTATTTTCTGTGTTCACATGGGTATGGGACTATGTGTTCACATACCGGATTTAAGGATAGTATTTGGGAATTGAGGTGAGTCGATGAGATTGATTTGAGACCGCGAGATCGGTGATATAGCAGGATTCGTATTTGAGATACGTCCTGATGTTATAGTGGATCTTGGGACGACTATACATGTGAATAGTGTTATACATTGAATGGTTGACATGTGATCGTGATGTGAGATAAGATATTTTAAGATATTCATAATAGGTCGCATTAGGCGATGTATACCTCTTTATGACGATATATGATAATGATATCGGTTTGTATGAGGCTGTAGATCAGTAGTCAGATCATGATTAGATTGATGATATTAGTATTGTACTAGACGTAGATCAATACCCCGGATTATGATTTTTGATAAAGTGGATACCAAATGATTAAATTGATGAATATGATACTGACCTGTACCCAGATTTGGGGATGCCGTACGACGGATTTACGTACGAGCCATATATTGATGTTAGATCCGCACTCTTGACTTGGGAATGTCTGATTAAAGATATGGTATCGGATGTGATATTATCGAGACAGGATCACCGACTAACATATACATGTAGGTATATGTATCGACTCAGAGGTTAGGCGAGTTCCTTACTTTCAGTAGCCAGTTAGCTTAGCCCTTTAGTTTAGTGTAGTTGTTAGACTAGATTTATATTAAATATAGAGTTGTTATCTTTGTGTCTAGTATTTTGCTCCAGCTCATTATTGCTGTTGCTCCGCATCGCATACTTATTGTGATTCATATTCCATTATTGATATCATGATGTTAGGACACCAGCACCATTACCGATGATGCGTATGTACCACGTACACTTACTTGCCGGCTCACACACATCTTCATCGGTAATTGTCATGTCACGTATACCTTAGAAAATATTATTGCTTTACTTAGCTTGTTCGCTAGTAGTTTTGACATGATATTAGTGTATTTGCCTTATATGCTAGTTTAGACATTGTAGTTATTATTTGTCACCTCATGCATACTGTTATTCATCGTTATGCCACATTCATGGATTCTCATGCCTATATTCACTGTTTTACGTGCTATTGAGGTTTTGGATTCGGATTTCCATGAGATTTTCTGGATTTGGGGGAAAACCGCAAAACTTATATAAACTTCTTTTCTCTCTTTTTAAATAAAAAGTGCGGTTTTTCCATGATGTATGAGTCGTCCACCATGAGTTTGCTGATGGATTTCGAGACCCGAGTTCGAGGAGTGGAGGAACCATTTCGGGTACATGGTGGACCCGGTGCGGTATCCCGGGGCAAGAGGATCGCAGATGATGGCGTTGAGCCTGGCAGGGGAGCACTACCGACCGGTGATTTTACCCGACGCGTCGGATATCCGGAGGATACCGTCATAGTCTTGAGATTGATGGTTGGGTCCGGTCTAGACTGACGGCGCCCTAGATGGTGAGATTGAGACATACAGAGATATTTGAGATATTGAGGTACAGAGATTGCGACACAGAGATATCGAGATATGTGGATATTTGTTTTGTGTCGATGCTAGGCACTGTTTATGCTGATTTCATTTATGATACTTCGTTTTTAAAAAGATACAGAAATCTCACTAATTTATGAAAGCAGTTTTCTTCAGTACATGCATTCTGTTTCATGCATTCATACATCATCCATGTGATATATTGCTACCTGAGGCACAGACACGGGCACATGGGATTACACTTGGGTTAGACTTTTACCCTAGCCATTATTATAGGCTGCTGGTTATATATTTGAGGATATATTATGATTGTTGAATTAGGATTGCGTTGTTTATGCGATTTCTGTTCGTAGATGTTTTTCTACTCACGAGTTGGCAACTCACCCCCGTTGTGCCACAGTTCTTGCAGGTTTTGTCGTACAAGTTTCATTACGGCTTTGCTGGCACTGCTTCTTTCGGGTGACTTGCTAGTAGGTGGGTTTATTGGTATCGTACCCATCATATTACTTTGTATAATATTATTCAGTTGTATTTAGATTCCATCAACCAAACATGTATTTATTTTTGAGATAGAGAACAGTGATGTTATTCTTTCGACCTTAGAGTCGCGCGTTATATTTCTGTGGATTTCTTGAGGTTTTGAGTTTTGACCCTCGCCCTTGGCATTGTATATTATATTGCTTGTGTGGTTGTGACCGTCGATTGACGAAGAGCTAGCTCCCGCTTGGGGATGCCTTTTATTGATTTCGTATACTATTCATGTTGTATCCCGTTTGGGGGCCAGTATTTACAAAGGAGACTCTGCCGAAATTTTTCGGCTTATGCTATTAAAACTACTTGATTTAAATTGGTTTTCCTTCACTCTACTACTTTTCTTGGTTTGGATTTCTGGGTTTTCAGCTTACATAGATTACGTACGCCTCGAGACATTTCGTAGTTTAAGTGCTGGTCATGTTCCGTACTTTGGAGACGTGACAAAGTTGGTATCAGAGCGTTAGGTTTTACCTTCGGAGCGTAGGATGACCCTTGGTTGATGGAATAGGTGACTAAAATAGAGTGACGTACCGTGGGTATGTTCCGCGGCATACTTACGATACGCTACTCCACTTAAGAAGCCTTAGGATGTACATTTCTTTGCTCATTATTATATTCATTCCTATGATCTAGCCTCATCGGTACCAGTTTGGGTTTTGTTGCCACGATTACGGGCAGGGAGAGCTACGGCTAGAGTTGCGGTCAGCACGAGCTCGTTACGAACGAGGACTGACCAGGGCGTAATTCCGGCGACACATGATTGCAGAGATGTGTCTTTTTATTTTGTTTTCGCGCCACGAGCGTTTGATGGATCGCTGTATGAGTTTACTCGGATGTGCCGATCAGTACCAGAGGATTGAGCCGCTGATAGAGGCCAGCCATATTTTGATGACCGTTGATGTATTGCTTATTCATGATGATCGAGGCACTGTTCAGTGTGCAGACGAGCGAGCCAGTTATTACTGCGAACGACGAGATATCGCCCCAGATGTTGGAGCTATTGCAGTACGTGTTGTACTAAGAGATGATAGAAGGTCGCTAGTCACCCGAGGATGAATGACTAGGACATGTGGTTCGTTCGCTACCCCGATGCGAGGTCATCAGATAGATTGATTCCAGCTAGAGACGACTTCACGCGGAGACGTTGAGAGTCGAAAGAGACGATTGAATGTCAGAAACCTATTATTCCAAGTTTAAAGTATTCGGAAGAGCATGCAGGAAATTCTATGGACCCTCTAGAAGAATGAAACCCTAACTCGACTTAATGACCGTGTGAAAACCTTTGAACCTTAGGGTTTGCGGCAGTTCCGCGGCGCCATTAGTGAGGCTTGGGTTTTCCCTTCTATGGCTGGACCATCGATGCTGTGGTATGTACTCGATACTGTTAAACTGTACCCAAGATGTTGAGCTCTTGGGGGATTCTGCGGTTTTGACGAATCGATCGGATGGTTCGACTTCATTTGGATGCTAGATGGTGAGATGCATTCTTGGGAGACTCCAGATACGAGGATAGCCGTTGGAGCTCAGTCCATGTAGCCACGACGAGACGAGTCCGAAGCAGTCGACATTAGAGAAAAGTGGAGTAAGAGGTTCGTGCAAGATCTGGATGAGATGACAATCCACTCCGCCGACATCAGAGATGCGATACGCATGCCGAGGCATTGTACTTGGATATACCTTCCAGAAGGAGTCGCGATGAGTATGCAGCCGTTCCGGAACAAGAAACAGATATAGTAAAGGACGAGGACTTCCGGACAGTTAGGCAGAAACGAGATTTGGGAGAGATCTAGACAGGACCTTTCTGGAATAAATTACGAGAAGACTGGGACCCGGGAGTGGTCATGATACGCACACCAGCAGGCCAGATTTCAGGATCGTCGACGAAACATGCTATGAGTGACCACGACAGTTGTCCAGAGATTTTTTGGAGGATGTGCTTGAGCGGGGCTATTCCGCCATACTTGTTTTCGGTATTGTTGGGCGATCTATTCGCATGATTGATTTTGATGATTGAGTTTCATGATATTTTTTTCATGCACCATGATTGTCCTTCTGAGTATTTACGATTTTTGCACAGTTGTTGCACATGACATCGTTTTTGTGCCTTGGTTTCACATGTTTATGATTTCATGGGTTTCATACAGTTGAGTTGATTTTGTGCGTATGTACGCACACGATTTGGTTTTTGCACTCGGTATAGTTCACATATGCTTGCAGTGCAGTGATTCGCATTTTGTGCACTTAGTTGCACCGGACTTCGATTTCGATTGTGATGTTCGATATTTGTTTTGTGCACTTTGTGCATCTGATTTGGATTTTCGCGCATGTTGGGCGCATGTTGTGAAATACGATTTTGGTGCACACCAGATGCACTAAATCGAGATTCTTCGTGCATGTCAGATGCACCTAATTTTGCTGTCAGGCACACACGTTGCCTATAACAGATGCTTCGTGCACACCCGTTGCACCTAGATGTTGTTTATGTGCACCTGTATGGCACATGTATGGATTTTGATTTGCATGCGCACCAGACGCACGTAGTATTCATATGTATATTTTGGGATTGATTCTTATGGAGCAGTACGTTTTTATGATGTTTATTATTGTTTTCGTACTGAGCAGGACTAGTCAGATGACAGTACCTGAGTATATTTTGCATGCATTGATAGTTATCGAAGTGATTTCCAAAAGCAAGCTATAGTCTCAGTATTTACCTACGTGTCTGACATGACACAAAATGTTTAAAACAAGGAACCCTTCTAAATTGCTTTCAAAATGGCGGGACGTGCATATTAAACAAAGGATATATATATATATATATATATATATATAGTTATTTTCTTACAATAAACGCCCGCCACTGTGCAGTGTTGCAAACATCGCACGACGATTTGGAAAAGGGTTGTCATGCATTGCTTCTAGATGCTTTAATGATGTATATCATATTGGTTTTCGTATTGGATCTTGACAATGATGTCTTCCCCATTACTCCGATGAATGCGGGATGCTTGACGGAGTTTTGATCTTGAGTTATATGCTCATTTTTCATGCGCATGCGCTGCGCTACGATTTGTTTTATGTATTTACGATTTCGGAGCCCCGACGACTTGATGGTTTTGCTTAGATGTTTTAGTATTTGGGAGGAGTTTTAATTTAAATTCAGGAACCGAATTTCTTTAAGGGGGGAAGATTGTAACGTTTTGAAAATCGTTTCGGTGAAATTTCGGAAAATCGCTAAAATAAGGGGGTTTCTGTAAAAAGTCAAAATACAAATATTTTTATTATAAAAATTAAATATACATATTCTAGCTATGTAATTGCTAGTATTTGGTGTTTATTGAGCCACTGGTGAAATTTCAAATTTTCTGAAAATTTTTCCGAAATTAATTATTTTAATATTATTTTAAGCCGTCACTAATACATTTAATTAGGGAAAATTACAAATTGGAATGGGTTGATACAAATTTTATAATTCATGGCACACTAAACTGACATGTAAAATATTGTTTTTGAAATGAAATGGTTTGCCAAAACGGTTTAGAAAATATCGAAGAAAAATGGCTTAATTAGTGAAATTAGTGTTAATGGGAATTGGGACAATACATTTATCTTTTTCCCTAACCCACACACCCACACCACACCCTCTCTCCCTCTCCCCATGTGGCCGGCCCCACCTTGACAGCCCTCCCCCTCTCTCTCTCTCCAATCACCTCTTGTTTGAATAGAAAAGAAAAGAAAAGAAAAGAAAATGAAAGAAATAAAAGGTGGACTTTGACTTTTTCCCCACTTTCTCCACCTCACTCTCTCTCCTCCTTTACCCCTCCCCACATTTCCTGGCTGAAAATTCTAGCCCCAAACATCAGCCATCTTCCCTCTTCTTCCCTCATTTTTCCCTCAAAAAAATTCACCAATTCCCATCAAAATCTAAACTAAAATTCAAACAAAGCCTTACCCATTTTCCCTTATCCCTTTTAGCATGGATCTTAGTTCAAGGATTTCATTTTGGAGGTCTAGATTTCAAGTTTGATCATGGTTTGTGAGGTATAACTTTTGACCCATTGTTCTGTTAGTGTATATGCCCTAGGGGCCATTATTGTATCATACTAGTTTGTAAATTACTTAATGGAAACTTGGGATATTCACATGTATATAACAGTCTTGCTAAACATGGTAGTATGCTACTTGGTTTTTCTATCTTAATATGTGAGTATACGTATTGATAGAGCTCTTAGGATCTTGCTTGACTACCAGCGTTGTGATGGCAGTCACACTAGTGGGGGCTGGGTAGTCTACAAGCACATCCTTATTCAGGTCCCTAGTCGTAGGATTATCGAGACAGGGCATCGATACTCCGGAGTAGACTAGTGTGTACGCTTCTCATCCCAGTTGGGGAGATGATCTGTCCCACAGCCATCAGTACGTCGTACTAGAGATAGTATGCAAGTGCTCATTAGGTTACGGTTACACCGGACAGGACTCACAGGGAACTGTTGGTTGGTTTTATACCAGTCGTCAGTGAACAGTTCCCAGGTGACATGAGTACAGCATAGTCCGCAGACTTGACACTGCTACTTCGCCTCGAGTGTGTCCCACTGTTCTTAGATTGCTACCCTACCACGGCTCAAAGGAGTCATGCAAACAGGTAGCAGTTGGGTGCAGTCCCGAGCACTTGGAGGCAGTGGCGGTTAGACAGGATTCGTCTCTCCCGGTATTGGGGGTTGATATCGCGCTGTGTCAGAGAGCCATTACGCAAAGTCCCTGGCCGGGGCAAGCGAGATTTGCTGGTAGGTTCCAGTAGTTTCTCAGGGTGTAATGGGCTTCACTCCGACACGACTTATACCGCTATTAGGGGACTGACGCTTGCCGCCCCCCTAGGCCCGATATGCGATAGTCTTAGACGAACAGACCGGACTGTACGGTGATTGTCACATCAGACTCAATAGGAGTTCGGATGGGTTTCCTCATCGGCCTTCTTATCGATATCTACCTGGGGACCGTTACGTACAGCTAGTGCCGCTTGCGGTCTGTGGTTAAACCCACTTCCAGCGTAGTAGTCGAGTCTCTAGAGTCCCACACAGAGAGTTTCCCTACTCCAGGCGAAACGATATAGAGGTCGTATGGTTTTACGATAAGGGTTCGGACGCATACGTGTGTTTACGCACGTACGACATCCGGACAGTTTTTACTAGTCGGCTTTGGTTTAAGCCAGTTTCTAGTATCCGGTTATTGGATTTATACAGTCTAAAGTTTTTCCGTGTTTTCACGGATAGGAGGGGCGTTCTCGTAATTGCGCGAGGAGCTTCTAGAAGATGGTGACTTGGGGGTTAAAGTGGCATATGCATTAAATGAGATTAGTGACTCATTTGAGTGATTCATCCATGTCATTAATGCATCATAAATGCTTAATGACTCATGGAGATGAATAACCCATTAGATATTTATGGAGCATGGTTGTTAAATCATTTATTTGATTTATCTTGATTTTGTTTATGCTTCATATATATTATGAGAGATCATTATCTCATTCCATTCTCTTGCTCACTTTCTCTCTCCTCAAGCTCTCCCTCTTCAAACCCTAATCCTCCCCTCTCATGTGTTGAGTACAAGGATTAGATTAGACTACTTAATCCTTAACCATTCTCTATATCACCTAGATTGCTTAGATTAGCAATTTAAGAAACCTAGACACCTCTAGTTTGAGGTGAAGCATGTAGTAAAGATCTCGGGTGGATCTTCTACTACTTAGAGAAGGCCGGAGAGGACGTGGAGAACGACCAGACGAAGGACTCGGTTCTACAGGTATAATCACTTTTCATAGTAGTTGTTAACTCCTATGTTTGTTTTTAGTTATTCTTTATGCAAAGATTCTCGGTTAGTCGATGTTTACGCTTTAAACAAGATCGTTTTTCATTATTCCGCCTCCCCGCAAGTCGTGGGGTGTTGTACATCGACTTACAGTGGTATCAGAGCCTCGCTAAATAATAATTAACTCATTAGAAAAGTCGTAAGAATTTCGAACGCAAAAAGAACCGGAAACATCGTCGTTTTATTACAGTTTCTGTCGAATTTGAAACAGGCCCTAAAAATTTTTCTGGGACCTGCAGAATTACAAGCAGAGAATATTAGGGCTACTGAAGAAATTTGGACTCATGACTCAGCAAACTCACTGCGGAACCGCGGCCGAGTTGGGGCCGAGTCAGCCCCAATTTCTTCAGTAACTCCTAGGTGTTAACAGTGATGTTTCTGGGATGTTTTATTTTCTGCTAAGATCTCAGGTGCACAGAGAAGTATTGGAGTAGAATCTAGAAGTGTTTGCTCGATCGAAATTTTACGATGTTTGCTAATTTGATTATATCTGTGTTTGTTTAATGTGTTCGTAAACCTCCCCTAACTGCTAGTATGTCGGTTGGCAGGGGGTTGCACATTTCTGTAATGGTTTTTACTGTTTGTGGTTATGAACTGTATTGGAATGTTGTGATGATTAGCCGGGGTTTGAGATGGGTTGTTATATTCATTCATTCGATGTAATTGTAATATGTTGTAATATTATTTTGCGGGGCACATCCAGGTTGAGGTTGTATCCACCGTTGTATTATTTCATTTTACTGTTTTTGCTCCTAGGATAGTCCCAAGGTGGGGTGCACAAACTACCGGGTACTTTGAAGTGTTTAGTGGCCTACTCACTTTGTTGAGGGAGACCGCTTCACTTCGGGTATTTGGCGGGTAGTTTGCCGTACCCGTAGGGGTCTAGGGTGGGGTAATGGCTATTCATCACAACTGTGTAATCCATCTTTTATTGCAGGCTCTAAACAAACGCGGATTGCTTGCAAATCCAATAAAGTTCATATGAGATCTGGAATGCCTATTATTGCGTCTGACGAATGTACAATATCTATATATGATAGCTATTTAGACGTCACTTATGTTTTACACCCGCGCTAGCCCAGCCCCCGCTCTGCCGTTAGTTAAGTAACCTAACGGGTGATGACGGGACCCCGTGGCGAATGCGGATGGAATAAGAGGACGCTGTATTTTCATTGTTTTCTGCGATGATAGGTTAATGATGGGACGCATTATTTATAATGCAAAGAAAATAAACCAAAAGGTTGAATCGTTGGAACAATTTAAAAGAAACCAATCGGTTATTTTAAAACAGATGATATTTTTAATTGTGGAGCTTTAACCACTCTTTTTAAAAGCTATCAGGTTCCTTCGGTCATATCAAGTTCACTACGTTCACGGTTTCGCCAAAACCACTCGTAGCCCTCCGTCATTTCATTTGGGTATTCAGTAGTATTCAAGCTATGTATTTTGACCTAACGCCAAGGCATAGTGTTTGGTAGCTGCTGGGTATTCATTTGTCGCATAGATAGATGAGTTAGTTTGGGACAGTCGTATTATCATTTTGGCCGAACGTCAAGGATATATACGGATGGGTTCAAATTAACAAGATAATGATGGGTAGAACTTGACATGTGACTTATGATATTTTGACCTAACGCCAAGGTCATAAGAGCATGGGGCAAAAATATATATCGGGAATTTCTAAAGAAACTGAAATTTGCAAAAAGTTGCATACCATTTGGAGTTTGATGAATATTGGTAGGATTCCTTCAACATTATCATACGATGATATTTGGATCCCGATCCTACTGTGAGTATATGCTACTCATCAGGATATTCGTCACTTAACGATCAATGCTATAAACCAAGTAGGTGTCAAGAAAGGTGTCAGCGGGGTTACTCCCCCAGAGAAAAGAGGTTATTTAATTAAGGAACTTCGCGAAAGCGTTGGAAAACCTCCCTCGAAGTACCGACACCAGCCTGGCTGAACGGTTAAGCAAGTATTGTACCGTGAGAATAGTCCTGGCTAATTCTTCTTTTATGGTTTGAGGAAGGATTCGAGAAACAGTGGGAGCCATCCAGTTTAGATAAATTAAAAACCATTCTAAACTTGCAAAAGCATCATGCTAAAGAGTTTTCTTCTCTCTCTCCTAATTGCAGCGACCCTAAAAATGATTGGACTTAAGTTACTTTTAGAGAAAAATATACTGACAGGGCCAAACTATAAAGATTGGCTGCGGAATGTCAAAATGGCATTGACTTATGACAAATTGGGGTATTTCCTCACCACTACGGCACCTAAAGTCCCAGGTCCCAAATCCAGTAATGCGAATAAGGAAATCCGCAAAACCTGGGATTTAGATTGTGCGAAAGCCAAGTGTATCGTGCTTGCCTCGATGAACAATGAACATCAGAGGAGGCATGAGGATATGGATCTTAACTCCATTTTTCTCCATACAAAAGATCTGTATGGGGAGCAATCTCGTATAGCAAGATACGAGACCTCAGAGAAGCTGTTTCAAGCAAGGTTTGCCGTCGGATCATCGGTAAGAGAACATGTCCTAAAGATGATTGGCTATATAGAAGAGCTCGCAGACTTTGGGACGACTTTGGATAATGAGCTCTATAGAGACCTTATTCTCCAGTCCCTCCCTCCCACCTACGCCCAGTTTATTCTGAACTTCAACATTCAAAGAAAAGAAGTTGAACTTTCAGAACTCCTTAACATGTTGAGGAGTGCAGAGGGCACCTTGCAGAAGGCAAGGGAAACACCCGCTATGTTTCTTCGCGGTACTTCTTCTTCCGGGTCCAAGGCTAAAACCAAAGGAAGGAAGAATAAGGCCCCCAACAGACCTAGAGGAGGTGTTAGTAAGGTGGCAGGGAAGGGAAAGAAAAAGTATACGGTACCAGTAGTAGCCCAGGATGAGTGCTTCCATTGTCACAGGAAACGGCACTGGAAAAAGGATTGCAAGGCGTGGAACGCCAAGAACCAGGAACCGAAGCAAGCTGTGGCTTCGACTTCAGGTGTGTTTGTAATTGAGAATTGTCTGTCAATCAACTCTACTTCCTGGGTATTGGATACCGGATTAGGATCTCATATTTTCAATTCATTGCAGACACTGAGAAACCGTAGAGTGCTGAAGGAAGGTGATATGACCCTGATAGTTGCTAACGGAGCTAGCGTGGGAGCTGTGTCCATAGGGGATTATCACCTGAGATTGACGAGTGGACACATTTTGGTTTTACATAACTGTTTTTGTGTACCCAGCTTAACGTATAATATCATATCTGCTTCCTTGTTATCAAATAAAGGTTATGATTTCACGTTTGGAAGTGGTGTTGTTAACATCCACCTTAATCATGGTTTGATTGGGTCCGGTACACTGGATAACGGTATATATGTGTTAAACCAACTCCAAATTTTCAATGTCCAGAACACACTAAAAAGAAAGCCTCCAGATTTAAATAAAGCTTTCTTATGGCATTGTAGACTGGGTCACATCAATGAGAGAAGGTTGACTAAGTTACATAGAGAATGATATTTGGACTCGTTCGAATATCAAACTTATGCCACTTGTCAATCTTGTCTCAAAAGAAAGATGACAAAGACTCCATTTACTGGACATGGAGTAAGAGCGAGCGAGCTCTTAGGACTCATACACAGCGATGTATGTGGTCCAATGTCTACACATGCAAGAGATGGTTTTTCCTATTTCATTACTTTCACGGATGATTACTCAAGGTACGGATTCATTTATCTGATGAAACATAAATCCGAGGCTTTTGAGAAATTCCAAGAGTATAAGAATGAAGTAGAAAACCAAACCGGCAAAAGTATCAAGACACTAAGATCTGATCGAGGTGGTGAATACTTGAGTGACGAGTTCCTAGGTTACCTAAAAGAGAAAGGAATTCTCTCTCAACTTACTCCTCCATACACTCCACAGCATAACGGTGTATCGGAGAGACGGAATCGAACCCTATTGGATATGGTACGATCCATGATGAGTAATGCAGAGTTACCGCGATCTTTTTGGGGTTAGGCGCTAGAATCAGCGGCATATCTTTTGAACATGGTACCTACCAAGACTGTGCCTACCACTCCATATCAGATGTGGAGTGGGAAGAAACCCCATCTACAGTATATAAAGATTTGGGGATGTCCAGCTTTTGTTAAAAAGCAGCATGTGGACAAGCTCGAGGCACGATCAGTAAAGTGTAAGTTTGTGGGATATCCAAAAAACTCCAGGGGATATCTATTCTATTACGCAGAAGAACAAAAGGTATTTTTTTCTCGTAATGCCCATTTTCTAGAACATCAGTTTTTAGAAAAGGAATCAAGTGGGAGCGAAATAGAACTGGAAGAAATTCCAGAACCACAAACTAATACTGAAAGTTTGGTAGAACCGGTAGTTCAAGAAGAACAGGACATTACCGCACCCCTCCGCAGGAGTAGTAGGCCATCTCATCCGCCTGAGAGATACTACGGTTTTCTCATAGATGGGGATTGCATCATAGATGATGATGAACCTACTGGCTTCCAGCAGGCCATCCAGAATGGCGACTCGGTACGATGGCTAGATGCAATGCGGACCGAAATAGAGTCTATGTACACCAACAAAGTATGGACTTTGGACTTTGCTCTGGTTAGGGTAAAACCCATAGGATGCAAATGGATCTTCAAGAAAAAAATTGGTGTAGATGGACAGGTGGAAACCTATAAGGCTAGACTTGTTGCAAAGGGTTTTCGTCAAAGACCACTATGACGAAACTTTTTCTCCAGTGGCTATGATCAAATCCATTCGGGTCCTTCTTGCTATTGCTACCTTCCATGATTATGAAATCTGGCAGATGGACGTAAAGACGGATTTTCTGAATGGTAATTTAGAAGAGTGCGTCTATATGGATCAGCCAGAGGGTTTCAATCAGAGTGGGAGCAGCGGGAAAGTATGCAAGTTGCTTAAGTCCATTTATGGACTGAAGCAGGCATCGCGGAGTTGGAACATCTGTTTTGATGAAACAGTCAAAGAATATGACTTTATCAAAAATCCAGATGAACCGTGCATATATAGTAAAGTTGTAGCAAGAACTGTCGTATTCCTCGTCTTGTACGTGGATGACATTCTATTGATAGGAAATGACATTCCTATGCTACAATCTGTCAAAGGATTCTTGTCACACAGGTTCTCCATGAAAGACCTGGGTGATGCCTCTTACATTCTGGGGATCCGGATCTATCGTGATAGATCCAAGAGGATGTTGGGACTTTCGTAGTCCAGGTATATCGACACTGTACTGAAAAGATTCAGTATGGAAGATTCTAAGCGCGGTAATCTACCGGCTTGTCACGGAATCACCCTATCCAAAGAGATGTCTCCCAAGACTAATTTGGAAAGGGAACACATGTATATTATACCCTACGCTTCTGCGGTAGGCTCTATAATGTATGCGATGTTGTGCACCAGACCAGATGTAGCTTATGCACTGAGCGTGGTAAGCCAGTATCAGTCAGACCCAGGGGAGAAGCACTGGATAGCAGTAAAGAACATTCTCAAGTACCTGAGAAGGACTAAGGAGATGTTCTTGGTTTACGGCGGAAAAGACCTCAGGATGGAGGCCTATGCTGATTCCGGCTTCCAGAGTGATAAGGACGATTCCAAGTCCATGTCAGGTTATGTCTTTACCCTCAATGGAGGGGCGGTGTGCTGGAAGAGTTCCAAGCAGGACACCGTTGCTGACTCGACGATGGAAGCGGAGTATATAGCTGCTTGCGATGCCGCAAAAGAAGCAGTCTGGATGAAGAAGTTCCTAAGAGAACTTCTGGTGGTTCCTACCATTGTTGATCCAATACCTCTGTATTGCGACAACAACGGAGCTATAGCTTTAGCGAAGGAACCAAGGTCCCATCATAAGTCCAGACACATCTTAAGGCGGTATCACCTGATCAAGGAGATCATTGATCGTCGGGAGATCGAGGTTCGGAGAGTTGCTACTGAAGAAAACATTGTTGATCCATTCACAAAGGCCCTACCTCAGATTCAGTTCGAGAGGCTACTCGAGATCATCGGTCTTCGATATGCCAGTACATGGCCCTAGTGCAAGTGGGAGATTGTTAGTGTATATGCCCTAGGGTCCATTATTGTATCATACTAGTTTGTATATTACTTAATGGAAACTTGGGATATTCACATGTATATAATAGTCTTGCTAAACATGGTAGTATGCTACTTGGTTTTTCTATCTTAATATATGAGTATACGTATTGATAGAGCTCTTAGGATCTTGCTTGACTACCAGCGTTGTGATGGCAGTCACACTAGTGGGGGCTGGGTAGTCTACAAGCACATCCTTATTCAGGTCCCTAGTCGTAGGATTATCGAGACAGGTCATCGATACTACGGAGTAGACTAGTGTGTACGCTTCTCATCCCAGTTGGGGAGATGGTCTGTCCCACAGCCGTCAGTACGTCGTACTGGAGATAGTATGCAGGTGATCGTTAGGTTACGGGTACATCGGACAGGACTCACAGGGAACTGTTGGTTGGTTTTATACCATTCGTCAGTGAACAGTTCCCAGGTGACATGAGTACAGCATAGTCCGCAGACTTGACACTGCTACTTCGCCTCGAGTATGTCCCACTGTTCTTAGATTGCTACCCTACCACGGCTTAAAGGAGTCATGCAAACAGGTAGCAGTTGGGTGCAGTCCCGAGCACTTGGAGGCAGTGAAGGTTAGACAGGATTCGTCTCTCCCGGTATTGGGGGTTGATATCGCGCTGTGTCAGAGAGCCATTACGCAAAGTCCCTTACCAGGGCAAGCGAGATTTGCTGGTAGGTTCCAGTAGTTTCTCAGGGTGTAATGGGCTTCACTCCGACACGACTTATACCGCTATTAGGGGACTGACGCTTGCCGCCCCCCTAGGCCCGATATGCGATAGTCTTAGACGAACAGACCGGACTGTACGGAGATTGTCACATCAGACTCAGTAGGAGTTCGGATGGGTTTCCTCATCGGCCTTCTTATCGACATCTACCTAGGGACCGTTACGTACAGCTAGTGCCGCTTGCGGTCTGTGGTTAAACCCACTGCCAGCGTAGTAGTCGAGTCTCTAGAGTCCCACACAGAGAGTTTCCCTACTCCAGGCGAAACGATATAGAGTTCGTATGGTTTTACGATAAGGGTTCGGACGCATACGTGTGTTTACGCATGTACGACATCCGGACAGTTTTTACTAATCGGCTTTGGTTTTAGCCAGTTTCTAATATCCGGTTATTGGATTTATACAGTCTAAAGTTTTTCCGTGTTTTCACGGATAGGAGGGGCGTTCTCGTAATTGCGCGAGAAACTTCTAGAAGATGGTGACTTGGGGGTTAAGGTGGCATATGCATTAAATGAGATTAGTGACTCATTTGAGTGATTCATCCATGTCATTAATGCATCATAAATGCTTAAAGACTCATGGAGATGAATCACCCATTAGATATTTATGGAGCATGGTTGTTAAATCATTTATTTGATTTATCTTGATTTTGTTTATGCTTCATATATATTATGAGAGATCATTATCTCATTCCATTCTCTTGCTCACTTTCTCTCTCCTCAAGCTCTCCCTCTTCAAACCCTAATCCTCCCCTCTCATATATTGAGTACAAGGATTAGATTAGACTACTTAATCCTTAACCATTCTCTATATCACCTAGGTTGCTTAGATTAGCGATTTAAGAAACCTAGTTACCTCTAGTTTGAGATGAATCTTGTAGTAAAGCTCTCGGGTGGATCTTCTACTACTTAGAGAAGGCCGGAGAGGACGTGGAGAACGACCAGACGAAGGACTCGGTTCTACAGGTATAATCACTTTTCATAGTAGTTGCTAACTCCTATGTTTATTGTTAGTTATTGTTTATGCAAAGATTCTCGGTTAGTCGATGTTTACGCTTTAAACAAGATCGTTTTTCATTATTCCGCCTCCCCGCAAGTCGTGGGGTGCTGTACATCGACTTACATGTTCAATTGTTGGTTTAAATTCCTTATTATAGCTTATTAGGTGCTTAATTATGGTTTAATTGAAAGATGTGGGTTTTCAAGAGAAGGATTAGATTAGGGTTTTGTTGTGGAATTAGGTTGTGTTGAATGGTGCATGGTTTTGAGATGTGGATTAACATCTTAAGTCTTGTAGAAAGCTAATCTAGTTGTTAATTACAAACCATTACTTATAAAATGTCCTAATTAAGTTATTTTGCTAACTAGGGTTTTTGTGAATTTTAACATATTTTATATTGTAATTAGTGTTTGTGAAAGCGCAAATGAGTGTGTTTGGGTTTTTCTCGATGGTTTGACGTTTGTACATCGACATCGAGGGTTGGTTTGGCTATTCTTGCATGCGTAGGCGATAGGTTTTGACCTATGCGTGATACGCGTGCCGATTTGATTTTCGTATGCCGTTTCGATTTCGAATTTGGTTTTAATGCGATACGGTGCGTTATGATATGTAGTGTAGGGTTGCTAGGCACACGCACAAAGGTCTACGAGGCATCAACCATGCCCGATTTAAAATTTAGCCGTGCCGAACAACCCGAATACGGAACTTTAAACTAGAGATTAGGCGAAAACAACATGCTAAACACTTTAACACTAAGTGAGAGGGATTACAACCATTGTAGATCCGGTCCTTCACTTCATATGCTCCGTGTTGTGGTCCCTTCGCTGCGATCATCGGGATCCGGACTCTCGAGAGGTTCCACGAAGAGAAAGATGCAACCTTTGCTTCCGATCATGAAACAAGCTAACACTCATGAAATGATGTGAACACCCTCATCTAAATGGCAAGGGAAGATGAGAATGATGAAGTAGGATTTTTGCTCTCTTTATTTATCTTTTTCTCATATTTATTCATCACCTTTTGAAAAACTAGTAAGCTTTTTCTTGAAAAGAGAATGAAGAAGAAGATGAAAAATAATAGAATTGTGATGAATAATAATAGTTATCATAATTATTTATGCAACCATGGTTGTAGTAACCATTGTAGAGAGTTTACTAGGGTTAGGGTTTGGGTTAGGTCAAAGGGTGAGTCACTTACAAATATCTATCATAATATCTTAACAAAGACAAAGTAAAGCTTCTAGAATCAACTAGAAGGTTTAACCCTAATCCAAAACCTAATCATGTTTAAACTCCTCTAATCATGTTGCATTAATAATTATAATATGTTACAATATTATATATCACATATACAATATTTATTGTAACAAAATAAAATAATACATTTAACATATATCGCATATATATCAATGTTTTACCCGAGTGAGAAAAAGAATCTTCTAGTGAGCAAATATTAGTTAATGCAATTTAATATATCATATATATTATTATACATTAAATTATCGAATCAACACTTGATCCGACAATCCGGCTATATCGCATATAACCGACTAATATTTATCCGTACCGATTCATCGAATCAACACTTGATCCGATGACCCGGCTGATATCAAATATCGCGAGAATAGAATACGGTATCACATATCGCATTATCCTCGGTCCCGCACATATCACATATGTTCTCCTACTCCGTTTTGCCTGAGTCAAGAAACCTCTGTGTAGGACTCTAAAGAATCGTCAATACGCCGGCAGTAGGTGATGATCATATCAAACACCCACAAGCTGCAAGCGGTCAGCTAAACGTAACAGCTACCCAGGTATTGAGCGCTCAGAAGATCAACAAGAAAGCCTGTAACTTCTCCTGTGAATCCAAACAGTAACACTCCCGTACAGTCCGGTCTCGTCGTCTGATATGTCGCATATCTCGCCTAGGGGTGGTAAACGTCAGACCCCAGTAGCTCGATAAGTCGTGTCGATATAAGGTCTATAACAGTTCGAGAAACTACTGATAACACTTACCAGTAAATCTCAGCAACCCTGGCCAGGGATTTCCGGTTATAGCCAATCGAACACAGCACAACATCAACTCCCTATACCGGGAGAGACGAATCCCCTCCTATCGCTCATTGCCTCCATGTGATTCGGGACTGTACCCAAAATCCACCTTTTTGCATGCCCTCTTGGACGTGGTATGATGGAAATCAAAGCACAGTGGGAACCACACAAGACTTTATGACGATCTCGGGTCAACAGACTACTCTGTACCAGTGTCACCGGAGAACTGCCATCTGACGTATGGTATAATACCATCTGGGAGTTCTCGGCGAGTCCGTCCAGTGTACCCAGTCTCCACTGAGCACCCGTACACCATCCTTGATGTCAAACACCGATGGATATAGGATCATCCATCGCCCATCATATGGGTCAAGATGCGTATACTGTTGGAGATAGTGCCCTCATAGTCAATTATTGGATCGCAGGTACGTGATTGCAATGATTGCGGAGGACCTATCCCGGTAGGACAGTCTTACTCAAGATGATAGTATGCTATCTGGTTTGCCTTTATCAGTCGTGTACATGTTCAGGTGACTGATTGCATGTTACACTTTGATAGAGCCCTTAGGATCTTGCTTTACTACCAACAGTATGATGGCGATCATATACGTGAGAGTTGGGTAGTTTATATGCATATCCTTAATTGTGGTCCCTAGTCGTGGGAGTTTCGAGACAGGGCATCGATACTCCGGAGTAGACTAGTGTGTACAGTCGAGACCCCGACGAGGGGCGGTGGCCGGTCTCACAAGCCACTGGTGTCAGTTGGATCACCTAAGATGTATACAGGTGCTCATTGGGTTATGAGTACACCGGACAGGACTCGCCGGGAATCTGCTAGTTAGTACTATACCTATCGTCAGATAGCAGTTCCCTGGTGACATGTGTACAGGTTAGTTCATCGACCTGAGGTCTTCATTTGTCTCGTATGAGTTCCCACTGTGCTTTGATTTCTACCCTACCACGGCTCAAAGGAGTCGTGCAAACAGGTAGCTTTTGGGTACAGTCCCGAGCCATATGGAGGCACGTGAGCGGATCGGCAGGGGATTCGTCTCTCCCGGTATTGGGGGCGAGATCGTGCTGTGTTTAGGAGAGCCATTACACAAAGCCCACGGCCGTGGCAGAAGATTTACTGGTAGGTACTCCAGTAGTATCTCAGGGTGTTATTGGGCTTCACTCCGACACGACTTATACTGCTATTGGGGGTCTGACGTTGCTAGCCCCCTAGGCGGATATGCGATACTCATTGACGAACGGACCGGACTGTATATACATTGTCACTGTTAGGCTCAGTAGGGTTTTCGGAGGAGTTCGCTCATCGGTCACCCTTGAGTTCGCTCCTCGGCCACCCTTGAGGTCAGTCCATGGGCAGCCGTTACGCATAGCTAGTGCCGCTGACGGTTTGTGGTTAAACCCACTGCCAGGGTGCTGACGAGTCATTAGAGTCCCCCACAGGCAGTTTCCCAAGTTCGGGCGAAACGTTGTAGAGGCCGTATGGTTTTATGGCAGGGTTCGGAAAATGCACGTGCGTTTACGCACGTGTTATTTTTCGGGCAGATAATACTGGTCGGCTTTGGTTTAAGCCGGATCCGAGTATTATATTGAGTAGGTATAATATCTTTGTCTCAGTTGCATTTGTATTCGGTCGTAATACAAATGCGGGTATATTTATACAGTTTCGGGGTTGTCCTGAAATTCGTTTCAGGATCACTTTTGGAAGTTGCCAGTTTCCAGTTTTCTATCAGCCGTCTTTTAACATTCGGTTAAAGACGGATTTATCTTTTCTTCAGATGGAGTGAGTCATCATTCTAGAAGGTTCTAGAAGTGATGAAGTGGCTTATGACTCATTCGTGTCATTAATGGTCATTAATGATGCAAGGTGACTAGGTTTTATGTGATTGGTTCCATTTAATGTTAATTAGTGACTCATGCTTTCATGAAGGGTTAAGATAAGTATCATTTGATATGGTCACCACTTGAACCCTCCTACACTCACCTTCCTCCTTCTTTATAAGTGGCCACCCTTCTCTCTCCTCACACACTCTCACTTGATTCATTAGAGAAAAGATTATGATAGTATTTGTGTGCATGGAAATTTCATTGCTTCTTTCATTTCCATCACCCGATAAAATGGCAACTTCATTAACCGATCGTCCACGGACTTGGACGAAGTGAGACAAAGTCATCTACTCATTCTCTACATCAATCTTGGTCGTCTCTTTTAGCAAACTTGACGATCGAGTTGCCTCGAGTCAGAGGCGGGAGCCCGTTTAAAGAACCGATCATGTGGTGCCACCTCGACGAGGAGATCGGAGATCGACGAGATCGGAGCAGCCGCAACGGAGCGTGGGATGATGGTTGAAGAACGAAGGACTCGGATCGTTCGGTATAACCATTCTACACTCTTTACAGTTTGTTAGTTTAGCAATAATGGCAGATCCGGGTTAAAGTATACGATAGAGCCAAGTTTAAAAGTTTTTGTTCCGCATTTGGCGTCTGTAGACGGCCGGGGCGCTAGCGTAGACTTACATATACGCTAGTCTACTCTGGTGCATCGATGCCCTGTCTCGATACACCCACGACTAGGAACAATTATAGGATGTACTCGTCGACTACCGTGGCCCCACTAGTATGATCTCATCATAGTCCCAGTAGTCGAGTACATATCCTAAGGGCTTTATCAACATGTAATATAGAGACAATCAGAGTACATGTTAAGATAAAGTACAACCAGATAGCATACTATCATGTCGAGCAAGAAAGTCCTCCCTATATATGTCCTAGCATCCACTACAATATACATCGTATGTACAGTAATGGCCTCTAGGGCATACATATAACTAACAATCTCCCACTTGCACTAGGGCCATCTGTTATGGTATCGCATACCCAACAATTAGCTACGGTTGTAGTATCTCATACTCAACCATCCCGTAAAAGTCTCTACTGGAAAAAAAGGCCTTTGTGAGTGGATCCGCGCTGTTGTCCTCTGTGTCTACTCTCCTAACCTCGATCTCCCTGGAGATCAACCATCTCCATGATCAGGTGATACTGCCTAAGAATTATATCTGGATTTCTGATGGGATGGGGGTTCCTTGGCATAAGCCACAACTCCATTGTCACACAATGGTAGGAACGAAGTTCATCTTATGAACTTATATATATCCAGACTGCCTCTTTGGTAGCATCCTTGGTAACGATGCATCTTGCCTTTAATCGTCTAGTAAGTCATGGAATCTAGCTTGGAACTCTTCCAACATACCGTCCCTCCACTGAGGGTATAGACAATGCTTGTGACTGACATTCAGTCATCCTTATCACCCTGGAACACTTCCAGTGATTCTCCCCAGGATCGATTGATACCATCTCACTACTACTAGTGAGTTTCCTAACATCCAATTAGATCTATCTCATAGATCAAAAACCCAGGATTTAGGAGGTATCACTTTGATCCTATATGGAGATCCTTGTGATAAGCGGAGATTGACCGAGCGTAGCATAGGAAACTCCTTCCCTATCAAGAGTATGTCATCCACGTACTCTACGAGGATCACCACCATACTCTCTACTACCTTTTCGTATATACAAGGTTCATCTATCATTTTGATGAAGTCAAACTCTTTGACTACCACATCAAAACAGATGTTCCAACTCTGCGATGCCTGTTTTATCATATAAAACATCTTGCACACGTTTCCGCTGCTCCCACTGTCTACGAAGCCCTCTGGCTGTGTACTTATAGACGCTCTTTTCTAAAACATCATTTAGAAAAGCAGTCATGACACCCAACCACCAGATATCGTAGTCATGGTATGTAGCCGTGGCAAGTAGGATCTGGATGGACTTAAGCATAGATCCTTAGAAAAGGTTTCAACATAATCCATACCTGGTCAATGATGCAAACCTTTAACAAGTCTAGCTTTGAAAGTCTCAACTTTTCCATGTACACCAAGTAATCTTCTCAAGATATACTTGCTCCTGATGGGGATTTAACCCTTCAGATAAAGCAACCAAAGTCCATACTTTGTTGGTGTATAAGGATTCCATCTCAGATCGATAAGCATCCAGCCATTCTTACAGAGTCCCACTCCTGATGGCCGGCTCGAAACTAGTTGGTTCATCATCTCATGATGCAATCCTCGCTCCCACTGTCATAGAGAAACCGAAGTATCTCTCAGGTGGGTGAGGAACCCTACTAGATCGGCGGAGAGGCTGATGTTCGTTGGAAACTATTGAATCCTTTGGTTCTACCAAATCATCAACTGCAGTTTGTATAGCTGGAACCTTTCCAGTTCTACATAACAGACCTTGCCTCGAGCTTGTCCGGATTTTGCTTTTAGACATAGGCCGGACAACCTCAAATCTTAACAAGCTTAAGATATGGGCTCTTCCCTTTCCATATCACATATGAAGTGGTAGGCAACTGATTTGATTTGAACCCTATTCAATAAGTATGTAACTTCACAAGTGCATAACTCCCCAAAGGAAATGGGAAACTCAGTAGTACTCATCATAGAGCACACCATATCAAATAGGGTGCTAATGCTCCGCCCCGATACACCGACGTGCTGTGGTGTATTCGAAGGAGTAATGCTGAGAGAGAATCTCATTCTCTTTTAGAATAGTCCAGGAATTCCGTGCTCAAGTATTCTCCTCCTTGATCTCATCAAAAGACATAATACTTATACCCGTATTTTGGTTCTCTACTTCTAACTTATATTCTGTGAATATCTCAAAAGCTTCGGACTTGTGTTTCAGCAGGAACATATGTCTGAATCTTGAGAGATTATCAGAGAATGTAACGAAGTACAAAGAACCAAACTTGGCATGTGTAAACAGGGGACTTTCATACATCAGCATGTATCAATCCCAAAAGTTCACTAACTCTTTCTCTGTTTCCAACAAACAGAGCTGTGGTCATCTTATCTTTGTGACATGACAGGCAAGTTTCACAAGATGTAAATTCAAACTAATTTAAATATGCATCTAAATGTAACTTTAGCCAGTCGGGTCGCATTGATATGACCTAGTCTACAATGCCTCAAGAAGGATTCGTTCATTTCTGAACTCTTCCTCTTGTGTGTGTTCTGTACGTTAAGAACTGTGGTTTGATTTAGAACGTCAATGTTTTTAGATAACGTGCCTGAACCGATCAACTCTTGATATAGGAAATGTTCAAAACATTATCCAACAATACAAAATTATATCCTTTCTTTACTAATAAAGAGACTGATATGATTTTGTATATCAGGTTCGGTATCTAATAACATTTGTTCAGAATCAATGTATTCCGGTAATACAGGGTGATAGTGACCAACAGACTTGGCTGCAACACTTGCACCGTTTTCTGTCTCATGAAACTTATCACCCGTTCTCAGTTCTCTACCTATCTGTAGCCCATGTAACAGATTACATATGCGGGATCCTGATCCGGTATCACATACCCAGGACGTAAAGGATACTGAGAAACAGTTCTCTGTAATGAACACACCCGAAGATGATGCATCAACATGCACTTTCTTCGTTTGGGCGGCACGGGAATTCTGGTAATCCCCAATTTCTTGCTCTGTCTTATAACAATTATAAGTTGGAGCGGGACCAACGTTCCCCAGCTCAGTATAACAAGCGGGTTCGGTCAATAATCCGTTTTATTATCTTGATTAAGGCGCGATATGGTCGCTATCTGGAGAGAGAGAGAAGAAAACACTCAGCGTATGCTCTTGCAAGATTAGATTGGTTATCTAATATATCTAATCAGGATGTCTCCCACTGTTTTAGTCAAATCTTCCTTCAAACCCTAAAAGGAAAGACTAGCCGGGATTAATTACATGCTACAAGTTCGCCAATCTTTCAGCCAGGCCACTGTCGGTACTTTGAGGGAGGTCCCCCATGCTTTCGCACTAACCTAATTAAAGTAAACCTCGTTTTCCCAGAGGTGTAACCCCGTTAACACCTTTCTAGACACCTACTTGATCGGCTAATTGTAATGTATAAAACTCTCCAAGGAGTAACTCTTACTCTCAGCGGGTATCGGGATCCAACTATCTAATAGAAGGTATGCAATCTCATTGCAAATTTCAACTCTTGAAATTCCCAATAATATTTTACCCCTAGCAGCTATATGACCTTAACATAGTCAACAAATCATAAGTGCTAGTCAAGTTCAACCCGTCATTTCCCGATTGAATTAAACCCACCCGCACAACCCTTAACATAGTCAACAAAGTCGCACGACTACCCTAATCCAATCGCATCATATACTTATACAGATAAGCACTAATCAGCTACCGCACACTACGCCTTAACATAGTCAACAAACGTAGCACGAATACTAACTAGTACTTATCTGAAATGACGGAGGGCTACGACGGGTTTTTCAGAAAACCCTTTGCGTAATGAACTTGATATCGTCGTAGAATCGAGTGATTTTAAATGGAGTGTTTTTGAGGCTTTTCTAGTTTTGCTAAAGGGGTCACTCCCGGTGAAGGGATCGTCGGCCCTTTCCTCATCGAATAAGGTGCAGGATATATCATATATACCGCTGTGCAAAGCAAGAACTATAGAAGCAATCAAAAGACAAACCGAGTTTGTAGCATCTGCCAGTTATTGCTAAAGGAGTCACTCCCGGTGAAGGGATCTCGGTCCTTTCCTTATCGAATAAGGTGCTGGATGTTCTACAAGGAACACCGCTATGCAAAGCAAGAACTAGAGCTACCAGTTTTTTATAAACAAGTTTCTACAACATCTTAGGTTTCTTTTATTTCATTAATCTCATTAATGAAGTCCCATTTTAATTATGCTTCGCAAGCATCTCTTTTGAAACGAAATCTGCAATATAACATATATCTCATATATATAAAATATAAACATTCGTCTCAGGCAGTAATATGATCTCATCACAGAACATTGCAGCAGAAGAACAAATATGAAATATTGGATATACTAGGACGTCCGTGTTTTCAATACGAGCCTGTATAAAACACGGATTCCACGGTCGCGATGAATAGCCAAACCCACATCCCTAGACCCCTACGAGAGCGGCAAGTAACACTGCCAATTCTAGGGTTAGGAGACCCGGTCTCGACTCCTCGAGATGGTCTCCCACTGGACCCGAGAACCCGGTTACTTGTGCTCCCCGCCTTGGGTCTACCTAATGCGGAAAAGTAAATAATATACAACGGTGACATCTTCCGCTACCTGGAAGTGCCCCAATAAAAGAATATTACATACAAATGAATTTTACAAGAATGAAAAAGAAAAACTCTCATCTCATATAAAACCCCCGGCTATTCAAACGCGACGATCCAATACAACATATCACAGCAACACATAATATCTCATATCATCAACGTAAGCAAGTATGCGTATCCCGATTGTCGTTGATGTATAGCAACGAAGCCGGCGATACACCGCATACTACGCTTACTGTCACAGAAAAGAAAGTGTAAAACTACAACAGTTGGAATCCGCAACCTCTTTAGACATCGCATGCCTAACCAAATGAATTCTTTAGACATCGCATGCCTAACAATTATAAACCCCGCATTTTAGTCTCATTATCGAAAACTCTTTTCAATATCAAGTCGGGCAATTCAACAAGATTCCCGACGTCCTGATCGAATGCTCGTTGCAAACTTTAGTAGACGGCCGCACCCCCGATACCGTCGAAGAAGTGCACCAAGGCGGAACACCGCTACCGGGAGCACCCGAACGGATGCTTTCGGCGATGGGGTTCTCCTACAGTCACTTGGTCTGGGCTATGGAGTGAGGTTGTCTATTAAGTTTACCCGGCGAGCATCCGCGTACGCTACGTGATTGCGACGGAGTTTTGATCACATCAAAATTCCGTGGCAACCGATCATCTGAGACAAAACTGCTATGTTTATAATATTCAAATTAGTTATCTCATAACTACCTGTGGATTCCAAATATTGTATCACATTCCAGATAAATAGAAAAAGTTAAACATTCCGATCGAATCATCAAACACCCAAGATTTCCCCAATATATCTCAACACTTGAAATCAGTTTAAAAACATCCATTACATGCCACAGTACCAATGGTCCAGCCATAGAAGGGTCAAGCCAACGCCTCACATGTGGCACGCCGTACTGCCCCAAACCCTAAGGTTCAAAAGGCAGTTCAAGATGGTCACATAATCGAGTTAAGGTTTGTTGTCTTCTAGAGGGTCCACCGCGTTACTTGCATGACTTAGAACATTCTTAAACACGAGAAAAATCCAACTTTTGAAAAATTTTCCGACAGGGAAAAAATTGAGTTATTGATATCCGTTCAAACTTTTTAACAGTTTCTAAAAATTATCCGGAAAGCACACAAGGACAAAATCTGATAATCCGATCGAATCATCGAATCCCCAAAACAACCCCAGAACAACTCAACTGTTGAGTAAAAATAAAAATTTCCAGAAGACTCAGCACATAAAGTTACTAATTACTGTGCAAAGCACTTGCATTGATTCAGTACTTTGGCCGCGGAACCGCCGCGAAACCCAGGGTAGGGCCGCGGTTCCGCGGCTCTTCTATTGAATCAATGTCACGTGCTTCACAGTAATTCATCAAATTCCCTGCTGAATTTTTTGGCAATTTTTAATTCACAAAAATCCGAATTTTCAGAAAATTTCCAGAGAAGGTGTTTGTTCGGGTTTTCCGGGTTCGATCGGACTTCAAACGTCGTCTAGACTTCGCCTAAAGCTCTAGCTTGGCTCTGATACCACTGTAGGGTTGCTAGGCACACGCACAAGGGTCTACGAGGCATCAACCATGCCCGATTTAAAATTTAGCCGTGCCGAACAAACCGAATACGGAACTTTAAACTAGAGATTAGGCGAAAACAACATGCTAAACACTTTAACACTAAGTGAGAGGGATTACAACCTTTGTAGATCCGGTCCTTCACTTCATATGCTCCGTGTTGTGGTCCCTTCGCTGCGATCATCGGGATCCGGACTCTCGAGAGGTTCCACAAAGAGAAAGACGCAACCTTTGCTTCCGATCTTCGATACTAAGATGATCTACCTTGAAGTTTCTTTAACACAAGCTAACACTCATGAAATGATGTGAACACCCTCATCTAAATGGCGAGGGAAGATGAGGATGATGAAGTAGGATTTTTGCTCTCTTTATTTATCTTTTTCTCATATTTATTCATCACCTTTTGAAAAACTAGTAAGCATTTTCTTGAAACGAGAATGAAGAAGAAGATGAACAATAATAGAATTGTGATGAATAATAATAGTTATCATAATTATTTATGCAACCATGGTTGTAGTAACCATTGTAGAGAGTTTACTATGGTTAGGGTTTGGGTTAGGTCAAAGGGTGAGTCACTTACAAATATCTATCATAATATCTTAACAAAGACAAAGTAAAGCTTCTAGAATCAACTAGAAGGTTTAACCCTAATCCAAACCCTAATCATGTTTAAACTCCTCTAATCATGTTGCATTAATAATTATAATATGTTACAATATTATATATCATATATACAATATTTATTGTAACAAAATAAAATAATACATTTAACATATATCGCATATATATCAATGTATTACCCGAGTGAGAAAAAGAATCTTCTAGTTAGAAAATATTAGTTAATGCAATTTAATATATCATATATATTATTATACATTAAATTATCGAATCAACACTTGATCCGACAATCCGGCTATATCGCATATAACCGACTAATATTTATCCGTACCGATTCATCGAATCAACACTTGATCCGATGACCCGGCTGATATCAAATATCGCGAGAATAGAATACGGTATCACATATCGCATTATCCTCGGTCCCGCACATATCACATATGTGCTCCTACTCCGTTTTGCCTGAGTCAAGAAACCTCTGTGTAGGACTCTAAAGAATCGTCAATATGCCGGCAGTAGGTGATGATCATATCAAACACCCACAAGCTGCAAGCGGTCAGCTAAACGTAACAGCTACCCAGGTATTGAGCGCTCAGAAGATCAACAAGCAAGCCTGCAACTTCTCCTGTGAATCCAAACAGTAACACTCCCGTACAGTCCGGTCTCGTCGTCTGATATGTCGCATATCTCGCCTAGGGGTGGTAAACGTCAGACCCCAGTAGCTCGATAAGTCGTGTCGATATAAGGTCTATAACAGTTCGAGAAACTACTGATAACACTTACCAGTAAATCTCAGCAACCCTGGCCAGGGATTTCCGGTTATAGCCAATCGAACACAGCACAACATCAACTCCCTATACCGGGAGAGACGAATCCCCTCCTATCGCTCATTGCCTCCATGTGATTCGGGACTGTACCCAAAAGCCACCTTTTTGCACGCCCTCTTGGACGTGGTATGATGGAAAACAAAGCACAGTGGGAACCACACAAGACTCTATGACGATCCCGGGTCAACAGACTACTCTGTACCAGTTTCACCGGAGAACTGCCATCTGACGTATGGTATAATACCATCTGGGAGTTCTCGGCGAGTCCGTCCAGTGTACCCAGTCTCCACTGAGCACCCATACACCATCCTTGATGTCAAACACCGATGGATATGGGATCATCCATCGCCCATCATATGGGTCAAGATGCGTATACGCTAGTCTACTCTGGTGCATCGATGCCCTGTCTCGATACACCCACGACTAGGAACAATTATAGGATGTACTCTTCGACTACCGTGGCCCCACTAGTATGATCTCATCATAGTCCCAGTAGTCGAGTACATATCCTAAGGGCTTTATCAATATGTAATATAGAGACAATCAGAGTACATGTTAAGATAAAGTACAACCAGATAGCATACTATCATGTCGAGCAAGAAAGTCCTCCCTATATATGTCCTAGCATCCACTACAATATACATCGTATGTACAGTAATGGCCTCTAGGGCATACATATAACTAACATGTAGGTACCCCATGTGGACTTCGAGACGACAAGTAAACGCGTGGCGACGTCGGAACCGGCGAGCGAGGACCAGGTGAGTAGATTTATATCTACGGGGTGAAGTCGGTTGGAAGGCGTATAGCACCCCCGCAGTTCATGGTGATGTATACGAATACGTATACACACATATATATTGATTATATTGTTGAGTTTATTGATGATAAAGATAGATTTTAGGTAAGATTGGATAGGTTTAGTGTTGCGAAACCCTGGAGTAGTGGTTGCACCACACATACACACACCCATACTTGCATACATTCTTCTTTCATTGTGCTTATACGGGAATATGTATTTATGTGTTTACATAGGTATGGGACTATGAGTTCACATACCGGATTTGAGGATAGTATTTGGGATTTGAGGTGAGTCGATGAGATTGATATGAGACCGCGAGATCGGTGATATAGCAGGATTCGTATTTGAGATACGTCCTGATGTTATAGCGGATCTTGGGACGACTATATATGTGAATAGTGTTATACATTGAATGGTTGACATGTGATCGTGATGTGAGATAAGATATGTTAAGATATTCATAATAGGTCGCATTAGGCGATGTATACCTCTTTATGACGATATATGATAATGATATCGGTTTGTATGAGGCTGTAGATCAGCAGTCAGATCATGATTAGATTGATGATATTAGTATTGTACTAGACGTAGATCAGTACCCCGGATTATGATTTTTGATAAAGAGGATACCAAATGATTAAATTGATGAATGTGATACTGACCTGTACCCAGATTTGGGGATGCCGTACGACGGATTACGTACGAGCTATATTTTGATGTTTGATCCGCACTCTTGACTTGGGAATGTCTGATTAAAGATATGGTATCGGATGTGATATTATCGAGGCAGGATCACCGACTAACATATACATGTAGGTATATGTATCGACTCAGAGGTTAGGCGGGTTCCTTACTTTCAGTAGCCAGTTAGCTTAGCCCTTTAGTTTAGTGTAGTAGTTAGACTAGATTTATATTAAATATAGAGTTGTTATCTTTGTGTCTATTATTTAGCTCCCGCTCATTATTGTTGTTGCTCCGCATCGCATACTTATTGTGATTCATATTCCATTATTGATATCATGCTGTTAGGACACCAGCACCATTACTGATGATGCGTATGTACCACGTACACTTACTTGCCGGCTCACACACATCTTCATCGGTAATTTCCATGTCACGTACACCTTAGAAAATATTATTGCTTAACATAGCTTGTTTGCTAGTAGTTTTGATATGATATTAGTGTATTTGCCTTATATGCTAGTTTAGACGTTGTAGTTATTACTTGTCACCTCATGCATACTGTTATTCATCGTTATGCCGCATTCATGGATTCTCATGCCTATATTCACCGTTTTACGTGCTATTGAGGTTTTGGATTCGGATTTCCATGAGATTTTCTGGATTTGGGGGAAAACCGCTGTAACGTCTTCAAAATAATAAAATATGATTTTTGGAAAATTTTATAATTTAATATTATTTTAATGAATATTTTAATATTCTGGTATAATTAAATACAGATAAATGGGGAAAAATTATGGAAAATTCTAAAATAAGGTATTTTAAGGAATTGCTTCGTTTTCTGTGCATGCCCCCATTTCCTCTAGTTTTGACCCTGAGTATGTATAGTTTTGACTGATTCCATCTAGGGTGAAATCTGGGTTGATTTTCCTATGTTGGTGTATAATTTGGGACTTGTTTTAGCATGGATTTTGGTATTTGGTGATTCATTCCTGTCGGGTGGCGTTTGGACGTCAACGACAAGTGGATTTTGATTGTGTTTACATGCGAGTCGATAGGTTTTTACCTATGCGGGTAGCGTGTGCTATTTTGGTTTCCGATGTGATTTTCATGTGCTTTAGCATTGTGATATACTTGTAGGTACCCCGCGTGATGTTGAGGCAAAGGAGGTGAAGATAGCGACATCGGCTTTGGCACACGAGAAGCAATGTGAGTAGATTTATATCTGTGGGGAGAAGTCGGGTGGATGGCGTATAGCACCCCCGCAGTCCATGGTGATGTATACGAATACGTATACACACGAATATTTATTATGTGTTGTTTAGGGTTATTGATGGTAATAATGATATTTTGATGATAAGAATATATTGGTTTAGTTTAGTGCGAACCCTAGAGTAGTGGTTGCACTCACACATACATTTACACACATACTTGCATTCATTCTTTCATTTATTAGAGTGCATATGATGGTGCGTATATCTACACATGGGTATGGGACTATGTGTTTATATACTGGATTTGAGGATAGTATTTGGGATTTGAGATGAGTCGATGAGATTGGGCTTGAGGCCAGGAGATCGGTGATGTGATTTGGTTCGTATTGAGATACGACACGATGTTTTAGCGGGTCTTTTGACGTAGTGATTCTTACACCTGCATGCATACATAGAGGGTATCAATATTGTACTAGACGTAGATCAGTACCCCGATCATGACATTTGATAAAGAGGATACCAGATAAATAGTATGATGAATGTGATATTGACCCGTACCCAGATTTGGGATGCCGTACGACGGATTTACGTACAAGCTATATTTTGATGATTGATCCGCACTCTTGACTTGGGATGTCTGATTATTGATAGGGTATCGGATATGATATTATTGAGGCGGGATCACCGACTAATATATATACATGTATGTATATGTATCGACTCAGATGTTAGGCGGTTTCCTCACCCGTAGCTCTATTTGTTAGTTCAGCCGTATAGTTTAGGATGGTTGTTAGATTAGATTAGACTCCTACCTATTTCAAAAACTAACGAATCGTGGGTATTTTAAAAGACAGCCCAAGGGATCCTACGGATATTTCAAAAGACGTATCTTTTCATAAAAACACCGTAGCCCCTATTTTCAAAACCCCATGATTCGTGTTATTTCAAAAGGCACCAATTGTAGAGGTTATTTTAGATTAATACAGATTAGTTATAGTTGCGTCTAGTATTCAGCTTCCGCTCATTATTGTGGTTCGCATCGCATCGTATGCTTATATTATGTTTCATACTCCATTATTGATGTTATGCTGTTAGGACACCAGCATCATTACCGATGATGCGTATGTACCACGTACACTTACTTGCCGGCTCACACACATCTTCATCGGTAATTGCCATGTCACGTACACCTTAGAAAATATTATTGCATCGACATAGGTTGTTAGCTAATAATTTAGACATGATATTAGTGTACTTGCCTTATATGCTAGATTAGACATTGTAATTATTAGTTGTTACATCATGCATGTTATTATTCATGGATTTTTATGCCTGTATGCACTGTTTACATGCTATTGAGGATTGGATTCGGATTTCCATGAGATTTTCTGGATTTGGGGGAAAACCGCAAAACTTATATAAACTTCTTTTCTCTCTTTAAAATAAAAAGTGCGGTTTTCCCATGATGTATGAGTCGTCCACCATGAGTTTGCTGATGGATTTGGAAACCCGATTCGAGGAGACGGATGAACCGTTTCGGGTACATGGTGGACCCGGTAAGGTGCCCCGGGGCAAGAAGCGCGTGGTGATGACGATGTGAGCCTGGCAGGGGAGCACTACCTACCGGTGATTTTACCCGACGCGTCGGATATCCGGAGGATACCGTCGTGGTCTTGAGATGGATGGTAGGGGCCGGTCTGGACTGACGGCGCCCTAGATATTATGATTGAGACATTGGGATTTCGAGATTTCGAGGTACAGAGACTGTGATACAGAGATATCGAGATATTGGGATTACGTTTTGTGCCGATGCTAGGCACTGTTTTATGCTGATTTCATTATGATACCTCAACTAAAAATACAAGGGAAATCTCACTAAATTATGAAAACAGTTTCTTCATTTACATGTATTCTGCTTTCATGCATTCATACCTCATATTCATGACATACTATTATCTGAGGCACTAGCACGAGCACTTGGCACTACATTCACGTATAGAGATTACATTGCCAGTTTAGCATGCTTCAGCTTTATTCATATTGAGGTTTCTTTATATCTGATCGTATTGACCTAGGTTGGGTCATGCATTCGATCTCTGCTTGTAGATATCTTTCTATTCACGAGTTGGCAACTCACCCCCGTTGTGCCCCAGTTCTTGCAGGTTTGCCGTACAGTTCTATAGCGGCATTTCTGGCACACTGCTTCCTTTTGGGTGATTTGCTTGGATAGGTGGGTTCTTTTGTATCAGAACCGCCGTTGTATTTATATTATTCATTGTATCTAGAATATCCATCAACCAAAACTCGTATATTGTTTCAGACCTAGACTAGTGATGTATTATTCGACTATAGAGTCGCGCTTAGTAGTGTTGCGGTTTTCTTGTTGCTTTTGAGCTTTCTTTTGGATTTGATCCTCGCCACTTGGCGTTGTATATTATTGTTGCATGTGTGGTGGTGACCGTCGATTGACGAAGATCTAGCTCCCGCTTGGGGATGCCTTTATCATTGCATATATTGTTATCCTTGTTATACCCCATTCGGGGCCAGTTTTACAAAAGAAACTCTGCCGAAATTTTTAGAAAAGACTGTACTGTTTTTAAAAATGCATATTCGGCTTAGTTATTTAAAAACCTTGATTTCAAACATGTTTTTCTTCACTTCTTTAAACCAGTTTCTTTACTTATTCTTAAAAATGGTTTTAGATTTCTGGGCTTTTGGCTTACTTGGATCAGATGGAGTCCTATAGACTTCATATGGTTCAAGGGCCAGTCATGTGCTCTTTCGGGTCGTGACAAAGTTGGTATCAGAGCGCTAGGTTGACCTTGGTTCGAGTCTAAGTTTGACTATGTGGAGCCTAGGGCGTTTATATATATACGGAACTTAGGCTTGACCTTACGGAAATTAGACTTGGTCGAGGGGGTATTAGACCCGAACTTTCGTCGTGTAGGATGACCCTTGGTTGATGGAATAGGTAACTAAAGTAGAGTGACGTACCGTTGGTATGTTCCGCGGCATACTTACGACACGCCACTCCGCTTAAGGAACCTTAGGATGTACATATTTTCGAGATCAGTGATCCTCTTTATATCCAGGATTATACATCCATTTGAGATCCCCGATTCTATTAGTTTCATGATCATACCTTTATTGATGCTGTTCCTTCCCATGATCATGTATCCACTTTGGATCTGTTGTTTCCTTTCTTGCCATTGATGTGCTCTCCTTGATACTCGATTGAGGTTCCTGTCACCATGTTTGAGGGCAGTTTGGGCTGCTGCTAGGGTTACGGCCGGTGTGAGCTCGTTTGGTACGAGGGCCGACCATTGTGTTTTCTGGTGACATGGGAACGTCTCGAGTTAGTGTTGGTGATTGTGACCTCTAGTGGAGGCGAGTGCTTGGTCTTGCACCGGATGATCGGGCTATTGTTAGAGCTGCCAGTTGAGAGAGGACTGTTGATGTACAGCATACCTTAGAGATTGTGATGTCGCCTACCGTGCAGACAGATGGACCAGCTGTTGCTGAGATTGACAGGATGTCGCTTCCGAAGCTTACGAGCTGAGATTGCCGTAGCTTTCAGGCAGATATGAGACAGATGACAGCTAGTCTACCCGATTTGAGAGACGAAGATGATTCGTCCGATTTTGCGCCGGAGCGGGCCCTGATGAGTTGAAGATTTCCAGTGTGGAGAGTCTTACTCAGATCTAGAGCAGACCGACTCAGAGATGACCGCCTATGTATTGCCTTTCCTGGAGGATTGAGGCGCTGTTCGGCGTACAGGCGAATAAGCCAGTTGCTGCTGCAAATGACGAGATGTCGCCCAGATGGTTGGAGCTACTGCAGCGTGAGCATATACTTAGAGAGATGATAGCGAGTCGCTAGTCACCTGAGGATGAATGACTAGGACAGGTGGTTCGTTTGTTTACCGATGCGAGGTCATCAGATAGATTGTTTCCAGCTAGAGACGACTTCACGCAGGTTCGTTGAGAGTCGATAGAGACGATCGAATGTCAGGAGCCCATTTTCCAAGTTTAAAGTATACGGAAAGACATGCAGGTGATTCTATGGACTCTCTAGAAGAATGAAACCCTAACTCGACTTAATGACCGTGTGAAAGCCTTTGAACCTTCGGGTTTGCGGCGGTTCCTCGGCGCCATTAGTGAGGCTTGGGTTTGCCCTTCTACGGCTGGACCACCGACGCTGTGGCATGTACTCGATACTATTAAACTGTACCCATGATGTGATCTCTTGGGGGATTATGAGGATCTGACGAGTCGATCGGATGGTTCGACATCTTTCGGATATCGTGATGGGACACTGCTTGGGAGACTCCAGATGCGAGCGTAGCCGTCGGAGCGCAGTTCGTGTAGCCACGATGAGTTAAGTCCGAATCAGTCGACATTGAGCAAGGTGGAGTAAAGAGTTCGTAAGAGATTTCGACGAGATGACGTCCCACTCCGCTGACATTAGAGATGTGATATGCACCCCGAGGCGTGGTATATGGATGTATCTTCCAGAGAGAAGCGCGATAGGTATGCAGCCGTTCCGGAATAAGCTTTAGCTTCAGCATTGGATGATGACTTCCGGGCATTTCGGCGGGATTGAGATTTGAGAAAGGAACCTCGACAGGACCTTTCTGGAGTACGTTACGAGAAGACCTAGACCAGGAGTGGTCGTATTGCGCACACCCAGCAGGACAGAGTTCGGCATTGTCGACGAGGTAGTTGACCATGTTCGGATAAAGGAACTTACCCAGATGCGTTGCAGATTGATCAGGGACGGACGAGTGATGAGTATTCCTCCGATGGTTGGGACGTGTTCCCGAGGACCTGTTCGGCCTGACATCCTCTACAGAATGATGAAGCTACAGAATATGCGATTTCGAGTCCGTGCGAGAGACTTCAGATTGACCGTGGCCGAGAACAGTGCAGTGCGTAGTAGCTTGGCGTGACGTCATAGTGGACGACGATAGAGACAGTTGGAACAAGAGGTTCGTGTGAGACACTGATGAGCTGTCATTGCTTCCCGTCGAGACTAGAGACCTGATATGCTTACAGAGACGTTGGAATGTGACCAGTTTCCGAGAAAATATTGTGCTGAGGACACAGGTGTTTTTGAGTGAGAAGAGGTTGTGCAGGAAGCCAGCCTCTGTACAGATCGGCATAGGCATGATCGGAAGAGACTTGAGCAGGATTCCTTCCAGGACATTGCTGCAATGATGTTTGCACCCAGGATCAGATGTGTGACGTGCTTTCAGAGAGCCAGAGGCCGACGCCAGTGATACGCTGCCTTACGAGCGGTCGTGAGGATTGACCGAAAGGTGACCAGGAAAGTGCCAGAACGGAATCGTTCCTGTCAGTACTCCTGACCGGGCCGATGAGCCGATGGATTGCGAGATTGGTAATCTACAGGAAAGATCAGGAACCAGAGGCAGAGGACGCCAGCCGCGAGCAAGAGGCAAGTAGATATCTTGCGCAGCTAGCATCGGATGTTCCGGTACCTTCTCGACCCTGAAGGATGGTATACCGACGACGGTAATTATGATTTGTGATTTTGTGATTTGATTATCACGTATCCGTTGCTTTGGATTTCGGTATTTTGGGCGATCTATTCACATGATTTAGTCTTGATGACTGAGTTTCATGATATTTGATTTTGTGCACCATGGTTGCACCTACTGGGTATTTATACCTTGTACATAGTTATTACTCTTGAGCTGTTGATTGCGATTTCATGCCTATTTTATACTGGTGATTTGATTTACGCTTCCAGCAGAGTTTCATGTAATTTTAGTGTTTTGATTTTGCACTCGGTATAGCTTATATGTGCTTGTAGTGTATCGATATGTGTTTTGTGCCCGCAGCTGCACACGTTTATGATTTTCTTCATATCTGGATACACTTGGTGTTGCTGCTTACGTATTTGAGTTATTGCTTGGTATTTGTGCATGGGATGCACCAGTTCTATACTTCGTGCATTTGTCGCACCAGTTTTATGTTTCTTGCGTTTATCGCATCAGATTTATATTTCGTGCCTTTGTTGCACCGGATTTATATTTTGTGCATTACGATTGCACCTGACTTCGATTTGATGCCTTTCGGTATGTCGATTTTGATTGTGATATTGATGTGGATTCTTGCACTCCGTGCTTTTGACTGGACTTACGCATATTCGACGTTGCTATTGGATTTTGTGATTCCGTGCATATTGAGTGCGCAGGGTCTAGATTTTCATTCGTGCATGATGGATGCACCGATTTGGATTTTCGCGCATGTTGGGCGCATGTTTTGAGATACGATTTTGGGGCACACCAGATGCACTAAATCGAGATTCTTCGTGCATGTCAGATGCACCTGTTTTGGCTGCCAGGCACACGTTGCCTATGACAGATGCTTCGTGCACACCCGTTGCACCTAGATGTTGTTTTGTGCACATGTTTAGCACATATATGGATTTTGATTTCCGTGCGCACCAGACGCACAGGGTGGTGTTATGTGATTTTTGGGATTTATTCCTTTTGGAGCAGTACATTTTTATGATGTTGGATATTTGCTTTCATACTGAGCAGGACTAGTCAGTGGGCAGTACCTGGATATATTTTGCATGCATCGATAGTTATCGAAGGGATTTCCGAAAAGCGAGCTATAGTCTCAGTATATACCTACGTGTCCGATATGACACGAAACGTTTTAAAAACAAGGAAACCCTTCTAAACTGTTTTCAAAACGGCGGAACGTACCTATTAAACAAAGGATATATATACACATATATAGTTATTTTCTTATGAGAAACGTCCGCCACTGTGCAGTGTTACGCGCATCGCACAGCGACTTAAAAAGATTTGGCATACATTTGCATCAGCTATTTACATGTATAGATTGGATGTCTACATGTATAGTCTTGGTCCATATCATATTGATTTTGTATTGGGATTTGACATTGTGTCGTTACCATGACTCCGATGATTGCGGATGCTTGATGGAGTGTTGCTTTTGAGTTATCTGCTCAGTACTCATGCGCATGCATTGCGCTATGATGTTTTATGTATAGATGATTTCGGAGCCCCGATGACTTGGAATTTGTATTGAAATATTTTAGTATTTGGGGGTTTAAATTTAAATTCGGGGACCGAATTTCTTTAAGGGGGGTAGATTGTAACGTCTTCAAAATAATAAAATATGATTTTTGGGAAATTTTATAATTTAATATTATTTTAATGAATATTTTAATATTCTGGTATAATTAAATACAGATAAATGGGGAAAAATTATGGAAAATTCTAAAATAAGGTATTTTAAGGAATTGCTTCGTTTTCTGTGCATGCCCCCATTTCCTCTAGTTTTGACCCTGAGTATGTATAGTTTTGACTGATTCCATCTAGGGTGAAATCTGGGTTGATTTTCCTATGTTGGTGTATAATTTGGGACTTGTTTTAGCATGGATTTTGGTATTTGGTGATTCATTCCTGTCGGGTGGCGTTTGGACGTCAACGACAAGTGGATTTTGATTGTGTTTACATGCGAGTCGATAGGTTTTTACCTATGCGGGTAGCGTGTGCTATTTTGGTTTCCGATGTGATTTTCATGTGCTTTAGCATTGTGATATACTTGTAGGTACCCCGCGTGATGTTGAGGCAAAGGAGGTGAAGATAGCGACATCGGCTTTGGCACACGAGAAGCAATGTGAGTAGATTTATATCTGTGGGGAGAAGTCGGGTGGATGGCGTATAGCACCCCCGCAGTCCATGGTGATGTATACGAATACGTATACACACGAATATTTATTATGTGTTGTTTAGGGTTATTGATGGTAATAATGATATTTTGATGATAAGAATATATTGGTTTAGTTTAGTGCGAACCCTAGAGTAGTGGTTGCACTCACACATACATTTACACACATACTTGCATTCATTCTTTCATTTATTAGAGTGCATATGATGGTGCGTATATCTACACATGGGTATGGGACTATGTGTTTATATACTGGATTTGAGGATAGTATTTGGGATTTGAGATGAGTCGATGAGATTGGGCTTGAGGCCAGGAGATCGGTGATGTGATTTGGTTCGTATTGAGATACGACACGATGTTTTAGCGGGTCTTTTGACGTAGTGATTCTTACACCTGCATGCATACATAGAGGGTATCAATATTGTACTAGACGTAGATCAGTACCCCGATCATGACATTTGATAAAGAGGATACCAGATAAATAGTATGATGAATGTGATATTGACCCGTACCCAGATTTGGGATGCCGTACGACGGATTTACGTACAAGCTATATTTTGATGATTGATCCGCACTCTTGACTTGGGATGTCTGATTATTGATAGGGTATCGGATATGATATTATTGAGGCGGGATCACCGACTAATATATATACATGTATGTATATGTATCGACTCAGATGTTAGGCGGTTTCCTCACCCGTAGCTCTATTTGTTAGTTCAGCCGTATAGTTTAGGATGGTTGTTAGATTAGATTAGACTCCTACCTATTTCAAAAACTAACGAATCGTGGGTATTTTAAAAGACAGCCCAAGGGATCCTACGGATATTTCAAAAGACGTATCTTTTCATAAAAACACCGTAGCCCCTATTTTCAAAACCCCATGATTCGTGTTATTTCAAAAGGCACCAATTGTAGAGGTTATTTTAGATTAATACAGATTAGTTATAGTTGCGTCTAGTATTCAGCTTCCGCTCATTATTGTGGTTCGCATCGCATCGTATGCTTATATTATGTTTCATACTCCATTATTGATGTTATGCTGTTAGGACACCAGCATCATTACCGATGATGCGTATGTACCACGTACACTTACTTGCCGGCTCACACACATCTTCATCGGTAATTGCCATGTCACGTACACCTTAGAAAATATTATTGCATCGACATAGGTTGTTAGCTAATAATTTAGACATGATATTAGTGTACTTGCCTTATATGCTAGATTAGACATTGTAATTATTAGTTGTTACATCATGCATGTTATTATTCATGGATTTTTATGCCTGTATGCACTGTTTACATGCTATTGAGGATTGGATTCGGATTTCCATGAGATTTTCTGGATTTGGGGGAAAACCGCAAAACTTATATAAACTTCTTTTCTCTCTTTAAAATAAAAAGTGCGGTTTTCCCATGATGTATGAGTCGTCCACCATGAGTTTGCTGATGGATTTGGAAACCCGATTCGAGGAGACGGATGAACCGTTTCGGGTACATGGTGGACCCGGTAAGGTGCCCCGGGGCAAGAAGCGCGTGGTGATGACGATGTGAGCCTGGCAGGGGAGCACTACCTACCGGTGATTTTACCCGACGCGTCGGATATCCGGAGGATACCGTCGTGGTCTTGAGATGGATGGTAGGGGCCGATCTGGACTGACGGCGCCCTAGATATTATGATTGAGACATTGGGATTTCGAGATTTCGAGGTACAGAGACTGTGATACAGAGATATCGAGATATTGGGATTACGTTTTGTGCCGATGCTAGGCACTGTTTTATGCTGATTTCATTATGATACCTCAACTAAAAATACAAGGGAAATCTCACTAAATTATGAAAACAGTTTCTTCATTTACATGTATTCTGCTTTCATGCATTCATACCTCATATTCATGACATACTATTACCTGAGGCACTAGCACGAGCACTTGGCACTACATTCACGTATAGAGATTACATTGCCAGTTTAGCATGCTTCAGCTTTATTCATATTGAGGTTTCTTTATATCTGATCGTATTGACCTAGGTTGGGTCATGCATTCGATCTCTGCTTGTAGATATCTTTCTATTCACGAGTTGGCAACTCACCCCCGTTGTGCCCCAGTTCTTGCAGGTTTGCCGTACAGTTCTATAGCGGCATTTCTGGCACACTGCTTCCTTTTGGGTGATTTGCTTGGATAGGTGGGTTCTTTTGTATCAGAACCGCCGTTGTATTTATATTATTCATTGTATCTAGAATATCCATCAACCAAAACTCGTATATTGTTTCAGACCTAGACTAGTGATGTATTATTCGACCATAGAGTCGCGCTTAGTAGTGTTGCGGTTTTCTTGTTGCTTTTGAGCTTTCTTTTGGATTTGATCCTCGCCACTTGGCGTTGTATATTATTGTTGCATGTGTGGTGGTGACCGTCGATTGACGAAGATCTAGCTCCCGCTTGGGGATGCCTTTATCATTGCATATATTGTTATCCTTGTTATACCCCATTCGGGGCCAGTTTTACAAAAGAAACTCTGCCGAAATTTTTAGAAAAGACTGTACTGTTTTTAAAAATGCATATTCGGCTTAGTTATTTAAAAACCTTGATTTCAAACATGTTTTTCTTCACTTCTTTAAACCAGTTTCTTTACTTATTCTTAAAAATGGTTTTAGATTTCTGGGCTTTTGGCTTACTTGGATCAGATGGAGTCCTATAGACTTCATATGGTTCAAGGGCCAGTCATGTGCTCTTTCGGGTCGTGACAACCGCAAAACTTATAAAAACTTCTTTTCTCTCGTTTAAATAAAAAGTGTGGTTTTTACATGATGTATGAGTCGTCCACCATGAGTTTGCTGATGGATTTCGAGCCCCGAGTTCGAGGAGTGGAGGAACCATTTCGGGTACATGGTGGACCCGGTGCGGTACCCCGGGGAAAGAGGATCGCAGATGATGGCGTTGAGCCTGGAAGGGGAGCACTACCGACCGGTGATTTTACCCGACGCGTCGGATATCCGGAGGATACCGTCGTAGTCTTGAGATTGATGGTAGGGGCCGGTCTGGACTGACGGTGCCCTAGATGGTGAGATTGAGACATATAGAGATATTTGAGATATTGAGGTACAGAGATTGCGACACAGAGATATCGAGATATGTGGATATGTGTTTTGTGTCGATGCTAGGCATTGTTTATGCTGATTTCATTTATGATAACTCGTTTTTAAAAAGATACAGAAATCTCACTAATTTATGAAAGCGGTTTTCTTCAGTACGTGCATTCTGTTTCATGCATTCATACATCATTCATGTGATATATTGCTACCTGAGGCACTGACACGGGCACATGGGATTACACTTGGGTTAGACATTTACCCTAGCCATTATTATAGGCTGCTGGTTATATATTTGTGGATATATTATGATTGTTGACCTAGGATTGCGTTGTTCATGCAATTTCTGTTCGTAGATGTTTTTCTACTCACGAGTTGGCAACTCACCCCCATTGTGCCACAGTTCTTGCAGATTTTGCCGTACAGGTTTCATTACGGCTTTGCTGGCACTGCTTCTTTCGGGTGACTTGCTAGTAGGTGGGTTTATTGGTATCGTACCCATCAAATTACTTTGTATAATATTATTCAGTTGTATCTAGTAAATTCCATCAACCAAACATGTATTTTTTTTTGAGATAGAGACCAGTGATGTTATTCTTTCGACCTTAGAGTCGCGCGTTATATTTCTGTGGATTTCTTGAGGTTTTTGAGTTTCCTTTTGAGTTTTGACCCTCGCCCTTGGCGTTGTATATTATATTGCTTATGTGGTTGTAACCGTCGATTGACGAAGAGCTAGCTCCCGCTTGGGGATGCCTTTTATTGATTTCGTATACTATTCATGTTGTATCCCGTTTGGGGGCCAGTATTTACAAAAGAGACTCTGCCGAAATTTTCAGGAAATATTTGATGTTTTTAAAAGACGCATAATTCGGCTTATGCTATTAAAACTACATGATTTAAATTGGTTTTCCTTCACTCTACTACTTTTCTTGGTTTGGATTTCCGGGTTTTCGGCTTACTTAGATTACGTACACCTCGAGACGTTTCGTAGTTTAAGTGACGGTCATGTTCCGTACTTTCGGGACGTGACAATTTCTTTCCTGTGAGGACCACTTTCGGATATGCTCAGTATACCAAGATTTATATTGATGAGATTGTGCGGTTGCACGGTGTTCCGACCTGTATAGTTTCCTATAGAGGCACGCAGTTTACCAGTCGCCTCTGGCAGAAACTTCAGGATGCTTTGGACACTCGCTTGAGTTTCAGTACTGGCTTCCACCCACAAACCGATAGCCAGTCATAATGTACTATTCAGACTCTTGAGGATATGCTCCGAGCATGTGCGCTAGATTCAGTGGCAGTTGGGATCGTCACTTTCCCTTGATTGAGTTCTCCTAAAATAATAGCTTTCAAGAAACGATTCAGATGGCACCTTTCGAGGCGTTATATGGGAGGAAGTGCCGATCGCCGGTTTGTTGGACCGAGCTTAACGAGAGAAGACTCCTAGGGCCTCAGTTGGTTTAGGAGACTACCGAGAAGATCCAGTTGATACGTGATAGGATGAAGACAGCCCAGAGCAGGCAGAAATCTTATTCTAATCACCATCACCATAGACTTGAGTTCACTACGGGTGACCATGTGTTTCTCCGAATTTCTCCGATGAAAGGTGTGATGCGATTTGAGAAAAAAGGAGAAGCACGGTCCCAGATACGTTGGACCCTTCAAGATTCTAGAGAGAGTGGGTGTCTTAGAGTATCGGTTAGCGCTCCCGTCCATTTTTCCGGATGTGCACCCCGTGTTCCATGTGTCCATGCTCCGTAAGCTCCGGCTGCTCAGTGTAAGATAGATAACGCTCTACCTGTATAGTCTGATACAGAATAGCGTGAGAAGGATAATGAAAGTAAATTAGTCCAAAATTTCATGAGATGTTAATTTGGTAAGGGACTAATACAGAGTGTTTCGTAATCGTAATTACTGCATCGTTTTGGGTTTTAGTTTGATATGGATGCAGTAGTGAGGATCCTCATTTAATTGGTTTTGTGAAAACTGAAGGGTTACACTAGCGTCCCGGCCAACTTCCGTGGCCAAATGCGGAACAAAAATTTTACTACGATACAAAACTTGTTAGTGTATATGCCCTAGAGGCCATTACTGTATCATACTAGTATGTATATTACTTAATGGAAGCTTGGGATATTCACCTTGTATATACAATCTTGCTCAAAATGGTAGTATGCTACTTGGTTTATTTCTACTTCAATGTGTACATGTGTTTATCTTTGTATATTGCTTATACACATTAGTGGAGCCCTTAGGATCTTTGCTTGATTACCAGCGATGTGATGGCCGTCACACTAGTGGGGCTGGGTAATCTAGAAGCACATCCTTATGCAGGTCCCTGGTCGCAGGACTATCGAGACAGGGCATCGATACTCCGGAGTAGACCAGCGCATGCGCTTCTCATCCCAGTGTGGGAGACGGTCTGTCCCACAGCCGTCAGTACGTCGTACTTGAGATAGTATGCGGGTGCCCGTTAGGTTACGGGTACACTGGACAGGACTCGTCGGGAACTGACCAGTTGGTATTATACCTATCGTCAGTTATCAGTTCCCAGGTGACATGAGTACAGCTAAGTCCGCTGACTTGACACTGTCACTTCGCCTCGGGTGTGTTCCCACTGTACTTTGATCACTACCCTACCACGGCTCAAAGGAGTCGTGCAAACAGGTGATGGTTGGGTGCAGTCCCGAAGCACTTGGAGACAGTGACGGTTAGACAGGATTCGTCTCTCCCGGTATTGGGGGTTGACATCGCGCTGTGTCTAGGAGAGCCATTACACGAGTAGTCCCTGGCCAGGGCAAACGAGATATACTGGTAGGTTTCCAGTGTTATCTCAGGCTGTTTTGGGCTTCGCTCCGGCACGACTTGTACCGCTATTGGGGGACTGACGTTTACCGCCCCCTAGGCCCGCCATGCGATGTATCAGACGAACAGACCGGACTGTACGGAGAACGTCACACTCAGGCTCAGTAGGAGTTCAGATGGGTTTCGCCTCGTCGGTCTTCTTGTCGGCATTACCTGGGGACCGTTACGCACAGCTAGTGCCGCTTGCGGTCTGTGGTTAAACCCACTGCCAGCGTAGTGTCGAGTCTTTAGAGTCCCACACAGAAAGCTTTTCGCCTTTAGGCAAAAGAGTAGAGGTCGCATGGTATTGCGACAGGTCGCATGGTTTTGCGACAGGGTTCGGTCACATCCGTACACTTGTGCACGTACAGTGTCCGGACAGTTTACACTAGCGGGCTTTGGTTTAAGCCAGATCCTAGTGTACCTTATGGGATTGGATTTATCCAGTTTGCATTCGTGCTCCTCGGAACGCGGATGCGGGTGTGTATGCACAGTTGACAGGGAGGCAAAGACAGCGGATTCTCATTAGGGTTGTTGACAGTTGACCGTTGACTTTTTTGACTTTTTTCTCAACCCTAATGAGAATATGATATGTGATTAACTATTATATTAATTAAGTATTATGGTGACTTGGTTGTTGACTTTGTTGACTTGTTGACTTTTGTTGACTTGTTGACCTTGTTGACCGGTTGACTAGGCTTGACTAGTTGACCATCATGATAACCATGGCTATCATTTCATGCCAAAGACTTTTACTTGCTTGTTCATTTAAGTAAAATGAGTGCATGACATGATAAGATTATGGTTGCTTCTACCATCACATAAGACTTTTGTTAATATGATGAGTTATGATTACTTTGGATTATGAGAGGGTGAGAGACAAAAGAGTTGCTCATTCTTTCTTGCTCATTCTCTCTCTTGTTCTTGAGCTCTCCTCTTGCTCTCACCCTCAACCTCTTGCTCCCTCTCTTGATCTATGGTTCTCTTGTCTCATGAGTTGAGAATCAAGAACCATAGATAAAATCCCATTCTAAATCATCTCTACTCATTCTAGTTCACTAGGTTTGGCAAACCAAGTGAACTAGTTTCTTCAAAGAACGAAGAAGGAGCTAAAGGTTGGAGCTTTCAAGTGGATCTATCTTCGGCGTACGGAGACGACGAGAAGGAGCCATCAGACCACCACCGGAGCTTGAAGAGAAGGAGTTCAAGAAAAGCTAGGTATAACCATCTTCATCCGAGTAGCTAAATCTCTTTAGCTTAGTATGCTAGTTTTAGTTTAGGTAAAGATCCCGACCTTGCATAGTCCATGTTTCCTCTTGCGTTAAAATTTTGATTTTATACCGTTTCCGCCTCCCCGTAAGAACCGGGGGTCGCAACGTGGACTTACAGTGGTATCAGAGCCTAACTAAACTTAAACTAGCTTGGTAATGAAGTGTAACGAAGTTCGGAACCGGAAAAATCCAAAAACCAAACTTTTTCAAAATCCTAGTTTCTGTTGAAATCTTTTCTGGTCAAAACAAGTTTTGTTACACACCTAAATTCGGCTCAGGGTTTTGTTAGAACACCCATGAAAAATGGTCCACTGTTTCGTTCAAACCGCCGCGGTTCCGCGGCACGAGGTAGGCATGTGCCGCGGAACCGCCGCCGTTTGTCGTCTTCTGTGCGTCATTTTTCGTGCAGTGTGTGTCTGTGTTGGTTTTGGGATTTTTGAGATATATTATATGTGCCCAGATTTTCCAGAAAAGAAATTTCCTTTTGGGGTCCTATAATTCTGTATTTTTTCCGAACTTCACTGCATTTTGACTATGATGGTTATATCTGTGTTGTTTGCATGTATTGAACGTCGGCTAATCGCTATAAGTCGATTAGTCGGGGTTATACATGATCTGTAATGTGCTGGAATGTGTATATAAATATGTTGGATTGTCGCGGGTGAATAGCCGGGGGTTGTGAGACGAGAGTTTTCTTTTCTTGCAATTCATGTAAATTTGTAAATTGATGTAATAATTATTTGTATGGCCGCACAACCGGGTCGGGGTTGTAGCCGTCATTGTATAATTTCTTTTTACTGTTTTTGCTCCTAGGATAGACCCATGGAGGGGTGCACAAACTACCGGGTATGCCGAAGTGTCGAGTGGCCTACTCATGGTGATGAGGGAGGTTGCTACGCTTCGGGTACTTGGCGGGTAGTTTGCCGCACCCGTAGGGGTCTTGGGTAGGGTATTGGCTATTCACCGTGACCGTGTAATCTGTTTTTTGTTACAGGCTCGTACAAATTACAGATTTCTAGTATATCCAATGTATTTATCTGTGATCTGAAATGTCTATCATTGCTTTCTATTTAGGCGTTGCTTATGTTTTACAGACGCGCTAGCCCAGCCCCCGCTCTGTCGTTAGTTAAGTAACCTAACGGGTAATGACGGGGCCCAGTGGCGAATGCGAATGGCATAAGCGTACGTCATATTTTGGTTGTTTTCTGCAATGGTAGGATTAAATGATGGGACGCATTAAAAGAACTAATGCAAGAATATCACGCATTAAAAGAACTAATGCAAGATAATAAACCAAGTTAAAGTCGTTGGAACACTTTCGAAAAACCACTCGGTTCTTTTCAAAACAACTTTTAAAATACGGAGTTTGAGCCACTCCATTTAAAAGCTATCTCGTTCCATCGACTAAATCAAGTTCACTACGTTCACGGTTTTGCCAAAACCATTCGTAGCCCTCCGTCGTTTCACATGAATAGTCAATAGTATTCAAGCTGTGTTTGTTGGCCAAAGTCAAGGCATAGTGATTGGTAGCTATTGGGTATTCATGTGCAGCATAGATAGATGCGTTGGTTTGGAACAGTCGTACTGCCTTGTTGGCCAAAGTCAAGGGTATGTGCGGGTGGATTCAAATTAACCTGGAGAACGACGGGTAGAACTTGACATGTGACTTATGATTTGTTGGCCAAAGTCAAGGTCATAAGAGCATGGGGCAAAAATCCACATCGGGAGTTTCACAAGCACTGAAACTTGCTAGATTTGCATACCATTTGGAGTGTGATGATTCTGGTAGGATTCCTTCAGTTTCGTCACGCGATGATATTTGGATCCCGATCCTACTGTGAGTATATGCTACTCCTCGGGAAAATTCTCGCTTAACGATCAATGCTATAAACCTAGTAGGTGCCTAGAAAGGTGTTAGCGGGGCTACGCCCCCAGGGAAAAGAGGTTCTCTAATTAAGGAACTTCGCGAAAGCGTTGGAAAACCTCCCTCGAAGTACCGACACCAGCCTGGCCGAACGGTTAAGCAAGTATTGTACGGTGGGATTGATCCTGACTAATTCTTCCTTTATGGTTTGAGGAGGGATTCGAGAAACAGTGGGAGCCATCCTGTTTAGACAAACTAAAAACCACTCTAAACTTGCAAGAGCATCATGCTGAGTGTTTCTTCTTCTCTCCAAATTGCAGCGACCAATCAACATGACTGGACTTAAGTTACTCCTAGATAAAAACAAACTGACAGGGCCAAACTACAAAGATTGGCTCAGGAATGTCAAGATAGCAATCACTTATGACAAGCTGGGGTATCTTCTTACCACCAAAGCTCCCCCTGTCCCTGGTCCAACTTCCAGTGTCGCGGATAAGGAAATCCGCAAGACTTGGGAGATTGATAGCGCGAAGGCTAAATGCCTCCTGCTTGCCTCGATGGACAACGAACATCAGAGGAGGCATGAGAATATGGACATGGAATCCATATTGCTCCATACAAAAGAACTGTATGGAGAGCAATCACGTATCCCAAGATACGAAGCGTCGAAAAAGTTATTTTCGACAAGAATGGCCGTCGGATCATCAGTAGCCGAGTACGTGCTAAAGATGATCGGCTACATTGAGGAGCTCGCTGACCTAGGGATCACATTGGAGAGTGAGCTATATACGGATATAGTTCTCCAGTCCCTTCCTTCCACTTACGCCCAGTTTATACTGAACTTCAACCTACAAGAAAAAGAGGTTGAACTTTCAGAGCTCCTCAACATGCTGAGGAGCGCAGAGGGCACCCTACAGAAAGGTAGGGATACATCCACTTTGTTTGTAGGAGGATCATCTTCTTCTAGGTCCAAGGCGAAAGCCAAGGGAAAGAAGAAGAAGGCCCCCACCAAACCAAGGGGCGGTGTTAGTAAAGTGGATACGAAGGGAAAAGGTAAAGCAACAAAGATAGCGGGGAAGCTTGTGGATAAGGAAGAATGCTTCTATTGTCATAAGAAAGGACACTGGAAGAATGATTGCAGGGCCTGGAAGGCCAGAACACAGGAATTGAAGCAGGTTGCAGCTTCAGCTTCAGGTGTGTATGTTATTGAAAACTGTCTTTCAATAAACTCTACTTCCTGGGTATTGGATACCGGATCAGGATCTCATATCTGTAATTCTTTGCAGGCGTTGAGAAACCGTAGGGTTTTGAAGGCAGGTGACATGACCCTCAGAGTTGCGAACGGAGCTAGCATGGATGCTAAAGCCGTGGGGGACTATCACCTGGGAATGTCAGATGGACATGTTTTGGTTTTGCGTAATTGCTTTTTTGTACCCAACGCAACTTGTAATATCATTTCTGTATCTTTAGTTTCTAAAGAAGGTTATGAATTTGCGTTTGTAAGTAATGTTGTAAACATTCACCTTAATCAAGTTTTGATTGGGTCAGGTACTTTGAGTAATGGTATATACGTATTAAACCAACCACAGATTTTTAATGTCCAGAATACACACAAAAGAAAGTCTCCAGAAATAAATCAGACTTTCTTATGGCATTGTAGATTGGGTCACATCAATGAGAGAAGGTTGACGAAGTTACATACAGAAGGGTATTTGAATGCGTTCGAATATCAGTCATATGCCACTTGTCAATCCTGTCTTAAAGGAAAGATGACAAAGACTCCGTTTACTGGACATGGAGTAAGAGCGAGCGAGCTCTTGGGACTCGTACACAGTGACGTGTGCGGTCCAATGTCTACACATGCCCGAAGCGGACATTCTTACTTCATTACTTTTACGGATGACTTCTCGAGGTACGGTTATGTCTTCTTAATGAAACATAAGTCCGAGGCCTTTGGAAAATTCCAGGAGTATAAGAATGAAGTAGAGAAACAGACCGGCAAAAGTATTAAGATTCTAAGATCGGATCGAGGTGGAGAATACTTAAGTGCCGAATTCCTGGACTATTTAAAAGAGAACGGAATTCTCTCTCAGCTTACTCCTCCTTACACCCCGCAACATAACGGTGTATCGGAGAGACGGAACCGCACCCTATTGGATATGGTGCGGTCCATGATGGGTAACGCTGAGTTACCGCGATCATTCTGGGGGTATGCGCTAGAATCAGCTGCGTACCTTTTGAACCGAGTTCCGACTAAGACTGTGCCTTCCACACCATATGAAATGTGGTGTTGGAAGAGACCCTATCTTAAGCACATTAAGACATGGGGATGTCCGGCTTTTGTTAAAAAGCAGCATGCGGACAAGCTCGAGGCACGCTCAGTACAGTGCAAGTTTGTGGGGTATCCAAAGAACTCAAAAGGATATTTCTTCTACTGTGAAGAGGAACAAAAAGTTCTTGTTTCTCGTCATGCCTACTTCTTGGAAACTGAGTTTTTGGAAAACCAGATAAGTGGGAGCACAGTAGAACTGGAAGAAATTCCAGAACCACAGACTGTTACTGAAAGGTTAGTGGAACCAGAGGGTTCAACAGAACAGGACATTCCTACGCCGCTCCGCAGAAGTAGTAGGCAGTCTCATCCGCCCGAGAGATACTTCGGTTTTCTCATAGACGGGGATAGAGAGGATTGCATCATAGATTATGATGAGCCTAGTAGCTTCCAGCAGGCCGTTCAGAGCATTGACTCAGTGAAATGGCTGGATGCAATGCGGACCGAAATGGAGTCCATGTACACCAACAAGGTTTGGACGTTGGACATTGCTCCAGACGGGGTAAAACCCGTAGGATGCAAGTGGATCTTCAAAAGGAAGATTGGTGTAGATGGACAGGTTGAGACCTATAAAGCTAGGCTGGTAGCAAAGGGTTTTCGTCAAAGACCTGGCTTGGACTACGACGAAACCTTTTCTCCAGTAGCCATGCTGAAATCCATTCGGATCCTTCTTGCCATTGCTGCTTTCCACGATTATGAGATTTGGCAAATGGACGTAAAGACAGCTTTTCTAAATGGAAATTTAGAGGAGTGTGTCTATATGGACCAGCCAGAGGGTTTCGTTCAGAGTGGGAGCAGCGGAAAGGTGTGCAAGTTGCTTAAGTCCATCTATGGACTAAAGCAGGCATCGCGGAGTTGGAACATCTGCTTTGATGAGACGGTCAAAGAATTTGGCTTTATCAAAAATCCAGATGAGCCATGCATCTATAGTAGATTTGTAGCGAGAACTGCAGTATTCCTCGTTTTATACGTGGATGACATTCTCTTAATAGGAAATGACATTCCTATGCTACAATCTGTCAAGGGGTTCTTGTCACACAGGTTCTCCATGAAAGACCTGGGTGATGCCTCATACATTCTGGGTATCCGGATCTACCGTGACAGATCCAAGAGGATATTAGGACTTTCACAGTCCAGGTACATCGACACCATACTGAAGAGATTCAGTATGGAAGATTCCAAGCGCGGTAACCTACCGGCTTGTCACGGGATCACCCTCTCTAAAGAGATGTCTCCCAAGACTGATTTGGAGAGGGATCGCATGTCTATTATACCCTACGCTTTTGCGGTAGGCTCTATAATGTATGCGATGTTGTGTACCAGACCGGATGTAGCTTATGCACTGAGTGTGGTAAGCCGGTATCAGTCAAACCCTGGGGAGAAACATTGGATAGCAGTAAAGAACATTCTCAAGTACCTGAGAAGGACTAAGGAGATGTTCTTGGTGTATGGCGGAAAGGACCTCCAGATCGAGGCCTTTGCTGACTCCAGCTTCCAGAGTGACAAGGATGATTCCAAGTCCATATCGGGTTTTGTCTTCACCCTCAATGGAGGGGCGGTGTGTTGGAAGAGTTCCAAACAAGAAACCGTTGCAGACTCGACGATGGAAGCGGAATACATCGCTGCATCAGATGCCGCAAAAGAAGCTGTCTGGATGAGGAAGTTCTTGAAAGAACTTCAGGTGGTTCCGTCCATTGTTGATCCAATACCTCTGTATTGCGACAACAACGGGGCTATAGCTTTAGCGAAGGAACCCAGGTCCCATCAGAGATCCAGGCACATCTTGAGGCGGTATCACCTGATCAGGGAGATCGTGGATCGCCAGGAGATCGAGGTTCGGAGAGTCGCTTCGGAAGACAACACTGCAGATCCATTCACCAAGGCCCTACCCCAGACTCAGTTCGAGCGGCTGATCGAGATGATAGGTCTTCGATACGCCAGTACATGGCCTTAGTGCAAGTGGGAGATTGTTAGTGTATATGCCCTAGAGGCCATTACTGTATCATACTAGTATGTATATTACTTAATGGAAGCTTGGGATATTCACCTTGTATATACAATCTTGCTCAAAATGGTAGTATGCTACTTGGTTTATTTCTACTTCAATGTGTACATGTGTTTATCTTTGTATATTGCTTATACACATTAGTGGAGCCCTCAGGATCTTTGCTTGATTACCAGCGATGTGATGGCCGTCACACTAGTGGGGCTGGGTAATCTAGAAGCACATCCTTATGCAGGTCCCTGGTCGCAGGACTATCGAGACAGGGCATCGATACTCCGGAGTAGACCAGCGCATGCGCTTCTCATCCCACTGTGGGAGACGGTCTGTCCCACAGCCGTCAGTACGTTGTACTTGAGATAGTATGCGGGTGCCCGTTAGGTTACGGGTACACTGGACAGGACTCGTCGGGAACTGACCAGTTGGTATTATACCTATCGTCAGTTATCAGTTCCCAGGTGACATGAGTACAGCTAAGTCCGCTGACTTGACACTGTCACTTCGCCTCGGGTGTGTTCCCACTGTACTTTGATCACTACCCTACCACGGCTCAAAGGAGTCGTGCAAACAGGTGATGGTTGGGTGCAGTCCCGAAGCACTTGGAGGCAGTGACGGTTAGACAGGATTCGTCTCTCCCGGTATTGGGGGTTGACATCGCGCTGTGTCTAGGAGAGCCATTACACGAGTAGTCCCTGGCCAGGGCAAACGAGATATACTGGTAGGTTTCCAGTGTTATCTCAGGGTGTTTTGGGCTTCGCTCCGGCACGACTTGTACCGCTATTGGGGGACTGACGTTTACCGCCCCCTAGGCCCGCCATGCGATGTATCAGACGAACAGACCGGACTGTACGGAGAACGTCACACTCAGGCTCAGTAGGAGTTCAGATGGGTTTCGCCTCGTCGGTCTTCTTGTCGGCATTACCTGGGGACCGTTACGCACAGCTAGTGCCGCTTGCGGTCTGTGGTTAAACCCACTGCCAGCGTAGTGTCGAGTCTTTAGAGTCCCACACAGAAAGCTTTTCGCCTTTAGGCAAAAGAGTAGAGGTCGCATGGTATTGCGACAGGTCGCATGGTTTTGCGACAGGGTTCGGTCACATCCGTGCACTTGTGCACGTACAGTGTCCGGACAGTTTACACTAGCGGGCTTTGGTTTAAGCCAGATCCTAGTGTACCTTATGGGATTGGATTTATCCAGTTTGCATTCGTGCTCCTCGGAACGCGGATGCGGGTGTGTATGCACAGTTGACAGGGAGGCAAAGACAGCGGATTCTCATTAGGGTTGTTGACAGTTGACCGTTGACTTTTTTGACTTTTTTCTCAACCCTAATGAGAATATGATATGTGATTAACTATTATATTAATTAAGTATTATGGTGACTTGGTTGTTGACTTTGTTGACTTGTTGACTTTTGTTGACTTGTTGACCTTGTTGACCGGTTGACTAGGCTTGACTAGTTGACCATCATGATAACCATGGGTATCATTTTATGCCAAAGACTTTTACTTGCTTGTTCATTTAAGTAAAATGAGTGCATGACATGATAAGATTATGGTTGCTTCTACCATCACATAAGACTTTTGTTAATATGATGAGTTATGATTACTTTGGATTATGAGAGGGTGAGAGACAAAAGAGTTGCTCATTCTTTCTTGCTCATTCTCTCTCTTGTTCTTGAGCTCTCCTCTTGCTCTCACCCTCAACCTCTTGCTCCCTCTCTTGATCTATGGTTCTCTTGTCTCATGAGTTGAGAATCAAGAACCATAGATAAAATCCCATTCTAAATCATCTCTACTCATTCTAGTTCACTAGGTTTGGCAAACCAAGTGAACTAGTTTCTTCAAAGAACGAAGAAGGAGCTAAAGGTTGGAGCTTTCAAGTGGATCTATCTTCGGCGTACGGAGACGACGAGAAGGAGCCATCGGACCACCACCGGAGCTTGAAGAGAAGGAGTTCAAGAAAAGCTAGGTATAACCATCTTCATCCGAGTAGCTAAATCTCTTTAGCTTAGTATGCTAGTTTTAGTTTAGGTAAAGATCCCGACCTTGCATAGTCCATGTTGCCTCTTGCGTTAAAATTTTGATTTTATACCGTTTCCACCTCCCCGTAAGAACCGGGGGTCGCAACGTGGACTTACAAAACTTGGCGCTAGAATAAATCTTAAACCGGATCTTTACCATAAACCTAGTTAGCACAAAAGAGTTCTATCTACTATGATAGTAAGTTATACATAAAGCTTGAACTCCTTCTCTTCTTGTGTTGCTTCTCCTTGTTGTGAGCTCCTTGGAGTGGTGTAGATGGCTCCTCCTCACCATCTTCTCTATGTCAAAGAAAGATCCACCCGAAGGCCTCTACCTTGAGCTCCAACCTCTATCTTGAAGCAACTAAGGTGTTTGGTGTGCTCGACTAAGAACCCTAGAGTGAGTGGAGAATTGTTTTGGTGGTTTTAACTCACAATGCTCTTGATTTTCAACTCATGAAACAAGAGAGCCTTGAGAGAGGAAGAGGAGAGAGCAAGCAAGAGAGAGAATGTATCATGATAAAATGAGGTGTTTGCTCTCATATGATGAAAAAAGAAAAATGATAATTTTAATTAGGATAATTGTCATGGTTGATGTTGATTTGACCATTATCATGTCACAATTAATGCTAAGCACAAAATATCTCATGCTTAACAAAAATATCTAAGTCAACAAAAGTCAACAAGTCAAATGGTCAAACCAATTAATCATGATACAATTATCTCTAATTAAAACTCATTAATCAATTTCCTCCATCTCATTATGGTTTTAATCAAGTCAATGGTCAAAACCCTAATGAGGTTTCTCTGCCTCTATCAACAGTATATACATACCCGCATCCGTGTTCCAAAGAACACGAATACAATGAGACCAAACCAACCCAAAACCAAATACTAGGATCTGGCTTAAACAAAAGCCTACTAGTAACAACTGCCCGAACACCAAACACGCACAAGTGCGCGTATGTGAACGGACCCTGTCGCAAAACCATACGACCTCTATTACGTTTCGCCCAAAGGTGAACAACCCTCTGTGTGGGACTTTAAAGACTCGACACTATGCTGGCAGTGTGTTTAACCACAGGCCGCAAGCAGTACTAGCTGTACGTAACGGTCCCCAGGTAGATGTCGATAAGAAGACCGATGAGGTGAACTCATCCGAACTCCTACTGAGCATGAATGTGACAATCTCCGTACAGTCCGGTCTGTTCGTCTAAGAGTATCGCATGTCGGGCCTAGGGAGCGGTAAACTTTAGACCCCTAATAGTGGTACAAGTCGTGTCGAAGTGTAGCCCAGAACACCCTGAGAAACTACTGGAAACACTACCAGTAAATCTCGCTTACCCTAGCCAGGGACTTTTTGTAATGGCTCTCCTAGACACAGCATGATATCAACCCCCAATACCGGGAGAGACGAATCCTGTCTAACCGCCACTGCCTCCAAGTGCTTCGGGACTGCACCCAACTACTACCTGTTTGCACGAGTCAATAGAGCCCTGGTAGGGTAGCAATCAAAGAACAGTGGGAACACACTTGAAGCGAAGTAGCAGTGTCAAGTCAACAGACTAAGCTGTACTCATGTCACCTGGGAACTGCTACCTGACGATAGGTATAATACCAACCAACAGTTCCAGACGAGTCCTGTCCAGTATACTCGTAACCTAACGAGCACCTGCATACTATCTCCAGTACAACGTACTGATGGATGTGGGACAGACCATCTCCCCTGCTGGGATGAGAAGCGTATGCACCAGTCTACTCTAGAGTATCAATGCCCTGTCTCGATAATACTATGACTACGGACCTGTATAAGGATGTGCTTATAGACTATCCAGCCCCCACTAGTGTGATCGCCATCACAACGCTGGTAGTCAAGCAAAGATCCTAAGGGCTCCATCAATATGTATTAGTGATATGTTAAAAGAAACATATACACATATTAAGATAGATACAAACTAAGTAGCACACTACAATATCGAGCAAGACTGTCGTCAATCCATGTATATACCCCAAGGTTCCAAAATGTAATATACAAACTAGTACTATACAATAATGGCCTCTAGGGCATACATATCCAACAAAAACTTGTTAATGTTTATAATGTTGGATATAGTGCCCTCAAAGTCAATTATTGGATCGCAGATACGTGATTGCAATGATTGAGGAGGACCTATACCGGTAGGACAGTCTTACTCGAGATGATATTATGCTATCTGGTTTGCCTTTTTCAGTCGTGTATAGGTTCAGGTGACTGATCACGATTACACTTTGATAGAGCCCTTAGGATCTTGCTTGACTACCAACAGTACGAGGGCGATCATATAAGTGAGAGTTGGGTGGTCTATAAGCATATCCTTAATTGTGGTCCCTAGTCGTGGGAGTTTCGAGACAGGGCATCGATACTCTGGAGTAGACTAGTGTATATAGTCGAGACCCCGACGAGGGGCGGTGGCCGGTCTCACAAGCCACTGGTGTCAGTTGGATCACCTAAGATGTATACAGGTGCTCATTGGGTTATGAGTACACCGGACAGGACTCGCCGGGAACCTGCTAGTTGGTATTATACATATCGTCAGATAGCAGTTCCCTGGTGACATGTGTACAGGTTAGTTCATCAACCTGAGGTCGTCATTTGTCTCGTGTGAGTTCCCACTGTGCTTTGATTTCTACCCTACCACGGCTCAAAAGAGTCGTGCAAACAGGTAGTTTTTGGGTACAGTCCCGAGCCACATGGAGGCACGTGAGCGGATCAGCAGGGGATTCGTCTCTCCCGGTATTGGGGGTGGAGGTCGTGCTGTGTCTAGGAAAGCCATTACACCAAGTCCTTGGCCAAGGCAGGTGATATTTACTGGTAGGTACTCCAGTAGTATCTCAGGGTGTTCAAGGCTTGTCTCCGACACGACTTATACAGCTATTGGGGGTCTGACGTTACTAGCCCCCTAGGAAGGATATGCGATACTCATAGAAGAACGGACCGGAATGTATACACATTGTCACTGTTAGGCTCAGTAGGGTTTCTGGATGAGTTCGCTCATCAGCCTCCCTTGAGGTCAGTCCGTGGGCAGCCGTTACGCACAGCTAGTGCCGCTGACGGCTTGTAGTTAAACCCACTGCCAGGGTACTGACGAGTCATTAGAGTCCCCCACAGACAGTTTCCCAAGTTCGGGCGAAACGTTGTATAGGCCGTATGGTTTTATGGCAGGGTTCGGAAAATGCACGTGCGTTTACGCACGTGTCATATTTCGGGCAGATAATACTGGTAGGCTTTGGTTTAAGCCGGATCCATGTATTATACAGAGTAGATATAATATCTTTGTCTCAGTTGCATTTGTATTCGGTCGTAATACAAATGCGGGTATATTTATACAGTTACGGAGTTATCCTGAAATTCGTTTCGGGATCACTTTTGGAATTTGCCAGTTTCCAGTTTTCTATCACCCGTATTTAACATTCGGTTAAATACGGATTTGTCTTTCCGTCTTGAGGGTGAGTCATGCTTCTAGAAGGTTCCAGAAGTGGAGATTAGGCTTGTGACTCATTTGTTCATTAATGGTGCATTTAATGTGTTCATACATGACTCATTCTTTCTTTATTAGTTGTGATAAGTATGAATGCTTATGGTCACCATGTTTTTCCCTCCTACACTCACTCTCCCTCTTCTTTATATGTGGTCGGCCCATCTTGGGTGCCCACTTGATCAATTCACTCTCACTTGGTAGAAAAAGATGATAGTTTTCGGTGTATGGAAATTTCATAGCTCATTTCATTCCATCACCCGACTCAAATGGCAACTTCATTAACCGTTCGTCCATGGCTTTGGACGAAGCGAGACAAAGTATTCTACTCATTCTCTACATCATTCTTGGTCATCTCTTTTAGCAAACTTGATGACCGAGTTGCCTCGAGTCAGAGGCGGGAGCCCGTTTAAAGATCCGATGACGTGGTGCCACCCGGACGAGAAGATCGGACATCGACAAGATCGGAGCAGCCGCAACAGGAGCGTGGGATGATGGTTAAAGAACGAAGGACTCGGATCGTTCGGTATAACCTTTCTACCCTCGTTGTAGTTTGTTAGTTTAGCGTTAATGGCAGATCCGGGTTATAGTATGCGATAGTGCCAGTTATAAAAGTTTTTGTTCCGCATTTTGGCGACTGAAAGACGGCCGGGGCGCTACCGTAGACTTACATGGCATCAAAGCCACGCCATTAAGCTTTACTAACTTGTGCTAACGCGTTTAAAAGATCGATCGAACGGATTTTCAAAAACCGCAAATTCCATGTCTAAAGTTTCTGTTGATTTTAAAAGGGGTCTAAAAATCATTTTGAGCATCTCTAAAAATAAAGAAGACTTTTTAAAGAACACTGGAGAAAAACGACAATGTGAAACGACCGTACGACCGCGGAAACGCGGTCAAAGCATGGCTTTGACCGCGGAACCGAGGCCGTCTTGGTCAATCACTTGGTCATTTTTCTTCTGGGGATTCTACAGGGGAAATTGTGGTTTCTGGAACTGTTCATTTGGGCCCAGTGTTTTTTACTGTACAGCAGATTTGCTTGAGGCCCACTTCGGGAAATTTAGTCAATCGAAATTTAAACGTGTCAGTTTACAGTACTTACATTATATCTCCGACCGTGAATGTCATTTGATCGGTAAACCGCGTCTGATTGCTATAGTTCTTTTAGACGGGTTTGCGAACATGACATTCGTGTTGATGTTCTGTATTGTGCGGTGATGTTTCGGATTTGTCGTGGTGGATAGGAGTGTGCAATGGTAGTGCAGTTTGGATTTATTTGTACATTTGATATTGCGGGCCGAGCGTCCAACATGTGGACTGCCGTCACTGCCTGTTGTATAATATTCTTTTGGGACATGACTGGGTTGAGGTGGATGTACCCATTGTACATATTTTTCATTACTGTACTAGGTTTTACCCCGGACGGAGTGTACGGATTGCCGAGTTCTGGAGGGAAACGGGTCCGCATCTCATGGCTTTGAGAGGCAGAGGGGCCTCACTCTAGAATTGGCAGACTATTCGCCGCACTCGTAGGGGGTACAGGTTGACCCAAGGAGGGGTGCTCAAGATTACCGGATTCCGTGAAGTTCCGGGTGGTCCATTCACTATGCTGTAGGGGGCTGCCTCGCTTCAGGTTTTGGCGGGTAACTTGCCGCACCCGTAGGGGTCTAGGTTTCATTGCACAGGCTATCCACACGACCAGGGGAACGTCGGGTTTCAGCAGCGGCTCTGTGAAACTCGGGGATCCCAGATTATCTGTATTGTTCTATGATGCTTATTACTTTTCTGTAATGTTGCATATTATCACGCCTGGAGCGATTATTGTATATTGGTATATATACTATTAGATGTTGTATATGTTTTACACCCGCGCTAGTTCAGTCCCCGCTCTGTCATTAGTTAAGTAACCTAATGGGTGATGACGGGACCCAGTGACGAATGCGGATGGCATATATGTACATTTTATTTTCGTTCTTTTCTGGTGTGATTAATTGATGGGACTGCGTTGATTCTGATCAATGCAAAGTAAAACAAACCTATTTGGATGTTGTTGGAACAATTTAAAAAGTGTTATTACAAAGATGTTTCCTTTTGTTTTGCACAGTGGTATTCGGTTGGAATATCCTGCACCTCATTCGACGAGGCAAGGGCCGATATCCCTTCACCGGGAGTGACCCCTTGGGCAGAAGTTTGCGTCAGGGTAATAACTTCACTATAGTTGATTACATGTTGCTTTGCATCGCGGTATTCAGTGGGAATATCCTGCACCTCATTCCACGAGGAAAGAGCCGAGATCCCTTCCCCGGGAGTGACCTCTTTAGCAAAGGTTTTCGCCACTATATTTTTATAAAAAGCTATCAGGTTCCTTCAACGAGATCAAGTTCATTACGTTAAAGGTTTTTCGCCAAAAACCAGCCGTAGCCCTCCGTCATTTCATATGAATGGTCAGTAGTATTCAATCTATGTTGGTCTGGCCCTTAGCTAGGATATAGTGATTGGTAGCTGCTGGGGTGTTCATATGTTGCATAGATAGATGTGTTGGTTTGGGACAGTCGTACAGCCTTGTTGGCCCTTAGTCAAGGGCGAGTACGGGTGGGTTCAAATTAACAAGATAATGATGGGAATAACTTGACATGTGACTTATGATGGGTTGGCCCTTAGTCACGATCATAAGAGCATGGGGTAAAAATCTTATCAGTAGTTTCTAAAGAAACTGAAACTTGCCAGGCATGCGCATACCTTCTGGAGTGTGATAACGCGAGTGGATTCCGTCACGTTATCATGCGATGAGAGTTGGATCCCGATTCCCACTGATGAGTTGGTTTACTCTTTGGGTGATTCCGATTGATTCTTCTTTCAGGTTTGGAGGAGAATTTGACGGTACAGAGGGAGGTTTCCGGATTAGATAAAGTAATAACCATTCTGATCTAGGTTAGAGTGCACGCAGAGTGTTTCTTTTCTCTCTCTCTTTAGCAGCGACCTTTGACCGACCCTAGACTATGACTCAGTGACCAAGTTGACCGAACCTTCTTAAAATACTGGCTTTTGGATTGTCTGAGTTGCATAAGTCATTGCCACTCCTTCTTTTACCCTTTGCATTTCTCAGAACATCCCGTATTACTACGGACATCCACTTCCATTGGATAGATCCATCGTATGGTTATATACGAACTCGAAGGGACTTCTTCGAGGATGGATCCAGGTTCAGGAGAAATAGAATTGGTTTATTCAGTTGTCTTTTATTATCACCTTCTCTCAGGTTGCGAGGGCTCCTTGGTTTAGGAGAGTACACATATTACGCTTATTGGATAGTCTTATTCCAAACCATAGGCAGGTACCGAAAGGTAGGGAATGAAGAAAACCAATTAGCCTAAGTAGGGTGTACAGAAGGTAATATGTAAAGACAAAATAAAGGGATTAGAAAGAGGGCAAAGTAAGTTGCGACTGTTATCATTCACGACCAAACCGCGTACTTCATCGCCACTCCTATTTCACCTTTAAAAGAATAAGGTATTATTCAGTTGTCTTTTATCATCACCTTCTCTCAGGTTACGAGTACTCCTTGGTTTAGGAGGGTACACCTATTATGCTTACTGGATAGTCTTATTCCAAACCATAGGCTGGTGCCGAACGGTAGGGAAGGAAGAAAACCATTTAGCCTAACGATGGTGTACAGAAGGTAACGACTAAAGACAAATAAAGAGATTTGGAGAGATGGCAAAGAAATATACGGTTAAAGTCATGAATTGGATTATGGAAGAGGCATTACTATGAATACCAGGATACCCCTACGAAACATTTTCATGTTTCAGTGCATTGTTAATGGAAAACTGTTTTCCCGATTAGATACTTACTCCAGGGTGTGTATTCACCAGGTTTCATTCTCACATCTGTATGGTTTTACAGATGATGAGTGGGAAGAAGTTATTGGGAATTAGGTGATCATCCTCATTATATCGGAATTCGTTGTAATTGGTGATATTTGAGGAAATCGCCTGGGTACAGTTTTCAACCTACGACGCACAGGTTTTGAGTTATTCAACTCAGCGAACTTATACAGAGTATTGTATGCTGTCCAATGTCCATCAGGACAAAGGGGTAGGTCCTCGTACTATGTTCTGTTTTACTTATGACTTCTCTAGTTTTTAGACAAGTGTTTCGTAGAAATACAAGGTCTAAGTTTTGAGAAGTTGTGGATATAAGAATAAAGTAGAGAACCAGATGTCGCAAGTATCGGGATTCTTCAAAGAGATCGAAGATATAGATACTTGTGATTGGTATTCAGATGATAGTAAAAGTTTTGAGAAACTAGTTTCTCTTTCAGGTTACTCATAATTGGATGGATTCCTAAGTTGAGTAATGCTGATTAGCCTCTCTCCATTAAGTTGATATGCACTGGAGACAGCTGCATGATCAGAATCTGGTTCCAATTAAATAAAGTGCTAAAGTTTCTATATTAGATATAGAATGGTTCATATCTTAACGATGTTAAGGTACGGAGAGTTGTCCGGCTTATGCTTAAAACCAGACTCTGGATAACTCAGGGCACGTTTCTGTAATGGCAGTTTGTGGGTTGGCCCAGACTATGACGAGGTTTAACTTTCTACCATCTAGAAGATCAATAGTGATATTGTTCTAGACTCGCCACAGTTTTAGTAAAATGGATTTTTTCAGAAAACAGTAGTGGGAGTATGGTAGAACTGGAAGTGATTCCAGAACGGCAAACGATTACGGAAAATTTAATAGGACATAAAGATTCAATCAGGTTTGACATTCCATTAGCCACTCCGCAGATATGGTGGGTAACCTCAGACACCCGAGATGTACTCTGGTAGCCTCAAGGACGGTGACAGGGAGGTTTTTATCTACCCAGACTTGACACTACTGTTGTTCCAGGCTATGAGACCCAGTAGGAGGGTTGTTGTGGTCAGTGGGAGCAGCGGAAGCATAGTGGGCAAGTAGCTTATGTCTATTTATAGACTAGAGCAGTTATAGCGGAGATAGATCATCCATTTTTGATGTGACAGTCATGGGTTTGACTTCATCAGAATAGGGGATGGATCTATTAAGAAGGTAGTAGGGTGTGATGTCCTTGTATTTGGATGACATACACAGAGTAGGAAGTAAAATTCCTATACTACGATCGGTTGTACTGTGGTCGTCACACAGTTGTTTCTCCAGACAGGATATGGATATAATATCAGACATTATGGTTTCTAGATCTATGGTTTTAGATCTGGATTTGGGTAGTTTCCCAATATGGGTACTTTGACAGTATTCTAATGGTTTTTAGAATAGATGACTCCTGGCATGGTGGTATACCTGCAGGTGATGGAGTCACCCTCTCTAAAGGTGTCTTACAGACTAAAGGGGAGAGGGATGTGCATGATTGGCATATCACTTGCTTAGGCAATTGAGTCAATCGTGAGATGTCAAGTACCACACCAAATATTGTTTTTGCACTAGATGCGATAAGTTTGTATTAATCCAATCCTGAAGAAACATAAGGAAGCAGTTTTAGAACATAAGTGCATGTTCTACGGATTTGATGGCGGTAGCCTCCTTCGGGAGACGGTTATCATTCCAGGCTTCAAAGGTGACATGGATGACAGAGTGATTGTCAGAGTTATAGTTTTCCCTCTGACGAAGAGGGACAGTATTATGGACAGGTGGTCCAAGAGGATACTGTGGGAGGCATGCTGCTGGATACTGATTAGGTTCAGTTATCGATACAGTCTAAATAGTTTGGATTTGGAGTTCATTTATAAACTAGGTCCCATCAGATATCCAGACATATTCTAAGACTGGTATTACTCGATTCGGGAGATGGCTTTCTCCGCGAACTTGAGGTTAAGAGAGACATAGAAAGAAACATCCGGGCGGATCCACTCACTGAGGCTATTTCTCGAACACAATAGTTTTACAAATGAGCTTTGTGAAACTGATTAGTAGAGGAGTTGGGTGTTGGTTTCACATGGGCTGTGAGTACGCGACATCGCAGTAATTAGCCTTAAGTGCAAGTGGGAGATTGTTGGATATAGTGCCCTCAAAGTCAATTATTGGATCGCAGGTACGTGATTGCAATGATTGAGGAGGACCTATACCGGTAGGACAGTCTTACTCGAGATGATAGTATGCTATCTGGTTTGCCTTTATCAGTCGTGTATGGGTTCAGGTGACTGATCACGATTACATTTTGATAGAGCCCTTAGGATCTTGCTTGACTACCAACAGTATGAGGGCGATCATATAAATGAGAGTTGGATGGTCTACAAGCATATCCATAATTGTGGTCCCTAGTCGTAGGAGTTTCGAGACAGGGCATCGATACTCCGGAGTAGACTAGTGTATACAGTCGAGACCCCGACGAGGGGCGGTGGCCGGTCTCACAAGCCACTGGTGTCAGTTGGATCACCTAAGATGTATACAGGTGCTCATTAGGTTATGAGTACACCGGACAGGACTCGCCGGGAACCTGCTAGTTGGTATTATACATATCGTCAGATAGCAGTTTCCTGGTAACATGTGTACAGGTTAGTTCATCGACCTGAGGTCATCATTTGTCTCGTGTGAGTTCCCACTGTGCTTTGATTTCTACCCTACCACGGCTCAAAGGAGTCGTGCAAACAGGTAGTTTTTGGGTACAGTCCCGAGCCACATGGAGGCACGTGAGCGGATCGGCAGGGGATTCGTCTCTCCCGGTATTGGGGGTGGAGGTCGCGCTGTGTCTAGAAAAGCCATTACACCAAGTCCTTGGCCAAGGCAGGTGATATTTACTGGTAGGTACTCTAGTAGTATCTCAGGGTGTTCAGGGCTTGTCTCCGACACGACTTATACAGCTATTGGTGGTCTGACGTTACTAGCCCCCTAGGCAGGATATGCGATACTCATAGACGAATGGACCGGACTGTATATACATTGTCACTGTTAGGCTCAGTAGGGTTTCTGGATGAGTTCGCTCATCAGCCTCCCGTGAGGTCAGTCCATGGGCAGCCGTTACGCACAGCTAGTGCCGCTGACGGCTTGTGGTTAAACCCATTGCCAGGGTACTGACGAGTCATTAGAGTCCCCCACAGACAGTTTCCCAAGTTCGGGCGAAACGTTGTAGAGGCCGTATGGTTTTATGGCAGGGTTCGGAAAATGCACGTGTGTTTACACACGTGTCATATTTCGGGCAGATAATACTGGTAGGCTTTGGTTTAAGCCGGAACCATGTATTATACAGAGTAGATATAATATGTTTGTCTCAGTTGCATTTGTATTCGGTCGTAATACAAATGCGGGTATATTTATACAGTTACGGGGTTATCCTGAAATTCGTTCCGGGATCACTTTTGGAAGTTGCCAGTTTCCAGTTTTCTATCACCCGTATTTAACATTCGGTTAAATACGGATTTGTCTTTCCGTCTTGAGGGGGAGTTATGCTTCTAGAAGGTTCCAGAAGTGGAGATTAGGCTTATGACTCATTTGTTCATTAATAGTGCATTTAATGTGTTCATACATGACTCATTCTTTCTTTATTAGTTGTGATAAGTATGAATGCTTATGGTCACCATGTTTTTCCCTCCTACACTCACTCTCCGTCTTCTTTATATGTGGCCGGCCCATCTTGGGTGCCCACTTGATCAATTCACTCTCACTTGGTAGAAAAAGATGATAGTTTTCGGTGTATGGAAATTTCATAGCTCATTTCATTCCATCACCCGACTCAAATGGCAACTTCATTAACCGTTCGTCCATGGCTTTGGACGAAGCGAGACAAAGTATTCTACTCATTCTCTACATCATTCTTGGTCATCTCTTTTAGCAAACTTGATGACCGAGTTGCCTCGAGTCAGAGGTGGGAGCCCGTTTAAAGATCCGATGACGTGGTGCCACCTGGACGAGAAGATCGGACAACGACGAGATCGGAGCAGCCGCAACAGGAGCTTGGGATGATGGTTAAAGAACGAAGGACTCGGATCGTTCGGTATAACCTTTCTACCATCTTTGTAGTTTGTTAGTTTAGCGTTAATGGCAGATCCGGGTTATAGTATGCGATAGTGCCAGTTATAAAAGTTTTTGTTCCGCATTTTGGCGTCTGAAAGACGGCCGGGACGCTACCGTAGACTTACATATAAATCTATAGTTTTAGTCTCGGTAGATCGATTGCCACGAAGTTTCGATTCGGATCGAAACATCGTCGCAATCGCGTATCGTACACGAATACTCGCCGAATAACTTTACTAGATAGCCTCGTCCCATTACCCTAACCAAGTGACTGTAGGAGAACCCCGTTGCCAATAGCACCCACTCGGGTGCTCGCGACCATGGTGTTCCGCCTAAGTGCACTTGGTCGACGGCATCGGAGGTGCGTCCATCTACTATAGTTTCCGACACGTATGCGATCGAGTAGTCGGGAATCTTGTTGAATTACCCAACTAAATTATTGAAAAGTGTTTTTAATATGAGACTAAAATGCAAGATTTATAGGTCAGGCATGAAATTCGGAATATGAGATATTCCGGGTTTATGATGTCTAAGGATATGCAGATTCTAATTATTGTAGTTTTACATTTCTTTTCTGCGACCGTAAGTGTAATACGTGGTGTATCCCAAATCTCGTTGCTATATGTCAACAGAATTTGGGATACGCGTATTTATTTACGTTGATGATATGTGATATTATGTGTCGCTGTTATGATTTATTGGATCGTCGTGATTGAATAGACGGGGGGTTTTATGTGAGATTAGAGTTTTTATTTTCATTCATGTAAAATCTGTATGTAATATTCTATTATTGGGGAACATCCGGGTCGAGGATGATGTCACCACTGTTGTATATTATTTACTTTTCCACATTATGATAGACCCAAGACGGTGAGCACAAGTAACCGGATTCTAGAGTCCAATGGGAGACCATCTCAAGGAGTGAGACAGGGTCTCCTAACTCTAGAATTGGTAGGGTCACTTGCCGCTCTCGTTGTTGGGCCAAGGCTGTGCCCCGGACGTCAAACCGACGCCAAATGCGGAACAAAAACTTTTTACGGAACCGGCGCCACCGCGACCCAAGTACCAGGATCTTTCCATTAAACGTAAACTAGCAATATTTTAAAAGAGTTTGAAAATTATACCGATCGATCCATGTCCTTCGGTCTTCAATCCTCATGCCTAACTCCTCGCTGTTGCGCCGACGAAGTTCGGTCTCCGATCTCGCTCGTCAAAAACGGCACCACGTCATCGAATCTTTATACGGGCTCCCGCCTCGAACCGAGGCAACTCGGACATGAAGTTTGCTAGCTGACATGTCCAAGATTGAAGTAGAGAGAGAGTGGAATATTTTGTCTCAAGACTCCCAAGAAGTTGGGTAGAGGTAAATTGGAGTTGCCAAAAAAATTGAGATGAAAAGAGCTAAAGGATTTTGCAAGTGATGAAGTTTTTCCTCTCCCCTCAAAAATTCAGCCCACACCATTAACAATGGTCTCGGCCAATCTGGTGCAGGAAAATGGTCCCCAGACCAAGGAAAAATTTTGGAGAGCCAGAATAATGCATCAAGTGGTGATCATTATCAAAGCAACACAAAAAAAAATCCATGAAAACCTCACCTGCCCAAGCCACATCACCAAAAACAACATCCCCCCATACCCAAAAAACAGCACACCAAAGTGCTCACAGTGGATATCCTATTTGGTGAAGTACATATGTGTGGGATAAATTAATCCAACCCAAAAAAATAATCCTACACTCAAATTCCCAGCCAACCCAAAATATCAGCTCCAAAACCCATTTTCAAAATAGAACACAGCAAAGAATTTCCATCCCTGGAAAAAGGGCCAAAGTCAAAATGTTCACAATAAAATAAACAAAGATAAAAATTATTTAAAATCGGAAAAAAGAAACTGGCAACTCCTAAAATAATCTCGTAACGAATTACGAGATTACATCTCAACTGTAAATACATACCCGCATTTGTATTCCGACCGAATACAAATACATTGAGACAAAAATATTCCTACAATATAATATTAGGATCCGGCTTAAACTAAAACCCGATAGTATTATCCGTCCGATCATGATCCGTGCCCAAGTGCACGGATATGATCGAATCCTGCCATATTACCATACGGCCTCTACAACGTTTCGCCCGAATTTGGGAAACTGTCTGTGGGGGACTCTAATGACTCATCAATACATTGGCACTGGGTATAACCACTAGCACGTCAGAGGTACAAGCTGTATGTAACGGTTGCCGATGTATTGATCGGAAGGGAAGCTGACGAGTGAACTCATCCAGAAACCCTACTGGCCCTGACAGTGACAATATCCGTACAGTCCGATCCGTTCGTCTATGAGTATCGCATTTAGGGCCTAGGGGGCTGATAAACGTCAGACCCCCAATAGCTGTATAAGTCGTGTCAGAGAGTAGCCCAGAACACCCTGAGATACTACTGGAATACCTACCAGTAAATCTCGATTACCCTGGCCAGAGATTTCGTGTAATGGCCCTCCTAAACACAGCGCGATCCCACCCCCAATACCGGGAGAGACGAATCCCTGATGATCCGCTCACTGCCTCCATGTGGCTCGGGACTGTACCCAACTAAAACCTGATTGCACGACTCCTTTGAGCCGTGGTAGGGTAGTAATCAAAGAACAGTGGGAACTCACGCGAGACAAATGACGATCTCAGGTCGACCGACTAACCTGTACACATGTCACCTGGGAACTGCTATCTGACGATATGTATAATACCAACTAGCATGTTCCCGGCGAGTCCTGTCCGGTGTACTCATAACCCAATGAGCACATGTATACATCTTAGGTGAACAAACTGACACCAATGGCTTGTGAGACCGACCACCGCCCCTCGTCGGGGTCTGGACTGTATACACTAGTCTACTCTGGAGTATCGATGCCCTGTGTAGAAACTCCCACGACTAGAGACACTTTAAGGATGTACTTATAGACCCCAGCTCCCACGTATATGATCGCCATCATACTGCTGGCAGTCAAGCAAGAATCCTATGGGCTCTATCAACATGCAGTAGTGAACTAAAGCATGTACACGATGATAAAGACAAACCAGATAGCATACTATCATTTCGAGCAAGACTGTCCTATCGGTATAGGTCCTCCCTCAATCATTGCAATCACATACTTGCGATCCGATAATTGACTTTGAGGGCACTATATCCAACAATCTCCCACTTGCACTTAAGGCTAATTATTGCGATGTCGCGTACTCACAGCTCGTGTGATACCGAACATCCAACTCATCTACTAATCAGTTTCACAAAGCTCGTTTGTAAAACTATCGCGTTCGAGAAATTGCCTCAGCGAGTGGATCCGCCCTGATGTTTCTTTCTATATCTCCCTTTATCTCAAATTCGCGGAGAAAGCCATCTCCCGAAATGAGCAATACCTGTCTTAGAATATGTGTGGATATCTGATGGGACCCAGTTCATAAATGAACTCTAAATCCAGCAAACATCCTAGACTGTATCGTCGACTGAATTTAATCAGTATCATGCACCATGCCTCCCTCAGTATCCGGTTGGACCACCTGTCCAAACTACTGCCCCTCGTCAGAGGGAAAAGTATAACTCTGACAGACACTCTGTCATCCGGGTCACCTTGGAAGCCTGGAATGATAACCGTCTCCTGAAAGATGCTGCCGTTATCAAATCCCTAGAACATCTACTTATGTTCTGAAACTGCTTCCGAATGTTTCTCCAGAATTGGATTAATATCAACTTATTGTATCTAGTGCAAAAACAACATATGATATTATATCCATATCCTATGTGGAGAAACTACCGTGTGACAACCACGGTATAACAGATCGTAGTGTAAGAATTTCACTTCCTACTATGTGTATGTCATCCAAATACCAGGATATCATACCCTACTACCTTCTTAACAGATCCATCCCCTATTCTGATGAAGTCAAAACCTATGACTGTCACACCAGAAATAGATGATCTACCTCTGCTATATATGATTTGGTCCATATATAGGCATAAGCAACTTGTCCACTATACTTCCGCTGCTCCCACTGACTACGACAACTCTCTGACAGAATCATCCTCCTGCCGGGTCTCATAGTCTGGAACAACAGTAATGGAAAGTCTGGGTAAACAAGAACCTCCATGTCACCGTCCTTGAAGCTACCAGAGTACCTCTCGGGTGCCTGAGGTTACCCACCATATCTGCGGAGTGGCTAATGGAATGTCAATCCTGATTGAATCTTTAGGTCCTATTAAATTTTCCGTAATCGTTTGCGGTTCTGGAATTACTTCCAGTTCTACCATACTCCCACTACTATTTTCTGAAGAAAAAAAATACATTTTACAAAAACTGTGGCGAGTCAAGAACAATATCACTATTGATCTTCCAGATGGTAGAAAGTCAACCCTCGTCAAAGCCCGGGTTAACCCAAAAACTGCCATTACATAAACGTGCTTTAAGTTATCCAGAGTCTGGTTTTAAGCATAAGCCGGACAACTCCCCGTACCTTAACATCGTTAAGATACAAACCATTCTATATACAATATAGAAATAGAGGCACTGATTTAATTGGAATCAGATTCAAATCATGCAGCTGTCTCCAGTGCATGTCAACTAGATGGAGAGAGGCCGATCAGCATTACTCAACTTAGGAGTACATCCAATTATGAGTAACCTGAAAGAGAAGTAAGGTCTCAAAACCATTACTATCAACTGAATACCAAACACAAGCATCTACATCTTCGATCATCATGAAGAATCCTGATACTTGCAACATGTGGTTCTCTACTTTATTCTTATACCTATAACTTCTCAAACTTGGACCTTGTATTTCTATGAAACACTTGTCCAAAACTTGAGAAGTCACAAGTAAACAGAATATAGTACGAGGACCAACCCTTTTGTCCTATTGGACACTGGACAATATACAATACTTTATATAAGTCCACTGAGTTGAATAACTCAAACTCTGTGCGTCGTAGGTTGAAAACTGTACCCAGGCGATTTCCTCAAAAATCATCAATTACAACGAATTCCGATATAATGTGGATAATCACCTAATTCCCAATAACTTACTCCCACTCATCATCTGTAAAACCATACAGATGTGAGAATTATACCTGGTAAATACATACCCTGGAGTAAGGGTCTAATTGGGAAATCAGTTTTCTATTAACAATACATAGCAAAACTGAAACATGAATATGTTTCGAAAGGGTATCCGGGTATTCATAGTAATGCCTCTTCCATTATTCAGATTCATGACTGTAACCGTATATTTCCCTGCCATCTCTCCAATTCCCTTTAATTGTCTTTAGTCGTTACCTTCTGCACACCATCGTTAGGCTTAATGGTTTTCTTCCTTCCCTACCGTTCGACACCAACCTATGGTTTGGAAGAAGACTATCCAATAAGTATAATAGGTGTACTCTCCTAATTCTAGGAGAACTCGCAACCTGAGAGAAGGTAATGATAAAAGACAACTGAATAAAACTTATTCCTATTTCTCCTGAACCAGAATCCATCCTTGAAAAAGTTCCTTCGAGTTCGTATATAACCATACGATGGATTTATCCAATGGAATTGGATGTTCGTAGTGATACGGGGTGTTCTGGAGAAATACAAAGGTGAAGTAGGAGTGGCGATGAAATACGTGGTTTGATCGTGAATGATTACAGTCGCAATTTTTCTTTGCCCTCTTTCTGATCCCTTTATTTGTCTTTATTTATTACCTTATGTACACCCAACTAAGGCTAATTGGTTTCTTCATTCCCTACCTTTCGGCACCTGCCTATGGTTTGGAAGAAGACTATCCAATAAGCGTAATAGGTGTACCCTCTCCTAATCCTAGGAGCCCTCACAACCTGAGAGAAGGTAAAAGGAAAAGACAACTGAATAGTCCTATTCAATCTCTCCAGAACCAGAATCCATCCTCGAAGAAGTTCCTCCGAGTTCGTATATAACCATACGATGGATTTATCCAATGGGATTGGATGTTCGTAATAATACGGGGTGTTCTGGAGAAACTCAAAGGGTAAAAGAAAGAGTGGCAATGATGTATGCAACTCAGACAATCCAAAATCCAGTGTTTTAAGAAAGTTCGGTTAAGTTGGTCACTGAGTTATAATCTAGGGTCGGGTCATGGTCGCAGTCAAAGAGAGAAAAAGTAGAAACACTCTGCGTGCACTCTAACCTATATCAGAATGGTTAATCATTTTATCTAATCAGGAAATCTCCCACTGTATTCTTAAATTCTCCACCAAACCTGAAAGAAGAATTAGTCGGGGTCACCCGAGGAGTAGACCAACTCATCAGTAGGAATCGGGATCCAACTATCATCGCATGATAACATGATGGAAGCCACCCACGTCACCACACTCCAGAAGGTATGCACATGCCTGACAAGTTTCCTGTATGTTTGAAACTCCCGATATGATTCATACCCCTAACGACTCCATGGCCTTGATAGAGACCAACGTGCCATAAGTCGCTAGTCAAGTTCAACCCGTCATTATCCAAGATTGATCTAAACCCACCCGCACAAGCCCTTGATAGAGACCTGCTGGAGATAGTGCCCTCATAGTCAATTATTGGATCGCAGGTACGTGATTGCAATGATTACGGAGGACCTATCCCGGTAGAACAGTCTTACTCGAGATGATAGTATGCTATCTGGTTTGCCTTTATCAGTCGTGTACATGTTCAGGTGACTGATTGCATGTTACACTTTGATAGAGCCCTTAGGATCTTGCTTTACTACCAACAGTATGATGGCGATCATATACGTGAGAGTTGGGTAGTTTATATGCATATCCTTAATTGTGGTCCATAGTCGTGGGAGTTTCGAGACAGGGCATCGATACTCCGGAGTAGACTAGTGTGTACAGTCGAGACCCCGACGAGGGGCGGTGGCCTGTCTCACAAGCCACTGGTGTCAGTTGGATCACCTAAGATGTATACAGGTGCTCATTGGGTTATGAGTACACCGGACAGGACTCGCCGGGAATCTGCTAGTTAGTATTATATCTATCGTCAGATAGCAGTTCCCTGGTGACATGTGTACAGGTTAGTTCATCGACCTGAGGTCGTCATTTATCTCGTGTGAGTTCCCACTGTGCTTTGATTTCTACCCTACCACGGCTCAAAGGAGTCGTGCAAACAGGTAGCTTTTGGGTACAGTCCCGAGCCATATGGAGGCACGTGAGCGGATCGGCAGGGGATTCGTCTCTCCCGGTATTGGGAGCGAGATCGTGCTGTGTCTAGGAGAGCCATTACACAAAGCCCACGGCCGTGGCAGGAGATTTACTGGTAGGTACTCCAGTAGTATCTCAGGGTGTTATTGGGCTTCACTCCGACACGACTTATACTGCTAATAGGGGTCTGACGTTACTAGCCCCCTAGGCGGATATGCGATACTCATTGACGAACGGACCGGACTGTATATACATTGTCACTGTTAGGCTCAGTAGGATTTCTGGATGAGTTCGCTCATCGGCCTCCCTTGAGTGCGCTCATCGGTCTACCTTGAGGTCAGTCCGTGGGCAGCCGTTACGCATTGCTAGTGCCACTGACGGTTTGTGGTTAAACCCACTGCCAGGGTACTGACGAGTCATTAGAGTCCCCCACAGACAGTTTCCCAAGTTCGGGCGAAACGTTGTAGAGGCCGTATGGTTTTATGGCAGGGTTCGGAAAATGCACGTGCGTTTACGCACGTGTCGATTTTCGGACAGATGATACTGGTCGGCTTTGGTTTAAGCCGGATCCGAGTATTATATTGAGTAGGTATAATATCTTTGTCTCAGTTGCATTTGTATTCGGTCGTAATACAAATGCGGGTATATTTATACAGTTTCGGGGTTATCCTGAAAGTCGTTTCAGGATCACTTTTGGAAGTTGCCAGTTTCCAGTTTTCTATCAGCCGTCTTTTAACATTCGGTTAAAGACGGATTTGTCTTTTCTTGAGATGAGTGTGGATTCTTCTAGAAGGTTATAGATGAGGTGACTAGGATTATTTGGTGTTGAGTTTTCATTGGATGCATTTAATGGTTCATTAATGCATGATGACTAGGTTTGTGAGTCATGCTTTAGCTTTAATGAGTTTTGTTAAGATTAAGATATTTTGGTGAGAAGCTTCATATGTTATGGTCACCACTTCCCTCCTACACTCACCCTCCTCCTTCTCTTTATAAGAAAGGCCCCTCCCCTCTCTCATTTGGTTACTTGATTCATTTGTTGAAAAGATATGATAGTATTTGGGGTGCATGGAATTCACAGCTCATTTCATTCCATCACCCGATTCCCTCGGCAACTTCATTAACCGATCGTCCACGGACTTGGACGAAGTGAGACAAAGTCATCTACTCATTCTCTACATCATTCTTGGTCGTCTCTTTTAGCAAACTTGACGATCGAGTTGCCTCGAGTTAGAGGCGGGAGCCCGTTTAAAGAATCGTCGATGTGGTGCCACTTCGACGAAGATATCGGAGATCGACGAGATCGGAGCAGCCGCAACGGAGCGTGGGATGATGGTTGAAGAACGAAGGACTCGGATCGTTCGGTATAACCTTTCTACACTCTTTACAGTTTGTTAGTTTAGCAATAATGGCAGATCCGGGTTAAAGTATACGATAGCGCCAGTTAAAAAGTTTTTGTTCCGCATTTGGCGTCGTTCGATGGCCGGGGCGCTAGCGTAGACTTACAGTGGTATCAAAGCCTAACCATTTTGCTATGCTAACTTGTGCTAACGCGTTTAAAACATCGATCGAACCGGAAATCGAAAACTACAAAATCCTAGCTTGACAGTTTCTGTTGTTTTTAAACGGTCTCGTAAAATTATTCTTGATGTCTTAAAAATCTGTGCAGGCGTTTTTAAGAGCCACGACAAAATTTGGGGTCGTAACTCCACCAAGCTGCCGCGGAAACGCAGCCAAACCCATGGTTTGGCCGCGCATCCCCGGCCACGTGGGGAGCACGTGCTCCCAAATTTGGTCAGTGGGTTCTGTGTTGGATTTTGGGGTTTTTGGTAAATATCGTTTTGGCCCAGGTTTTGATTACTGTTCACCAGTAAGCCGTGGGGCCCACTTTTTGATATTTGGTCTTTGGTCGATCGAAATTTAAACACGTTAGTTTACAGTGCTTACATTATATCTCCGACCGGGAATGTCATTTGATCGGTAAACTGCGTCTGATTGCTATAGTTCTTTTAGACGGGTTTGCGAACGTGACATTCGCGTTGATGTTCTGTGTTGTGCTGTGATGTTGCGGATTTGTCGTGGTGGATAGCAGTGTGCAATGGTAGTACAGTTTGTGTTTATTTGTACATTTGATATTGCGGGACGAGCGTCCAACTTGTGGACTGCCGTCACTGCCTGTTGTATAATATTCTTTTGGGGCACGACTAGGTTGCGGTCGATGTACCTATTGTACTATTTTTCATTACTGTACTAGGTTTTACCCTAAGACGGAGTGCACGGATAGCCGGGTTCTGAGAAGCAACGGGTCCGCATCTCATGGCTTTGAGAGGCAGAGGGGTCCAACTCTAGAATTGGCAGACTATTCGCCGCACTCGTAGGGGGTACAGGTTGACCCAAGGAGGGGTGCCCAAGATTACCGGATTCCGTGGAGTGTAGGGTGGTCCATTCACTATGCTGTAGGGGGCTGCCTCGCTTCAGGTTTTGGCGGGTTACTTGCCGCGCCCATAGGGGTCTAGGTTTCATTGCACAGGCTATCCACACGACAGGGGAACATCGAGTTTCAGCAGCGGCTCTGTGAAACTCGGGGATCCCAGATTATCTGTATTGTTCTATGATGCTTATTACTTTTCTGTAATGCTGCATACTATCACGCCTGGAGCGATTATTGTATATTGGTTTATATACTATTAGATGTTGTATATGTTTTACACCCGCGCTAGTCCAGTCCCCGCTCTGTCGTTAGTTAAGTAACCTAACGGGTGATGACGGGACCCAGTGACGAATGCGGATGGCATATACGTACATTTTATTTTCGTTCTTTTCTGGTGTGATTTAATGATGGGACTGTGTTGATTCTGATCAATGCAAAGTAAAAACAAACCTGTTTGGATGTTGTTGGAACAATTTAAAAAGTGTTGTTACAAAAAGTTTCCTTTTGTTATGCATAGCGGTATTCAGTGGAATATCCTGCACCTCATTCGACGGGGCAAGGGCTGATATCCCTTCACCGGGACTGACCCCTTGGGCAGAAGTTTGCGTCAGCGTAATAACTTCACTATAGTCGATTACAAGTTGCTTTGCATAGCGGTATTCAGTGGAATATCCTGCACCTCATTCCACGAGGAAAGAGCCGAGATCCCTTTACCGGGAGTGACCTCTTTAGCAAAAGGTTTTCGCCACTATATTTTAAAAAAAGCTATCAGGTTCCTTCAACGAGATCAAGTTCATTACGTTAAAGGTTTTTCGCCAAAAACCAGCCGTAGCCCTCCGTCGTTTCTTATGGATGGTCAATAATATTCAAGCTATGTTTGTTGGCTTTCGTCAAGGCATAGTGTTTGGTAGTTGCTGGGGTATTCATTTGTTGCATAGATAGATGTGTTGGTTTGGGACAGTCGTATTACCTTGTTGGCTTTCGTCAAGGGTATGTACGGGTGGATTCAAAGTAACAAGATAATGACGGGCAGAACTTGACATGTGACTTATGATTTGTTGACTTTCGCCAAGGTCATAAGAGCATGGGGCAAAAATCATATCGGGAGTTTCTAAAGAAACTGAAACTTGCTAGGCATGCGCATACCTTCTGGAGTGTGATAACGCGAGTGGATTCCGTCACGTTATCATACGATGAGAGTTGGATCCCGATTCCCACTGATGAGTTGGTTTACTCTTCGGGTGATTCCGATTGATTCTTCTTGAGGTTTGGAGGAGAATTTGACAGGACAGTGGGAGGTTTCCGGATTAGATAAAGTGATGACCATTCTGATCTAGGTTAGAGTGCACGCAGAGTGTTTCTTTTCTCTCTCTCTCTTTGGCAGCGACCTTTGACCGACCCTAGACTATGACTCAGTGACCAGGTTGACCGAACCTTCTTAAAATACTGGCTTTTGGATTGTCTGAGTTGCATAAGTCATTGCCACTCCTTCTTTTACCCTTTGAATTTCTCAGAACACCCGTATTACTACGGATATCCACTTCCATTGGATAGATCCATCGTATGGTTATATACGAACTCGAAGGGACTTCTTCGGGGATGGATCCAGGTTCAGGAGAAATAGAATTGGTTTATTCAGTTGTCTTTTATTATCACCTTCTCTCAGGTTGCGAGAGCTCCTTAGTTTAGGAGAGTACACCTATTACGCCTATTGGATAGTCTTATTCCAAACCATAGGCTGGTGCCGAAAGGTAGGGAATGAAGAAAACCAATTAGCCTAAGTAGGGTGTGCAGAAGGTAATATGTAAAGACAAAATAAAGGGATTAGAAAGAGGGCAAAGTAAATTGCGACTGGTATCATTCACGACCAAAACCGCGTACTTCATCGCCGCTCCTATTTCACCTTTAAAAGAATAAGGTATTATTCAGTTGTCTTTTATCATCACCTTCTCTCAGTTGCGAGTACTCCTTGGTTTAGGAGGGTACACCTATTATGCTTACTGGATAGTCTTCTTCCAAACCATAGGCTGATGCCGAACGGTAGGGAAGGAAGAAAACCAGTTAGCCTAACGATGGTGTACAGAAGGTAACGACTAAAGACAAATAAAGGGATTTGGAGAGATGGCAATAAAATATACGGTTGAAGTCATGAATTGGATTATAGAAGAGGCATTGCTATGAATACCAGGATACCCCTACGAAACATTTTAATGTTTCAGTGCATTGTTAAAGGAAAAAACTATTTTCCCGATTAGACACTTACTCCAAGGGTATGTATTTACCAGATTACATTATCATATCTGTATGGTTTTACAGATGATGAGTGGGAGTAAGATATTGGGAATTAGGTGATTATCCTCATTATATCGGAATTCGTTGGAATTGGTGATATTTGAGGAAATCGCCAGGGTACAGTTTTCAACCTACGACGCACAGGTTTTGAGTTGTTTAACTCAGCGGACTTATACAGAGTATTGTATGTTGTCCAAGTGTCCATCAGGACAAAGGGGTAGGTCCTCGTACTATGTTCTGTTTACTTATAACTTCTCTAGTATTTAGACAAGTGTTTCGTAGAAATACAAGGTCTAAGTTTTGAGAAGTTGTGGGTATAAGAATAAAGTAGAGAACCAGATATCATAAGTATCGGGATTCTTCAAAGAGATCGAAGATGTAGATTCTTGTGATTGGTATTCAGATGATAGTGATGGTTTTGAGAAACGTGTTTCTCTTTCAGGTTACTCATAATTGGATGGATTCCTAAGTTGAGTAATGCTGATTAGCCTCTTTCCATTAAGTTGATATGCACTGGAGACAGCTGCATGATTTGAATCTGGTTCAAATTAAATAAGTGCCAAAGTTTCTATATTGGATATAGAATAGTTCGTACCATAAAAGATATTAAGGTACGGGGAGTTGTCCAGCTTATGCTTAAAACCAGACACTGGATAACTCAAGGCACGTTTCTGTAGTGGCTGTTTGTGGGTTGACCCTGGCTATGACGAGGGTTGATATTCTACCATTTGGAAGATCAATAGTGATATTGTTCTTGACTCACCACAGTTTTAGTAAAAATGGATCTTTTTCAGAAAACAGTAGTGGGAGTATGGTAGAACTGGAAGTGATTCCAGAACCGCGAACGATTACGGAAAATTTAATAGGACCTATACATTCAATCAGGTTTGACATTCCAATAGCCACTCCGCAGGTATGGTAGGTAACCTCAGACACCCGAGAGGTACTTCGGTAGGCTCAAGGACGGTGACAGGGAGGTTCTTATCTACCCAGACTTGACACTACTGTTGTTCCAGGCTGTGAGACCCAGTAGGAGGGTTGTCGTAGTCAGTGGGAGCAGCGGAAGCATAGTGGGCAAGATGCTTATATCTATTTATAGACTTGAGCAGTTATAGCGGAGATAGATCATCTATTTTTGATGTGACAGTCATGGGTTTAACTTCAATCAGAATAAGGGATGGATCAGTTAAGAAGGTAGTAGGGTGTGATGTCATGGTATCTAGATGACATACACAGAGTAGGAGGTAAAATTCCTATACTACGATCGGTTGAACTGTGTTCGTCACACAGTTGTTTCTCCAGACAGGATATGGATATAATATTTGACATTCTGGTTTCTAGATCTATGGTTTTAGATCTGGATTTGGGTAGTTTCCCAATGTAGGAACTTTGACAGATATTCTAATGGCTTTTGGAATAGTTGACTCCTAGCATGGTGATGTACCTGCAGGTGATGGAGTCACCCTCTCTAAAGGTGTCTTATAGACTAAAGGGGAGAGGGATGTGCATGATTGGCAGATCACTTGCTTAGGAAATTGAGTCAATCATGAGATGTCAAGTACCACACCAAATGTTGTTTTTGCACTAGATGCAATAAGTTTGTATTAATCCAATCCTGGAGAAATATAAGGAAGCAGTTTTAGAACATAAGTACATGTTCTACGGATTTGATGACGGCAGCCTCTGTCAGGAGACGGTTATCATTCCAGGCTTCAAAGGTGACATGGTTGACAGAGTGATTGTCAGAGTTATAGTTTTTCCCTCTGACGAAGAGGGACAGTATTATGGACAAGTGGTCCAAGAGGATACTGCGGGTGGCATGGTGCCGGATACTGATTAGGTTCAGTGATCCATACAGTCTAAGAAGTTTGGATATGGAGTTCATTTATGAACTAAGGTCCCATCAGATATCCAGACATATTCTAAGACAGGTATTACTCAACTCAGGAGATGGCTTTCTCCGCGAACTTGAGATTAAGAGAGATTCAGAAAGAAACTTCTAGGCGGATCCACTCACCGAGGCTATTTCTCGAACACAATAGTTTTACAAACGGGCTTTGTGAAACTGATTAGTAGAGGAGTTAGGTGTTGGTTTCACACGGGCTGTGAGTACGCAACATCGCAATAATTAGCCTTGAGTGCAAGTGGGAGATTGTTGGAGATAGTGCCCTCATAGTCAATTATTGGATCGCAGGTACGTGATTCCAATGATTGCGGAGGACCTATCCCGGTAGAACAGTCTTACTCGAGATGATAGTATGCTATCTGGTTTGCCTTTATCAGTCGTGTACATGTTCAGGTGACTGATTGCATGTTACACTTTGATAGAGCCCTTAGGATCTTGCTTTACTACCAACAGTATGATGGCGATCATATACGTGAGAGTTGGGTAGTTTATATGCATATTCTTAATTGTGGTCCCTAGTCGTGGGAGTTTCGAGACAGGGCATCGATACTCCGGAGTAGACTAGTGTGTACAATCGAGACCCCGACGAGGGGCGGTGGCCGGTCTCACAAGCCACTGGTGTCAGTTGGATCACCTAAGATGTATACAGGTGCTCATTGGGTTATGAGTACACCGGACAGGACTCGCCGGGAATCTGCTAGTTAGTATTATATCTATCGTCAGATAGCAGTTCCCTGGTGACATGTGTACAGGTTAATTCATCGACCTGAGGTCGTCATTTGTCTCGTGTGAGTTCCCACTGTGCTTTGATTTCTACCCTACCACGGCTCAAAGGAGTCGTGCAAACAGGTAGCTTTTGGGTACAGTCCCGAGCCATATGGAGGCACGTGAGCGGATCGGCAGGGGATTCGTCTCTCCCGGTATTGGGGGCGAGATCGTGCTGTGTCTAGGAGAGCCATTACACAAAGCCCACGGCCGTGGCAGGAGATTTACTGGTAGGTACTCCAGTAGTATCTCAGGGTGTTATTGGGCTTCACTCCGACACGACTTATACTGCTAATGGGGGTCTGACATTACTAGCCCCCTTGGCGGATATGCGATACTCATTGACGAACGGACCGGACTGTATATACATTGTCACTGTTAGGCTCAGTAGGGTTTCTGGATGAGTTCGCTCATCGGCCTCCCTTGAGTGCGCTCATCGGTCTCCCTTGAGGTCAGTCCGTGGGCAGCCGTTACGCATTGCTAGTGCCACTGATGGTTTGTGGTTAAACCCACTGCCAGGGTACTGACGAGTCATTAGAGTCCCCCACAGACAGTTTCCCAAGTTCGGGCGAAACGTTGTAGAGGCCGTATGGTTTTATGGCAGGGTTCGAAAAATGCACGTGCGTTTACGCACGTGTCGATTTTCGGACAGATGATACTGGTCGGCTTTGGTTTAAGCCGGATCCGAGTATTATATTGAGTAGGTATAATATCTTTGTCTCAGTTGCATTTGTATTCGGTCGTAATACAAATGCGGGTATATTTATACAGTTTCGGGGTTATCCTGAAAGTCGTTTCAGGATCACTTTAGGAAGTTGCCAGTTTCCAGTTTTCTATCAGCCGTCTTTTAACATTCGGTTAAAGACGGATTTGTCTTTTCTTGAGATGAGTGTGGATTCTTCTAGAAGGTTCTAGATGAGGTGACTAGGATTATTTGGTGTTGAGTTTTCATTGGATGCATTTAATGGTTCATTAATGCATGATGACTAGGTTTGTGAGTCATGCTTTAGCTTTAATGAGTTTTGTTAAGCTTAAGATATTTTGGTGAGAAGCTTCATATCTTATGGTCACCACTTCCCTCCTACACTCACCCTCCTCCTTCTCTTTATAAGAAAGGCCCCTCCCCTCTCTCATTTGGTTACTTGATTCATTTGTTGAAAAGATATGATAGTATTTGAGGTGCATGGAATTCACAGATCATTTCATTCCATCACCCGATTCCCTCGGCAACTTCATTAACCGATCGTCCACGGAGTTGGACGAAGTGAGACAAAGTCATCTACTCATTCTCTACATCATTCTTGGTCATCTCTTTTAGCAAACTTGACGATCGAGTTGCCTCGAGTTAGAGGCGGGAGCCCGTTTAAAGAATCGTCGATGTGGTGCCACTTCGACAAAGATATCGAAGATCGACGAGATCGGAGCAGCCGCAACGGAGCGTGGGATGATGGTTGAAGAACGAAGGACTCGGATCGTTCGGTATAACCTTTCTACACTCTTTAAAGTTTGTTAGTTTAGCAATAATGGCAGATCCGGGTTAAAGTATACGATAGCGCCAGTTAAAAAGTTTTTATTCCGCATTTGGCGTCGTTCGACGGCCGGGGCGCTAGCGTAGACTTACAAGACCAACGTGACTGTGTGGCTGTCCTAGATAATCGTATATCCATACTACAGACAAGTATCACGCAGCTACCGTACACTATGCCTTGATAGAGACCAACATACATAGCACGAACACTACGAGATACTTATCTGAAATGACGGAAGGCTACGGTTGGTTTTTCGCGAAAAACCTTTAGCGTAATGAACATGATATCGTTGAAGGAATCCAAGTGGTTTTATAAAAATATAGTAACGAAAACTTTTCCTAAAGAGGTCACCCCCGGTGAAGGGATCTCGGCTCTTTCCCCGTCGAATGAGGTGCAGGATATTCCAAACTGAATACCACGATGCAAAGCAAAAAGTAATCGACTATAGTGAAGTTATTACCCTGACGCAAACCTCTGTCCAAGGGGTCACTCCCGGTGAAGGGATCTCGGCCCTTGCCTCGTCGAATGAGGTGCTGGATATTCATAACCGAATACCACTGTGCAAAACAAAAGAGAACATCCTTGCAATAACAGCTTTTGAAAAATTGGTTCCAACAACATCATATATAGGTTTGTTTTTCTTGCATTGATAAGAATCAACGCAGTCCCATCAATAGATCACACCAGAAAAGAACGAAAATATGATGTACGTATATGCCATCTGATTGGATGATTTAGCGTGCTTGCGTTTTCTAAAAGATAGATCAAAAATATTTGTAACCGCAATCAAGAACGGTGTCGCTTTGCAGCTAGCCGGTGAGTACGGGTCGGTCCACAGGGATTTTGTGAATTTCCGATTCGTTCTTACGAGTTAATTCCGAAGGGTGTTCGGTTGATTATTAAATCTAAAAATTGATTCTATCTAAAAACTAAATTAATCTAGATCTAAATCTTGCTAGGGTTAGGTTTAGGAATGGTTTGGAAATGTAAATAAATCTCAACGCTTACTATACCCAGATTAGGATCTAAGAGGAGTTATGGTAATTATCAATAAAGGGGATTGGATCCATTCGGGAAGGTGTTCCTTCCTCTAGGTTCTTGTCCTTCTTTTAGAGATTCTTACCCTAACCTCCATGGAAAACATCACACCCGGGCCTTTATACTACGGTATCACCGCTACCTCGAGGGATAGGGTGCCGTAGGGAGCGGTATGTGCATGTATGCATGGAGTCCAATAGATTCTATGTGATGAGTAAGAAAGGGATGAGAGATCTCATCTCTCAAAAGCCTTTCCCAAAGCTAACATCTAAGGCAAGGAATTAAAATCTAAACTAGGGCAATTAAATAAAACTACTTACTGATGCATCTCTCCAATCATCCATGCAGGGTTGTCAGATCTGAATTTCTGAATGGAGAAGAAACACCGATGCTCTCCAAAAGATTTCTAAATTTTATTCATTAAAGTGAGGCATAAGAAAATACAAAGCTTTTGGGTTCTATTTATAGGACATAGAAACCCTAGGTTTACAATTGCACCGCATGTCTACAATTACAAATATACCCCCAGAAAATCTTTCCATAGCCTTCAGAACATTTAGGTCAAATTTTCTTTCCATGAAGGCTTTAAAGGGCCGCGGAACCGCGGCAATGGTGCGCTTGGGCCGCGGTTCCGCGGCCCAATGGTGAGTTCATCTGATTATTTTTCCTGGGCTTCTTTTGGTTACTCTGGGCTTCTTTATTCTTTATTCCTTTTATCAGTTGGGCTTCTATATTAATTTCAGATCTTCAGTGAACACTTTGCAATGGATTTTTAACCGTTTGCCTTGACATTTTGGATCTTGCGTTGCCTTGTTGATTGTGAACTATTCTTCTTCTAGGTTTTACTAAGATCTTCCTATTTGTTGGTCAAAAATCCTTCTTTTGTGTCGTCTTTTGTGTTTTTCACTGTTTTTGCTCCAAGAACCTGTAACCTGTAATATGTAGCAGACATGCGTCAAAAGCACCCGTTTATTTATAAAATGAATAAGAATAGGGAATATAATAATACAATATTCTGTTGTGAACACCATCCGCATTCTCCAATGGGTCCCGTCATCACCCGTTGTGTTACTTAACTAACGACGGAGCGGGGACTGGACTAGCGCGGGTCTAAAACATATACAACATTCACTAGTATATATATATCAATATATAATAATCGCTCCAGGCAAGATAAATGCAACATCACAGAAAAGTAATAAGCATCACAGAACAATACAGATGATCTGGGATCCCCGGGTTTCATAGAACCGCAGATGAAAACCCGACGTTACCCTGGTCGTGTGGATAGCCTATGCAATGAAAACCTAGACCCCTACGAGCACGGCAAGTTACCCGGCAAAACCTGAAGCGAGGCAGCCCCCTTCAACAACGTGAATGGATCACCCAACACTTCACAGAATCCGGTAACATGAGCACCCCTCCTTGGGTCAACCTATACCCCCTACGAGTGCGGCAAATAGCCTGCCAATTCTAGAGTGAAGCCCCCTCCGTCTCAACGCCATGAGATGCAGGCCCGTTGCCCTCTAGAACCGACTATCCGTGCACCCCACCGTGGGGTAATCCTAGTACAGAAAATAAAATATACAACGGGTACATCGACCTCATTCCGGTCGTGCCCTAAAAGAATAATATATAAATAGGCAGTGACGGCAGTCCATAAATCGGACGCTCGCCCCACAATATCAAATGTACAAATAAATCTAAAAAGCACTACCATTGCACAGGAGCTATCCACCACGACAAATCCGCAACATCACAGCACAATACAAAACATCAACGTGAATGTCACGTTCGTAAATCCCGTCAAAAGAGCTATAGCAATTAGACAAGATTTACCGATCGAATGACATTCACGGTCACATATACTAATGTAAAGCACTGTAAACTAACACATTTAAATTTCCGATCGACAAAACTTCCCGAAGTGGGCCCCAAGCACAAATCCAGTACTCAAAATAATCTGGGCCAAAAATAAATTTTCCAGAAACCCCAGTTCCAAGTTAAAGACCCAAAGGAAAAATTTTGTGCACTGAAACCCAAACACGGCGGCGGAACCGCGGCCAAAACGTGGGTACGGCCCCGGTTCCGCGGCGTAACTGAGGGATCGCGCTACAAAATTTCTACAGTTGTCTTCTAAAGGCCTGTCTGTTTTTCTGACGTACCAAAAACAATTTTTAGACCACAAAAAAATTCGACAGAAACATTGAACTTGAAAATGCGGTTTTGGAAATTTTGTCCGATCGAGCTTTTAAACATGTTAGAACAAGCTAATTAATGGTTAATGGGTGGCTCTGATAACATGTTGGGCCGCGGCTGCACCCCGGACGTCAAACCGACGCCAAATGCGGAATAAAAACTTTTTGTGGAACCGGCGCCACCGCGACCCAAATACCCGGATCTTTCCATTAACCGTAAACTAGCAATATTTTAAACGAGTTTGAAAATTATACCGATCGATCCATGTCCTTCGGTCTTCAATCCCCATGCCTAACTCCTCGCCGTTGCGCCGACGAAGTTCAGTCTCCGATCTCGCTCGTCAAAAACGGCACCACGTCATCGAATTTTTATACGGGCTTCCGTCTTGAACCGAGGCAACTCGGATATAAAGTTTGCTAGCCGACATGTCCAAAATTGAAGTAGAGAGAGAGTGGAATATTTTGTCTGAAGACTCCCAAGAAATTTGGTAGAGGTAAATTGGAGTTGCCAAAAAAAATGAGATGAAAAAAGCTAAAGGATTTTGCAAGTGATGAAGTTTTTCCTCTCGCCTCAAAAATTCAGCCCACCATTAACAATGGTCTCGGCCAATCTGGTGCAGGAAAATGGTCCCCAGACCAAGGAAAATTTTTGGAGAGCCAGAATAATGCATCAAGTGGTGATCATTATCAAAGCAACACAAAAAAAAAATCCATGAAAACCTCACCTGCCCAAGCCACATCACCAAAAACAACATCCCCCCTACCCAAAAAACAGCACACCAAAGTGCTCTCAGTGGATATCCTATTTGGTGAAGTATATATGTGTGGGATAAATTAATCCAACCCAAAAAAATAATCCTACACTCAAATTCCCAGCCAACCCAAAATATCAACTCCAAAACCCATTTTCAAAATAGAACACAGCAAAGAATTTCCATCAAGGGAAAAATGGCCAAAGTCAAAATGCTCACAATAAAATAAACAAAGATCAAGATTGTTTAAAACAGGAAAAAAGAAACTGGCAACTCCCAAAATAATCCCGTAACGATTTACGAGATTACACCTCAACTGTAAATACATACCCGCAATTGTATTCCGACCGAATACAAATACAATGAGACAAAAATATTCCTACAATATAATACTAGGATCCGGCTTAAACTAAAACCCGCTAGTATTATCCGTCCGATCATGATCCGTGCCCAAGTGCACGGATATGATCGAATCCTGCCATATTACCATACGGCCTCTACAACATTTCGCCCGAATTTGGGAAACTGTCTGTAAGGGACTCTAATGACTCATCAATACATTGGCACTAGGTATAACCACTAGCACGTCAGAGGTACAAGATGTACGTAACGGTTGCCGATGTATTGATCGGAAGGGAAGCTGACAAGTAAACTCATCCAGAAACCCTACTGAGCCTGACAGTGACAATATCCGTACAGTCCGGTCCGTTCATCTATGAGTATCGCATATAGGGCCTAAGGGGCTGGTAAACGTTAGACCCCCAATAGCTGTATAAGTCGTGTCAGAGAGTAGCCCAGAACACCCTGAGATACTACTGGAATACCTACCAGTAAATCTCGATTACCCTGGCCAGAGATTTCGTGTAATGGCCCTCCTAAACACAGCGCGATCTCACCCCCAATACCGGGAGAGACGAATCCCTGACGATCCACTCACTGCCTCCATGTGGCTCGGGACTGTATCCAACTAAAACCTGATTGCACGACTCCTTTGAGCCGTGGTAGGGTAGTAATCAAAGCACAGTGGGAACTCATACGAGACAAATGACGATCTCAGGTCGACAGACTAACCTGTACACATGTCACCTGGGAACTGCTATCTGACGATATGTATAATACCAACTAGCATGTTTCCGGCGAGTCCTGTCCGGTGTACTCATAACCCAATGAGCGCCTGTATACATCTTAGGTGAACCAACTGACACCAATGGCTTGTGAGACCGTCCACCGCCCCTCGTCGGGGTTTGGACTGTATTCACTAGTCTAGTCTGGAGTATCGATGCCCTGTCTCGAAACTCCCATGACTAGGGACACTTTAAGGATGTGCTTATAGACCCCAGCTCCCACGTATATGATCGCCATCATACTGCTGGCAGCCAAGCAAGAATCCTATGGGCTCTATCAACATGCAGTAGTGAACTAAAATATGTACACGATGATAAAAACAAACCAGATAGCATACTATCATTTCGAGCAAGACGTTCCTATCGGTATAGGTCCTCCCTCAATCATTGCAATCACATACTTGCGATCCAATAATTGACTTTGAGGGCACTAAATCCAACACTCGTAAGGGTCTAGGGATGTGGGTTTGGCTATTCTTCACGACCGTGGAATCCGTGTTTTACATTACTGGCTAAATTTAAAACACGGAAATCCTAGTATATCCAATATTTCATATGTTTCTTCTGCTGCTTGGTTCTGTGATGTTGATCATATAACTGCGTGAGACGGATGTTATATTATATATATGATATATAATAAACGTTGCTTATGTTTTGCACCCGCGCCAGTCCAGCCCCCGCTCTGCCGGTAGTTAAGTAACGTAACTGTGCATGACGAGGCCCCATGGTGAATGCGGATGGCATAAGCGTACGTTCTATTTTCGTTTCACTTTTCTGTAATGTTTAGGAAACATTAATTGATGGGACTTCATTAATGATATTAATGAAAAGAAAGAAACCTAAATATGTTGTAGAATCAAATTTTCAAAAAGGGTGGCTCTATTTTTTGCTTTGCATAGTGGCATTCCTTGATGAATATCCAACACCTCATTCGATGAGGAAAGAGCCGAGATCCCTTCACCGGGAGTGACCTCTTTAGCGAAACTAGCAAATGCTACAACCCACTCGGTTTGGTCTTTTGACTACTTCTCTAGTTCTTGCTTTGCAAGGTAGTGTTCATGAATATCCAGCACCTCATTCGATGAGTAAAGAGCCGAGATCCCTTCATCGGGAGTGACCTCTTTAGCAAAGCTAGAAATGCTTCAAAAACACTCCTTTTCAAAATCACTAGATTCTACAACAATATCAAGTTCATTACGCTCATGGTTTTCTTAAAAACCTACGTAGCCCTCCGTCATTTTAGATAAGTGCTATTTAGTATTCGTGCTGCGTTTGTTGGCCTTTGTCAAGGCGTAGTGTGCGGTAGCTGATTAGTGCTTATCTGCAACCATATGATGCGATTGGATTAGGGTGGTCGTACGACCTTGTTGGCCTTTGTCAAGGGTCGTGCGGGTGGGTTTAATTCAATCAGGAAATGACGGGTTAAACTTGACTAGCGCCATATGGTTTGTTGGCCTTTGTCAAGGTCACAGTACGTTAGGGGTAAAAACCATTATCGGGAATTTCAAGTGTTGAAATTTGCAATGAGATTGCATACCTTCTATATGATAGTTGTATCCCGATACCCACTGCGAGTAAGAGTTACTCCAGGGATAATTTTGCACTTTACAATTAGCTAATCAAGTAGGTGTCTAGAATGGTGTCAACGGGGTTATGCCTCTAGGGAAACGAGGTTTATTTTAATTAGGTCCGTGCGAAAGCACGGGGAACCTCCCTCGGAGTACTGATACCTGCCTGGCCGAACGATTGGTGAACCTATAGGGTGTAATTAATCCCAGCTAATCTTACATTTTAGGGTTTGAAGAAAGATTTGATAAAAACAGTAGGAGCCATCCTGATTAGATAAAATAACCAATCCAATCTTGCAAAGAGCGCACGCAAAGTGATTATCCTTCTCTCTCTCCTGGTAGCGACCAATGAAATGCCTTAATCAAGATAATAATATGGATGTATTGACCGAACCTACTTATTATACTAGGCTAGGTTCCGCTCTATTTTATGATTGTCATAAGTCTGAGAAAAGAATAGGGGAATATTCGGATTCCCACACCATCCAAACGAAGAAAAAGCATGTTGATGCATTGTCTTCGGATGTGTTCGTAACCAAGAACTGTTTCTCAGTTACCTCTACGTCCTGGGTATTGGATACCGGATCAGGATCCTATATATGTAATTTGTTACATAGGATAAAGACAGGTAGAGAACTGGGATAGGGTGATATGTCTCTAAGTAGTAGAGAATGGTGCAATTGTTGCAGCCAAAGCAGTTGGCATATATCACCTAGTGTCACCAATTGGTAATACATTGATTCTAAGCGACTGTTATTCCGTACTAAAATATTGTGAATATTTTCCTGAATCAAGTGTTGATTGGGTAAGGTATGTTGTATAACAGTGTACAGGTTCTGAATCAAACTACAATTCTAAACGTACAGAATACACACAAGAGGAACAGTTCAGAAATGAATGATGTCTTCTTGAGGCATTGTAGACTAGGTCATGTCGATAAGACAAGACTAGCTGAAATTCCATAAGGATGCATATTTGAATCCGTTCGAATTTATATCTTATGAAACTTGCCAGTCATGTCTCAAAGACTCGCTGACCAAATCTCCGTTTACTGGAAACGGAGAAAGAGCTGCTGAACTCTTGGACAGATACGTGGTGATGTATGCGATCCTATATCTACACATGCCAGGGATGGTTCCACGTACTTTATTACATTCACCGATGTTCTCTCAAGATTCAGACATGTGTTCTTATTGAAACACAAATCTGAATCTTTTGAGAATTTCAAAGAATATAAGTATGAAGATGGAACCAGATGGGTAAAGGTATTCAAATCCATCAATATGACCGGGAAGAAGAATACTAGAGCACGGAATTCCGAGACTATTTAAAAGAGAATGAGATTCTCTCTCAATTTACTCCTCCGTATACACCACAGCACAACGGTATATCGGGGTGGAGGAATCGCACCCTATGAGATATGGTGCGCTCTATGATGAGTATTGCTGAGTTGCCTATTTCCTTTCAGGGACATGCACTTGAAAAGATGCATACCTATTGAATAGAGTTCCGATCAAATCCGTTGCCTACCACTCCATATGAGATATGGAATGGGAAGAGATCATCTCTTAAACGAGTTAAGATATGGGGTTGTACGGCCTATGTTGAGAAGCAAAATTCGGACAAGCTCGAGGCAAGGTCAGTTCTGTGCAAGTTTGTAGAATATCCCAACCATTCGTGAGGGTATATCTTCTACCACACCGAGGAACAAAAGATGTTTTATTTCTCGACATGCCACCTTTTTAGAAAAAGAATTACTTGTCAAAGAAATTAGTGGCGATGAGGTAGAACTGGAAGTAGTTCTAGCAAACACAAACTATAACTGACTATTTGTTGGAACCGGAGGATTCAATAGTCCCAGACGAACCGAAGCCACTCCGTAGATCTAGTAGGGTTTCTGATCAGTCGAAAATATTGCATTCTTAACACATCAATTTCCTTACTCTTTCTAATCATCTAAAGGTGTTTGGTATAAATATAGCACATATTAGCAATTCGTCTGCAAAATATCAAATAACATGTGTTATACATTATAACCGGCATTATGGGGGAAATTGTGTGATTTTGTATATCTCAACACTTTTCATCGAGATTGTGTGCAGAAAATTCTTCAGGTCAAAGAACTGAAATCACAAAATTGCCGATAAAGCGCAGCAAGTCGATAAAATGAAATCTGGCAGCAACCAAGAAATAACAATAAGATTCCATACATCAAAAGAGTACCCCAAGACCAACAGGAACCAGACCCAGAGAAATGAGCCATCAAGCTCACCAAATGGTCGCGGAATCGTGGCCGATTCAGGCCGATCCGCTGCGGATCCGAGGTCGATCTGACACATCGGCGGTCGACACTTTTTCCAGAGGTCCCTTATAACGGCCAAGCTTCTTCAAGACACTTCGAACTGTGTAGATTTCTCCAGAAGCTTCCCTTCAAACTTCCAAGCTTCTTGTGCAAGCTTGATACTTACCTAGCTTCCTATGCAAGCTTCATAACAACCTAGTTTCTAGGGGAAGATAGAGGAAGACTATAAAAGGAGACCTGGGGCTTCATTAAAAAGGTTGTTGAATATTGAGCCAAATCACACACAAGTTGAGTGACACAACTTGTGATCCAAACCCTAAACCAAATCCAATTCCAAAGCCAAATCAAGATCCATCGAGAAGAAAATCAAGCGAGCAATCAACGATCCTTCATCACAACGCCGATCATCATCCGAGCAAGAAATCCACGACGATCCACAACTTACGGCGATTGAGCTTCGCAAAGATCGACGACAAATTCACCTCTTCAAAGGAGCGATCGAGAGCTTAATCTTGTACCTCGAATTGAGGAGTTGTGTAATTTGAAGAAAATTTAATGAAGGTGATAAATTGTTAATTCTCGTTTTCATTACATTCTTGCATTATGAAATTTCTTGATTCTTGATTCATTAATTTTCATGATGTGTGAGTGAAATCTCCGCTTGTAACGGAATCGAGAGAATCGGTAGATCTAATGATGATCAAATCATTTTACCAATCTTAAGTCTTATGAGAATTGTAAACTCTAGGAAAAAGAATTGTCAATGACCTAATTTGGATCGAAATCAATGTTCTTGATTATTTCGTTGCAAATTAGGGATTAAATGATTGATGATCCTCTTTGCTAGAGGCTAGAATTGAATTAAGATCAATGAAAAGACAAGGGATAGTGAAGGAGAAACCCTAGTTTCTTCAGTAGATCCCTAATCTTCATTCATTTATCATCGATCTAGCTACAATCCATCAATAGATAAGATTCGTCATAATTAGTATTCATCATAGCTAATAATTCGATCGATTCCTACAAGCTATTCTACAAATCTTGATAACTAAATTGATTTGGACATCTTCTTGATTCTTGATCTATTTCTTTATGTTTCTTAAAAATCAAATCTCACTAATCTTGAATCAACTATCTTGAATTTTCTTTTATATTTTCAATTCGACTCATCTAAAGCAAAATTGAACAAGTACACACATCTCAGTGGACGATCCGTATTCATTAATGCGCTACATCGACACCGTTAATTGATTGCGGTATAAATTTCTTTGGTTGTGATAAAACATTTCCTTACACACAAAAGATGATCAATCAAATGGAGTCGTTGCCGGGGATCGTGTGCTAATTTGTTCATTTTTGTTATTTGAGTTGAAAATTATTTTATTCCATCAAAAAATTTCAATCAAAATCGCAACAAGCGCTTAACGATTAGTTATGAATTTTTGCAAGGGAATCTGGAATTATTGGAGCAGTGAGATCAAGATTCTGGAGCATTCAAGAAGTCCGGAGGAGCAATAAGAGCATTTGTACAAAATTTTGTGCAGGGAACTATTCAAAGGACCGCGGAACTGCGGCATTAATCAGGTTATTGCGGCGGATCCGCGGTAATCTTGAGGGATCAGAGCTCCAGTTCTTTGTGGTATCTTCTATACTTTCTTATCTCCTTCCTGCTCTTGTCCATTAACCAATTTCTGTAGGATTCTTTGCAAAATTCGCAGCGCCGCAAAAAGAAAAATTGTTGTGTGTTTGATCTTGGTTGTTTGCATATTTTAATACGGAAATTAAGGGGCAAAGACCAAATTCAGATTAGGTGGGGATTTCATTACCCTTCCTAAGCCCGGAAATCACAAAACTTGCATCTGCATCACTCTCATTAACTAAAAAATATCTAGACAAGACTCTAAGGACCGTCGCGCTCAATTAGGACAGAAGGAGGTCGTGGGTAATCTATTGCTTATCCGCATTTCTTTTATGGTGTCTAAGGTAAGTGTGTCTAAGGCAAGTGGTTACTTAATTAGGCCCACTACTTATGTAGTGGAGAACCTCCCACTTACCTGGCACTTACCTGGCCACGGAATGGATAAAGAGGCAGTAGAGGATTTATCTTGCGACTTGTCTTCTGGAAGTCTAGGAGCGGTCTAGAGACCTGACCTAGGTGACCATTAGATCTAGGGTTGCTTATGCATTGTTTGTGTGATTTTTCAAAAATCCGTATTTTTCAAAAACCAAACACCAAATCCATATTTTCTCTAATTATCACTTACGCTGCCACTTGTGCTAAACCATTTAGTGCATGCTCGGCTGGACACGGGATTCTAGTGCCCGTCTTGTCCGCGTTCCTCCTATCGACTCCGAAGTCGTTATTTCTACATTTTCTTTTTCTTCACCCACTACCACATCCACTTCGATGGACGGTTCTCCATCGAAGTTCTTTAACACTACTTTTCCACCGTCCGCAGGTGTGCAGAATCCGTCCCGCATCTCTCTCCAAGAGAGATGCTACCTTATTCGAGGTCCTCTTTCTACCTGTCTTTCCATTCCACCAGCCAATGGGGACAATTTCAAAATCAAACCTCAATACATCAATCTTTTACCCAAATTTCACGATCTCGAGTCTGAAGACGCATACGTTTTTATTACCAAATTTGAAAACGTATGCGCTATGATGGATACTTCACATCTTTCTGTGGATGCTATGCGTTTACATATTCTCCCGTTCACTTTGTGCGATTTAGCCGAGAAGTGGCTTTATAACACAACCGCACATTCTATTTCAAACTGGGATGAATTCGTCGTAGATTTCCTTAAGAAATTCTGCCCCAATCATAAGACAGCCCGAGTCCGTAACGAAATAAATCAATTTACCCAACTTTCCAATGAACCATTTTCGAAGTGTTTTGAACGCTTCAAGGATCTGTTAGTTCAATGTCCTCATCACGGAATTCCTAGATGGGATCTGTGCAGAATCATATATGAGGGCATTAATCCTACAACAAAACAGAATCTTGAATCCATGTGTCAAGGCCCCTTCATGTCTAAAGATGATGGTGAACCCTGGAGATTTTTAGAAGATTTCACTGAAAAAACTTTACAGTGGGAGAGTGTAAGTCAATCATCGTCTAGGGGTGATATCCATCAACTGGATGTTTCCATAGGAGTTAGAGCTGAAATGGAAGCAATGCAAAAGAAACTCGAAGCTATGGAACACAAATTTTTATTCGCCTCCTTAATCAGATGACACTCCCAAAACTGTCTATGGATGCTGTTCTGATCCATCACATCTTACGGAAGAATGTCCTTTGAATTCTCCGTTTCAAGGTCAAGAGCACACTAATGCTGCTTTCCAGCAAAGACCTAGAAACGATCCGTATTCTTCCACTTATAATCAGGGTTGGAGGAATCACCCTAACTTTGCTTGGAACCAACAACAAACTCAAAACACGGTTCCAAACCAAAACAAGTTTCAAAGGGTCCCTCCACAACAACAGCAACCACTACAATTGAGTCAGCACCCCTATCAATCACAAAATTTTCAAAATCCGGTCAACACTTCTGCACCGTACAATAATTCTTTGCAATTGACCGGTACTGATAGCTCCTCTTCACTCGAATAAACCATGAATTTGCTTCTGACAAATTTCATGCAAGTTTCGACTGAGATGAAGTCTTCTGTCGATGACATAAAGAAGAACTATGATTTCCAAGGTGAGAGTATTAAATCGATGGAAGCACAAATTGCACAACTAAAAGCCGAAATAAGTGCTAGAGAGAAAAGGAAACTTCCAGCTCAACCCGTACCGAATCCTGGCTACTCACATCATGTGAATGCTATTACCACGTTGAGATCTGGAAGAGTGCTAGACAACCATGTCGGTAAAGGGATTGATGGTGAGGAATCAATCGATGATACCCCAGCTGAGACTTTTCCTTCCACTTCTACTTTTACTTCCGACCGCAGTTCGTCTACCCCACCGCTTTCTTCCGAGCTTATTCTCCGTTTTCCCCAAGGATCGAACCCTCAGCACACTTCTTCTAGTCTACCAAAGACGATCCCCACTCCTATTCTGGGATCTTTCCTACCCACACAATCTTCTCTAATGTTAGACCCAGATATTATTGCTAAAGCTCCTTATCCGAATCGGTTAAGGGGCAACAGACCAAGTCCGCAAATGGAGAAGATCACTTAAATCTTTAAACAGGTTAACATTAATATCCCTCTCCTAGATGCTATACATGTTGGAGATAGTACCCTCAAAGTCAATTATTGGATCGCAGGTACGTGATTGCAATGATTGAGGCAAGACCTATACCGATATGACAGTCTTGCTCGAGATGATAGTTTGCTATCTGGTTTGTCTTTATCATCGTATACATGTTTTAGTTCACTATTGCATGATGATAGAGCCCATAGGATTCTTGCTTGACTACCAACAGTATGATGGCGATCATATACGTGGGAGCTGGGGTCTGTAAGCACATCCTTAAAGTGTCCCTAGTCGTGGGAGTTTCGAGACAGGGCATCGATACTCCAGAGTAGACTAGTGTATACAGTCGAGACCCCGACGAGGGGCGGTGGCCGGTCTCACAAGCCACTGGTGTCAGTTGGATCACCTAAGATGTATACAGGTGCTCATTAGGTTATGAGTACACCGGACAGGACTCGCCGGGAACATGCTAGTTGGTATTATACATATCGTCAGATAGCAGTTCCCTGGTGATATGTGTACAGGTTAGTTTGTCAACCTGAGATCGTCATTTGTCTCGTGTGAGTTCCCACTGTGTTTAGATTACCACCCTACCACGCTCAAAGGAGTTGTGCAAACAGGTTTTAGTTGGGTACAGTCCCGAGCCACATGGAGGCATGTGAGCGGATCATCGGGGATTCGTCTCTCCCGGTATTGGGGGTGTTAGTGTATATGCCCTAGAGGCCATTACTGTATCATACTAGTTTGTATATTACTTAATGGAAGCTTGGGATATTCACCTTGTATATACAATCTTGCTCAAAAATAGTAGTATGCAACTTGGTTTGTTTCTACTTCAATGTGTACATGTGTTTATTTTTGTATATCGCCTATACACATTAGTGGAGCCCTTAGGATCTTTGCTTGATTACCAGCGATGTAATGGCCGTCACACTAGTGGGGCTGGGTAATCTATAAGCACATCCTTATGCAGGTCCCTGGTCGCAGGACTATCGAGACAGGGCATCGATACTCCGGAGTAGACCAGCGCATGCGCTTCTCATCCCAGTGTGGGAGACGGTCTGTCCCACAGCCGTCAGTACGTCGTACTTGAGATAGTATGCAGGTGCTCATTAGGTTACGGGTACACTGGACAGGACTCGTCGGGAACTGACTAGTTGGTATTATGCCTATCGTCAGTTATCAGTTCCCAGGTGACATGAGTACAGCTTAGTCCGCTGACTTGACACTGTCACTTCGCCTCGAGTGTGTTCCCACTGTACTTTGATCACTACCCTACCACGGCTCAAAGGAGTCGTGCAAACAGGTAGTGGTTGGGTGCAGTCCCGAAGCACTTGGAGGCAGTGACGGTTAGATAGGATTCGTCTCTCCCGGTATTGGGGGTTGACATCGCGCTGTGTCTAGGAGAGCCATTACACGAGTAGTCCCTGGCCAGGGCAAACGAGATATACTGGTAGGCTTCCCGTGTTATCTCAGGGTGTTTTGGGCTTCGCTCCGGCACGACTTGTACCGCTATTGGGAGACTGACGTTTACCGCCCCCTAGGCCCGCCATGCGATGTATCAGACGAACAGACCGGACTGTACGGAGAATGTCATACTCAGGCTCAGTAGGAGTTCAGATGGATTTCGCCTCGTCGGTCTTCTTGTCGGCATTACCTGGGGACCGTTACGCACAGCTAGTGCCGCTTGCGGTCTGTGGTTAATCCCACTGCCAGCGTAGTGTCGAGTCTTTAGAGTCCCACACAGAAAGCTTTTCGACTTTAGGCACAAGAGTAGAGGTCGCATGGTATTGCGACAGGTCGCATGGTTTTGCGACAGGGTTCGGTCACATCCGTGCACTTGTGCACGTACAGTGTCCGGACAGTTTACACTAGCGGGCTTTGGTTTAAGCCAGATCCTAGTGTACCTTTTGGGATTGGATTTATCCAGTTTGCATTCGTGTTCCTCGGAACGCGGATGCGGGTGTGTATGCACAGTTGACAGGGAGGCAGAGGCAGCGGATTCTCATTAGGGTTGTTGACAGTTGACCGTTGACTATTTGACTTTTTGCTCAACCCTAATGAGAATATGATATGTGATTAACTATTATATTAATTAAGTATTATGGTGACATGGTTGTTGACTTTTGTTGACTTTGTTGACTTGTTGACTTTTGTTGACTTGTTGACTTTGTTGACCGGTTGACTAGGCTTGACTAGTTGACCATCATGATAACCATAGCCATCATTTCATGGCAAAGACTTTTGCTTGCTTGCTCATTTGTGTAAAATGAGTGCATGAAATGATATGGTTATGGTTGCTTCAACCATCACATAAGACTTATTTGGTATGATGAGTTATCATTGCTTTGGATTATGAGAGGGTGAGAGACAAAAGACTTGCTCATTCTTTCTTGCTCATTCTCTCTCTTGTTCTTGAGCTCTCCTTTTGCTCTCACCCTCTTGCTCTTGCTCCCTCTCTTTAATCTATGGTTCTCTTGTCTCATGAGTTGAGAATCAAGAACCATAGATAAAATCCCACATAAACTATTCTCTACTCATTCTAGTTCACAAGGTTTAGCAAACCAAGTGAATTAGTTTCTTCAAAGAACGAAGAAGGAGCCAAAGGTTGGAGCTTTCAGGTGGATCTATCTTCGGCGTACGGAGACGACGGGAAGAAGCCAATCCGGACCACCATCGGAGCTTGAAGACGAAGGAGTTCGAGACAAACAAGGTATAACCCCCTAACCGAGTAGCTAGAAACTCGTAGTTAGGTTGTTAGATAGATGTTTAACCAAGATCCGGGTTTTAGGTCCATGTTACCACCTCCATAAAAATCGTTTTTTACCATATTCCGCATTCCCGAAAGTACCGGGAGAGGTAGCATGGACTTACAGTGGTATCAGAGCCTAGTTAAACTCTATCTAACATGTTAGCAAGTAACTAGAAGATCGATCAAAGAAAAAGTCCCAAAAACGAACCCCAAAAATTCAAGTTTCTGTCGATTTTTTTACTGTTCAAAAGTTGATTATTTTAACACCTAAAATCGGCTCCGGGTTTTTAAAAGCCACTGTAGAAAAATGACCAAGAGATCCCCCTAAACGACCGCGGAAACGCGGCAATAGCTTGCTATTGCCGCGGTTCCGCGGCCCCCTTGGCCCCTCTCTGGTGTTTCTTTGCTACAGTGTGCTTCTGGGGTATTTTAGGAATTTTGGTACATGTATTTTCAACCCAGATTTTCCAGAACGAAAATTTTATTTTGGGGTCCCGAAAATCCGTATTTTTGATCGAACTTCTAAGAGACTTAAGCTAACGGGTTTTCTGTAATGTGATATTTGTATTGAACGTCTACTAATCGCTATATGTCGATTAGTGGGGGTTATACAAATCTGTGATCTGTAATGTTGCTGGAATGTGTATATGAATATGTTGGATTGTCGCGGGTGAATAGCCGGGGGTTGTGAGACGAGAGTTTTCTTTTCTTTCAATTCATGTAAATTTGTAAATTGATGTAATAATTATTTGTATGGCCGCACAACCGGGTCGGGGTTGTAGCCGTCATTGTATAATTTCTTTTTACTGTTTTTGCTCCTAGGATAGACCCATGGAGGGGGTGCACAAACTACCGGGTATGCCGAAGTGTCGAGTAGCCTACTCATGGAGATGAGGGAGGTTGCTACGCTTCGGGTACTTGGCGGGTAGTTTGCCGCACCCGTAGGGGTCTTGGGTGGGGTATTGGCTATTCACCGCGACCGTGTAATCTGTCTTTCGTTACAGGCTCGTACGAATTACAAATTCCTAGTATATCCAATGTATTCATCTGTGATCTGAAATGTTTATCATTGCAGTATATCTATATATGATATTATTTAGGCGTTTCTTATGTTTTACAGACGCGCTAGCCCAGCCCCCGCTCTGTCGTTAGTTAACTAACCTAACGGGTAATGACGGGGCCCAGTGGCGAATGCGAATGGCATAAGCGTACGTCATATTTTGGTTGTTTTCTGCAATGATAGGATTAAATGATGGGACGCATTAAAAGAACGAATGCAAGAATAGCACGCATTAAAAGAACTAATGCAAGATAATAAACCAAGTTAAAGTCGTTGGAACACTTTCGAAAAACCACTCGGTTCTTTTCAAAACCAACTTTTAAATGCGGAGCTTGAGCCACTCCTTTTAAAAGCTATCTCGTTCCATCGACCAAATCAAGTTCACTACGTTCACGGTTTTGCCAAAACCATCCGTAGCCCTCCGTCGTTTCACATGAATAGTCAATAGTATTCAAGCTGTGTATGTTGGCCAAAGTCAAGGCACAGTGATTGGTAGCTATTGGGTGTTCATGTGTAGCATAGATAGATGCGTTGGTTTGGGACAGTCGTACTGCCATTTTGGCCAAAGTCAAGGATAGGTACGGATGGATCCAAATTAACCTGGATAATGACGGGTAGAACTTGACATGTGACTTATGATATTTTGGCCAAAGTCAAGGTCATAAGAGCATGGGGAAAAAATCCACATCGGGAGTTTCATAAGTACTGAAACTTGCTAGATTTGCATACCATTTGGAGTGTGATGATTCTGGTAGGATTCCTTCAGTTTCGTCACGCGATGATATTTGGATCCCGATCCTACTGTGAGTATATGCTACTCCTCGGGAAATTTCTCACTAAACGATCAATGCTATAAACCTAGTAGGTGCCTAGAAAGGTGTTAGCGGAGCTACGCCCCCAGGGAAAAGAGGTTCTTTAATTAAGGAACTTCGCGAAAACGTTGGAAAACCTCCCTCGAAGTACCGACATCGGCCTGGCTGAACGGTTAAGCAAGTATTGTGCAGTGGGATTGATCCCGACTAATTCTTCCTTTATGGTTTGAGGAGGGATTCGAGAAACAGTGGGAGCCATCCTGTTTAGACAAACTAAAAACCACTCTAAACTTGCAAGAGCATCATGCTGAGTGTTTCTTCTTCTCTCTCCTAATTGCAGCGACCAATCGACATGACTGGACTTAAGTTACTTCTAGATAAAAACATACTGACAGGGCCAAACTACAAAGATTGGCTCAGGAATGTCAAAATAGCAATCACTTACGACAAGCTGGGGTATCTTCTTACCACCAAAGCTCCCCCTGTCCCTGGTCCCACTTCCAGCGTCGCGGATAAGGAAATCCGTAAGACTTGGGAGATTGATAGCGCGAAGGCCAAGTGCCTCGTACATTCCTCGATGGACAACGAACATCAGAGGAGGCACGAGAATATGGACCTTGAATCCATATTTCTCCACACAAAAGAACTGTATGGAGAGCAATCACGTATCGCAAGATACGAAGCGTCGAAAAAGTTATTTTCGGCAAAGATGGCCGTCGGATCATCAGTAGCCGAGAACGTGCTAAAGATGATCGGCTACATTGAGGAGCTCGCGGACCTAGGGACCACATTGGAGAGTGAACTCTATACGGATATAGTTCTCCAGTCCCTTCCTTCCACTTACGCCCAGTTCATACTGAACTTCAACTTACAAGAAAAAGAGGTTGAACTTTCAGAGCTCCTCAACATGCTGAGGAGCGCAAAGGGCACCCTACAGAAAGGTAGGGAAACATCCACTTTGTTTGTAGGAGGATCATCTTCTTCTAGGTCCAAGGCGAAAGCCAAGGGAAAGAAGAAGAAAACCCCCGCCAAACCAAGGGGCGGTGTTAGTAAAGTGGATACGAAGGGAAAAGCTAAAGCAACAAAGAAAGCGGGGAAGCTTGTGGATAAGGAAGAATGCTTCTTTTGTCATAAGAAAGGTCACTGGAAGAATGATTGCAGGGCCTGGAAGGCCAGAACACAGGAATTGAAGCAGGTTGCAGCTTCAGCTTCAGGTGTGTATGTTATTGAAAACTGTCTTTCAATAAACTCTACTTCCCGGGTATTGGATACCGGATCAGGATCTCATATCTGTAATTCTTTGCAGGCGTTGAGAAACCGTAGGGTTTTGAAGGCAGGTGATATGACCCTCAAAGTTGCAAACGGAGCTAGCATGGATGCTAAAGCCGTGGGGGACTATCACCTGGGAATGTCAGATGGACATGTTTTGGTTTTGCGTAATTGCTTTTTTGTACCCAACGCAACTTGTAATATCATTTCTGTATCTTTAGTTTCTAAAGAAGGTTATGAATTTGCGTTTGTAAGTAATGTTGTAAACATTCACCTTAATCAAGTTTTGATTGGGTCAGGTACATTGAGTAATGGTATATACGTATTAAACCAACCACAGATTTTCAATGTCCAGAATACACACAAAAGAAAGTCTCCGGAAATAAATCAGACTTTCTTGTGGCATTGTAGACTGGGTCACATCAATGAGAGAAGGTTGACGAAGTTACATACAGAAGGGTATTTGAATGTGTTCGAATATCAGTCGAATGCCACTTGTCAATCCTGTCTCAAAGGAAAGATGACAAAGACTCCGTTTACTGGACATGGAGTAAGAGCGAGCGAGCTCATAGGACTCGTACACAGTGACGTGTGCGGTCCAATGTCTACGCATGCGCGAAGCGGCTATTCTTACTTCATTACTTTTACGGATGACTTCTCGAGGTACGGTTATGTCTTCTTAATGAAACATAAGTCCGAAGCCTTTGGAAAATTCCAGGAGTATAAGAATGAAGTGGAGAAACAGACCGGCAAAAGTATTAAGATTCTAAGATCGGATCGAGGTGGAGAATACTTAAGTGCCGAGTTCCTGGACTATTTAAAAGAGAACGGAATTCTCTCTCAGCTTACTCCTCCATACACCCTGCAACATAACGGTGTATCGGAGAGACGGAACCGCACCCTATTGGATATGGTGCGGTCCATGATGAGTAACGCTGAGTTACCGCGATCATTCTGGGGATATGCGCTAGAATCAGCCGCATACCTTTTGAACCGAGTTCCCACGAAGACTGTGCCTACCACGCCATTTGAGATGTGGTGTGGGAAGAGACCCCATCTTAATCACATTAAGACATGGGGAAGTCCAGCTTTTGTCAAAAAGCAGCATGCGGACAAGCTCGAGGCACGCTCAGTACTGTGCAAGTTTATGGGATATCCAAAGAATTCCAAGGGATATTTCTTCTACTGCGAAGAGGAACAAAAAGTTCTTGTTTCTCATCATGCCCACTTTCTAGAACACCAGTTCTTAGAAAAGGAAATAAGTGGGAGCGCAGTTGAACTGGAAGAAATTCCAGAACCACGGACTATTACTGAAAGTTTAGCGGAACCAGAGGGTTCGAAAGAACAGGACATTCCTACGCCGCTCCGCAGAAGTAGTAGGCAGTCTCATCCGCCCGAGGGATACTACGGTTTTCTCATAGACGGGGATAGAGAGGATTGCATCATAGATTATGATGAGCCTACTAGCTTCCAGCAGGCCGTTCAGAGCGTTGACTCAGTGAAATGGCTGGATGCAATGCGGACCGAAATGGAGTCCATGTACACCAACAAGGTATGGACGTTGGACATTGCTCCAGACGGGGTAAAACCCGTAGGATGCAAGTGGATCTTCAAAAGGAAGATTGGTGTAGATGGACAGGTTGAGACCTATAAAGCTAGGCTGGTAGCAAAGGGTTTTCGTCAAAGACCTGGCTTGGACTATGACGAAACCTTTTCTCCAGTAGCCATGCTGAAATCCATTTGGATCCTTCTTGCCATTGCTGCCTTCCACGATTATGAGATCTGGCAAATGGACGTAAAGACCGCTTTTCTAAATGGAAATTTAGAGGAGTGTGTCTATATGGACCAACCAGAGGGTTTCATTCAGAGTGGGAGCAGCGGAAAGGTGTGCAAGTTGCTTAAGTCCATCTATGGACTAAAGCAGGCATCGCGGAGTTGGAACATCTGCTTTGATGAGACGGTCAAAGAATTTGGATTTATCAAAAATCCAGATGAACCATGCATCTATAGTAGATTTGTAGCGAGAACTGTAGTATTCCTCGTTTTATACGTGGATGACATTCTCTTAATAGGAAATGACATTCCTATGCTACAATCTGTCAAGGGGTTCTTGTCACACAGGTTCTCCATGAAAGACCTGGGTGATGCCTCATACATCCTGGGGATCCGGATCCATCGTGATAGATCCAAGAGGATATTAGGACTTTCACAGTCCAGGTACATCGACACCATACTGAAAAGATTCAGTATGGAAGATTCCAAGCGCGGTAACCTACCGGCTTGTCACGGGATCACCCTCTCTAAAGAGATGTCTCCCAAGACTAATTTGGAGAGGGATCGCATGTCTATTATACCCTACGCTTCTGCGGTAGGCTCTATAATGTATGTGATGTTGTGTACCAGACCGGATGTAGCTTATGCACTGAGTGTGATAAGCCGGTATCAGTCAAACCCTGGGGAGAAACACTGGATAGCGGTAAAGAACATTCTCAAGTACCTGAGAAGGACTAAGGAGATGTTCTTGGTGTATGACGGAAAAGACCTCCAGATCGAGGCCTTTGCTGACTCCAGCTTCCAGAGTGACAAGGATGATTCCAAGTCCATGTCGGGCTTTGTCTTTACCCTCAATGGAGGGGCGGTATGTTGGAAGAGTTCCAAACAAGAAACCGTTGCAGACTCTGTAAGTCCACGTTGCGACCCCCGGTTCTTACGGGGAGGCGGAAACGGTATAAAAATCAAATTTTTAGCGCATGGGGCAACATGGACTAACAAAGTCGGGATCTTTTCTAAACTAAACTAGCAAACATGCAAAGGAGAGTTAACTACTCGGCAAAGTGGTTATACCTAACTTGAACTCCTTCTTCTTGAAACCTAGTAGAGGTTGATGGTTCTCCTCTCGTCGCCTTCTTCCGTCGAAGATGGATCCACCTGAGGGTTCAACCTTCGGGCTCTTTCTCGAACTTGGAGAGAACTAGAATCTCCGGCTTGCCAAATCTTTGATCCTAGAGTGAGTAGAGAGTGTCTAAGGGGTGCTTTTCTTTTAAGGAGAGGGATTCTCAACACATGAGAAGGGTTCTCCTTTTGCTAGAGGAAGAAGAAGATGAAGTGAGGAGAGAGAAGCAAAATGATAGAATGAGCTCTTTTCTTTTTGCAACCATAACAAAAAGCAAAAGAATTATCAAATTAATAATAATAATGAAAATGAAAAGGTTGATGGAAGGTTTAGGAATGACCATTATCATTTCAAACATTAAATGAATTTGCTAGAATCAAAGAGCATCTTTCTTTTGTAATGATGATGGTCAAAACTTCAACCATGGTCAACAAGTCAACCATGATCAACAAGTCAACATAAAAACCAACCATGACACAATTTCATTTTATTAATATTATTAATTGATATAACATAAATCCATTAGGGTTTGGAAAAAGACGACTGTCAACTGTGCATACGCACCCGTTCCGAAACCCTAATGAAAAGTCCTCTTCCTCCTTCTCAAATAACTGTGCATACACACCTGCATTCTTGTTCCGAGGAACATGAATACTGAGAGATAAAAGCAACCCCAAAACATATACCGGTATCTGACTCAAACCAGAGCCAGCCGGTAATATCCGTCCGGACTCCAAACGTGCACAAGTGCGCGGATGAGAACGAACCCTGTCGCAAAACCATGCGACCTCTACTCTGTTTTGCCCAGAGGCGAATACCCTCTGTGTGGGACTCTAAAGACTCGACACTAAGCTGGCAGTGGGTTTAACCACAGACCGCAAGCGGCACTAGCTGTGCGTAACGGTCCCCAGGTAGATGCCGACAAGAAGGCTGACGAGGTGAAACCCCATCTGTACTCCTACTGAGTCTGAATGTGACAGTCTCCGTACAGTCCGGTCTGTTCGTCTGATACATCGCATGTCGGGCCTAGGGGGCTGTAAAACGTCAGTCCCCTAATAGCGGTACAAGTCGTGTCGGAGTGAAGCCCAAAACACCCTGAGATAACACTGGAAGCCTACCAGTATATCTTGCTTGCCCTGGCCAGGGACTACTCGTGTAATGGCTCTCCTAGACACAGCGCGATGTCAACCCCCAATACCGGGAGAGACGAATCCTGTCTAACCGTCCCTGCCTCCAAGTGCTTCGGGACTGCACCCAACCACCACCTGTTTGCACGACTCCTTTGAGCCGTGGTAGGGTAGTGATCAAAGTGCAGTGGGAACACACTCGAGGCGAAGTGCCAGTGTCAAGTCAGCGGACTAAGCTGTACTCATGTCACCTGGGAACTGATAACTGACGATAGGTATAATACCAACCTGTCAGTTCCCGACGAGTCCTGTCCAGTGTACTCGTAACCCAACGAGCACCCGTATACTATCTCCAGTACGACGTACTGATGGCTGTGGGACAGACCATCTCCCACACTGGGATGAGAAGCGCATACGCTAGTCTACTCCGGAGTATCGATGCCCTGTCTCGATAGTCCTGCGACTAGGGACCTGTATAAGGATGTGCTTATAGATTACCCAGCCCCCACTAGTGTGACTGCCATCACAACGCTGGTAATCAAGCAAAGATCCTAAAGGCTCCACTAATGCGTATAAGTGATATACTGAAATAAACACAAGTACACATTGAAGTAGAAACAAACCAAGTAGCATACTACTATATTGAGCAAGATTGTTTATACAAGGTGAATATCCCAAGCTTCCATCAAATAATATACAAACTAGTATGATACAGTAATGGCCTCTAGGGCATATACACTAACAATCTCCCACTTGCACTAAGGCCATGAACTGGCGTATCGAAGACCTATCATCTCGATCAGCCGCTCGAACTGAGTCTGGGGTAAGGCCTTGGTGAATGGATCTGCAGTGTTCTCTTCTGAAGCAACCCTCCGAACCTCGATCTCCTTGCGATCCACGATCTCCCTGATCAGGTGATACCGCCTCAAGATGTGCCTGGATCTCTGATGGGACCTGGGTTCCTTCGCTAAAGCTATAGCCCCGTTGTTGTCGCAATACAGAGGTATTGGGTCAACAATGGACGGAACCACCTGAAGTTCTTTTAAGAACTTCCTCATCCAGACAGCTTCTTTTGCGGCATCAGATGCAGCGATATATTCCGCTTCCATAGTCGAGTCTGCAACGGTTTCCTATTTGGAGCTCTTCCAACACACCGCCCCTCCATTGAGGGTAAAGACAAAACCCGACATGGACTTGGAATCATCCTTGTCACTCTGGAAGCTGGAGACAGCAAAGGCCTCGATCTGGAGGTCTTTTCCGCCATACACCAAGAACATCTCCTTAGTCCTTCTCAGGTACTTGAGAATGTTCTTTACCGCTATCCAGTGTTTCTCCCCAGGGTTTGACTGATACCGGCTTACCACACTCAGTGCATAAGCTACATCCGGTCTGGTACACAACATCGCATACATTATAGAGCCTACCGCAGAAGCGTAGGGTATAATAGACATGCGATCCCTCTCCAAATCAGTCTTGGGAGACATCTCTTTAGAGAGGGTGATCCCGTGACAAGCCGGTAGGTTACCGTGCTTGGAATCTTCCATACTGAATCTCTTCACTATGGTGTCGATGTACCTGGACTGAGAAAGTCCTAATATCCTCTTGGATCTATCACGATGGATCCGGATCCCCAGGATGTATGAGGCTTCACCCAGGTCTTTCATGGAGAACCTGTGCGACAAGAACCCCTTGACAGATTGTAGCATAGGAATGTCATTTCCTATTAAGAGAATGTCATCGACGTATAAAACGAGGAATACTACAGTTCTCGCTACAAATCTACTATAGATGCATGGTTCATCTGGATTTTTGATAAAGCCAAATTCCTTGACCGTCTCATCAAAACAGATGTTCCAACTCCGCGATGCCTTCTTTAGTCCATAGATGGACTTAAGCAACTTGCACACCTTTCCGCTGCTCCCACTCTGAATGAAACCCTCTGGCTGATCCATATAGACACACTCCTCTAAATTTCCATTCAGAAAAGCGGTCTTTACGTCCATCTGCCAAATCTCATAATCGTGGAAGGCAGCAATGGCAAGAAGGATCCGAATGGATTTCAGCATAGCCACTGGAGAAAAGGTTTCGTCATAGTCCAAGCCAGGTCTTTGACGGAAACCCTTTGCTACAAGTCTAGCTTTATAGGTCTCAACCTGTCCATCTACACCAATCTTCCTTTTGAAGATCCACTTGCATCCTACGGGTTTTACCCCGTCTGGAGCAATGTCCAACGTCCATACTTTGTTGGTGTACATGGACTCCATTTCGGTCCGCATTGCATCCAGCCATTTTACCGAGTCAACGCTCTGAACGGCCTGCTGGAAGCTAGTAGGCTCATCATAATCTATGATGCAATCCTTTCTATCCCCGTCGATGAGAAAACCGTAGTATCTCTTGGGCGGATGAGACTGCCTACTACTTCTGCGGAGCGGCGTAGGAATGTCCTGTTCATTTGAACCCTCTGGTTCCACTAAGCTTTCAGTAATAGTTTGTGGTTCTGGAATTTCTTCCAGTTCTACTGCGCTCCCACTAATTTCCTTTTCTAAGAACTGGTGTTCTAGAAAGTGGGCATTACGAGAAACAAGGACTTTTTGTTCCTCTGCGTAGTAGAAAAGATACCCCCTGGTGTTTTTTGGGTATCCCACAAACTTACACAGTACTGAGCGTGCCTCGAGTTTGTCCGCATGCTGCTTTTTGACAAAAGCCGGACATCCCCAGATCTTCAGATATTGAAGATAGGGTTTCTTCCCACTCCATAACTCATATGGTGTGGTAGGCACAGTCTTAGTGGGAACTCGGTTCAAAAGGTACGCAGCTGATTCTAGCGCATACCCCCAGAATGATCGCGGTAACTCAGCGTTACTCATCATGGACCGTACCATATCCAATAGGGTGCGGTTCCGTCTCTCCGATACACCGTTATGTTGCGGAGTGCATGGAGGAGTAAGCTGAGAGAGAATTCCATTCTCTTTTAAGTAGTTCAGGAACTCGGCACTCAAGTATTCTCCACCTCGATCCGATCTTAGAATCTTGATACTTTTGCCGGTTTGTTTTTCTACCTCATTCTTATATTCCTGGAATTTTCCAAAGGCTTCGGATTTATATTTCATCAAGAAGACATGTCCGAACCTTGAAAAATCATCCGTAAAAGTAATGAAGTAAGAAAAACCGCTTCGCGCAAGTGTAGACATTGGACCACACACATCACTGTGTATAAGTCCCAAGAGCTCGCTCGCTCTTACTCCGTGTCCAGTGAACGGAGTCTTTGTCATCTTTCCCATGAGACAGGATTGACAAGTGGCATACGATTGATATTCGAACGAATTCAAATACCCTTCTATATGTAACTTAGTCAACCTTCTCTCATTGATGTGACCCAGTCTACAACGCCACAAGAAAGCCTGATTGATATCTGGAGACTTTCTTTTGTGTGTATTCTGGACATTAAAAATCTATGGTTGGTTTAATACGTATATACCATTGCTCAGTGTACCTGACCCAATCAGAACTTGATTAAGGTGAATGTTTACAACATTACTTACAAACGCAAATTCATAACCTTCTTTAGAAACCAAAGATACAGAAATGATATTACAAGTTGCGTTGGGTACAAAAAAGCAATTACGCAAAACCAAAACATGCCCATCTGACATTCCCAGGTGATAGTCCCCCACGGCTTTAGCATCCATGCTAGCTCCGTTCGCAACTCTGAGGGTCATGTCACCTGCCTTCAAAACCCTACGGTTTCTCAACGCCTGCAAAGAATTACAGATATGAGATCCTGATCCGGTATCCAATACCCAGGAAGTAGAGTTTATCGAAAGACAGTTTTCAATAACATACACACCTGAAGCTGAAGCCGCAACCTGCTTCAGTTCCAGTGTCCTGGCTTTCCAAGCCCTGCAATCTTTCTTCCAGTGTCCACTCTTATGAAAATAGAAGCATTCCTCCTTTCCCACAAGCTTCCCCGCAATCTTTGTTGCCATTTCTTTTCCCTTCGTACCCACTTTACTAACACCGCCCCTTGGTTTGGCGGGGGCTTTCTTCCTCTTTCCCTTGGCTTTCACCTTGGACCTAGAGGAAGAAGATCCTCCTACAAACAAAGCGGGTGTTTCCCTACCTTTATGTAGGGTGCCCTCTGCGCTCCTCAGCATGTTGAGGAGTTCTGAAAGTTCAACTTCCTTTTCTTGTAAGTTGAAGTTCAGTATAAACTGGGCGTAAGTGGATGGAAGGGACTGGAGAATTAAATCCGTGTAGAGTTCACTTTCCAACGTGGTCCCAAGTTCCGCGAGCTCCTCAATGTAGCCAATCATCTTAAGCACGTGGTCCGCTACCAATGATCCGACGGCCAACTTTGCCGAAAACAACTTCTTCGACACTTCGTATCTTGCGATACGAGACTGCTCTCCATACAGTTCTTTTGTATGAAGAAATATGGATTCCAAATCCATATTCTCGTGCCTCCTCTGATGTTCATTGTCCATCGAGGCAAGTACGAGGCACCTGGCCTTCGCGCTATCAATCTCCCAGGTCTTACGGATTTCCTTATCCGCGACGCTGGAGGTGGGACTTGGGACGGAGGGAGCTTTGGTGGTAAGAAGATACCCCAGCTTGTCGTAAGTGATTGCCATCTTGACATTCCTGAGCCAATCTTTGTAGTTTGGCCCTGTCAATATATTTTTATCTAGAAGTAACTTAAGTCCAGTCATGTCGATTGGTCGCTGCAATTAGGAGAGAGAGAAGAAACACTTTAGCACGATGCTCTTGCAAGTTTAGAGTGGTTTTTAATTTGTCTAAACAGGATGGCTCCCACTGTCTCTCGAATCCCTCCTCAAACCATAAAGGAAGAATTAGTCGGGATCAATCCCACCGCACAATACTTGCTTAACCGTTCAGCCAGGCTAGTGTCGGTACTTCGAGGGAGGTTTTCCAACGCTTTCGCGAAGTTCCTTAATTAAATAACCTCTTTTCCCTGGGGGCGTAGCCCCGCTAACACCTTTCTAGGCACCTACTAGGTTTATACCATTGATCGTTTAGTGAGAAATTTCCCGAGGAGTAGCATATACTCACAATAGGATCGGGATCCAAATATCATCGCGTGACGAAACTGAAGGAATCCTACCAGAATCACCACACTCCAAATGGTATGCAAATCTAGCAAGTTTCAGTACTTATGAAACTCCCGATGTGGATTTTTGCCCTATGCTCTTATGACTTTGGCGTGAGGTCAAAATGTCATAAGTCACATGTCAAGTTCTTCCCATCATTATCCTGGTTAATTTGAACCCACCCGTACCTACCCTTGACGTAGGCCAAAATGGCAGTAGACTGTCTCAAACCAACGCATTCTATCTAAGCAACAGATAAATATTCGGTAGCTACCAATCACTATGCCTTGGAGTGAGGTCAAAATACATAGCTTGAATACTACCGTACATTTAACTGAAATGAGTGAGGGCTACGAATGGTTTTGGCGAAACCGTGAACGTAGTGAACTTGATATAATCGATGGAACGAGATAGCTTTTAAAAGGAGTGGCTCAAGCTCCGCATTTAAAAGTTAGTTTTGAAAAGAACCGAGTGGTTTTTCGAAAGTGTTCCAACGATTTTAACTTGGTTTATTATCTTGCATTAGTTCTTTTAATGCGTGATATTCTTGCATTAGTTCTTTTAATGCGTCCCATCATTTAAATCCTACCATTGCAGAAAACAACCAAAATATGACGTACGCTTATGCCATTCGCATTCGCCACGGGGCCCCGTCATCACCCGTTAGGTTACTTAACTAACGACAGAGCGGGGGCTGGGCTAGCGCGGCTGTAAAACATAAGCAACGCCTAAATAGTTATAAATATAGCAATGATAGACATTACAGATCACAGATGAATACATTGGATATACTAGAAATCCGCAATCCGTTCGAGCCTGCAACGAAAAGCGGATTACACGGTCGCGGTGAATAGCCAATACCCCACCCAAGACCCCTACGGGTGCGGCAAACTACCCGCCAAGTACTCGGCAGTTTGTGCACCCCCTCCATGGGTCTTTCTAGGAGCAAAAACAGTAAAAAGAATTATACAATGACGGCTACAACCCCGACCCGGTTGTGCGGCCAAACAAATAATAATATTACATCAATTTACATTTACAATGAATGAAAGAAAACAAAAGCTCATCTCACATCCACCCCGGCTATTCCACCCGCGACAGTCCAACACATTCATATACACATTCCAATATCAAACACAGATCATAGAGATGTATAACCCCGACTAATCGACTTTTAGCGATTAGCCGACGTTCAATACAATCAAACATCACAGATATAACCAATATAGTCCAAGTGTAGTGAAGTTCGGAAAAAATACGGAATTATAGGCCCCCAAAAACAAATTTCTATTCTGGAAAATCTAGGCACATATAATATATCTTAAAAATACCAAAACCCTACCAGGAGAACACTGCACAAAACTCGATCACGAGAGGACTCCAAACGGCGGCGGTTCCGCGGCAAATGCCTACCTCATGCCGCGGAACCGCGGCGGTTTGAATGAATCAGGGGATCGTTTTTCTTGGGTGTTCACACAAAACCCTGAGCCGAATTTAGGTGTATAACAATCTTGTTTTGACCAGAAAAAATTTTAACAGAAACTAGGGTTTTGTAAAAGTTTGGTTTTTGGATTTTTCGGTTCCGAACTTCGTTACACTTCACTACCAAGCTAGTTTAAGTTTAGTTAGGCTCTGATACCACTGTAAGTCCACGTTGCGACCCCCGTTCTTACGGGGAGGCGGAAACGGTATAAAAAATCAAATTTTTAGCGCATGGGGCAACATGGACTAACAAAGTCGGGATCTTTTCTAAACTAAACTAGCAAACATGCAAAGGAGAGTTAACTACTCGGCAAAGTGGTTATACCTAACTTGAACTCCTTCTTCTTGAAACCTAGTAGAGGTTGATGGTTCTCCTCTCGTCGCCTTCTTCCGTCGAAGATGGATCCACCTGAGGGTTCAACTTCGGGCTCTTTCTCGAACTTGGAGAGAACTAGAATCTCCGGCTTGCCAAACCTTTGATCCTAGAGTGAGTAGAGAGTGTCTAAGGGATGCTTTTCTTTTAAGGAGAGGGATTCTCAACACATGAGAAGGGTTCTCCTTTTGCTAGAGGAAGAAGAAGATGAAGTGAGGAGAGAGAAGCTAAATGATAGAATGAGCTCTTTTCTTTTTGCAACCATAACAAAAAGCAAAAGAATTATCAAATTAATAATAATAATGAAAATGAAAAGGTTGATGGAATGTTTAGGAATGACCATTATCATTTCAAACATTAAATGAATTTGCTAGAATCAAAGAGCATCTTTCTTTTGTAATGATGATGGTCAAAACTTCAACCATGGTCAACAAGTCAACCATGATCAACAAGTCAACATAAAAACCAACCATGACACAATTTCATTTTATTAATATTATTAATTGATATAACATAAATCCATTAGGGTTTGGAAAAAGACGACTGTCAACTGTGCATACGCACCCGTTCCGAAACCGCTAATGAAAAGTCCACTTCCTCCTCCCCAAATAACTGTGCATACACACCTGCATTCTTGTTCCGAGGAACATGAATACTGAGAGATAAAAGCAACCCCAAAACATATACCGGTATCTGACTCAAACCAGAGCCAGCCGGTAATATCCGTCCGGACTCCAAACGTGCACAAGTGCGAGGATGAGAACGAACCCTGTCGCAAAACCATGTGACCTCTACTCTGTTTTGCCCAGAGGCGAATACCCTCTGTGTGGGACTCTAAAGACTCGACACTACGCTGCCAGTGGGTTTAACCACAGACCGCAAGCGGCACTAGCTGTGCGTAACGGTCCCCAGGTAGATGCCGACAAGAAGGCTGACGAGGTGAAACCCCATCTGTACTCCTACTGAGTCTGAATATGACAGTCTCCGTACAGTCCGGTCTGTTCGTCTGATACATCGCATGTCGGGTCTAGGGGGCGGTAAAACGTCAGTCCCCTAATAGCGGTACAAGTCGTGTCGGAGTGAAGCCCAAAACACCCTGAGATAACACTGGAAGCCTACCAGTATATCTCGCTTGCCCTGGCCAGGGGACTACTCGTGTAATGGCTCTCCTAGACACAGCGCGATGTCAACCCCCAATACCGGGAAAGACGAATCTGTCTAACCGTCACTGCCTCCTAGTTCTTCGGGACTGCACCCAACCACCACCTGTTTGCACGACTCCTTTGAGCCGTGGTAGGGGTAGTGATCAAAGTGCAGTGGGAACACACTCGAGGCGAAGTGCCAGTGTCAAGTCAGTGGACTAAGCTGTACTCATGTCACCTGGGAACTGATAACTAACGATAGGTATAATACCAACCTGTCAGTTCCCGACGAGTCCTGTCCAGTGTACTCGTAACCCAACGAGCACCCGTATACTATCTCCAGTACGACGTACTGATGGCTGTGGGACAGACCATCTCCCACACTGGGATGAGAAGCGCATACGCTAGTCTACTCTGGAGTATCGATGCCCTGTCTCGATAGTCCTACGACTAGGGACCTGTATAAGGATGTGCTTATAGATTACCCAGCCCCTACTACTGTGACTGCCATCACAATGCTGGTAATCAAGCAAAGATCCTAAGGGCTCCACTAATGCGTATAAGTGATATACTGAAATAAACACAAGTACACATTGAAGTAGAAACAAACCAAGTAGCATACTACTATATTGAGCAAGATTGTTTATACAAGGTGAATATCCCAAGCTTCCATCAAGTAATATACAAACTAGTATGATACAGTAATGGCCTCTAGGGCATATACACTAACAGACTCGACGATGGAAGCGGAATACATCGCTGCATCTGATGCCGCAAAAGAAGCTGTCTGGATGAGGAAGTTCTTGAAAGAACTTCAGGTGGTTCCGTCCATTGTTGATCCAATACCTCTGTATTGCGACAACAACGGGGCTATAGCTTTAGCGAAGGAACCCAGGTCCCATCAGAGATCCCGACACATCTTGAGGCGGTATCACCTGATCAGGGAGATCGTAGATCGCCAGGAGATCGAGGTTCGGAGAGTCGCTTCAGAAGATAACACTGCAGATCCATTCACCAAGGCCCTGCTCCAGACTCAGTTCGAGCGGCTGATCGAGATGATAGGTCTTCGATACGCCAGTACATGGCCTTAGTGCAAGTGGGAGATTGTTAGTGTATATGCCCTAGAGGCCATTACTGTATCATACTAGATTATATATTACTTAATGGAAGCTTGGAATATTCACCGTGTATATACAATCTTGCTCAAAACTAGTAGTATGCTACTTGGTTTGTTTCTACTTCAATGTGTACATGTGTTTATTTTTGTATATCGCCTATACACATTAGTGGAACCCTTAGGATCTTTGCTTGATTACCAGAGATGTGATGGCCGTCACACTAGTGGGGCTGGGTAATCTATAAGCACATCCTTATGCAGGTCCCTGGTCGCAGGACTATCGAGACAGGGCATCGATACTCCGGAGTAGACCAGCGCATGCGCTTCTCATCCCAGTGTGGGAGACGGTCTGTCCCACTGCCGTCAGTACGTCGTACTTGAGATAGTATGCGGGTGCTCGTTAGGTTACGGGTACACTGGACAGGACTCGTCGGGAACTGACTAGTTGGTATTATGCCTATCGTCAGTTATCAGTTCCCAGGTGACATGAGTACATCTTAGTCCGCTGACTTGACGCTGTCACTTCGCCTCGAGTGTGTTCCCACTGTACTTTGATCACTACCCTACCACGGCTCAAAGGAGTCGTGCAAACAGGTAGTGGTTGGGTGCAGTCCCGAAGCACTTGGAGGCAGTGACGGTTAGACAGGATTCGTTTCTCCCGGTATTAGGGGTTGACATCGCGCTGTGTCTAGGAGAGCCATTACACGAGTAGTCCCTGGCCAGGGCAAACGAGATATACTGGTAGGCTTCCAGTGTTATCTCTGGGTGTTTTGGGCTTCTCTCCGGCACGACTTGTACCGCTATTAGGGGACTGACGTTTACCGCCCCCTAGGCCCGCCATGCGATGTATCAGACGAATAGACCGGACTGTACGGAGAATGTCACACTCAGGCTCAGTAGGAGTTCAGATGGATTTCGCCTCGTCGGTCTTCTTGTCGGCATTACCTGGGGACCGTTACGCACAGCTAGTGCCGCTTGCGGTCTGTGGTTAAACCCACTGCCAGCGTAGTGTCGAGTCTTTAGAGTCCCACACAGAAAGCTTTTCGCCTTTAGGCAAAAGAGTAGAGGTCGCATGGTATTGCGACAGGGTTCGGTCACATCCGTGCACTTGTGCACGTACAGTGTCCGGACAGTTTACACTAGCGGGCTTTGGTTTAAGCCAGATCCTAGTGTACCTTTTGGGATTGGATTTATCCAGTTTGCATTCGTGTTTCTCGGAACGCGGATGCGGGTGTGTATGCACAGTTGACAGGGAGGCAGAGGCAGCGGATTCTCATTAGGGTTGTTGACAGTTGACCATTGACTATTTGAATTTTTGCTCAACCCTAATGAGAATATGATATGTGATTAACTATTATATTAATTAAGTATTATGGTGACATGGTTGTTGACTTTTGTTGACTTTGTTGACTTGTTGACTTTTGTTGACTTGTTGACTTTGTTGACCGGTTGACTAGGCTTGACTAGTTGACCATCATGATAACCATAGCCATCATTTCATGGCAAAGACTTTTGCTTGCTTGCTCATTTGTGTAAAATGAGTGCATGAAATGATATGGTTATGGTTGCTTCAACCATCACATAAGACTTATTTGGTATGATGAGTTATCATTGCTTTGGATTATGAGAGGGTGAGAGACAAAAGACTTGCTCATTCTTTCTTGCTCATTCTCTCTCTTGTTCTTGAGCTCTCCTTTTGCTCTCACCCTCTTGCTCTTGCTCCCTTTCTTTAATCTATGGTTCTCTTGTCTCATGAGTTGAGAATCAAGAACCATAGATAAAATCCCACATAAACTATTCTCTACTCATTCTAGTTCACAAGGTTTAGCAAACCAAGTGAACTAGTTTCTTCAAAGAACGAAGAAGGAGCCAAAGGTTGGAGCTTTCAGGTGGATCTATCTTCGGCGTACGGAGACGACGGGAAGAAGCCAATCCGGACCACCATCGGAGCTTGAAGACGAAGGAGTTCGAGACAAACAAGGTATAACCCCATAACCGAGTAGCTAGAAACTCGTAGTTAGGTTGTTAGATAGATGTTTAACCAAGATCCGGGTTTTAGGTCCATGTTACCACCTCCATAAAAATCGTTTTTTACCATATTCCGCATTCCCGAAAGTACCGGGAGAGGTAGCATGGACTTACAGGGGGTTGATGTCGCGCAGTGCACGGGTGGCCATCACTAGAAATCCTCGGCCGAGGTAGTGGAGAATTACTGATTTGGATCAGTAGTTTCTTAGGTGGTGATGGGCTTCATGCCGACACGATTTATCGCGTTATTAGGGGGTCTGACTTTATCCACCCCTTTAGACTCGATATGCGATACTCTTTAGACGAACGGACCGGACTGTATGTATATTGTCACTGTCAGGCTCAGTAGGGTTTATGAGATGAGTTCGCTCGTCAGCTTCCCTTCCAATCAATACATAGGCAAATGTTACGTACAGCTCGTACCTCTGACGTGCTAGTGGTTATACCCAGTGCCAGTGTGTTGATGAGTCATTAGAGTCCCCCACAGACACTTTCCCAAGTTCGGGCGAAACGTTGTAGAGGCCGTATGGTTTTATGGCAGGATTCGGAAAATGCACGTGTGTTTTCGCATGTGTCATTTTTCGGGCAGATAATACTGGTCGGCTTTGGCTTAAGCCAGATCCGAGTATTATACTGTGTAGATATAATATCTTTGTCTTAGATGCATTTATATTCGGTCGTAATACAAATGCGGGTATGTTTATACCATTATGGGGTTATCCTGAAATTCGTTTCAAGATCACTTTTGGAAGTTGCCAGTTTCCAGTTTTCTATCAGCAGTATTTAAAATTCGGTTAAATGCGGATTTATCTTTTCTTGAGATGAGTGTGGAAGCTTCTTGATGGTGACTAGGATGATGAGGTGGCTTGTGACTCATTTGTTCATTAATGGTGCATTAATGAAAGGGTGACTAAGGTTAATGAGTCATTCTTTACATTAATGTGTTCATACTAGGTGTTTAAGTGAGTCATTGATAAGCTTTATCTTTATGGTCACCATCCCTCCTCCTACACTCACCCCCTTGCCTATTTAGTGGTCGGCCACCCCTTGGTGGAAGATAATGGTTGTTGTTTTGAGAAAAGATTATAGTTTATGTGTATGGAAATTTCATAGCTCTTTTCATTCCATCACCCGATCCAAAAGGCAACTTCATTAACCGTTCGTCCATACCTTTGGACGTAACGAGACAAAGTATTCTACTCATTCTCTACTTCATCTTGGTCGTCTCTTTTAGCAAACATGACGGCCGAGTTGCCTCGGTTCAGAGGCGGGAGCCCGTTTAAAGATCCGTCGACGTGGTGCCACCTGGACGAGAAGACTGGAGATTCAGGAGATCGGAGCAGCCGCAACAAAGCATGGGATGATAGTTGAAGACCGAAGGACTCGGATCGTTCGGTATAACATTTCTACCCAATTTGTAGTTTGTTAGTTTAGCTTTAATGGAAGATCCGGCTTATAGTACGCGATAGCGCCAGTTGTAAAAGTTTTTGTTCCGCATTTGGCGTCTGTTAGACGGCCGGGACGCTACCGTGGACTTACAGTGGTATCAGAGCCTCACCATTAAGCTATACTAACTTGTGCTAACGCGTTTAAAATATCGATCGAACGGATTTTCTAAAACCGCAAATTCCAAGTTCAGAGTTTCTGTTAATTTTAAATGATGTCTAAAAATAATTTTACATATGCCAGAAAATCAAGCAGGGCTTTTATAGAAAACTGGAGAAAAACGACCAACTGCGTCGACCGTACGGCCGCGGAACCGCGGCTCTTTTGGTGACTCAGTTGGCAATTTTTCTCCTGTTGTTTCTAAATTGGAAATTGTGGTGTTTGCTACTGTTCTTTTAGGCCCAGATTTTGTTACTGTACAGCAGATGTACGTGGGGCCCGCTTCGGAAAATTTTGTCGATCGAAATTTTAAACTTGTTAGTATACAGTACTTACTTTATATCTCCGACCGGGAATGTCATTTGATCGGTAAACCGCGTCTAATTGGTATAGACGGGTTTGCGAACGTGACATTCGCGTTGATATTCTGTGTTGTGCTGTGATGTTGCGGATATGTCGTGGTGGATAGCAGGGTGCAATGATAGTGCAGTTTGGTTTTATTTGTACATTTGATATTGCGGGGCGAGCGTCCAACATATGGACTGCCGTCATTGCCTGTTGTATAATATTCTTTTGGGGCACGACCGGGCAGAGGTCGATGTACCCGTTGTACATATTTTTATTTTTGTACTAGGTTTATCCCGCGAAGGAGTGCACGGATAGCTGGGTTCTGGAGGGCAACGGGTCCGTATCTCATGGCTTTGAGGGGGAGAGGGACCTCACTCTAGAATTAGCAGACTATTCGCCACACTCGTAGGGGGTACAGGTTGACCCAAGGAGGGGTGCTCAATTTACCGGATTCCGTGAAGTGCCGGGTGTTCCATTCACTATGTTGTGGGGACTACCTCGCTTCAGGTTTTGGCGGGTAACTTGCCGCACCCGTAGGGGTCTAGGTTTCATTGCACAGGCTATCCACACGACCAGGGGAACGTCGGGTTTCAGCAGCGGCTCTGTGAAACCCGGGATCCCAGATTATCTGTATTGTTCTGTGATGCTTATTACTTTTCTGTAATGTTGCATATTATCACGCCTGGAGCGATTATTGTATATTGGTATATATACTATTAGATGTTGTATATGTTTTACACCCGCACTAGTCTAGCCCCCGCTCTGTCGTTATTTAAGTAACCTAACGGGTGATGACGGGACCCAGTGACGAATGCGGATGGCATATACGTACATTTTATTTTCGTTCTTTTCTGGTGTGATTGATTGATGGGACTGTATTGATTCTTATCAATGCAAGGATAAAACAAACCTATATTTGATGTTGTTGGAACAAATTTTAAAAAAGTGTTATTATAAAGATGTTTACTTTTGTTTTGCATAGTGATATTCAGTTAGAATATCCTGCACCTCATTCTACGAGGCAAGGGCCGAGATCCCTTCACCGGGAGTGACCCCTTGGGCAGAAGTTTACGTCAGGGTAATAACTTCACTATAGTCGATTACAAGTTGCTTTGCATCGCGGTATTCAGTTGGAATATCCTGCACCTCATTCTACGAGGAAAGAGCCGAGATCCCTTCACCAGGAGTGACCTCTTTAGCAAAGGTTTTTCGTCACTATATTTTTATAAAAAGCTATCAGGTTCCTTCAACGAGATCAAGTTCATTACGTTAAAGGTTTTTTCGCCAAAAACCAGCCGTAGCCCTCCGTCATTTCTTTTGGGTATTCAGTAGTATTCAAGCTATGCATTTTAGCCAAAGTTAAGGCATAGTGTTTGGTAGCTGCTGGGTATTCATCTGTTGCATAGATAGATGAGTTAGTTTAGGACAGTCGTTCTGCCATTTTGGCCAAAGTCAAAGGCATGTGCGGGTGGGTTCAAATTGACCTGGAGAGTGACGGGTAGAACTTGGCATGTGACTTATGACATTTTGACCAAAGCCAAGGTTATAAGAGCATGGGGGAAAAATCACATCGGGAGTTTCAAACATACAGCAAACTTGCCAGGCATGCGCATACCTTCTGGAGTGTGATAACTTGAGTGGCTTCCATCAAGTTATCATACGATGATAATTGGATCCCGATTCTCACTGATGAGTTAGTTTACTCTTCGGGTGATCCCGACTAATTCTTCTTTCAGGTTTGGAGGAGAATTTAAGATTACAGTGGGAGGTTTCCTGATTAGATAAAATGATAACCATTCTGATCTAGGTTAGAGTGCACGCAGAGTGTTTCTTTTCTCTCTCTCTTTGGTAGCGACCTTTGACCGACCCTAGACTATGACTCAGTGACCAAGTTGACCGAACCTTCTTAATATACAGGCTTTTGTATTGTCTTAGTTGCATAAGTCATTGCCGCTCCTTCTTTTACCCTTTGTATTTCTCAGAACACCTCGTATTACTACGGACATCCACTTCGATTGGATAGATCCATCGTATGGTTATATACGAACTCGAAGGTACTACTTCGAGAATGGATCCAGGTTCAGGAGAAATAGAATTGGTTTATTCTGTTGTTTTTTTATTATTACCTTCTCTCAGGTTGCGAGGGCTCCTTGGTTTAGGAGAGTACACCTATTACGCTTATTGGATAGTCTTATTCCAAACCATAGGCTGGTGCCGAAACGTAGGGAATGAAGAAAACCAATTAGCCTAAGTAGGGTGTGCAGAAGAAAATATGTAAAGACAAGATAATGTTGGAGATAGTGCCCTCAGAGTCAATTATTGGATCACAGGCACGTGATTGCAATGATTGAGGGAGGATTTATCCCGGTAGGACAGTCTTACTCGAGATGATAGTATGCTATCTGGTTTATCTTTATCATCGTGTACTGCTTTAGGTGACCTGACATGTCACTATTGCACGTTGATAGAGCCCATAGGATTCTTGCTTGACCACCAGCAGTATGAGGGCGATCATATATATGGGAGCTGGTAGTCTATAAGAACATCCTTAAAAGGTCCCTAGTCGTGGGAGTTTCGAGACAAGGCATCGATACTCCAGAGTAGACTAGTGTATACAGTCGAGACCCCGACGAGGGGCGGTGGCCGGTCTCACAAGCCACTGGTGTCAGTTGGTTCACCTAAGATGTATACAGGTGCTCATTGGGTTATGAGTACACCGGACAGGACTCGCCGGGAACATGCTAGTTGATCTTATACCTGACGTCAGATAGCAGTTCCCTGGTGACATGTGTACAGGTTAGTTCATCGACCCGGGGATCGTCATTTGTCTCGTGTGAGTTCCCACTGTACTTTGAATACTACCCTACCACGCTCAAAGGAGACGTGCAAACAAGTTTTAGTTGGGTACAGTCCCGAGCCACATGGAGGCAGTGAGCGGATCCTCTGGGGTTCATCTCTCCCGGTATTGGGGGTGAGGTCGCGCTGTGTCTAGGAGAGCCATTACACGAAGCCCTCGGCCGAGGCAGGAGATTTACTGGTAGGTATTCCAGTAGTATCTCAGGGTGTTCTGGGCTACACTCCGACACGACTTGTACCTCTTTTGGGGGTCTGACTTTTACCAACCCTCTAGGCCCGCCATGCGATGCTCATAGACGAACGGACCGGACTGAACGGATATTGTCACTGACAGGCTCAGTAGGGTGTCAGGATGAGTTCGCTCATCGACGTCCCTTTTGGTCAATAGCTGGTGGCCCGTCACGTATGGCTAATACCTCTGATGTGCTAGTGGTTAAATCCACAGCCATAGTATTGACGAGTCTTTAGAGTCCACCACACATTCAGTCACTCAAGCTTTCGGGCGAAAAGCTGTAGACGCCGTATGGAGATATGGCATGGTCCGATCAGATACGTGCGGTATTGCACGGATCAGGATCGGACAGTTTGTACCATAGGCCGTATGGATATATGGCAGGGTTCGATCAGATACGTACGGTATTGCATGGATCAGGATCGAACGGATATTACTAGCCGACTTTGGTTTAAGCCGGATCCTAGTATAGTACAGTGTAGATTTTGTCTCATTGCATTTGTATTTCGGTCGGAATACAAATGCGGGTGTGTATACACAGTATCGGGGTTTTCCTGTAATTTATTACGGGACCAGTTTTCTGGAGTTGCCAGTTTGCTTTCCGTTTCGGCCAATTTCCTTTATATCGTTCATTGGCCGAAGATTGGTGGAGGAGGGCTTATTTGCATTTGTGCAAATAAGTATTTATGGAGGGTGTTCTTTACATTTTGTTGGATCATGATGGTTGCACCATCCCTTGACCATTTGACTTCTTCTTTCATGATGGCTTGACTTTGTGATGAGATGATGGTTGTGGTGGAGTGTTGGTTTTAGTTTGTCATCATGGTTGGTTATGATGAAGGGGTGTGATGATAGAAGTGAGACTTGCCTTTTTCCTTTACACTCTACGTTGCATTATTCTTATCCTTGGTATTATTCCCACTTCACTCCATTCTCTCCTCTCCTACCAAGCCATGGCCGGGCACTTCTCTTTGGGGCTGTCCAAATTTGAGATGTGGGATTTTGTTCTCTTTTGGCTTTGGAAAAATCCCACAACACCATCTCCAAAAGTTTATATCATTTCCTCCACTATATGGCAACTCCATAACCCCAAATGAGACATGTTTCTACACTATATTCTACAGCAAACCTTGGGCACGTCGGCTCGCCAACTTCGTGCCTGAGTTGCCTCGGTATAGAGGTGGGAGCCCGTAAAAGAAGCAGGCGACGTGGTGCCCTTCCGGCGACGAAGTGGAGACCGGAGCTTCCGCGGGAGATCGGGACGACGACGAGAAGACCGGAGGACACGGATCACTCGGTATATCTCTCTTCCCATCTTGTTGTTAGCTAGGACTAGTTTAATGGCCCGATCTGGGTTTATAGTGTGCGGTGGTGCCGGTTTGAAAATTAAAGTTAACCATCGCTTCCGCATTTGGCCTCAGGATGGAGGCCGGGGCGCCGCCGTGCACTTACAATGGTATCAGAGCCTCGCCATTAACATAGTCTAGCTTTGTCTAATGTGTTTTACATTTCCGATCGAACAATTTTCCAAAAACCGTATTTTTCTTCACATCAGTTTCTGTCGAAATTTTTTGAAGTCCAAAAATTTTTCAGGTTGTTTCAGAATGATGTGTAGGACAATCTAAGAGTTCTGGGAAAATTTGGTCTCATGAACAGTCTAAACGACCGTGGAACCGCGGCCAAACCCATGCTTGGGCCGCGGTTCCGCCGCGACTTGAACTGATCAGTGTACCAAAATTTTCCAGAAAGCTCCTGAGTTGAAAATATGGGTTTTGGAATATTAATTTTGGGCCCAGAATTTCTTGATGTGCTACAGTAGTACTTGGGGCCCACGTGTTATAATTTTGATCGATCGGATATTATAAACACATTTTTCACAGTATTTACATTATATCTGCGACCGTGAATGTCACTTGATCGGTAAATCTCGTCTGACTGCTATAGCCCGGTTAGACGGATTTGCGAACGTGACTTTCACGTTGATGTTCTGTGTATTGCTGTGATGTTGCGGATCGGTCGTGGGGGATAGCCTGGATGCAATGCTAGTACAGTTGTGGTTGTATTATGTACATTTGATATTGCGGGGCGAGCGTCCGACATGTGGACTGCCGTCACTGCCTGATTGTATTATTATTTTAGGGCACGACCAGGTTGCGGTCGATGTACCCGTTGTATGTATATTTTACTTTCTGTACTAGGATTACCCCAAGGTGGGGTGCACGGATAGCCAGGTTCTAGAAGGCAACGGGCCCGCATCTCATGGCATTGAGAGGGAGGGGGCTTCACTCTAGGATTGGCGGGCTATTCGCCGCACTCGTAGGGGGTACACGTTGACCCAAGAGGGGTGCCCAAGTTACCGGATTCCGTGAAGTGCTAGGTGGTCCATTCACGGTGCTGAAGGGGGTTGCCTCGCTTCAGGTTTAGGCGGGTAATTTGCCGCGCCCGTAGGGGTCTAGGATTTCATTGCACAGGCTATCCATACGACCAGGGGAACGTCGGGTTTCAGTAGTGGCTCTGTGAAACCCGGGGATCCCAGATATCTGTATTGTTCTGTGATGCTGTACATTTCTGTGATGTTGCATTTTATCACGCCTTGAGTGAAATATAATATATTGGTATATATATTAGTAGATGTTGTATATGTTTTACATCCGCGCTAGTCCAGTTCCCGCTCTGTCGTTAGTTAGTTAACCTGACGGGTAATGACGGGACTGTTAGTGTATATGCCCTAGAGGCCATTACTGTATCATACTAGTATGTATATTACTTGATGGAAGCTTGGGATATTCACAGTTGTACAGACAATCTTGCTCAATATAGTAGTATGCTACTTGGTTTGTCTCTGCTTTAATGTGTACATGTGTGTTTATTTATTATATCACCTATACGCATTAGTAGAGCCCTTGGGATCTTTGCTTGATTACCGGCGTTGTGATGGCGATCACACTCGTGGGGGCTGGGTAATCTACAAGCACGTCCTTATACACGTCCCTAGTCGTGGGAGTATCAAGATAGGGCATCGATACTCCGGAGTAGACTAGCGTATGCGCTTCTCATCCCAGCACGGGAGACGGTCTGTCCCACAGCCGTCGGTACGTCGTACTTGAGATAGTATGCGGGTGCTCGTTGGGTTACGAGTACACTGGACAGGACTCGTCGGGAACTGATGGTTGGTATTATACCTATCGTCAGTTATCAGTTCCCAGGTGACATGAGTACAGCTTAGTCCGCTGACTTGACACTGTCACTTCGCCTCGAGTGTGTTCCCACTGTTCTTTGATTGCTACCCTACCACGGCTCTACTGAGTCGTGCAAACAGGTAGTAGTTGGGAGCAGTCCCGAAGCACTTGGAGGCGGTGACGGTTAGACATGATTCGTCTCTCCCGGTATTGGGGGTTGACATCGCGTTGTATCTAGGAGAGCCATTACACAAGTAGTCCCTGGCCAGGGCAAGCGAGATGTACTGGTAGGTTCCAGTGTTATCTCAGGGTGTTCTGGGCTTCACTCCGACACGACTTGTACCGCCATTAGGGGTCTGACGCTTGCCGCACCCTAGGCCCGACATGCGATGTATCAGACGAACAGACCGGATTGTACGGAGATTGTCACATACAGACTCAGTGGGAGTTCGGATGGGTTCACCTCATCAGTCTTCTTATCGGTATCTACCTGGGGACCGTTACGTACAGCTAGTGCCGCTTGCGGTCTGTGGTTAACCCCACTGCCAGCGTAGTGTTGAGTCTTTAGAGTCCCACACGGAGGGTTACTCGCCTTTGGGCAAAACTGAGTAGAGGTCGTATGGTTTTGCGACAGGGTTCGTTCACATCCGCGCACTTGTGCACGTTTGGTGTCCGGACAGTTACTACTAGCGGGCTCTGGTTTGAGCCGGATCCTAGTATATGCTTTGGGGTTAGTTTTATCTCATTGTGTTCATGTTTCTCGGAACATGAATGCGGGTGTGTATGCACAGTTGTTTGAGGCGGGGGAAGAGTTTGTTCATTAGGGTTTTGGAACGGGTGTGTATGCACAGTTGACAGTCGTCTTTTTCCAAACCCTAATGATCTTGTGATTTATCAATTAATAATATTAATTAAATGAAATTGTGTCATGGTTGGGTTTGTTGACTTGTTGACCATGGTTGACTAGTTGACTAGGTTTGAAATATTGACCATCATCATTACCTTTTTAGATGCTCTTTGATCTTTACAAAATTCATTTATTGTGATATGATAATGGTCTCTTCAATCCATCCATCACCTTTTTCATTTTGAATTAATATTATTATTAGAAAATCACATATATGTTATGGTTGTAAAATAAACCATATCATTCTATCATTTTGTTTCTCTCTCTTCACTTCATCTTCTTCCTCCTCTAGTTCAAGGAGAGCAAATCTCATGTGTTGAGAATCATCTCCTTGAAGATATAACACCCCAAAGCACACTCTACTCACTCTAAGGTAGAAGGTCTAGCAAACCGAATACCTTAGTTCTCTCAAGATCGAGAAAGGAGCCCAAGGATGAAGCCCTCAGGTGGATCTATCTTCGGCAAAGAGGAGACGAGGAGGGGAAGCCATTCAAGCTACTACAAAGAGCAAGAAAGAAGAAGAACAACAAGAAGAGAGGGAGTTCAAGTTGAGGTATAACCCCTAACCGAGTAGATAACATCTCAAGTTAGGATGCTAGTGTATTGTTTAGCAAAGATCCGGCTTTTACGGTCCATGTTACAAAGTTTAGAAAAAAATTTGTTTTACCGTTTCCGCAACCCCGAAAGTACCGGGAGAGGTAACGTGGACCTAACAGTGGTATCAGAGCCTAACTAAATATAAACTAGCTTGGTAGTGAAGTGTATCGAAGTTCGAAACGGAAAAATCGAAAAAAACGAGTTACAAAAATCTGAGTTTCTGTTAAAAATTTTTCTGGTCAAAACAAAATTTGTCATACACCAAAAATGATCTCAGGGTTTTTAGAAGAAAGCCACCAAAAACGAGCCAGCAACTCGACCAAAGAGCCGCGTTTCCGCGGCAATAGCAAGCTATTGCCGAGGAACCGCGGCCATCTTGGTGAGTCACTGGGTCGATTTTGGTGCAGTGTGTTTCTGACTTGGTTTTAGGATTTTTAAGATGGTTTATATGTGCCCAGATTTTCCAGAATAGGAATTTGTTTTTGGGGGCCTATAAATCCGTATTTTTTCGAACTTCAATGTACTTCGACTATAAAGGTTATATCTGTGATGTTCATATGTATTGAACGTCGGCTAATCGCTATATGTCGATTAGTCGGGGTTATACATATCTGTGATCTGTGATTGTTGTTGATGGTTTGTGTATATGAACTCGTTGGATTGTCGCGGATGAATGGCCGGGGTGGATGTGAGATGAGAGTTTCTTTTTCTTTCATTCATGTAATAAATTTGTAAATTGATGTAATATTATTTGTATGGCCACACAACCGGGTCGGGGTTATAGCCGTCATTGTATAATTCTTTTTACTGTTTTTGCTCCTAGGATAGACCCATGGAGGGGGTGCACAAACTACCAGGTATCTCGAAGTGCCGAGTGGCCTACTCATGGCGTTGAGGGAGGTTGCTTCGCTTCGGGTACTTGGCGGGTAGTTTGCCGCACCCGTAGGGGTCTTGGGTGGGGTTTTGGCTATTCATCGCGACCGTGTAATCTGCTTTTCGTTGCGGGCTCGAACGAATCGCGGGTTCCTAGTATATCCAAAGTGTTCATCTGTGATTTGGATTGGCTATCATTGCAGTATATCTATATATAATAACTATTTAGACGTTGCTTATGTTTTACAGCCGCGCTAGCCCAGCCCCCGCTCTGTCGTTAGTTAAGTAACCTAACGGGTGATGACGGGGCCCAGTGGCGAATGCGAATGGCATAAGCGTACGTCATATTTTGGTTGTTTTCTGCAATGGTAGGTTTTAAATGATGGGACGCATTAAAAGAACTAATGCAAGAAAATAAACCTAAAAAACGTTGTTGGAACAATTTTTCAAAAATCTGTTATTGCAAGGACGTTCATTTTTGTTTTGCATCGCGGTATTCGGTTGTGAATGCCCAGCACCTCAGTCGACGAGGCAAGGGCCGAGATCCCTTCATCGGGAGTGACCCCTTGGACAAAAGTTTGCGTCAGGGTAATAACTTCACTATAGTCGATTATTCTTGCTTTGCATCGAGGTATTCAGATTGGAGTATCCTGCACCTCATTCGACGAGGAAAGAGCCGAGATCCCTTCACAGGGAGTGACCTCTTTAGCAAAAGTTTTCGCCACTATATTTTCAAAAAGTGTATCACGTTCCTTCAATGATATCAAGTTCATTACGTTAACGGGTTTTTCGCCAAAAACCCAGCCGTAGCCCTCCGTCGTTTCTTATAAGTTATACTCAGTATTCATGCTGCGTTTGTTGACTGTGTCAAGGCGCAGTGAACGGTAGCTGAGTGTTGCTTATTTGCTGGATACAATGTGATTGGTTAGGACATTTGTGTAACCTTGTTGACTGTGTCAAGGGTTATGCAGGTGGGTTTAATGCAATCAAGATAACGACGGGATGAACTTGACTAGGACTCCTTGATTTGTTGACTGTGTCAAGATCATCTGGGTCCTAGGGGCAAAAACCACATCGGGAGTTTCAAAAGCACTGAAACTTGTAGATTTAGCATACCTTCTGGAGTGTGGTGGCTAGAGTGGATTCCATCTAGGTCATCACACAATGACAGTTGTATCCCGATCCCACTGATGAGTTGGATTACTCTCGGGAGATTACTTTCACTTAACGATCAATGCTATAAACCTAGTAGGTGACTAGAAAGGTGTTAGCGGGGTTACACCCCCAGGGAAAAGAGGTTCTTGAATTAAGGAACTTCGCGAAAGCGTTGGAAAACCTCCCTCGAAGTACCGACACTAGCCTGGCTGAAAGGTTAAGCAAGTATTGTGACGTGAATTAAATCCCGGCTAGTTCTTCTTTTAAAAAGGTTTTAAGAAGAATTTGAGGAAACAGTGGGAGACATCCTGGTTAGATAAATTAATAAACCAATCTACTCTTGCAAGAGCATACGCTGAGTGTTTCTTTTCTCTCTCTCCAGGCAGCAACATTTTCACGCCCTAATCAAGATAATAAAATGTATCGCTTGACCGATCAGAATTCTTATTCGGGGCTGGGGAACGTTGGTTCAGCTCTAACTTGTGACAACAGTCATGAGTATGAGAATGGGAAAGGGGATTGTATGGATTTCCAGGATACCCAGTTGAAGAAGAAGCATGGTTTTGCATCTACTTCAGGTGTTCTTGTAATTGAGAACTGTTTTACGGTCAGCCCTACCTCCTGGGTACTTGATACCATTTCAGGATCTCATATCTGTAATTTATTGCAGGGACTGAGAAAAAGTAGGAAAGTTGCACCGGGTGATATGTCGCTCAGAGTAGCGAACGGAGCACAAGTTAATGCGGCAGCCGTCGGTGAATATCACCTAGTATTGCCAAATGGCAAGACTATGATTTTGAATGATTGCTACTATGTACCCTCCATGATTTGCAACATCATATCAGTTGCTTTACTCGATAAAGATGGATATAACTTTGTTCTTAACAAGAATATCATGAACATTTACCTTGATAAGGTACTGGTTGCAGAGGGTACACTGTGTAATGGTATCTACGTTCTAAATCAGAATACAGTTCTCAACATACAAAACACACGCAAGAGGAAGAATTCAGATACGAATGAATCCTACTTGTGGCATTGTAGACTTGGTCATATCGGAGAGAAAAGACTGAGTAAGTTGCATAAAGATGGACTCTTGGATACGTTCGAGTTTTCATCTTATGAAACTTGTCAGTCTTGTCTCAAAGGAAAGATGGCCAAATCTCCGTTCACCGGACATGGAGAAAGAGCAGCAGAGCTCTTGGAACTCGTACATAGTGATGTATGTGGTCCGATGTCTATACATGCAAGGGGTGGGTTCTCGTACTTCATCACATTCACTGACGATCTCTCTAGGTTCGGATATGTGTATCTGATGAAACACAAATCTGAAGCTTTTGAGAAATTCAAGGAATTTAGAAACGAAGTGGAGAACCAGACAGGCAAAAGTATCAAGATCCTCCGGTCTGACAGGGGAGGGGAGTACTTAAGCACGGAATTCCTAGATTACTTAAAAGAGAATGGTATTCTCTCTCAGCTTACTCCTCCTTATACACCACAGCACAACGGTGTTTCGGAGCGGAGGAATCGTACCCTATTGGATATGGTTCGCTCCATGATGAGTAGTGCTGAGTTACCTCTTTCATTCTGGGGATATGCACTTCAAACTGCAGCACATCTATTGAATCAAGTTACATCCAAATCCGTGCCTAAGACTCCGTATGAAATATGGAGTGGTAAGAGTTTGTATCTTAAACGTATTAAGATTTGGGGTTGCCCAGCTTATGTCAAAAAGCAGAACCCAGACAAACTTGAGGCACGGGCCATTTTGTGTAAGTTTGTGGGATACCCAAAAGATTCAAGTGGGTATCTATTCTACCATGCAGAGGAACAGAAGATAATTGTTTCAAGAAATGCCACATTTTTAGAAAAAGAATTTCTTGTTAAAAACATTAGTGGCAGCACGGTAGAACTGGATGAAATTCCAGAAACACAAGCTTTAACAAAAGACTTGGTGGAACCGCTAGATTCAGTTACAACCGACGAACCTCAGCCACTCCGCAGATCTGGTAGGATTTCTCATCCGCCCAAGAGATACTACGGTTTTCTCATTGACGGGGATCGAGAGGATTGCATCTTGGAAGAAGATGACCCTACCAGTTTCAGGCAGGCCATTATCAGTAGGGACTCTGATAAGTGGCAGGAAGCAATGCAATCCAAAATGGAGTCCATGTACGCCAATAAAGTGTGGACCTTGGATATTGCTCCACCTGGGGTAAAACCCGTTGGATGCAAATGGATCTACAAAAGGAAACTTGGTGTAGATGGGCAGGTGGAAACCTATAAGGCTAGACTCGTTGCAAAAGGTTTTCGTCAAAGACCTGGTTTGGACTATGACGAAACTTTTTCTCCGGTGGCTATGCTCAAATCCATTCGGATCCTACTTGCCATTGCTGCCTTCCATGACTATGAAATCTGGCAGATGGATGTTAAAACGGCTTTTCTAAACGGTTGTTTGGAAGAGTGCGTTTACATGGATCAACCAGAAGGTTTCGTAGACAATGGGAGCAGCGGAAAGGTGTGCAAGTTGCTTAAATCCATTTATGGATTAAAGCAGGCATCGCGGAGCTGGAACATCTGTTTTGATGAGGCAATCAAGGAATTTGATTTCATCAAGAACGAAGATGAACCTTGTGTATATAAGAAGATTGTAGGACGAACTGTCGTATTCCTAGTCTTATACGTGGACGACATTCTTTTGTTAGGAAATGACATTCCTATGCTACAATCGGTCAAGCTATTTTTGTCACAAAGGTTCTCCATGAAGGACCTGGGTGATGCCTCGTACATTCTGGGGATCAAGATCTATAGAGATAGATCCAAGAAACTATTGGGACTTTCACAGTCCAGGTACATAGAGACCGTACTAAAGAGATTTAGTATGGAGGGTTCCAAGCGCGGTAACATACCCGCATTGCACGGAATTACCCTCTCCAAGAAGATGTCTCCTAAGACTGACGAGGAGAGGGTTCGCATGAGCACTATACCCTACGCTTCGGCGGTAGGATCTATAATGTATGCGATGCTATGTACTGTTGGAGATAGTGCCCTCATAGTCAATTATTGGATCACAGGTACGTGATTGCAATGATTGCGGAGGACCTATACCAGTAGGACAGTCTTACTCAAGATGATAGTATGCTAACCGGTTTGTCTTTATCAGTCGTGTACATGTTCAGGTGACTGATTACATGTTACACTTTGATAGAGCCCTTAGGATCTTGCTTTACCACCAACAGTATGATGGCGATCATATACGTGAGAGTTGGATGGTTTATACGCATATCCTTAATTGTGGTCCCTAGTCGTGGGAGTTTCGAGACAGGACATCGATACTCCGGAGTAGACTAGTGTGTACAGTCGAGACCCCGACGAGGGGCGGTGGCCGGTCTCACAAGCCACTGGTGTCAGTTGGATCACCTAAGATGTATACAGGTGCTCATTGGGTTATGAGTACACCGGACAGGACTCGCCGGGAATCTGCTAGTTAGTACTATATCTATCGTCAGATAGCAGTTCCCTGGTGACATGTGTACAGGTTAGTTCATCGACCTAAGGTCGTCATTTGTCTCGTGTGAGTTCCTACTGTGCTTTGATTTCTACCCTACCACGGCTCAAAGGAGTCGTGCAAACAGGTAGCTTTTGGGTACAGTCCCGAGCCATATGGAGGCACGTGAGCGGATCGGCAGGGGATTCGTCTCTCCCGGTATTGGGGGCGAGATCGTGCTGTGTCTAGGAGAGCCATTACACAAAGCCCACGGCCGTGGCAGGAGATTTACTGGTAGGTACTCCAGTAGTATCTCAGGGTGTTATTGGGCTTCACTCCGACACGACTTATACTGCTCTTGGGGGTCTGACGTTACTAGCCCCCTAGGCAGATATGCGATACTCATAGACGAACAGATCGGACTGTATATACATTGTCACTGTTAGGCTCAGTAGGGTTTCCGGATGAGTTCGCTCATCGGCCTCCCTTAAGGTCAGTCCATGGGCAGCCGTTACGCATTGCTAGTGCCGCTGACGGTTTGTGGTTAAACCCACTGCCAGGGTACTGACAAGTCATTAGAGTTCCCCACGGACAGTTTCCCAAGTTCGGGCGAAACGTTGTAGAGGCCGTATGGTTTTATGGCAGGGTTCGGAAAATGCACGTGCGTTTACGCACGTGTTATTTTTCGGGCAGATAATACTGGTCGGCTTTGGTTTAAGCCGGATCCGAGTATTATATTGAGTAGGTATAATATCTTTGTCTCAGTTGCATTTGTATTCGGTCGTAATACAAATGCGGGTATATTTATACAGTTTCGGGGTTGTCCTGAAATTCGTTTCAGGATCACTTTTGGAAGTTGCCAGTTTCCAGTTTCTATCAGCCGTCTTTTAACATTCAGTTAAAGACGGATTTATCTTTTCTTGGATGAGAGTGAGTCATGCTTCTAGAAGGTTCTAGAAGGTTCTAGAATTTGGTGACAAGGTTAATGACTCATGCTTTGATTTCAATGAGGTTTTGTTTTCCTTAAGATATTTGTGCTTGATATTTTCATGTGTTCACACATGATATTTTCCTTGTGGTCACCCTCTTTCTCCTACGGTCACCTCCTCCTCCATATAAGAGGCCGGCCCCCTCTCTCTCCACACACTCTCTCACTTGATGTTTTCATATGGTTGTAAAAGATATGATAGTATTTGGGGTGCATGGAATTTTACAGCTCATTTCATTCCATCACCCGATTCCCTCGGCAACTTCATTAACCGATCGTCCACGGACTTGGACGAAGTGAGACAAAGTCATCTACTCATTCTCTACATCATTCTTGGTCATCTCTTTTAGCAAACTTGACGATCGAGTTGCCTCAAGTCAGAGGCGGGAGCCCGTTTAAAGAATCGTCGACGTGGTGCCACCTCGACGAGAAGATCGGAGATCGACGAGATCGGAGCAGCCGCAACGGAGCGTGGGATGATGGTTAAAGAACGAAGGACTCGGATCGTTCGGTTTAACCTTTCTAAACTCTTTACAGTTTGTTAGTTTAGCAATAATGGCAGATCCGGGTTAAAGTATACGATAGCGCCAGTTAAAAGTTTTTTGTTCCGCATTTGGTGTCTGTAGACTGTCGGGGCGCTAGCGTAGACTTACAGTGGTATCAGAGCCTAACCATTTTGCTATGCTAACTTATGCTAACGCGTTTAAAACATCGATCGAACCGGAAATCGAAAACTACAAAATTCCATGCTCACAGTTTCTGTCGATTTCAAATGATCTCCTAAAATTATTCTACATGTCTCAGAAATCTGTGCAGGCGTTTCTAAGAACCACGACCAAATTTGGGCACGTATCTCCACCAAACCGCCGCGGAAACGCGGCCAAACCCATGGTTTGGCCGCGCATCCGCGGCTACTTGGTGAGCTCATGCTCCCAAATTTGTACAGTGGGTTCTCTGTTGGATTTTGGGGTTTTTGGTATATATCTTTTGGGCCCAGGTTTTGTTACTGTTCACCAGTAAGTCATGGGGCCCACTTCTTGATATTTGGTCAATCGAAATTTAAACATGTTAGTTTACAGTGCTTACATTATATCTCCGACCGGGAATGTCATTTGATCGGTAAACCGCGTCTGATTGCTATAGTTCTTTTAGACGGGTTTGCGAACGTGACATTCGCGTTGATGTTCTGTGTTGTGCTGTGATGTTGCGGATTTGTCGTGGTGGATAGCAGTATGCAATGATAGTACAGTTGTGTTTATTTGTACATTTGATATTGCGGGGCGAGCGTCCAACTTGTGGACTGCCGTCACTGCCTGTTGTATAATATTCTTTTGGGGCACGACCAGGTTGCGGTCGATGTACCTATTGTACTATTTTTCATTACTGTACTAGGTTTTGCCCCGCGACGGAGTGCACGGATAGCCGGGTTCTGGGAGCAACGGGTCCGCATCTCATGGCTTTGAGAGATAGAGGGGTCCCACTCTAGAATTGGCAGACTATTCGCCGCACTCGTAGGGGGTACAGGTTGACCCAAGGAGGGGTGCCCAAGATTACCGGATTCCGTGAAGTGCTGGGTGGTCCATTCACTATGCTGTAGGGGGCTGCCTCGCTTCAGGTTTTGGCGGGTAACTTGCCGCACCCGTAGGGGTCTAGGTTTCATTGCACAGGCTATCCACACGACAGGGGAACGTCGAGTTTCAGCAGCGGCTCTGTGAAACTCGGGGATCCCAGATTATCTGTATTGTTCTGTGATGCTTATTACTTTTCTGTAATGTTGCATACTATCACGCCTGGAGCAATTATTGTATATTGGTTTATATACTATTAGATGTTGTATATGTTTTATACCCGCGCTAGTCCAGTCCCCGCTCTGTCGTTAGTTAAGTAACCTAACGGGTGATGACGGGACCCAGTGACGAATGCGGATGGCATATACGTACATTTTATTTTCGTTCTTTTCTGGTGTGATTAATGATGGGACTGCGTTGATTCTGATCAATGCAAAGTAAAACAAACCTGTTTGGATGTTGTTGGAACAAATTTAAAAAGTGTTATTGCAAAGACGTTTCCTTTTGTTATGCATAGCGGTATTCAGTGGAATATCCTGCACCTCATTCGACGGGGCAAGGGCCGATATCCCTTCACCGGGACTGACCCCTTGGGCAGAAGTTTGCGTCAGGGTAATAACTTCACTATAGTCGATTACATGTTGCTTTGCATAGCGGTATTCAGTGGAATATCCTGCACCTCATTCCACGAGGAAAGAGCCGAGATCCCTTCACCGGGAATGACCTCTTTAGCAAAGGTTTTCGCCACTATATTTATAAAAAGCTATCAGGTTCCTTCAACGAGATCAAGTTCATTACGTTAAAGGTTTTTCGCCAAAAACCAGCCGTAGCCCTCCGTCGTTTCTTATGGATGGTCAGTAATATTCAAGCTATGTTTGTTGGCTTTCGTCAAGGCATAGTGTTTGGTAGTTGCTGGGGTATTCATTTGTTGCATAGATAGATGTGTTGGTTTGGGACAGTCGTATTACCTTGTTGGCTTTCGTCAAGGGTATGTACGGGTGGGTTCGAATTAACAAGATAATGACGGGCAGAACTTGACATGTGACTTATGATTTGTTGGCTTTCGTCAAGGTCATAAGAACATGGGGTAAAAATCATATCGGGAGTTTCTAAAGAAACTGAAACTTGCCAGGCATGCGCATACCTTCTGGAGTGTGATAACGCGAGTGGATTCCGTCACGTTATCATGCGATGAGAGTTGGATCCCGATTCCCACTGATGAGTTGGTTTACTCTTCGGGTGATCCCGATTGATTCTTCTTTAGGTTTGGAGGAGAATTTGACAGGACAGTGGGAGGTTTCCGGATTAGATAAAGTGATAACCATTCTGATCTAGGTTAGAGTGCACGCAGAGTGTTTCTTTTCTCTCTCTCTTTGGCAGCGACCTTTGACCGACCCTAGACTATGACTCAGTGACCAGGTTGACCGAACCTTCTTAAAATACTGGCTTTTGGATTGTCTGAGTTGCATAAGTCATTGCCACTCCTTCTTCTACCCTTTGCATTTCTCAGAACACCCGTATTACTACGGATATCCACTTCCATTGGATAGATCCATCGTATGGTTATATACGAACTCGAAGGGACTTCTTCGAGGATGGATCCAGGTTCAGGAGAAATAGAATTGGTTTATTCAGTTGTCTTTTATTATCACCTTCTCTCAGATTGTGAGGGCTCCTTGGTGTAGGAGAGTACACCTATTACGCTTATTGGATAGTCTTATTCCAAACCATAGGCTGGTGCCGAAAGGTAGGGAATGAAGAAAACCAATTAGCCTAAGTAGGGTGTGCAGAAGGTAATATGTAAAGACAAAATAAAGGGATTAGAAAGAGGGCAAAGTAAATTGCGACTGATATCATTCACGACCAAAACCGCGTACTTCATCGCCGCTCCTATTTCACCTTTAAAAGAATAAGGTATTATTCAGTTGTCTTTATCATCACCTTCTCTCAGTTGCGAGTACTCCTTGGTTTAGGAGGGTACACCTATTATGCTTACTGGATAGTCTTCTTCCAAACCATAGGCTGGTGCCGAACGGTAGGGAAGGAAGAAAACCATTTAGCCTAACAATGGTGTACAGAAGGTAACGACTAAAGACAAATAAATGGATTTGGAGAGACGGCAATAAAATATACGGTTGAAGTCATGAATTGGATTATGGAAGAGGCATTGCTATGAATACCAGGATACCCCTACGAAACATTTTCATGTTTCAGTGCATTGTTAAAGGAAAAACTGTTTTCCCGATTAAACACTTACTCCAAGGGTATGTATTTACCAGGTTTCATTCTCATATCTGTATGGTTTTACAGATGATGAGTGGGAGTAAGTTATTGGGAATTAGGTGATTATCCTCATTATATCGGAATTCGTTGTAATTGGTGATATTTGAGGAAATCGCCAGGGTACAGTTTTCAACCTACGACGCACAGGTTTTGAGTTGTTTAACTCAGCGGACTTATACAGAGTATTGTATGTTGTCCAAGTGTCCATCAGGACAAAGGGGTAGGTCCTCGTACTATGTTCTGTTTACTTATAACTTCTTTAATATTTAGACAAGTGTTTCGTAGAAATACAAGGTCTAAGTTTTGAGAAGTTGTGGGTATAAGAATAAAGTAGAGAACCAGGTATCACAAGTATCGGGATTCTTCAAAGAGATCGAAGATGTAGATTCTTGTGATTGGTATTCAGATCATAGTGATGGTTTTGAGAAACGTGTTTCTCTTTCAGGTTACTCATAATTGGATGGATTCCTAAGTTGAGTAATGCTGATTAGCCTCCTTCCATTAAGTTGATATGCACTGGAGACAGCTGCATGATTTGAATCTAGTTCCAATTAAATAAGTGCCAAAGTTTCTATATTGGATATAGAATAGTTCGTACCTTAAAAGATATAAAGGTACGGGGAGTTGTCCAGCTTATGCTTAAAACCAGACTCTGGATAACTCAGGGCACGTTTCTGTAATGGCTGTTTGTGGGTTGACCCTGGCTATGACGAGGGTTGATATTCTACCATTTGGAAGATCAATAGTGATATTGTTCTTGACTCGCCACAGTTTTAGTAAAATGGATCTTTTTCAGAAAACAGTAGTAGGAGTTTGGTAGAACTGGAAGTGATTCCTGAACCGCGAACGATTACGGAAAATTTAATAGGACCTATGCATTCAATCAGGTTTGACATTCCAATAGCCACTCCGCAGATATGATAGGTAACCTCAGGCACCCGAGAGGTACATCGGTAGGCTCAAGGACGGTGACAGGGAGGTTCTTATCTACACAGACATGACACTACTGTTGTTCCAGGTTATGAGACCCGGTAGGAGGGTTGTCGTAGTCAGTGGGAGCAGCGGAAGCATAGTGGGCAAGATGCTTATATCTATTTATAGACTTGAGCAGTTATAGCGGAGATGGATCATCTAATTTTGATGTGACAGTCATGGGTTTGACTTCAATCAGAATAGGGGATGGATCAGTTAAGAAGGTAGTAGGGTGTAATGTCATGGTATCTGGATGACATACACAGAGTAGGAAGTAAAATTCCTATACTACGATCGGTTGTACTGTGGTCGTCACACAGTTGTTTCTCCAGACAGGATATGGATATAATATTTGACATTTTGGTTTCTAGATCTATGGTTTTAGATCTGGATTTGGGTAGTTTCCCAATGTGGGTACTTTGACAGATATTCTAATGGTTTTTGGAATAATTGACTCCTAGCATGGTGGTGTACCTGCTGGTGATGGAGTCACCCTCTCTAAAGGTGTCTTACAGACTAAAGGGGAGAGGGATGTGCATGATTGGCAGATCACTTGCTTAGGCAATTGAGTCAATCATGAGATGTCAAGTACCACACCAAATGTTGGTTTTGCACTAGATGCAATAAGTTTGTATTAATCCAATCCTGGAGAAATATAAGGAAGCAGTTTTAGAACATAAGTACATGTTCTACGGATTTGATGACGGCAGCCTCCTTCAGGAGACGGTTATCATTCCAAGCTTCAAAGGTGACATGGTTGACAGAGTGATTGTCAGAGTTATAGTTTTTCCCTCTGACGAAGAGGGACAGTATTATGGACAGATGGTCCAAGAGGATACTGTGGGTGGCATGGTGCCGGATACTGATTAGGTTCAGTGATCGATACAGTCTAAGAAGTTTGGATTTGGAGTTCATTTATGAACTAGGTCCCATCAGATATCCAGACACATTCTAAGACAGGTATTACTCGATTCGGGAGATGGCTTTCTCCGCGAACTTGAGATTTAGAGAGATATAGAAAGAAACATCTAGGCGGATCCACTCACTAAGGCTATTTCTCGAACACAATAGTTTTACAAACGGGCTTTGTGAAACTGATTAGTAGAGGAGTTGGATGTTCGGTTTCACACGGGCTGTGAGTAGTCGACATCGCAATAATTAGCCTTGAGTGCAAGTGGGAGATTGTTGGAGATAGTGCCCTCATAGTCAATTATTGGATCACAGGTACGTGATTGCAATGATTGCGGAGGACCTATACTGGTAGGACAGTCTTACTCAAGATGATAGTATGCTATCTGGTTTTCCTTTATCAGTCGTGTACATGTTCAGGTGACTGATTACATGTTACACTTTGATAGAGCCCTTAGGATCTTGCTTTACCACCAACAGTATGATGGCGATCATATACGTGAGAGTTGGGTGGTTTATACGTATATCCTTAATTGTGGTCCCTAGTCGTGGGAGTTTCGAGACAGGGCATCGATACTCCGGAGTAGACTAGTGTGTACAGTCGAGACCCTGACGAGGGGCGGTGGCCGGTCTCACAAGCCACTGGTGTCAGTTGGATCACCTAAGATGTATACAGGTGCTCATTGGGTTATGAGTACACCGGACAGGACTCGCCGGGAATCTGCTAGTTAGTACTATATCTATCGTCAGATAGCAGTTCCCTGGTGACATGTGTACAGGTTAGTTCATCGACCTGAGGTCGTCATTTGTCTCGTGTGAGTTCCCACTGTGCTTTGATTTCTACCCTACCACGGCTCAAAGGAGTCGTGCAAACAGGTAGCTTTTGGGTACAGTCCCGAGCCATATGGAGGCACGTGAGCGGATCGGCAGGGGATTCGTCTCTCCCGGTATTGGGGGCGAGATCGTGCTGTGAATAGGAGAGCCATTACACAAAGCCCACGGCCGTGGCAGGAGATTTACTGGTAGGTACTCCAGTAGTATATCAGGGTGTTATTGGGCTTCACTCCGACACGACTTATACTGCTCTTGGGGGTCTGACGTTACTAGCCCCCTAGGCAGATATGCGATACTCATAGACGAACGGACCGGACTGTATATACATTGTCACTGTTAGGCTCAGTAGGGTTTCCGGATGAGTTCGCTCATCGGCCTCCCTTAAGGTCAGTCCATGGGCAGCCGTTACGCATTGCTAGTGCCGCTGGCGGTTTGTGGTTAAACCCACTGCCAGGGTACTGACGAGTCATTAGAGTTCCCCACAGACAGTTTACCAAGTTCGGGCGAAACGTTGTAGAGGCCGTATGGTTTTATGGCAGGGTTCGGAAAATGCACGTCCGTTTACGCACGTGTTATTTTTCGGGCAGATAATACTGGTCGGCTTTGGTTTAAGCCGGATCCGAGTATTATATTGAGTAGGTATAATATCTTTGTCTCAGTTGCATTTGTATTCGGTCGTAATACAAATGCGGGTATATTTATACAGTTTCGGGGTTGTCCTGAAATTCGTTTCAGGATCACTTTTGGAAGTTGCCAGTTTCCAGTTTTCTATCAGCCGTCTTTTAACATTCAGTTAAAGACGGATTTATCTTTTCTTGGATGAGAGTGAGTCATGCTTCTAGAAGGTTCTAGAAGGTTCTAGAATTTGGTGACAAGGTTAATGACTCATGCTTTGATTTCAATGAGGTTTTGTTTTCCTTAAGATATTTGTGCTTGATATTTTCATGTGTTCACACATGATATTTTCCTTGTGGTCACCCTCTTTCTCCTACGGTCACCTCCTCCTCCATATAAGAGGCCGGCCCCCTCTCTCTCCACACACTCTCTCACTTGATGTTTTCATATGGTTGTAAAAGATATGATAGTATTTGGGGTGCATGGAATTTTACAGCTCATTTCATTCCATCACCCGATTCCCTCGGCAAATTCATTAACCGATCGTCCACGGACTTGGACGAAGTGAGACAAAGTCATCCACTCATTCTCTACATCATTCTTGGTCGTCTCTTTTAGCAAACTTGACGATCGAGTTGCCTCAAGTCAGAGACGGGAGCCCGTTTAAAGAATCGTCGACGTGGTGCCACCTCGACGAGAAGATCGGAGATCGACGAGATCGGAGCAGCCGCAATGGAGCGTGGGATGATGGTTAAAGAACGAAGGACTCGGATCGTTCGGTATAACCTTTCTACACTCTTTACAGTTTGTTAGTTTAGCAATAATGGCAGATCCGGGTTAAAGTATACGATAGCGCCAGTTAAAAGTTTTTTGTTCCGCATTTGGTGTCTGTAGACTGCCGGGGCGCTAGCGTAGACTTACATGTACAAGACCAGATGTTGCTTACGCGTTGAGCGCGGTAAGCCGGTATCAGTCAGACCCAGGGGAGGACCACTGGACAGCAGTGAAGAACATTCTCAAGTACCTGAGAAGGACTAAGGAGATGTTCCTGGTTTACGGTAATGGAGACCTCAGGGTCGAGTCCTTTACCGATTCAAGCTTCCAGAGTGACAAAGATGACAGCAAGTATGTCTCGGGTTTTGTGTTTACCCTCAACGGAGGGGCGGTATGTTGGAGGAGTTCCAAGCAGGATACCGTCGCAGACTCGACGATGGAGGCTGAATACATTGCTGCAAGCGATGCCGCAAAAGAGGCGGTCTGGATGAAGAAGTTCATTAGGGAACTTCAGGTGGTTCCGTCCATTGTTGACCTAATACCTTTGTATTGCGATAACAATGGGGCTATAGCTTTAGCGAAGGAACCAAGGTCCCATCAGAAATCCAGGCACATCTTAAGGCGGTATCACCTGATCAAGGAGATCATTTATCGACAGGAGATCGAAGTGCGGAGAGTGGACACAAAGGACAACACTGCGGACCCATTCACGAAGGCTTTACCCCAGACTCAGTTCGAGCGGCTGATCGAGATGATAGGTCTTCGATATGCCAGTACATGGCCTTAGTGCAAGTAGGAGATTGTTAGTGTATATGCCCTAGAGGCCATTACTGTATCATACTAGTATGTATATTACTTGATGGAAGCTTGGGATATTCACAGTTGTACAGACAATCTTGCTCAATATAGTAGTATGCTACTTGGTTTGTCTCTGCTTTAATGTGTACATGTGTGTTTATTTATTATATCACTTATACGCATTGGTAGAGCCCTTGGGATCTTTGCTTGATTACCGGCATTGTGATAGCGATCACACTCGTGGGGGCTGGGTAATCTACAAGCACGTCCTTATACACGTCCCTAGTCATGGGAGTATCGAGATAGGGCATCGATACTCCGGAGTAGACTAGCGTATGCGCTTCTCATCCCAGCACGGGAGACGGTCTGTCCCACAGCCGTCGATACGTCGTACTTGAGATAGTATGCGGGTGCTCGTTGGGTTACGAGTACACTGGACAGGACTCGTCGGGAACTGATGGTTGGTATTATACCTATCGTCAGTTATCAGTTCCCAGGTGACATGAGTATAGCTTAGTCCGCTGACTTGACACTGTCACTTCGCCTCGAGTGTGTTCCTACTGTTCTTTGATTGCTACCCTACCACGGCTCTACTGAGTCGTGCAAACAGGTAGTAGTTGGGAGCAGTCCCGAAGCACTTGGAGGCAGTGACGGTTAGACAGGATTCGTCTCTCCCGGTATTGTGGGTTGACATCGCGCTGTGTCTAGGAGAGCCATTACACAAGTAGTCCCTGGCCAGGGCAAGCGAGATGTACTGGTAGGTTCCAGTGTTATCTCAGGGTGTTCTGGGCTTCACTCCGACACGACTTGTACCGCCATTAGGGGTGTGACGCTTGCCGCTCCCCTAGGCCCGACATGCGATGTATCAGACGAACAGACCGAACTGTACGGAGATTGTCACATACAGACTCAGTGGGAGTTCGGATGGGTTCACCTCATCAGTCTTCTTATCGGTATCTACCTGGGGACCGTTACGTACAGCTAGTGCCGCTTGCGGTCTGTGGTTAACCCCACTGCCAGCGTAGTGTCGAGTCTTTAGAGTCCCACACGGAGGGTTACTCGCCTTTGGGCAAAACTGAGTAGAGGTCGCATGGTTTTGCGACAGGGTTCGTTCACATCCGCGCACTTGTGCACGTTTGGTGTCCGGACAGTTACTACTAGCGGGCTCTGGTTTGAGCCGGATCCTAGTATATGCTTTGGGGTTAGTTTTATCTCATTGTGTTCATGTTTCTCGGAACATGAATGCGGATGTGTATGCACAGTTGTTTGAGGCGGAGGAAGAGTTTGTTCATTAGGGTTTTGGAACGGATGTGTATGCACAGTTGACAGTCGTCTTTTTCCAAACCCTAATGATCTTGTGATTTATCAATTAATAATATTAATTAAATGAAATTGTGTCATGGTTGGGTTTGTTGACTTGTTGACCATGGTTGACTAGTTGACTAGGTTTGAAATATTGACCATCATCATTACCTTTTTAGATGCTCTTTAATCTTTGCAAAATTCATTTATTGTGATATGATAATGGTCTCTTCAATCCATCCATCACCTTTTTCATTTTGAATTAATATTATTATTAGAAAATCACATATATGTTATGGTTGTAAAATAAACCATATCATTCTATCATTTTGTTTCTCTCTCTTCACTTCATCTTCTTCCTCCTCTAGTTCAAGGAGAGCAAATCTCATGTGTTGAGAATCATCTCCTTGAAGATATAACACCCCAAAGCACACTCTACTCACTCTAAGGTAGAAGGTCTAGCAAGCCGAATACCTTAGTTCTCTCAAGATCGAGAAAGGAGCCCAAGGATGAAGCCCTCAGGTGGATCTATCTTCGGCAAAGAGGAGACGAGGAGGGGAAGCCATTCAAGCTACTACAAAGAGCAAGAAAGAAGAAGAACAACAAGAAGAGAAGGAGTTCAAGTTGAGGTATAACCCCTAACCGAGTAGATAACATCTCAAGTTAGGATGCTAGTGTATTGTTTAGCAAAGATCCGGCTTTTACGGTCCATGTTACAAAGTTTAGAAAAAAATTTGTTTTACCGTTTCCGCAACCCCGAAAGTACCGGGAGAGGTAACGTGGACCTAACAGGGTCCCAGTGGCGAATGCGGATGGCATATACGTACGTCATATTATTTTCGTTCTTTGTGGTGTGATCAATTGATGGGACTGCGTTGATCCGGATCAATGCAAGTTAAAAACAAACCTAATCTGATGTTGTTGGAACACTTTTCAAAAAGCTGTTATTGCAAGGACGTTCACTTTTGTTTTGCATCGTGATATTCAGTTGGAATATCCTGCTCCTCAGTCGACGAGGCAAGGGCCGAGATCCCTTCACCGGGAGTGACCCCTTGGACAGAAATTTGCGTCAGGGCAATAAATTCACTATAGCCGATTACTTTTGCTTTGCACCATGGTATTCAGTTGGAATATCCTGCACCTCATTCTACGGGGAAAGAGCCGAGATCCCTTCACTGGGAGTGACCTCTTTAGCAAAGGTTTTCGTCACTATATTTTCAAAAAGCTATCCGTTCCTTCAACGATATCAAGTTCATTACTTCAAAGGTTTTCGCCAGAAACCATTCGTAGCCCTCCGTCATTTCAGTTAGATAGTCGGTAGTATTCAAGCTATGTATTTTGACCTCACGCCAAGGCATAGTGATTGGTAGCTGCCGGGTATTTATATGTTGCATAGATAGATCCGTTAGTTTGGGACAGTCATACTACTATTTTGGCCTTCGTCAAGGGTATGTACGGGTGGGTTCAAATCAACCGGGACAATGACGGGTAGAACTTGACATGTGACTTATGATATTTTGACCTCACGCCAAGGTCATAAGAGCATGGGGCAAAAATCACATCGGGAGTTTCTAAAGAAACTGAAACTTGCCAGATATGCGCATATCTTCTGGAGTGTGATGACGTGAGCGGATTCCGTCACGTTATCATGCGATGATAGTTGGATCCCAATTCCCACTGATGAGTTAGTTTACTCCTCGGGTGACCCCGACTAATTCTTCTTTCAGGTTTGGAGGAGAATTTGAGGTGACAGTGGGAGGTTTCCAGATTAGATAAATTGGTAACCATTCTGATCTAGGTTAGAGTGCACGCTGAGTGTTTCTTTTCTCTCTCTCTTTGGCAGCGACCATTGATCCGACCCTAAGACTATGACTCAGTAACCAAATTAACCGAACCTTCTTAACACTGGCTTTTGGATTGTCAGAGTTGCAAACCTCATTGCCACTCCTACTTTTACCCTTTTCTCCAGGACACCCCGTATTACTACGAACGTCTACTTCCATTGGACAAAACCATCGTATGGTTAGATACGAACTCGAAGGAATTTATTCGAGGATGGTTTCCGGTTCTGGAGAAAACGAATAGGACTATTCAGTTGTCTTTTCCTTTTACTTTCTCTCAGGTTGCGAGTGCTCCTTGGTTTAGGAATAGTACACCTGTTACGCAAATTGGATAGTCTTCTTCCAAACCTTAGGCTGGTGCCGACCGGTAGGGAATGAAGAAAACCAATTAGCCTAACGATGGTGTACAGAAGGTATTAAGTAAAGACAAAGAAAGGGATTAGAAGGAGGGCAAAGTAAATTGCGACTGATATTCACGACCAAACCAGGTATTTCATTACCACTCCCACTTCACCTTTGTATTTCTCCAGGACACTCCGTATCACTACGAAGATCCACAGTTTATTGGATACTCCATCGTATGGTTATATACGAACTCGAAAGGAACTTGTTCCAGTTCGGGGATGGATTCTGGTTCAGGAGGAATAGGAATAAGGTTTATTCGGTTGTCTTTTATCTTCACCTTCTCTCGCATTGCGAGTGCTCCTAGGATCAGGACAGCACACCCATTATGCTTATTAGATAGTCTTCTTCCAAACCATAGGTTGGTGCCGAACGGTAAGGAAGGAAGAAAACCATTTGGCCTAAAGGGGTGTGCAGAAGGTAATGACTAAAGACATATAAAGGGATTTGGAAAGGTGGCAAAGAATTACACGGTTGCAGTTGTGAATCTGGATAATGGAAGAGGCATTACTAGGAATACCAGGATACCCCATCGAAACATTTCAATATTTCAGTTTCACTGTGTACTGTTAAAGGAAAACTGATTTCCCAATTAAGACACTTGCTCCAGGGTATGTATTTACTAGGTATGATTCTCATATCTGTATGGTTTTACAGATGATGAGTGGGAGTAACTTATTGGGAATTGGGTGATCATCCTTATTATATCGGGATTCATTGTAATCGGTGATATTTGAGGAAGTCACCTGGGTTGGTTGCCGGACGGCAAATATTTGGTTTTGAATATCCGCTGTTATGCACCAATTTCAAATTGATACATCTATACGTCTATTTTTATAGAGTGAGATATATCTTTTTGAAATTATGTCTGTGACATTTACCTATATCAGTGGAAGGTTAGGTAAGGAGCATTAAACAGCGGTGTAATTCTTCTTAACCATAAGTACAGTTTTCAACCTACGACACACAGTGAATGAGTTATCAGACTCAAGGGACTTATACAGAGTATTGTATGTTGTCCAGGGTCCATCAGGACAGAGGGGTTGGTCCTCGTACTATATTCGGTTTACTTATGACTTCTCTAGTTTTTAGACAGGTGTTTCGTGGAAACACAGGGTCTGAATTTTGAGAAGTTGTAGGTATTTGAATAAAGTAGAGAACCAGATATTGCAAGTATCAGGATTCTTCAAAGTGATCGAAGATGTAGATACTTGAGTATGGTATTCAGATGATAGTAATGATTAAGAGATCTTGCTTCTCTTTCATGTTATTCATAATTGGAAGCATTCCTAAGTTGAGTAACGCTGATCGGCCTTTTTCCATTTAGTTGACATGCACTGGAGACAGCTGCATGATTTGAATCTGGTTCAATTAAATCAGTGCCTCTGGTTCTATATTGGATATAGTACAGTTCATATCTTAACATTGTTAAGGTACGGGGAGTTGTCCGGCTTATGATTAAAACCAGACACTGGACAACTCAAGGCACGTTTCTGTAATGGCTGTTTGTGGGTTGACCCAGGCTATGACGAGGGTTGACTTTCTACCATCTGGAAGAGTGATATTGTTCTAGACTCGCCACAGTTTTAAATAAAATGGATTTTTTCAGAAAACAGTAGTGGGAGTATGGTAGAACTGGAAGTGATTCCAGAACCACAAACGATTACTGAAGTTTTCATAGGAACCTAAAGATTCAATCTGGTTTGACATTCCATTGGCCACTCCGCAGATTTGGTGGGTAACTTCAGGCACCCGAGAGGTACTCCGATAGCCTCAAGGACAGTGACAGAGAAGTTCTTGTTTACCCACACTTGCCATTGCTGTTGTTCCAGGCTGCGAGACCCGGCAGGAGGATGAGTATAGCGTCGTTCTGAACTGGCTTCAGAAGTGTACGTGTATATGACTCTGCCAGAGGGTTGTCGTAGTCAGTGGGAGCAGCGGAAGCATTGGTGGACAGGTAGCTTATGTCTATTTATAGACTAAAGCAGATATAGCGGAGATAGATCATCTATTTCTGACGTGACAGTCATAGGTTTGACTTCATCAGAATAGGGATGGATCTGTTAAGAAGGTAGTAGTAGGGTGTGATGTCCTGGTATTTGGATGACATACACAGAGTAGGAAGTGATATTCCTATACTACAATCGGTTATACTTTGGTCGTCACACAGTGTTTTCTCCACAAAGGAAATGGATTCTATATCAGACATACTGGTTACTAGATCTATAGTTTTAGATCTAGATTTAGGTAGTTTCCCAATCAGGGTAGTTAGACAGCATTCTAAGATTATTTAGAATGGACGACTCCTGGCACGGTAGTGTACCTGCAGGTGATGGAGTCACCCTCTCTAAAGGTGTCTTACAGACTAAAGGGGAGAGGGATGTGCATGATTGGAAGATCACTTGCTTAGGCAATTGAGTCAATCATGAGATGTCAAGTACCACACCAGGTGTTGTTCTTGCACTAGATGCAATAAGTTGACATTGATCCAATCCTGAAGAAACAGTCGGAAGCAGTTTTAGAACATAAGTGGATGTTCTAGGGATATGATAACAACAGCCTCATTCGGGAGGCAGTTATCATTCCAGGCTTCCAAGGTGACCTGGACGACAAGGAGGTTGTCAGAGTTATATTTTTCCTTCTGACGAGGGGCAGTATTTTGGACAGGTGGTCCAAGGCAATACTGAGGGAGGCATGGCGCAGGATACTGATTAAGTTCAGTTGACGATACGGTCTAAGAAGTTTGTATTTGGAGTTCATTTATGAGCTAGGTCCCATCAGACATCCAGACACGTTCTAAGACAGGTATTGCTCATTTCGGGAGATGGGTTTCTCCGCGAACTTGAGACTATAGAGAGACATAGAAAGAAACATCAAAGCAGATCCACTCACTGAGGCTATTCCTCGAACGCAATAGTTTCGCAAACAGGCTTTGTGAGACTGACTAGTTGAGGAGTTGGGTGTTCGGTATCACACGGGCTGTGAGTATGCGACATCACAATAATTAGCCTTGAGTGCAAGTGGGAGATTGTTGGAGATAGTGCCCTCAGAGTCAATTATTGGATCACAGGCACGTGATTGTAATGATTGAGGGAGGATCTATCCTGGTAGGACAGTCTTACTCGAGATGATAGTATGCTATCTGGTTTATCTTTATCATCGTGTACTGCTTTAGGTGACCTGACATATCACTATTGCACGTTGATAGAGCCCCTAGGATTCTTGCTTGACCACCAGCAGTATGAGGGCGATCATATACGTGGGAGCTGGTAGTCTATAAGCACATCCTTAAAAGGTCCCTAGTCGTGGGAGTTTCGAGACAGGGCATCGATACTCCAGAGTAGACTAGTGTATACAGTCGAGACCCCGACGAGGGGCGGTGGCCGGTCTTACAAGCCACTGGTGTCAGTTGGTTCACCTAAGATGTATACAGGTGATCATTGGGTTATGAGTACACCGGACAGGACTCGCCGGGAAGATGCTAGTTGGTCTTATACCTGACGTCAGATAGCAGTTCCCTGGTGACATGTGTACAGGTTAGTTCATCGACCTGGGGATCGTCATTTGTCTCGTGTGAGTTCCTACTGTACTTTGATTACTACCCTACCACGCTCAAAGGAGACGTGCAAATAGGTTTTAGTTGGGTACAGTCCCGAGCCACATGGAGGCAGTGAGCGGATCCTCTGGGGTTCGTCTCTCCCGGTATTGGGGGTGAGGTCGCGCTGTGTCTAGGAGAGCCATTACACGAAGCCCTCGGCCGAGGCAGGAGATTTACTGGTAGGTATTCCAGTAGTATCTCAGGGTGTTCTGGGCTACACTCCGACACGACTTGTACCGCTTTTGGGGGTCTGACTTTTACCAACCCCCTAGGCCCGCCATGCGATGCTCATAGACGAACGGACCGGACTGAACGGATATTGTCACTGACAGGCTCAGTAGGGTGTCAGGATGAGTTCGCTCATCGACGTCCCTTTTGGTCAATAGCTGGTGGCCCGTCACGTATGGCTAATACCTCTGACGTGATAGTGGTTAAATCCACAGCCATAGTATTGACGAGTCTTTAGAGTCCACCACACATTCAGTCACTCAAGCTTTCGGGCGAAAAGTTGTAGACGTCGTATGGAGATATGGCAAGGTCCGATCAGATACGTGCGGTATTGCACGGATCAGGATCGGACAGTTTGTACCACAGGCCGTATGGATATATGGCAGGGTTCGATCAGATACGTGCGGTATTGCATGGATCAGGATCGAACGGATATTACTTGCCGACTTTGGTTTAAGCCGGATCCTAGTATAGTACAGTGTAGATTTTGTCTCATTGCATTTTTATTTCGGTCGGAATACAAATGCGGGTGTGTATACACAGTATCGGGGTTTTCCTGTAATTTATTACGGGACCAGTTTTCTGGAGTTGCCAGTTTGCTTTCCGTTTCGGCCAATTTCCTTTGTATCGTTCATTGGCCGAAGATTGGTGGAGGAGGGCTTATTTGCATTTGTGCAAATAAGTATTTGTGGAGGGTGTTCTTTACATTTTGTTGGATCATGATGGTTGCACCATCCCTTGACCATTTGACTTCTTCTTTCATGATGGCTTGACTTTGTGATGAGATGATGGTTGTGGTGGAGTGTTGGTTTTAGTTTGTCATCATGGTTGGTTATGATGAAGGGGTGTGATGATAGAAGTGAGACTTGCCTTTTTCCTTTACACTCTACCTTGCATTATTCTTATCCTTGGTATTATTCCCACTTCATTCCATTCTCTCCTCTCCCACCAAGCCATGGCCGGCCACTTCTCTTTGGGGCTGTCCAAATTTGAAATGTGGGATTTTGTTCTCTTTTGGCTTTGGAAAAATCCCACAACACCATCTCCAAAAGTTTATATCATTTCCTCCACCATATGGCAACTCCATAACCCCAAATGAGACATGTTTCTACACTATATTCTACAGCAAACCTTGGGCACGTCGGCTCGCCAACTTCGTGCCTGAGTTGCCTCGGTATAGAGGCGGGTGCCCGTAAAAGAAGCAGGCGACGTGATGCCCTTCCGGCGACGAGGTGGAGACCGGAGCTTCCGCGGGAGATCGGGACGACGACGAGAAGACCGGAGGACATGGATCACTCGGTATATCTCTCTTCCCATCTTGTTGTTAACTAGGACTAGTTTAATGGCCCGATCCGGGTTTATCGTGCGCGGTGGTGCCGGTTTGAAAATTAAAGTTAACCATCGCTTCCGCATTTGGCCTCAGGATGGAGGCCGGGGCGCCGCCGTGCACTTACAGATAAAAGGATTAGAAAGAGGGCAAAGTAAATTGCGACTGTTATCATTCACGACCAAACCGCGTACTTCATCGCCAATCCAATTTCACCTTTGCTTTTTCCCTAGTTCGGGAGAAATAGAATAAGGTATTATTCAGTTGTCTTTTATCATCACCTTCTCTCAAGTTACGAGTACTCCTAGGATTAGGAGAGTACACCTATTATGCTTACTGGTTGGTCTTCTTCCAAACCATAGGCTGGTGCCGAACGGTAGGGAAGGAAGAAAACCATTTAGCCTAATGATGGTGTACAGAAGGTAACGACTAAAGACAAATAAAGGGATTTGGAGAGATGGCAAATGAAATATACGGTTAAAGTCATGAATTGGATTATGGAAGAGACATTACTAGGAATACCAGAATACCCCTACGAAACATTTTTCATATTTCAGTGCATTGTTAAAGGAAAACTGATTTCCCGATTAGATACTTACTCCAGGGTATGTATTTACCAAGTATGATTCTCACATCTGTATGGTTTTACAGATGATGAGTGGGAGTAAGTTATTGGGAATTAGGTGATCATCCTCATTATATCGGAATTCGTTGTAATTGGTGATATTTGAGGAAATCGCCTAGGTACAGTTTTCAACCTACAACGCACAGGTTTTGAGTTATTCAACTCAGCGGACTTATACAGAGTATTGTATGTTGTCCAGTGTCCGTCAGGACAAAGGGGTAAGTCCTCGTAGTATGTTCTGTTTACTTATGACTTCTCTAGTTTTTAGACAAGTGTTTCGTAGAAATACAATGTCTAAGTTTTGAGAAGTTGTGGGTATAAGAATAAAGTAGAGAACCAGATGTCGCAAGTATCGGGATTCTTCAAAGAAATCGAAGATGTAGATACTTGTGATTGGTATTCAGATAATAGTAATGGTTTTGAGAAACTCGTTTCTCTTTTAGGTTACTCATAATTGGATGGATTCCTAAGTTGAGTAATGCTGAGTAGCCACTTTCCATTAAGTTGATATGCACTGGAGACAGATGCATGATTTGAATCTGGTTCCAATTAAATTAGTGCCTCTATTTCTATATTGGATATAGAATGGTTCATATTTTAACGATGTTAAGATACGGGGAGTTGTCCAGCTTATGCTTAAAACCAGACACTGGATAACTCAAGGCACGTTTCTGTAATGGCAGTTTGTGGGTTAACCCTGGCTTTGACGAGGGTTGATTTTCTACCATCTGGAAGATCAATAGTAATATTGTTCTTGACTCGCCACAGTTTTAGTAAAATGGATTTTTTCAGAAAACAGCAGTGGGAGTATGGTAGAACTGGAAGTGATTCTAGAACCGCAAACGATTACGGAAAATTTAATAGGACCTATATATTCAATCAGGTCTGACATTCCATTAGCCACTTCACGGATATGGTGGGTAACCTCAGACACCCGAGAGGTACTCCGGTAGCCTCAAGGACGGTGACAGGGAGATTCTAATTCACACATACTTGACACTACTGTTGTTCCAGGCTATGAGGCCCGGCAGGAAGTTAAGTATAACGTCATTCTAAACTGGCTTTAGAAGTGTACGTATATATTATTCTGCCAGAGAGTTGTCGTAGTCAGTGGGAGCAGCGGAAACATAGTGGGCAAGTAGCTTATGTCTATTTATAGACTTGAGCAGATATAGCGGAGATAAGATCATCTAATGTTGATATAACAGTCATGGCTTTGACTTCATCAGAATAGGAGATGGATCTGTTAAGAAGATAGTAGGGTGTGATGTCCTAGTATTTGGATGACATACACAGAGTAGGAAGTAAAATTCCTATACTACGATCGGTTGTACTGTGGTCGTCACACAGTTGTTTCTCCAGACAGGATATGGATATAATATCAGATATTCTGGTTTCTAGATCTATGGTTTTAGATCTGGATTTGGGTAGTTTCCCAATGTGGGTACAGTGACAGTATTCTAATAGTTTTTAGAATAGATGACTCCTGGCATGGTGGTGTACCTGCAGGTGATGGAGTCACCCTCTCTAAAGGTGTCTTACAGACTAAAGGGGAGAGGGATGTGCATGATTGGCAGATTACTTGCTTAGGCAATTGAGTCAATCGTGAGATATCAAGTACCACACCAGATGTTGTTTTTGCACTAGATGAGATAAGTTTATATTAATCCAATCCTGGGGATACATAAGGAAGCAGTTTTAGAACATAAGTGAATGTTCTACGGATTTGATGACAGCAGCCTCCTTCGGGAGAAGGTTATCATTCCAGGATTCAAAGGTGACATAGATGACAGAGTTATTGTCAGATTTATAGTTTTCCCTCTGACGAGGGACAGTATTATGAACAGGTGGTCCAAGAGGATACTGTGGGAGGCATGGTGCTGGATACTGATTAGGTTCAGTGATCGATACAGTCTAAGAAGTTTGGATTTGGAGTTCATTTATGAACTAGGTCCCATCAGATATTCAGACATATTCTAAGACAGGTATTACTCGATTCGGGAGATGGCTTTCTCCGCGAACTTGAGATTTAGAGAGACATAGAGAGAAACATCAGGGCGGATCCACTCACTGAGGCTATTTCTCGAACACAAGAGTTTTACAAACTAGCTTTGTGAAACTGATAAGTAGAGGAGTTGGATGTTCGGTATCACACGGGCTGTGAGTATGCGACATCGAAATAATTAGACTTAAGTGAAAGTGGGAGATTGTTAGAGATAGTGCCCTCAAAGTCAATTATTGGATTGCAGGTACGTGATTGCAATGATTGAGGCAGGACCTATACCGATATGACAGTCTTGCTCGAGATGATAGTTTGCTATCTGGTTTGTCTTTATCATCGTATACATGCTTTAGTTCACTATTTCATGATGATAGAGCCCATAGGATTCTTGCTTAACTACCAGCAGTATGATGGCGATCATATACGTGGGAGCTGGGGTCTGTAAGCACATCCTTAAAGTGTCCCTAGTCGTGGGAGTTTCGAGACAGGGCATCGATAATCCAGAGTAGACTAGTGTATACAGTCGAGACCCCGACGAGGGGCGTTGGCCGGTCTCACAAGCCACTGGTGTCAGTTGGATCACCTAAGATGTATACAGGTGCTCATTAGGTTATGAGTACACCGGACAGGACTCGCCGGAAACATGCTAGTTGGCAATATACATATCGTCAGATAGGAGTTCCCTGGTGACATATGTACAGGTTAGTTTGTCGACCTGAGATCGTCATTTGTCTCGTTTGAGTTCCCACTATGCTTAGATTACCACCCTACCACGCTCAAAGGAGTTGTGCAAACAGGTTATAGTTGGGTACAGTCCCGAGCCACATGGAGGCAGTGAGCGGATCATTGGGGATTCGTCTCTCCCGGTATTGGGGGTTGATGTCGCGCAGTGCATGGGTGGCCATCACTAGAAATCCTTGGCCGAGATAGTGGAGAATTACTTATTTGGATCAGTAGTTTCTCAGGTAGTGATGGGCTTCATGCCGACACGATTTATCGCGTTATTAGGGGGTCTGACTTTATCCACCCCCCTAGACTCGATATGCGATACTCTTTAGACGAACGGACCGGACTGTATGTATATTGTCACTGTCAGGCTCAGTAGGGTTTATGAGATGAGTTCGCTCGTCTGCTTCCCTTCCAATCAATACATAGGCAAACGTTACGTACAGCTCGTACCTCTGACGTGCTAGTGGTTATACCCAGTGCCAGTGTGTTGATGAGTCATTAGAGTCCCCCACAGACACTTTCCTAAGTTCAGGCGAAACGTTGTAGAGGCCGTATGGTTTTATGGCAGGTTCGGCAAATGCACGTGCGTTTTCGCACGTGTCATTTTTCGGGCAGATAATACTGGTCGGCTTTGGTTTAAGCCGGATCCGAGTATTATACTATGTAGATATAATATCTTTGTCTCAGATGCATTTGTATTCGGTCGTAATACAAATGCGGGTATGTTTATACCATTACGGGGTTATCCTGAAATTCGTTTCAGCATCACTTTTGGAAGTTGCCAGTTTCCAGTTTTCTATCAGCCGTATTTAAAATTCGGTTAAATGCGGATTTATCTTTTCTTGAGATGAGTGTGGAAGCTTCTTGATGGTGACTAGGATGATGAGGTGTCTTGTGACTCATTTGTTCATTAATGGTGCATTAATGAAAGGGTGACTAAGGTTAATGAGTCATTCTTTACATTAATGTGTTCATACTAGGTGTTTAAGTGGGTCATTGATAAGCTTTATCTTTATGGTCACCATCCGTCCTCCTACACTCACCCCCCTTGCCTATTTAGTGGACGGCCACCCCTTGGTGGAAGATGTTGGAGATAGTGCCCTCAGAGTCAATTATTGGATCACAGGCACTGATTGCAATGATTGAGGGAGGATCTATCCCGGTAGGACAGTCTTACTCGAGATGATAGTATGCTATCTGGTTTATCTTTATCATCGTGTACTGCTTTAGGTGACCTGACATGTCGCTATTACACGTTGATAGAGCCCCTAGGATTCTTGCTTGGCTACCAGCAGTATGGTGGCGATCATATACGTGGGAGCTGGTAGTCTATAAGCACATCCTTAAAAGGTCCCTAGTCGTAGGAGTTTCGAGACAGGGCATCGATACTCCATTAGTAGACTAGTGTATACAGTCGAGACCCCGACGAGGGGCGGTGGCCGGTCTCACAAGCCACTGGTGTCAGTTGGTTCACCTAAGATGTATACAGGTGCTCATTGGGTTATGAGTACACCGGACAGGACTCGCCGGGAACATGCTAGTTGGTCTTATACCTGACGTCAGATAGCAGTTCCCTGGTGACATGTGTACAGGTTAGTTCATTGACCTGAGGATCGTCATTTGTCTCGTGTGAGTTCCCACTGTGCTTTGATTACTACCCTACCACGGCTCAAAGGAGTCGTGCAAACAGGTTTTAGTTGGGTACAGTCCCGAGCCACATGGAGGCAGTGAGCGGATCTTCAGGGGTTCGTCTCTCCCGGTATTGGGGGTGAGGTCGCGCTGTGTCTAGGAGAGCCATTACGCAAAGCCCTCGGCCGAGGCAGGAGATTTACTGGTAGGTATTCCAGTAGTATCTCAGGGCGTTCTGGGCTACACTCCGACACGACTTGTACCGCTTTTGGGGGTCTGACTTTTACCAACCCCCTAGGCCCGCCATGCGATACTCATAGACGAACGGACCGGACTGTACGGATATTGTCACTGACAGGCTCAGTTGGGTGTCGGGGTGAGCTTCCTCATCGACGTCCCTTTTGGTCAATAGCTGGTGGCCCGTCACGTATTGGCTTATACCTCTGACGTGCTAGTGGTTAAATCCACAGCCATAGTATTGACGAGTCTTTAGAGTCCACCACACTTTCAGTTACTCAGGCTTTCGGGAGAAACGCTGTAGAGGCCGTATGGAGATATGGCAGGGTCCGATCAGATACGTGCGGTATTGCACGGATCAGGATCGGACAATTTTGTACTAGTGGCCGTATAGTTATATGGCAGGATTCGATCAGATACGTGCGGTATTGCACGGATCAGGATCGAACGGATTTTACTAGCCGGCTTTGGTTTAAGCCGGTCCTAGTTTAGTACAGTGTAGATTTTGTCTCTTTGCATTTGTATCCGGACGGAATACAGATGCGGGTGTGTATGCACAGTATTGGGGTTTTCCTGTAATTTATTACGGGACCAGTTTTCTGGAGTTGCCAGTTTGCATTCCGTTCCGGCCGGTTTTCCTTTGTTCTTTCCCGGCCGGACTTTTCTGATGGAGGGGGTTATTTGCAGTTTTGCAAATAACACTTTGTGGAGGACTTCTTTGTAAAAGTATTTATTATGAAAGCATCTTTTAGTATTCCTTTCTTTTCTATCATCATTTCTTGAAAAGGTGATTAGGATTGATTTTAAGCTTGATGTGAGTTTGTGATGATGGTGTTAGGATATGGTCACCCTCTCCTTTTTCCTACACTCACCTCCCTTCATGTTTATGTGTTCATATTGTTTCCTCCACCATTCTTCTTCTCACTTGATGAGATGAATATGATAAGTTTTTCATGAGAGGAAAAAGAAAGAGAGAAGAAGAAGGAGAGAGTTCTTCATTCTTGAGTGTTTCATCTTCTTGATCTCATTCATGTTAGAAAAATGCAAGCACCATTTTTCTTATCTCATTTCCTCCATCAAGGCAACCAAAATCCAAGTGAGACACTACACTACACATTCTACAGCATATCTTGAGCATGTCGAGTTGCCGGCTTCATGCCCGAGTTGCCTCGGTATTGAGGCGGGAGCCCGTAAAAGACGCAGGCGATGTGGTGCCCTTTCCGGCAAGGAGGCGACGATGTGGAGGCAACACTTTCCGCGGGAGATCGGGACGATGACGAGAAGACCGGAGGACTCGGATCACTCGGTATACTTCTCACCCTATCTCTTGATTGCTAGCATTAGGTTAATGGTTACGATCCGGGTTTTCATTGTCCGCGGTAGCGCCGGTTTCCGAGTAAGGAAAATTTTTGATTCCGCATTTTGGCCTCGAGTACGAGGCCGGGACGCTGCCGTGGCGCAACATGGTATCAGAGACACGCCATTAACCTTCGTCTAGCTTTCATTTAATGCGTTTTGCTTATCCGATCGACCGAAATCCCAAAAACCACACATTCCTTCACATCAGTTTTCTGTTGGAAATTTTTGGTGTCAAAAAAATTTTCAGGTGGTCTCAGAAAGATGTGCAGGGAGTTCTAAGAACTCTGGGAAAAAACGAGACAGTTAACCCTTGACATGAGCGCGGAAGCGCGGCACTACCCCCCTTTCTGCCGCGCTTCCGCCGCAAGATGGTGGGGTCACTGCTTCGTATTTTCACAGTTGGCTTCTGGGCTTTTTGTGGGAGTTTTGGAATATTAAAATTGGGCCAATTATTTCTGTGAGTGCTACAGTTTTCTTTGGGGCCCACTTGTTAATTGTTTAATCGATCGGATATTTTTAAACACATTATTTCACAGTATTTACATTATATCTGCGACCGTGAATGTCACTCGATCGGTAAATCCGGTCTAACTGCTATAGCCCGGTTAGACGGATTTGCGAACGTGACTTTCACGTTGATGTTCTATGTTTATGCTGTGATGTTGCGGATCGGTCGTGGGGGATAGCCTGGATGCAATGCTAGTACAGTTTTGTTGTATTATGTACATTTGATATTGCGGGGCGAGTGTCCGACATGTGGACTGCCGTCACTGCCTGTTTGTATTATTCTTTTGGGGCACGACCTGGTTGCGGTCGATGTACCCGGTATATGTATATTTTATTTTCTGTACTAGGATTACCCCGCGGAGGGGTGCACGGATAGCCGGGTTCTGGAGGGCAATGGGCCCGCATCTCATGGCATTGAGACGGAGGGGGCTTCACTCTGGGATTGGCGGGCTATTCGCCGCACTCGTAGGGGGTACAGGTTGACCCAGGAGGGGTGCCCAAGTTACCGGATTCCATGAAGTGCTGGGTGGTCCATTCACGGTGCTGAAGGGGGCTGCCTCGCTTCAGGTTTTGGCGGGTGACTTGCCGCGCCCGTAGGGGTCTAGGATTTCATTGCACAGGCTATCCACACGACCAGGGGAACGTCGGGTTTCAGCAGCAGCTCTGTGAAACCCGGGGCTTCCAGATATCTGTATTGTTCTGTGATGCTGTACATTTCTGTGATGTTGCATTTTATCACGCCTTGAGCGAATATTATATATTGGTATATATATTAGTAGATGTTGTATATGTTTTACATCCGCGCTAGTCCAGTCCCCGCTCTGCCGTTAGTTAGCTAACCTAACGGGTGATGACGGGACCCAGTGGCGAATGCGAATGGCATATACGTACATCAGTATATTTTCGTTCTTTGTGGTGTGATTAATTGATGGGACTGCGTTGATTCGGATCAATGCAAGATAAACAAACCTATTCTGATGTTGTTGGAACACTTTTCAAAAAGCTGTTATTGCAAGGACGTTCACTTTTGTTTTGCATCGTGGTATTCATTTGGAATATCCTGCTGCTCAGTCGACGAGGCAAGGGCCGAGATCCCTTCACCGGGAGTGACCCCTTGGACAGAAGTTTGCGTCAGGGAAATAACTTCACTATAGCCGATTACTTTTGCTTTGCATCGTGGTATTCAGTTGGAATATCCTGCACCTCATTCTATGGGGAAAGAGCCGAGATCCCTTCAACGGGAGTGACCTCTTTAGCTAAGTGTTTTCGTCACTATATTTTATAAAAGGTATCCAGTTCCTTCAACGATATCAAGTTCATTACGGTAAAAGGTTTTTTCGCCAAAAACCATCCGTAGCCCTCCGTCATTTCAGATTAGTATTGCTTAGTATTCGTGCTACGTATGTCGTGCATTGCCGAGGCGTAGTGTTCGGTAGCTGTGTAATACTTTTCTGTCGCATGGATAAGTGGATTGGTTAGGACAGTCGTACGGTTATGTTGGCATTGTCAAGGACTCGTACGGGTGGGTTTAATGCAATCAAGATAATGACGGGCTGAACTTGACTAGGACTCTTTGATATGTTGGCATTTTCAAGGTCACTTGGGTCCTAGGGGTAAAAATCACATCGGGAGTTTCAAAAGAACTGAAACTTGCCAGGCATGCGCATACCTTCTGGAGTGTGGTGACTTGAGTGGATTCCGTCAAGTTATCATGCGATGATAGTTGGATCCTGATTCCCACTGATGAGTTGGTTTACTCCTCGGGTGACCCCGACTAATTCTTCTTTCAGGTTTAGAGGAGAATTTGAGGTACAGTGGGAGGTTTCCAGATTAGACAAAGTGATAACCATTCTGATCTAGGTTAGAGTGCACGCTGAGTGTTTCTTTTCTCTCTCTCTTTGGCAGCGACCATTGACCCGACCCTGGACTGTGACTCAGTGACCAAGTTGACCGAACCTTCTTAACACAGGCTTTTGGATTGTCAGAGTTGCAGACCTCATTGCCACTCCTACTTTACCCTTTTCTCCAGGACGCCCGGTATTACTACGAACGTCCACTTCCATTGGACAAAACCATCGTATGGTTATATACGAACTCGAAGGACTTCGAGGATGGTTTCTGGTTCTGGAGAAAACGAATAGGATTATTCAGTTGTCTTTTCTTTTCACCTTCTCTCATTGCGAGTACTCCTTGGTTTAGGAGATAGTACACCTATTACGCAAATTGGATAGTCTTCTTCCAAACCTTAGGCTGGTGCCGAACGGTGGGGAATGAAGAAAACTAATTAGCATAACGATGGTGTGCAGAAGGTATTAAGATTAAGACAAAGCAAGGGATTAGTAGGAGGGCAAAGTAAATTGCGACTGATATTCATGACCAAACCAAGTATTTCTTCGCCAATCCTAAATCACCTTTGTATTTCTCCAGGACACTCCGTATCACTACGAAGATCCACAGTTTATTGGATACTCCATCGTATGGTTATATACGAACTCGAAAGGAACTTGTTCCAGTTCGGGGATGGATTCTGGTTCAGGAGAAATAGGAATAAAGTACATTCAGGTGTCTTTTATCTTCACCTTCTCTCGCATTGCGAGTGTTCCTAGGATTGGGACAGTACACCCATTATGCTTATTGGATAGTCTTCTTCCAAACCATAGGCTGGTGCCGAACGGTAGGGAAGGAAGAAAACCATTTGGCCTAATGGGGTGTACAGAAGGTAATGACTAAAGACATATAAAGGGATTTGGAGAGGTGGCAAAGAATTATACGGTTATAGTTGTGAATCTGGATGATGGAAGAGGCATTACTAGGAATACCAGGATACCCCAACGAAACATTTCAATGTTTCAGTTTCACTGTGTGATGTTAAAAGAAAACTGATTTCCCGATTAGATACTTACTCCAGGGTATGTATTTACCAGGTTGGATTCTCACATCTGTATGGTTTTACAGATGATGAGTGGGAGTAAGTTATTGGAAATTAGGTGACCATCCTCATTATATCGGGATTCGTTGTAATCGGTGATATTTGAGGAAGTCACCTGGGTTATTTGCCGGTCGGCAATTATTTGGTTTTGAATATCGCGGTTATGCACCAATTTCAAATTGATATATCTGTACGTCTATTTTCATAGAGTGAGATATACCTTTTGATATTATGTCGATGACATTTACCTATATCAGTGGATGGTTAGGTAAGGAGCATTAAACAGCGGTGTAATTCTTCTTAACCATAAGTACAGTTTTCAACCTACGACACACAGTGAAAGAGTTGTTAGACTCAGCGGACTTATACAGAGTATTGTATGTTGTCCAGTGTCCATTAGGACAGAGGGGTTGGTCCTCGTACTATATTCTGTTTACTTTTAACTTCTCTAGTTCTTAGACATGTGTTTCGTGGAAACACAGGGTCTAAGTTTTGAGGAGTTATAGGTATTTGAATAGAGTAGAGAACCAGGTATAGCAAGTATCGGGATTCTTCAAAGTGATCGGAGATGTAGATACTTGTGTATGGTATTCAGTTGATAGTAATGTTTAAGAGAACTAGCTTCTCTTTCAGGTTACTCATAATTGGAAACATTCCTAAGTTGAGTAACGCTGATCGGCCTCCTTCCATTTAGTTTACATGCACTGGAGACAGCTGCATGATTTGAATCTGGTTAAATTAAATTAGTGCCTATGGTTCTATATTGGATATAGAACAGTTCATATCTTGACATTGTTAAGGTACGGGGAGTTGTCCGGCTTATGATTAAAACCAGACACTGGACAACTCAAGGCACGTTTCTGTAATGGCTGTTTGTGGGTTGACCCAGGCTATGACAAGGGTTGACTTTCTACCATCTGGATGAACAATAGCAATATTGTTCTAGACTTGCCACAGTTTTATTAAAAATGGATTTTTTCAGAAAACAGTAGTGGGAGTATGGTAGAACTGGAAGTAATTCCAGAACCACAAACGATTACCGAAGATTTGATAAGGAACCTAAAGATTCAATCTGATTTAACATTCCATTGGCCACTCCGCAGATTTGATGGGTAACCTCAGGCACTCGAGAGGTACTTCGGTGTGCTCAAGGACGGTGGCAGGGAGGTTCTTGCTTACCCAGACTTACCATTGCTGTTGTTCCAGACTGTGAGACCCGGCAGGAGGATGAGTATAGCGTCGTTCTGAACTAGCTTTAGAAGTGCACGTCTGTATGACTCTGCCAGAGGATTGTCGTAGTCAGTGGGAGCGGAGGAAGCATTGGTGGACATCAGGCTTATGTCTATTTATAGACTAAAGCAGATGTAGCGGAGATAGATCATCCATTTCTGATGTGACAGTCATAGGTTCGACGTCATCAGAATAGGGGGTGGATCTGTTGAGAAGGTAGTAGGAAGTGATATTCCTATACTACGATCGGTTATACTTTGGTTGTCACACAGTGGTTTCTCCACACAGGACTTGGACATTATATCAGACATTCTGGTTACTAGATCTATGGTTTTAGATCTAGATTTGGGTGGTTTCCCAATCTGGGTACCTTGACAAGCATTCTATGAGTATTTAGAATGGACGACTCCTGACACGGTAGTGTACCTGCAGTTGATGGAGTCACCCTCTCTAAAGGTGTCTTATAGACTAAATTGGAGAGGGATACTCATGATTGGCAGATCACTTGCTTAGGCAATTGAGTCAAGCATGAGATGTCAAGTACCACACCAGATATTGTTCTTGCACTAGATGCAATAAGTTGATATTGATCCAATCCTGGAGAAACAGTCGGAAGCAGTCTTAGAACATAAGTGGATGTTCTAGGGATATGATAACGACAGCCTCATTTGGGAGACAGTTATCATTCCAGGCTTCCAAGGTGACATGGACGACAAGGAGGTTGTCAGAGTTATAGTTTTCCCTTCTGACGAGGGACAGTATTTTGGACAGGTGGTCTAAGGCAATACTGAGGGTGGCATGGCGCAGGATACTGATTAAGTTCAGTTATCGATACAGTCTAAGAAGTTTGGATTTAGAGTTCATTTATGAACAAGGTCCCATCTGACATCCAGACATTCTAAGACAGGTATTGCTCATTTCGGGAGATGGCTTTCTCCGCGAACTTGAGATATAGAGAGACATAGAAAGAAACATCACAGCGGATCCACTCACTGAGGCTATTCCTCGAACGCAATAGTTTCGCAAACGAGCTTTGTGAGACTGACTAGTAGAGGAGTTGGGTGTTCGGTATCACACGGGCTGTGAGTATGCGGCATCGCAATAATTAGCCTTGAGTGCAAGTGGGAGATTGTTGGAGATAGTGCCCTCAGAGTCAATTATTGGATCACAGGCACTGATTGCAATGATTGAGGGAGGACCTATCCCGGTAGGACAGCCTTACTCGAGATGATAGTATGCTATCTAGTTTATCTTTATCATCGTGTACTGCTTTCGGTGACCTGACATGTCGCTATTACACGTTGATAGAGCCCCTAGGATTCTTGCTTGGCTACCAGCAGTATGGTGGCGATCATATACGTGGGAGCTGGTAGTCTATAAGCACATCCTTAAAAGGTCCCTAGTCGTAGGAGTTTCGAGACAGGGCATCGATACTCCATTAGTAGACTAGTGTATACAGTCGAGACCCCGACGAGGGGCGGTGGCCGGTCTCACAAGCCACTGGTGTCAGTTGGTTCACCTAAGATGTATACAGGTGCTCATTGGGTTATGAGTACACCGGACAGGACTCGCCGGGAACATGCTATTTGGTCTTATACCTGACGTCAGATAGCAGTTCCCTGGTGACATGTGTACAGGTTAGTTCATCGACCTGAGGATCGTCATTTGTCTCGTGTGAGTTCCCACTGTGCTTTGATTACTACCCTACCACGGCTCAAAGGAGTCGTGCAAACAGGTTTTAGTTGGGTACAGTCCCGAGCCACATGGAGGCAGTGAGCGGATCTTCAGGGGTTCGTCTCTCCCGGTATTGGGGGTGAGGTCGCGCTGTGTCTAGGAGAGCCATTACGCAAAGCCCTCGGCCGAGGCAGGAGATTTACTGGTAGGTATTCCAGTAGTATCTCAGGGCGTTCTGGGCTACACTCCGACACGACTTGTACCGCTTTTGGGGGTCTGACTTTTACCAACCCCCTAGGCCCGCCATGCGATACTCATAGACGAACGGACCGGACTGTACGGATATTGTCACTGACAGGCTCAGTTGGGTGTCGGGGTGAGCTTCCTCATCGACGTCCCTTTTGGTCAATAGCTGGTGGCCCGTCACGTATTGGCTTATACCTCTGACGTGCTAGTGGTTAAATCCACAGCCATAGTATTGACGAGTCTTTAGAGTCCACCACACTTTCAGTTACTCAGGCTTTCGGGCGAAACGCTGTAGAGGCCGTATGGAGATATGGCAGGGTCCGATCAGATACGTGCGGTATTGCACGGATCAGGATCGGACAATTTTGTACTAGTGGCCGTATAGTTATATGGCAGGATTCGATCAGATACGTGCGGTATTGCACGGATCAGGATCGAACGGATTTTACTAGCCGGCTTTGGTTTAAGCCGGTCCTAGTTTAGTACAGTGTAGATTTTGTCTCTTTGCATTTGTATCCGGACGGAATACAGATGCGGGTGTGTATGCACAGTATTGGGGTTTTCCTGTAATTTATTACGGGACCAGTTTTCTGGAGTTGCCAGTTTGCATTCCGTTCCGGCCGGTTTTCCTTTGTTCTTTCCCGGCCGGACTTTTCTGATGGAGGGGGTTATTTGCAGTTTTGCAAATAACACTTTGTGGAGGACTTCTTTGTAAAAGTATTTATTATGAAAGCATCTTTTAGTATTCCTTTCTTTTCTATCATCATTTCTTGAAAAGGTGATTAGGATTGATTTTAAGCTTGATGTGAGTTTGTGATGATGGTGTTAGGATATGGTCACCCTCTCCTTTTTCCTACACTCACCTCCCTTCATGTTTATGTGTTCATATTGTTTCCTCCACCATTCTTCTTCTCACTTGATGAGATGAATATGATTTTTCATGAGAGGAAAAAGAAAGAGAGAAGAAGAAGGAGAGAGTTCTTCATTCTTGAGTGTTTCATCTTCTTGATCTCATTCATGTTAGAAAAATGCAAGCACCATTTTTCTTATCTCATTTCCTCCATCAAGGCAACCAAAATCCAAGTGAGACACTACACTACACATTCTACAGCATATCTTGAGCATGTCGAGTTGCCGGCTTCATGCCCGAGTTGCCTCGGTATTGAGGCGGGAGCCCGTAAAAGACGCAGGCGATGTGGTGCCCTTTCCGGCGAGGAGGCGACGATGTGGAGGCAACACTTTCCGCGGGAGATCGGGACGATGACGAGAAGACCGGAGGACTCGGATCACTCGGTATACTTCTCACCCTATCTCTTGATTGCTAGCATTAGGTTAATGGTTACGATCCGGGTTTTCATTGTCCGCGGTAGCGCCGGTTTCCGAGTAAGGAAAATTTTTGATTCCGCATTTTGGCCTCGAGTACGAGGCCGGGGCACTGCCGTGGCGCAACAGAAGATAATGGTTGTTGTTTTGAGAAAAGATTATAGTTTATGTGTATGGAAATTTCATAGCTCTTTTCATTCCATCACCCTAACCAAAAGGCAACTTCATTAACCGTTCGTCCATAGCTTTGGACGTAACGAGACAAAGTATTCTACTCATTCTCTACTTCATCTTGTTAGTTATATGTATGCCCTAGAGGCCATTGCTGTACATACGATGTATATTGTAGTGGATGCTAGGACATATATAGGGAGGACTTTCTTGCTCGACATGATAGTATGCTATCTGGTTGTACTTTATCTTAACATGTACTCTGATTGTCTCTATATTACATGTTGATAAAGCCCTTAGGATATGTACTCGACTACCGGGACTATGATGAGATCATACTAGTGGGGCTACGGTAGTCGACGAGTACATCCTATAATTGTTCATAGTCGTGGGTGTATCGAGACAGGGCATCGATACACCAGAGTAGACTAGCATATACGCATCTTGACCCATATGATGGGCGATGGATGATCTCATATCCATCGGTGTTTGACATCAAGGATGGTGTACGGGTGCTCAGTGGAGACTGGGTACACTGGACGGACTCGCCGAGAACTCCCAGATGGTATTATACCATACGTCAGATGGCAGTTCTCCGGTGACACTGGTACAGAGTAGTCTGTCGACCCGAGATCGTCATAGAGTCTTGTGTGATTCCCACTGTGCTTTGATTTCCATCATACCACGTCCAAGAGGGTGTGCAAAAAGGTGGCTTTTGGGTACAGTCCCGAATCACATGGAGGCAATGAGCGATAGGAGGGGATTCGTCTCTCCCGGTATAGGGAGTTGATGTTGTGCTGTGTTCGATTGGCTATAACCGGAAATCCCTGGCCAGGGTTGCTGAGATTTACTGGTAAGTGTTATCAGTAGTTTCTTGAACTGTTATAGACCTCATATCGACACGACTTATCGAGCTACTGGGGTCTGACGTTTACCACCCCTAGGCGAGATATGCGACATATCAGACGACGAGACCGGACTGTACGGGAGTGTTACTGATTGGATTCAAAGGAGAAGTTACAGGCTTGCTTGTTGATCTTCTGAGCGCTCAATACCTGGGTAGCTGTTACGTTTAGCTGACCGCTTGCAGCTTGTGGGTGTTTGATATGATCATCACCTACTGCCGGCGTATTAACGATTCTTTAGAGTCCTACACAGAGGTTTCTTGGCTCAGGCAAAATGGAGTAGGAGCACATATGTGATATGTGCGGGACCGAGGATAATGCGATATGTGATACCGTATTGTATTCTCGCGATATTTGATATCAACCGGGTCATCGGATCAAGTGTTGATTCGATGAATTGGTACGGATAAATATTAGTCGGTTATATGCGATATAGCCGGATTGTCGGATCAAGTGTTGATTCGATAATTTAATGTATAATAATATATATGATATATTAAATTACATTAACTAATATTTGCTCACTAAAAGATTCTTTTTCTCACTCGGGTAATACATTGATATATATGCGATATATGTTAATTGTATTATTTTATTTGGTTACAATAAATATTATATATGTGATATATAATATTGTAACATGATATAACTAATGCAACATGTTTAGTGGAGTTTAAACATGATTAGGGTTTGGATTAGGGTTAAGCTTTCTAGATGTTTCTATAAGGTTTTCTTTTTGTCATGATAAAGATATTTACAAGTGACTCATGCTTTAACCCAACCCAAACCCTAACCCTAGTTAATTCTGTACAATGGTTAAGTCAACCATGGTTGCATTATTTGTCATATTAATCTTTTCATTATTCATCACAAATGAAAATGGATCACTATTCTTCTTCTTCCTTCATTCTTTCATGAAAAAGCTTGCTAGATTTTTCCAAAGTGATGAATAAATATGAGAAAAAGATAAATAAAGAGAGAGAAAATCCTACTTCATCATCCTCATCTTCCCTTGCCATTTAGATGAGGGTGTTCACATCATTTCATGAGTGTTAGCTTGTGTTAACGGAACTTCAAGGTAGATCATCTTAGTATCGAAGATCGGAAGCAAAGGTTGCATCTTTCTCTTCGTGGAACCTCTCGAGAGTCCGGATCCCGATGATCGCAGCGAAGGGACCACAACACGGAGCAAATGAAGTGAAGGACCGGATCTACAAAGGTTGTAATCCCTCTCACTTAGTGTTAAAGTGTTTAGCATGCTTGTTTTCGCCTAATCTCTAGTTTAAAGATCTGTATTCGGGTTGTTCGGCACGGCTAAAATTTTAATCGGGCATGGTTGATGCCTCGTAGACCCTTGTGCGCGTACTTAGCAACCCTACAGTGGTATCAGAGCCAAGCTAGAGCTTTAGGCGAAGTCTAGACGAAGTTTAAAGTCCGATCGAACCCGGAAAACCCGAACAAACCCCTTCTCTGGAAATTTTCTGAAAATTTGGATTTTTGTGAATTAAAAATTGCCAAAAAATTCAGCAGGGAATTTGATGAATTACTGTGAAGCACGTGCTATTGATTCGACAGAAGCGCCGCGGAACCGCGGCCTAAGATGGCTTGCGCGGCGGTTCCGCGGCCAAAGTACTGAATCAATGCACGTGCTTTGCACAGTAATTAGTAACTTTATGTGCTGAGTCTTCTGGAAATTTTTATATTTTATTCAAGAGTTGAATTTTTCTGGGGTTGTTTTGGGGATTCGATGATTCGATCGGATTATCAGATTTTGTCTATGTGTTTTCCGGATAACTTTTAGAAACTGTTAAAAAGTTCGAACGGATATCAATAACTCACTTTTTCCCCTGTCGGAAATTTTTTCAAAAGTTGGATTTTTTTTTCTCGTGTTTAAGAATGTTCTAAGTCATGCAAGTAACTCGGTGGACCCTCTAGAAGACAACAAACCTTAACTCGATTATGTGACCGTCTTGAACTGCCTTTTAAACCTTAGGGTTTAGGGCAGTACGGCGTGCCACATGTGAGGCGTTGGCTTGACCCTTCTATGGCTGGACCATTGGTACTGTGGCATGTGATGGATGTTTTTAAACTGATTTCAAGTGTTGAGATATATTGGGGAAATCTTGGGTGTTTGATGATTCGATCGGAAAGTTTAACTTTATCTATTTATCTGGAATGTGATACAATTTTTGGAATCCACAGGTAGTTATGAGATAACTAATTTGAATATTATAAATATAGCAGTTTAGTCTCAGATGATCGGTTGCCACGGAATTTTGATGTGATCAAAAGTCCGTCGCAATCACGTAGCGTACGCGGATACTCGCCGGGTGAACTTAATAGACAGCCACGCCCCATAGCCCCGACCAAGTGACTATAGGAGAACCCCGTCGCCGAAAGCATCCGTTCGGGTGCTCGCGGCAGCGGTGTTCCGCCTTAGTGCACTTCGTCGACGGCATTTGGGGGTGCGGCCGTCTATTAAAGTTTGCGACGAGCATTCGATCAGGACGTCGGGAATCTTGTTGAATTGCCCGACTTGATATTGAAAAGAGTTTTCGATAATGAGATTAAAATGCAGGGTTTATAATTGTTAGGCATGTGATGTCTAAGGAATTCATTTGGTTAGGCATGTGATGTCTAAGAAGGTTGCGGATTCCAACTGTTGTAGTTTTACACTTTCTTTTCTGTGACCGTAAGCGTAGTATGTGGTGTATCGCCGGCTTCGTTGCTATACATCAACGACAATCGGGATACGCATACTTGCTTACGTTGATGATATGAGATATTATGTGTTGCTGTGATATGTTGTATTGGATCGTCGCGTTTGAATAGCCGGGGGTTTTATGTGAGATGAGAGTTTTTTTTCATTCATGTAAAATTCATTTGTATGTAATATTCTATTATTGGGGCACTTCCAGGTAGCGGAAGATGTCACCGTTGTATATTATTTACTTTTCCACATTAGGTAGACCCAAGGAGGGGAGCACAAGTAACCGGGTTCTAGGGTCCAGTGGGAGACCATCTCGAGGAGTCGAGACCGGGTCTCCTAACCCTAGAATTGGCAGTGTTGCTTGCTGCTCTCGTAGGGGTCTAGGGATGTGGGTTTGGCTATTCATCGCGACCGTGGAATCCGTGTTTTATACAGGCTCGTATTGAAAACACGGACGTCCTAGTATATCCAATATTTCATATATGTTCTTCTGCTGCAAGTTCTGTGATGAGATTATATTACTGCCTGAGACGAATGTTTATATTATATATATGAGATATATGTTATATTGCAGATTTCGTTTCAAAAAGGATGCTTGTGAAGCATAATTAAATGGGACTTCATTAATGAGATTAATGAAATAAAAGAAACCTAAGATGTTGTAGAAACTTGTTTAAAAACTGGTAGCTCTAGTTCTTGCTTTGCATAGCGGTGTTCCTTGTAGAACATCCAGCACCTTATTCGATAAGGAAAGGACCGAGATCCCTTCACCGGGAGTGACTCCTTTAGCAATAACTGGCAGATGCTACAAACTCGGTTTGTCTTTTGATTGCTTCTATAGTTCTTGCTTTGCACAGCGGTATATATGATATATCCTGCACCTTATTCGATGAGGAAAGGGCCGACGATCCCTTCACCGGGAGTGACCCCTTTAACAAAACTAGAAAAGCCTTAAAAGCACTCCATTTAAAAATCACTCGATTCTACAACGATATCAAGTTCATTACGCAAAAGGTTTTCTTAAAAACCTGTCGTAGCCCTCCGTCATTTCAGATAAGTACCGGTTAGTATTCGTGCTGCGTTTGTTGACCTCTGTCAAGGCGTAGTGTGCGGTAGCTGATTAGTGCTTATCTGTATAAGCATATGATGTGATTGATTTAGGGTAGTCGTGCGACCTTGTTGACCTCTGTCAAGGGTCGTGCGGGTGGGTTTACTTCAATCAGGAAATGACGGGTTGAACTTGACTAGCAGCCTATGGTTTGTTGACCTCTGTCAAGGTCATAAGACGCTTGGGGCGAAATATTATTAGGAATTTCAAGTGTTGAAATTTGCAATGAGATTGCATACCTTCTATAAGATAGTTGGATCCCGATACCCGCTGCGAGTAAGAGTTACTCCTGGGAGAGTTTTATGCATTACAATTAGCCAATCAAGTAGGTGTCTAGAAAGGTGTTAACGGGGTTACGCCTCTTGGGAAACCAAGGTTTACTTTAATTAGGTTCGTGCGACAGCACGGGGGACCTCCCTCAAAGTACCGACACTAGCCTGGCTGAAAAATTGGCGAACTTGTAGCGTGTAATTAATCCCGGCTAATCTTTCCTTTTAGGGTTTGAAGGAAGATTTGATTAAAACAGTGGGAGACATCCTGATTAGATATATTAGATAACCAATCTAATCTTGCAAGAGCATACGCTGAGTGTTTTCTTCTCTCTCTCTCCAGGTAGCGACCATTTCACGCCTTAATCAAGATAATAAAACGGATATATTGACCGAACCCGCTTATTATACTGAGCCGGGGAACGTTGGTCCCGCTCCAACTTATAATTGTTATAGGACAGAGCAGGAAATTGGGGATTACCAGAATTCCCGTGCCGCCCAAACGAAGAAAGTGCATGTTGATGCATCATCTTCGGGTGTGTTCATTACACAGAACTGTTTCTCAGTATCCTTTACGTCCTGGGTATGTGATACCGGATCAGGATCCCGTATATGTAATCTGTTACATGGGCTACAGATAGGTAGAGAACTGAGAACGGGTGATAAGTTTCATGAGACAGAAAACGGTGCAAGTGTTGCAGCCAAGTCTGTTGGTCACTGTCACCCTGTATTACCAGAATACATTGATTCTGAACAAATGTTATTAGATACCGAACCTGATATACAAAATCATATCAGTCTCTTTATTAGTAAAAAAAGAATATAATTTTGTATTGTTGAATAATGTTTTGAACATTTCCTATATCAAGAGTTGATCGGTTCAGGCACGTTATCTAAAAGCATTGACGTTCTAAATCAAACTACAGTTCTTAGTATAAGGAACACACACAAGAGGAAGAGTTAAGAAATGAACGAATCCTTAATGAGGCATTGTAGACTAGGTCATATCAATACGACCCGACTGGCTGAAGTTACATTTAGATGCATATTTAAATTAGTTTGAATTTACATCTTATGAAACTTGCCGGTCATGTCACAAAGATAAGATGATCACAGCTCTGTTTATTGGAAACAGAGAAAGAGTTAGTGAACTCTTGGGATTGATACATGCTGATGTATGAAAGTCTCCTATCTACACATGCCAAGACTGGTTCTTTGTACTTCATTACATTCTCTGATGATCTCTCAAGATTCAGACATATGTTCCTGCTGAAACACAAGTCCGAAGCTTTTGAGATATTCACTGAATATAAGTTAGAAGTAGAGAACCAAAATACGGGTATAAGTATTATGTCCTTTGATGAGATCAAGGAGGAGAATACTTGAGCACGGAATTCCTGGACTATTCTAAAGGAGAATGAGATTCTCTCTCGGCATTACTCCTCCGTATACACCACAGCACCTCGGTGTATCGGGGCGGAGCAATAGCACCCTATGTGATATGGTGTGCTCTATGATGAGTACTACTGAGTTTCCTATTTCCTTTTGGGAGTTATGCACTTGAGAAACTGCATACCTATTGAATAGGGTTCAAATCAAATCAGTTGCCTACCACTTCATATATGATATGGAAAGGGAAGAGCCCATATCTTAAGTAAGTTAAGATTTGGGGTTGTCCGGCCTATGCCTAAAAGCAAAATCCGGACAAGCTCGAGGCAAGGTCTGTTAAGTAGAACTAGAATGGTTCCAGCTATACAAACTGCAGCTGCTGATTTGGTAGAACCAAAGGATTCAATAGTTTCCAACGAACCTCAGCCTCTCCGCCGATCTAGTAGGGTTCCTCACCCACCTGAGAGATACTTTAGTTTCTCTATGACAGTGGGAGCGAGGATTGCATCATGAGATGATGACCCAACTAGTTTCGATCTGGCCATCAGGAGTGGGACTCTGTAAGAATGGCTGGGTGCTTATCGATCTGAGATGGAATCCTTATACACCAACAAAGTATGGACTTTGGTTGCTTTATCTGAAGGGTTAAATCCCCATCAGGAGCAAGTATATCTTGAGAAGATTACTTGGTGTACATGGAAAAGTTGAGACTTTCAAAGCTAGACTTGTTAAAGGTTTGCATCATAGACCAGGTATGGATTATGTTGAAACCTTTTCTAAGGATCTATGCTTAAGTCCATCCAGATCCTACTTGCCACGGCTACATACCATGACTACGATATCTGGCGGTTGGGTGTCATGACCGCTTTTCTAAATGATGTTTTAGTAGAGAGCATCTATAAGTACACAGCCAGAGGGCTTCGTAGACAGTGGGAGCAGCGGAAACGTGTGCAAGATGTTTTATGTGATAAAACAGGCATCGCGGAGTTAGAACATCTGTTTTGATGTGGTAGTCAAAGAGTTTGACTTCATCAAAATGGTAGATGAACCTTGTATATACGAAAAGGTAGTAGAGAGTTTGGTGGTGATCCTCATAGAGTACGTAGATGACATACTCTTGATAGGGAAGGAGTTTCCTATGCTACGCTCGGTCAATCTCCGCTTATCACAAGGATTCTCCATATAGGATCAAAGTGATACCTCCTAAATCCTGGGTTTTGGATCTATGAGATAGATCTAATTGGATGTTAGGACACTCACTAGTTGTAGTGAGATGGTATCAATCGATCCTGGGGAGAATCACTGGAAAGGTTCCAGGCTGATAAGGACGACTGAATGTCAGTTGCAAGCATTGTCTTTACCCTCAGTGGAGGGACGATATGTTGGAAGAGTTCTAAGCTAGATACCGTGACATACTAGATGATTAAAGGCAAGATACATCGTTACCAAGAATGCTACCAAAAGAGGCAGTCTGGATATTTATAAGTTCATGCGATGAACTTCGTTCCTACCATTGTGAGACAATGGAGTTGTGGCTTTTGCCAAGGAACTACAGTCCCATCAGAAATCCAGATATAATTCTTAGGCAGTATCACCTGATCATGGAGATGGTTGATCTCTAGGGAGATCGAGGTTAAGAGAGTAGACACAGAGGACAACAGCGCGAATCTATTCACAAAGGCCTTTTTCCCAGTAGAGACTTTTATGGGATGGTTGAGTATGAGATACTTCAACCGCAGCTAATTGTTGGGTATGCGATACCATAACAGATGGCCCTAGTGCAAGTGGGAGATTGTTAGTTATATGTATGCCCTAGAGGCCATTACTGTACATATGATGTATATTGTAGTGGATGCTAGGATATATATAGGGAGGACTTTCTTGCTCGACATGATAGTATGCTAGCTGGTTGTACTTTATCTTAACATGTACTCTGATTGCCTCTATATTACATGTTGATAAAGCCCTTAGGATATGTACTCGACTACCGGGACTATGATGAGATCATACTAGTGGGGCCACGGTAGTCGACGAGTACATCCTATAATTGTTCCTAGTCGTGGGTGTATCGAGACAGGGCATCGATACACCAGAGTAAACTAGCGTATACGCATCTTGACCCATATGATGGGTGATGGATGATCCCATATCCATCGGTGTTTGACATCAAGGATGGTGTACGGGTGCTCAGTGGAGACTGGGTACACTGGACGGACTCGCCGAGAACTCCCAGATGGTATTATACCATACGTCAAATGGCAGTTCTCCGGTGACACTGGTACAGAGTAGTCTGTCGACCCGAGATCGTCATAGAGTCTTGTGTGATTCCCACTGTGCTTTGATTTCCATCATACCACGTCCAAGAGGGCGTGCAAAAAGGTGGCTTTTGGGTACAGTCCCGAATCACATGGAGGCAATGAGCGATAGGAGGGGATTCGTCTCTCCCGGTATAGGGAGTTGATGTTGTGCTGTGTTCGATTGGCTATAACCGGAAATCCCTGGCCAGGATTGCTGAGATTTACTGGTAAGTGTTATCAGTAGTTTCTCGAACTGTTATAGACCTCATATCGACACGACTTATCGAGCTATTGGGGTCTGACGTTTACCACCCTTAGGCGAGATATTCGACATATCAGACGACGAGACCGGACTGTACGGGAGTGTTACTGATTGGATTCACAGGAGAAGTTACAGGCTTGCTTATTGATCTTCTGAGCGCTCAATACCTGGGTAGCTGTTACGTTTAGCTGACCGCTTGCAGCTTGTGGGTGTTTGATATGATCATCACCTACTGCCGGCGTATTGACGATTCTTTAGAGTCCTACACAGAGGTTTCTTGGCTCAGGAAAAATGGAGTAGGAGCACATATGTGATATGTGCGGGACCGAGGATAATGCGATATATGATACCGTATTGTATTCTCGCGATATTTGATATCAGCCGGGTCATCGGATCAAGTGTTGATTCGATGAATTGGTACGGATAAATATTAGTCGGTTATATGCGATATAGCCGGATTGTCGGATCAAGTGTTGATTCGATAATTTAATGTATAATAATATATATGATATATTAAATTACATTAACTAATATTTGCTCACTAAAAGATTCTTTTTCTCACTCGGGTAATACATTGATATATATGCGATATATGTTAATTGTATTATTTTATTTGGTTACAATAAATATTATATATGTGATATATAATATTGTAACATGATATGATAACTAATGCAACATGTTTAGTGGAGTTTAAACATGATTAGGGTTTGGATTAGGGTTAAGCTTTCTAGATGTTTCTATAAGGTTTTCTTTTTGTCATGATAAAGATATTTACAAGTGACTCATGCTTTAACCCAACCCAAACCCTGACCCTAGTTAATTCTGTACAATGGTTAAGTCAACCATGGTTGCATTATTTGTCATATTAATCTTTTCATTATTCATCACAAATGAAAATGGATCACTATTCTTCTTCTTCCTTCATTCTTTCATGAAAAAGCTTGCTAGATTTTTCCAAAGTGATGAATAAATATGAGAAAAAGATAAATAAAGAGAGAAATAATCCTACTTCATCATCCTCATCTTCCCTTGCCATTTAGATGAGGGTGTTCACATCATTTCATGAGTGTTAGCTTGTGTTAACGGAACTTCAAGGTAGATCATCTTAGTATCGAAGATCGGAAGCAAAGGTTGCATCTTTCTCTTCGTGGAACCTCTCGAGAGTCCGGATCCCGATGATCGCAGTGAAGGGACCACAACACGGAGCAAATGAAGTGAAGGACCGGATCTACAAAGGTTGTAATCCCTCTCACTTAGTGTTAAAGTGTTTAGCATGCTTGTTTTCGCCTAATCTCTAGTTTAAAGATCCGTATTCGGGTTGTTCGGCACGGCTAAAATTTTAATCGGGCATGGTTGATGCCTCGTAGACCCTTGTGCGCATGCTTAGCAACCCTACTCATCTTGGTCGTCTCTTTTAGCAAACATGACGGCCGATTTGCCTCGGTTCAGAGGCGGGAGCCCGTTTAAAGATCCGTCGACGTGGTGCCACCTGGACGAGAAGACTGGAGATTCATGAGATCGGAGCAGCCGCAACAAAGCATGGGATGATGGTTGAAGACCGAAGGACTCGGATCGTTCGGTATAACATTTCTACCCACTTTGTAGTTTGTTAGTTTAGCTTTAATGGCAGATCCGGCTTATATTACGCGATAGCGCCAGTTGTAAAAGTTTTTGTTCCGCATTTGGCGTCTGTTAGACGGCCGGGGCGCTACCTTGGACTTACAATACAACAAGCCACGGCTTATGCGAAAATTCTCAATGACTTGTGCACTAGGAAGAGGAAGACTCAAGTGCCAAAAAAGTTGTTCATGTCGAGTACTGTAAACACAGCTTTTCCTCAACAATTATCAAGGAAACGTAAGGACCCTGGCTGTCCTACAATTTCTATTTCTATTGAGGGTAAAAATATTAACCGTGCTTTACATGACCTTGGTGCAAGTGTTAACCCTCTTCCTTATTCAGTCTATGAGCAATTAGGTATCGGAGAGTTAACGCCATCGATCACAACTCTCCAGATGGCCGACCGATCATTCACCAAACCTAGGGCTGAGCTTGAGGATGTGTTGATAAAAGTCGGGAAATTTGTATTCCCTGTAGACTTTATTGTTCTAGATACACAACCTGTAGCAAACCCACGGAACCAAATTCCGGTGATTCTCGGTCGACCCTTTTTGGCCACTTCCAACGCTATAATCAACTGTCGAAACGGCTCTATGACCCTATCCTTCGGGAAGATGTCAATTGAGCTGAACATTTACAAGTTGGGAAGTGTACCCTCTGAACCTTCTGCTCAGGTCTGTTCTGTCAAATTAATGGATGACGACAGCAGCGAATTGGACGAGCTTCATGATACTGATCCAGACTTCCTCAATACGTTGTTGTTTAACCCAGTTATGTATTATACACATATGGACTTTTCCATCGAGCTATCCAGGTCAACCTCTAACGCTGATTTTGAACCTTTTATGGAGTCTGAGGATCACCCCGTTTTTTTGGATGAGATTATTCTTCGGGGTATCGATGAAAGCTTTGAGGACATTTTCGCCGATGAACTCGCATTTTTAGCAAACACGGGTGTTGAGATGAATCATCTCCAAAACGAAGAAATTGAACCTCCACCCCTTCTTCTGGACTATAAAGAGAATACGAGTAATCCATCACAATCACAGTGTCGTCTCTCCAAAATGAGACACAAACGCATTCTATTCCACCACTTATCTTTTCCCCACTTCTTCCTGGCTCCTTATAACATGTTCTTCCACCAACCGATGCACTACACTGATAAAATCTTCGAATGGTTGGTGTTGACGTTCGGTCTTTGCAAAACTTGGCATTGACCAATAACCTGTACCCCCTCTTATGATTTTAAAAAGATTAACATTGTTTAACTCAAGTTTGGGGGGGTATATTTGGCTCTTGAGAATAAAATTTGTACACGAAATGGTAAGCCAAAAATAAGTTTGGGGGAGGATTTTCACGTTCACTTATTATTGTCCCCGCTAATAAATTTTCCTCCCAAGCCTACAGGTTTTTGATATTTAACAGATGGCAACAGTGAGGACACTGTTGTAAACAAGTTTGGGGAAGGTTTGTGCTTATTTACGCATCACTTTGCATCATACTTTGCATAAGCACAAAACATATAATAAAAAAAAGAAAAAAAAATGGGTACATAAATAAGATAATAAAAGATTAGAAAGTGAAAAATTACATCTAAAAGATTGGAAAATTTTAAGAAAACCAAGAAAATTAGAAGTTTTCTTAAACGAAACTAGTAATAAGTGGTTATGAGCCGTTATCCCAAGGGTTAGTAAGATGAAAGAAGTCACTAATCTGCGGATAAAAATAAGTCTGAAAAATAGTTTCTATTCTGGAAGCCAAACATTTGAATGTTGATACCCTACTATATGCACGTACACACGTCTTGAAACTCGGGATAATGCTCTTGTCTAAAAGCCAAAGTACGAAGAAAATAATAAATGGATAATAAAAAGATAAAATGGTGAAGAAAAATGAACACTGGTTTTGTAATCACCAAGACAGCATAAAAAAAATATAGCGAGAGTGATTCATCACCTAGTGCCTTAGACCAACTGGTTTGGGAGTCACTACTAAGCCTTAGGTCTTGCAAGATGAGGAAAATACTAATACACCTTATCAGCAAGCACATGAGTAATCGGTCGGTTAGTACCTCAAGAAGTATTAACGGTCAAAAAATGTGTGAGCAATCCCATCTAAATATTCACCGATTAAAAAGTACTGAGGTAGATGGACAAGAGTATAATAGCTTGAATTGAATTCTCCGAGTGTAGGGATGTCTTTTACACACACGTAGGGGTATGTGATCAATGTTTGGAAGAAAGATAGGAATGAAGAATAAAGACGATGTTTTATTGAGGGATGATGTGATTTCTAACATCTTTTAATGACTATTAAGATAGGGCTCATGACAACCGAAAAGCTGGTATGGTTGGAAACTCAAATTTTCAAAGTCTTTCTTTTACAATTCTTATCTTTACATGTAACTTTCACAGTCTTCCTTTTATTATGGGATTTTGTGGGTGTAATTCGCTGAAAACTCTCAGGAGACAACACTCCTCCTAGTGGGCACACCTAGAGGTTTAAAGGCTTATTGCACGTGCTAAGAGAAATCGTGTTTGCCTACGAAAGTGTGCTAGTTAGTTTTCTTTTTCTTTTATTTTCTCTTTCTTTTGAATAAAATATGTTTGCTCAAGACGACCAAAATTAAGTTTGGGGGAATTTGATCAGTCGAAAATATTGCATTCTTAACACATCAATTTCCCTACTCTTTCTAATCATCTAAAGGTGTTTGGTATAAATATAGCACATATTAGCAATTCGTCTGCAAAATATTAAATAATATGTGTTATATATTATAACCGGCATTATGAGGGGAATTGTGTGATTTTGTATATCTCAACACTTTTCATCGAGATTGTGTGCAGAAAATTCTTCAGGTCAAAGAACTGGAATCACAAAATTGACGATAAAGCGCAGCAAATCAATAAAATGAAATCTAGCAGCAACCAAGAAATAACAATAAGATTCCAGACATTAAAAGATTACCCCAAGACCAACAGGAACCAGACCCAGAGAAATGAGCCATCAAGCCCACTAAATGGCCGCGGAATCGCGGCCGATTCAGGCCGATCCGTCGCGGATCCACAGCCGATCTGACTCATCGGCGGTCGACACTTTTTCCAGAGATCCCTTATAACGGCCAAGCTTCTTCAAGATGCTTCGAACTGTGTAGATTTCTCCAGAAGCTTCCCTTCAAACTTCCAAGCTTTTTGTGCAAACTTGATATTTACCTAGCTTCCTATGCAAGCTTCATAACAACCTAGCTTTTAGGGGAAGATAGAGGAAGACTATAAAAGGAGACCTAGGGCTTCATTACAAAGGTTGTTGAATATTGAGCCAAATCACACACAAGTTGAGTGACACAACTTGTGATCCAAACCCTAAACCAAATCCAATTCCAAAGCCAAATCAAGATCCATCGAGAAGAAAATCAAGCGAGCAATCAACGATCCTTCATCGCAACGCTGATCATCATCCGAGCAAGAGATCCACGACGATCCACGACTCACGGCGATCGAGCTTCGCAAAGATCGACGACAAATTCACCTCTTCAAAGGAGCAATCGAGAGCTTAATCTTATACCTCGAATTGAGGAGTTGTGTAATTTGAAGAAAATTTAATGAAGGTGATAAATTGTTAATTCTCATTTTCATTACATTCTTGCATTATGAAATTTCTTGATTCTTGATTCATTAATTTCTATGATGTGTGAGTGATAACTCCGCTTATAATGGAATCGAGAGAATCAGTAGATCTAATGATGATGAAATCATTTTACCAATCTTAAGTCTTATGAGAATTGTAAACTCTAGGAAAAAGAATTGTCAATGACCTAATTTGGATCAAAATCAATGTTCTTAATTATTTCGTTGCAAATTAGGGATTAAATGATTGATGATCCTCTTTGCTAGAGGCAAGAATTGAATGAGGATCAATGAAAAGACAAGAGATAGTGAAGGAGAAACCCTAGTTTCTTCAATAGATCCCTAATCTTCATTCATTTATCATCGATTAGCTACAATCCATCAATAGATAAGATTCGTCATAATTAGTATTCATCATAGCTACTAATTCGATTGATTCCTATAAGCTATTCTACAAATCTTGATAACTAAATTGATTTGGACATCTTCTTGATTCTTGATCTATTTCTTTATGTTTCTTAAAAATCAAATCGCACAAATCTTGACTCAACTATCTTGAATTTTCTTTTATATTTTCAATTCGACTCATCTAAAGCAAAATTGAACAAGTACACACATCTCAGTGGACGGTCTGTATTCATTAACGCGCTACATCGACACCGTTAATTGATTGCGGTATAAATTTCTTTGGTTGTGATAAAACATTTCCTTACACACAAAAGATGATCAATCAGTTCCTCATCCACCTGAGAGATACTACGGTTTTCTCATAGACGGTGGAAGCGAGAATTGCATCATGGAGATGATGACCCAACTAGTTTCGAGTAGGCCATCACAAGTGGAGACTATATGAAATGGCTGGATGCTATGCGATCTGAGATGGAATCTATGTACACCAACAACGTATTGACTTTGAATGTCGCTCCTGAAGGGGTAAAACCCATCGGGAGCGAGAGAATCTTTGAGAAAGATAATTTGGTGTAGATGGAAAGGTTGAGACTTTCAAAGCTATGCTTAAGTCCATCATGATCCTACTTTCCATTGCTACATACCATGACTATGAAATCTGGCAAACTACAAGTAAAAACCGCTTTTCTAAATGGTAATTTAGAAGAGAGCGTGTATATGACACTGCCAGAGGGCTTCGTAGACAGTAGGAGCAGCAGAAGCATGTACAAGCTGCTTAAATCCATCTACGAGTTAAAGCAGGCATCGCGGAGATGGAACATCTGTTTTAATGAAGCTGTCAAAGAGTTTGACTTCAACAAAAAGGTAGATGAACCATGTATAAATAAGAAGGTTGTAGAGAGTATGGTTGTCTTCCTCGTATTGCATGTGAATGACATACTCTTGATAGGAAACAATGTTCCTATGCTACACTCGATCAAGCACCTCTTATCATACAGGTTCTCCATGAAAGATCTAACTGATGCCTCCTACATCCTGGGGATATAGATCTATAGAGATAGATCTAAATAGATTTGGGATTGTCCCAATCCAGGTACATATACACCATACTAAAGGTGTTTAGTATGGATGATTCTAAGCGTGGTAATGTACCCGCTTGTTCACGAATCACTCTCTCCAAAAAGATGTCTCTCGAGACTGATTTGGAGAGGGATCGCATGCAAGGAATGCCCTATGCTTTGGCAGAGGGGTCAATCATGTATGCGATGTTATGTACCAGACCAGATGTAGCTTACTCACTAGTTGTAATGAGTAAGTATCGAAAAGATCTTTGGGAAAACCACTAGAAAGCTGTGAAGAACGTTCTTAAGTACTTGAGAAGGACTAATAAGATGTTCTTGGTGTATGGTAACGGTGAACTCCAAATGGAGTCCTTTACCGATTCGAGCTTCCAGAGTGATAAGGACGACTGAAAGTCAGTCTCGGTTTAGTCTTCACCCTCAGTAGAAGGACGGTTGCTGGAAGGGTTCTAAGCTATATGTGAAGAACGTTCTTAAGTACTTGAGAAGGACTAATAAGATGTTCTTGGTGTATGGTAACGGTGAACTCCAAATGGAGTCCTTTACCGATTCGAGCTTCCAGAGTGATAAGGACGACTGAAAGTCAGTCTCGGTTTAGTCTTCACCCTCAGTAGAAGGACGGTATGCTGGAAGGGTTCTAAGCTATATACCGTAGCAGACTCGTTGATAGAGTCTAATTACATCGCTACCAACGATGCTGCCAAAGAGGTTATCTGGATGAATAAAGTTCATGAGATGAACTAGGTTCCTACCATCAATCATCCAATACATGTGTATTGTGATAACAATGGAGTTGTGGATTTGGCCTAGGAACCCCGGTCCCGTCAGTGATCCAGACATATTCTTAGACAGTATCACCTGATCAGGGAGATGGTTGATCTCCGGGAGATCGAGGTCAGGAGAGTTGACACAGAGGATAACACAGCAGATCCACTCACTGAGGTCATTCCCCAGATGCTATTCGAGAGACTTTTGGGACGTTGGGTATGAGATACTACAACAACTGGCCTTAGTGCAAGTGGGAGATTGTTAGGAATATGTATGCCCTTGAGGCCATTATTGATGATATAGTGGATGCTTGGACATATATATTAAGGACTTTCTTACTCGACATGATAGTATGCTATCAGGTTACCTTTATCTTAACATGTAGACTAATATTTATACTGTCTGTCTCTTACATGTTAATAAAGCCCTTAGGATATGTACTTGACTACCAGGATTATGATGAGATCATACTAGTGGGCTGGGGTGGTCCAAAAGTACATCCTTTAATTAGTTCCTAGTCGAGGGAATATCGAGACTAGGGCATCGATATTCAAGAGTAGACTAGTGTGTACGTTTCTTGTCCCTTAGAGGGCGAGGGTTGATCCCACAACCATTGGTGTGTGACATCAAAGATTGTACACAGGTGCTCATTGGAGAATGGGTACACCGAACAGGACTCGCCGAGGACTCCTATGTAGTAGTATACCTATCGTCAGATAGCAGTCCTCTGGTGACACTGGTACAGGTTAGTCTGTAGACCTGAGATCGATATAGAGTCTTGTGTGGCTCCCACTGTGCTTTAATTTCCTTCCTACCACGCTCAAGAGGAGTTGTGCAAACAGGTGGATTTTGGGTACAGTCCCGAGTCACATGGAGGCAATGAGCGATAGGAGGGGTTTCGCCTCTCCCAGTTTTGGGGGTTGATGTTGCGCTATGCTCGATTGGCTATAACTGGAAGTCCCTGGCTAGGGATGCTGCCAAGATTTACTGATAAGTGTTATCAGTAGTTTCTCGAACCGTTATAGGCCAGACATCGGCATGACTTATCACGTTACTGGTGTCTAACGTTTACCACCCCTAGACATGATATGCGACATATCAGACGACGAGACCGAACTGTACGGTAGTGTTACTGATAGGCTTCATGGAGACTATGGACAAGCTTGCTTGTTGATCTTCATATCGCTCAATACTTGGGTAGCTTTACGTCCAGCTAGTACCGCTGACGGCTTGTAGGTAACTGATATGACCATCACTTACTGTTGGCGTATTGACAAGTCTTTAGAATCCTACACATAAGTTCCCTGGATCAAGCGAAACGAAGTAGGACACATATGCGATATGTGTGTGGGCCTGATTAAATACGTGTATGTGATACCGTATTGTAATCTGGCAGTTAACTGTTATCGGTTTGGTAATATGTGATATAACCATATTATCGAATCAAGTGTTGATTTGATAATGTGATATTCAGATAAATGATATTAGTCGGTCATATATGATATAACTGGGTTATTAAATTAAGTGTTGATTTAATAATGTGATATATATTATATTTGATATAATTATATCTTAACTAATATCATTAGCTCACTAAATATTTTCTTATATGTATTAATATATATATGATATATATATGTTGGAGATAGTGCCCTCAGAGTCAATTATTGGATCACAGGCATGTGATTGCAATGATTGAGGGAGGACCTATCCCGGTAGGACAGTCTTACTCAAGATGATAGTATGCTATCTGGTTTACCTTTATCATCGTGTACTGCGTTAGGTGACCTGACATGTCGCTATTACACGTTGATAGAGCCCCTGGGATTCTTGCTTGACTGCCAGCAGTATGAGGGCGATCATATACGTGAGAGCTGGCAGTCTATAAGCACATCCTTAAAAGGTCCCTAGTCGTGGGAGTTTCGAGACAGGGCATCGATACTCCTGAGTAGACTAGTGTATACAGTCGAGACCCCGACGAGGGGCGGTGGCCGGTCTCACAAGCCACTGGTGCCAGTTGGTTCACCTAAGATGTATACAGGTGCTCATTGGGTTATGAGTACACCGGACAGGACTCGCCGGGAACATGCTAGTTGGTCTTATACCTGACGTCAGATAGAAGTTCCCTGGTGACATGTGTACAGGTTAGTTCATCGACCTGGGGATCGTCATTTGTCTCGTGTGAGTTCCCACTGTACTTTGATTACTACCCTACCACGCTCAAAGGAGACGTGCAAACAGGTTTTAGTTGGGTACAGTCCCGAGCCACATGGAGGCAGTGAGCGGATCTTCAGGGGTTCGTCTCTCCCGGTATTGGGGGTGAGGTCGCGCTGTGTCTAGGAGAGCCATTACACGAAGCCCTCGGCCGAGGCAGGAGATTTACTGGTAGGTATTCCAGTAGTATCTCAGGGTGTTCTGGGCTACACTCCGACACGACTTGTACCGCTTTTGGGGGTCTGACTTTACCAACCCCTTAGGCCCGCCATGCGATGCTCATAGACGAATGGACTGAACTGTACGGATATTGTCACTGACAGGCTCAGTAGGGTGTCAGGATGAGTTCGCTCATCGACGTCCCTTTTGGTCAATAGCTGGTGGCCCGTCACGTATGGCTAATACCTCTGACGTACTAGTGGTTAAATCCACAGCCATAGTATTGACGAGTCTTTAGAGTCCACCACACATACAGTTACTCAAGTTTCGGGCGAAACACTGTAGAGGCCGTATGGAGACATGGCAGGGTTCGATCAGATACATGCGGTATTGCACGGATCAGGATCGAACGGTTTGTACCACAGGCCGTATGGATATATGGCAGGGTTCGATCAGATACGTGCGGTATTGCACGGATCAGGATCGAACGGATATTACTTGCCGACTTTGGTTTAAGCCGGATCCTAGTATAGTACAGTGTAGATTTTGTCTCATTGCATTTGTATTCGGTCGGAATACAGATGCGGGTGTGTATACACAGTATCGGGGTTTTCCTGTAATTTATTACGGGACCAGTTTTCTGGAGTTGCCAGTTTGCTTTCCGTTTCGGCCATATTTCTTTGTATCTTTCATTGGCCGAAGATTGGTGGAGGAGGGCTTATTTGCATTTGTGCAAATAAGCAGTTGTGGAGGGTGTTATTTGCACATTGTTGCTTCATGATGAGTGTAGCCTTCATTTGACTTCATAACCTCATCATGGCTTGACTTTTGTGTATGATGATGGAGGGACATGATGATGGGTTTGAGTGTTGGATTTACTTGTGATCATTTCTTCATATCATGACCTTTCTCTCTCTTCCTTGCATGTTGAGACCCCCCCTTGGACTTTTGCCTCACTTATATTTTTCTCATTCTCTCCTCTCTCATTCAATGACCATGGCCGGCCATTCATTTTGGTGGGGGGCTGTCCAAATTTAGAGTGGGGAATTTTTGTTCATTTCATGCTACAAAAATTCCCATGTTCATCTCCAAAAGACATACTTCATTTCCTCTACCAAAAGGCAACCTCCATGAACCCCATGAGACACATAGTTCTCTACACGATTCTACAGCAAACCTTGGGCACGTCGACTCGCCAACTTCGTGCCCGAGTTGCCTCGGACCATAGGTGGGAGCCCGTAAAAAAAGCCGGCGATGTGGTGCCCTTCCGGCGACATGATGGAGACCGTAGATTCCGCGGGAGATCGGGACGACGAAGAGAAGACCGGAGGACACGGATCACTCGGTATATCTATCTTCACATCTTGTAGTTAGCTAGGACTAGTTAATGGCAAGATCCGGGTTTATAGTGCGCGGTGGTGCCGGTTCAAGAAAATTTAAAGTAAATCACCGCTTCCGCATTCCGGCATCGGATTGACGGCCGGGGCGCCGCCGTGCACTTACAGCGGTATCAGAGCCTCGCCATTAACCTAGTCTAGCTTTGTCTAATGTGTTTTACACTTCCGATCGAACAAATGTTCCGAAAACCCAATAACACATGCATCAGTTTTCTGTCGATTTTTTCCTGTCCCGAAAATTTTTTCTGGTTGTTGAATAGTGATGTACTGGAAGTTCTAAGCATTCTGTAGAAATTTGATACAGTAACTCGACAATGGGAGCGCGGAACCGCGGCCAAACCACCCTTTGGGCCGCGGTTCCGCCGCACAATGATGTCCTTGCCGTATCAAATTTCTGCAGTTGCTTTCTGGGTTATAAATAGGGTTTTTGGAATATTAATTTTGGGCCCAGAATTTCTTGATGTGCTACAGTAGTACTTGGGGCCCACTTGTTAAAATTTGATCGATCGGATATTTTAAACACATTAGTTCACAGTATTTACATTATATCTGCGACCGTGAATGTCATTTGATCGGTAAATCCAGTTTAACTGCTATAGCCCGGTTAGACGGATTTGCGAACTTGACATTCACGTTGATGATCTGTGATTTTGCTGTGATTATGCGGATTGGTCGTGGGGGATAGCCTGGATGCAATGCTAGTACAGTTTTTTTTGTTGTATCATGTACATTTGATATTGCGGGGCGAGCGTCCGACATGTGGATTGCCGTCACTGCCTGTTTGTATTATTATTTTAAGGCACGACCAGGTTGCGGTCGATGTACCCGTTGTATGTATATTTTACTTTCTGTACTAGGATTACCCTAAGGTAGGGTGCACGGATAGCCGGGTTCTAGAGGGCAACAAGCCTGCATCTCATGGCATTGAGACGGAGGGGGCTTCACTCTAGAATTGGCGGAACATTCGCCGCACTCGTAGGGGGTACAGGTTGACCTAGGAAGGGTGCCCAAGTTACCGGATTCCGTGAAGTGCTGGGTGGTCCATTCATGTTGCTGAAGGGGGCTGCCTCGCTTCAGGTTTTGGCGGGTAACTTGCCGCGCCCGTAGGGGTCTAGGATTTCATTGCACAGGCTATCCACACGACCAGGGGAACGTCGGGTTTCAGTAGTGGCTCTGTGAAACCCGGGGATCCCAGATATCTGTATTGTTCTGTGATGCTGTACATTTCTGTGATGTTGCATTTTATCACGCCTTGAGCGAAAATTATATATTGATATATATTAGTAGATGTTGTATATGTTTTGCATCCGCACTGGTCCAGTCCCCGCTCTGTCGTTAGTTAGCTAACCTAACGGGTAATGACGGGACCCAGTGGCGAATGCGGATGGCATATACGTACATCAGTATATTTTCGTTCTTTGTGGTGTGATCAATTGATGGGACTGCGTTGATTCGGATCAATGCAAGTTAAAAACAAACCTAATCTGATGTTGTTGGAACACTTTTCAAAAAGCTGTTATTGCAAGGACGTTCACTTTTGTTTTGCATCGTGGTATTCAGTTGGAATATCCTGCTCCTCAGTCGACGAGGCAAAGGCCGAGATCCCTTCACCGGGAGTGACCCCTTGGACAAAAAGTTTGCGTCAGGGCAATAACTTCACTATAGCTGATTACTTTTGCTTTGCATCGTGGTATTCAGTTGGAATATCCTGCACCTCATTCTACGGGGAAAGAGCCGAGATCCCTTCACCGGGAGTGACCTCTTTAGCAAAGGTTTTTCGTCACTATATTTTCATAAAAGCTATCCAGTTCCTTCAACGATATCAAGTTCATTACGTTAAAGGTTTTCGCCAGAAACCATTCGTAGCCCTCCATCGTTTCATATGGGTGGTCAATAGTATTCAAGCTGTGTATGTTGACCAAAGTCAAGGCACAGTGATTGGTAGCTATTAGGGTATTCATATGCAGCATAGATAGATGCGTTGGTTTGGGGCAGTCGTACTACTATTTTGGCCAAAGTCAAGGGTATGTACGGGTGTGCTCAAATTAACCTGGAGAATGACGGGTAGAACTTGACATGTGACTTATGATATGTTGGCCAAAGTCAAGGTCATAAGAGCATGGGGCAAAAATCACATCGGGAGTTTCTAAAGAAACTGAAACTTGTCAGATATGCGCATACCTTCTAGAGTGTGACACCATGAGCCGATTCTGTCACATTATCATGCGATGATAGTTGGATCCCGATTCCTACTGATGAGTTAGTTTACTCCTCGGATGATCCCGACTAATTCTTCTTTCAGGTTTGGAGGAGAATTTGACGGTACAGTGGGAGGTTTCCAGATTAGATAAATTGGTAACCATTCTGATCTAGGTTAGAGTGCACGCTGAGTGTTTCTTTTCTCTCTCTCTTTGGAAGCGACCATTGACCCGACCCTAGACTATGACTCAGAGACCAAAATTAACCGAACCTTCTTAAACACTGGCTTTTGGATTGTCAGAATTGCAAACCTCATTGCCACTCCTACTTTTACCCTTTTCTTCAGGACACCCCGTATTACTACGAACGTCCACTTCCATTGGACAAAACCATCGTATGGTTATATACGAAATCGAAGGAATTTATTCGAGGATGGTTTCAGGTTCTGGAGAAAACGGATAGGACTATTCAGTTGTCTTTTCCTTTTACCTTCTCTCAGGTTGCGAGTGCTCCTTGGTTTAGGAGTAGTACACCTGTTACGCAAATTGGATAGTCTTCTTCCAAACCTTAGGCTGGTGCCGACCGGTAGGGAATGAAGAAAATCAATTAGCCTAACGATGGTGTTGGGGTAAAAATTTACACCCCGGTTGACCAAGTCAAAATCAAAGTCAACCCCAAGCCAAGTGGGCCCAAGCCCAGATCCAGTGGGCCCACGCCCGGGTCGAGCCCGAACATGAAGCGGCCGGCCTCCCCCCATGCCAAGATAAAAATTTTGTAATAAATAATTTTGTTGTATTTCTTTTATTTTATTTTTGGATAAATGTAAGAAAAATAGGCATAAAGCTAAATTTTTGAAAAGCCCATGGCTTATGTGCAAAAAGAAATGGCACATGAGCCATGGGATAGGCAAAATGCCATTTTGTGAAGCCCAAGGGGCTATGTGTAAAGTGTATAGCCTATAAAGGCAAGGATAATGAAATATCCCAACAACTTTTTTCTCTCTCCAAAAAAAAGTTTCGGATCTGAGATCTTTCTTCCTTCTTCAAGGTTCCAAAACCTTCTTCTTTCTTTTGAATTAAATCAAGAGTTTTACTCTTCCTTTGTAAAAACTAAGTAGTTTTCCACCACAAAATCCATTAAGGGGAACTCAGATCTGCCATCAGATCTTAAAAAGAAAAGATTTTTAAATCTCACATCTCTTTATCTCCAAGATCCGGCCAGCAAAGGAAGAAGAAGGACCCATTTTCTTAACCCAAAGCACCTTAGGAGTTTAACTCCACCCTATTTTCTCTTTAAAGAATTTCCGGGGCTAAACCCCCCCTTTTCCTCGCTGGTGCGGTAGCGCTCGAGCGCAAAGCGTCCACGTGCCGACACGTGGTGCGCTTGCGCTCCAGCTCCTCGCGCTCGAGCGCAAAGCGCCCGTGTGCCGACACGTGGCGTGCTTGCGCTCCAGCGCTCTGCGCTCGAGCGCAAAGCGCCCGCGTGCCGATACGTGGAGCGCTTGCGCTCAAGCGCTCTGCGCTCGAGCGCAAAGCGCCCTCGTGCCGACACGTGGCGCGTTGCGCTTCAACGCTCGAGCGCAAAGCGCCCTTGTGCCGACACGTGGCGCGTTGCCCTCCAGCGCTCTGCGCTTGAGCGCAAAGCGCCCACGTGCCGACACGTGGCGCGCTTGCGCTCAAGCGCCCAGGCGCTGGCCCCACGCATCCTTTGGATGTCTTTTTCCCTTTTCTTTTTATATATATACATATATATACAAATGTACACATACACATACTCTACGACACTGTCCCTGTTAGAAAAAAAATTCTAACGGGGCGCTGCCCCGCACCCCGCAAGGGGGCTGCTAGCCCCCTTGACCCCCAGCCCGCTATCCGGGTAGCGGGACCCCCGTAAAAACTCTGCGTGGCTCCCGATATATCCAAACCCCCCTTTCAAAACACAACACACGTACACTGCACATTGAGTTCGCATGACCATTTTAACCCGTTAATCGGAGGTTCCCTCGCCCCAAAGGCGAGGGGTAATTAACGGCAGCTTAGTTCGCGGCTGCCGGAGATTCGGATCCCCATAATCATTAAACCCCGGCCTACCCTAGGCAGGGGGAATCTGTAGTATGCCTGACAAGCGTGCGCGTATTCCCATCTCAATGGGGTGACGAAAAACACCCTACAGATTCTGGCACGCCCGGTGGGACCAATCTCTCCTCCCATATTTCGGGTTAAACGTTCATGCGAACTTAATCAATATACATACCTGTATTTGTACTAAAAATAATGCTTTTTCATGCAGATTTTCAAGCAATCAACTTCGACGACAATGTCTCGCCAGACGAATTCAGCTTCCAACGTGACCCCGATTCCGTACGTGGTCAACATCAACGCTCGTGTGGTTCTTCCCGCAAGCCTCAGTCGACAGTGGGAGGAACCGCCCCGCCAGTTCGGCTCCGTCATCATCTACCCTGCCGGAAGCGCTTATCTGGCGGAGATCCCGGCGGAACAGGTGGCCAAGCCAGTCTCAAAAGTCAAGAGGCCGAATGTCGTGATCGCCAAAGCACCACAACCGAAACTTAAGACGCTATCTAAACGATTCTCTGGTGCTCCAGCGGGGGGCAAGAACTTCGGTACAAAGGGAAACATCAAATGTTGCGGACAAGCTCAAGCGATAACTCCAACAAATGCACAATCGAGCGTATCTCCAAGGCCCTCCATCGCCCGGTCTGCGGCGTCTTCCCAAAAAGCAGAAGTCTGCCAGGTGCTTAGAACTGAAAAGTTAAGGCAGAAGCGGCTCAGGTATCGAGCCAACAAGAGGGCCAAGGCTTCGGCCAAATGGAATCGTGTAAAGTTCCAAGTGCAGGGTTGCCCCGCGACGACGGCTGAGTCGGACGTAAGAATCAGCAATTCCTTCGAGCCTCTGAAGTGGGTTCAGAAAAACGCCATGACCGCCAGAATCAAGAAGACAGCGGTCCGAACAGTGCCACAAAGAGACGTGTCCCGGCCCCAACAGAAAAAGTATGACACTGTCTCTTCAAGAGTCTATCAAGCACTCTGTGCCGCACGAAAGCAGCGGGGCAAACCCAGAAAAGAAGCGCCAACACCATTCAAGAACCTGGTTAGGCCAGCCGCCTTCAATCGACTACCAGCTACCGAAACAAGGGGGTCAAGACAGCGATCCGTGAAATCAGCTGCCAATGATAGAAAGACGTCCGGATATACCATCCATACGGTCTATATGGCGGGCGGGCGCCCCAGCGACAACCTTCGCAGCAAAAGCAAGGACGGGGCCACCACATCCCAAGCTCAATCTAGCCTGAATGTGGTTGCCGCCGCCCAAGAACAGCCGCCCCCGCTGGATTAAGAAACCCCTCTCGATGAGGATGATAGGCAGATAGACCCCTCGGTCCATGTAGAGTCAAGCTCGGACAGCGAGGAAGAGCCGACTTTTCGCCCAGGACTGCGGAGCAGGAGCTGCTTCAAGAGCTTCGAAAACAGCTCAGGAGCAAAGATAAAAAGATGGCCAAGCTCTATTCGAAGATTGACGACTTAACGAACGTGGTGATTCATCTTACGGCTCAAATTGGTCGAGCGCCTCCCAATCAGGCACAAGCCGCTACTAATCAGCCGGGTGATGACAATCCAAGGCAGCCAATGCCTGTTCCTTTGGGACCAAGACTGGTTGAGCCGAATGAAAGCCGGCCACATTCCGCTTCTAGGGACGCCTTGGCCCCAGATAGCACCATCCCGCTAACACAGGATCGGATAATGGATTTGGTCACCAGCAAGGTTAAGACATTGGTGGCCGAAGCCGAAGCTCAGAAAGAAATCGGCAGTAGTGGCGGCCATATCCCGCGCAGTACGATCTAATTGAGTTCCCAAGCGGCTACGTCATTCCTAAGTTCGGAAGATTTGATGGAACGGGGAATGCAAATCAGCACGTCGCCCACTTCAAAGCATCGTGCGGAAATACAGGGGGCAATGACGCGCTCCTTCTTCGTCAGTTTGTCAACAGCCTGACCGGCGTCGCCTTCGACTGGTATGCGAGTATACCGGACGGGTCCGTCATTACCTTTGCCCAAATGGAGTCTCTGTTTCGGCAAAGGTTCATGAGTGTCAGTGATAAAATCTCCATTGCCGACCTTGTGAGGACCAAGCTGGGGAAGAATGAAAGCAACACCGACTTTATCGCCCGATGGCGTAATCTCACAGTCAAGTGCGAACCGCCGCTGGAGCAGGACCAGTCCGTCAGCCTTCTCATTGGGAACCTCAGCAATTGGATGGTCCCATTCTTGTGTACAGCGGGCCTCAAGACATTTCAGGAGCTAACCAAGAAAGTCCAAATGCTGGAACGCTCGAAACAAGAGTCCCCGCCGGACTCTCAGAGAGACAAAACCTGGAAAAGCAAGCGGGACGACAACCGTAGAAGCGGGAGTTCCAGCGGTACCAATGTCTTCAATGCCTCCGACAATGAATAAAAGCGAAGGGCTGGCGAATCCAAAACCAACCGGTCACGAAAGCCATTGCTGGGAGGAGATGGGCCTTCCCTAGAGGAGAAAAAGAACAAGGTTTACTCTTTCAGAAGGGACAAGGTCCGCAAGATATTTAAAGATGCCTTGAACAACGGCCTACAATTGCCGAAGTCGAAAAGACCCCAAGAAGCAAAGATGACCGACAATCCTCTGTATTGCCCGTACCACCGAGTAGTGAGCCATGCGATCGAGGATTGCTATATCTTCAAAGACTAGGTCGAGAAGCAGTACAAGGCTGGAGAGATCGAGCTGTCCAAAAGCGTGTTGGTGAACAATCAAGTTGCAACCGCCAACTTTATACAAACAGAAGTTGAAGCCTTTTGGGAGCAGACAGCTGAATCTGCTGCCTTGAAAAACGAAATTGACTCATCGCGGCCTCCGTGGAGTACGCACATATCTAATAAGACGAAGAAGATGCTAAAGCTACTTCAGAAAGAACCCAGGACGGAATGGGAAGGACAGAAGAGGCCTACCAGTCCAGCTGCCAATGCGGCTCCATCAGGCTCAAAATCCAAGAAGCTCATGAAGAAGAAAAGTGCAGCTCGGCGCGAAAAAGAGTCTGCAGGGAGATCGACCATTCAAAAATATATTGATTCCCTCGAAGAATATGAACGAAAGGAAAGAACATTGATTCAATTGAAGGAGTTCTTCCCTGTACAAGCGGCTGAAATTCTGGAGGAGTTAGAAGAAGACTCCAATGAAGAGATCCCAGTAGTGACCTGCTACGCCATCCATCTTGGCAGCGACTCCGAGGATGATCTCTGTTTTCCCGAAGAGGACGAGGAGCTCACCACAAAGGCCAATCAAATCCAGCTCAGAAGCGGCAGGGCTCTACCGCAAAATCAGGGCAACGCCCCGAAAGGGAAGGAAAAACAAGTCGCTAATGAAGAAGATGGCAGAGAACCGACTGATGAAAACATAAGTCCTTCCTCGGTGGACTATAATGTCTTGGCACATCTCCGGAAGCTTCCGTCTCTCCTGAGCATCTACGACGCCTTGGTCCTATCTAAGGAGCTTAGAGATGTTCTCATCCACGCTCTACAAAACCCCGAGCGGTATCAGGCTCACTTTGCGGAAATTAATATGAAAGAAGCCCATCACACTTTGCATGCCGCCGCAGTCATATTTAAGGATGAAGACTTGCTACTGGGAACGGCTGAGCATAATCGGCCGCTTTACGTGACCGGGTACAGCGACGGAGATCGAATTAATCGCATATTGATTGATCCGGAGTCCTCAGTGAACATCATCAACTTGCGAACTCTGAAGAGTTTGTCAATGGACGTCCGACACCTGTCAAGGGAAAGGATTGTCATTCAAGGCTTCAACCAAAATTTCTAGCAAGTTCTGGGGTCAATAGCTTTGCCAATCAAATTTGGGGATCTGCAAACTGAAGCTAAGATATACGTGATCGACGCCGACACGTCTTATAAGATTCTCTTGGGGCGGCCGTGGCTCCACGATTATGGCATCATTCCGTCAACTCTCCATCAATGCATGAAGTATACTAAAAATGGCGAAGAAAGACGCATTGACGGAGACATCCAGCCATTCGGTGTGCATGAAGTCCGATATGAAGATTCTCGGTACTTTATGAACCACCAAAATGCTAAGCCACAACTGACTGAGGATAGACCAGCCCCAAGACTCAAAAGCAAATCTGCGCCGGCTATCACTTTCAAAAGCAAAAATACCCAAGTGCGCCCGTATTTCGGCAGCAACACTGATGAGTCCAACGCTGGAAGCCCGTCCTTCCGCCAAACTCGCCCTCATTTCGGCAGGGATACGGACGAATCTGTTACTGAAGGCCCATCTAGCAGCAAAGTCCGCCTTCATCTTGGCAGTGACACTGAAGAGTCAGAAGAAGAGGACCTGCCGTGCAACAGCTGTGCAGATCGGCCTCCCATGCAGCAAGCGAAACTACGAGAGACCTTCGAAGTCGCTGAAGGGTCCCTGGCCATCACAAGGGTGCCGGAACGGATGTGCAAAGAGCTCGACGCATTGTCAGTCTCTACCGTGGACCAGCTGAAAACTTTCTACTTGCCCGGGAGGAAAAATGGACAGAAGGGCATCCTGTTTTACAGGTCAAACCCCGTTGTGCACCCGGACGATCTTTTTGTCGCGTGCCTTCCCTCTGAGAGAGGCATAAGAGCCATCCTCAATCCCAGATACTATGCGCCCGAGATGCGGGAATACTTTAAGAAGTGCGGATGCCGGTTATATCAAACGGAGTCCGAAGCAAAGTTTTACGAAGGGCTATGGTATCCGCCCCAGGTCCGAGCACTCATCGATGGACGAATTCCAGATAGATGGGGCATAGGCTACATTCAACCTGATTCCAAAGCGTGCTACATGATCCATGTTGGTGAGGCCAGCGAAAGATCAAATGATGACGACGAGATAGCCGAGCCGGAAGAAGCTCCTCAAGAGCTCGAAGATGGCGGACAAGCAACCTTTGACGAGCTAACCGAGATTGACTTAGGAACGCCCGATAATCCAAGGCCGACCTACATCAGCTCGCTCTTATCAGAGGAAATGAAAGCGCGGATAATTTCCCTACTGCATGAGTTCATCGACTGCTTCGCGTGGACACACAAAGAAATGCCTGGCCTTTCCCCTGAAGTGGCCGTACATAAGTTGGCTATATCTCCCGATGCTAAGCCAGTCAAACAAGCTCCTCGAAGAATGAGAAGGGAATTGGAAGAAAAGGTCATCGAGGAAACCAAGAAACTCATCGATGCCGGCTTCATCAGGGAAGAGAAATATGCAGAGTGGATCGCATGCATAGTCCAAGTGAAGAAGAAAAATGGGCAGATTCGAGTTTGTGTCTGTCACGACCCGCATGGTACGGAACGTGACTGGCACTTAAGTTACGAAACGTCTCAAGACATCCGTAAAATAAGTAAGCCAAAGCCCAGAAACCAAAACCAAATAAGCAAAAGAATGAAGGAAAACCAATCAATTGAAAACGAGTTTATCAAATAAGTCATATAAAACCTCTTTAAAAACAATATCAATTTTTTCGAAAATTTCGGCAGAGTCTCCTTTGTAAATACTGGCCCCCAAAATGGGTACAACAAGAATATATATAAATCCAACAAATATGGCATCCCCAAGCGGGAGCTAGCTCTTCGCCACAAGGCGGTCACAAATCCCACGCAATATAAAACAACAACATGCAAAATAATCATAAAGAAGCATGAGAAAAACAGCATGTCGACTCAAGTGAGCTCGACCCCAAAATACAGCATAAAAAGTCCACAAATCTCACAATCTCATCTCTAGGTCAATATACAACAATACTGGTAGATACAGTAGATGGAGTACTCTAGATACAAATAGTATACAAGGTGGTACAAAATAATGATACAACCCACCTACGAGCAAAAGCCTCGAGTCCAGGCAAAAGAAGCAAAAGAAGTAAGTGCGCCCGCCGCTACTGTACTGACAGAGCGGACCTGCAAAAGACTGTGGCACAACGGGGGTGAGTTGCCAACTCGTGAGTAATAAATAACATCTATAGAGGCTATCGCAAGTATGCACACAAGCATCCTAGCATCTATAATACAGGTATGGCAGGATATAATAGCAGGTATGTATGCAATATGACTATACTAGCAAGTATGTATGCAATATAAATATACTCGTGATCCGCATATGTAAGTATAAGAAATCATCTTTTTCCTTTAAGAATCTCTTTTGAAATATCAGCACAATACCAATAGAACCAAACAGAATCCGTGTCCAGCAACGACACCTCAAAACTGTCTCAAATCTCATATCAAAGTATCTCTGGCCTCAGCCGTCCGGCTGACCCATCTCAAATATCAATATCTCATCATCTCGCGGCCACGGTCAGTATCCTCTGGATATCCGCCGTACCAAAACAGTCACCGGTAGGTAATCCATCCCCTGCCAGGCTCAACATCAACAACACATTCCTCTTGCCCCGGGGTACCTTACCGGGCCCACCATGTACCCGTGACGGTTTCTCTACTCCTCGACACGGATATCGAAATCCACAGCAAACTCATGGTGGACGACACTTACATCACTAGAAAACCGCAATTTACATATTAAAAAAAGTAATAGGTTTAGAAATTTTGCGGCTTTCCCCCGAAATCCAGAAATATCATAAAATCTCAAGAAATCCTCATAAGTGCATATGTCAATGATAATGAATGCATATGGTATCAATAATCAAGTTGCGATGTGTGATTAATAGACTAAGCATGAACAAATAATATGATGAGGTACATGCACATGAATAGCAATCCTACGGTTTCATTTTAAGGAATTAAAGGCAATAGCACAAGTTTAAGTATCAATTAGTAAAAGCTTTCAAATTATAGGTTATCTAGTGTGGTGGCATGGCAATTACCAGGGTGTGTGTATAAGCACGAATAGTGCTCATGCTGCATATAAAAATCCTGGCAATGGTGCAGGTGTCCTATAGAATGGTTTCGCATATGTATGTCAATATAAGGCATGAATGTAGCAAATAATCATACAAGGATTACCCCCCTAATTATTAATATTACTAAGAATCTTTTTAAGCTACTAAAACTATCGGGCGACTTGCGCCATCCAACGATAGTCCCCCGTAGATGTTACATCTACTCACTGGAATCCCTAGCTAGTCACGTCCAATCACCGCTTTCCCCTTTCGTGCCGCGTCTGACGTCTCCGCGACCGAACCTGGAATTACATCAATACCAAACATAAGGTTACATATCAAGAACGACGCAAAACCCAAACGAAGATACTAACGTTCACAAGCTAGGTACAACGTGCACAGGTGCGCGGAACGCACGCGAAAATCGCAAAACTAACTAGAATCGTCGATTTGGTCGCCCGGAAAAACTAAAACCCGAACACTCAAAAATCCGCACTCACACATCCTAAAAGTCATAGGATACGCTAAAAATGTCATCAAGACATCGCAATTAATTCATCACAATTTTTATAACACAACTAGTAAGCTAGAATTTGCAATTTGGTGCAAACATCGACAATTAGCGACAAAGTTATCACAGTCCAACACAACCATCCAATCACACAACTAGTTAGCCACAATAACACAATTTTAACTCAATTACCATGCTACAAAACCCAATATCCAAACACAACCCTTTCTTGAATTTTGGTAATTAGCAATCTTAATGAAAATTTCACACAAGTTTAACATAGATTAGCATAATATGAAGCCATTTAAGCAAAGTAACCTTAAAGATTGGTTTAGTAAACAACTAGATAGCTAATTAGCTTTAATTAACTAAATAATGGTTTCTAAAAACCCTAGTTAAACTCTAACCATAAATCTTTAAAAACTAGATTAGAAACTAACACTAAATTAACACTAGATTTTAGCCCAATTAGCAAGTTAACCACTTAGATTAAGCTAACAAAATAACTAGATAACAAAATAGCTTAATTAATCTCTTAATGGTGTTCTAAACCCTAAATTAATTTCAACCCGCAAACTTTAAAAAAACTAGTATGCAAATAGCACTAAAATTAACACTAAAACAACTAAATTAAAGGAATTAACCATAAGTAATTAACTTGATGGAAATTATACCTCAAGATCTATGGATCTAGCAACAACAAGAGGCCTCCAAAGATGGCTTCATAGCACCATGACCCAAGCAAGAGAGGCTAAGGAGAATGGGATGAAGGATGGGGTTATTTCGTGAGGTTTAAATTTGGAAATTTTGGAGCAACTTAATGAATTTTTGAAGAAAATGAAAAGAAAAATGATGAAGGGGGCTGCTGCAGCATTCTCGGCCAGAATGAGGGAGAGGGGGGTGGTTTGGGGTGTGGGAAAAGTCTTGGTCAACCCACACCAAACAAGTAAAGACCCATACCCAATAAAAAAATCCAAAATCCTTAAAAAAAACATCTCTTTTCTACACAAGAATGAAGTCAAAGTGGCAAGCATTTTTTTTTTCTTGGGTTGCTGGAAATGGGCCGGCCTAGGGGTGAAGGAAGAGAGAGAGGGGTTTTACAAAAGAAATTTTATGCAAAAAGACCCCCTACAAGTCCAAAATTGCAAGTTTTAGCTTAAAATTCAATAAATTTCGTTTTCCATAATAAAAATTAGTTAAAACTTAAAATAAAATACTAAAAATTTATGTTACAACTAGATTTTAATTAACATGATTTTAAAGCTTAAATTTAGCCCATTTAAATTTGTATTTATCGCTAATTTAATGTATTTTCTTACCGGCTTAAAATAATATTAAAAATTGAAAAATTAGGGAAAATTTTTAAACGACCAGAATTTCATAATTAACTCATTTGCAACTAAAAACTAGCAATTACCTATCCAAATTAGGTATAATTAGTCCTAAACTGCAAAATAACAAAAAGGACGGTTTTCGGAAAAATACCGAATTTTCACCGATTTTCAGGAAAACACCAAAACGACTTTTCAAGGCGTTACAATCTTCCCCCCTTAAAGAAATTCGGTCCCCGAATTTAAAAATATAACTACGCGTACCTTCAAAGAGATGGGGATATTTCTTCCTCATCTCGCCCTCAGTCTCCCAGGTAACTTCCTCGCTGCTCAGGCTACACCAAAGGACCTTGACGGTTGGTATAATCTTCGATCTCAACTTCTTCACCTGCCGATCCAGGATGGCCACCGGCTGCTCTGCAAACGAAAGGTCGCGCTCTAGCTGGACTGTCGGGTGCTGAATCGCATGCGAAGGGTCGTGAAGGTACTTGCGGAGCATCGAAACATGGAAGACGGGGTAAACATCGGGAAAGCTGGGTGGAAGGGCCAAATGATATACAACAGCGCCGACACGCTCGAGGATCTCGAAGGGACCTACGAATCTAGGGCTAAGCTTACCCTTTCGCCCAAAACGCATCACGCCCTTCATCGGAGAGACTCTCAGAAAAACATGGTCGCCAACTGCGAACTCTAATCTGCGACGGCGCCTGTCCGCATACGATTTCTGCCTGCTCTGAGCCGCTCTCATCCGGTCTCGGATCAACTGTATCTTCGATGCCGTCTCCTCAACAAGCTGCGGCCCTAAAATACTGCTCTCGCTGAGCTCTGTCCAACAGACGGGCGATCTGCATCTCCTCCCATACAATGCCTCGAAAGGTACCATCTGAATAGTATCCTGGAAGCTGTTGTTGTGGGAGAACTCCACTAGAGGTAAATGACGATCCCAGCTACCGCCGAAGTCTAAAACGCACGCTCTGAGCATGTCCTCGAGAGTCTGAATGGTCCGCTCTGACTGTCCGTCGGTCTGCGGATGAAACGCTGTGCTGAAGCTCAAACGAGTGCCCAAAGCCTCCTGAAGTCTCTGCCAAAGTCGGCTGGTGAACTGGGTACCTCGATCTGACACGATACAAGTCGGTACGCCATGCAACCGCACGATCTCGTCGATGTAAAGCTGGGCATACTGAGCGAAGCTGAAAGTGGTCTTCACTGGCAGGAAGTGAGCCGCTTTCGTCAATCGATCTACGATCACCCAGATGGACTCGTACCCTCGACTGGTCCTGGGTAGACCCACAACGAAATCCATCGAAATCTGCTTCCATTTCCACTCCGGAATGGGTAACGGCTGTAGCTCTCCTGCGGGCCTATGGTGCTCAGCCTTGACTTGCTGACAAGTCAGGCATCTCGATACAAACTCCGCAATGTCCCTCTTAATCCCGTCCCACCAGTAGGTCTCTCTCATATCATGGTACATCTTGGTAGAACCGGGGTGGACACTATACACTGATCGATGTGCCTCCTCAAGAATGTCGCGCCGCAATCCGTCAGCATCTGGCACGCACAGTCTAGATCCATAGCGTAAAATCCCCTGATCGTCAATCACGAACTCAGAAAATCTGCCATGTCCCATCTGTGCCATGATCTCTGAGCAACGGTCGTCACTGCGCTGTGCCTCATATATACGGTCAAGCAACTGTGGGCGTGCACGAACATGCGCGAGCTGTCCCCCTGTCTGAGTGAACTCGAACTCAACTCGGCTGTCGCATAACATCTGCCAATCTGCTGATGACTGCCTCTGCACTGAGCGCAAAAAGGATAGACTACCCCCGGGCCTCCTACTCAACGCATCTGCCACCACATTTGCCTTGCCTGGGTGATATAAGATCTCGCAGTCATAGTCTTTCACCAACTCCATCCAACGACGCTGTCTGAGGTTCAGGTCTCGCTGCTGAAATATGTATTTTAAGCTCTTGTGGTCTGTGAATATTTGGCACGACTCGCCATATAGGTAATGTCGCCAAATCTTCAATGCAAAGACCACTGCAGCCATCTCCAAATCATGAGTGGGGTAGTTCTGTTCATGCTTCTTCAACTGCCGAGAAGCATATGCGATTACCCGGCCATGCTGCATCAATACAAATCCTAACCCCACTCGCAAAGCATCACAGTAGACCACAAATCCGCCTGATCCCGAAGGCAAAGATAATACCGGCGTCGTAGTCAAACAGGTCCGTAGCTGCTGAAAACTGCGCTCGCACTCCTCTGTCCAAACGAAAGGAACTCCCTTCCGGGTCAAACCGGTCAAAGGTGCAGCTATACGGGAGAAGTCCTGAACAAAACGCCTGTAGTAGCCTGCCAGGCCTAGAAAACTACGGATCTCAGTAACCGATGTAGGTCGGGGCCACTGCTGAACAGCCTCAATCTTCTTCGGGTCCACACATATGCCGTCTCTCGTAACCACGTGACCCAAGAATCCGACGCTGTCCAGCCAGAATGCACACTTGGAGAACTTTGCGAACAACTGGTGCTCCCTCAGAGTCTGTAATGTAATCTGCAAGTGCTGCTCGTGCTCCTCTCTGCTCCGGGAGTACACCAAGATATCGTCGATAAACACGATGATGAACAAGTCAAGATACGGCCCGAATGTACGGTTCATCAAATCCATGAATGCTGCTGGGGCGTTGATGAGTCCGAACGACATCACCAAAAACTCATAGTGGCCGTAGCGTGTGCGGAAAGCTGTCCTCGGTATATCCTCCTGTCGAACTCGCAGCTGATGGTATCCTGATCGCAAGTCGATCCTCGAAAAATATCCCGCACCCTGAAGCTGGTCGAACAAATCATCAATGCGTGGCAACGGATATCTGTTCCGAACGGTAACCTTGTTCAGCTGGCGGTAGTCGATACATAAGCGCAAACTTCCGTCCTTTTTTTTGACAAACAGGACCGGAGCACCCCACGGAGAAACACTCGGTCGAAAAAGCCCTTTATCTAACAAATCCTGCAACTGATCCTTCAGCTCTCTAAGCTCTGCCGGGGCCATCCGATAAGGCGGTATAGAAATAGGCCCCGAGCCGGGAATCAAGTCAATGCAGAACTCAACATCGCGCTCAGGTGGTAGCCCAGGTAGCTCATCAGGGAACACATCAGGAAACTCACAAACAACCAGGACCCGGTCCAACGGAACCTCTGCAGCTCGAGTATCATAAATATACGCTAAGAATCCCTGACATCCCTTCCGCAAGAGCTGACCAGCGCGAAGAGACGAAATCAAGCTGGGAAGGGTGACGCTGCGGTCTCCTGATTGAATGATTTAGCGTGCTTGCGCTTTCTAAAAGATAGATCAAAAATATTTGTAACCGCAATCAAGAACGGCGTCGCTTTGCAGCTAACCGGTGAGTACGGGTCGGTCCACAGGGATGTTGTGAATTTCCTAATCGCGCTAACGAGTTAATTCCGAAGGGTGTTCGGATTGATTATTAAATCTAAAAATTGAAGTTGTATGATACTAGGATTAGAAACTTGCTAGGATTAGGTTTAGGGAAAATTTGGTAAACAAAGATCTACATCTCTTTCCATTGCTTTTAATTAAATATATCATATTAGTGTTATGGTAAATCTTAACAAAGGGGATTAGGATGATTGGGAAGATTGATTCTCCCTCTAGATCCTTGTCCTTCCTTTCTTAATCTTCACCCTAACCTCCATGGAAAACCTTAAAATCCGGGCCTTTAGACTACGGAATCACCGTTACCTCGAGGGTAGAGTGCCGTAGGGAGCGGAATAAGAAGGTATGCATGGAGTTCTAATTTTCATAAAAGATTGGCAAAGAAAAGAGATGAGAGATCTTCGTCTCTCAAATCCTTCCCCATTCCTAACCCTAACAAGCGAGGAAACTACTCACTCATTAGAGAATTGAAGAACATTTATCTAGGGCAGAGAATAAAAATTACCTAGGGCAAGAATTGAAATCTAAACTAGAGCAAGGAATTAAATCTACTTACAGATGCATCTCTCCAATCATCAACGCAGGGTTGTCAGATCTGAATTCATGAATTGAAAAGAAACACCGATGCTCTCCAAAAGAATTCTAAAATTTATTATTAAAAGGAGGCATAAGAAATTACAATGAGTAGAGTTCCTATTTATAGAGAATAGGAAACCCTAGGTTACAATTGATTTGCATGTCTACATTTACCAAAATATCCTTAGGAAGACCTAGTCAAATTAGACTTCAACCTTTGGTAAAATTTTATGTCTCTTTAAAAGAAAGTATTGGGCCTTGGATCTTTGGGCTTCCTTATTATTTGGTTCTTTATTAAAATAGCTTCTATGTTTCTTCCAGATCTCCAGTGAATAATTGCGGTGGGTTTTTAACTGTTCGCTTTGTAATCTTGGACCTTGCATTGCCTTGTACTTTGTGAATTTTATCTTTGATATAGGCTTGATCAAGAGTCTTCTGTTTGTTGGTCAAAGTCCACTTTTTCATCGTCTTTTCATCGTTTTCACTGTTTTCTGTCCAAGAACCTGTAACCTGTAATATGTAGCAGACATGCGTCAAAAGCACCTGTTTATTTATAAAAAGAATAAGAATGGGGAATATAATAATACAATATTATGGTGTGAACAAATACCCCCAAACTTATCTTTTGCTCGTCCTCGAGCAAACTTATTTTTATTCACTAAAATCCTAACCGCACTTTCGCAGGGAAACGCGATTGCACTGAGCATGTGCAACAAGCCATTAAACCTCTAGGTGTCCCTAGTAGGAGGAGTGTTGTCTCCTGAGGGTTTTCAGCGGATACTACCCACAAAATCCTATCAATTCGGCCCATTAACTTTTGTTCTCCAATTAGGTTTTCTAACAAGGAATTCTATTATCTTTTGACTCGCAAATTATCCACCCATATTCTTCACACTTCCTCATCATCTAACTTAAGATTATATATATTCTATAGACTTACTTAGCTTTCGGCATCTCTTAAGTTTTCCTTCTAGGGTTCCATCTCCACTTAGGAATTTTTATCAACTCTATTAAAGATACAAGTTCTATTCTTCACTCCTTTCTTTCATCTAAACTCCAATCACATATCCCCACGTGTGTGTATAAATCACCCCTACACTTGGAAATTCAAATCAAGCAATCATACCCTTGTCCGTTGTCCAAAGTACTTATTAGTAGGTGAATTTTTAATTGCATTTTTGCTTACACATCCTTCATGCGACCGTTAATACTTCTTGAGGTACCAACAACCGATTACAAGATATGTTTGCACTTTAAAGCGTAATTCCTAGTCTTGCAACACCCAAGGCTTTTAGCAGTGACTCCCAAACCAGTTGGTCTAAGGCACTAGGTGATGAAGCACCCTCGCTAAGTATTTTTCTATTTTTGCAGCCTTAAGTAATCACAAAAACCAGTGTCCATTTTTTTTATTCTTTATTCACTTTTTTTTCTTTTATTTTCATTGTACTAAGCACTTTAGACAAGAGCATTTCAAGGTCTCTTCTACTATTCCAAGTTTCAAGGTGCGTGATTGTGCAATTTGTAGGGTATACATTTTCAGAATCTAGACTTAAGCTAGGAATTATTTTTCAAACTTATACTCTAATAAGAACATCAATACTCTTCCCTTGTTTCGACTTAGCCCAAGAAGTGAACCCAAAATTTGCCTATTTCTAAATAAACTGCAAGGCATATACTTTCTGCCGTTAAACTTTAAGGAAGGTTATTTTTAGGGTTTTTAATTTACTACGTCAAAGATCTAGTTGTTCCTAACTAGTTAACTTATTTGTCAAACTCAAGTCAATTAGGCCAAAATTGAATACAATAATTTTTATAATTTTTGAAATTTTTCAAATTTTTATGGGTTTTCAAATAAGTATGCAAATGCAAAAATATGTACACATGAATGCGAAGGAAGAAGACATACCGAGCATACCCCCAAACTTGAACTTGACAGTGTCCTCACTGTCATGCTATACCAAGAAGGTCAAAATACCGGCACTCCCCTGTTTATTTATTTATAAAAAAAAAATTTATATATTTTTAATGTTTTGAAAAAAAAATTATTTTTTTATAGAAAAAGAAAACAAAAAATATATACATATATACAAAGGTCCCCCAAACTTAAGCTTGGCCTTACACAAGCCAAACGTTAACACCAACCATTCAAAAATCTTATCGTGGAGATGGTATAGTTGGTGGAAGAAGGGAGTGGAAAGAAGAATGGTAGAATATGGTCTCGGTAGGGGTGAAGAATGGCGGAAAGAAGAAAGAAGTGGAGTACGATCTTGAGGGTGTAAATTGAGTAAATAAATTAGCGCAATATGTGATGACCGATGTGTTAAAAGTGATTGCGCTAACCTATCAACTCGTCGAGAAATAGGATCAAATCCCTTAAGATTCGCAAGAGAACATGGGTACACCGAACTTGGTATTTGAGATGAAAGCGTCACGGTCACTTGCACGGTCAGAACAATAGGAAGGACGAAAGGAAGTGAATTAGGGATAGTATCATTCTTACCGTAGTAAACTATGTCGAACTGGAAAGATTCCATCAATGGTTCGAAACGACTGTAAGCAACCGAGTCTGATGGATTAACTAACTCATCTGAAAATGCAAAGGACTCAAACTCGGGCGGTGAAACTTCAACATCGTCCGAAAAAGTGAAACACTCGTAAGTGCCATCGGCTGTGAGAACTGTGTCAGATTCAAAGGAAAAGTTTTCAAGCTCACAGTCTTCAAGCGGGGTCGGAACGATGGAAAAGAGGGAGGGTGATTTAGGTAAAGGTTCAAGAGAATGAATTGGAAAATCCGACACATCAAAGAAAAATGGTTCAACCTCAATATGATCCTCACTACTCTCCTCAATATTATCCTCATAATTCTCCTCAATATTCAACTCATCCATGCCATTATCATCAAAATCAAGATGCATATGAGATTCAGGAGAAACATTTAATAACTCGGGATGATGATTTGAACATAAAATTTCAATTAAATCGACAGGTTTATCATCCGAAATATTCCCGGCGTCTATATCCTCAATCAAGTGAAAATCAATTTCTTTAGACAGCTCATCAAAAGGATGGATATTTATTGATTTAGGTTCTAGAGTGGAGGTGTAAAGATCGAAAGGATTAGGTGCGGTTTCACTCGAAAGGGGTTCTTCACAATTTGGCAAATCAAACACTACAAAGTCGCACAACTCGTTTTTATTTTGAACTTGTGAATCATTTAGGACATTCAATGGAAAACTGGAGTTGTGGGCTTCAATTGGGTAAGGGTAGGTGTGATTTGGAAATCCTCTCTCATTCTCACTTTGTCCAACTGCCGCCTCATACATTGAAAAATTTGGAGCTAGCGGAAAACTAGCTACCGGTTCAGCAGGTTGCATAAGGGTGGCCACAGACGCTTCCACATTCCTAACCATTTTGTTTGTTGCTGCGATATACGCCTCCAACGCCTCTTCCAAACTAGACTTGGGTGGTGAGGGGGTTTCGGTAAAAGATTCAAAATTGTTTGGATATGTGAAACTCCCAAAAGGCTGTGTAGGAACAGGGTCTAGTGACGGTGGGGAAGTCGGGTAGGACTGGTAGGAAGTGGGTGGTTGGACAGGGGTAGGGTCAACATGTGGATAAAAAGATGAATAGTCGTGCGAATCCCTAGAACTAGCTGAGTGGAGAGGGGTGAAAGATCGGCTGCGAGATTGAGCAATATGCTCAGCAATGGACATCGGCTTAGGAGTGACAGAAGGACTTGAAAAAGTGGTATCAACATATGTAGGTGGTAAAGATTGACTTGGTTGACACAAAGTGGGTTGAAAAGTCGAATTGTTTCTCCTAGATGCCTCTATTTGATCTTTCAAAGATATTTTAGGCATGGAAGGATTGTCTTTAAATTGATCGAACAAATTGCCGAACGATGCAAAATTAGGCTCGGGATACCAAAGTTCGGCAAGTGATTTATTATGTGGGGTACCCATGATAGAAGAAAGAGAAGATGAAGAAGGTAGGTGGTGCAAGGATTTCTTACCGACAAAAGTTGCAAGTCCTTTTTTTTTAAAAAAAAATTCCTCTTATTATTCTTTTTTATTTGTTTTGCAAAAAAAATTTCGATAAAGGGCTAAGACACAAATGTAAAAAACCAGAAATGCACAATCAGTCCGAGATCTAGGGTCACCTAGGTCATCTAGACAGCTCCTAACTGTTCCAAAGGGCTAGAAATAGGACCTCAAACCGCCTCTTCACCGACAAGTACGGCCAGGTAAGTGGGAAGGAACCACCACGACAGTGGGCCTAATTAAAAACCACCAGCCTAGACACCGCAATGTCGGTTAGGATAAACGGCCGATGCCTATACTAGTCCTCTGTCCTATTGAGCTCGACGTCCTTAGGGCTGAGTCTAATATTTTTTAAATTAAAAATGGTCAATGCAAATGCTTTAAGTGATTTCTGGGGTCCTGGGAAGGGTGATGAAATCCCCACCCAATCTGAATTGGTCAATAGCCCCTTAAAGTCAGATTAAAGTATGCAAAGCAGTAAATCACTTGCAATCAATTTGCTTTTTAGCGCGGCGCAAAGAATCCTGCACAAGATTTTTTATTTGGAAGGGAAGATTTTTTAAAGCGCAAAGAATTCTGCAGGAGATTTGACAAAATATATATTTTAGGTTGTAGAGGGGGGAAAAAGAAAACAAACAGTAAAATTTTCGCGCGATGACGTCAGCATGACGCGGCGGTTCAGCGGCGGGAGCGCGCTTGCGCGGCGGAATAGCGGCGGTTCTGAGGCTTCAGGTCTCCAAAAAAATTGTGCTGTTCTAATTTTCCAACCTCTTGCTGTTCAGATGTATCTTTGTCTGTTTTGAACTCTGGATTTTTCCAGATCCGTCTCGATTGTAGATCCTGCAAAATTCAAACCAAAAATACCCTTCACAAAATACAAAGATGATAAATTTTTATATTTTTTTTTTATTTTTCAGTTTTTATGATTTTTTAATTTTATATTAACCCGAAATTGCAAAAAGAAAATGACACGCCATCCCCGGCAACGGCGCCATTTGATTGAATGATTTAGCGTGCTTGCGCTTTCTAAAAGATAGATCAAAAATATTTGTAACCGCAATCAAGAACGGCGTCGCTTTGCAGCTAACCGGTGAGTACGGGTCGGTCCACAGGGATGTTGTGAATTTCCTAATCGCGCTAACGAGTTAATTCCGAAGGGTGTTCGGATTGATTATTAAATCTAAAAATTGAAGTTGTATGATACTAGGATTAGAAACTTGCTAGGATTAGGTTTAGGGAAAATTTGGTAAACAAAGATCTACATCTCTTTCCATTGCTTTTAATTAAATATATCATATTAGTGTTATGGTAAATCTTAACAAAGGGGATTAGGATGATTGGGACGATTGATTCTCCCTCTAGATCCTTGTCCTTCCTTTCTTAATCTTCACCCTAACCTCCATGGAAAACCTTAGAATCCGGGCCTTTAGACTACGGAATCACCGTTACCTCGAGGGTAGAGTGCCGTAGGGAGCGGAATAAGAAGGTATGCATGGAGTTCTAATTTTCATAAAAGATTGGCAAAGAAAAGAGATGAGAGATCTTCGTCTCTCAAATCCTTCCCCATTCCTAACCCTAACAAGCGAGGAAACTACTCACTCATTAGAGAATTGAAGAACATTTATCTAGGGCAGAGAATAAAAATTACCTAGGGCAAGAATTGAAATCTAAACTAGAGCAAGGAATTAAATCTACTTACAGATGCATCTCTCCAATCATCAACGCAGGGTTGTCAGATCTGAATTCATGAATTGAAAAGAAACACCGATGCTCTCCAAAAGAATTCTAAAATTTATTATTAAAAGGAGGCATAAGAAATTACAATGAGTAGAGTTCCTATTTATAGAGAATAGGAAACCCTAGGTTACAATTGATTTGCATGTCACCAAATATCCTTAGGAAGACCTAGTCAAATTAGACTTCAACCTTTGGTAAAATTTTATGTCTCTTTAAAAGAAAGTATTGTGCCTTGGATCTTTGGGCTTCCTTATTATTTGGTTCTTTATTAAAATAGCTTCTATGTTTCTTCCAGATCTCCAGTGAATAATTGCGGTGGGCTTTTAATCGTTCGCTTTGTAATCTTGGACCTTGCATTGCCTTGTACTTTGTGAATTTTATCTTTGATATAGGCTTGATCAAGAGTCTTCTGTTTGTTGGTCAAAGTCCACTTTTTCATCGTCTTTTCATCGTTTTCACTGTTTTCTGTCCAAGAACCTGTAACCTGTAATATGTAGCAGACATGCGTCAAAAGCACCTGTTTATTTTGTAAAATGCATAAGAATGGGGAATACAAAATGCAATATTATGTTATGAACAAATACCCCCAAACTTATCTTTTGCTCGCCCTCGAGCAAACTGATTATTTAAATAAAAATCTAACCTAGCCGCACTTTGATTGATTGATTTAGCGTGCTTGCGCTTTCTAAAAGATAGATCAAAAATATTTGTAACCGCAATCAAGAACGGTGTCGCTTGGCAGCTAACCGGTGAGTACGGGTCGGTCCACAGGGATGTTGTGAATTTCCTAATCGCGCTAACGAGTTAATTCCGAAGGGTGTTCGGATTGATTATTAAATCTAAAAATTGAAGTTGTATGATACTAGGATTAGAAACTTGCTAGGATTAGGTTTAGGGAAAATTTGGTAAACAAAGATCTACATCTCTTTCCATTGCTTTTAATTAAATATATCATATTAGTGTTATGGTAAATCTTAACAAAGGGGATTAGGATGATTGGGAAGATTGATTCTCCCTCTAGATCCTTGTCCTTCCTTTCTTAATCTTCACCCTAACCTCCATGGAAAACCTTAAAATCCGGGCCTTTAGACTACGGAATCACCGTTACCTCGAGGGTAGAGTGCCGTAGGGAGCGGAATAAGAAGGTATGCATGGAGTTCTAATTTTCATAAAAGATTGGCAAAGAAAAGAGATGAGAGATCTTCGTCTCTCAAATCCTTCCCCATTCCTAACCCTAACAAGCGAGGAAACTACTCACTCATTAGCGAATTGAAGAACATTTATCTAGGGCAGAGAATAAAAATTACCTAGGGCAAGAATTGAAATCTAAACTAGAGCAAGGAATTAAATCTACTTACAGATGCATCTCTCCAATCATCAACGCAGGGTTGTCAGATCTGAATTCATGAATTGAAAAGAAACACCGATGCTCTCCAAAAGAATTCTAAAATTTATTATTAAAAGGAGGCATAAGAAATTACAATGAGTAGAGTTCCTATTTATAGAGAATAGGAAACCCTAGGTTACAATTGATTTGCATGTCTACATTTACCAAAATATCCTTAGGAAGACCTAGTCAAATTAGACTTCAACCTTTGGTAAAATTTTATGTCTCTTTAAAAGAAAGTATTGGGCCTTGGATCTTTGGGCTTCCTTATTATTTGGTTCTTTATTAAAATAGCTTCTATGTTTCTTCCAGATCTCCAGTGAATAATTGCGGTGGGCTTTTAACCGTTCGCTTTGTAATCTTGGACCTTGCATTGCCTTGTACTTTGTGAATTTTATCTTTGATATAGGCTTGATCAAGAGTCTTCTGTTTGTTGGTCAAAGTCCACTTTTTCATCGTCTTTTCATCGTTTTCACTGTTTTCTGTCCAAGAACCTGTAACCTGTAATATGTAGCAGACATGCGTCAAAAGCACCTGTTTATTTATAAAAAGAATAAGAATGGGGAATATAATAATACAATATTATGGTGTGAACATCTCCCTGAATAACAAGGACTGGCTCTCTCGGAAAGCTAAATATGACTGCCTTCTCACGGCAGTCCACCGAAGCATAACAAGTGGCTAGCCAATCCATGCCCAGAAGCACATCAAAGTCCAACATATCGAGGAGAATCAAATCAACCGATGAATCCCTCTCCCCGATACAAACGGAACACAAACGAAATACAAAACGAGCGACAAACGACTCGCCTACCGGGGTAAAAACAACAAGTGGAAAGTGTGTAGATACATACGAATGTGCGGAACCTGGGTCGAATAATACCCGTGCGTCGAAAGAACAAACTAGAAAGGTACCTGTCGCAATGGCATTGGATGCCTGCGCATCCTGCGGTGTCAAAGCAAATACTCGGGCCTGTCCTCCACCGATAACGGGCTGACCTCGACCTCGGCCTCTGCCTCCTCGTCCTCTCTGAACAGGACCGCCGCATCCACGGCCTCTGGGTGCACCTAACTGGCGTGGAGCATCGCCGGTGGTAGGAAGTAGGGCTCTCTGAGGAGGGGGTGGTGATGGTGGTAAGATAACATGTGGCACTGTCGCCGCTCCCTGTCGTCTCACCGGACAGTCTCTGATACGATGATGTAGGCTACCACACCAAAAACATCCTAACCATGGCTGCTGATGATATGGGTGAAGGCGATACAACTGGCCCCTAAAGAATCCGCCACGGCCTCTGCGAACACGCCTAGGTGCTAACATATCAGTGCAAATCCAACTCGGTCTCGAAACGACCGTAGGGGGAGTAGTATCCGATCTCTGCGCTCGATTGATCTCTACTAAGGATCCCACCATCTGTCGTAGCTCCTGCACGCCTCCCATCATCTGCCGCAGCTCCTCCATACCGGACTCAAGCCTATCCATACAGCCTGGGGAAGGCGGATCAATCTGTCCCTGCGGCGCGGGCATGCCACCCTGCTCAGTCCTCGTCTCGGACGAGCCTGCTCGGATCTCATCTCGGGCGGCAGCCCTCTGCGCTCTCGTAGCCTTCGGCGGCATAGTGGCTGTTACAGGAAAACGGATAGTAAGAACAGTGCAATAGGATCATAGGATACACGAAATTGAAGAAGGAATTTCAAGCAAGTATATCCTAAAGTCACTTAAGCGGAGTACCGTATCGCAAGTATACTGCGGACATACACACGCTACGTTACCCTACTTAAGTCACTTACTCCATCTACCAAGGGTCATCCTACACTCAAAAACGTAAAACCTATCGCTTTGATACCAACTTTGTCACGACCCGCAGGGTACGGAACGTGACTGGCACTTAAGTTACGAAACGTCTCAAGACATCCGTAAAATAAGTAAGCCAAAGCCCAGAAACCAAAACCAAATAAGCAAAAGAATGAAGGAAAACCAATCAATTGAAAACGAGTTTATCAAATAAGTCATATAAAACCTCTTTAAAAACAATATCAATTTTTCCGAAAATTTCGGCAGAGTCTCCTTTGTAAATACTGGCCCCCAAAATGGGTACAACAAGAATATATATAAATCCAACAAATATGGCATCCCCAAGCAGGAGCTAGCTCTTCGCCACAAGACGGTCATAAATCCCACGCAATATAAAACAACAACATGCAAAATAATCATAAAGAAGCATGAGAAAAACAGCATGTCGACTCAAGTGAGCTCGACCCCAAAATACAGAATAAAAAGTCCACAAATCTCACAATCTCATCTCTAGGTCAATATACAACAATACTGGTAGATACAATAAATGGAGTACTTTAGATACAAATAGTATACAAGGTGGTACAAAATAATGATACAACCCACCTACGAGCAAAAGCCTCGAGTCCAGGCAAAAGAGGCAAAAGAAGTAAGTGCGCCCGCCGCTACTGTACTGACGGAGCGGACCTGCAAAAGACTGTGGCACAACGGGGGTGAGTTGCCAACTCGTGAGTAATAAATAACATCTATAGAGGCTATCGCAAGTATGCACACAAGCATCCTAGCATCTATAATACAGGTATGGCAGGATATAATAGCAGGTATGTATGCAATATGACTATACTAGCAAGTATGTATGCAATATAAATATACTCGTGATCCGCATATGTAAGTATAAGAAATCATCTTTTTCCTTTAAGAATCTCCTTTGAAATATCAGCACAATACCAATAGAACCAAACAGAATCCGTGTCCAGCAACGACACCTCAAAACTGTCTCAAATCTCATATCAAAGTATCTCTGGCCTCAGCCGTCCGGCTGACCCATCTCAAATATCAATATCTCATCATCTCGCGGCCACGGTCGGTATCCTCTGGATATCCGCCGTACCAAAACAGTCACCGGTAGGTAATCCATCCCCTGCCAGGCTCAACATCAACAACACATTCCTCTTGCCCCGGGGTACCTTACCGGGCCCACCATGTACCCGTGACGGTTTCTCTACTCCTCGACACGGATATCGAAATCCACAGCAAACTCATGGTGGACGACACTTACATCACTAGAAAACCGCAATTTACATATTAAAAAAAGTAATAAGTTTAGAAATTTTGCGGCTTTCCCCCGAAATCCAGAAATATCATAAAATCTCAAGAAATCCTCATAAGTGCATATGTCAATGATAATGAATGCATATGGTATCAATAATCAAGTTGTGATGTGTGATTAATAGACTAAGCATGAACAAATAATATGATGGGGTACATGCACATGAATAGCAATCCTACGGTTTCATTTTAAGGATTTAAAGGCAATAGCACAAGTTTAAGTATCAATTAGTAAAAGGTTTCAAATTATAGGTTATCTAGTGTGGTGGCATGGCAATTACCAGGGTGTGTGTGTAAGCATGAATAGTGCTCGTGCTGCATATAAAGACCCTGGCAATGGTGCAGGTGTCCTATAGAATGGTTTCGCATATGTATGTCAATATAAGGCATGAATGTAGCAAATAATCATACAAGTATTACACCCCTAATTATTAATATTACTAAGAATCTTTTTAAGCTACTAAAACTATCGGGCGACTTGCGCCATCCAACGATAGTCCCCCGTAGATGTTACATCTACTCACTGGAATCCCTAGCTAGTCATGTCCAATCACCGCTTTCCCCTTTCGTGCCGCGTAGATGTGTAAGCATGAATAGTGCTCGTGCTGCATATAAAAACCCTGGCAATGGTGCAGGTGTCCTATAGAATGGTTTCGTATATGTATGTCAATATAAGGCATGAATGTAGCAAATAATCATACAAGTATTACACCCCTAATTATTAATATTACTAAGAATCTTTTTAAGCTACTAAAACTATCGGGCGACTTGCGCCATCCAACGATAGTCCCCCGTAGATGTTACATCTACTCACTGGAATCCCTAGCTAGTCACGTCCAATCACCGCTTTCCCCTTTCGTGCCGCGTCTGACGTCTCCGCGACCGAACCTGGAATTACATCAATACCAAACATAAGGTTACATATCAAGAACGACGCAAAACCCAAATGAAGATACTAACGTTCACAAGTTAGGTACAACGTGCACAGGTGCGCGGAACGCACGCGAAAATCGCAAAACTAACTAGAATCGTCGATTTGGTCGCCCGGAAAAACTAAAACCCGAACACTCAAAAATCCGCACTCACACATCCTAAAAGTCATAGGATACGCTAAAAATGTCATCAAGACATCGCAATTAATTCATCACAATTTTTATAACACAACTAGTAAGCTAGAATTTGCAATTTGGTGCAAACATCGACAATTAGCGACAAAGTTATCACAGTCCAACACAACCATCCAACCACACAACTAGTTAGCCACAATAACACAATTTTAACTCAATTACCATTCTACAAAACCCAATATCCAAACACAACCCTTTCTTGAATTTTGGTAATTAGCAATCTTAATGAAAATTTCACACAAGTTTAACATAGATTAGCATAATATGAAGCCATTTAAGCAAAGTAACCTTAAAGATTGGTTTAGTAAACAACTAGCTAGCTAATTAGTTTTAATTAACTAAATAATGGTTTCTAAAAACCCTAGTTAAACTCTAACCATAAACCTTTAAAAACTAGATTAGAAACTAACACTAAATTAACACTAGATTTTAGCCCAATTAGCAAGTTAACCACTTAGATTAAGCTAACAAAATAACTAGATAACAAAATAGCTTAATTAATCTCTTAATGGTGTTCTAAACCCTAAATTAATTTCAACCCACAAACTTTAAAAAAACTAGTATGCAAATAGCACTAAAATTAACACTAAAACAACTAAATTAAAGGAATTAACCATAAGTAATTAACTTGATGGAAATTATACCTCAAGATCTATGGATCTAGCAACAACAAGAGGCCTCCAAAGATGGCTTCATAGCACCATGACCCAAGCAAGAGAGGCTAAGGAGAATGGGATGAAGGATGGGGTTATTTCGTGAGGTTTAAATTTGGAAATTTTGGAGCAACTTAATGAATTTTTAAAGAAAATGAAAAGAACAAAGATGAAGGGGGCTGCTGCAGCATTCTCGGACAGAATGAGAGAGAGGGGGATGGTGTGGGGTGTGGGAAAAGTCTTGGTCAACCCACACCAAACAAGTAAAGACCCATACCCAATAAAAAAATCCAAAATCCTTAAAAAAACATCTCTTTTCTACACAAGAATGAAGTCAAAGAGGCAAGCATTTTTTTTTCTTGGGTTGCTGGAAATGGGCCGGCCTAGGGGTGAGGGAAGAGAGAGAGGGGTTTTACAAAAGAAATTTTATGCAAAAAGACCCCTACAAGTCCAAAATTGCAAGATTTAGCTTAAAATTCAATAAATTTCGTTTTCCATAATAAAAATTAGTTAAAACTTAAAATAAAATACTAAAAATTTATGTTACAACTAGATTTTAATTAACATGATTTTAAAGCTTAAATTTAGCCCATTTAAATTTGTATTTATCGCTAATTTAATGTATTTTCTTACCGGCTTAAAATAATATTAAAAATTGAAAAATTAGGGAAAATTTTTAAACGACCAGAATTTCATAATTAACTCATTTGCAACTAAAAACTAGCAATTACCTATCCAAATTAGGTATAATTAGTCCTAAACTGCAAAATAACAAAAAGGACGGTTTTCGGAAAAATACCGAATTTTCACCGATTTTCAGGAAAACACCAAAACGACTTTTCAAGGCGTTACAGTGTCGATTTCAGGGACCTCAACAAGGCATGTCCTAAAGAAGACTTCCCGCTACCGGTCATGGAAATGATGGTCGATGACACCTCAAATTACGAACTGTTCGCCTTTATGGATGGCTCGTCTGGATATAATCAGATCAAGATGTCGCCTGAGGATGAAAAGCACACAGCATTTCGAACCCCGATCAGAATATATTGCTACAAGGTAATGCCATTTGGACTGAAGAACGCAGGTGCTACATATCAAAGGGCAATGACTAATATCTTTGATGACCTAATCCATAAAGTCGTCGAATGCTATGTTGATGATCTGGTCGTCAAGACTAAAGCCAAGGCCGATCATATCCAAGATCTCAGGACCGTTCTCACCAGACTGAGGGAATACGATCTGAAGATGAATCCTCTGAAGTGCGCTTTTGGCGTGTCATCGGGAAAATTCCTGGGCTTCATAGTCCGACATCGAGGGATCGAAGTTGACTCATCAAAGATAAAGACCATGATGGAGATGCGCCCTCCGAAGAGGCTGACGCAGCTAAGATCTTTCCAAGGCAAGCTTGCTTATATACGGATGTTTATCTCAAATTTATCGGGGAGATGTAGGCCCTTTTCAAAGCTCATGAAGAAATGAGCTCCTTTTATTTGGGATGCCGAATGTCAAGTAGCGTTCGAAAGCATCAAACAATACTTGTTGCACCCTCCAGTGCTGGCCGCTCCCATTCCAAATAAACCGCTGATTCTCTACACTGCCGCGCTGGACGAGTCACTCGGTGCGCTCCTTGCCCAGAATAACGAGGAGGGAAAAGAAAATGCCCTCTACTACCTCAGTCGAACTCTAGTCGGGGCGGAACACAACTACTCCCCAATCGAAAATCAATGCCTGGCTCTAATATTTGCTGTGAAGAAGCTGAGGCACTATTTGCTCGCTCATCGGGTTATGCTGATCTCCAAGGTCGACCCGCTCAAACATTTGATGACCAAAGCAAGCCTAGCCGGCAGAATGGCAAGATGGGCTGTCATGCTACTTGAGTTTGACATAGTTTATACCCCTCAGAAAGCAGTAAAAGGGAAAGCTATTGCAGACTTTCTCGCGCTCATCCCATACCAGAAGGGTCGCCGCTAAATTGTGAGTTACCCGATGAACAAGTGCTGCACCTCGAGGAAGATGAGCCATGTTGGGAGCTCTACTTCGATGGAGCCTCGTCAATAAGGACCTCCAGTAAATCAAGCGTCCCGGAGATAAAAGCAGGGATAGGATTGGTGTTCATCACACCATCAATGGGAACCCTACGGCGTTCTTTTGCTCTCACCGAGCCTCAGACAAACAATGAAGCTGAGTATGAAGCTCTGATAGCTGGTTTGGAGCTTGCCGTAGAAATGGAAATCCGTCGGCTACGAGTCTACGGTGACTCCCAGCTTGTCATCAACCAAGTAAGCGGCGACTATAAGATATACAAACCCGAGTTAGCTCGGTACAGAGGTCGAGTGGTGGAACTCATGAAACGGTTCACTCATATTGAACTAACGAGAGTCCCTAGAGCGTTGAACGGAAAGGCTGATGTACTCGCTCGCTTGGCCAAGGAGCTGACTGATCCTGACATGGACGAAATTCTGATCACAGTCAGGAGCCGGCAAATTCTACCCCCAGTCTCTCTACGAGAAGAGGAAAGCGCGGAACAGAAGAGCAGTCCTGCGGAAGAAGCTTCGATCATCCAAGACGAGCCCGATTGGAGAGAACCCTTCATAGAGTACCTCCGATACGATAAGCTGCCCGAAGAAAAATCTGCGAGGATTCAGCTGAAGAAAAGAGCTCTTCGATACGTGTTTGTAAATGACACGTTATACCGCAGGTCATATGACCAACTCTGGCTCAGGTGTCTGTCATTGGCCGAAGCCCAAAAGGTCATGAAAGATGTCCACTCGGGCGTTTGCGGTGCTCACCAATCTGGCCCCAAGATGCGACTTCAAATCAAACGTCTTGGGTATTACTGGCCCACCATGATACGGGATTGCGGAGAGCATGCAAAGAAATGTTATATCTGCCAAATTCACGGTGATTTTATTCACAAGCATCCCAACCCATTGCATCCTACAGTGGCGTCGTGGCCCTTCGAAGTTTGGGGCACCGACATTGTTGGCCCAATTGATCCTTCGTCATCTAAAGGCCACCGGTTCATACTGGCCGCGACAGACTACTTCTCCAGGTGGGCTGAACCTGTCCCGCTAAAAGAAGTCAAGACAAAAGATATTCTGACATTCTGACAGCATAATATTCTATACCGCTTCGGTACACCAAGAAGAATCATTTCTGACAACGGGCCTTCTTTCAAGAGCTTCAATGTCTCAAGGTTCGCTACTCAGCACAAGATAGACTGGAGATATTCCTCCATCTATAATCCAAGAGCCAATGGGCTAGCCGAAGCCTTCAATAAGACTCTATGCAAGCTCTTGAGGAAAAATGCTTCTGCCAACAAGAGAGACTGGAATCTCAAGCTTCACGATGCATTATGGGCATATCGTACCACGCACCGTACTCCAACTCAGTCCACTCCATACTCATTGCTCTTCGGAGTGGAGGCGGTCCTCCCCCTCGAAGTCGAAGTTCCAAGCTTAAGAATGGTCGTTCAGCATGAGTTGACGGAGGAGGAAAACGTGCTCCTTCAACTTGAAGAACTCGATGCCCTCGAAGAAAAGAGACTCACGGTGCAGCAAAGTCTGGAGCTATACCGAGCCCAAATGTCACGGGCCTATGACAAGATAATCCGTCTCCGCGCTTTCAAGAAAGGTGAATTGGTGTTGGTCCTCAAAAGACCGATCATCCCCAATCGACATGCCAAGGGAAAATTCGAGCCAAACTGGGAAGGACCATACGTCATCGAGAAAGTGTTCGACGGAGGATCCTACCAACTAATAAGTGCCGAGGGAGAAAGGCCCATGCCACCCATCAATGGCCGATATCTCAAGAAATACTACACGTGAATGCTCCAAGTCGCAGGCGAATTGAGCACATCAGCCCTACGGTCGGGATCATACATCCTGCAAAACCGTATACAATTCACGGGCAAAAATGACCCTTATCTCTCCCAAATCCTGCCGGTGAGACTACTTTTAAAGTCCCACCAGCAACAAAAAAAAAGAAGGAAATAAATAAATAAAAAATAAAAAATAATAATAATAAACGTTATGTCCACAAGCAAAACGGGCACGGATGAAAACCCGAAAGGGCTCCGTGAGTAAAAACAGCAGGACTACCGGCGAGTCTGTGAAAACCCGAAAGGGCGCAAACTCGTGAAAAGAGATGAAATACACAAGCAAAGTCCTCTCGACCTTGTGAGGATAAAACCCTACGTGAGATCCTTACGACTCACAAAGGAGCAACACACTTAGGAATCCTCACGATTCCTAAGGAGAAAATACACCTGCGGGATCCTTACGACTCGTGTGGAGAAAATGCTTTTATGGGACCCTCACGGCCCATAAAATTGAAAAGCCTTAGGTGATAGGGACTTAAACCTGTCTCCTAAGCCATCGTTCCCCAACGGGCAACGGCAAATGATAATTCGCTCCTGGCATTTCACTTCAGTGTTACGGTGCTGATGCCGACCAAAAACCCAAATCCCAAGTCCTCCCAAGGCAAATGATGAGTTGCTCCTGGTATTATTCCAGTGCAGCAATGCTGATGCCGGATAAGATCCAAATTCCAAGTCCCCAAACGGCGAATGATGAGTCGCTCCTGGTGCCACATTCCAGTGCAGCGATGCAGACGCCAACCAAAATCCAATTTCTCAAAATTCTCCCAGCCCTACGGTTGGTCCCTAAGTTGACTACCGTATACAATCCACGGGCTCAAATAATTCCCGTCATACACATGCCCCACTACAATTACCAGTTACGCGGCTGGTCTCCGCCTTTGGAATTATGCTCCATTGAGAAGACCCACTCATGTGTCCTCACGATACATGAGGACAACAAACCTTTATGGGATCCTTACGACTCATAAAGGAAAAACGCACTTAGGAGTCCTCACGACTCCTAAGGAGAAAATACACCTGCGGGATCCTTACGACTCGTAGGGAGAAAATGCTTTTATGGGACCCTCACGGCCCATAAAATTGAAAAGTCTTAGGTGACAGGGATCTAAACCTGTCTCCTAAGCCATCGCTCCCCAACCCCAACGGCGAATGATGAGTCGCTCCTGGTACCACATTCCAGTGCAGCGATGCAGACGCCAACAAAGCCCTGAAATTTTTCCGGCCCTACGGTCTGGATCATACATCCTGCAAAACCGTATACAATCCACGGGCGTAAAACAATCCCGATCTCTCCAAAAAAAAAGAGAAAAAAGAAGAAGGAGAAGAAAAAAAAGAAGAACGGTATATCCACAAGCAAAATGGGCACGGATGAAAACCCGAAAGGGCTCCGTGAGTAAAAACAGCGGGACTGCCGGTGAGTTTGTGAAAACCCGAAAGAGCGCAAAATCGTAAAAAAGAAATGAAATGAAATGCACTCGCAAAGTCCTCTCGACTTTGTGAGGAGAAAATTCCCGCGTGAGATCCCTACGACTCACAAAGGAGCAACACACTTAGGAGTCCCCACGACTCTTAAGGAGAAAATACACCTACGATATCCTTTCGACTCGTAGGGAGAAAATGCTTTTATGGGACCCTCACGGCCCATAAAATTGAAAAGTCTTAGGTGATAGGGATCTAAATCTGCCTCCTAAGCCATCAATTCCCAAATCCTCTCGGGGCAAATGATGAGTTGCTGCTGACATTATTCCAGTGCAGCAATGCAGATGCCAAACAAAAACCAATTCCCAAACCCTGTCATGAAAAATGATGATTCACTCCAGATGCCATATTCCAGCGTAGCGATACTAATGTCAACCCAAATCAAAATCAACAAGTCAACTTCCACTCCGACACCGCAGAAAGCGGAGCAAGTCAGAATCCAAACTCGACACCGCTAGAAGCGGAGCAAGTCAAGTCTACCCCTGACACTGCAAGAAGCAGAGCAAGTCAAATCAAGCACCGACCGTCCAAGTCGCTAAAATGGCAGAACCGACCGTCCAAGTCGCAAAAAGGGCAGAACCGACCGTCCACGTCGCTAAAATGGCAGCACCGACCGTCCATGTCGCTAAAATGGCAGCACCGACCGTCCACGTCGCTAAAAGGGCAGCATAGACCGTCCACGTCGCTAAAAGGGCAGCATTGACCGTCCACGTCGCTAAAAGAGCAACAACGACCGTCCACGTCGCTAAAATGGCAGCACCGACCGTCCAAGTCGCAAAAAGGGCAGAACCGACCGTCCAAGTCGCTAAAATGGCAGAACCGACCATCCAAGTCGCAAAAAGGGCAGAACCGACCGTCCACGTCGCTAAAATGGCAGCACCGACCGTCCACGTCGCTAAAAGAGCAGCAAAGACCGTCCACGTCGCTAAAAGGGCAGCAACGACCGTCCACGTCGCTAAAATGGCAGCACTGACCGTCCACGTCGCTAAAAAGGCAGCATCGACCGTCCACGTCGCTAAAATGGCAGCATCGACCGTCCAAGTCGCTAAAATGGCAGCATCGACCATCCAAGTCGCAAAAAGGGCAGCGCAGGATTCGTACAAAGCGGGAACCAGATCACTCCGGGCCAGGGAAAACGTCTATCACGGACACTCCGTCTCGGAGACATATCAAGCAACGACCGTCCATGTCGTAAAAAAGGCAATGCCAGCTTCCCAAAAAGCGGGAACCAAATCAAGTCGCCTCCACGTGAAAGAAGATCCATCAATTTCATGCACACGACCCACATATGTGGTGTGCATTTATTGATGGGTGGCAATTTGTTGGGGTAAAAATTTACACCCCAGTTGACCAAGTCAAAATCAAAGTCAACCCCAAGCCAAGTGGGCCCAAGCCCAGATCCAGTGGGCCCATGCCCGAGTCGAGCCCGAACATGAAGCGGCCGGCCTCCCCCCATGCCAAAATAAAAATTTTGTAATAAATAATTTTGTTGTATTTCTTTTATTTTATTTTTGGATAAATGTAAGAAAATAGACATAAAGCCAAATTTTTGAAAAGCCCATGGCTTATGTGCAAAAAGAAATGGCACATGAGCCATGGGATAGGCAAAATGCCATTTTGTGAAGCCCAAGGGGCTATATGTAAAGTGTATAGCCTATAAAGGCAAGGATAATGAAATATCCCAACAACTTTTTTCTCTCTCCAAAAAAAATTTTCAGATCTGAGATCTTTCTTCCTTCTTCAAGGTTCCAAAACCTTCTTCTTTCTTTTGAATTAAATCAAGAGTTTTACTCTTCCTTTGTAAAAACTAAGTAGTTTTCCACCACAAAACCCATTAAGGGGAACTCAGATCTGCCATCAGATCTCAAAAAGAAAAGATTTTTAAATCTCACATCTCTTTATCTCCAAGATCCGGCCAGCAAAGGAAGAAGAAGGACCCATTTCCTTAACCCAAAGCACCTTAGGAGTTTAACTCCACCCTATTTTCTCTTTAGAGAATTTCCGGGGCTAAAAACCCCCCCTTTTTCCTCGCTGGTGCGCTAGCGCTCGAGCGCAAAGCGCCCACGTGCCTCCAGCGCCTCGTGCTCGAGCGCAAAGTGCCCGCGTACCGACACGTGGCGCGCTTGCGCTCCAGCGCTCTGCGCTCGAGCGCAAAGCGCCCGCGTGCCGACACGTGGCGCGCTTGCGCTCGAGCGCAAAGCGCCCGCGTGCCGACACGTGGCGCGCTTGCGCTCCAGCGCTCTGCGCTCGAGCGCAAAGCGCCCTCATGCCGACACGTGGCGCGCTGCGCTCCAGCACACTGCGCTCGAGCGCAAAGCGCCCTTGTGCCGACACGTGGCGCGTTGCGCTCCAGCACACTACGCTCGAGCACAAAGCGCCCTCGTGCCGACACGTGGCGCGTTGCGCTCCAGCGCGTTGCGCTCCAGCGCTCTGCGCTCCAGCGCAAAGCGCCCTCGTGCCGACACGTGGCGCGTTGCTCTCCAGCGCTCTGCGCTTGAGCGCAAAGCGCCCACGTGCCGACACGTGGCGCGCTTGCGCTCAAGCGCCCAGGCGCTGGCCCCACGCATCCTTTGGATGTCTTTTTCCCTTTTCTTTTTATATATATACATATATATACAAATGTACACATACACATACTCCACGACACTGTCCTTGTTAGAAAAAAATTTCTAACGGGGCGCTGCCCCGCACCCCGCAAGGGGGCTGCTAGCCGCCTTGACCCCCAGCCTGCTATCCGGGTAGCGGGACCCCGTAAAACTCTGCGTGGCTCCCGATATCCAAACCCCCCTTTCAAAACACAACACACGTACACTGCACATTGAGTTCGCATGACCATTTTAACCCGTTAATCGGAGGTTCTCTCGCCCCAAAGGCGAGGGGTAATTAACGGCAGCTTAGTCCGCGGCTGCCGGAGATTCGAATCCCCACAATCATTAAACCCCGACCTACCCTAGGCAGGGGGAATCTGTAGTACGCCTGACAAGCGTGCGCGTATTCCCATCTCAATGGGGTGACGAAAAACACCCTACAGATAGTGTACAGAAGGTATTATGTAAAGACAAAGAAAGGGATTAGAAGGAGGGCAAAGTAAACTGCGACTGCTATTCAGGACCAAACCAAGTATTTCTTCGCCAATACTAAATCACCTTTGTATTTCTCCAGAACACTCCGTATCACTACGAAGATCCACAGTTTATTGGATACTCCATCGTATGGTTATATACGAACTCGAAAGGAACTTGTTCCAGTTCGGGGATGGATTCTGGTTCAGGAGAAATAGGAATAAGGTTTATTCGGTTGTCTTTTATCTTCACCTTCTCTCGCATTGCGAGTGCTCCTGGGATTAGGACAGTACACCCATTATGCTTATTGGATAGTCTTCTTCCAAACCATAGGCTGGTACCGAACGGTAGGGAAGGAAGAAAACCATTTGGCCTAACGGGGTGTACAGAAGGTAATGACTAAAGACATGGAAAGGGATTTGGAAAGATGGAAAAGAATTACACGGTTACAGTTGTGAATCTGGATAATAGAAGAGGCATCACTTGGAATACCGGGATACCCATCGAAACATTTCAATGTTTCAGTTTCACTGTGTACTGTTAAAGGAAAACTGATTTCCCAGTTAGACACTTGCTCCAGGGTATGTATTTACCAGGTATGATTCTCACATGTGTATGGCTTTGCAGATGATGAGTGGGAGTAAGTTATTGGGAATTAGGTGATCATCCTCATTATATCGGGACTCGTTGTAATCGGTGATATTTGAGGAAGTCGCCTGGGTTGGTTGCCGGAAGGCAAATATTTGGTTTTGAATATCCGCTGTTATGCACCAATTTCAAATTGATATATCTGTACGTCTATTTTTATAGAGTGAGATATATCTTTTTGAAATTATGTCAGTGACATTTACCTATATCAGTGGATGGTTAAGTAAGGAGCATTAAACAGCGGTGTAATTCTTCTTAACCATAAGTACAGTTTTCAACCTACGACACACAGTGAATGAGTTATCAGACTCAAGGGACTTATACAGAGTATTGTATGTTGTCCAGGGTCCATCAGGACAGAGGGGTTGGTTCTCGTACTATATTCGGTTTACTTATGACTTCTCTAGTTTTTAGACAGGTGTTTCGTGGAAACACAGGGTCCGAATTTTGAGAAGTTATAGGTATTTGAATAAAGTAGAGAACCAGGTATTGCAAGTATCGGGATTCTTCAAAGTGATCGAAGATGTAGATACTTGTGTATGGTGATCAGTTGATAGTAATAATTAAGAGAACTTGCTTCTCTTTCAGGTTACTCATAATTGGAAGCATTCCTAAGTTGAGTAACGCTGATCGGCCTTCTTCCATTTAGTTGACATGCACTGGAGACAGCTGTTGTCACGGTCCGCAGGGTACGGAACGTGACTGGCACTTAAGTTTACGAAACGTCTCAAGACGTCCGTAAAATAAGTAAGCCAAAGCCCAGAAAACCAAAACCACAAAGCAAAAGAGTGAAGAAAACCCAATCAATTGAAAGCGAGTTTATCAAATAAGTCATATAAAACCCTTTTTAAAAACAATATCAATTTTTCCAAAAATTTCGGCAGAGTCTCCTTTGTAAATACTGGCCCCCAAAATGGGTACAACAAGAATATAAATGAATCCAACAAATATGGCATCCCCAAGCGGGAGCTAGCTCTTCGCCACAGGGCGGTCATAAATCCCACGCAATGTAAAGCAACAACATGCGAAATAATCATGAAGCATAAGAAAAACAGCATGTCGACTCAAGTGAGCTCGACCCCAAAATACAGCATAAAAGTCCACAAACCTCACAGTCTCATCTCTAGGTCAATATACAACAATACTGGTAGATACAGTAGATGGAGTACTCTAGATACAAAGAATATACAAGGTGGTGCAAAAATAATAATATAACCCACCTAAGAGCAAAACCTCGAGTCCAGGCAAAAGAAGCAAGTGCGTCCGCCGCTACTGTACTGACGGAGCGGACCTGCAAAAGGCTGTGGCACAACGGGGGTGAGTTGCCAACTCGTGAGTAATAAATAACATCTACACAGGCTATCGTATGCATGCACACAAGCATCCTAGCATCTAAATACTGGTAAGGCAGGACATAATGGCAAGTATGTATGCAATATGAATATACTAGCAGGTATGAATGCAATGCGAGTCAACTCGTGATCTGAATGGGTAAGTATAAGAAATCATGTTTTTCCCTTTAAGAATCTCTTTTGAAATACCAGCACAATACCAATAGAATCAACAAGAACCTGTGTCCAGCAACGACACCTCAAAACTATCACAAATCTCATATATCCATGTCATAGTATCTCTGGCCTCAGCCATCCGGCTGACCCAGCTCAATATCAAAATCTCATCATCTCGCGGCCACGGTCGGTATCCTCTGGATATCCGCCGTGCCAAACAGTCACCGGTAGGTAGTCCGTCCCCTGCCAGGCTCAACGTCAACACCACATTCATCTTGCCCCGGGGTACCATACCGGGCCCACCATGTACCCGAGACGGTTCATCCAACTCCTCAAAACGGGTCTCGAAAACAACAGCAAACTCATGGTGGACGACACATACATCACTAGAAAACCGCAATTTACATATTTTAAAAATATAATAAGTTTAGAAATTTTGCGGCTTTCCCCCGAAATCCAGAAATATCATAAAATCTCAAGAAATTCTCATAAGTGCATATGTCAATGATAATGAATGCATATGGTATCAATAATCAAGTTGCGATGTGTGATTAATAGACTAGGCATGAACAAATAATATGATGAGGTACATGCACATGAATAGCAATCCTACGATTTCATTTTAAGGAATTAAAGGCAATAGCACATGTTTAAGTGTCAATTATAGTAAAAGGTTTCAATTTAAAGGTTATCTAGTGTGGTGGCATGGCAATTACCAGGGTGTGTGTGTAAGCATGAATAGTGCTCGTGCTGCATATAAAAACCCTGGCAATAGTGCAGGTGTCCTATAGAATGGGTTCGTATATGTATGTCAATATAAGGCATGAATGCAGCAAATAATCATATAAGTATTACACCCCTAATTACTAACATCACTAAGAATCTTTTAAGTTACTAAAACTATCGGGCGACTTGCGCCATCCAACGATAGTCCCCCGTAGATGTTACATCTACTCACAGAAATTCTCAGCTAGCTACGTCCGATCACCGCTTCCCCTTTTCGTGCCGCATCCGAAGCCTCCGCGACCGAACCTGGAATTTACATCAATACAAGACATAAGGTTACAAATCAAGAACGACGCAATTCCCTAACGAAAATACTAACGTTCACAAGCTAGGTACAACGTGCACGAGGTGCGCGGAACACACGTGAAAATCGCAAAAACTGCAAAAATCGCCGATTTGGTCGCCCGGCAAAACTAAAACCCGACTACTCAAAAATCCGCACTCACGCATCCTAAATGTCATAGGATAAGCCAATACAATCATCAAGATATCAAAACTAATTTATCACATACTTTTATCACAAAACTAGTAAGCACAAACATTCTAAAAAAAACGACGCAACATCGCCGTTATGCGATAAAGTGCTCACAATCCAACACAACATCCAACTAATCCACTAGATAGCCATTACATTAGTTTTAAACCATTAGCAATGCTTAAAAACCTAATTTCCATAAACAAAACCTTTCTTGATTTTCATCATTAGCAATTTCAATCCAAAACTAAACATGACAATACCAAATTAGCACTAATTTGAATCCCACACAAATAAAGTAACCTCATTAACTTAGATTAGCAAACAACTAGATAGCAAAATAGATTTAATTAACTAAATAATGGTTTCTAAAAACCCTAGTTTAATTTCAACCATGAACTTTTTTTAAAAAATCTAGAATGAAACTAACACTAAATTTAACACTAAACAAATTCCAAGGTTCTAGTTTAGCACACTTAAGCTATAATTTAACCATTTGATTAGAAATTATACCTCAAAAGATCAATCCTAAGATTTCCCAAGCCTCCCAAGACACCTCCTTTCACCTCTATTTGAACCAAATTAGGTTGGAGAAGAGATGGAATATGGTTTTGCTTTGAAATTGTGAAGAAAATTGTTGATTTTGTTGATTTTTGAGATGAATTTGTGAACAAAAGAGAGAGGAAAAATGAAGGGGGGGAGCTGCTGGTTTCTGGCCAGAAATGAGGGAGAGGGGAGTGGTGTGGGGTGTGGGAAAAGTCTAGGTCAACTCCTACCAACCCACAAAAGACCATACCCAATTAACAATTCAAAAACCTTTAAAAAACCCCTCATTTCCACACAATATACAAAGTCAAAGGAGCATGGAATTTTTTTCCCCATGAGCTGCTGGAAATGGCCGGCCTAGAGGTGAGGAATGAGTGAGAGAGAGTGCACAAAAAAAATTTATGCAAAAAGACCCCCTACAAGTCCAAAATTGCAAGTTTAAGCTTAAATTCAATAAATTTCGTTTTCTATAATAAAAATTAGTTAAAAATCAAAATAAAATACTAAAAATTTATGTTACAACTAGATTTTAATTAACATAATTTTAAAGATTAAAATTAGCCCAAAAAAATTTGTATTTATCGCTAATTTAATGTATTTTCTTACCGGCTTAAAATAATATTAAAAAATTGAAAAATTAGGGGAAATTTTTAAACGACCAGAATATCATAAGTAACTTATTAGCTACTAAAAACAAGCAATTACCTATCCATTTTAGGTATAATTAGTCCTAAACTGCAAAATAACAAAAAAGACGGTTTTCGGAAAAATACCGAATTTTCACCGATTTTCAGGAAAACACCAAAACGACTTTTCAAGGCATTACAATCTTCCCCCTTTAAAGAAATTCGGTCCCCGAATTTAAAAATAACTACGCGTACCTTCAAAGAGATGGGGATATTTCTTCCTCATCTCGCCCTCGGTCTCCCAGGTGACCTCCTCGCTGCTCGGACTACGCCAAAGGACCTTGACGGTTGGTATAATCTTCGATCTCAACTTCTTCACCTGCCGATCCAGGATGGCCACCGGCTGCTCTGCAAACGAAAGGTCGCGCTCTAGCTGGACTGTCGAGTGCTGAATCGCATGCGAAGGGTCGTGAAGGTACTTGCGGAGCATCGAAACATGGAAGACGGGGTGAACATCGGGAAAGCTGGGTGGAAGGGCCAAACGATATGCAACTGCGCCGACACGCTCGAGGATCTCGAAGGGACCTACGAATCTAGGGCTAAGCTTCCCCTTTTGCCCAAAACGCATCACGCCCTTCATCGGAGAGACTTTCAGAAAAACATGGTCGCCAACTGCGAACTCTAATCTGCGACGGCGCCTGTCTGCATAGGATTTCTGCCTGCTCTGAGCCGCTCTCATCCGGTCTCGGATCAACTGTATCTTCGCTGTCGTCTGCTCAATAAGCTGTGGCCCCAAAATGCTGCTCTCGCTGAGCTCTGTCCAACAGACGGGCGATCTGCATCTCCTCCCATACAATGCCTCGAAAGGTGCCATCTGAATAGTATCCTGGAAGCTGTTGTTGTAGGAGAACTCCACTAGAGGAAAATGACGATCCCAGCTACCGCCGAAGTCTAAAACGCACGCTCTGAGCATGTCCTCGAGAGTCTGAATGGTCCGCTCTGACTGTCCGTCGGTCTGCGGATGAAATGCTGTGCTGAAGCTCAAACGAGTGCCCAAAGCCTCCTGGAGTCTCTGCCATAGTCGGCTGGTAAACTGAGTGCCTCGATCTGACACGATACAAGTCGGTACGCCATGTAGTCGCACGATCTCGTCAATGTAGAGCTGAGCATACTGAGCGAAGATGAAAGTGGTCTTCACTGGCAGGAAGTGAGCCGCCTTCGTCAATCGATCTACGATCACCCAGATGGAGTCGTACCATCGACTGGTCCTGGGTAGACCCACAACGAAGTCCATCGAAATCTGCTCCCATTTCCACTCTGGAATGGGTAACGGCTGTAGCTCTCCTGCGGGCCTCTGGTGCTCGGCCTTGACTTGCTGACAAGTCAGGCATCTCGATACAAACTCCGCAATGACCCTCTTCATCCCGTCCCACCAGTAGGTCTCCCTCATATCGTGGTACATCTTGGTGGAGCCGGGGTGGACACTATACACTGATCGGTGTGCCTCCTCAAGAATGTCGCGCCGCAATCCATCAGCATCTGGTACGCACAGTCTAGATCCATAACGTAAAATCCCCTGATCGTCAATCACGAATTCGAAAAATCTGCCCTATCCCATTTGTGCCATGATCTCTGAGCAACGGTCATCACTGCGCTGTGCCTCATATATACGGTCAAGCAACTGTGGGCGTGCACGAATATGCGCGAGCTGTCCCCCTGTCTGAGTGAACTCGAACTCAACTCGGCTGTCGCATAGCATCTGCCAATCTGCTGACGACTGCCTCTGCACTGCGCGCAAAAGGGATAGACTACCCCCGGGCCTCCTACTCAACGCATCTGCCACTACATTCGCCTTGCCTGGGTGATATAAGATCTCGCAGTCGTAGGCTTTCACTAACTCCATCCAACGACGCTGTCTGAGGTTCAGGTCTCGCTGCTGAAATATGTACTTTAAGCTCCTGTGATCGGTGAATATCTGACACGTCTCACCGTATAGGTAATGTCGCCAAATCTTCAGTGAAAAGACCACTGCAGCCATCTCCAAATCGTGAGTGGGGTAGTTCTGTTCATGCTTCTTCAGCTGCCGAGAAGCATATGCGATCACCCGGCCATGCTGCATCAACACGCATCCTAATCCCACTCGCGAAGCATCACAGTAGACCACAAATCCGCCTGATCCCGAAGGCAAAGATAATACCGGCGCCGTAGTCAAACATGTCCGCAGCTGCTGAAAACTGCGCTCGCACTCCTCCGTCCAGACGAAAGGAACTCCCTTCCGGGTCAAACCGATCAACGGTGCAGCTATACGGGAGAAGTCCTGAACAAAACGCCTGTAGTAGCCCGCCAGGCTTAGAAAACTACGGATCTCAGTAACCGATGTAGGTCGGGACCACTGCTGAACAGCCTCAATCTTCTTCGGGTCCACACAAATGTCGTCTCTCGTAACCACGTGACCCAAGAATCCGACGCTGTCCAGCCAGAATGCACACTTGGAGAACTTTGCGAACAGCTGGTGCTCCCTCAGAGTCTGTAACGTAATCTGCAAGTGCTGCTCGTGCTCCTCTCTGCTCCGGGAGTACACCAAGATATCGTCGATAAACACGATGATGAACAAGTCAAGATACGGCCTGAATGTACGGTTCATCAAATCCATGAATGTTGCTGGGGCGTTGGTGAGTCCGAACGACATCACCAAAAACTCGTAGTGGCCGTAGCGCGTGCGGAAAGCTGTCCTCGGTATATCCTCCTGTCGAACTCGCAGCTGATGGTATCCTGATCGCAAGTCGATCCTCGAAAAATATCCCGCACCCTGAAGCTGGTCGAACAAATCATCAATGCGTAGCAACGGATATCTGTTCCGAACGGTAACTTTGTTCAGCTGGCGGTAGTCGATACATAAGCGCAAACCTCCATCCTTCTTCTTGACAAACAGGACCGGAGCACCCCACGGAGAAACACTAGGTCGAATAAGCCCCTTATCTAACAAATCCTGCAACTGATCCTTCAGCTCTCGAAGCTCAGCCGGGGCCATCCGATAAGGCGGTATAGAAATAGGCCCCGAGCCGGGAATCAAATCGATGCAGAACTCAACATCGCGCTCAGGTGGTAGCCCAGGTAGCTCATCAGGGAAAACATCAGGGAACTCATAAACAACCGGGACCCGGTCCAACGGAACCTCTGCAGCTCGAGTATCACAAATATACGCTAAGAATCCCTGACATCCCTTCAGCAAGAGCTGACCAGCGCGAAGAGACGAAATCAAGCTAGGAAGGGTGACGCTGCGGTCTCCCTGAATAACAAGGACTGGCTCCCCCGGAAAGCTAAATCTGACTGCCTTCTCACGGCAGTCCACCGAAGCATAACAGGTGGCGAGCCAATCCATGCCCAGAAGCACATCAAAGTCCAACATATCGAGGAGAATCAAATCAACTGATGAATCCCTCTCCCCGATACGAACGGAACACAAACGAAAAACAAAACGAGCAACAAACGACTCGCCTACCGGAGTACTAACAACAAGCGGATGATCTAACGACGACGACTCACGGCCCAACATCGGTGCAAAGTGTGTAGAGACGTACGAATGTGTGGAACCTGGGTCAAATAATACCCGTGCGTCGAAAGAGCAAACTGGCAAGGTACCTGTCACAACGGCATTGGATGTCTGCGCATCCTGCGGTGTCAAAGCAAATACTCGGGCCTGTCCTCCACCGATAGCAGGCTGACCTCGACCTCGGCCTCTGCCTCCTCGTCCTCTCTGAACAGGACCGCCGCGTCCACGGCCTCTGGGTGCACCTAACTGGCGTGGAGCATCGCCTGTGGTAGGAAGTAGGGCTCTCTGAGGAGGGGGTGGTGATGGTGGTAGGGTCACATGCGGAACTGTCGCTGCTCCCTATCGTCTCACCGGACAGTCTCTGACAAGATGGTGCGGACTCCCGCACCCAAAACACCCTGGCGACGGCTGCTGTCCCTGGGGATAAGAACCATATAACTGTCCCGTCCAAATCCTCTGCCAGGCCTATCTCTCGGAAAGAATCTGGCGCGCTGCCTCTGAGACGGTACATCGGTGTGAATCCTCTTCGGCCCAGAAACGGCCGAAGTCTGTGATATGCGTGCCTCCATCCGTAATGCCGTATCCATAGAAGCCGAATAAGTGTCGTAGTGCTGGGCGCCAATGGCAAGATATAGCTGGGCATCAAGTCCCTGTACAAACCTCTTCACCATCTTCTCTTCGGTATCCACCAAATACTGAGCATATCGGGATAACTGCGTAAACTGGACGTCATACTCAGACACCGTCATCCCAGGTGTCTTGACTAAGGCCTCGAAGCTGCGAGCTCTGGCGTCACGAACGCTCTCTGGGAGGAAAAGAGCTAGAAAGACCGCTGTAAACTCGGCCCAAGTCATAGGCGGTAAACCTGCAGCTCGACCTCTCAAGACTGACTCCCACCATGTCTGCGCGAGACCCTCTAGTCGGAAACTCATAAGCTCTACCCATCGATCATCCGAACATCTCAGCGAACGGCAGATCCTGGCTAAACTGTCAAGGAACGTCTGGGGATCCTCCGCTGCCTCAGTCCCGGTGAATACTGGAGGTCTCAGCCTCATGAAATCCTGTAGTGAAACCGGAATGGCCATGGTGGTAGTAGTAGGAGCAGGTATCATGGTCGTCTGTGATGTAGTAGGTACGTCATCCGGCCTCAGTGTACGACTGGCTGCAACTAGGGATCCTACCATCTGACGTAGCTCCTGCATGCCCCCCATCATCTGTCGCAACTCCTCCATACCAGTCTCGAGCCTATCCATACGGCCTGGGGAAGGTGGATCGGTCTGTCCCTGTGGCGTAGGCATACCACCCTGCTCAGTCCTAGTCTCGGACGAGCCAGCTCGAATCTCGTCTCGGGCGGCAGCCTTCTGTGCCCTCGTAGCCTTCGGCGGCATAGTGACTGGTACAGGAACAGGACAATAAGAATGGTGCAGTAGAATCATAGGATACACGGAATTGAAGAAGGAATTTCAAGCAAGTATCCTAAAGTCACTTAGGCGGAGTACCGTATCGCAAGTATGCCGCGGACATACGCACGCTACGTTACCCTGCTTAAGTCACTTACTCCATCTACCAAGGATCATCCTACACTCAAAAAGTTAAAACCTATCGCTCTGATACCAACTTTGTCACGGTCCGCAGGGTACGGAACGTGACTGGCACTTAAGTTTACGAAACGTCTCAAGACGTCCGTAAAATAAGTAAGCCAAAGCCCAGAAAACCAAAACCACAAAGCAAAAGAGTGAAGAAAACCCAATCAATTGAAAGCGATTTTATCAAATAAGTCATATAAAACCCTTTTTAAAAACAATATCAATTTTTCCAAAAATTTCGGCAGAGTCTCCTTTGTAAATACTGGCCCCCAAAATGGGTACAACAAGAATATAAATGAATCCAACAAATATGGCATCCCCAAGCGGGAGCTAGCTCTTCGCCATAGGGCGGTCATAAATCCCACGCAATGTAAAGCAACAACATGCGAAATAATCATAATGAAGCATAAGAAAAACAGCATGTCGACTCAAGTGAGCTCGACCCCAAAATACAGCATAAAAGTCCACAAACCTCACAGTCTCATCTCTAGGTCAATATACAACAATACTGGTAGATACAGTAGATGGAGTACTCTAGATACAAAGAATATACAAGGTGGTGCAAAAATAATAATATAACCCACCTAAGAGCAAAACCTCGAGTCCAGGCAAAAGAAGCAAGTGCGCCCGCCGCTACTGTACTGACGGAGCGGACCTGCAAAAGGCTGTGGCACAACGGGGGTGAGTTGCCAACTCGTGAGTAATAAATAACATCTACACAGGCTATCGTATGCATGCACACAAGCATCCTAGCATCTAAATACTGGTAAGGCAGGACATAATGGCAAGTATGTATGCAATATGAATATACTAGCAGGTAGCAATGCGAGTCAACTCGTGATCTGAATGGGTAAGTATAAGAAATCATGTTTTTCCCTTTAAGAATCTCTTTTGAAATACCAGCACAATACCAATAGAATCAACAAGAACCTGTGTCCAGCAACGACACCTCAAAACTATCACAAATCTCATATATCCATGTCATAGTATCTCTGGCCTCAGCCATCCGGCTGACCCAGCTCAATATCAAAATCTCATCATCTCACGGCCACGGTCGGTATCCTCTGGATATCCGCCGTGCCAAACAGTCACCGGTAGGTAGTCCGTCCCCTGCCAGGCTCAACGTCAACACCACATTCATCTTGCCCCGGGGTACCATACCGGGCCCACCATGTACCCGAGACGGTTCATCCAACTCCTCGAAACGGGTCTCGAAAACCACAGCAAACTCATGGTGGACGACACATACATCACTAGAAAACCGCAATTTACATATTTTAAAAATATAATAAGTTTAGAAATTTTGCGGCTTTCCCCCGAAATCCAGAAATATCATAAAATCTCAAGAAATTCTCATAAGTGCATATGTCAATGATAATGAATGCATATGGTATCAATAATCAAGTTGCGATGTGTGATTAATAGACTAGGCATGAACAAATAATATGATGAGGTACATGCACATGAATAGCAATCCTACGATTTCATTTTAAGGAATTAAAGGCAATAGCACATGTTTAAGTGTCAATTATAGTAAAAGGTTTCAATTTAAAGGTTATCTAGTGTGGTGGCATGGCAATTACCAGGGTGTGTGTGTAAGCATGAATAGTGCTCGTGCTGCATATAAAAACCCTGGCAATAGTGCAGGTGTCCTATAGAATGGGTTCGTATATGTATGTCAATATAAGGCATGAATGCAGCAAATAATCATATAAGTATTACACCCCTAATTACTAACATCACTAAGAATCTTTTAAGTTACTAAAACTATCGGGCGACTTGCGCCATCCAACGATAGTCCCCCGTAGATGTTACATCTACTCACAGAAATCCTCAGCTAGCTACGTCCGATCACCGCTTCCCCTTTTCGTGCCGCATCCGAAGCCTCCGCGACCGAACCTGGAATTTACATCAATACAAGACATAAGGTTATAAATCAAGAACGACGCAATTCCCTAACGAAAATACTAACGTTCACAAGCTAGGTACAACGTGCACGAGGTGCGCGGAACACACGTGAAAATCGCAAAAACTGCAAAAATCGCCGATTTGGTCGCCCGGCAAAACTAAAACCCGACTACTCAAAAATCCGCACTCACGCATCCTAAATGTCATAGGATAAGCCAATACAATCATCAAGATATCAAAACTAATTTATCACATACTTTTATCACAAAACTAGTAAGCACAAACATTCTAAAAAAAACGACGCAACATCGCCGTTATGCGATAAAGTGCTCACAATCCAACACAACATCCAACTAACCCACTAGATAGCCATCACATTAGTTTTAAACAATTAGCAATGCTTAAAAACCTAATTTCCATAAACAAAACCTTTCTTGATTTTCATCATTAGCAATTTCAATCCAAAACTAAACATGACAATACCAAATTAGCACTAATTTGAATCCCACACAAATAAAGTAACCTCATTAACTTAGATTAGCAAACAACTAGATTGCAAAATAGATTTAATTAACTAAATAATGGTTTCTAAAAACCCTAGTTTAATTTCAACCATGAACTTTTTTAAAAAAATCTAGAATGAAACTAACACTAAATTTAACACTAAACAAATTCCAAGGTTCTAGTTTAGCACACTTAAGCTATAATTTAACCATTTGATTAGAAATTATACCTCAAAAGATCAATCCTAAGATTTCCCAAGCCTCCCAAGACACCTCCTTTCACCTCTATTTGAACCAAATTAGGTTGGAGAAGAGATGGAATATGGTTTTGCTTTGAAATTGTGAAGAAATTTGTTGATTTTGTTGATTTTTGAGATGAATTTGTGAACAAAAGAGAGAGGAAAAATGAAGGGGGGGAGCTGCTGGTTTCTGGCCAGAAATGAGGGAGAGGGGAGTGGTGTGGGGTGTGGGAAAAGTCTAGGTCAACTCCTACCAACCCACAAAAGACCATACCCAATTAACAATTCAAAAACCTTTAAAAAAACCCCTCATTTCCACACAATATACAAAGTCAAAGGAGCATGGAATTTTTTTCCCCATGAGCTGCTGGAAATGGCCGGCCTAGAGGTGAGGAATGAGTGAGAGAGAGTGCACAAAAAAAATTTATGCAAAAAGACCCCCTACAAGTCCAAAATTGCAAGTTTAAGCTTAAATTCAATAAATTTCGTTTTCTATAATAAAAATTAGTTAAAAATCAAAATAAAATACTAAAAATTTATGTTACAACTAGATTTTAATTAACATAATTTTAAAGATTAAAATTAGCCCAAAAAAATTTGTATTTATCGCTAATTTAATGTATTTTCTTACCGGCTTAAAATAATATTAAAAAATTGAAAAATTAGGGGAAATTTTTAAACGACCAGAATATCATAAGTAACTCATTAGCTACTAAAAACAAGCAATTACCTATCCATTTTAGGTATAATTAGTCCTAAACTGCAAAATAACAAAAAAGACGGTTTTCGGAAAAATACCGAATTTTCACCGATTTTCAGGAAAACACCAAAACGACTTTTCAAGGCATTACAGCTGCATGATTTGAATCTGGTTCAATTAAATCAGTGCCTCTGGTTCTATATTAGATATAGAACAGTTCATATCTTAACGATGTTAAGGTACGGGGAGTTGTCCGGCTTATGATTAAAACCAGACACTGGACAACTCAAGGCACGTTTCTGTAATGGTTGTTTGTGGGTTGACCCAGGCTATGACGAGGGTTGACTTTCTACCATCTGGAAGATCAATAGCGATATTGTTCTAGACTCTCCACAGTTTTAATAAAAATGGATTTTTCAGAAAACAGTAGTGGGAGCATGGTAGAACTGGAAGTGATTCCAGAACCACAAACGATTACTGAAGATTTGATAGGAACCTAAAGATTCAATCTGGTTTGACATTCCATTGGCCACTCCGTAGATACGGTGGGTAACCTCAGGCACCCGAGAGGTACTCCGGTAGCCTCAAGGACGGTGGCAGGGTGGTTCTTGTTTACCCAGATTTGTCATTACTGTTGTTCCAGACTGTGAGAAGAGGATGAGTATAGCGTCGTTCTAAACTAGTTTTAGAAGTGTACGTGTATATGACTCTGCCAGAGGGTTGTCGTAGTCAGTGGGAGCAGCGGAAGCATTGGTGGACAGGTTGCTTATGTCTATTTATAGACTAAAGCAGAGTAGCGGAGATAGATCATCTATTTCTGATGTGACAGTCATAGGTTTGACTTCATCAGAATAGGGGATGGATTTGTTAAGAAGGTAGTAGGGTGTAATGTCCTGGTATTTGGATGACATACACAGAGTAGGAAGTGATATTCCTATACTACAATCAGTTATACTTTGGTCGTCACACAGTGGTTTCTCCACATGGGACTTGGATATTATATCAGACATACTGGTTACTAGATCTATGGTTTTAGATCTAGATTTGGGTGGTTTCCCAATCAGGATACTTAGACAGCATTCTAAGAGTATTTAGAATGGACGACTCCTGGCACGGTAGTGTACCTGCAGGTAATGGAGTCATCCTCTCTAAAGGTGTCTTACAGACTAAAGGGGAGAGGATGTGCATGATTGGCAGATCACTTGCTCAGGCAAAGGCAATTGAGTCAATCATGAGATGTCAAGTACCACACCAGATGTTGTTCTTGCACTAGATGCAATAAGTTGACATTGATCCAATCCTGGAGAAACAGTCGGAAGCAGTTTTAGAACATAAGTGGATGTTCTGGGGATATGATAACGACAGCCTCATTCGGGAGACAGTTATCATTCCAGGCTTCCAAGGTGACCTGGACGATAAGGAGGTTGTCAGAGTTATAGTTTTCCTTCCGACGAGGGGCAGTATTTTGGACAGGTGATCCAAGGAAATACTGAGGGAGGCATGGCGCAGGATACTGATTAAGTTCAGTTGACAATACAGTCTAAGAAGTTTGGATTTGGAGTTCATTTATGAGCTAGGTCCCATCAGACATCCAGACATATTCTAAGACATGTGTTGCTCATTTCGGGAGATGGGTTTCTCCGCGAACTTGAGATATAGAGAGACATAGAAAGAAACATCAAAGCGGATCCACTCACTGAGGCTATTCCTCGAATGCAATAGTTTCGCAAACGGGCTTTGTGAGACTGACTAGTAGAGGAGTTGGGTGTTCGGTATCACACGGGCTGTGAGTATGCGACATCGCAATAATTAGCCTTGAGTGCAAGTAGGAGATTGTTGGAGATAGTGCCCTCAGAGTCAATTATTGGATCACAGGCACGTGATTGCAATGATTGAGGGAGGACCTATCCCGGTAGGACAGTCTTACTCAAGATAATAGTATGCTATCTGGTTTACCTTTATCATCGTGTACTGCGTTAGGTGACCTGACATGTCGCTATTACACGTTGATAGAGCCCCTAGGATTCTTGCTTGACTGCCAGCATTATGAGGGCGATCATATACGTGAGAGCTGGCAGTCTATAAGCACATCCTTAAAAGGTCCCTAGTCGTGGGAGTTTCGAGATAGGGCATCGATACTCTATAGTAGACTAGTGTATACAGTCGAGACACCGACGAGGGGCGGTGGCCGGTCTCACAAGCCACTGGTGTCAGTTGGTTCACCTAAGATGTATACAGGTGCTCATTGGGTTATGAGTACACCGGACAGGACTCGCCGGGAACATGCTAGTTGGTCTTATACCTGACGTCAGATAGCAGTTCCCTGGTGACATGTGTACAGGTTAGTTCATCGACCTGGGGATCGTCATTTATCTCGTGTGAGTTCCCACTGTACTTTGATTACTACCCTACCACGCTCAAAGGAGACGTGCAAACAGGTTTTAGTTGGGTACAGTCCCGAGCCACATGGAGGCAGTGAGCGGATCTTCAGGGGTTCGTCTCTCCCGGTATTTGGGGGTGAGTTCGCGCTGTGTCTAGGAGAGCCATTACACGAAGCCCTCGGCCGAGGCAGGAGATTTACTGGTAGGTATTCCAGTAGTATCTCAGGGTGTTCTGGGCTACACTCCGACACGACTTGTACAGCTTTTGGGGGTCTGACTTTACCAACCCCCTAGGCCCGCCATGCAATGCTCATAGACGAACAGACCGGACTGTACAGATATTGTCACTGACAGGCTCAGTAGGGTGTCAGGATGAGTTCGCTTATCGACGTCCCTTTTGGTCAATAGCTGGTGGCCTGTCACGTATGGCTAATACCTCTGACGTGCTAGTGGTTAAATCCACAGCCATGGTATTGACAAGTCTTTAGAGTCCACCACACATACAGTTACTCAAGTTTCGGGCGAAACGCTGTAGAGGCCGTATGGAAACATGGCAGGGTTCGATCAGATACGTGCGGTATTGCACGGATCAGGATCGAACGGTTAGTACTAGAGGCCCTATGGATATATAGCAGGGTTCGATCAGATACGTGCGGTATTGCACGGATCAGGATTGGACGGATAATACTAGCCGGCTTTGGTTTAAGCCGGATCCTAGAATAGTACAGTGTAGATTTTGTCTCATTGCATTTGTATTCGGTCGGAATACAGATGCGGGTGTGTATACACAGTATCGGGGTTTTCCTGTAATTTATTACGGGACCAGTTTTCTGGAGTTGCCAGTTTTCTTTCCGTTTCGGCCATATTTCTTTGTATCTTTCATAGGCCGAAGATTGATGAAGGAGGGCTTATTTGCATTTGTGCAAATAAGCAGTTGTGGAGGGTGTTATTTGCACATTGTTGCTTCATGATGAGTGTAGCCTTCATTTGACTTCATAACCTCATCATGGCTTGACTTTTGTGTATGATGATGGAGGGACATGATGATGGGTTTGAGTGTTGGATTTACTTGTGATCATTTCTTCATATCATGACCTTTCTCTCTCTTCCTTGCATGTTGAGACCCCCCCTTGGACTTTTGCCTCACTTATATTTTTCTCATTCTCTCCTCTCTCATTCAATGACCGTGGCCGGCCATTCATTTTGGTGGGGGGCTGTCCAAATTTAGAGTGGGAATTTTTGTTCATTTCATGCTACAAAAATTCCCATGTTCATCTCCAAAAGACATACTTCATTTCCTCTACCAAAAGGCAACCTCCATGAACCCCATGAGACACATAGTTCTCTACACGATTCTACAGCAAACCTTGGGCACGTCGACTCGCCAACTTCGTGCCCGAGTTGCCTCAGACCAGAGGTGGGAGCCCGTAAAAGAAGCCGGCGATGTGGTGCCCTTCCGGCGACATGATGGAGACCGTAGATTCCGCGGGAGATCGGGACGACGAAGAGAAGACCGGAGGACACGGATCACTCGGTATATCTCTCTTCCCATCTTGTAGTTAGCTAGGACTAGTTAATGGCACGATCCGGGTTTATAGTGCGCGGTGGTGCCGGTTCAAGAAAATTTAAAGTAAATCACCGCTTCCGCATTCCGGCGTCGGATTGACGGCCGGGGCGCCGCCGTGCACTTACAATATATAAATATATATATGTAGCATGGCATGATTTCTATTTTTGAGAAAAATAGAAATGAGGTGGAAAATGAGAGCATGGTTGCAAGCATGGGCTTTATATTTGTTTATTCATCTTGACTCACTATTCAAGCATAGTTGCAATTTTATATTGCAAAATTCCATGCTTGAATGAGTGGGGGTCAAGAGTTGTCATTCATTCTAGTCTCATTCAAAACACTTAGCCATTTTCTTGAGTTGCTCCCATGGTTGCTGTCTAGCTTCATCTTCTTCCTCAAATGTCATGGTTCAAGCTTCAACCCTCACATGAGATGTGAACCTTGAACAAAAAATTGTGAGCTTTAAACATCCCCTACTTCACCATCCTACACTTGACTAGGAGGGACTTCGCATGGATCATCTTCGACATGAAGGTCATCGGAGGAAGCTCGTCCAAAGCCTCAAGTAGAGCCTAGTGGAGTCGCGGGACTACTACACGGAGCATGTGAAGTGAAGGACTCGATCTACGAGGATATAGCCATCTTTCTCTTCTCATAGTTTACTTGATATCAAACCTAAACCCTAATCACTTAGACATAGATCTTGGATAGTCTAGCTTAGCACCATAAAAATTTGAATTTGGCATGCTTGATGTCACTTGGACCCCTTGCTGGTGCTAGGGTAGACTATCAAACCGTTCCGGAGTGGAAAGAGAGCAGATCTTCATGGATTTCATTGTGGGTCTACCCAGATCCAGCAGAGGGAATGACTCTATTTGGGTGATTATCGATCGGTTGACGAAGGCGGCTCATTTCCTTCCTGTGAGGACTACTTTCGGATATGCTCAGTATACCAAGATTTACATTGATGAGATTGTGCGGTTGCACGGTGTTCCGACCTGTATAGTTTCCTATAGAAGCACGCAGTTTACCAGTCGCCTCTGGCAGAAACTTCAGGATGCTTTGGACACTCGCTTGAGTTTCAGTAGTGGCTTCCACCTACAGACCGATGGCTAATCAGAGCGTACTATTCAGACTCTTGAGGATATGCTCCGAGCATGTGCGCTAGATTCGGTGGCAGTTGGGATCGTCACTTGCCCTTGATTGAGTTCTCCTAAAATAATAGCTTTCAAGAAACGATTCAGATGGCACCTTTTGAGGTGTTATATGGGAGGAAGTGTCGATCGCCGGTTTGTTGGACCGAGCTTAACGAAAGCAGTTTCCTAAGGCCTTAGTTGGTTCAGGAGACTACCGAGAAGATCCAGTTGATATGTGATAGGATGAGGACAGCCCAGAGCAGACAGAAATCTTATGCTAATCACCATCGCTATAGACTTGAGTTCGCTGTGGGTGACCATGTGTTTCTCCGAGTTTCTCCGATGAAAGGTGTGATGCGATTTGAGAAAAAGGGGAAGTACGGTCCCAGATACGTTGGACCCTTCGAGATTCTAGAGAGAGTGGGTGCCGTAGCGGTTAGCGCTCCCGCCCAGTTTTCCGGATGTGCACCCCGTGTTCCATGTGTCCATGCTTCATAAGTACCTTCATAATCCTTCTCACTCTATTCAGTATCAGACTATACAGGTAGAGCGTGATCTATCTTACACTGAGCAGCCGATGACTATTTTCGACCAGCAGGTGAAGAAGCTGAGATCTAGGGTACTCCCTTCTGTAAAAGTTCTATGGCGTGGAGTGTCTAGCGAAGAGATCACCTGGAAAGCCGAGATTGAGATAAGGAAGAAATTTCCCCATCTCTTTGAAAGTACGCGTAGTTAGATTTTAAATTCGGGGACTAAATTTTCATAAGGGAGGGATATTGTAACATTTTAGAAATATTTTAAATGTTATTTAGAATTTTACATAAGAATAAAAAGGGTTTTATTAAAGACTATGGTATTTAAGTGTAATAGTAATTATTTGTAAAAGATTTTTATTTGTAAAAGGTTCTAGTTGTAAAAGGGTTTGTATTTGCAAAAGGGTTTTTAAATTGTTATGAGAGGGAATGGTATATGTTAAGGTATTGTATGCATATGCACACATCACAACATGTTGTGCACCATGAGCCTACACCTCCTACTTGCTCTACACACACCTCACTCTTGCTATACACACCTCCTCCTTCAATCCCATCATAACTTATGAATTGTTTAGCATCCTCAAACTGAACCAATCTCTTCCTCCAAGCTTCATCACAAAATTTTTGATAACTCTTCACCGTGTCATAAGGAAAATTGTGAGTTCTTCATAAAAAGTGTTCCAAACATCAAAACAAAGCCCATACAACTTCAAGATGCTTCAAGTGCACACATCATGAGCTTGGAATTTCAGTGGCATTCATAAAAATAGGTAAAACCCCATCCTTTACATGTTAGCTAAGTGTTTAAAGTCTCAAATACCATGTAGGATATCTGAAAATTTATAGTTGTGTAAGGTTTTAGGGCTCAAATTGAATATGCTATTTTTCTAGTGCTCATAAAAGTAAACAAATATAACTGAGAGTTTATTATAGAACCTTGAGTGCACCTTTGAAACCCGGGCCCATTCCATTTAACTTTGACTGCCGGAATTCCCCATTTGACCGCTATTGGAAGTTTTGTTAGAGAGTTAGGGTTTGGGTTTGTTAGAAATATGTATGCCCTAGAGGCCATTATCGTATGATATAATGGATGCTTGGACATATATAGAGATAACTTTCTTGCTCGACATGATAGTATATTATCTGGTTGCTCTTTATCTTAACATGTATGCTTGTATTTTTATACTGTCTCTCTGATACAAGTTGATAAAGCCCTTAGGATGTTAGCTTGACTACTAGGACTATGATACGGATCATACTACTGGGACTTGTGTAGTCTACAAGCACATCCTTTAATTGTTCCTAGTCGAGAGAGTATCGAGACAGTGCATCGATATTCTAGAGTAGACTAGTGTGTACGTTTCTTGACCCTGTAAGGGACGATGGTTGATCCCATAACCATTGGTGTTTGACATCAAAGATTGTACACATGTGCTCATTCGAGAATGGGTACACCGAACAGGACTCGCCGAGAACTCCTAGATGGTACTATACCTATCGTCAGATAGCAGTTCTCTGGTGAACTGGTATAGGTTAGTCTGTAGACCCGAGATCGTCATAGTGTCTTGTGTGGTTCCCACTGTGTTTTGATTTCCTCCCTACCATGGCTCAAAGGAGTCGTGCAAACAGGTGGATTTTGCGTACAATCCCAAGTCACATGGAGGCAGTGAGCGATAGGAGGGGTTTCGTCTCTCCCGGTATAGGGAGTTGATGTTGCGCTATGCTCGATTGGCTATAACAGTAAGTCTCTAGCCATGGCTGATGAGATTTAATGGTAAGTATTATCAGTAGTTTCTCGAACTATTATGAGCCACACATCGGCATGACTGATTGATGTGAAAGAGTGTTTGTGCAATAACCGCAATCAATAACGGTGTCGCGTGTAGCTAGCCGAGATGAGTACGGGTCGTCCGCATGGATGCGTGGAACTTTTAATCTTGCTTTAGATGAGTTGATTAGAAATAGGGGAGAGTGGTTCTAGATCTATATTGAACACGGATATAGAATATATAAGAAGAGGGCTTGTAAGGTTTGTTAGAATTTAGTAGTAATGGATGATTAATTAAAAATGACTCATTTTATCTTTTAATAGATTTAAAACTAGATCGATAGTGATGAATGTGGATTAAGGTTCTTTTGGAAGAAACTAGGGTTTCCCCACTCTTAACCCTTATCCCTGCATTGATCTATATTCATGTCTAGCCTTTACCAAAACAATTGTTAATCTAATCTCAAATCGCGGTCGGGACTATCAATAAATTGGTAGCGCGCCCGATAAGGATGTTAACATTTATTTTGCTAAAGTTTATAAAGTTTATAAGATGTAAAAGAAGTTATAATATTTTTTCATCCATTGATTTACCATATTCCTACGAACCCTGACAAGATAGGAATTACTCACGCATGGTTGAGGTAGAAGAGAAGATAGAAAAGGAAATTATAATGTAAATGCAGAAAATAAATGCGAGAATTAAAATAATAATCGACCTTTATTAATCAACGTTACACGTACAAATCCTTCGAATTTAGATTACAAGAGGAAGAAGTTGCTCTTGATCTCTACCTCGTAGGAAGTAATTGCTCCGTCGATATTCACGTCGCTCTATCACGTCGAATCGTGAATCTCTTGTTCTTTGACGGTGATTTGCTTCGTGTAAAAGGTGATCAATTTCTAACTTTATTCATCGGTCCTTTATATAGCCCTCAAATCAGAAACCCTAGATCTTATAGGTTAAGATATGCAATCACGATCACCCACCAAAAATCTCAGTTCCAACGGCCACAAAAGGGCCGCGGATCCGCCGCATTTAGGGCACTTTGGCCGCGAAAGCGCCACGCTTTGGTGGACTTAGGGTTTGGGTTTTCTGTTGTGGCCTCATGTTGACACGTGGAGATCTTCTGGATATCTGGATTTTGGAAATATTTCCTGAGTCTCTGCCAGTATTGATTCTACGATTTTATTGGCAGATTTTTTATCCTGACATCTTGAAAATCTTGATTTCCCGACCTGAGTTAAATCTGCACAATATCTCCATGAATAATGTTAGTAATATTTGTTATATTAGAGATATAATCTTAATCATTTTATATGGTAATAAATCTTTAAGAAATTTAATTAAGATTATTTGATATGATATGCATATTTAAATTATTAAAATATCTTATGAATATTATATGCATATATTTTCCTTCATAATGTTAAGTATAGTGTATAAATATATGATAAAGAGTATTTTGCAGATAAACCCACATAATTATCATAAACACCTTTAAGTACTTAACAAAAGTAAGGAAAATATTCCATCAAATGCGCAAAATTTTCAACTGAACAATGACTTATCAAGTTACTGGGGTCTGACGATTCCACCCCTAGACTCGATATGCGACATATCAGACGAAGAGACCGGACTGTACGGTAAGTGTTACTTATACGCTTCATGGGAGTTTGGACAAGCTTGCTTGTTGATCTTCTATTCACTCAATACCTGGGTAGCCTTTACGTCCAGCTAGTACCGCTGACGGTTTGTAGGTAACTGATGTAATCATTACTTACTGCTGTCATATTGACGAGTCTTTAGAGTCCCACACAGAGATTTCCCAGTTCAAGCGAAACGAAGTAGAGCACATATATTGATATGTGCGGGGGGCCTGTTTAAATACTAGTATATGATACCGTATTTTAATCTAGCGTTAATTTGATATCGGTTAAGTTATATATGATATAACCGGATTATTGAATCAAGTGTTGATTTGATAATATGATATACAGATAAATGATATTAGTCGGTTATATGTGATATAACCGGATTATTGAATCAAGTGTTGATTTAATAATATGATATATATTTATATTTTATATAATTATATATTAACTCATATTATTGTTCACTAATTATTTATTTATCTTTATATATATATTTATATATATATATATATATATATATAATATGAAGCATGGTTAGATTTCTATTTTGTGAAAATAGAAATGAGGTGGAAAATGGGAGATTTTTGAGCATGGGGTGAAGTATGGCATTTATCATTTCTTTATTAGCCTTGACTGACTATTGAAGTATGATTAGAATTATTTATTTGTAAATAATCAATGCTTCAATAAGTGAGGAATATGATAGCCATTCATCACTAGCTTTTCTACACTTGGTAATTTTTGTGCTTAAGCTCATTTTTCTCTCTAGCTCTCTCCATCTTCCTCCTCCATGCTTCAAACTCTAAACCATCACATGAGTTGTGAACTCTAGAGCTTGAGTAAATCCTAAGTGAGCTTAGGACCCCTACTTCACCATCCTACACTTGATTAGCACTTGAGTTTAGGGTGTTTCCTTCACTAAAGAGAGTTTAGTGAAGAGATAGCTTGGATTAGAGGAACTTCGGGTGGATCATCTTCGACACGAAGATCGCGAAGCAAGTTCATACACTTCTTCAAGTGGAGCCTAGAGGAGTCGTAGGAACTACTACCCGGAGCTTTAGAAGAGAAGGACACGGTCTACAAAGATTGTAATCTCCATCTCTTAGAATAGTTCTTGTGATATCATAGTTAAACCCTAATAATCGTGTTAGATCCTAAGTTAGTCTAGCTTAGCACCCCAAAAATTTTAAAGTTGCATGCATGATGCCGGTTTTGACCAAGTGGTGGTGCTAGGGTACACTTTCATTTCTTGTCGGGGGCTCTCTGTATCTTATATTAGGTCTCTGGTATACTTTGTTTTTTCCCATATCGTCTATACAAAAATCCGGAACACATATCCTATAAAGTTTAATGTTTTACGATTTAAAAACTTAAGTTTTGATTTTCATTATTGTCGGGGTAGTTCGATATTGATAGTGCGCGTTAAAATACGTCGATCATACGTTCTGATCTATTTGCGTTAGAAGTGTACTAACGTTTGCATTTCGATTCTTATATATATGCTTGGTTTAATGTATAGGATCGGTTGCGGCGACATCCGACACGGCGAAGAAGGGTAAAGCATTCGCGAGCTTCGTCTAGCGCATGTTGATTTTAGGTGAATAGGGGGATATTTACAAGTGGGAACTCGGGCGGATGGTGTATAGCACCCCCGACTACCATAAACTTTATAAAACTCTGTATCGGTTTTTAAACACTTTTAGCGATACGTAACTGCATTCCTACGTCATACGCATCACATTGAATACCATACCATCCTTAGTGTATAATCATGCTTTCTAGAATAGATACATTGGATAGAACACAAGCACAATACTAATGATTTTATGTTGCACAGTTCACAGACTCGCATGCTACACCACATATTATTAGTAATGCCATGACACGTAGAATTGCTATGTTTAACTGTATTATCATATTTCATGATAATGTAAGTTGCTATTTAATATGTTCCATTATTTGAATGCTATAGTCCGTATAATTACATATTATAGTTGCCAAACATTGCATGAATGCATCATACTTGTTAGTATCACAGATTTGATGTTTCTATTGATTTAAGAAACTGCGGTTACCTTTTTCAAAACGGATTATGTTTTCAAAAGTGCGGTTTTTCTCGTGATATGATGATTTGGTGTCCACCATGATTTTTGGTTTTCATGATGAGATATCTGAATCGAGAAAGGGGTTAACCGATTACGGATATATGGTGGACCCGGTATGACAATGAGGGGCAGGAAGTCCGTAGGGAGGTACGGGGAGCCTGGCGAGGTGGATCAATACCGGAGGTGATATTAGAGCGCGGCGGATATCTGGAGAATTCCGACCGTGGCTGAGTGGATATTAGGAGAGGGCCGATCAGTTAGACAGTGCCTACGATATCTAGATTTTTGTGTCGATGATGGACACGAGTTTGATGAGGATTTGATGATGATTGATATTATTCATATGCGACTTCATTTATATCGCACTTGTATTCATTATTACACATGTCATACTATGCGTTGTGAAGTATAATTCTATTCACTGAGTTGGCAATTCATTCCAATTGTGTCGTAGCTCCTTGCAGGACAAATCGCACAGACGTATAGCGGCGTCGCGGGTATATACTTTGGGGTTCACCGCAAATTTTGCTAGGTGGGTTACATGCATAGTAACCGCTTCTTTTGTTGATGTTGTATTTTGTATCTAGTGTCACTCCATCAGACCACCTGTATTATTTGACTTAGAGTGAGTGGTGACTTTATGTATATTCTTTTGGGTCTAACTCGAGTTGAGTTGACGAGGTAGCTTTACTTATGCAGTTCACTTATATTTTTCTTATGATCTTTCGCTCTGCGTGGTTTTGATTCCGCCAATTGGCGTTGAGAGAGCTCCCAAGTGGGGATGCCGTTATATTTATATGTTATTTATTTGTTTTTATCAAAAATTACAAAGGAGGTGCTGCCGAAATTTCAAATGACAAAAACATTTTCAGCCCTATTTCAAAACACTCAACACATATTTTAAAACAAACAATACTTATAAATAAAATTATGTTTCATGTTAAATACCTTTTTGAAAATGTCACCTTTTTTATTCTTTAAAACGGTTTAGATATTGGTTTCTTGGCTTACTTGGACCGCGCCGACATCTTAGACGTCACGTCATCTAAGTGCCGGTCACGTGTCAATTTGGATCATGACAGTCAGGATGATAAAAGCCATGTTAGTTATCAAAATGATAAATGAAACTTTAGGTATTTATATTCGGCTTAATTCCAAAAAAAACTTCCATTTATGAGAAACTGCCAAATTCTCTTAAAATTACGAAAAACTACCATACTTTGAAAGTCTTATGATATTTCATGTAGTTTCTGAAAGTTGTATGGTAGTTTCTGAAAGTTGTATGGTAGTTTTTTGTGTATTTAATAAGAAATTGGCAGTTACACGTAATTATTCCAAATTATTAGTTAGTTTTTTGGAATGAAGCCTTTATATTCCCTATTTTAAACTTTGAGTATTTATATGCTCATGTGATAAAAAAAATTGGTATTTTAATGTCATTCAGCAGCTAAAATAACACTGATAAGTTAGCCATGCATTCCATCATTTAATACTTTATGTGAAATTTAATACTTTATGTGAAAATTCTTTTCAGTGATAAATTTCAAAAAGGCAAAAAAATAATCTCTACTATTACAGTGCTAAAAGGAAGAGGGTCTCAAAATTAAAATTTCAATTTCAATAATAGCCTTTTAAATGGTTATAAAATTTTCTCTTTTTTTTTTTTGGACTAACTGCTCCTACACTATGTCTTCCAATAACAACTCCACAAATCTCTCACAATTACTAACATTCATCGCATGTGTAAAATATTATAGGTAATAACTGAAACAGTTTGACGTACATCTGCTCTTATTGTCGATAAAGAACACACATGAGATTAAAAGTTAACCTATAACTCAAAATCTTATTTCTGTTAACATGTTTTGATTAACTTTTCTAAATTTTAACCGAACTATGCACTGTGTCATATAAGATTGATATCGGGATTTTAATTTGAATCCAAAATAGTAGAGATATTAATCCAAATATTAAGTTAACCAGCTATTGTAGTTAGGCCTTGCTATAAAAATATATGAAATGTGTTTTGTGTTCCAATTTACTATTGCTCTCTCTCAAATCTAGCAAAGCTTCACTCAAATTCGGTTCGGGCACACAAACAGAGTATAGGTTCAGCCAAAACCTGATCTGATAAACGAACCGTTAGAGTGCCAATGCAGTAGGGATGTAACGGATACAAAAAATCCAAGCCAACTCTGCATTCGTTTTTATCAACTACGGATAATAATTTTCATTTCTGATGACTAACCATCTCTACTGCTATTATAAACCACAACTTGAGGGTCCCCAAATCGATTTCAATTTGATTGTCTAATGTGTCCTTAAATAGCGTCACATCAGCAATAAAAAAAATTAAATGTAAATTTTTTTAACTAATATTTAATAAATATAATCATCAACTGAACCAGTAATAACTATACAATCATCTCTAATAATCTTAAACAACTACAGCAATCATTATAAATCATTTTGAAAACAAATTAACCACTCCAACCATCTAACCTTTAATCTTCTCAACAAAAAAAATTTGATTCAAATTATAAAAATTAAACAAAATTTTTATTTGAACACGGAGCATGGCATGTGCAAGATACTAGTATCCATACCCTCTAATAGCTACCAATAATAAAATGGTAGCACCCATAGCCTATATCCGATATCCAAAATAGTAATTTTTAGTTTATCTGATAAATTTCTTCTAATATTCATTTCATATCCGCCCCTTAACAGACATATCAAATATGGATAATAATTTTTATTTATACCACCTATATTCACTCCGTATGTATCCGATGCGTTTACATCCTTACAACCCCTCTTGCTCTTATCTAATACTTGCTATTTTGTCCATGGGCAGCAAATCTGCTTGCAGCAGTGTCTGCGTGAAGCTTCACCATGGTGGAGATATTGACCAGATTCCTTGGCAATTGGTGGTGAAAACAATATTCAATTCTAGGGCGAAATATGCAATTTATATTTTAAATTCAATTTGATCTCATGGAAATATTTGAGAAAGGAAAAGAGAAAAAATGGAAAAGAAATAAACAGGGATATATAATAACGTCCACTAACATATATTCATGTTTAAATACAACTTAGAAATGCTACCATATAACTTGATAAATGATAGTATACAGACATTATATCATATAACTTGATAAATACAAAGAAACCTTATTTCAATACTATAATTTTTTTTTTATTTTTTGACACTGGCTAAATAAAAAATTACTATTAATAAATACTATCGAACTATAATGGAAAGCTTTTTGTCAAGTTCATGTGATCAAGAGTACGGCGAAGCCCATACTTGAGCACAGCCTCATTGCCCGCTCGAAAACCATCTCCGTATGCTGCTGAAGAATCCGACTCTATCTGATGCTTGAAGAAATCGCCGAGTTTTTTCTCGAATGAAGATCTTGTGCCTTTCTTTGATGACGGGGGTGCTGATGAAGAGGATGATGATGAGGTGGACGCTTCAGACGTCCCTGATGAGCCTGATATGATCTCAGAGTCGAGCCACATGTGGGCCAGGACTTGGCAGATGCCTTCTTCCACTTCCGGAGGGAGAGTACGATATCCTGATAATGTGAAAGCCAATATTAAGATAGCTAGTGTTGGACTTATAGGCCGCGCCGCCCATGATCCGCCCAAATGAGCGGGTTGGCGTGTCAGGCATGGATCGACCATAGGGTGACCCAAATCGGCTTCAAGGAGGCCTAACTCCGGTAGGACTATGTTTTAGGTCCCCTTTATATACGGGGGATATTTTTGAGGGGTTAAGCATACTATGATTTTCTAGTCTCTGCAAGTCTTTTTTCTTGCCCTTCTCTGCAACGGTTAGAAGCGAGATGAATATGCAGGGTTTCTTGTCTAAAAGACATGTTCACCCTCCGGACGTTGCTTCAAGAAAAATAACATTTTGGAGATAACATGGCCTCAAACAACGATCCTATAAACATTGAGGTAATAGCGATCTATACATTAGTCGTAGATTAAATCACATGCTAATAGTTATCTGTTTTTGTTGTGTACTTGTGTTTATACCCAGATCTAGAAGGCTAGATGATTGATCTACTATTTACATATGTATAAGAATAATTTAATATCGGTATTGAAGCTTGTAATGCTCATACCTGTTCAATGTTTAGATCCCTTTGTCATTTACGATTGAAAAATCTATTTTTTTAATCGATCAAAAATAGATCAATATTTTATTTTATCATTCTTGTGGATCTACATACTTTAAGGGCTTCATGTTATAGTTGTTGTAGAATAGCTATTTTCGTGGGATCGGCATTCAGATGAATCTTTGGAGATTTTCCGTATTTTTCATTTATGGATTATGTCATTATAATTTACAAATATGAATTTGTCTCTATTGATCATGAACGATATTTTAAATAAATAAATAAAAGCTTTTTGGTGAGATTGGTGACCGGAACAAATTGAAAAAGCGAAAAAAATTTAAGAGTGGATTTTTACAAAAAGATTTGGGATAAAAAAAAATTCTGAAAACGGCGGGTAGGATCGCAATTTCTTGTTAACCCTAACTCTAACTTTTTAGAAACTCGTGGGTAAATATTAAATTTTTGGTAAGGCCAAGATAATTTCATATTTTAAATTTAGATTATATTTAAAAAGGATCTTGGGATTGTATATATCAGATTTTAAAAGACAAAATTTATGCCTTTTTTAAGGTTCGTTAGGCTTGTGCCAAGGAATCAACAGGCAAGGCCTGCAAGAGCTTAGCCGGTCACCGCGAGCCGAGCTCGCAGGGAGGCCAGGCACATCCTGCTGGCACGAGCTGGGTTCAAGGGTTGAAGCCAAGCTCAGCTTGCTGGGCCAGCGATTTTTTAAAATAATAAATGAGATAATAATGAATTTTAAAGAAATTTTTAATAATTACTTTTAGATAACATTTTAATATTTTAATGGGTCCAAAATGATTCTAAAAGTTATAGGAAATTTCAAGAATAGCCTAATTAAGTTTTTCTAAATGTATTTTAAGGGTTTTAGAAGTTTCTAATATTAATTTAAGACTTTGAAAGTTTTTAAATAATTATTTTTTACCATAATTAAAAATTTATCATTTGCAAATATATAAGAAATTGATGACATGGAATGCAGGATATTCTAACTAAATGCCATAACCTTAACAAATCTATAATAATATATATTTTGTCTCTTGATAAATGGGTTACTAAGAGCGTGATTGTTGATCTCAACAAAGGATAGCTGAATGTCTTCAATTATTTCAATTAGCACAACAAGATACACTTCCTTCTTAATAAGCAGGATACCCTGGAGTTTACTAAGACTGTGATGGTTGAGCCCGAACATGGTTCGTCTCAGCATCGCAGGAAAGCTAAGCGCTACAAGGCTTGGACACAGAGAGATCATTCAACGCGGTTCACCATGTCCACCAATTTTCAAGCCCGTGAAGCGAGAAAACAAAAGGATAAGAACCGTAGAAAGTACACCCTCACTCTTCTCCTGTATTAGTATTTGTTGCTATATCTGTGTTTGCGGCTGATTCTACAAATTGGTGGATTGTAGATTTGGAATCCACGAACCATCTCCCTCGAGATATGGAAAGATTTAGAGTTTAAAAGATTGTTCACCAGGAGCGGAAGATGTACATGGGAAACCAATCCTATGACTAGGTGTTGTTGGGGTCGAAATTTACACCCCACTGCCGAAATTAAAATCGAAAAATTAAAATTCAAAGTCAAAATCAAAAGTCAAAAGTCAAAATCAAAATCAAAAGATCAAATTCAATGTCCAGACGAGTGGACCTAAGTCCAACCAACCCGGACTCAAGCCTAAACAAGTGGGACCATGCCCAAACCGTCTTGAGCCCAAGCGAAGCCAGCCAGCCATCGAAAAAGAAAAAGAAAGAAATTTATAATAAATAAATTTTGCATGCAAATAAGCGTGAAAATGTAATACAAATAGGTAAAAAGCCAAAATTGTGTAAAACACATGGTTTATGTGCAAAAAGAAATGAGCACATGGACATGAGAGAAATAAAAATCAATTATTTAAAGCCCAAAGGCTAAGTTGCAAAATGTTAATGGGTATTTAAACCCAACCATATGATGAAATGTTAAGTTTTCCCAATAAAATACTTGGGTTTGTGCCTCTCTCTTTCTTCTTCTTCTTCTTTTCCAAATAAATCAAGAGAAAAACCTTTTTTTCTTAAAATAAATAACAAAAACCCATAAATCCGTTGAAAGAAAGACTCTTTCTTCCATCAAATCGTATAAAGGAAGCTTTTGGGCCTACTCCTTCATATTCTTCCCCAAATCCAAAGAAAGAGAGAGGATAAAAAAGAACACATGTCTCAAAACACTTCTACTTCAAGATCTAAGACATAAAATAGGAGAAAGGGGCTCCCTTTCCCTCATCCAAGATTCAAGTCCCAAGTTCTAAAGATCAAGAAAGCTCTTTTTACCAAAATAGATAGAAGCTTAACGTATCCCTACTAAAGGGAAGGCTTTTGGGCCTCTTTCTTAGGGAAACGCTCAGAGATGTGGATTTCGATCCGTGCTTTTTTCTTTGAACGTGAATTTCCATCCGTGTTTCACCCAAACGCAGGAAAATATAGACTTCATTCTATATTTCTTCCAAATAAACGATAAAACGATGAAATCTAGAAGTTATGTCGCTAAATTTTCGTCGGAATTGTTGACCTATGAGTCTCATTTTCTTTAGTTTTGATTATTTTATAAAAACCATATTTCAAAAATACAGTATGTAACTAACCATACCAGATAAGTTAAAGTGCCATAACAATAGAATTGCTCAAATAAAAGAACAATCAACACTTCAACTGACATCACAACAGTGACATCGAGCGATTCTGATGACCAAATTGCAAGTTCAAAGGAAATATCAAAAAAGTCAAATAATCAGTATTCAAGACTTTTTATTTCCTTTGAGTTTAGAATCAATCTCGATGATTATGATCTCTTTTCTGATCCAAATCTTCCATACTAGATATCTATTTACTTAAAGAGATATCTACATTTTTTATTGGAGTTCCAAAATTAGAGTTCTAAAATGTAGATCTCGAGGAGATCTTTCCAATGAGCCCAAGAACATCGAAATCGGATAATCGAGCAAAAAGTTATAATTGTTTTAGTGTCGACATACCATAAATGGACGTCTCTTACAGACGTCCCTATAGAGACGTCTATAACCCTTAAAAACTTTTTAAAAATCTGTTTTTAGTTTGAAATTCAAACCGTAACTTTTCATAACCCCCCAACGGTCCCAATATAAAGGAACGGTTATTTTAACTTTCCACACTCAAAAATCCTATATAAAGGACCCATGACTTGCGTTTTAATTTACAATTCTTCTCACGAAACTTTCTTTTCTAGTTTTCATCTTTCTTTAACTTTTTTGTGAGAAAACTCTTTTACTCTCAGTTCTTAAATTTTTAATACTTATAAGAAAGAAGAGATCTTTCAAGAGCGCTAGAATTTTCTAGTTTTTAGAAAAGAAAGATCTCTAGTTTTTCAAAGAAGTTTCATTTGATTTTAGTCTTTCTTATTCATTTTGAAAACTTTTTTGAATCGTTCTTAAGGTTTTACTATTCTTTTTGAAAGAAAAGATCTTTCAATACTTTAGATTTTTCTAGTCATGAGAATTGAAATATCTCTAAATTGTCGAAAAAAAATTTGTTTTAAAATTTTCTTAATCTTTTAAAAACTTTTTCGAATCGTTTTTAAACTTTTCTTAATCTCCAAACTACAATCACTCATCTCCTTGAATCAAAAATTTGATCTATCCCTTTGAGATCGTTACGATTGTTGAAGTTGGTTTATAAAGATTGTAAAATTTTTTATTGTACGATCTGGTGAGAAAAGTCCAAGATCTTCACGTTATAAAGGTTTGGACTTGAGCCTTGAAAAAAGTCTAGGTGTTCAACGCCTGTAAATATAAAGGTTTGGATCTTAGCCTGGAAAAAGATCTAGATTTCTCCACCTATAAGGAGTCACTAGATAGTGAAGTTTGAATCATGAGCATGAGTACTCAGGCGGAAATTAGCCACAGGGTTAGCGAACCTCGATAACAATTCTCTGTGTCCATTTACTTTTCTATGATTCTGTATTGTCTATGTGATTCCGTATTGTGATAGTATTTGTATTTTAGACTCTGATTTTATATTATGCTGCATAATTTTTAAATTATTACAAATCACGCTGAGTTTGCCATAAACCCTTATTCACCCCCTCTAAGATTGTTTTCAGAAATTCACGCACTTAATCTCTTTATAAAACCAAGTAAAAACAAAATAAATAAATATAATAAATAAAATATTATAAAAGCCGTCAGGGTTCCCCTGATCCAGGTGACCCCTAATAACGTCGTCGGGTCCCCCGAAAAGGACACCGAACCCCGGAAAATCCCCCCAGGGGGAAATTGTCCCTTCCTGGAGGAGCCGACCCTCCCAAATAAGGGGAGCCCCCCTTTTGAGAGGAGCCAACCCCCTCTAAAGGGGGGAGCCGAACCCTTAGGTGCCCTAAGGCAGCCGACCCCTAGGGTGCCCCCGGCCCCCCGGGTGCCTCTTTGGGCACCTGGGCTTCTTCATAAATAAAATAATAAAAAAAATGATAAAATATGAATAAACATGCATTCTTTCTTTTCAAACACACACATTTCACATTGAATTCGTATGATCAAAAGACCAGTTAATCGGAGATTCTCTCGTCTCAAAGCGAGAGATAATTCACGGCAGGTTTGTCTGCGGCTGCCGGCGATTAGAATCCCCACAATCAATAAATCGCCCACCAACCATCGGGTGGGAGGAATATGTACAACGCCTGATAAGCAAGCACATCCATCCCAATGGGCGACGAAAAACACTCAACATGTGCAACAATGGTGAATATCTATTGTCGCTCAGTTCCAGGAATAAGTGGATTCTTGACGACGTATTATATACTCTAGACAAGAGGCGGAATCTTCTATCAGTGGCCAGGCTCATTAGGATTTAGCATTATCATTAAGAACAATTCTGTTAATTTTATTTTTAATAATTCCCTGCTATGTATGGATGCCAAGGTGTTGGTCTTACTATTCTAGATTGTAACTCTATTATTGATGATTACCATTAGTTTATTATCTTCTTACTCTTATGCTATAAATAATTCTGTGGAAGAATCTGTCAAGTCAGGTAACATTGGCTAAGATAGGATGACGAGTTAGCCCGGTATGGCCTCTTTCGCATACTTGTCAAAATCAACATGTCAGCATCTGAGTATTATCTCATAGGTAGGGCAACTAAAAAGCCATTTAGAATGGCGAAACGAGCAACTGCTCTATTGCAACTTATACACATATGCAAACCATTCAACGCGAAGACACGTGTGATGCATCTTATTTATCATCTTCGTAGACGATTACTCCTGATACAGGTACGTGTATTTGATTTCATATCAGTTGAAGCCTTGTATTGGTTTAAACGCTATACCAGCGATGGGGAAGTCATTAAGGGGCAAGCATTAAGGCTTTATGGATGGACCATGGTAAAGAATACCTATGGCACTAATTCAAGAAACCATGTGAAGAGAAAAGCATCATCAAACAGCTGACAATATCACATACTTTACAACAAAATGGTGTTGCAAAAATACAAAATAAGATACTGAGCATTATGAAACAGAGTAATCTTCTCGCACCATTTTAAGAAGATTCGCTAAACAGCTTATATTCTAGACCAAGTACGTACAAAGTCGTTTTAGTCAACACCCTATAAGTTTTGTACGGGCAATAAGCCAATGTTGAATCACTTATATCCAATGGGGTGTGCCTACATACACACCATTTCTTATTGCTATAGGAAGTTGGGCCCTAGAGGAAGCATATTCATATGCTACTTCTAACAATCTAAAGAATATGTGCTATAAGTAAGCAGGATGATGGGACTGTGACCGAAATTGAGTCACAAGATGTCAAGTTCCTTGGTACGAAGATCCGAATTAGATCAGGATTTAGAATTGTATGAGATTGAGATTACTAATCAACCAGCGACGGAAGAGAAATTGGTTCCTCTACTGGCTAGAAACAGTGGGAGAAGATACTAATAGTTGACTCAAAGCCATTTACGAGAACTCAACCATCTTGAAGATCATCTCCGGTGATGAGAACTGACTCTGTTTGCCTTAGTTTGGCTTTAGTTGCACAGATCTTAAGCTCATCCAGGACTTCAAGACAGTTTTTTCTATGGAGAACTGAAAGAACAGATCTATATGGATCGTCCTACTGGTTTCGAAGCCAAGGGACTTGCACACAATGTGTGCAAAATGAAAAAGTCCATATATGGCTCGAATCAGTCTTTCAAGGTTTGGTATTTTTTATTTCATCAAGTATGTTGGGATATAGTTTCCTGATGATTGATCATTATTATTGTCTCTACCTGAGACAAACGCGTAAAAGATTTAAGATATGTCGTTATACGATGACATCTTGTTGGCAGAGGACAACATGGAGATTATTAATGCCACTAGAAGTTGGTTAATCTCCGGATTTTAAAGATTGGACCCTAGTAAGACTAGGGTTCAGGTCCTTTATATGTACCGGGTCTTTTTTTTGAGGGGTTAAGCAATACAATCAATCTAAGGTTTCTAGCCTCAATGTCTCTTCTCTTCTCTTTGCCTTCTACAACGGTTAGAAGCAAGGTAAATACACAGTGTTTCTTTCCTAAACGGTGTGGTCACCATCCGGCCATCGCATTAAGGAAGACCATGTTTTGGAGATAACATGACATGAGTTCAAACAATGATCCGACAAACATCGAGGTAATATTGATCTATACTTCAGTTGAAGATTAGATCGCATGCTATTAGCTATTTTCTTCCGACATGTATTTATGTTTATGATCTCATCTAGAAGGCTAGATGATTGATCTATTATTTATATATGCATTAGCACGATTCAACAATGAGAACTAATTTTCTAGGGAGGCAGCCAAAAAGGCCAACTATTCATAATGTTTTTTTTTCTAGGCTCAACTTAAAAATACCTTTAAGTATCACTATTGTCCCTCCACTACCTCCAAGTCTTTCGATTACAATTTTGACTTTAAGGAAAGTTTTTTTAAATAGTACCCTTATACGCTGCTGTTTAAGGGAGCTTACTAATTTCTAAGGTAGTTTAATGAAACACACTCTTAGCTAAGGGTAGTTTAATGTTAATTAGCCTTTTTTTTATAACTGTTGCTGTTCATTTTGATATCACTGTCCCAAAACATGGATGAGCCAATTTCCACATGGTTTTCATATTGCTTTCTCTTGCATTTGATGGTTGTAAGATAAAGGTTATTCTGATGGGAAAAAATTACAGTTAATGGGATTATGAGGAACAAGAAATTAGGCGACATCTGCTGAAACTTTGAGTCGGTATATAATGAGACATGTCGAGGAATCCAAACCAATTTTCATCTTCTAAAATATATTTTAATATTCACATAATTTAGTGATAATGAACAGCAAACAACAACAATATGATGAGCGTGACCACTCGATGAGTGGAGCAAAAATCTTTAAATAGAAAGATTTTATAATTTGTTAAGTTTTGAACCAAATGTGTCATCATGCCACAATAAAAGTTTCATGAGGTATTAAACACATCCAGTTAAGCTCTATCAGAAGCAAATTAGAAATGATTGATGGATATGCAAATTGGAAAATTAAGAATATGAATTTGATATAAGTTAATTACCTGCTACCTTAAGTTAAAAAAAAAGATTTCAATAAGTTTAACATATGCATCATTTGGGACAATAAGTAATTTATATAGCTCTGCATTGTGTTTTCTTTTTTTTTTAATCTACCCCCTTCTGGGATCGAACTTGCGACCTCTAGCATTGGAGAGGAAATGGGTACCAACCAATTGGTTCAGCATTGTGTTTTGTTGTTGTTTAAAATTAAGTCAATCTTTAGGATTCAAGGATTATAAAGGTTGGACTTTGCTGCAACAACAATTTGGTCTCCGGTGAACTTTTATTTATCTTTCTTAATCTAAGCATAGTTTTTAGTCTCTCTTCTTGTAGCAAAAACTTATATCTGCAAGATTAATAGTTTATTTTCCTACCGACCAATCTGCTAACTACATTATACGGCAAGCCTCAACTGTTGTCCACTGTTTCATATAATTTTGTTTTAGTACGGGGTGACTCCATCCATGCATCTGTCTAAACAAGTTCTTAAGGCATGTGGGCTTTAATCGAAAAACATTTAAGAGTTTGAAAGTTCATAGTAATTTTGCATGATATACCCAGAAATTAATAAGGAAAGATAGAAGATATTTACCATTAAGTCGCAGCCAAGCATGCATCATCTCATGAGCCAAAATAGATCCTGTCAATAGCCTATATGAAAAAAGAAATATTACCGCATGAATATTTTCAATTTAAGACCCATGCTGTCTTTGTTTTTGCAATACAAGGCATAACATATCTACTATTTTAACTGAAAGAGAATGTCATCTAAAACTAAAATTCTAATTTGATTCTCAGCATGACATGTAGCAAAAAATATTCGCATAATTTTGAGAGAATAATAATGTTAAATATTTTTAATTTCTAAACACTTAAATCTTTAAAAATATCTACTAAAACTCATTTATAAGCTTTCTTGTTTCAACTAATAATCTATTGAAATTTCCGTATCTTTTTTCCATGAGTCTAAGAGTATGTATATGTGGATCACAGGTGCAAAAATACTAGTATACTTATATGCAACAGTCATTAATCTGATCACATAACAATACATCACAATAACATAATAGAGTGCATAAGGAATAAATTGGGCATAAAGTTAAAGTATTAGCAAAAAGTTAACGAAAACATACGGAGGTCAGATGAGAAAATTAAACTGCAAAAGGCAATACCTTGGTAATCCATACAAAATGAGAATAGCAGTTACTTCGCATTGCCGAATGAGCCTAAATGGTTCTGTTATCATATCAATGATTCGGTTCCCCCTTATTTTTGGCCTCCTCAATATCTGGTAGAGGCTCTCTTATCAGTATTGTTTATAAATGAAAATCTTTCATCATTGGTAAGGAAAAAATATATACTTTTATTGGATATAAATCCTTACAGTGCTGACAATTTGCTCTTCCGACAGGCAAAGGCCTCTGGTTTCAGCAAGGTGATGATGGCCCTGTTACCCAAACAAAGAAGGCAAAAAATATATATTATTATACCTTGAAGCTAATTCTGTTTCATGTTTAAGGTTTAATGCTAAATTGCATCAAACTCCCTCACTTTTGCCTATATAGCAGAATACCTCCTATGGTTCAAAAAGCTGCTAGTTGCCTCTTTTTTTTCTTCCTTTTTTTCCCCTTTTTCCCTTTTTCCGCAAATTTTTAATTACCAAAATAACATTCTGAAAAGTACTTCATATTCCAACATGAATGGAAAATGGCTTTAAAATGACAAAAGAAAAGGTTATATGAAATCGAACGTTACAGAAAAAGGAAAAGCAGAACATCAGGGGGCAAAGTGCAACTTTTCAAAATAGAGTAAGGTATCCTGCAATAAGGAATAAGATCAAAGTTTACATGTTATTTTTCTGACTCACATTCTTCTCTCCAACCATGGCTTCGTTTAATGCTTCTCTTTCGACCAGAAGCAACGGAATCTGCTGCTCCACTTTCATATTTAAACCTTCATAAAATTCTCTTATATCGAGATACAGAGGTTGGCACTCATGTGTGTCCATTATCGAAGAATCCAGACACTCTAGACACAGTCTTCGACCATCATCCAAGGTGATATATTGTGCGTCTTTTGGCTGGACTTTCAATACAACATGTATAGCTTTGAGTGAACATACGGAAACAAATATGAGTTGATGTTAATATATAACAGTACATCACTCATTCCTCATCATGACTTCGAAGTTTTGGTGCAATGGAAGAAACATTTAAAATGATATAAGAAGAACCTGCTTTCAAATCCCACAGGGCACGTATTTAAAGTGGATTAATTATAAAAAGTGTCGCTGCACAAAAGCCTAGATTTCAACATAAAAAGGCACACAACTTGTGGGTTTGTGCTAGAATATAAAAAATATCTCTCAACCCTTATTATAACTTCGGAGTTGTGATGAGATGAAACAAAATGATATGAAATTGGAGATCTCTGTCTTAAAGCCCAAATGGTTTGATTCTACTCCATTTACTAATGCAAACTTATTGGTCTTGTATTAGTAATACCAACCTCCATTCGTTCACAGCTGCAGCACCTTGGAGTACCATCGTGCTCATGTGAAGGACAGTACTTTTGTAACCAGAAAGGATGTGCACGATACTCAATGAGACCGCTCCTATTTGTTGAAATCTACAAAGACATCAAGAATATGGATACATGATTACAAGAAATTTCAGGTTACATGTTCGGAAAATTTTCAAAATGGCATTGTACATCACGCGATGCAAGAATCTACCCCACTTCGGATTCTTTTGCTTTATATATATGTGAGTGTTTGCGTTTAGACTTGCAACTAATTTGTCTCATGAAGATTTATGTTTACGACTCATTTAATATATATTCCTTCTGATTCATCTCAAGAGTAATTATAAATTTATAATAACTACTAACACAACATGAAGACCGTATGTGATGTTGCAATAAATTGAATAACGAAAAGAAATGGTGTGACATACATAGAGAAACCATAATCTCCATAGGCATGTTTAGCAAGACCCATGTTATCCCTAAATGCCTGTAAACCCCCAGCACCAAAGAAATTTAAGTTCATATCTTAAGCACATGTGCATACACAACCTATGTAGCATGGGTTCAGATACGGAGACGGGATACGATACGATACAGATTCGTGGATTTGCAATTTTCCAAAAACCTAGAATACGGGATACGTTTTTATTTCGATTTAAAATTAACTAAATATGAATATATAACCAATATCCAGTAATATAAATAAAATAATGGCATAATGCTATATTCAATGCACTTTCAAACTTTTGAATGCCTTAATCTTCGAGAGAAAGAGATGCGTCAATTCGAGCGAGATTGGTGAGACATTTACAAGTCCAAGTGAATCCTAAAGAATCCAAGAGTTTCTGAGAGTTTCGGACTCCGATACGCGATCGGGGACGAGTTGTGAGGCATATACAAGTATCCGTGCTTCATAGTACACAACATTAAAAAAGGAAAGTGCGGGAGCTCAAGTTTAGGGTAACAAATACTCACAAATTGCTTGCAAACATCACATTTTGGGTGATAACGATCCTTGTAGCATGCCTTGTGGTATGGATGATTCCCATCCATGGAGAACTATGCCACATGAGAAGATATAGATAATATGTTTACTATGGATTGCTATAAATATATAAGCAAAATTTCACATTACCATGACCTTTCGGTGTATTAAAGATAAATACCATAATTTAATTTCTAAGTTACAAGTTCATTTTATTGACTTGCTAATAATCAAACAAGTAGAACAAACTTTCAACAGATTTTAATTAAAAAAGTTGTACACCATGAAAAGGCAAAAAGGGCTCTCACAGAAAACAATATATGGTAATAATTTGAAAAATGCTAAATGGTCATGTATTTATATCGAAATCAGCAAGTTAATGGTATGAACTTGTAATTTATAAAGTATATGGCATTTATCTAGATAAAAATACTGAATAAATCATGGTACTTTCGTGAAACCTAACCAAATATTCTAAACGTATTTTTACCTCGTAATCAGATATTGGTTGATTACAAGCATGGCAACGGAAACAATCTGGATGCCAAATAGCACCCATACAGCTAAGATAGCGACCATGGCCAATTTCACCATTGCATCCAGCACATATCCTACAGAATGGGGGTCAATTAATTAAAAATTAAGTAATATATGGACGCTTTATACTGATTATTACATTAATAAAGGCTCTAATGGAAAAAAGGGAGAAAACATAATTGCTTACTCTCAAGTCTCGATAGGATGATGAATAGGCTTATTTTAGATGTTAGTCTTCCTTCAATAGGATGTATTGGTGTAAGACTAACATAGACTATATATTTTGTGATGAATGGACTTTAGATAAGAAATAATATTTTCAGCATCATTTTAGCGATCCTTTTGGTGGAAGGGAACTGTAGGGTATAATTGATAAAAAGCAATATAGGTTTGCCTTGAGTGATTACTACACTAAATTTGAATAAAAATCTATAATCCTTTCCCTAAAAAAGAAAACCTAAATTCTTGAAAAAATTTATAGTTAGAAATTCCTATTCACAATATCTGAACTATCATAATTAGTCAGATGAGAAAATTGTCTTGAATTTAACTTTATTTTACTCGGATATAAATTCCAAACATGTCTTTGAATTAAGTCAAAGGGCTATAGTTATTCGATTTGCAAAATGTTGTGAGCGTATAAAACGAATTAACACTGATGACAGATATTTGATTTTGTCATACAGCAACTATAAAGTATTGGCTTTCTATTGCTTTTAGCTCCAAAATCACTAATTATGATTATAACTTTAGATTGCAATATTTTCGATAAAAGAAATCTGATGCTGTATGCATTAGAGCCCATAAATATGGCTCTTCACATGGATCGTCAATGCTTACATAAATCGGGGATTAATTATGATCGCCTTTTCTCTAGTTTTAGCATCTTCTCTTCTATCTCTTATTTGAGATAATAGGATGTTGTACATTTGGACAAGGTTCCGATCCTTATTTCACTAAAAACTCTTTGACCTCTGTTCTCTTCTTATCTTCTTTTCTTATGCGAGGACTTTGCCCTCTTGCTTCTCTTCTCTTGAAACATTCTCATCTCTAGTCACTTCCTTAAATCCCAAGTAAAATCTGACTTCTAATCATAGATAGACAAATTATATGTACATATTATTCTTGGAATTTCAGCATATTGAGATATTTTTTCCCATTTTTAATTTCTCTTGCTATAGTGTTCAATAACCCACAACACATTATTATTTAATTTTTTTTTGTCATTGCTAAAAGTTTTGTCCCTTTAATCACGAGAATAAAACTTAATTTAAATTTCCCAGGTCCACTTTTGAGAAGTGACTAATTATTAAACCCATGTATTTTCAAAAAATGTTAAAAACCCTAATACTTAGAAAATACGAATGTTTCAAGCTCATACGTTCTAATTGAGATATATATTTTTTTTCAGAAATACATGTTTTACCCTTTCTCAAGCTATACACATACTAACTTTAGTACCTTCATTTATTTAACTATAACAATATTTATCAAATCAGAATGCTGATTCTCAAACCATAACATTGTTTACCAAATCATAATATTTTTATCATTATATAACTTTATTTGTCAAAACATAATACATTTTATGAAATCTTACAAGAATATTATTGGAAATACATACAAAAATACGTAGAAAAATCGAAATTTGTCTTTAAGGAAATTCATAATATACTTTTGGGTTTTTCCACAGTATTGGAACTTTTAGGTTTAAAAATAAATCAAGTTAAGAAACTGGGCCCGGAAACAATTTTACCTTTAAAATAATAATATTTGACTTCATAGATAATGGAATAATATGTCCATATTTACTTGGAACAAATGTCAAAAATCTGTTTTCACATTTTCTTGTTTCTCCAGCATGCAGTAACCTGCAAAGTGACTTGTCACGCTTCATTCTACTTCACATTGCTGAGATATTTTTCCTTTAAAAGTGAGAATAGAACTTAAATAAAATAAATTGTAGCTCATATATGTGTCAAACAAGATGAGCAAAGCTCAAAGAATAATACCTAGACCTTGAGGAGAAGAAAAATGGTAGTGGATCAAAAATCCGTGGTTCAAAAATGCGGTCATTTGCATGTGGCGGCGACTCAACATTCAAACTTTCTTGTAACGCTCTTGCAAGTTGTTCATCTTCTTCCACATGAGATCCGTTATCTGCACCAGAGCAATAAATTCATCATCAGCAATCATGCACCATGATACTCGGTGAATAAAACCTCCTCAAGAGTATATTGTTTCAGTCAAAAAGGATTCAAATAAGAAATCAAAATGGGCATGTCCTTTCAACTACAAAGATAAGATTTCTCAGCCACATGCTAACCTCTTCATAAACACGGGTGCATGCATACACATACAGAGGAAATTTAATCATGAATCCAATTTCCAATATGTTTTCCTTTTCAAACGGCTTTTACAAGGTATAATAATGAAAATAATCTTAGGATTTATATGATTAACAAGTTTTGGTAAAATATTCATTCACATGCAACCCAACCACCGCAAAACCCATCCAAGGGAAAGGAAGGAAATTGGGGGGGGGGGGGGGGGGGGGGGGGGCAGAGTAGCGAACGCTTTAATCATATTAAAAGGAAGTTTAATATCATACTTACCAACCTCCTTTCCAACCTCCTTTCCCTTTTTGTTTTCTTCTTCGGATAAGGAAAGGGCAATAGCGCAATCTATGTCTTCATTTTCATCCTATATTCAAGGTCCCCCAAATAATGAAATTAGTAATTAACATAGATTATAACATGAAGATAGAGGCATAATGATAACATGAGAATTGAAGGAGATAAACAAACAAAAATTTATGCAAACATACAACACAAAGGGGGATCTAACATGGTAAAGTTTAGAGCAATAAACTTATATAGAGGAAATGAGGCAGTACATGATTCTTTTCAGCTGATGAAGAATAGAATGTATCAAGAGAAGGTCTAGAATTATGATATTTGGGATTTTATTAAAAGACAGTATGGATATTTTGTCCATGTATAGATAGATAGATAGATAGATAGAGGTCCACGCGTAAATGTGTAGATATGGAAGATACGGAAAACAGCATGCATTTCCTGATAACAGGAGAGGGATTTCAACATGGAGAAATTCAATACAAGATGTGGTGCTGCCAATTTAGCTCGAAGATGCATAATGGACAACTCAATCAAAAAAAGATAGAATATGCCACTATGAGACTGGAAATGAAGACTAACTGATAAAAAATAATTTGACCTGGAAGGTGTAACGGTATTATACCTTAAGCATGGATGCTTTATTGATAGAAAAACCGAGTTTGACAAGCTTCACAGGAAGGGAGTTGGCAGGTGTTAACACTTATTCATAAACTATAACTTATTAGGAAATATTTGAGTTGTCCTATTTAGAAAATGTTTGTTATATTTGGAAAATATTGTCATTAGAATCCAGTAATCATCCTTTCAACTACGCTTACTTAAGGACTTTTTGCAAGGTTCCAACTCGCATATATTTACTGGTAATCTTCAAAATGCCAAAGAATCCAATACTCGTTTTTTTTTGTTGTTGATGAAAATCCAATACTTGTGTTGATAACTAATTAAATGACTCATTAACACGAAATTTTCAATTTCCACAAAGACCTCACCAAATTTTAAAACTAAACAAAAAAATGGTACTTAATTAGTAATCTAAGAGTCAAAGATTTAACTGAAGAAGAGTGCATTGCTTTATATGTCATCCGATTTTCAAAATTCTTGATTCATTAGTTTATGAATAAGAGTAGTACTAGATACGTTGTATTGTTAAAAACAATAAATATATGTGTGTGCATGTGTGCATATCCGTGTCAGCAATCTAGTTTTGGGCTTTCGAAGTATATATTGCACACTTAATTGAAACATAACTTTATTATTCCAACTGTGGAGTGAAGTAGTGAACAAACTAGTACCAAATTGAGAAATATAAAAGAGAATGTAAACAATTTCGGTGATTAGTGGTTACCGATGAGCTCGGTGGTTCATTCCAATCTTTCTCATTCTCGTATTTTCCACTGTATTGCCCTTCAGATATTCTATGGCTCGAACCTTTAAAAATCTTTTTCAACCACCCCATTACAAGAATTCTAATTTCAACACAAGGTCAATAAAGAAATTCTGCATAGAGGCAACATTGTCCTGTAAGTACAACTTAAATTAATATGTGCATTACTGGTGAGAAAAATACATTACAAAGGGAAGCAGAGCATATGTATGATTGGGAAATAATAGGGCGGGAAATTCAAGTTTGATCACTAACATATTATGTTCTCTATGCCTTTTAGACATTCATAAACACTTAAGATAGTAGCCATAATGCATTTATTGGATGCTTTCATACAAAAGCCTAAGCTTCGTTCAAATGGAGATTCTATAGGAGCCTTGTCCGGGTTTTTTTAGTGCGCTGATCCTTCCTAACCAATCATTACAACTAAAACTTATGGGCCCTCTGTTTTACACTGTAGTCGGTCGTCCGAATTTCAGTGCACTAATTCTATAAGTGCAGTGGCCTGAATCTCTCCAATCAAGCAGTCAATGGTCAGATCCCTATGAGAGGACCTTTCATTTTCTTTTTTCTTTATCATTTCTTTTTTTTTTCAGCGGAGAAAATCCTAATCCCATCTTGGTGCACTTTTAACTAGGCAACATGATATAAAGCGAAATCAATCAAAAAGAGTATACAAAAACTGCTCTTTTTTATCATCCCATCATTGAAAGTGTAAGATGCAAATTAACACCATGGTCAATTATATCCGAAACTATCAGGAAAAAAGAAAAAAGAAAAAAGGGACTCTGTTACTATTTTCCATGCTTTGAAAAATCTCAGCCCTTCATCAACCATCAAAACAACCCCCACACACCCTGTTTTACCCTAATTTTGGCCGTTGATGAGGCATAGCAGCACCCCTGCTATCGTATGGACCAAACAACAGCAATTGAGCCTTTTATCCCAAGCATATGAGGTAGGCTTATCATAGGGACCCCGAATCCATTAAAAATAAATAAATTTACCCAACAATCAAATGGATGAAAATTTTCATCAAATTAATAAGCATGCCCATCAACAGAAAGTGTCCCCAATCAGAATAAACCCCAGAAACAAGCATAAAAATTACCCAACAATGAAAACAAATAAAAAAAAGGATCAATAGAAATTCATCTTACCTCAAATCTGATCAATACCCAGATGGGCTCAGCCTCAAATTCATCAAACTCCAACCCCTGAAATAAAAAGCTGGGGATCAAAAGCAATGGACTTTTCTAGAGCATAAATGTAACGTCAGCAGAAGGGATAAAAATAACTCACAAAGAATTATTTTTTTTTAGATGGTGGGTTTGGGGTCTTTCTCAAAGAATTTGGAGGTATTGAGGGAGTGGGCCCCTCTTGGTCTTCTTCTTCCAAGGGGATGATGGAGATGTGCAAGGTGGTGGTGGTGGGTGTGCTTATTCGAATTGAACTTTGGAGGGGGTTTCTGGTGTTCTGATTTTATTTTTTTATTAAAAGAAAATTTTGGTTTATTTTTTTTATATATTTGTTTTTATTTTCTCTTGATTATTTTTGAGAGAAGGACCAAAACATCCAAGCAAGCATCAATATAAAGCAGTCATGGTAGAGTCAAGGTGGCAAACGGGCCCGGCCGCTCAACGGGCTGGGCCAAGCCAGGTTGACCGGGCTTCGGGCCGGGTCTCGGCCCGTCCCAGATGCCCCCAATCCCTTCGGTCCTAGGCCTTGTTTGGATCGGGCCGGGCCGGTCCAAACGCAATTAAAATAATATTTTTTTAAAATTAGTTTTTTTGAGGAATTATTTTTAAGCCTAAACTATCCGTAGGTCCCGGATCAAATCTAGATATTTTATCGATTAAAATATTTCTAAACGGGGATATAAGTTAGCAAACCTTACCCCTCATACAATTGAAAATCTCCCCTCTCCCCATCATTTCACACAGTATTCCCTTCCCTTTATTTCAATTTTTTTGTTTTTTTCCAACCTCCCTTGGTATCACACTTCCCTTTAACTCAAATAAAAAAACATTGATTCCACACCCATAAAGCCACAACAGTCATAATTTGATTCACCAAGTACAAATCAATTCAAGTGGGGCCCATAAAAAAATTTTAAACCCAACTGTAATGACCGGTTTTCTTGTTTACGTTTCTCGTATTTTAATAAATATTTTGTTTTAGCAATTGTCCTAAATATTTTCTCTACCATTCCTTTTAATTATTCCCAATTAAATTTTCTTAATTTTCTATATTCTTCCTGTTTCATTTTCCTTTAAATTCTTAAAATTAAAACTTAAACTAAACCCTATTCCCAAATCCTAACCCGACCCGACCCGATCCCATCCCCCCTTCTCTTTTCTCTCTTTCTCTCTCCTCACTTTTCCTTTCTCCTTCTCTCTTCTCTTGATCCCAGCCTCCCTCCTTCGCAACGAGCTCCCCATGACCTGCGCTCCTCCACGACCTCGTCCTCACCCCAACATCCCCGCGACCTCCGCGGCCATCTTCTCAACCGCTCACTCACTCACACTCTCTCTCTCATTCTCTCTCTTACCCCCTCTCCCTCTCAAAACTTACCAACCCACTACAAACTCTACCGCCGATCTCTTCCTCGTCACCAGCACCACCTCCCTCAACTACTACCAAGCACCTAGCTCCCCGACCTTGTCTTCTCACCATTGCACTTGAGCTCCTTCGCTACACCTCATCGACGCCGACGAGCCTCCACCTACCTCCAAACCGAGCACCCTCCTCTTCCCCTCGAAACAACCAGAGCACCCAAAACTCCAACACCCAAACCCCCACTGCACCGACCACCGCCCCACCTAGCTCGTCCTCAACACCCACTCCTTCTCGACAGCAACATCTCTTCCTTACTTCCACCAACCGAGCCTCTTTAACCCACCGCTGCACCACTATTGCATTGTCCCCAAGCTCCAACCCCGTCATCGTGTAGGGTTTCTAGACACTCTTGTGAAGGTTCATAAGGCATCAAACATGCCCGGATAAAAATTTAGACGTGCCGAACAACCCAAAGCCGGGATCTTTGCTAGATTATTAGGGTTAAACATGCAAGATGATAACTTTTATCTAAGTGTGAGGGATTACAACATTTGTAGTCCGCTCCTTCGCTTCACAAGCTCCGAGTAGAAGTCCCTTTGCCGCGATCCACGATCTCCCGGACTCATGAGAGGCTCCACGACTCGAACGATCCATGCTAGCTTGAAGTGTTCCAAATCTCCGATGATCTACGTCGAAGTTGCAAAGACTCAAGCTTTCTCACTCTAAAGAGATGAACACACTAATCTCATGGGCTAGATGAGATGAGGATGAGAGAGTGGTATTTTTGCTTTCTTTTTGAATCATTTTCTCATATTTATTCATCACATAAAGAATTTCTAGTGAGCTTTTTCAAGAGAGAAGAAGATGATAATGGAAATGATAATAATCATAATTATCCTTTTGTGATGAATAGAAAACAAAGCTATATGATTGATATATTAACCATGGTCAAGGATGAGTGGCTAATAATGTAGGGAAATAACTAGAGTTAGGGTTTGGTTTGGTTAGGAAATGTGTCATCACAAAATATCTTAACCATGACAAAAGAAAATGCTTCTAGAAGGTGCATGAAGCAACTAACCCTAATCAAACCCTAACCTCATTTAATCATCCTTAAACATGTTTAACAATAAATCATATCATGTCACAATAATATATATCACATATATATTATATATTTGCAACAAAAGAAAATAATACAATTAACATATATCGCATATATATCAATGTATCATCCAGTGAGAAAATGAAATAATAAAGCGAGCCAATATTAGATAATGTAATACAATATATCATATATATTATTATACATTAAATCATCGAATCAACACTTGATTTGATGATCCGGCTATATCGAATATTACCGACTAATATATCATGTACCGATTCATCGAATCAACACTTAATCCGATGTCTCAGTTCATATCTAAATATCGCGAGAATATAATACGGTATCTCATATCGCATTATTCTCGGTCCTGCACATATCACATATGTACCTCTACTCAGTTTCGTCTGAGCCAAGAAACCTCTGTGTAGGACTCTAAAGAATCGTCAATACGCTGGTAGCAGGTGATGATCATATCAAACACCCACAAGCTGCAAGCGGTCAGCTAAACGTAACAGCCACCCAGGTATTGAGCGATCAGAAGATCAACAAGCTAGCCTGTGCGTTCTCCTGTGAATCCAATCAGTAACACTCCCGTACAGTCCGGTCTGTTCGTCTGATATGTCGCATATCAAGTCTAGGGGTGGTATACGTCAGACCCCAGTAACCGATAAGTCGTGTCGATGTGTGGCTCATAACGGGTCGAGAAACTACTAGTAACACTTACCAGTAAATCTCTATATCAGCCCTGGCCAGGGACTTCCAGTTATAGCCAATCGAACACAGCACAACATCAACTCCTTATACCGGGAGAGACGAATCCCCTCCTATCGCTCATTGCCTCCATGTGATTCGGGACTGTACCCAAAAGCCACCGTTTTGCACGCCCTCTTGGACGTGGTAAGGTGGAAATCAAAGCACAGTGGGAATCACACAAGACTCCATGACGATCTCGGGTCTACAGACTACCCTGTACCAGTGTCACCGGAGAACTGCCATCTGACGTGTGGTATATCACCATCTGGGAGTTCTCGGCGAGTCCGTCCAGTGTACCCAGTCTCCACTGAGCACCCGTACACCATCTCTGATGTCAAACACCGATGGATATGGGATCATCCATCGCCCATCATATGGGTCAAGATGCGTATACGCTAGTCTACTCTGGTGTATCGATGCCCTGTCTCGATATACCCTCGATTAGGAACAGTTATAGGATGTACTCATCGACTACCGTGGCCCCACTAGTATGATCTCATCATAGTCCCAGTAGTCGAGTACAGATCCTAAGGGCTTTATCAACATGTGAGAGTAAAACAGTAAACCAATACAAGTCAACATGTTAAGATAAAGTGAAACCAAATAGCATACTATCATGACGAGCAAGAAAGTCATCTCTATATATATCCAAGCATCCATTATAATATACATCATATGTACAATAATGGCCTCTAGGGCATATACATAACTAACAATCTCCCACTTGCACTAAGGCCAGCTGCTGTAGTATCTCATACCTAGCATCCCGAATAATCTCTCAAACTGTATCTGGGGAATAGCCTTCGTGAATGGATCCGCAGTGTTGTCCTTCGTATCTACTCTCCTGACCTCGATCTCCCGGCGATCAACTATCTCCCTGATCAGGTGATACCGCCTCAAAATATGTCTGGACTTTTGATGGGACCTGGGTTCCTTGGCTAACGCCACAGCTCCATTGTTATCGCAATACAGAGGTATTGGATGCTCAATGGATGGAACCACACCAAGTTCACTAATGAACTTCTTGATCCAGACAGCCTCTTTGGCAGCATCGTTGGCAGCGATGTATTCAGCCTCCATCGTCGAGTCTGCAACGGTATCCTGTTTGGAACTCTTCCAACATACCGCCCCTCCATTGAGGGTAAAGACAAAACCCGAATGCGACTTAGAGTCGTCCTTATCACTTTGGAAGCTGGAATCGGTAAAGGACTCCACCTGGAGTTCTCCGTTACCATACACCAAGAACATCTCCTTAGTCCTTCGTAAGTACTTGAGAATGTTCTTCACTGCTGTCCAATGACTCTCTCCAGGATCTGCTTGATACCGACTCACTACACTTAGTGAGTATGCTACATCGAGTCTGGTACATAGCATCGCATATATGATAGAGCCTACTGCCGAAGCATAGGGTATCCCTTGCATGCGAGCTCTCTCCAATCAGTCTTGGGAGACATCTCTTTGGAGAGAGTGAGTCCAAAGATCGTGGGTTGGTTCCCACGCTTGGATTCTTCCATACTAAACCTCTTTAGTATGGTGTCAATGTACCTGGATTGGGACAATCCCAGTATCCTTTTAGATCTATCTCTATAGATCATGATTCCCAATACGCAGGAGGCATCACCTAGATCTTTCATTGAGAATCTCTGTGATAAGAAGAGCTTGACTGATTGCAGCATAGGAATATCATTTCCTATCAAGAGTATGTCATCCACGTATAATACGAGGAAGACAATCTTACCCTCTGCTACCTTCTTATAGATGCAAGGTTCATCTATATTTTTGATGAAGTCAAACTCTTTGACTAAAACATCAAAACAGATGTTCCAACTCCGCGATACTTGCTTTAACCCATAAATGGATTTAAGCTGCTTGCACACCTTTCCGCTGCTCCCACTATCTACGAAGCCCTCTGGCTGAGTCATGTACACGCTCTCTTCTAAATCACCGTTTAGAAAGGCGGTCTTAACATCCATTTGCCAGATTTCGTAGTCATGGTATGCAGCAATGGCAAGTAAGATCCGGATGGACTTAAGCATAGCCACTGGAGAAAAGGTTTCGTCATAATCCACACCTGGTCGTTGACGAAAACCCTTTTCTACAAGTCTAGCTTTGAAAGTCTCAACTTTTCCATCTACACCAAATTTCCTTTTAAAAATCCACTTGCTCCCAATGGGTTTTACCCCTTCAGGAGCATCTTCCAAAATCCATACTTTATTGGTGTACATGGATTCCATCTCAGATCGCATTACATCCAGCCATTTCACAGAGTCACCACTCGTGATGGCCTGCTCGAAACTAGTCGGGTCATCATCATCCATGATGCAATCCTCACTTCCACCATCAATGAGAAAACCGTAGTATGTCTCAGGTGGACGAGAAACCCTATTAGATCGGCGGAGAGGCTGGGGTTCGTCGGGTACTACTGAATCCTCTGGTTCCAATAAATCATCAGTTGTAGTCTGTGGTGCTGGAACCTCTTCCAGCTCTACCTCTTTGCCACTAATTTCTTTTGCAAGAAATTCCTTTTCTAAAAAGGTGGCATATGGAGAAATAAACACTTTTTGTTCCTCAGCGTGATAGAAAATATATCCTTGAGAATTCTTAGGATATCCCACAAATTTGCAAAGAACTGATCGTGCCTCGAGTTTGTCTGGATTTTATCTTTTGATGTAGGCCGGACAACCCCATATCTTAACTCGTTTAAAATATGGTCTCTTCCCACTCCATATCTCATATGGTGTGGTAGGTACAGATTTAGACGGAACTAGATTCAATATGTGTATGGCTGTCTCAAGCGCATACCCCCAAAAGGAAATAGGTAACTCAGCATCGCTCATCATAGATCGCACCATATCTAATAGGGTCCGATTCTTTCGTTCCGATACACCGTTGTGCTGTGGTGTATAAGGAGGAGTAAGCTGAGAGAGAATCCCATTCTCTTTTAGATAATCTAGGAACTCATTGCTTAAGTATTCACCTCCTCGATCAGATCGAAGAATCTTAATACTTTTGCCCGTTTGGTTCTCTACTTCGTGCTTATATTCTCTGAATTTCTCAAAAGCTTCAGACTTGTGTTTCATCAGGAACACATGTCCGAATCTAGAGAGATCGTCAGTGAATATAATGAAGTAGGAAGAACCGTTCCTGGCCTGCGTAGACATGGGACCACATACATCACTATGTATTAGTCCTAAGAGTTCAGTAACTCTTTCTCCGTGTCCACTAAACGGAGCTTTAGTCATTTTTCCTTTGAGACATGAATGGCAAGTATCATAAGATGATAATTCGAACGGATTCAAATAACCATCCTTATGTAACTTAGCCAGTCGTGTCGCATTGATATGACCAAGTCTACAATGCCACAAGTAGGATTCGTTCATATCTGAACTTTTCCTCTTATGTGTGTTTTGTATATTCAGGACTGTATTCTGATTTAGAATGAATATGCCATTATGTAACGAGCCTGATGCAATCAACTTTTGATCTAGGAATATGTTCATAACATTATCCTTTACTACAAAATTATATCCTTCTTTACTTAATAAAGAAACTGATATAATGTTGCACATCATGTTCGGTATATAATAGCACTCATTTAGAATCAGTGTATTACGACTTGGTAATACCAGGTGATATTCGCCAACTGCTTTGGCTGCAACATTTGCACCGTTCCCTACTTGAACGGAATGATCACCTTTTCCCAGTTCTCTACCTTTACGTGGCCCATGTAACTGTTTACATATGTGGGATCCTGATCCGGTATCTAATACCCAGGACGTAGGGTGAACTGAGAAACAGTTCTCAATAACTAACACACCCGAAGAAGATGCATCAACATGCATGTTCTTTTGGGAGGCGTGAGAATCTAGATATTCTCCTGTTTCCTGTTCAGTCTTATAACTCTTATAAGAAAGAACGGGTCCAACATTCCCTAGCTCAGTACAATAATTGGGTTCAGTCAATACATCCATATTATTATCTTGATTATGGCCTGACATGGTCGCTACCTGGAGAGAGAGAGAAGAAAACACTTTAGCGTACGCTCTTGCAAGATTAGATTGGTTATTATCTTATCTAATCAGGATGTCTCCCACTGTTTTTATCAAATCTACCTTAAAACCCTAAAAGGTAAGATTAGCCGGGATTAATTACACCCTACAATTTCGTCAATCTTTCAGCCAGATCAGTGTCGGTACTTTGAGGGAGGTTCCCCATGCTTTCGCACGGACCTAATTAAAGTAAACCTCGTTTTCCCAGAGGCGTAACCCCGTTAACACTTTTCTAGACACCTACTTGAATGACTAATTGTCCTGTGTAAAACTCTCTCAGGAGTAACACTTACTCGCAGTGGGTATCGGGATCCAATTATCTCATAGGAGGTATGCAATCTCATTGCAACACTTGAAATTCCCGATACTATTTTGCCCCTAGCGATCTATGACCTTAACTAAGTCAACAAACCATAAATCGCAAGTCAAGTTCAACCCGTACATTTCCTGATTGAATTAAACCCACCCGCACGACCCTTAACTGAGTCAACAAGGCCGTACGAATACCCTAATCCAATCACATCTCATGTTTTAGCAGATAAACATTACTTAGCTACCGTACACTATACCTTAACTAAGTCAACAAACATAGCACGAATACTAAATAATATTTATCTGAAATGACGGAGGGCTACGCAGGTTTTTCAGAAAACCCTGAGCGTAATGAACTTGATATCGTCGTAGAATCAAGTGTTTTTGAAAAGGAGTGTTTTTGAGGCTTTTCTTAGTTTCGCTAAAGGGGTCACTCCCGGTGAAGGGATCGTCGGCCCTTTCCTCATCGAATAAGGTGCAGGATATATCATATATACCGCTGTGCAAAGCAAAACTTTAAAAGCAATCAAAAGACAAACCGAGTTTTGTAGCATCTGCCAGTTTCGCTAAAGAGGTCACTCCTGGTGAAGGGATCTCGGCTCTTTCCCCATCGAATAAGGTGCAGGATATATATATATCACTGTGCAAAGCAAAACTGTAGCTACCCTTTTTATAAAGTTTTGATTCTACAACATCTTTAGGTTTCTTTTCTTTTTATTAATCTTATTAATAAAAATCCCATCAGCTTATGCTTCCTAAGCATCACAGAAGAAACGAAAGCAGTAATATTTATATATCAGCATATATATATAGTATAAGCATTCGTCTCAGGCAGTAATATGATCTCATTACAGAACATTGCAGCAGAAGAACATATATGAAATATTGGATATACTAGGACGTCCGTGTTTTCAACACGAGCCTGTATAAAACACGGATTCCACGGTCGCGACGAATAGCCAAACCCACATCCCAAGACCCCTACGAGAGCGGCAAGTAACACTGCCAATTCTAGGGTTAGAAGACCCGGTCTCGACTCCTCGAGATGGCCTCCCACTGGACCCTAAAACCCGGTTACTTGTGCTCCCCTCCTTGGGTCTACCTAATGCGGAAAAGTAAATAATATACACTGGTGACATCAACCTCAACCTGGAAGTGCCTCAAATAAAAGAATATTACATTACAAATGAATTTTACATGAATGAAAATTTAAAAAAACTCATCTCACATAAAACCCCCGGCTATTCAGAACGCGACGATCCAATATAACATATCACAGCAACACATAATATCTCATATCATCAACGTAAGTAAATATGCGCATCCCAATTGTCGTTGACATATAGCAACGAAACCGGCGATAGTACATATTACACTTACGGTCACAGAAAAGAAAGTGTAAAACTACAATATTTGGAATTCACAATCACTTTAGACATCATAAATCCGAAATATCACATACTCCGCATTTCATGCCTAACTATATGAATTCCACATATTGTATCACATTCCAGATAAATAGATAGTATTAAACTTTCCGAACAGATAATCAAATACCCAAAATTTCCTAAATTGCTCAACACTTGAGCGGAGTTCAAATAATCCCAGAATATGTCACAGTACCGGTGATCCAGCCGTAGATGGGTCAAGCCAACGCCTCACATGTGGCACGCCGTACTGCCCCAAACCCGAAGGTTCAAAAGGCAGTTCAAGACGGTCACATAATCGAGTTAAGGTTTGTTGTCTTCTAGAGGGTCCATCGCTTAACTTGTACAATTTTTCTGAAAGATTTAAACCCGATAAAAATTCAACACTTGAAAGTTTTACGTGCCGGGAAAAAGTGAGTTAATGATATCCGTTCGAACTTTTTAACAATTTCTAAATATCTGGAAAGAAATACGAATTTAAATATTTCGATCGAATCTTCTATTACAAAACAAACCCCAGAAGTCTTAACACTTAAAACAGATTAAAAATACCCAGAAGCATCAACAAGCACCTACGGATATTACCATGAAAAACACGTGTCACAATTCTACAAAACGGCGGCGGAACCGCCGCGATAAGCATGTTTTAGCCGCGGTTCCGCCGCGTTTTGGTGGAGTTGGGGGCCCGTATTTCATGGTAATTCTTAGAATTCCCTGCTGATTTTTTTACATATTTTTAATTCAGAAAAATCCCAGTTTTTGAAAAATTTCCAGAAAGGGGTTAAATTTTGTCGGTACGGGTTCGATCGGAGTTTTAACTTCGTAAACACATCGCCTAATGCTCTAGCTAGGCTCTGATACCACTGTAGGGTTCCTAGGCACTCTTGTGAAGGTTCATAAGGCATCAAACATGCCCGGATAAAAATTTAAACGTGCCGAACAACCCAAAGCCGGGATCTTTGCTAGATTATTAGGGTTAAACATGCAAGATGATAACTTTTATCTAAGTGTGAGGGATTACAACCTTTGTAGTCCGCTCCTTCGCTTCACAAGCTCCGAGTAGAAGTCCCTTTGCCGCGATCCACGATCTCCCGGACTCATGAGAGGCTCCACGACTCGAACGATCCATGCTAGCTTGAAGTGTTCCAAATCTCCGATGATCTACGTCGAAGTTGCAAAGACTCAAGCTTTCTCACTCTAAAGAGATGAACACACTAATCTCATGGGCTATATGAGATGAGGATGAGAGAGTGGTATTTTTGCTTTCTTTTTAAATCATTTTCTCATATTTATTCATCACATAAAGAATTTCTAGTGAGCTTTTTCAAGAGAGAAGAAGATGATAATGGAAATGATAATAATCATAATTATCCTTTTGTGATGAATAGAAAACAAAGCTATATGATTGATATATTGACCATGGTCAAGGATGAGTGGCTAATAATGTGTAGAGAAATAACTAGAGTTAGGGTTTGGTTTGGTTAGGAAATGTGTCATCACAAAATATCTTAACCATGACAAAAGAAAATGCTTCTAGAAGGTGCATGAAGTAACTAACCCTAATCAAACCCTAACCTCATTTAATCATCCTTAAACATGTTTAACAATAAATCATATCATGTCACAATAATATATATCACATATATATTATATATTTGCAACAAAAGAAAATAATACAATTAACATATATCGCATATATATCAATGTATCATCCAGTGAGAAAATGAAATAATAAAGCGAGCCAATATTAGATAATGTAATACAATATATCATATATATTATTATACATTAAATCATCGAATCAACACTTGATTTGATGATCCGGCTATATCGAATATTACCGACTAATATATCATGTACCGATTCATCGAATCAACACTTGATCCGATGTCTCAGTTCATATCTAAATATCGCGAGAATATAATACGGTATCTCATATCGCATTATTCTCGGTCCTGCACATATCACATATGTGCCTCTACTCCGTTTCGCCTGAGCCAAGAAACCTCTGTGTAGGACTCTAAAGAATCGTCAATACGCCGGTAGCAAGTGATGATCATATCAAACACCCACAAGCTGCAAGCGGTCAGCTAAACGTAACAGCCACCCAGGTATTGAGCGATCAGAAGATCAACAAGCTAGCCTGTGCGTTCTCCTGTGAATCCAATCAGTAACACTCCCGTACAATCCGGTCTGTTCATCTGATATGTCGCATATCAAGTCTAGGGGTGGTATACGTCAGACCCCAGTAACCGATAAGTCGTGTCGATGTGTGGCTCATAACGGGTCAAGAAACTACTAGTAACACTTACCAGTAAATCTCTATATCAGCCCTGGCCAGGGACTTCCAGTTATAGCCAATCGAACACAGCACAACATCAACTCTTTATACCGGGAGAGACGAATCCCCTCCTATCGCTCATTGCCTCCATGTGATTCGGGACTGTACCCAAAAGCCACCGTTTTGCACGTCCTCTTGGACGTGGTAAGGTGGAAATCAAAGCACAGTGGGAATCACACAAGACTCCATGACGATCTCGGGTCTAAAGACTACCCTGTACCAGTGTCACCGGAGAACTGCCATCTGACGTGTGGTATATCACCATCTGGGAGTTCTCGGCAAGTCCGTCCAGTGTACCCAGTCTCCACTGAGCACCCGTACACCATCTCTGATGTCAAACACCGATGGATATGGGATCATCCATCGCCCATCATATGGGTCAAGATGCGTATACGCTAGTCTACTCTGGTGTATCGATGCCCTGTCTCGATATACCCTCGACTAGGAACAGTTATAGGATATACTCATCGACTACCGTGGCCCCACTAGTATGATCTCATCATAGTCCCAGTAGTCGAGTACAAATCCTAAGGGCTTTATCAACATGTGAGAGTAAAACAGTAAACCAATACAAGTCAACATGTTAAGATAAAGTGAAACCAAATAGCATATTATCATGACGAGCAAGAAAGTCATCTCTATATATATCCAAGCATCCATTATAATATACATCATATGTACAACAATGGCCTTTAGGGCATATACATAACTAACACATCGAACACCTTACTTTCTACAACTCATGCCAACTCCATCCGACCCTACCAAAGCCTCGTCTTCATCGCCGACCATCGACTTCGACCCAGCTCCGCGACCACCGGTAACGCTGCAGCTACCACCTCACGCTAGCCATGTGCCACCGCAACACTTGCACCATGCCACGATCGTGCCTCCACTGTGCTAAGCCCCTGTGCCCACTTCCCCGAACCACTGTGCCCACTTCGAGTCGCCCTCATGCCCACCTCCGTGCCACACCGTGCCCGGCACCAATGTCACATCACGCCCACTTCGTGCCCGGCCCGTGCCCTTTTCATGCCATGACAGCACTCACTTCGTGCCCAGCACCGCACCACCCACGTGCCCACTCCGTATCGCGCCATACCATACCCGCACCATGCACCACACCAAGACCATACCCAGTACCGTGTCATGTCCTCATCGTCACCATGCCCACTACCGTATCACGCCCGCATCGCCACCGCGTCCAGTACCAGATCGTTATGCATCGGGCACACGCCACACATCATGTCCATCATTGCGCCGTCTCGTATGTCGAAGCGAACCCTGCGCGTTGAGTCACTTCTATATCAACGACCCAAGGCAAGTGAACCCCTTCACTTATTCATCATGCTATAATCTCTCTCTCTCTCTCTCTCTCTATATATATATATATATAAGTATATATATTTCATATATACATCGTTTGCAAAGTTAATAACGAATAAGTACCATCATCGTAAATTTTAGTGTTTGAGACCCGACTTGGGTCGATTATGCCATTGTATTATATAGTAACTCCTGAATTAATTTCGTGTTGATCGAGTAAAAGGATTCGATATTTTGATCGATAATCGCTTACATAGTCTAGGGGTTCGATATAGAACCCTATGCAACAACTTAAGCGAATATGGCGGAACCCATAATCATTAGACCCTATTACTTTTAATGAACACTATGTAGAAATTGGACGGCAAAACGATACCGTTTCACCCATGAAACGTTACCCTCGATAACCTGTGCAAAATCTGAATTTTTCCGAACATGGTAGACCGTTAAATTCATAATAAATCATTTATATATCGGATCTTAGCGTTCCATGGCTTGTATCAAAGCCAACGGATAAAACCACAACACTCCATAGTTGATCTCTGAATTTTAATGAGTTATGATAACGAAAACTGTGGCGATTCATGGCTCTGGACTGCAGTCCAGAGCAAGAATCTCTGCCTTTACCCGTTTTAGAACGCATACTTTTCACTGTTTAAGCACGCAAGTGTGCAGAACCATATATTTAAGCGTGGATAATTTAATTATATTTCTAACGGTACTGGTCCCATTGCATTCCGATGTTTGTTGATATTTATAACACCTTTTAAACCGTAAATGTGTACTGCAATTTCATGCAGAAACAGAATGTATACATTAACCTTAGAAAGCGCATATCTCCCTGCGTACAGAGGATATTATTGATTCTTATGATGCGTTAGAAACATAACAGATAAATCTAAATATTACCTAACTGTAGAGTTGCCTAATTATGCTCCCAATAGGGAGTAAAACGTGTTACGAAACGGACTTCCAGTTCAGAAATTGAATTCCCAGTAGTAAACACTCAACATGGAAGGACCGTAACTCACAAACCTGAAACCCGAATGACTCGAAACCAATTCTATTGTACAAATAATTTAATACACTGTTTACTCCTTTTATATTGTTTCGCCAAATTATACACGTGTGATTTTATATGATTTTTCTAATTCAACCGACACCGACTGCTCTTATGTATTTAGTAGTGTGTTTACTGTATCCCCATCATGTTGCATGACTATTATACCCTTGTAAATAGTGTTCAATTGCATCGATATCCTAGTGACTATTTTACATTACCGAGTGATAGTGTTAGTGATTGGATTTTGGCAAGTGCGTCAGTGTAAAAACGTGATTGAATAGTGGAAGTGACACGTACTTGTATACAATCAGCAGAACCATTTAGTTATTGCATTGTCAATACCTATGAGACATATATAAGTATAACTATAACTGGTATGGGACGGGTATGGAAGCACTTATGTTAGTGTCATAGGTAAGACATTGAGGACTGCCCACTTATCTTGAATACCAGTCGAGACATGCTTGATGGTGACTGATCAGTCGAAAATATTGCATATTTTAACCGGCAATTTCCCTATCATCTGCATACATATAGAAGTGTTCGGTATCCGTATTCTACATATTAGCAAATCTATCACAGATTATCATATTACATGTACTAGACCTTAAAACCGGCATTTCTAGGGAAATTGACTGCATTGCATGGCATCGCAATATTTCTATATATCGCAACCCGTATTTCGAAGTCTGAGCAGGAAAAGGAAAGCTTGCTCGAACATTACACCGCTCAAAAGATACGTCAACTCACTAATTTCAGATCTGGTATCATTACAAAGGAGAAATTGCAAATCAACATATCAAAGGAAGCCCTAAAATACAGTACAAAGCTACACCAGAAAGAACAAAGCCCAAGCCTCCTACATGGCAGCGGATCCGCGGCATGGGCTTGCTAAGGCCGCGGATCCGCGGTGGGCCCAGGGAATTAGTTCCCCAATTTCAGTGCACAACTCCTAGCTCAGTGGCTACAGTTCAGAAAAGCATGACAACTTCCAGAAGACTCCAGGGATTTCTACCAGATCAGCAAACACTTTGATCTACATTAAACTAGCCTATCATTCTAGAACTTTCCTCCTAAACCCTAGCTTAAACCCTAAGCTAGCTCCTAACAAACTCTCCCAACAAACTTTAGGAGGGAACTACCATTTCAAACTTAAACCTAGGGTTTGGATGCTCTATAAATAAGACCCTAGGCTCATTGTGAAGGGAATTCAACTTTGGGAATTATTCATCCAATTAGTGAATCTATCCCCAATCTCTCTCTCTCTCTTCATCTTCTTCTTCCACAAGTCTAGTGACAGGGCTTGTGTGAAACCCTAACCCTAATTCCAACTCCAAAAGTCAAGATCCCGAGTACCCATTAAACAAGAAGCCCGACAACCTTTAGGAGCGGAGCCGATCTTCAACGGAGCAAGCGATCCGAGCCGATCCACGACTCATGAAGCCGAGCGACGCCCGATCAACAATCTAGATTCTTCTTCTTGTAGTTCTTAAAGCAAATGTAATCAAAATTGTTGAGATAAATAAAGGTGATATTCTTTTATCTTGTTTTCTTTAATTTCTGCATCATGATATCTTTACAATTCGTAAATCTTTTCTGTGTGGTGATGTGTGAATAAAACTCCGCTCGTCGAGGAGTCGAGACGGTCAATAGACTGATGATGTAATATAGCTTTAATCGATTCTTGATTCCTACAAGTTTTGTAAACCCTAGCAAGTTCAAGAACCGACGACCCATTTTGTTTCGATGCTTTCTTGATTGACATCGTTCAAAATGGGGGAGTTAGGATCGTTTCTTGAAATTGCTAGAGGCTAGAATGTGAATGATATCGACAACAGAACAAGGGATAAGATGAAACCCTAGTTTCACGAGAAAACCCTAACTCTTGGCGATGATCATCGATCTAGTATCCATCCTTCGAAGGACACGAACACGATATCTTTAGATTACTTCAAGTCTATCGACCCGATCGATTCCTACGAGCCTCTTTTAGATTCTTGACTGTTGATTGGAAAAATATTATCGAAACCCAATTCTTGATTGTTTATCAGTTCTTGATTCTTGATTAAACATCGTGACACCTGAATTAATTGATAAATTCTTGAATCATGTTTTCTTTTCTTGTCAATTAAGTTTTCAATTCAAGCATATCATTAAAACGAATCGTGCAATCCCTGTGGATGATCCGCACTCACTACAAACTATATCCGATACCGTAGTTTGATTGCGGTCAAAATATTTTTTTGGTTGTGAAGTTCTTTATAAATTTTCTGATTACCGACACAAGAAACAGTTTCAATCAAATGGTACCGTTTTAGGAGACCTTTGATTCGATACTTTTACATCCAATCAAGAAAAATTTACAATCAAAATGGCGCCGTTGCCGGGGATCGCGTGCTAATTCGTTTACATTTTATAGTTTGAATTGAAAGAATTATTACATTTTACTTCTTGAAATCAAAATTCGTACAAACTCTTATACGTGTGTTGTGATTGATTGCAAGGTGATCTGGAGCATTCTGTGCTGTGATAAAATTTTTGGAAAATACCAGAGAGTTGAGGGAGTCTACAGAGACTCTCTGAAGAAATTTGGTGGATTGAACCCTTGAAAGAACCGTGGAAGAGCGGCATTAGTAGGCATACGCGGCGGAACCGCCGCGCATTTGGGGGTTCTCTGCAAAATATTTTCTGCAGGTGATTTCTTGCTCTCTCCCCTCTCCTCTTTTAGCTCAAACTAATCTTTTCTGCAGGATTCTTTGCAAATAATCGCTGCGCCGCAAAAGCAAAATTAAAATTGTGCGTGATTTTTGTTTCTTGGTTGTTTTGCATTCTAAATACGGATAATAAGGGGCACGGCCAAATCCAAATTAGGTGGGGATTTCATTACCCTTCCTAGTCCCCGAAAACCACCAAATTTGCATCCGCATTGAGCCACATTAACTAAAAGAAATCTAGAGATGACTCTAAGGACTGTCGCGCTCAATTAGGACAGAAGAGGGCCGTGGGTAATTCATTGCTTATTCGTGTTTTCTTGTGGTGCCTAAGGCGAGTGTGTCTAAGGCTAGTGGTTTTTAATTAGGCCCACTACTTACGTAGTGGAGTACCTTCCCACTTACCTGGCACTTATCCGGCCACAGGGGGACAAAGAGGCAGTGGAGGATTGATCCTGCGACTTGTCTTTTGGCAGTTAGGAGCGGTCTAGAGCCGGACCTAGGTGACCATTAGATTCTAGGGTTGTGTTGCTGCATTTGGTTTGTCGCATCATTTTTTTCAAAATCCGTCCCTTTTTCAAAAGCAAACACCGCATTCATTTACCCCTAATTATAAGCCAACGCTGCCACTTGTACTAACCCTTTTTAGTACAAGATAGGCTGAACACGGGATTCTCGTGCCCGTTTAGTCCGCGTACCCCTTATCGACTCCGAAGTCGATATTTCTCCATTTACCTCTTCTTTACCTACTACCACACCCACACCGATGGACCCGAATCCATCAAACTTCTTTAACCCTAATCTGCCGCATTCCGTTGGTGCGCAGAATCCACCCCGCATTTCTATCCAGGAGAGATGCTATCCACATAGAGGTCCTCTTTCGACCTGCTTATCCACACCACCAGCCAATGGGGATAACTTTGAGATTAAGCCCCAGTATATCAATCTTTTACCCAAATACCACGGACTCGAGACTGAGGACGCTTGCGTTTTCATTACCAAATTTGAAAACGTATGCGCAATGATGGGTACGTCACAACTTTCAGTGGATGCGATGCGTCTACGACTTCTTCCATTTACATTGTGCGATATAGCCGAGAAGTGGCTATATAATACTACCGCACACTCTATTACGAATTGGGAAGAATTCGTCGCTGCATTCCTTAAGAAATTCTACCCACACCAAAAGACAGCTCGAATCCGTAGTGAACTGAACCAATTTGCCCAGCTCCCTGCTGAACCATTCTCTAAATACTTTGAACATTTCAAGGATCTATTGGTTCAATGTCCTCATCACGGCATCCCGAGATGGGAGCTTTGCCGAATCATATATGAGGGCAGTAACCCTAGCACTAAACAGAGCCTTGAAAACATGTGTCAAGGTACTTTTATGTCTAAGGATGATGGGGAAGCTTGGTGATACTTAGAAGAGTTCGCTGAAAAATCACTACAGTGGGAGAGTGGAACCCAACCATTGAATAGGGGTGGCGTTCACCAAATAGATGTGTCCATAGGTGTTCGAGCTAAAATGGCAGCAATGCAAAAGAAGCTCGACGCTATGGAACACAAATTTGCAGCAACCTCCCTAAACCCAGTGTCACTCCCCAAAACTGTATGCGGCTGCTGTTCTGATCCGTTTCACTTGACAGAAGAATGTCCGTTTCAAGGTCGTGAGCATACCAATGCCACATTTCAAAGACCGAGAAACGATCCTTTTTCTTCCACATATAATCAGGGTTGGAGGAATCACCCTAATTTTGCTTGGAACCAATCACAATCACATAACACGGTTCCAAACCAAAACAATTTTCAAAGGGTCCCTCCACCACAACAGCAGCCACAACTTCAATTGAGTCAGCACCCCTTTCAAGCACATAATTTTCAAAATCAGGTCAACACACCTGCACTGTCTAGTCCTTTACAGTTGACCGGAACTGATGAATCCTTTTCTTTTACACAATACATGAATTTGATCTTAACAAATATCATGCAAGTTTCGGCTGAAATGAAATCTTCCATCGATGACATGAAGAGAAACTCTGCGTCCCAAAGCGAGAGTATTAAATCGATAGAAGAAGAAATTTCACGATTAAAAGCCGAAATGAGTACACGAGAGAAAGGGAAACTTCCAGCTCAACCCTTACCCAATCCTGGTTATTCACATCATGTGAATGCAATCACCACGTTGAGATCTGGAAGAGTGCTTGACAATCATGTTGGGGAAGAAGTTGATGATACTGAAAATTATATCAACACCCCGGCTGAGACCTCTCCACACACACACACTCCTAATTCTGACCCCAGTTCTTCTACCCCACCACCTTCTTCCGAGCCTATTCTCCATTTCCCAAAAGGCTCGCCACTACAGCCCACCTCTTTTACCCCTCCACGGACGATTCCCACTTCTATTCTGGGATCGGTTCCACACACACTTCCTTCTCCTATGATGGACCCAACGCTTATTGCTAAAGCACCTTATCCTAATCGGTTAAGGGCTAACACACCAAGTCCACAAATGGAGAAGATCACTGAGATGTTTAAACAGGTTAACATCAATATCCCTCTTCTAGATGCTATCCAACAAGTCCCTGTATATGCGAAAGTTCTTAAAGACTTTTGCACTAGAAAGAGGAAGAAACAAATGCCCAAGAAGATATTCATGGCTAAGACAGTAGACACAGCTTTCCCCCAGCAATTACCGAGGAAACGTAAGGATCCCGGATATCCTACGATTTCCATCTCTATTGGGGAGAAACACATTAATCGTGCTCTACTAGATCTTGGGGCAAGTGTTAACCTGCTTCCTTTCTCAGTTTATGAGCAGTTAGGAATCGGAGAGTTGAAACCATCTCCTTGCACTCTCCAGATGGCTGACCGATCAATCACCAGACCTAGGGGTGAACTAGAGGATGTGTTAATAAAAATCGGGGAATTTATCTTCCCTGTAGACTTTATTGTAATTGATACACAGCCTGTAGCGAACTCACAGAATCAAATTCCGGTGATTTTAGGTCGCCCCTTTTTGGCCACTTCCAATGCTATCATCAATTGTCGTAACGGTTCTATGACCCTATCCTTCGGGAATAGGACAATTGAGATGAACATTTACAAGTTAGGAAGTGTACCCTCTGAACCTACTGCTCAGGTTTGTTCTGTCGACTTAATGGATGTCGACAGCAGCGAATTTAATGATCCTCCTGATACCGATCTTGACTCTTTTCATATGTTGTTTGACCCAACTATGTATCATACACATACGGACGCTTCCACCGAGATGTCCGGGTCAACAACTAACACTGATTATGAAATACCTTTAGAGTCTGAAGATCACCCCGCACTTTGTGATGACATTATTCTTCGGGGTATAGATGAAACTTTTGAGGAGATCTTCGCTGATGAACTCGCATTTCTAAAAAGCACGGGTGTTGAGACGAATCATATCCAAATCAATGAAATTGAACCTCCACCCCTTCTTCTGAAATGTAAAAAGAATGCGAGTAATCCATCACATACACTGCATCGTCTCTCCAATATGAGACGCACACACATTCTCTTCCACCACTTACCTTTTCCCCACTTTTTCTTCCACCAACCAGAGCACTGCATTGATAAAATTTTTGAATGGTTGGTGTTGACATTCGGTCTTTGCAAAGCTTGGCATCGACCACTGATTTTTGACCCCCACTTGTGATTTTCAAAAGTTTAACATTGCATAACTCAAGTTTGGGGGGGTATATTTTTTCTGGCTCTTGAAAAGAAAATTTTTTACAAAAAGATGAGCCAAAAATAAGTTTGGGGGAGGATCTTCACTTAAAAATTTTGCCCCCACTAATAAATTCCTCCCAAGCTTACAGGTTTTTCGAGATTTAGCAGATGTCAACAGTGAGGACACTGTTGAAAACAAGTTTGGGGGAGGTTTATGCTTATTTTTGCATCATTTGCATATCATCTGCATAAGCACAAAACATGTCTTTTAAAAATCTATAAAAATTGAAAAAATTTTCAAAACCCATAAAAATTTTAAAAAAAATTTCAAATATAAAAATAATTTTAATATTTACACTTTTTGTATATAAATAAAATAATGAAAGTTTAGATAGTGAAAAATTACATCCATGAGATTAGAAAAATTTAAGAAAACTAAGAAAATTAGAAGTTTTCTTATACGAACTAGTAATAAGTAGTTATGAGCCGTTGTCCCAAGGGTTAGTAAGATGAAGGACGTCACTAATCTGAGGATAAAAATAAGTCTGAAAAATAGTTTCTATTCTGGAAGCCAAACATTTTGAACGTTGATACCCTGCTATTCGCACTTACACACGTCTTGAAGCCTGGGATAGTAGAGGATACCTTGAAATGCTCTTGTCTTAAAGCCGATGTATGAAGGAAATAAAAAGAAAAAAAAAGTGAATAAAAAATATAAAGTGGTGAGAAAAATGAACACTGGTTTTTTTATCACCGAGGGCAGTAAAAATGTATAGCGAGGGTGCTTCTTCACCTAGTGCCCTGAGGCCAACTGGTCTGGGAGTCACTGCTATGCCTGAGGTGGTGCAAGACGAGGAAAATACACCAAGTAAGCAAGCACAGGAGTAATCGGTCGGTTAGTACCTCAAGAAGTATTAATGGTCGCATGAAAGTGTGTGAGCAATCTCGTTTAAATATTCATTAATCAAAAAGTACTGAGGCTGATGGGCAAGAGTATGATAGCTTGAATTGAATTCTCCGGGTGTAGGGATGTCCTTTACACACACGCAGGGTTATATGATCGATGTTTGGAAGAAAGATAGGAATGAAGAATAAGACGATGTTTTATTGAGGGAGGACGTGATTTCTGACATCTTTTCATGACCATTAAGATAGGGCTCATGACAACCGAAAAGCTAGCTTAGTTGGAAACCCTAATTTTTAAAGTCTTTCTTTTACAATTCTTTTCTTTAAATGTAATATTCATGATCTTCCTTTTATTATTGGATTTTGTGGGTGCAATCCGCTGAAAACCCTCAGGAGACAACACTCCTCCTACTAGGGACACCTAGAGGTTTAAAGGCTTGTTGCACGTGCTCAGTGCAATCGTGTTGCCTACGAAAGTGTGCTAGTTAGTTTTTCTCTTTCTTTATTTTCTCCTTCTCTTTTTAATAAAACATTCGCTCGAGACGATCGAAATTAAGTTTGGGGGTATTTGATCAGTCGAAAATATTGCATATTTTAACCGGCAATTTCCCTATCATCTGCATACATATAGAAGTGTTCGGTATCCGTATTCTACATATTAGCAAATCTATCACAGATTATTAGATTACATGTACTAGACCTTAAAACCGGCATTTCTAGAGAAATTGACTGCATTGCATGGCATCGCAATATTTCTATATATCGCAACCCGTATTTCGAAGTCTGTGCAGGAAAAGGAAAGCTTGCTCGAACATTACACCGCTCAAAAGATACGTCAACTCACTAATTTCAGATCTGGTATCATTACAAAGGAGAAATTGCAAATCAACATATCAAAGGAAGCCCTAAAATACAGTACAAAGCTACACCAGAAAGAACAAAGCCCAAGCCTCCTACATGGCAGCGGATCCGCGGCATGGGCTTGCTAAGGCCGCGGATCCGCGGTGGGCCCAGGGAATTAGTTCCCCAATTTCAGTGCACAACTCCTAGCTCAGTGGCTACAGTTCAGAAAAGCATGACAACTTCCAGAAGACTCCAGGGATTTCTACCAGATCAGCAAACACTTTGATCTACATTAAACTAGCCTATCATTCTAGAACTTTCCTCCTAAACCCTAGCTTAAACCCTAAGCTAGCTCCTAACAAACTCTCCCAACAAACTTTAGGAGGGAACTACCATTTCAAACTTAAACCTAGGGTTTGGATGCTCTATAAATAAGACCCTAGGCTCATTGTGAAGGGAATTCAACTTTGGGAATTATTCATCCAATTAGTGAATCTATCCCCAATCTATCTCTCTCTTCATCTTCTTCTTCCACAAGTCTAGTGACAGGGCTTGTGTGAAACCCTAACCCTAATTACAACTCCAAAAGTCAAGATCCCGAGTACCCATTAAACAAGAAGCCCGACAACCTTTAGGAGCGGAGCCGATCTTCAACGGAGCAAGCGATCCGAGCCGATCCACGACTCATGAAGCCGAGCGACGCCCGATCAACAATCTAGATTCTTCTTCTTGTAGTTCTTGAAGCAAATGTAATCAAAATTGTTGAGATAAATAAAGGTGATATTCTTTTATCTTGTTTTCTTTAATTTCTGCATCATGATATCTTTACAATTCGTAAATCTTTTCTGTGTGGTGATGTGTGAATAAAACTCCGCTTGTCGAGGAGTCGAGACGGTCAATAGACTGATGATGTAACATAGCTTTAATCGATTCTTGATTCCTACAAGTTTTGTAAACCCTAGCAAGTTCAAGAACCGACGACCCATTTTGTTTCGATGCTTTCTTGATTGACATCGTTCAAAATGGGGGAGTTAGGATCGTTTCTTGAAATTGCTAGAGGCTAGAATGTGAATGATATCGACAACAGAACAAGGGATAAGATGAAACCCTAGTTTCACGAGAAAACCCTAACTCTTGTCGATGATCATCGATCTAGTATCCATCCTTCGAAGGACACGAACACGATATCTTTAGATTACTTCAAGTCTATCGACCCGATCGATTCCTACGAGCCTCTTTTAGATTCTTGACTGTTGATTGGAAAAATATTATCGAAACCCAATTCTTGATTGTTTATCAGTTCTTGATTCTTGATTAAACATCGTGACACCTGAATCAATTGATAAATTCTTGAATCATGTTTTCTTTTCTTGTCAATTAAGTTTTCAATTCAAGCATATCATTAAAACGAATCGTGCAATCCCTGTGGACGATCCGCACTCACTACAAACTACATCCGACACCGTAGTTTGATTGCGGTCAAAATATTTTTTGGTTGTGAAGTTCTTTATAAATTTTCTGATTACCGACACAAGAAACAGTTTCAATCAAATGGTACCGTTTTAGGAGACCTTTGATTCGATATTTTTACATCCAATCAAGAAAAATTTACAATCAGTGACCATGTCTCCAATTCTCGTGTAGACTTGTCATGGAGCGACTACTATTTAGATTCATGGTCGGTGTTTGATGTATATCGTAGGGTGTTGGGGTGGTTTGAGTGTGGGTTCGATCAACGGAATCTCAAGGGTCCCACTGCCGGCATATTTCGTGATTTCATGATTTTGATACTGATTGTGTTACTGATTCTTACTGATCGTAATTCGGGCCCGTGTTTCCTTGCCCCTGGGGCTTACCCTTGGGTTGGGAATACTCCTGCGGTGGTTAACGCTCACACTCAGACTGACGATAAGTTTAGTGACTTGGATATTGAAAATGTGAGACTGATGAACATTACATTGATTATTGATTAGATACACATGCTTTACCAATACATGTACTGGTTATTTCATGCTCATGTCATTACTCTATACTTACTGCTTTATGTTTATCATCATTGCACGTTATATATGTATATATTGCTATTGTGTCACTCTGAAGACCTAGGTTTGCATGCTCAGAGAAAGAAGTGGACCTGACTAAATTCGAGAAGATCGCGGAGATCCAGACCAGTGAACCAACGGTATCATTCCTCTGATATCACTGATTAATTGTATCTTTTGTTTGTGTCCATTGCGCTCAGATCCTTTACATCTGATAGTTTTAGTGACTGTATTTCTCCTTATACATGTTGTGTCTTACTGATTACCACGTATTGCTAGAAACCGAAGTGTGACTATGACAGGATATTTCCTCGACCGTAGGAGCATGGCTGGCCTTGTCACCCCTCGTTTTCCGTATTTTAGGAAGCCGGGCCTGACATGGTTTTGTTGGTATCAGAGCCAGATTTAGAATAAGATTACAGTTTCTGACCAGAGCTTAATAGTTTATGTCACCCAACTCGGTCTAGCTTGTAAACTTGTTATCCTTAACTATTGTTGGATATATGAATACCCTAGAGGCCATTATATGATAGTGGATGTATCTATACATGTATATATATATTCAGTATGCATTCTTGCTCGACATGATAGTATGCTATCTGGTTCTTCTTTATCTGACATGTTGATTTGATCATGCTTTTATTCATTCATACATGCTGATAAAGCCCTGAGGATATCGGCTTGACTACTCTGATTATGATGGAGATCATACTAGTGGGACATCTGTACTCTATAAGCATATCCTGGAAAGTCCCTAGTCGTAGGTATATCGAGACGGGGCATTGATATACCAAAGTAGACTAGCGTATATGATACTAGACCCATACGATGGGCGATGAATGTTCCCACATTCATCGATGTTTGACATCAAGATCATATACGGGTGCTCGGTGGTGACTGGGTACACTGGACGGACTCACCGAGAACTCTTATATGGAATTATATATATCGTCGGATAGCAGTTCTCAGGTGACACTGGTACAGATTAGTCTGTGTAGGGATAGCCTAGCACCTCATCAAGAGTTTAGTAGCATCACATATGCCATAATCAAAATTTTAGAGGTGCTAAGTTAACTCGACAAGAATCGAAACTAGAAGTTTTAGGGATTCATACAAATAAGCATCACATGCAACTGTAAAACTATCACTAAGAGTAGAGATTACAACCTTTGTAGATCTCCCTCGGTGACTCCTTGGCACTATGAGAGTTAGAAACGGATCGATGGAAGCCTTCCTTGTCCACGATGATCCACCCAAAGTCCCTTTGCCCAAAGCTCCTTGCCTTACTTGTTTCGCAAACGAAGTAGAGCAAACACCCTACACAAATCGGCTAGATGTGTGTAGTATGATAATGTGGTTTGTGTTCTTCAATTGAAATCCTTTCTTTTATCAACTTCACTCAAGAGAGAAATCAAGAGAGGAAGAAGAAGATAATGGTGGCTTGAGTTTGAGCTTTCTATCATATCACATATGACAACTTGTTTTCTTCACACCAACTTTTTCATGCTTGTGTGCATTGTGTTTCATATCACATATGAAGCTATTTATAGTGATGAGAAGGAATAATCACCATTATTCCATTACCACCATAATTGTGAGTGGAAATTCTTTTCATAAAGAATTAAGCATGGGTGGAAATTCTTTTCATTAAGTTAAGTAAAGCTTACCCACTAAAGAATAAAGGAGTATGAGTGGATATTCTTTACATTAACTTAAAATGATAAATACAAATTAAAAGCTTCAATATAAGTCTTGCATTGCCACCATTCTTGTATCAACAACCATGATACTATGTATGCATGTATGTGTCCATGCACATCATCATGTGCATACATGCATGCATACAAAAGGATTTATTTAAAGAATTAATCTAAATGTAATTTGTTAAATCAACGCTTGATTTAGTAAACCGGTCATATCGCATATGATCCGACAAATAGAAAATGCCCGATTAATATACGTTATCACATAACCGTATTTAATCGGGTCCCGCGCATATCTCATATGCACACCACACCTTTTTGCCTGAGCCAGGAAACTTCATTGTGGGACTCTAAGACTCGTCAATACGCCGGCAGTAGATGATGATCATATCAAACAATTACAAGCCGCAAGAGGTCAGCTAAACATAACGGCCACCCGGGTATTGAAACGATCAGAAGAAAACCAGCGAAGCTGTAAAAACTCCCGTCGAGCCAACTGGCAACACTTACCGTACAGTCCGGTCTCTTCGTCAGATATGCTGCATATCGAGTCTAGGGATGGAATCGTCGTCCCCAGTAACTTAATAAGTCATGCTGGTGTATGGCTCATAACATATTGAGAAACTACTGATAACTCTTATCAGTAAATCTCAGCAGCCCTGGCCAGGGACTTCATGTTATAGCCAATCGAGCATAGCACAACATCAGCCTCCAATACCGGGAGAGACGAAACCCCTCCTATCGCTCATTGCCTCCATACGCCTCGGGACTATACCCAAAGACCACCTGTTTGCACGACTCAGTAGAGCCGTGGTAGGGTGGAGATCAAAGTATAGTGGGAGGACACACAAGACTCTATGATGATCTCGGGTCTACAGACTAACCTGTACCAGTGTTCCCTGAGAACTGCTATCCGATGATAGATATAATACCACATAGGATTTCTCGGCGAGTCCGTTCAGTGTACCCAGTCTCCACTGAGCACCCGCATACAATCTTTGGTGTCTCCTCACCAGATGGATATGGGATCATCCATCGCCCATCATATGGGACAAGAATAGTATACGCTAGTCTACTCTGGAATATCGATGCCCTGTCTCGATACACCCTCGACTAGGAACAGTTCAAGGATATGCTTATAGACTACATGTGCCCACTAGTATGATCCGCATCATAATCACAGTAGTCAAGCAAATATCCTTTGGGCTTTATCAACATGTGTAAATGATTAAATCTACATGTACAGATAAAGTAAATCAGATAGCGTACTATCATGTTGAGCAAGAAATTCATCTATCTCCATAGATATATGTCCAAATTTCCACTATCCATATAATGGCCTTTAGGGCATACATATTACTAACAATCCCCTACTTGCACTAAGGCCAGTTATTGGCGTATCTCATACCCAACATTTCAAACAGTCGCTCATGCTGAGGCTGTGGAAGTGTCTTGGTGAATGGATCCGCTGTGTTATCCTTTGTATCTACTCTCCGAATCTCGATCTCCTGGCGATCTACTATCTCCCGGATCAGATGATATCTCCTTAGGATGTGTCTGGACTTCTGATGGGACCTTGGTTCTTTGGCTAATGCTATAGCTCCATTATTATCACAATACAATGGTATTGGATCAACAATGGTTGGAACTACTCCTAGTTCCGCAATGAACTTCTTCATCCAGACGGCTTCCTTAGCAGCATCACCTGCAGCAATATACTCAGCTTCCATCGTGGAGTCTGCAACGGTGTGCTGTTTGGAACTCTTCCAACTAACCGCTCCTCCATTTAGGGTAAATACAAACCCTGAGATTGATTTACTGTCATCCTTGTCACTTTGGAAGCTTGAATCGGTAAAGGCCTCCATCTGGAGATCCCCATTACCATACACCAAGAACAATTCTTTAGTCCTTCGCAAGTACTTAAGAATGTTCTTCACTGCTATCCAATGTTTCTCCCCTGGGTTGGATTGATACCTGCTTACTACAGCCAGTGCAAAAGCTACATCAGGGCGAGTACACAACATCGCATACATTATAGATCCCACGGCTGAAGCGTAGGGTATAACGCTCATGCGAGCTCTCTCTTCATCAGTCTTCGGACAGAAGTCCTTAGAGAGAGTGATTCCATGACTAGCAGGCAAGGCACCGCGCTTGGAATCTTTCATACTAAACCTCTTTAGAATGGTGTCTATGTACTTTGATTGGGACAGTCCCAATAACCTCTTGGATCTATCTCTATAGATCCTAATGCCCAAAATGCGCGAGGCATCACCCAGGTCCTTCATGGAGAACCTTTGTGATAAGAATAGTTTGACCGATTGTAGCATAGGAACATCATTTCCTATCAGGAGAATGTCATCTACGTACAATACGAGGAATGTGACAGTACTCCCTACAATCTTCTTATAAATACATGGTTCATCTTCATTTCTGACAAAATCAAACTCTTTGATTGTATCATCAAAGCAGATGTTCCAGCTCCTTGAGGCCTGCTTTAATCCATAAATGGATTTAAGCAATCTACATGCTTTCCCGCTGCTCCCACTATCAATGAAGCCCTCTGGCTGATCCATAAAAACCCATTCTTCTAAATCACCATTTAGAAATGCAGTTTTCACGTCCATCTGCCAGATTTCATAATCATAGTGAGCAGCAATAGCAAGTAGGATCCTAATGGATTTAAGCATTGCTACCGGAGAGAAAGTTTCATCATAGTCCAAGCCTGGTCTTTGACGAAAACCTTTCGCTACAAGCCTTGCTTTATAGGTCTCCACCTGTCCATCTACACCAATCTTTCTCTTAAAGATCCATTTGCACCCAACGGGTTTTATCCCAGGAGGCGCAACGTCCAAAGTCCATACTTTATTGGTGTACATTGACTCCATTTCGGATCTCATTGCTTCCAGCCATTTCACTGAGTCACCACACGTGATAGCTTGCTGAAAACTAGTAGGGTCATCATCATCCATGATGCAATCTTCTCTATCACCATCTATGAGAAACCCATAGTATCTCTCTGGTGGGCGAGAAGTTCTACTAGACCTCCTGAGCGGCTGAGGTTCATGAAGTTCTACTGCAACATCAGTTTCAACCAATTCCTCCTGAGTAATTTGTGTCTCTAGAACCTCTTCTAGTTCTACCATATTGCCATTAGTACTTACCGTAAAGAACTCATTTTCCAAAAATGTGGCATGCTGAGCAACAAACACCTTTTGTTCCTCTTTGTGGTAGAATAAATATCCATACGAATGTTTTGGATACCCCACAAATTTACACATGACTGATCGTGTCTCGAGTTTGTCTGGATTCTGCTTTTTAACAAAAGCCGGACAACCCCAAATCCTAAACCTTTTAAGAGATGGTCTCTTTCCATTCCACATCTCATATGGAGTGGTAGACACGGTCTTGGTTGGAACCCTGTTCAATAGATACATTGCTGTCTCCAATGCATGTCCCCAAAAGGAAAGCGGTAACTCAGCATCACACATCATGGATCGTACCATATCTAATAGGGTACGATTCCTCCGTTCTGACACACCATTGTGCTGCGGTGTGTAAGGAGGAGTGAGCTGAGAGAGAATCCCATTCTCTTTTAAGAAGTCTAGAAACTCTGTACTTAAATATTCTCCACCTCGATCCGATCGAAGTTTCTTGATGCTCAAGCCTGTTTGCTTCTCTACTTCAAGTTTATACTCCTTGAATTTCTCAAAAGCTTCAGATTTGTGCCTTATCAAAAACACGTGTCCGAATCTTGAGAAATCATCAGTAAAAGTGATGAAGTATGAAAAACCACCTCTTGCATGTGTAGATATTGGTCCGCATACATCACTATGTATGAGGCTTAAGAGTTCACCAGCTCTCTCTCCGTGTCCACTAAACGGAGTTTTGGTCATTTTACCTTTGATACAAGACTGGCAAGTCGCATAAGATTTATATTCAAACGGATTTAAATATCCATCTTTATGTAGCTTGTTTAGTCTTGTTTCATTAATATGACCAAGTCTACAATGCCAAAGAAAAGCTTCATTTATATCTGAAAACTTTCTTTTACTAGTATGTTGTATATTGAAAACTGTGTGTTGGTTCAGGATGTAAATACCGTTATTTAGTGTACAATACCCAATCAACTCTTGATTCAGGTTAATGTTCATAACATTATTTTGCAATATAAAATGATATCCTTCATTGTCCAACAAAGAAACGGATATTATGTTACACAGCATACTTGGTACAAAATAACACGGGTTCAAAACCAAAATACTTCCTGAAGGCAACCCTAGATGATACTCTCCCACGGATACAGCATGTATATTGGAACCATTTCCAACCCGCAGAGTATGATCTCCAATTTTTAAAACTCTACTATTTCTCAATCCCTGCATACAATTGCAGATGTGAGAAACAGAACCGGTATCCAATACCCAGGATGCAGAGTTTAAAGAAAAACAGTTTTCAGTTACAAACACACCTGAAGTGGAAGCATCAGCATGCTTCTTCTTCTTGAGATCAACAAGATATTCAGCACAGTTGCGTTTCCAATGTCCTGACTTTTTACAGTAAAAACATTCTCCTTTCCTGTTTCCCACAGCCCCGGCTTTGTCTTTCCCCTTCGCCTTTCTAACTCCTCCTTTCTGTGTGATAGACTTCTTCTTCTTCTTTCCCTTGGCCTTAGCTTTTGGGAATGAAGAGGAAGATGGCCCAGCAAGCAGAGCGGGAGTCCTTGCCGTTTTCAACGTGTTTTCTGCACTTCTCAACATATTGAGAAGTTCAGGCAATGATTTCTCCAAATCATTCATATTGAAATTTACTATGAACGGAGCAAAGGCAGGGGGGAGAGACTGCAGAACAATATCCGTATATTGCTCATTATCCATAGTCCATCCCAGTTCCTCAAGTTCTTCAATAAGACCAATCATTTTCAAAACATGGTCTCCTACTGATGCACCAGGGGCCATTCGCATCTGAAACAGCTTTCTAGATGCCTCGTATCTCAAAGTACGAGATTGCTCTTCATACAACTCCTTTGTGTGAAGAAAGATGGATTGCACATCCATATTCTCGTGTTGCTTCTGATGGATATTGTCCATAGAAGCGAGCGCGAGGCACTTGGCCGTGTTGCAGTCATTTTCCCAAGTTTTTCGGATCTCCCTATCCGAGACAGATGATTCAGGTCCTGGGACGGGTGGGGCTTCAGTATTGAGGACATATGATACCTTATCATATGAAAGTGCAATGTTCAAGTTCCTCAACCATTCTTTATAATTTGGTCCTCTCAGTTTATTTTTCTCAAGTAGAAGCTTAAGTCCTGACATCTGTAACTGCCATTCGGAGAGAGAAAATGATACACTTAGCGAAATGCTCTTGCAAAGAATTAGATTGGTTATTATTTTATCTAATCGATGTCTCCCACTGCTTTTAATCAAATTTTCTTTCAAAACCTGAAAAGAAAACTAGCCAGGAATAATTACATTCTACAGTTTCGCTAACTGGTCAGTCATTCTAGACACCCACTGGATTAGCTAATTGTAAAGTGTAAAACTCTCCTGGAAGTAACATTTACTTACAGTGAGATCGAGATCCAACTATCACATAGATGGTATGCAATCTCATTGCAAATTTCAACTCTTGAAATTCCCGATATGGTTTTTTACCCCTAGTCACTTATAACCTTGGCTATGGTCAACATATCATAAGTACTAGTCAAATTCTACCCGTCATTTCGTGATTAATTAGACCCACCCATATGACCCTTGACTATGATCAACATAATCACATGAATGTCCTAACTAATCGCATCATATGCTTTGTAGGAAGACATCACTTAGCTACCGTACACTACGCCTTGACTATAATCAACATACGCAGCACGAATACTAAGTACTCTGCTTCCTAAAATGACGGAGGGTTGCGGATGGTTTTTAAGAAAACCTTTAACGCTTTGAACTTGATCTCGTTGTAGAATCAAAACAGTTAAGAAAAGGAGTGGCTTAAGCTCCGCATCTTATTGAAACTTGCATTTTCAAAAAAAGCCGAGTTTGTTTCAAATCTGATTCTGCAACATCATTAGGTTTCTTTTCTTTACATTAATCTCATTAATGTGATCCCATCATTAAAGTTCCTAAGCCATCACAGAATAGAACGTATACTTATACCATCCGCATTCGCCACAATGTCCCGTTATGCACCGTTAGGTTACTTAACTAACGGCATAGCGGGGCGGGACTAGCGCGGGTGTAAAATATAAGTAACGTTTATTATATATCATATATATAATAATAATCCATTCGTCTCAGATACTAAGTAATCACATTACAGAATATCAACAGCAGAAGCATATAAAAGGATATCTAGGATGTCCGTATTTTGTATCGAGCCAACAATAGAAAATACGGATTCCACGGTCGTGATGAATAGCCAAGCCCACACCCTTAGACCCCTACGAGAGTGGCAAGTGACCCCGCCAATTCTAGAGTTTAGGAGACCCGGTCTCGACTCCTCGAGATGACCTCCCACTGAACCCTAGAACCCGGTCACTTGTGCTCCCCTCCTTGGGTCTATCCTAATGCGGAAAAGTAAATAATATACAAAGATGGAAACATCTTCCTCAATCTGGAAGTGCCCCAAAAAGAATATTACAATTGATTTATACATGAATGAAAATAAAACTCTCATCTCAAATAAAAACCCCCGTCTATTCAATCGCGACAATCCTACTCATCATATCTCAGCAACACATAATATCTCATATCATCAACGTAAGTAAGTATGCGTATCCCGATTGTCGTTGACGTATAGCAACGAAAACGGCGATACACCACATACTACACTTACGGTCGCAGAAAATAAAATGAAAAACTATAACATTTGGAATCCACAATCACCTTAGACATCATAAATTCGAAATATCACATACTTCGTATTTCATGCCTAACTATATGAATTCCACATATTGTATCACATTTCAGATAAATAGACAATGTTAAACTTTTCGATCGAATAAACAAACACCCAAGATTTCCCAAATTGCACAACACTTGAGCCGAGTTCAAAAATTTCTAGAACATGCCACAGCCCCTTATGGACCAACCGTAGAAGGGCCAAACCAACGCCTCACATGTGGCAACGCTAAACTACCACAAACCCTAAGGTTCAGTAATAGTTTTGACGGTCACATAATCGAGTTAAGGTTATGTTCTTCTAGAGTGTCCACAGATACGCTTGCATGTTTTTCGAAGATTTCGAACTAGGGAAAAATCCAACACTTGGAATATTTCCAATACGGGAAAAATTGCGTTTCTAATATTCGTTCAAACATTTTAACACGTTCTAAAAATCTGAAAATCCGAACGAAGTTAAACCTTTCCAATTGAATCACCAACTACAATAGTTCTCCAGAAAACTCAACACTTGAGTAATTTTAAAATATCTCAGAGGCATGTACTGATTTAATCAGGTATTACTGTATAAAAATTATTTTCTAATTCCTTAGAACCGCCGCGGATCCGCCACCAAAGCCATACTTTGGCCGCTGATCCGCGGCTCTTTAGTGAGATCACTGAATAATTTTTATATGGTAATTCATAGAAAAGCCTGCTGAATTTTTTAAGAACTTTTAATTTGGAAAAATCCAATTTTCAAAAAATTTCCAGAGAGCGGTCCAAATTGGTGTTTCGTGGTTCGATCGGACTTTTAACATCGCCTACGCATCGTCTAAAGCTCTAGCTTAGCTCTGATACCACTGTAGGGATAGCCTAGCACCTTATCAAGAGTTTAGTAGCATCACATATGCCATAATCAAAATTTTAGAGGTGCTAAGTTAACTCGACAAGAATCGAAACTAGAAGTTTTAGGAATTCATACAAATAAGCATCACATGCAACTGTAAAACTATCACTAAGAGTAGAGATTACAACCTTTGCAGATCTCCCTCGGTGACTCCTTGGCACTATGAGAGTTAGAAACGGATCGATGGAAGCCTTCCTTGTCCACGATGATCCACCCGAAGTCCCTTTGCCCAAAGCTCCTTGCCTTACTTGTTTCGCAAACGAAGTAGAGCAAACACCCTACACAAATCGGCTAGATGTGTGTAGTATGATAATGTGGTTTGTGTTCTTCAATTGAAATCCTTTCTTTTATCAACTTCACTCAAGAGAGAAATCAAGAGAGGAAGAAGAAGATAATGGTGGCTTGAGTTTGAGCTTTCTATCATATCACATATGACAACTTGTTTTCTTCACACCAATTTTTTCATGCTTGTGTGCATTGTGTTTCATATCACATATGAAGCTATTTATAGTGATGAGAAGGAATAATCACCATTATTCCATTACCACCATAATTGTGAGTGGAAATTCTTTTCATAAAGAATTAAGCATGGGTGGAAATTCTTTTCATTAAGTTAAGTAAAGCTTACCCACTAAAGAATAAAGGAGCATGCGTGGATATTCTTTACATTAACTTAAAATGATAAATACAAATTAAAAGCTTCAATATAAGTCTTGCATTGCCACCATTCTTGTATCAACAACCATGATACTATGTATGCATGCATGTATGCACATCATCATGTGCATACATGCATGCATACAAAAGGATTTATTTAAAGAATTAATCTAAATGTAATTTGTTAAATCAACGCTTGATTTAGTAAACCGGTCATATCGTATATGATCCGACAAATAGAAAATGCCCGATTAATATACGTTATCACATAACCGTATTTAATCGGGTCCCACGCATATCTCATATGCACACCATACCTTTTTGCCTGAGCCAGGAAACTTCATTGTGGGACTCTAAGACTCGTCAATACGCCGGCAGTAGATGATGATCATATCAAACAACTACAAGCCGCAAGAGGTCATCTAAACATAACGGCCACCTGGGTATTGAAACGATCAGAAGAAAACCAGCGAAGCTGTAAAAACTCCCGTCGAGCCAACTGGCAACACTTACCGTACAGTCCGGTCTCTTCGTCAGATATGCTGCATATCGAGTCTAGGGATGGAATCGTCGTCCCCAGTAACTCAATAAGTCATGCTGGTGTATGGCTCATAACAGATTGAGAAACTACTGATAACTCTTATCAGTAAATCTCAGCAGCCCTGGCCAGGGACTTCATATTATAGCCAATCGAGCATAGCACAACATCAACCCCCAATACCGGGAGAGACGAAACCCCTCCTATCGCTCATTGCCTCCATGCGCCTCGGGACTGTACCCAAAGACCACCTGTTTGCACGACTCAGTAGAGCCGTGGTAGGGTGGAGATCAAAGTATAGTGGGAGGACATACAAGACTCTATGATGATCTCGGGTCTACAGACTAACCTGTACCAGTGTTCCCTGAGAACTGCTATCCGACGATAGATATAATACCACATAGGAGTTCTCGGCGAGTCCGTTCAGTGTACCCAGTCTCCACTGAGCACCCGCATACAATCTTTGGTGTCTCCTCACCAGATGGATATGGGATCATCCATCGCCCATCATATGGGACAAGAATAGTATACGCTAGTCTACTCTGGAATATCGATGCCCTGTCTCGATACACCCTCGACTAGGAACAGTTCAAGGATATGCTTATAGACTACATGTTCCCCACTAGTATGATCCGCATCATAATCACAGTAGTCAAGCAAATATCCTTTGGGCTTTATCAACATGTGTAAATGATTAAATCTACATGTACAGATAAAGTAAACCAGATAGCGTACTATCATGTTGAGCAAGAAATTCATCTATCTCCATAGATATATGTCCAAATTTCCACTATCCATATAATGGCCTTTAGGGCATACATATTACTAACAGTCTGTAGACCCGAGATCGTCATAGAGTCTTGTGTGTACTCCCACTGTACTTTGATTGCCACCCTACCACGGCTCTACTGAGTCGTGCAAACAGGTGGCCGTTGGGTACAGTCCCGAGACACACGAAGGCAATGAGCGATAGGAGGAGTTTCTTCTCTCCCGGTATTGGGAGTTGATGCTGTGCTGTGCCCGACTGGTTATATCAGTAAGTCCCTGGCCAGGGCTGCTGAGATTTGCTGATAAGTGTTATCAGTAGTTTCTCGATCTGTTATAGACCATTCACCGGCATGACTTATTGAGTTATTGGGGTCGACGTGACCATCCCTAGGCTCGATATGCAGCATATCTGACGAAGAGACCAGACTGTACGGTAGTGTTGCCGGTTGGCTCGACGAGAGTTGTAGCAGGTTCGCTTGTTTTCTTCTGATCGCTCAATACCCGGGTGGCCGTTACGTTTAGCTGACCGCTTGCGGCTTGGGGGTGCTTGATATGATCATCACCCACTGCCGGCGTATTGACGAGTCTTAGAGTCCCACAAAGGAGTTACCTAGTCCAGGCGAAACGTTGTGGTGCGCGTATGCGATATGCGCATGGACCCGATTAAAATGCGCGTATAGGATACCGTATATTGATCGGGCGGCTTGCTTTTGGTGGGGACATATGTGATATGGCCGAATTGATAAATCAAGTGTTGATTTATCATTTAACCATTAGTTTTCTCACTTGAAACCTTTTCTTGTTCATGATGGATGTATGCATGCATGTCTGCTATCTTTCTTTTAGTTTCATGCACGTATGGATGTGCATACACACATACATACATGCATCATCCTTCATGGTTTCTTATACATGGAATATGATGGCAATATAAGACTCACACCATGGTTGAATATATGGATTATTATTTGATTTTTTTTTAAAACAAAATAGAAAAGGAAAGGATAATTCTTGACTTGCTTCTACATTCTTCTTTAACCTAACCATCCTCACCTACCCTTAACCTTGGATTAAACTTTCCTTCTATGTTTTAAACCCTAATTAAATAATAACTCAAACATTTGACCATGGTTTGACATGAGAAGAAATAAAATATATATAGATATATTTCATTTCTTTTCAAGGGTTAATCTTTTCTCTTCTTCAAAACAAAAGCCATCATCTTCCTCCTCCTTCCTTTGCTCTCTAGTTTCTTCTAGTGAGAAAATCACACATCAAGAAAGGTTTTTGAAGTGAGAATCATAACCACAACATCATTTTACACAAGTTTAGCCAACTTGTTTAGAGTGTTCTCTTCATTTCTCATCTTGAAAAGTGAAGTTGCGAGCTTGGACTAGGAACTTCGGGTGGATCGTCGTGGACACGAGAAGACCTCAAGAGGACCTTCCTCCAACACCCAAGAGGCCAAAGAGTCTAGCGAAGGGAGCTACAAAGGTTGTAGTCTCGAAACCCTAGTCTTTATTGCCTTTAACTTTTGAAACCCTAATTTTCTAGGATCGATCCCTTTGTATGCTTGCTTAGCACCATAAAAATTTAAACTTTGTGACATGTGATGCTTCCAAACTCTACATAGGGTGCTAGGTAAACCTAACATTGGTATCAGAGCCGACCTAGAACATTAGGCGACACTTTTACGAAGTAAAAATCCCGATCGGATCAAAATACGACTTTTCGAAGCCTTCTCTGGACATTTTTTAAAATCTGACATTTTTCAGAATTAAAAATACTTAAAAAATACAGCAGGAAAAACTAAGAAAATCTGTGAAATACGAAGCCATGATTCCTCCAAACTGCCGTCGAACCGCGGCAAATCCTTGCTTAGGCCGCGGCTCCGCGGCCGTACAGTGTCCTCATTGCCTCCTATTTACACAGTAACTCTTATAACTGCTTGTATGTTACTTTAAGTATGTTTAATATAAATCTAGTACTGTATTTTCTGGAGATGGTTTTGGACTCATCGATTCGATCGAAATTTTCATTTCGTTGTTTTTCCGGGTAAATTAGAAAGTATTGAAATGTTTGAACGAGTATCATTTGCTCACTATTCACGGGGTTTAAATATTTTGGAGATATGTGCAAGTTTTTTTTGTGGTGGACCCTCTAGAAGACAACAAACCTTAACTTGATTATGTGACCGTCTTGAACCGCCCTTTGAACCTTAGGGTTTGGGGCAGTACGGCGTGCCACATGTGAGGCGTTGGCTTGACCCTTCTATGGCTGGACCGCTACTACTGTGTCACACTCCGGATTTTTGAACTCCGCTCAAGTGTTGAGATTTAGGGAATCTTGGGTGTTTGAATATTCGTTCGAAAACTTTAATACTGTCTATTTATCTGGAATGTGATACAATATGTGGAATTCATATAGTTTAGGCATGAAATACGAAGTATGAGATATTTCGCATTTATGATGTCTAAAGAGTATGCGGATTCCAAATATTGTAGTTTTACACTTTCTTTTCTGTGACCGTAAGTGTAGTATGTTCGATATCGCCGGTTTCGTTGTTATACATCTACGACAATCGGGGTACGCATACTTACTTACGTTGATGATATGAGATTTATGTGTTGCTGAGATATGATGTGCAGGATTGTCGCGATCGAATAGCCGGGTTTTTTTTATGTGAGATGAGAGTTTTATATTTTCATTCATGTAAATTCAAATGTAATGTAATATTCTTTTATTTGGGGTACTTTCGGGTTGAGGTTGTGTCACCAGTGTTGTATATTATTTACTTTTCCGCATTAGGATGGACCCAAGGAGGGGAGCACAGGTGACCGGGTTCTGGGGTTCAGTGGGAGGCCATCTCGAGGAGTCGAGACCGGGTCTCCTAAACTCCAGAATTGGTAGGGTCGCTTGCTGCTCTCGTAGGGGTCCAGGGTATGGGCTTGGCTATTCATCGCGACTGTGGAATCCGTATTTTCTATTCTGGCTAAATACTAAATACGGACGTCCTAATATATCCCACATTATATCTATGTTTCTGCTGCCTGTGTTCTGTGATATCTGAGACGAATGACATATTATATATATGATATATAGTAGACGTTGCTTATGTTTTACACCCGTGCTAGTCCCGTCCCGGTATGCCGTTAGTTAAGTAACCTAACGGTGCATAACGGAACATTGCGGCGAATGCGGATGGCATAAGCGTACGTGTTATTTTCGTTTCTTTTCTGTGATTGGCTTAAGGACTTAAATGATGGGATTACATTAATGTGATTAATGTAAAGAAAATAAACCTAAAAAGATGTTGTAGAATCGGATTTGAAAACCACTCGGCTCTTTATGAAAAAGCTATATTTCAAAACTGCGGAGCACAAGCCACTCCTTTTGAAAACCGTTTGATTCTACAACGATATCAAGTTCAAAGCGTTAAAGATTTTCTTAAAAATCATCCGCAACCCTCCGTCATTTTAGGAAGTAGAGTACTTAGTATTCGTGCTACGTTTGTTGACTATAGTTAAGGCGTAGTGTACGGTAGCTAAGTGATGTCTTCCTACATTGCATATGATGCAGATTGATTAAGACATTCTTATGACTTTGTTGACCATAGTTAAGGGTCATATGAGTGGGTCTAATTAATCAAGAAATGACGGGTAGAACTTGACTGGTACTTATGATTTGTTGACCTTAGTTAAGGTCATAAGTACTAGGGGTAAAAACAACATCGGGAATTTCAATAGTTGAAATTTGCAATGAGATTGCATACCTTCCATGTGATGGTTGGATCCCGATCCCACTGTGGGCAATAGTTGCTCCTAGGAGAGTTTTACAGTTTACAATTAGCTAACTCATTAGGTGTCTAGAAAGGTATTAACGGGGCTCCGCCTCTGGGAAAATGAGGTTTACTCTAATTAGGTCCGTGCGAAAGCACGGGGAACCTCCCTCAAGTACCGACACTGGCCTGGCTGAACGGTTAGCGAAGTTGTAGACTGTAATTAATCCTGGCTAGTTTTTCTTTTTAAGGTTTGAAAGAAAAACTCGATAAAAGCAGTGGGAGACATCGATTAGACAAGATAATAACCAATCTGATCTATACAAGAGCTTTCGTTGAGTGTATTCTTTTCTCTCTATTAATGGCAGATACCCATGACTGGACTCAAGCTTTTATTAGATAAAAACAAACTGAATGGGACCAATTATAAAGACTGGCTGAGGAATCTGAAAATAGCCTTGACTTATGATAAAGTATCATATGTCCTCACGGCTTCAGCCCCGCCCGTCCCAGGTCCAAAATCCTCAGTTGCGGACATTGAAGTCCGCAAGACATGGGACGCTGACTGTGCCACGGCAAAATGCCTCGCGCTTGCATCGATGGATAACACACATCAAAAGCAGCACGAGGATATGGACATTCACGGTATATTGCTCCATACAAAGGAGTTGTATGAAGAGCAATCCCGCGTATTACGATACGAAGCATCAAAGAAATTGTTTCAGATGCGAATGGACCCTGGCACATCAGTAGGAGACCATGTTCTGAAGATGATAGCTCTTATAGAAGAGCTTGAGGACCTTGGATGGACGACGGACAATGAACAATATATAGATATTATTCTGCAGTCCCTCCCCTCCACCTTTGCTCAATTCACAGTGAACTTCAACATGCACGGCATGGAGAAGGAACTCCCTGAACTCCTTAACATGTTAAGGAGTGCAGAGAGCACTATGAAGTCAGCAAAAACTCCCGTTATGACTGTTGGACAGTCTTCCTCTTCTCGCCCGAAAGCTAAGGCCAAGGGAAAGAAAAAGAAGAAGTCCACCAATCCTAAGGGTGGAGTTAAAAAGGTGAAGGGAAAGGAAAAGTCCAAAGCCGGAGACTCGGGGAAGGGCGAATGTTTTCATTGCCACAAGACAGGACATTGGAAGCGCAACTGCACGGAGTACTTAAGTCTCAAGAAGAAGCATGGTGATGCTTCTGCTTCAGGTGCGTTTGTAACAGAAAACTGTTTTTCAATAAACTCTGCTTCCTGGGTATTGGATACCGGTTCAGGTTCTCACATTTGCAATTCTATCCAGGGGCTGAGAAATAGCAAAGTTTTGAAGACAGGTGACCATACTCTCCGCGTTGGAAATGGTTCCAATGTACATACAGTCGCAGTGGGAGAGTATCACTTGGGGTTGCCATCTGGATGTATTTTGGTTTTGAATCCTTGTTATTTTGTACCCAGTATGCTTTGTAATATAATATCCGTTTCTTTGTTAGACAATGAAGGATATAATTTTGTATTGCAGAACAATGTTATGAACATTCACCTGAATCAAGTGTTGGTTGGGTATGGTACGCTTAATAACGGAATATATGTCCTAAATCAACACACAGTTTTCAGTATACAAAACACTAATAAAAGAAAGCTTTCAGAATTAAATGAAGCTTTTCTTTGGCACTGTAGACTTGGTCATATTAATGAAACAAGACTAAATAAGTTACACAAAGATGGATATTTAAACTCTTTTGAATATAAATCTTATGCGACTTGCCAGTCTTGTATCAAGGGTAAAATGACCAAAACTCCATTTACCGGACACGGAGAAAAGGCTACTGAGCTCCTAGGCCTCATACATAGTGATGTATATGAGCCAATGTCTACACAGGCTAGAGGCGGTTTTTCATACTTCATTACGTTCACTGACGATTTCTCAAGATTCGGTCATGTATTTTTATTAAAGCACAAGTCCGAAGCTTTCGAGAAATTCATTGAATATAAATAAGAAGTAGAAAAACAAATCGGCTTGAGTATCAAGATACTTCGATCAGATCGAGGTGGTGAGTATCTCAGTACAGAATTTGCAAACTTCCTAAAGGAGAATGGGATTCTCTCTCAGCTCACTCCTCCTTACACACCACAGCACAATGGTGTGTCAGAACGACGGAATAGGACCCTATTAGATATGGTCCGGTCCATGATGAGTGACGCTGAGTTACCAGTCTCGTTTTGGGGGCATGCATTGGAGACTGCAGCGTTTCTACTAAACAGGGTTCCAACCAAAACCGTGTCTACCACGCCATATGAGATATGGCATGGGAAGAGACCATCTCTTAAGAGAATTAAGATTTGGGGTTGCCCGGCCTATGTTAAAAAACAGAATTCGGACAAACTCGAGACACGGTCAGTCATGTGTAACTTTGTAGGATATCCAAAGAATTCTTATGGATATCTATTCTACCACAAAGAGGAACAAAAAGTGTTTGTTTCTCAGTATGCCACATTCTTAGAAAAAGAGTTTTTCACAGATAAAGATGATGGCAAGGTGGTGGATCTAGAAGAGGTTCTAGAAACACAAACTACTAATGATGATTTGGTTGAACCGGCTGTTGCAATAGAAACTGAGGAACCTCGGCCACTCCGTAGGTCTGGTAGGACTTCTCGCCCACCGGAGAGGTACTACGGTTTCCTCATTGATGGTAACGGAGAAGATTGCATCATGGATGATGATGATCCTACCAGTTTTTAGCAAGCTATCACGAGTAGAGACTCTGTGAAGTGGCTGGATGCCATGAGGTCCGAAATGGAGTCTATGTACACCAACAAAGTATGGACTTTGGACATTGTACCCCCTGGCGTAAAACCTGTGGGGTGCAAATGGATCTTTAAAAGAAAGATTGGTGTAGATGGGCAGGTGGAGACCTATAAGGCAAGACTTGTGACAAAGGGTTTTCGTCAAAGACCAGGTTTGGACTATGATGAGACCTTTTCTCCCGTAGCCATGCTTAAATCCATTCGGATCCTACTTGCTATTGCTGCTCACTACGACTATGAAATCTGGCAGATGGACGTTAAAACCGCATTTCTAAATGGAAATTTAGAAGAATGCGTTTATATGGATCAGCCAGAGGGCTTCATTGACAGTGGGAGCAGCGGGAAAGCATGTAAATTGCTTAAATCCATATATGGGTTAAAGCAGGCATCACGGAGTTGGAACATCTGTTTCGATGATGTCATCAAAGAGTTTGATTTCATCAAAAATCCAGATGAACCTTGTGTTTATAAGAAGATTGTAGGGAGAGCTGTCACATTCCTCGTATTGTACATGGACGACATTCTTCTGATAGGAAATGATATTACTATGCTACAGTCGGTCAAATCTTTCTTATCACTAAGGTTCTCCATGAAGGACCTGGGTGATGCCACATACATTCTGGGCATAAGGATCTATAGGGATAGATCCAAAAAGTTATTGGGATTGTCCCAAACCAGGTACATCAACACCATCCTAAAAAGGTTTAGTATGGAAGACTCCAAGCGGGGTGCCTTACCCGCTTGCCATGGGGTCACTCTCTCTATGGATTCTTGCCCAAAGACCGATGAAGAGAGAGCTCGCATGAGTGTTATACCCTATGCTTCGGCAGTAGGATCTATAATGTATGCGATGTTATGTACACGCCCAGATGTAGCTTATGCACTTAGTGTTGTAAGCAGGTATCAATCCAACCCAGGGGAGAATCACTGGACAGCTGTGAAGAACATTCTTAAGTACTTGCGAAGGACTAAAGAATTGTTCTTGGTGTATGGTAATGGAGATCTCCAAATAGAGGCCTTTACCGATTCGAGCTTCCAGAGCGATAAGGACGATAACAAATCTATCTCTGGGTTTGTATTTACCCTCAATGGAGGGGCAGTGAGTTGGAAGAGTTCCAAACAAGATACCGTTGCAGACTCTACGATGGAAGCTGAGTACATTGCTGCGAATGATGCCGCCAAGGAAGCCGTCTGGATGAAGAAGTTCGTCTCGGAGCTAGGAGTAGTTCCAACCATTATTGATCCAATACCTTTGTATTGTGATAATAATGGGGCTATGGCGTTGGCTAAGGAGCCCAGGTCCCATCAACGATCTAGACACATCCTCAGGCGTTTTCATTTGATCCGGGAGATTGTAGATCGCCGTGAGATCGAGATTAGGAGAGTAGACACAAAGAATAACGCCGCGGATCCATTCACCAAGGCCCTCCCTCAGCCGCAGCATGAGCGACTTTTTGAGATGTTGGGTATGAGATACGCCAATAACTGGCCTTAGTGCAAGTGGGAGATTGTTGGATATATGTATGCCCTAGAGGCCATTATATGATAGTGGATGTATCTATACATGTATATATATATTCAGTATGCATTCTTGCTCGACATGATAGTATGCTATCTGGTTCTTCTTTATCTGACATGTTGATTTGATCATGCTTTTATTCATTCATACATGCTGATAAAGCCCTGAGGATATCGGCTTGACTACTCTGATTATGATGGAGATTATACTAGTGGGACATCTGTAGTCTATAAGCATATCCTGGAAAGTCCCTAGTCGTAGGTATATCGAGACCGAGCATTGATATACCAGAGTAGACTAGCGTATATGATACTAGACCCATACGATGGGCGATGAATGTTCCCACATTCATCGATGTTTGACATCAAGATCATATACGGGTGCTCAGTGGTGACTGGGTACACTGGACGGACTCACCGAGAACTCCTATATGGAATTATATCTATCTTCGGATAGCAGTTCTCAGGTGACACTGGTACAGGTTAGTCTGTAGACCCGAGATTGTCATAGAGTCTTGTGTGTACTCCCACTGTACTTTGATTGCCACCCTACCGCGGCTCTACTGAGTCGTGTAAATAGGTGGCCGTTGGGTACAGTCCCGAGACACACGAAGGCAATGAGCGATAGGAGGAGTTTCATCTCTCCCGGTATTGGGAGTTGATGCTGTGCTGTGCCCGACTGGTTATATCAGTAAGTCCCTGGCCAGGGCTGCTGAGATTTGCTGATAAGTGTTATCAGTAGTTTCTCGATCTATTATAGACCATTCACCGGCACGACTTATTGAGTTATTAGGGTCGACGTGACCATCCCTAGGCTCGATATGCAGCATATCTGACGAAGAGACCGGACTGTACGGTAGTGTTGCCGGTTGGCTCGACGGGAGTTGTAGCAGGTTTGCTTGTTTTCTTCTGATCGCTCAATACCCGGGTGGCCGTTACGTTTAGCTGACCGCTTGCGGCTTGGGGGTGCTTTATATGATCATCACCCACTACCGGCGTATTGACGAGTCTTAGAGTCCCACAAAAGAGTTACCTAGTCCAGGCGAAACGTTGTGGTGCGCGTATGCGATATGCGCATGGACCCAATTAAAATGCGCGTATAGGATACCGTATATTGATCGGGCGGCTTGCTTTTGGTGGGGACATATGTGATATGGCCGAATTGATAAATCAAGTGTTGATTTATCATTTAATCATTAGTTTTCTCACTTGAAACCTTTTCTTGTTCATGATGGATGTATGCATGCATGTATGCTATCTTTCTTTTAGTTTCATGCACATATGGATGTGCATACACACATACATACATGCATCATCCTTCATGGTTGCTTATACATGGAATATGATGGCAATATAAGACTCACACCATGGTTGAATATATGGATTATTATTTGATTTATTGTTAAAACAAAATAGAAAAGGAAAGGATAATTCTTGACTTGCTTCTACATTCTTCTTTAACCTAACCATCCTCATCTACCCTTAACCTTGGATTAAACTTTCCTTCTATGTTTTAAACCCTAATTAAATAATAACTCAAACATTTGACCATGGTTTGACATGAGAAGAAATAAAATATATATAGATATATTTCATTTCTTTTCAAGGGTTAATCTTTTCTCTTCTTCAAAACAAAAGCCATCATCTTCCTCCTCCTTCTTCCTTTGCTCTCTAGTTTCTTCTAGTGAGCAAATCACACATCAAGAAAGGTTTTTGAAGTGAGAATCATAACCACAACATCATTCTACACAAGTTTAGCCAACTTGTTTAGAGTGTTCTCTTCATTTCTCATCTTGAAAAGTGAAGTTGCGAGCTTGGACTAGGAACTTCGGGTGGATCGTCGTAGACGCGAGAAGACCTCAAGAGGACCTTCCTCCAACACCCAAGAGGCCAAAGAGTCTAGCGAAAGGAGCTACAAAGGTTGTAGTCTCGAAACCCTAGTCTTTATTGCCTTTAACTTTTGAAACCCTAATTTTCTAGGATCGATCCCTTTGTATGCTTGCTTAGCACCATAAAAATTTAAACTTTGTGACATGTGATGCTTCCAAACTCTACATAGGGTGCTAGGTAAACCTAACAACTATGACTCTTCTAGTGTGTCCTGCTATATATTTTGATCTTATCTGGTAGATTCTCAGATAACTTTGTAAAGTTATGTAATTGTAACTATGAACTGCAGCATAGTTACAAATACGGTATTATGTTTGAGTGACTTAGAATTCTACACTTGATTCCTTCTCGATTGAGTTTCACCCCATCACGTATTCTTGTTTCGTTTGTCATTTCTATATCTTATTTTAATCTTTGTATGGTATGCCGTCCGGAAATTTGTTGTTCAGGATCATGGTTTCCCACGACTCTTCTTCCACCTCCGCTTTCCAGAATCAAACCGCCGAGATTTTAGGTGTTCTGCGGGGCTTGATAGAAGCCCAGGAGAGGACGAACGATATTTTGGCTGAGGGATTAAGGAGGCAAGTAATTCGAGCACCAGGAGGAGTTCCCAATCGTGGGGGAATTCATGTTAGTAAAAGAGGAGGGGTATAGATGAAGCGCCCATTTGTTCCTTAGCAGAAGCAGCAGCAAAGAACCCAAGTATGCGGTTATTGCAAGAGACTGGGGAACTTTCTGAGAGACTGTCGCCAGGCCAAATGACAATATTTGATTTGTGGATCCGGCGAACATCTTGTCAATGGTTGCCTTAAAAGGAAAGAGCTGCAAGGAGGAGATTCATCAACGCCTTCCACATCTGCTTGAGTAACTTAGTTGTTTTCGTACCTTAAAATTCGAGAATGGTACGGACCTAATACATAATTCAGACTCTCTTTACGAGATCGCAGAGACCTAGATATCAACGCGGAGTTATCACCTTTCCCACTTTTAATAAAGACGTTGTTACTTTATTGGATTAGTTGTTTTTTTTCCGTTTAAATCTTATATCTGTTAAACCCCTTGGTTTAAATGCGAATTTTTTTTTATGATTTATGATTAAGTACTTTTGTTTTCCCCACCTTCTCTAAGTACCCTACTATTTTTAAATTTTTCATAGTTCAAACCTACACTGCATATTTTATTTTCTAAATGAGTTTTCCTCTTAATGTTTTCATACTATCGTCCTTTTATTATGCAATTCCATTCTTCGCGTCTTTTGTTTAGATTTTTATCAGCTTTAATTACGGAATGTCACTTCTGGTTATTTGTTACTCTATATTTCCTTTAACGTTTTATTGTTTATTATATTGTTATTATTTATATTTATTTCGTTTGTTAGTGTTCCTTTGTTTAACTCTCAAAATTTATATTACTAACGGTTTGGATTTTTTTTAAATGAGTTCCATCTTGATTTTCTACATAGTATTTCCTTTTCTTCTGTTCATATTTATGCTAACTATCTTTTATTTTCGTATTTACGTTCACTTACATATACTTGTGCTCCAATCAATTTAAATTTTCTATTTACTGAAATATAAATTATGCTTATTTTGTATGCTAATACATTTTTACTTACCTGTACATATATCATCATTATCTCGGTATTATCTTATTTTCTTTCGTATTGTACTATCTTCGTACTTTTTGTAAGTCCACGTTACCTTTCCCGGTTCTTTCGGGCTTGCGGAAATGATGAAAAACGATTTTTCTTTTGGTGGTAATATGGACTCAAAATACGGATCTTTGTTAAACAACTATCTAACAACCTAACTAGGAGTTTTACCTACTCGGTTAGGGGTTATACCTTAACTTGAACTCCTTCTCTTGGACTCCTTGTGGTGGTCGGATGGTTCTCTCATCGTCGTCTCTTTGTGCCGAAGATGGATCCACCTGAAAGCTTCTACCTTTGGCTTCAACCTCAATCTTGAGGAAAATAGAACACATGGTTTGCTAAACCTTGTGTACTAGGATGAGTAGAGGAGTGTGTTGGGCTTTATCTCTATGGTTCTTGCTTCTCAACACATGAGATAATAGAACCATGAACTAGAGAGAGAGCGAGAGGAAGAGGGAGAGCTTGAGGATGAGAGAGAATGAGAATGATAGAATGAGCAAGACTTTTCTCACCCTTGCTCTCATAATCCAAAATAATCATAACTCATAATAATAATTGAGTATTATGTGATGGTTCAAGTCAAAATGGCAATATCATTTCTTGCACTCATTTTGTGAAGAATAACAAGCAAACAAAAGTCTTTGCCATGAAATGATAGCCATTGTAATGATGATGGTCAACTAGTCAACAAGTCAACAAAGTCAACCTTTCAACCCAACCATGGCACAATAATACTTAATTAATATTATCATTAATCATATTTCTTATTCTCATTAGGGTTTAGCAAAAGTCAACAGTCAACAACCCTAATGAGAATCATCTGCCTCTGTCTCTGTCAACCGTGCATACACACCCGCATCCGCGTTCCGAGGAACACGAATACAAACGAGATAAAACCAATCCCAAAACGTACACTAGGATCTGGCTTAAACCAAAGCCCGCTAGTGATAACTGCCCGGACACTAAACGTGCACAAGTGCACGGATGTGATCGAACCCTGTCGCAAAACCATGCGACCTCTACTCTTTTGCCTAAAGGCGAATAGCTCTCTATGTGGGACTCTAAAGACTCGACACTACGCTGGCAGTGGGTTTAACCATAGACCGCAAGCGATACTAGCTGTGCGTAACGGCCCCCGGGTAGATGCCGATAAGAAGACGGACGAGGTGAAACCCATCTGAACTCCTACTGAGCCTGAATGTGACAATCTGCGTACAGTCCAGTGTGTTCGTCTGAGAATATCACATGGCGGGCCTAGGGGGCGGTAAATATCAGTCCCCTAATAGCGGTACAAGTCGTGTTAGAGTGTAGCCCAGAACACCCTGAGATAACACTGGAAACTTACCAGTATATCTCGCTTGCCCTGGTCAGGGACTTTGTGTAATGGCTCTCCTAGACATAGCGCGATATCAACCCCCAATACCGGGAGAGACGAATCCTTTCTAACCGTCACTGCCTCCAAGTGCTTCGGGACTGCACCCAACTACTACCTGTTTGCACGACTCCTTTGAGCCGTGGTAGGGTAGTAATCTAAGTACAGTGGGAACACACTCGAGGCGAAGTGACAGTGTCAAGTCAGCGGACTAAGCTGTACTCATGTCACCTGGGAACTGATAACTGACGATAGGTATAGTACCAACCAACAGTTCCCGATAAGTCCTGTCCAGTGTACTCGTAACCTAACGAGCACCCGCATACTATCTTAAGTACGACGTACTGACGGCTGTGGGACAGACCGTCTCCCCTGCTGGGATGAGAAGCGCATACGCTAGTCTATTCCGGAGTATCGATGCCCTATCTCGATAGTCCTACGACTAGGGACCGGCATAAGGATGTGCTTGTGGATTACCCAGCCCCCACGAGTGTGACTGCCATCACAACGCTGGTAATCAAGCAAAGATCTTAAGGGCTCCACTAATGTGTATAGGTGATATACTAAAATAAACACATGTACACATTAAAGTAGAAACAAACCAAGTAGCATACTACTATTTTGAGCAAGATTGTCTATACAAGGTGAATATCCTAAGCTTCCATTAAGTAATATACAAACTAGTATGATACAGTAATGGCCTCTAGGGCATATACACTAACAATCTCCCACTTGCACTAAGGCCATGTACTGGAGTATCGAAGACCTATCATCTCGATCAGCCGCTCGAACTGAGTTTGGGGTAAGGCCTTCGTGAGTGGATCAGCAGTGTTATCTTCCGTAGCAACTCTCCGAACCTCGATCTCCTGGCGACCCACGATCTCCCTGATCAGGTGATACCGCCTCAAGATGTGTCTGGACTTCTGATGGGACCTGGGTTCCTTTGCTAAAGCTATAGCCCCGTTGTTGTCGCAATACAGAGGTATTGGATCAACAATGGACGGAACCACCTGAAGTTCTATCAAGAACTTCCTTATCCAGACGGCTTCTTTTGCGGCATCTGCAGCAGTGATATATTCCGCTTCAATCGTCGAGTCAGCAACGGTTTTCTGTTTGGAACTCTTCCAACACACCGCCCCTCCATTGAGGGTAAAGATATAACCCGACATGGACTTGGAATCATCCTTGTCACTCTGGAAGCTGGAGTCAGCAAAGGCCTCGATCTGGAGGTCTTTTCCGCCATACACCAAGAACATCTCTTTAGTCCTTCTCAGGTACTTGAGAATGTTCTTTACCGCTATCCAGTGCTTCTCCCTAGGGTTTGACTGATACCGGCTTACCACACTCAGTACATAAGCTACATCTGGTCTGGTACACAACATCGCATACATTATAGAGCCTACCGCAGAAGCGTAGGGTATAATAGACATGCGATCCCTTTCCAAATCAGTCTTGGGAGACATCTCTTTGGAGAGGGTGATCCCGTGACAAGCCGGTAGATTACCGTGCTTGGAATCTACCATACCTAATCTTTTCAGTATGGTGTCGATGTACCTGGACTGTGAAAGTCCTAATATCCTCTTGGATCTGTCACGATAGATCCGGATCCCCAGAATATAAGAGGCATCACCTAGATCTTTCATGGAGAACCTGTGTGACAAGAACCCCTTGACAAATTGTAGCATAGGAATGTCATTTCCTATCAAAAGAATGTCATCCAAGTATAAAACGAGGAATATGACAGTTCTTGCTACAAATCTACTATAGATACATGGTTCATCTGGATTTTTGATAAAGCCAAATTTTTTGACCGTCTCATCAAAACAGATGTTCCAACTCCGCGATGCCTGCTTTAGTCCATAGATGGACTTAAGCAACTTGCACACCTTTCCGCTGCTCCCACTCTGAATGAAACCCTCTGGCTGGTCCATATAGACACACTTCTCTAAATTTCCATTTAGAAAAGCGGTCTTTATGTCCATCTGCCAAATCTCATAATCGTGGAAGGCAGCAATGGCAAGAAGGATCCGAATGGATTTCAGCATAGCCACTGGAGAAAAGGTTTCGTCATAGTCCAAACCAGGTCTTTGACGAAAACCCTTTGCAACAAGTCTAGCCTTATAGATCTCAACCTGTCCATCTACACCAATCTTCCTTTTGAAGATCCACTTGCATCCTACGGGTTTTACCCCATCTGGGGCAACGTCCAACGTCCATACTTTGTTGGTGTACATGGACTCCATTTCGGTCCGCATTGTATCCAGCCATTTTACCGAGTCAACGCTCTGAATGGCCTGCTGGAAGCTAGTTGACTCATCACTATCAATGATGCAATCCTCTCTATCCCCGTCTATGAAAAAACCGTAGTATCTCTCGGGTGGATGTGACTGCCTACTACTCCTGCGGAGCGGCGCAGGAATGTCCTGATCTTTCGAACCCTCTGGTTCTACTAAGCTTTCAGTAATAGCTCGTGGTTCTGGAATTTCTTCCAGTTCTATTGCGCTCCCACTTATCTGATTTTCCAAAAACTCAGTTTCCAAGAAGTGGGCATGACGAGAAACAAAAACCTTTTGTTCCTCTTCGCAATAGAAGAAATATCCCTTGGAGTTCTTTGGATATCCCACAAACTTGCACTGTACTGAGCATGCCTCGAGTTTGTCCGCATGTTGCTTTTTGACAAAAGCTGGACATTCCCATGTCTTAATGTGCTTAAGATAGGGTTTCTTCCCACACCACATCTGATATGGTGTGGTAGGCACAGTCTTAGTTGGAACTCGGTTCAAAAGGTATGCAGCTGATTCTAGTGCATATCCCCAGAATAATCGCGGTAACTCAGCGTTACTCATCATGGAACGTACCATATCCAATAGGGTCCGGTTCCGTCTCTCCGATACACTATTATGTTGCGGAGTGTACGGAGGAGTAAGCTGAGAGAGAATTCCATTCTCTTTTAAGTAATCCAGGAACTCGGCACTTAAGCATTCACCACCTCGATCAGATCTCGGTGTCTTAATACTTTTGCCTGTTTGTTTTTCTACTTCATTCATATATTCCTGGAATTTTCCAAAGGCTTCGTATTTATGTTTCATTAAGAAGACATATCCGTACCTTGAAAAGTCATCCGTAAAAGTAATGAAGTAAGAATAACCGCTTCGCGCATGCGTAGACATTGGACCGCACACGTCGCTGTGTACGAGTCCCAAGAGCTCGCTCGCTCTTACTCCGTGTCCAGTGAACGGAGTCTTTGTCATCTTTCCTTTGAGACAGGATTGACGAGTTGCATATGATTGATATTCGAACGGATCCAAATATCATTCTGTATGTAACTTCGTCAACCTTCTCTCATTGATGTGACCCAGTCTACAATGCCATAAGAAAGCCTGATTTGTTTCCGGAGACTTTCTTTTGTGTGTATTCTGGACATTGAAAATCTGTGGTTGGTTTAATACGTATATACCATTGCTTAATGTACCTGACCCAATCAAAACTTGATTAAGGTGAATATTTACAACATTGCTTACAAATGCAAATTCATAACCTTCTTTAGATAATAAAGATACAGATATGATATTACAGGTTGCATTGGGTACAAAATAACAATCACGCAAAACCAAAACGTGTCCATCTGACATCCCCAGGTGATAGTCCCCCACGGACTCAGCATCCATGCCAGCTCCGTTTGCAACTCTGAGGGTCATATCACCTACCTTCAAAACCCTACGCTTTCTCAGTGCCTGCAACGAATTACAGATATGAGATCATGATCCGGTATCCAAAAGCCAGAAAGTAGAGTTTATTGATAGACAGTTTTCAATAACATACACACCTGAAGCTGAAGCCGCAACTTGCTTCAGATCCTGGTTTCTGGCCTTCCAAGCCCTGCAATCCTTTTTCCAGTGTCCACTCTTGTGACAGTAAAAGCATTCTTCCTTTCCCACAAGCTTTCTCGCTACTTTTGTTGCCTTTGTCTTTCCCTTCGTATCCACTTTACTAACACCGCCCTTGGTTTGGCGGGGGCTTTCTTCTTCTTTCCCTTGGCTTTCGCCTTGGACCTAGAAGAGGAAGATCCTCCTACAAACAAAGTGGATGTTTCCCTACCTTTCTGTAAGGTGCCCTCTGCACTCCTCAGCATGTTGAGGAGTTCTGAAAGTTCAACTTCTTTTTCTTGCAAGTTGAAGTTCAGGATAAACTGGGCGTAAGTGGAAGGAAGAGACTGGAGAATCAAGTCCGTGAAGAGCTCGTTCTCTAACGTGGTCCCAAGGTCCACGAGCTCCTCAATGAAGCTAATCATCTTAAGCACGTGTCCCGCTACCGATGATCCGACGGCCAACCTCGCCGAAAACAGCTTTTTCGAGACTTCGTATCTGGCGATACGGGATTGCTCTCCATACAGTTCTTTTGTATGGAGAAATATGGATTCAAGGTCCATATTCTCGTGCCTCCTCTGATGTTCATTGTCCATAGAGGCAAGCACGGGGCACTTGGCCTTCGCGCACTCGATTTCCCAGGTCTTACGGATTTCCTTATCCGCGACGCTGGTTTTGGGACCTGGGACAGGGGGAGCTTTGGTGGTAAGGAGATACCCCAACTTGTCATAAGTGATTGTCATTTTGACATTCCTGAGCCAATCTTTGTAGTTTGGCCCCGTAAGTATGTTTTTATCTAGCAGTAACTTAAGTCCAGTCATGATGTTTGGTCGCTGCAATTAGGAGAGAGAAGAAACACTTTAGCATGATGCTCTTGCAAGTTTAGAGTGGTTTTTAATTTGTCTAAACAGGATGGCCCCCACTGTCTCTCGAATCCCTCCTCAAACCAAAAAGGAAGAATTAGTTAGGATCAATCTCACCGTACAATACTTGCTTAACCGTTCACAGGCTAGTGTCGGTACTTCGAGGGAGGTTTTCCAATGCTTTCGCGAAGTTCCTTAATTAAATAACCTCTTTTCCATGTGGGCGTAGCCCCGCTAACACCTTTCTATGTTAGGTTTACCTAGCACCCTATGTAGAGTTTGGAAGTATCACATGTCACAAAGATCAAATTTTTATGGTGCTAAGCAAGCATACAAAGGATCTTATCCTAGAAAATTAGGGTTTCATGATTTTACAAGCGAAAAAGGCTAGGGTTTCGAGACTACAACCTTTGTAGCTCCCTTCGCTAGACTCTTTGGCCTCTTGGGTGTTGGAGGAAGGTCCTCTTGAGGTCTTCTCGCGTCCACGACGATCCACCCGAAGTTCCTAGTCCAAGCTCGCAACTTCACTTTTCAAGATGAGAAATGAAGAGAACACTCTAAACAAGTTGGCTAAACTTGTGTAGAATGATGTTGTGGTTATGATTCTCACTTCAAAAACCTTTCTTGATGTATGTTTAGCTCACTAGAAGAAACTAGAGAGCAAAGGAAGAGAAGGAGGAAGATGATGGCTTTTCTTTTGAAGAAGAGAAAAGATTAACCTTAGAAAAGAAATGAAATATATCTATATATATTTTATTTCTTCTCATCTCAAACCATGGTTAAATGTTTGAGTTATTATTTAATTAGAGTTTAAAATATAGAAGGAAAGTTTAATCCAAGGTTAAGGGTAGGTGATGATGGTTAGGTTAAAGAAGGATGTAGAAACAAGTCAAGAATTATCCTTTCCTTTTCCATTTTGTTTTAAACACAAAATCAAATAATAATCCATATATTTATCCATGGTGTGAGTCTTATATTGCCACCATTTTCCATGTGTAATCAACCATGATAGATGGTGTATGTATGTATGTATGCACATCCATATGTGCATGAAACTAAAAGAAAGATAGCATACATGCATGCATACATCCATCATGAACAAGAAAAAGTTTCAAGTGAGAAAACTAATGGTTAAATGATAAATCAACACTTGATTTATCAATCCGGCCATATCACATATGACCCCACCAAAAGCAAGCCGCCCGATCAATATACGGTATCCTATACGCGCATTTTAATCGGGTCTATGCGCATATCACATACGCGCACTACAACGTTTCGCCTGGACCAGGTAACTCCTTTGTGGGACTCTAAGACTCGTCAATACGCCGGCAGTGGGTGATGATCATATCAAGCACCCCCAAGCCGCAAGCGGTCAGCTAAACGTAACGGCCACCCGGGTATTGAGCAATCGGAAGAAAACAAGCGAACCTGCTACAACTCCCGTCGAGCCAACCGGCAACACTACCGTACAGTCCGGTCTCTTCGTCAGATATGCTGCATATCGAGCCTAGGGATGGTTATGTCGACCCCAATAACTCAATAAGTCGTGCCGGGAAATGGTCTATAACAAATCGAGAAACTACTGATAACACTTATCAGCAAATCTCAGCAACCCTGGCCAGGGACTTACTGATATAACCAGTCGGGCACAGCACAACATCAACTCCCAATACCGGGAGAGACGAAACCCCTCCTATCGCTCATCGTCTTCGTGTGTCTCGGGACTGTACCCAACGGCCACCTGTTTGCACGACTCAGTAGAGCCGTGGTAGGGTGGCAATCAAAGTACAGTGGGAGAACACACAAGACTCTATGACGATCTCGGGTCTACAGACTAACCTGTACCAGTGTCACCTGAGAACTACTATCCGACGATAGATATAATTCCATATAGGAGTTCTCGGTGAGTCCGTCCAGTGTACCCAGTCATCACTGAGCACCCGTATATGATCTTGATGTCAAACATCGATGAATGTGGGAACATCCATCGCCCATCACATGGGTCTAGTATCGTATACGCTAGTCTACTCTGGTATATCGATGCCCCGTCTCGATACACCTCCGACTAGGGACATTTCAGGATATGCTTATAAACTACAGATGCCCCACTAGTATGATCTCTATCATAATCACTGTAGTCAAGCCGATATCCTCAGGGCTTTATCAGCATGTATGAATGAATAAAGGCATGATCAAATCAACATGTCAGATAAAGTAGAACCAGATAGCATACTATCATGTCGAGCAAGAATGTACACTGAATATATATATATATATATATACATGTATAAATACATCCACTATCACATAATGGCCTCTAGGGTTTTCAGCGGATTACACCCACAAAATCCTATAATAAAAGAGAGATGGTGAAATTTACATATAAAGATAAGAAACATAAAAGAAAGACTTTGAAAATAAGAGTTTCCAACTACACTAGCTTTTCAGTTGTCATGAGCCCTATCTTAATAGTCATGAAAAGATGTTAGAAATCATATTATCCCTGAATAAAACATCGTCTTTATTCTTCATTCCTACCTTTCATCCAAACATCAATCATATACCCATACGTGTGTGAATAGAACATCCCTACACTCGGAGAATTCAATTCAAGCAATCATGCTCTTGTCCACCTACCTCAGTACTTTTTAATTTGATGAATATTTATATGGATTTGCTTACACAATTTTTCATGCGACTGTTAATACTTCTTGAGGTACTAACCGACCGATTACTTATGTGCTTGCTGATTAGGCGATAGTATTTTCCTCGTCTTGCACCACCTAAGGCTTAGCAGTGACTCTCAAACCAGTTGGTCTAAGGCACTAGGTGATGAAGTACCCTTGCTATATTTTTTTATTGCTGCCTTGGCGATAACAAAACCGGTGTTCATTTTTTTCTTTTCACCATTTTTATATTTTCTTCATTTTTCTATTTCCTTCATACTTTGGCTTTTAGACAAGAGCATTTCAAGGTATCCTCTACTATCCCGAGTTTCAAGACGTGTGTAAGTGCATATAGTAGGGTATCAACATTCAAATGTTTGGCTTTCAGAAAATAAATTATTTTTCGGACTTATTTTTTTCCTCAGATTAGTGACTTCTTTCATCTTACTAACCCTTGGGACAACAGCTCATAACTACTTATTACTAGTTCGTTTAAGAAAACTTCTAATTTTCTTGGTTTTCTTAAACTATTCCTATCTTTTGGATGTAATTTTTCACTTTCTACTCTTTTGTTATAAAAAAAATTTTGAATGCCCAGTGTCAAAGATAATTCAGTGAATACAAATCTCGCCCCAAACCTGTTTTCAGCAGTGTCCTCACTGATATAGCCTTTTGAGAGCATGGACATGTATACTAGGGGAGAGACACAAGGGGTAAAATAGTTAAATGAAAACTATCCCCAAACTTGTTCTTTGGCACGCACAGATATTCAATTAAATCCATTTTCACTCACCTTCATTCTTAAAATAATGTTACAAAAATATGGAGGTGAGGCTGAGAAAATTTAGTTTTGATAAAGCGGCTCCTGTAAAAACATGAGCTCCTCCGAGGGGTCAGCAGAAAAATACGGTTTTAATTTATGCCCATTTACTTTAAAAATTGAACCGTTTTTCAAATTTTCAACTTCAACTGTCCCGTACGGGTGTACATACCGCACCACAAAAGGTCCTTTCCAACGAGATTTAAGCTTACCCGGATGAAGATGGAGACGGGAATCGTAAAGAAGGACTTGTTGCCCCGATGTGAAGGTTTTTCTAAAAAGATTTTTATCGTGGAATACTTTAGTCCTGTTCTTTACTATCACCGCATTATCGTAAGCTTCATCGCGGAGTTCGCTTAGCTCATTCAACTGCAGCTTCCGATAGCTGCCTGCATGATCAAGATCAAAATTAAGCTCTTTAATAGCCCACATTGCTTTATGTTCGATCTTGACAGGAAGGTGGCATGCCTTCCCAAACACAAGGCGGTATGGAGACATACTAAGATCGGTCTTATAAGCGGTGCGGAATGCCTAAAGAGCATCCGTCAACTTGGTTGACCAATCCTTACGGTTTTTAGAAACCGTCTTCTCCAAGATTTGTTTGATCTGCCTATTTGAGATCTCAGCCTGCCCGCTTGTTTGGGGATGATAGGGCATAGAAAGCTTGTGAGTGATTGAATATTTCCGCATCAATGTCTCGAAAGACCGATTACAGAAATGTGTCCCGTTGTCGCTAATTATAGCGCGAGGGTGTCCGGATCGCGAAAAGATATTTTCTTTAAGGAACTTAATGACAACTTTGTTGTCATTAGTGCGACACGGTATAGCTTCCACCCATTTCGAGACATAATCAACCGCTAACAAGATATATAAATTCCCAAAGGAGTTGGGAAAAGGGCCCATAAAATCAATACCCCAAACATCGAATATTTCCACAACCAATATAGGTTGGAGCGGCATCTCGTTTCTTCGTGAAATCCGACCCAAATGCCGACATCGCGGACAAGTTTTGCAATGTTCATATGCATCTTTAAATAATGTTGGCCAATAAAAGCCACATTCCAAAACTTTCTCCGCCGTTTTTCGAGGACCAAAATGTCCGCCGCATGCCAGATCTTGAAAAAATGATAACACGCTCTTGAATTCATCGTTAGGGACACACCTGCGAATGATTTGATCGGAACAATACTTAAACAGATAAGGTTCATCCCAGTAAAAGTATTTACTTGGGATAGAAATCGAAGTTTGTCTTGTTTCGACCAATCGCTAGGAATAAGTCCCGTCGCAAGATAGTTCACAATATCCACGAACCAAGGTTCGTAGGATACAGTCAAGAGCTATTCGTCAGGAAATGAGTCATTTATCGGCACGGTCAAAGTTGGCGAAGAAGTGATGCGTGAGAGATGGTCGGCTACAACGTTTTCACATCCACTCTTATCTCAGATGACAAGATCAAATTCTTGTAACAATAAGATCCAACGTATTAGCCTGGCCTTTGCATCCTTCTTCGATAAAAGATGTCGTAGGGCGGAGTGATCTGTATAAACCACAATTGGCCAATCAAGTAGGGCCTGAGTTTCTCTAATGCAAATACAACTGCCAAGAGTTCTTTCTCGGTAGTTGTGTAATTTATTTGTGCATCATTCAAGGTCCTACATGCATAGTAAATTACATGTGGCATCTTATCAATGTGCTGTCCTAAGACAGCACCAATAGCAAAATCTGATGCATCACACATAAGCTCGAACGGGTGGTTCCAATCCGGAGATGATAGAACGGGGGCTGTAGTGAATGGTCCTTTAAGCGATTCAAAAGCAGCCTCACAATCCGAATCGAAATGAAATGTAGTATTCTTGGCCAATAGAAGGGTTAAGGGTCTAGCAATTTTGCTAAAGTCCTTAATAAATCTTCTATAAAATCCTGCATGACCAAGGAAGGATCGTATATCTTTGACGCAATTGGGACGAGGGAGGTTATGAATGACATCTATTTTAGCTCTGTCAATCTCAATGCCTTTTCGTGAAATTATATGTCCAAGTACAATACCTTCTTGGACCATAAAATAGCATTTTTCCCAATTCAAAGTCAAGTTCTTATCCTTACAGCGGGTAAGAACCGCGTCAAGATTACGAAGGTAGTCCTCAAAGGAGTCCCCAAAAATGGAGAAATCGTCCATAAAAATTTCCAGAAAATTCTCCACCATATCCGAAAATATCCCCATCATGCACCGCTGAAATGTAGCGGGAGCGTTGCATAACCCAAAGGGCATGCGTCTATAAGCAAAAGTTCCGAAAGGACAAGTAAATGTGGTTTTATCTTGATCCTTTTCGGCAATGGGGACCTGGTTATAGCCAGAGTATCCGTCCAAGAAACAGTAGTATCCGTGTCCAGCTAATCGTTCTAGCATCTGGTCAATGAAAGGTAGAGGGAAGTGATCTTTCCTTGTCGCGGTATTGAGTTTCTTGTAATCAATACATACGCGCCACCCAATTTGGGTGCGTGTTTAGATTAACTCATTAGCCTCATTAGTGATGACCGTGATGCCAGACTTTTTATGGACCACATGAATTGGACTTACCCATTGGCTATCAGATATGGGGTAAATTATTCCACTATCAAGGCACTTGACGATTTCTTTCTTTACCGCCTCCTTCATAACGGGATTTAACCGTCTTTGTGGGTCTCGGGTTGGTTTGGCTTCATCCATCAGACGTATGTAATGTTCAACAATTAAGAGACTAACCCCTTTGATGTCGGCCGTTGTCCAACCAAATGCTTGCCGATTCGATCTCAATACTGCCAAAAGTGCGTTCTCTTGCTCTAAGGCTAGAGAAGCGGATATAATCACCGGCAAAGTCTCATTCTCTCCTAAATATGCATATTTAAGATGAAAAGGTAGCGGTTTGAGATCAAGAATTGGCGGAGAGACAATAGAAGGTGGGGTAACAGAATGATATTCGGACTCCTTAAGAGGTTCAAAACTTGCATAAGATATTGACTCAGAAAGTGCTGCTGACTTTTGCAACGAGTCAACGGGTTCAAACTCAAGGACGGACTCATTGGACATATCCTCACTATGAAGTGGTGCAAGATCAAACGATGTCTCATTAGTGTTGTCGAGATCATCAAAGCAAAGTTCCTCATCCATGCAGCTTTCGGGAGCTATCTCGTGGATGGAACAAACATCCAGCAAATGAGCAGAAGGTTCTGATGGCTGACTTCCTAGCTTGTAAATATTAAGCTCAATTGTCATTTTTCCGAAGGATAAGTTCATAGAACCGTTACGACAATTAATTACAGCGTTAGAAGTTGCTAGGAAGGGCCGACCAAGTATCACCGGGATTTGATTGCGTGGGTTTACCACAGGTTGTGTATCTAAAACAATAAAGTCCACGGGAAATATGAATTCCCCGACTTTAATTAACACATCCTCTAGTTCACCCCGAGGTTTGGTGATAGATCGGTCTGCCATCTGGAGAGTACAATGGGCGGGTTTTAACTCTCCAATTCCTAACTGCTCGTATACTGAATAAGGAAGCAAGTTAACGCTAGCGCCAAGATCGAGAAAAGCACGATTAATATTTTTACCCCCAATAAAAATAGAGATTGTAGGACAGCCGGGGTCCTTACGTTTCTTTAGTATTTGTTGGGTAAAAGCTGTGCTAACATTATTCGTCGTGAAAACTTTCTTAGGCACTTGAGTTTTTCTCTTCCTAGTGCACAAGTCTTTAAGGATTCTTGCATAAGATAGGACTTGTTGAATAGCATCTAGGAGAAGAATATTCACGCTAACTTGCTTAAACATTTCCACAATCTTCTCCATTTGCGGGTTAGGTCTGTTGGCCCTTAATCTGTTTGGAAATGGAGCTTGATTAATAAGTTTTGGGTCCAACGTTTCTGGAGAAGACTGTGGGGATGGATTCGATCCCAAAATTGGAGTGGGAATCGACTTAGATAGATTTGGCGAAATGTTCGAGCCTTGGGGAAAACGGAGAATAGGCTCGGATGAAGGTGGGAGACTAGACGAATTAGGGGAAGAAGAAGAAGAAAAAGAAGCTGGGGTATCATTGGTGTCACTAACATCAAATTGCTCACCCACTCGGTTATTCAGCACTTTTCCCGATCTCAACGTAGTAACGGTATTCACATTATGATTTTGTGAATGGCCAGGATTCGGTAGGGGTTGAGATGGGAGTTTCTCTTTCTCTCTCGCACTCATTGCGGCGTTTAACTGTGCGAGTTGGTTTTCTATTGATTTAATACTCTCACCATGGGAGGCGGAGTCTTTCTTTATGGTATCAATAGAAGACTTCATCTCAGCCGACAATTGCATGGAATGTTTCATGAACAAATCCAAAGTTTGTGCGAGTGAAGAGTTATCAGTACCGGCCACTTGTGGTGTAGAAGTGTTGGCCGGATTTTGAAAATTTTGTGACTGAAAGGGGAGCTGATTTTGTGGTTGTGGTTGCTGTGGAGGAGGTCTTTGATAATTGCTTTGTTGGTTTTGGTTCCAAACAAAGTTAGGATGATTCCTCCATCCTTGATTGTAAGTGGAAGAATAAGGATAGTTTCTAGGTCGCTGCTGAAAAGCAGCATTAGTTTGCTCATGACCTTGAAACGGGGCTTTCATAGGACATTCTTCCGTTAAGTGTGAAGGATCTGAACAGCAATCACAGACGGTTTTAGGAAGCGTAACCTGATTTAGGGAGACTGATGAGAATCTGTTCTCAATAGCGTCGAGTTTCTTCTGCATCGCTGCCATTTCGGCTTTCACTGCGATGGAAACATCGAGCTGGTGAACACCTCCCCTATATGAAGGTGGTCTTACGCTTTCCCACTGCAAAGTGTTTTCAGCGAGGTCTTCCAGATACTTCCAAGCTTCACCGTCATCTTTAGACATGAAATTACATTGACACATTGTTTCAAGCATCTGCTTTATCGCTGGATTAATGCCCCCATATATAATTCGGCATAAATCCCATCTATTGATTCCATGATGAGGACATTGGACAAGCAGATCCTTGAAACGTTCAAAGCACTTCCAAAAGGGTTCATTGGGAAGCTGGGTGAACTGGTTGATCACGCTTCTAACACAGGCAGTCTTATGGTTTGGGTAAAACTTCTTAAGAAATGCTATTACGAATTCATCCCAATTAGTGATAGAGTGTGCGGCAGTATTATAAAGCCATTTTTCTGCCAAGTCGCACAGTGTGAATGGGAGAAGACGCAAGCACATAGCATCCACAGTCAATTGTGAAGTACCCATCATTGCGCATACGTTTTCGAATTTAGTGATGAAAACGTACGCGTCTTCCGACTCAAGCCCGTAAAATTTGGGTAGCAGATTAATGTAGTGGGGTTTAATTTCGAAATTATCCCCGTTAGCTTGTGGAATGGATAGACAAGTAGGAAGGGGACCACGGATAGGATAGCATCTCTCTTGGAGAGAGATGCGCGGTGGATTCTGCGCACCTACGGACGGTGGAAGCGTGGTGTTATAATCTGATGGAGTACCGTCCATCTCGGTCGTGGTGTGTGGTGGGGGAAAAGAAGATGAAGAAGTACCGACTTCGGCGTCGATAGCAGGAACGCGGACAAGACGGGCACTAGAATCCCGTGTCCAGCCAAGCATGCACTAAGCGGGTTTAGTGCAAGTGGCAGCGTGTGTGCGATTTAAAATTGGTCTGTTTTGAAAAAAGTGGGACTCAAGACAAATCACTCTACAATGCACAAACAACCCTAGAACTAAGGTTACCTAGGTCCAGTCTCTAGACCACTCCTAGACTTCCAAAGGACAAGCCGTAAGATCAATCCTCTACCACCTCTTTACTACTCTTATGGCCAGGTAAGTACCAGGTAAGTGGGAGGTATCCGCTATACGAATCACCGAAAATAGCAGGCCTTAATTAAGTAAACCACTTGCCTAGGCACCACAAAAGTAATGCGGATAAGCGATAGATTACCCACGACCTTCCTCTGTCCTTAATGAGCACGACAGTCCTTAGAGTCTGGTCTAGATATTTTTTAAATTAATGTAGGGTTGATGCGGATGCTTGGTTTGTGATTTGTGGGGCTTAGGAAGGGTGATGAAATCCCCACCTAATCTGGATTTGGTCTTTGCCCCTTAAAATCCGTATTAAAATATGCAAAACAAAACTAATCATAAAACTTTTGCAAAAAGATTTTTGAGCGGCGCTATTTTGCAAAGAAACCTGCAGAAAATAGATTTTATTGGATTTTAGAGGAAAGAGGAGGAGGTTAGATTCTTACCAGAGAAGACTGAAGCCCTAGATCACCTACACTGCCGCGCTTCCGCCGCAAATGAGCTCCTTTGCCGCGCTTCCGCCGCGGAGTAGATGGATCAGTTGATGAAAATTTTTCTATGGCCTCCTGTACTCCTCTGGATCTCGATGAATGTCTCTGTCTTTCTGTTTCCTCAAGTCTATGACTCCAGATCTCCTTGCAAAAATTCACACGCTTCGTTAAATATACGATTTGCAGTTTTGTTTTAATTATGATATAGATCGGATAAGAATTCAACACAAATAATAAAAATAAAAAATTACGCACGTATCCCCGGCAATGGCGCCATTTGATTGGTTCGAAAGAGTGTGTTTGTAGAATAACCGCAATCAGAACGGTGTCGCGCGTAGCTAGACCGAGGTGAGTACGGGTCGTCCTCAGGGAAACGTTGAATATTTTAATCTTACTTTAGATGTGTTGAAAAAGAGAGGAGGGATAAGAATGTTGAGGAATGGTTTCTAGATCTACGTTAAGCACTAATGCAAAATATAGATCTAGATATTTATGGATGTAGTTAATATAAGAAGGGGCTTGTAGGGTTCGTTAGGATTTAGTAGTTATGGATGATTAATTAAAAATTACTCTTTCTATCCTTTAATAGATTTAAAACTAGAACGACAGTGATGCGTGTAGATTAGGGTTTCTGGAGGGAAAAGGAATCCCACTCTTAACCCCTATCTCGACACGGAACTCCGTTCATATCTAGCCTTTACCAAAACAATCATTAATCTAATCTCTAATCGCGGTCGAGACTAACAATGAATTGTTAGCGCGCCCTATTAGGATGTTAATGATTGTCTTGATAAAGTTTATAAACTTTATAGGACGTAAAAAGAGTTTAGGTATTTTCATCATCCATTAACCTACCCTAATCCTACGAACCCTAACAAGCGGAGAATTACTCGCGCATGTTGGGAGAAAAAGAGATGGAGAGAAAATGCATAATTAAATTACGAAGAAATAGAATAAGAAAAAGAAATCTACCCTTATTAATCAACAATATTCATTACACTTTGATTCCTTAGAAAAATGATTACAAAGACTAGTTGCTTCTCGATCTCTTCTAAGGAGGTAGATGAACAGTTGATGATCAGTCTGGATGCGTGAGCCGTCTTGGACTTCGTGATCGCGTCGACTTGATGATTTTTCCAAGAGGCTCTCGGTCTTTATTTATAGTCCCAAAGCCAGAACCTTTGCTTCCAAATATGGAAGTTAACAGCAAAGATTCGCCCACAAAAGCGCAGCATCTAAACCTTCAATATTGCCGCGGATCCGCGGCCCAAGGGGGGTATGGCCGCAGATCCGTGGCCATTTAATCTGGGCCTTTGATCAATTTTCTGTGATGTCCTCTGTGTGACATTTGGCGATCCTTGGAACCTTTGGAACTTGGAAATCTTCTCTTAGTTGCTGCCAGACTTGACTTCTAAGTTTTGGTTTCTTAATTAGGCAGGTTTACTTTAACAACTTGATTTCCTTGATTTTAGACCTGCAAATTCTACACAACAACTCAAATAATATTTAGTAGAGTTAAGATTTGGTCAATGATATTATTTGCATACATTTTCCTACCAAATGCTAATTATAATATATCAATCACATGAAAAATATTATTTTTACAGATAAACCCTCATATGTATGATATATTATAATAAAGACATTTTTTAATATGGAAATAGTAGGAAAAATGTAATAATAAATGTGCAGTTTTATCAACTGAACAGAGCACATATGTAATGTATGCGGGACCGAGATTAATGCGCGTATGTGATACCACGTTCTATTCTCGCGATATGTGATATCGGTCGGTTATATGTAATATAGCCGGGTTATCGGATCAAGTGTTGATTCGATAAGTTGATACATTCCTATTAGTCGGTTGTATGAGATATAGCCGGATTATTAAATAAAGTGTTGATTTAATAATTTAATATATAATTATATATTTGATATATTATCTTACATTAACTAATATTAGCTCACTTAAGAATTCTTTTTCTCACTTGTGTACATTTAGTATATATGTGATATATATTAATGTACATTAGTTATGTGTCATGCTTGATACCACATGATACATAGGTGTATGAGACTCACACCATGCAAATAATAATGAAGGGTTCTTATTTATTTAAAATAAATCAAAATTGGTTGGAAATTGTCACATGGTTGAAACTTGTAGAAACTTGTAGAACCATTGACCAAGTCTACTCTTTTTGTTTTACTTGAAGATATTTATTAACCCAACCATTATTGTTTAGCCATGATTTATTCTCTACATGAGTTAGTGAATGCCACTAACTCACCCATGGTTGCTATTCTCACCTCATGAGTTCATTCTCTCATCTTCATTCTTCATCTTCTTCTTCATGAGAAAAAGCTTGCTAGCTTTTTCTAAGTGAGAAAATATTGTGAGAAAAAAATCTAAAGTGAACCCATTTCCTACTTCATCATTCTCTACTATTAGCCATTTAGTTTAAGCTATTTGCTTCACTAAACCCTAATTTAGTGAAGATGTAGCATGAGCTTGAGTCTTCTCGACGTAGATCATCTTCGGCCTCGAAGACTTCGAGCAAGCTTGTTCATTTCTTCATGTGAACCCTTACTAGAGTTCGGGTGTTCACTACTTGGAGCGTAGGGACTACTACATGGATCTTTAGAAGTGAAGGACCGGTCTACAAAGGTTGTATTCCTCATTCACTTAGTATGTAAAGATGTTTGCATGTTCTTTCGTCTAAATTCTAGTTAAGATTCTAGGGTTAGGGTTCTTTAGAATGGCAAAAATTTGAAAACGACATGGACTGTCATGATCCGAAATGGCACGCGACTGGCACTTGAATCATATGAAGTCTATAGGACCCCATCTAATTCAAGTAAGCCAAAAATCCCAGAAATCTAAACCATTTTAAGGAAGAAGTGAAAAAAACTAGTTTTTAAATAAGTGATTTTAATAACATAAGCCGGAGTATGCATTTTTAAAATCTCAAGTCTTTTCTGAAAATTTCGGCAGAGTTTCCTTTATAAATACTGGCCCCAAAAGGGTACAACATGCATAATATGAATAAAGGCATCCCCAAGCAGGAGCTAGCTCTTCGCCAATTGACGGTCATAACCACACAAATAATATAATATACAACGCCGAAGGGCGATGATCAAACTGAAAAGGAAACTCAATATCATCAAGAAAACCCATAATAATACAACGCGCGACTCTAAGGTCGAAAGAATATACAACTGGTTTTCTAAGTCTATAAAATATACAAGTCCGGTTGATGGAGTTACTAGATACAACTGAATGTAAATAAAATACAATGGTGGTCACGATGCAAGTGAACCCACCTACCAAAGCAATCACCCGAAAAGGAGCAGCGTGCCAGCAAAGCCGCAACAAAACCTGTACAGCAAAACCTGCAAGAAACTGTGGCACAATGGGAATGAGTTGCTAACTCGTGAGTAAAAAACATCACAGAGCAGAAATCGCATGTATGACTCAATCCTAGGTCATACGATCAGTAATATCCTCGAATAATAATATGGCCTGAAGCATATAATAATGGCAAGGGTAACATCTATGCATAAGTGCAATCCCGTGTGCTCGTGTCAGTGCCTCAGGTAGCAATATATCATAAATATAATGTATGAATGCATGAAAACAAAATGTATCTAAATGTGGAAACTGTTTTCTTATCTCAGTGAGATTTCGGTATAAAATCGAGTATCATCAATGAAATCATGCAGAAAATCAGTGTCCGTCATCGACACAAAATATAAATCTCAAATCTCGATATCTCAGGCTCCGGCTATCCGGACTGGCCTATATCATCAAATCTTAATATCTCAGGCTCCGGCTATCCGAACTGGCCTGTATCATCAAATATCAATATCTAGGGCTCCGGCTATCCGGACTGGCCCAAATTCTCAAATAAAAGACCACGTCGGTATCCTCCGAATATCCGGCGCGTCACAATAAAATCACCGGTCACTAGTGCTCCCCTGTCTCAGGCTCAACGCCATCATCTGCGACCTTCTCGTCCAGGGGTACCGCACCGGGTCCACCATGCACCCACAGACGGTTCCTCCTCCTCGAATCGGGTGTATGATATCGCTCAAGAGCCGAGAAAACTCATGGTGGACATATCTCAAATCATATCAGAAGAAAACCGCAATTTTATATCTTTTTAAAATGATAATCGGTTCATAAAATCTTTGCGGTTTATCCAAATCCAGAAATCTCATGGAAATCCGAAATCCCAATCTCAAGAGTAAATAATACTGAATACTGGGCTCCAGCAATCCGGACTGGCCCTATAATATTGCATGACAATGAATATATGAATGCATCTGATATCAAGCAAAGAATGCAATAATTAAACTAGCATATGAAAGCAATAACATATAAGAACTATCAGCTAGTAAGCTATGTCAATGAAATAATGTTCTCTAAAGTGTACGTGACATAGAAATTACCGATGAAGATGTGTGTGAGCCGGCAAGCGAGTGTACATGGAGCATACGCATCATCGGTAATGGTGCTGGTGTCCTAACAACAGCTTTCATCATTACTAACGAAAATATATATAAGCATGCAATGCAATGCGAACAGCAGAATAAATGCAAATGAATAGTAAATGCAGCAATAAAGAAATAAACATTCCCCTATACGAGTCATACAGTTTTTGGTATCTGAAATCGCACGAATCGTGGTGTTTAGAAAATAAGGCTACGGTGTTTTTATGAAAAAGTACATCCTTTGAAATATCCGTAGTATCCCTTGGCCTATCTTTAAAATACTCACGATTCGTTAGTTTTGGAAATAAGTATGACTCGTGCTCAGTCTAACATCTACTAAGTAACTACAGGACTAAACTAACAGACTAGTCAAAAGGGTAAGGAAATCTACTTAAATCTGAGTCGACCTATATATATATATATATAGTCGGTGATCTCGCCTCAATAGTATCGCGTACGATACAATATATATATCATATGGCATCCTCGAGTCAAGAGTGCGGATCTATCATCATAACTATATCTCGTACGGTAAATCTATCGTACGGCATCCCAAATCAGGATATGGGTCAATATCACATTTATCTCATTATCCAACTGGTATCCTTATCATCATATATCATGAGCTGGGTACTGATCTACGTCTAGTACATACTGATACCATCAATAATATATATGCGTGTGTCTAAAAACACATCGCTTAAAGTTCTACTATAATATCATGTCGTATCTCAAAATACGAATCAAAATCATATTACCGATCTCGTGGCATCATGCCCAATCACATCGACTCATCTCCAAGTACCATATACTATCCTCATCATCCATGTATATGTATATGTGTGTGTGTGTGTGTATAATATGCATAGTCCCATACCTGTGTGTGTGTGTATACATATCCCCATATACGTATAAGAAAATAAAATGGTATGCGTGTGTGCGTGCGTGTGTGCAACACTTTACTCTAGGGTTTCGCGACGAAGAAGTTAAACTAAGTTACTTCTAATACACTAAAACTAACCCATGAACATCTAAAACCTATCTGATAATCATCCACATATCACAATACACGTATGTATATATATATATAATATAACGTATTCGTATTTTGCACTACGAAACTACGGGGGTGCTATACGCCATCCACCCGACTTCCCCCGTAGATATATATCTACTCACCTTGATCCTTGCTTGCCGAAGTCGATGTCGCCATCCTCTTCTTCATCATCCGAAGTTCACGTGGGGGTACCTACATATCACACATAGTATCGTAAACCGAAATCGCACACAAAAACCAAATCGGCACGAGTATAACACATAAGTTAAAACCTATAGTTTACGCATGCAAGAATAATCAAACAACTCTCGATATCGACGTACAAACGTCAAGTGATCGAGATACAACAAAATACCCAAAATTCAAGTTATTAACATCGATGAATTCAAAGCATCAACCTAGAAAACTGGTCCCAGATTTTAGTTCAGGTAAAAATGATATGAACAAACAGCACTATGGTGTAGTATATAGGGTATGTGACCTACTGAAAAAACCTAGATCCCAGAAATCACCATGTGGCCGGCCACTACCCTATAAAATCCGAGCTCGCCGGCCAAAGGGGCTCAGATGGGGTTCGTATTGGCAGGGTGTCCTCCTATTGTCCAATCTAGGTCTCTGGGGTTGTTTGCTTTTCTTGAAAATATTCTAGGTTATACCAGATTCCCTGTAGGCACTACATTTTCACAAAACCGATACGGAAAGTTTCAAACTTCAAGTTTTAGGGTTCAGTTCAGGTATGATCTGGGTTTTAGACACTAAGGGGGTTTAAGGTCATCACCAAAGCCCAATTACACCATCTCAATTCATGAATTCCTCACAACCTCGTCTTAGAATTTTTCAAACCTCACTAAACATCGCTAAAACACTTCTAAACTTAACTAGGTGCTAAAGTAAAACAATTACTACACTAATGGTAAAGGAATTACTTCATTTGGCACTCAAGAATCCCCTACAGCATCAAAATCCTATTTTTCTTGGTTCCCCAATCTTGAAGTGAGCTTGTGCACATTTTTAGTGAAGAGAGGGCAAGGTTTTGATGCATTTTTTATGGTGTTGTGAGGTTTGGGAGGAGGTGGAGGGAGAGGGAAGCCAAGGATGAGAGAGAAGAGGAAAAAGATGAAGATGATGGAATGAGAACAAGGAGCCATGCCAAGGTTGACCTCTCACCCTCTCTCTCTCTTGACCATACCCAATTCTTTAATATTTTCCTTTTTCTTTTCTTTTACTTTTTCTTTTCTTCTCTTATCTTTTCATTTCCTTTTAAAAAAAACAAAGCATGCATGATAAAAAGAGAAGACCATGTAGAAAAATGTAACAAATGCTAGCAAATATGATATGGTGCATGTTACATGCCCAAAACACAATCAATGCGTGATTAGTGAAAATTAATCAAGTTTAGAATTAAACTTATATATAATTAATTATAAAATTTTATAATTTCCTAAATCACATGAATCCCTCCAAAAATCATAATTCAATTTAATTTTCCAATATTTCCTAAATTATCAGTATTTAATTATACCGCGTTATTAAAATATTCATAATATTTATTATTTTAATTATATAAGTTCCCAAAAATAATATTTTATTTTTTCTGAAATGTTACATGGACGATACCTCCCGAAACCTTGCTGCCGCCCTACGGAACCCTACATCTTTAACACACCGCTGCACCACCATTGCATTGTCCCTGAGCGCCAACCCCAGTCATCGCCGGTATCCTATGGACCACATCCGACGATCATCGAACACCTCACCCTCTATAACTCAGGCCAACACCATCCTACCCTACCAAAGCCATGTCTTTATCGACGACCATCTCCATTGACTTCGACCCAGCTCCACGACCACCGTCAACGCTGCAGCTACCACCTTGCGCCAGCCCTGTGCTACTACAGCACTTGCACCGTGCCACGATCGTGCCTCCGCTATGCTAGGCCCCCGTGCCCACTTCCCCGAACAACTGTGCCGACTTCGAGTCGCCCTTATGCCTACCTCATGCCACACCGTTCCCGGCACTAATATCACATCGTGCCCACTTTGTGCCCGGCCTGTGCTCATCACCGTGCCCTCTTCATGCCATGACAGCACTCACTTCGTGCCCAACACCGCACCACCCATCCCGTGTCGCGCCATGCCATACCCGCACCACGCACCGAGCCAAGACCATGCCCAGTACCGTGTCACGCCCGCATCGTCACTACGCCCGCTACCATATCACGCCCGCATCGCCACAGCGTCCAGTACCAGATCGCCATGCATCGCGCACGCGCTACACACCGTGTCCAACATTGCACCGTCTCGTATGTCGAGACAAACCCTACGAGTTGAGTCGCTTCTATATCAGCGACCCAAGGCAAGTGAACCCCTTCACTTGTTCATTATGCTATAGTAATATCTCTCTCTCTATATATATATATATATATATATATATATATATATATATATATATATAAGTATAAATATTTCATATATATATCGTTTGTGAAGTTAATAACGAATAAGTACTATTATCGTAAATTTTAGTGTTTGAGACCCAACTTGGGTCGATTATACCGTAGTAATGTCATATAGTAACTCCTGAATTAATTTCGTGTTGATCGGGTAAAAGGAATCGATATATCGATCGATAATCGCTTGCATAGTCTAGGGGTTCGATATAGAACCCTATGCGACAACATAAGCGAATATGGAGTAACCCATGATCATTAGACCCTATTACTTTTAATGAACACTCTGTAGAAATTGGACGGCAAAACGACGTTGTTTCACCCATGAAATGTTACCCTTGATAACCTGTGCAAAATCTGAATTTTCCCGAACATGCTAGACCATTAAATTCATAATAAATCATTTATATATCGGATCTTAGCGTTCCATAGCTCGTATCGAAGCCAACAGATAAACCCACAACAATATATAGTTGATATCTGAATTTTAATGTTATGATAACGAAAATTGTGGCAATTCATGGCTCTAGACTGCAATCCAGAGCAAGAATCTCTGCCTTTACCCATTTTAGAACACATACTTTTCATTGTTTAAGAGCGGAAGTGTGCGGAAACATATATAGAAGCGTGGATAATTGAATTAGATTTATAACGGTACTGGTCTCATTGCATTTCGGTGCCGTTTGATATTTATAACATCTTTTAAACCGTATATGTGTACTGCAGTTTCATGCAGAAACAGAATGTATATCTTAATATTAGACGGTGAATATCTCCCTATGTACAGTGGATATTATTGATCCATATGATGCTTTAGAAACATAACAGATAAATCTAAATATTATCTAACTGTAGCGTCACCTAATTTTGCTCCCAACAGGAAGTAAAACGTGTTACGAAACGGACTTTCAATTCAAAAATTGGATTCTCAGCAGTAAACACTCAAAATGGAAGGACCGTAACTCGCAAACCTGAAATCCGAATGACTCAAAACCAATTCTGCAGTACAGATAATTTAATACAATGTTTACGCATTTCATATTGTTTCGCCAAATTATCCACGTGTGATTTTATATGATTTTTCTAATCCAACCGACACCGGCCGCTCTTATGTATTTAGTAGTGCATTTACTGTATCCCCATCATGTTGCATGACTATTATACGCTTATAAAAAGTATTCAATTGTATCGATATTCTAGTGACTATTTTATATTACCAAGTGATAGTGTTCGTGATTGGATTGTGGCAAGTGCGTTAGTGTAAAAACGTGATTGAATGGTGGAAGTGACACATACTTGTACACAATCAGCGGAACCATTTAGTTATTGCATTGTCGACGTCTATGGGGCATATATAAGTATAACTATAACTAGTATGGGACGGATATGGAAGCACTTATATTAGTGTCATAGGTAAGATATCGAGGAATGCCCACTTATCTTGGACACCGGTCGAGACATACTTGATGGAGACACTGTCTCCAATTCTCGCGTAGACTTGTTATAGAGTGACTACTATTTAGATTCATGGTCGGTGTTTGATGTATATCGCGGGATGTTGGGGTAATTTGAGTGTGGGTTCGATCAACGGAATCTCAGGAGTCCCACTGCCGGCATGTTTCGTGATTTCATGATTTTGATACTGATCGTGTTACAGATTCTTACTGATCATGATTCGGGCCCGTGTTTCCTTGCCCTCGGGGAAAACCCTTGGGTTCAGAATACTCCTGCAGTGGTTGACGTTTACATTCGGACTGACGATAAATTTAGTGACTTGGATATTGAGACTGATAGAACATTTCATTGATTATTGATTAGATACACCTGCTTTACTATTACATGTACTGGTTATTTCAAGCTCGTGTCATTACTCTATACTTACTGTTTTATATTTATCATCATTACACGTTATATATGTATATATTACTATTATGTCGCTCTGATGACCTGGTGTCACGACCCGAAATTTGGCACGTGACGGCCCTAATATTACACAACGTCTACAGGCGTAACGCAGTAAAAGAAAGCCAAAACCCAAAAATCTAAACCATTAAAAGACAAGAAAAGATAAGAAACATTGTTTAATCTTTTGAAAATCTCAAGTATAAATTCTTTAAGTCCAATTTACTTTCTTGAAAATTTCGGCAGCACCTCCTTTGTAAAAACCAACCCCAAAAATGGGTACAACATAAATAAAAAGTGAAGTATCCCCAACGGGAGCAAATCTACGCCCAAAGGCGGAAAACAACCACCACAACAAATATACGACGTCGTAGCGAAGAAATAGAAGACGATAGAAAGGAAACTGTATAAAAGACAACAAGTCACAACATAATATACAACATCGTCCTCACCAAGTCTCTAAGTCAATAAGAAAATAGTAGATGAAGAGTACAGGGATACAACGAATATACAATACAACGAATAACCACAAAACCCACCTAAGCAAACTGCACACTGTGAGCTGATGCGGTATCCGCAGCAAAAGATGATAAGATAAATGAATAGCCTGTCTCGACTACTCTGGGGAAACAACCTGCAAAACCCTGTGGCACAACGGGGGTGAGTTGCCAACTCGTGAAAAGTAAATAACATATGCAGGTAATCGCAAGTATGCACGTACAGCGTGAATCTAACATGTGCAATTAATAGCAATAAAAATTCATATGAATGCAATAATCATGAAAGGTACACTAGCAGGTACAACTAATACATGAAGCAATGCATATAAATAAAGGTATGTAAATGCAACAGTCATGAAAGGTACTCTAACATGTACTACTAATACATGAAGAAATGATATGAATAAAGGTATTTAAACGCAACAGTCATGGAAGGTACTCTAACAGGTACACTAATGCATGAAGCAGTGCATAAACAGTAAATGTAGAGTATGGAATGGAGCATGTCATTTCCACGGAATCCTGACATCGTGGTAGGATCAAAATCCATCAAGACAATCCAAATCCCAATTTCCTCAAATCAGCCCCCAATTTGGCTATCATATCAAGTAAGTCTCACATATTCTTAATGTACAACATCAAGTAGATCTCACATATCCCGTATGTACAATATCAAGTATATCTCGTACACCCCGAATGTACAATATCAAGTAGATCTCACATATATCCTGTAATCAATATCAAATAAATTCTCAAATGTCCTAAATCCAATGTCAATGAGTCATTTACATTCTAGGTATATTTGCATGAATAAATATGATGATGTATATAATTTAATGTCAATACACATATATTAGCGTCCCATTCCACTAATATTGGTGTAAGGGCATATATAACAGCGGCCTAAACCCCTGTTATATATACAAAGGAGTAAAAAGAAATATCATGAAACCAATGTGTCAAGCATCGACACAGAAATGTAGGTCTATCAGGTGTTGTCACCATGACTGGCCCCCTGATAGGTATGTATCATACGCTATACCGAAAGCTCGAGAGCCAAGCTCTGACCCTCGCCTCTCGACGTATCTATACGCACATTACTCCCGTCGGTATCTCCATGATAACCGCCGAGTCATTGGTAATGTCACCGGATGGTATGGTTCCCCCACTAACTCATCGTCTACTCTACGATTCTTGCCCCGGGGTACCTCCCGGGCCCCACCATGTACCCGCAGACGGTGCCTCCCGCTCCTCGAATCGGGTATATAATCAGAACCGACAAATCTCATGGTGGATGCTGTAATATCATATCATCAAGGGAAACCGGGTTTTTCAAATAATGCATAATTTCATGAACTACTACGGTCCCCAAATCCAGAAAACATCATGAAAAATCCATATCTTAATGCGAAAATCCATGAATATAATATATGCAACAGAAAACTGTAATGTAAGCATATAAAGGAAAAGCCGCTATTTAACTGCAACAAGTCAAATATAAATATATGCGGTTCCTAATTCCTCCAATTCTAAATAACATCAAGTAAAGATAAACATGTAGCTATAACCAGATATGTGTGTAAACATGAAGGTATAGCAAGGTATATGTATCTACCTATCAGTAATGATGTAATATACCCTCCGGGTATAAGTGAAGTATGTATGCAAAGTATACATGTAGCTATGACATAATGTGTGTATGTACCTATCACTAATGGTACGATACTTTATAGGTATACGGATATCTAACACGTAAGTATGTGTAAGCATATGGATATACAGGTATGCTATAAGTCAATGCGTAAAGAAATATGAATCAAAGTATCAATGTCCATAAACAAGCAATATCATATCTATAAGTGGGTTGTGCGTGACATGGCAATTATTGACGGTGTGTGTAGCATACAATCCGTGCTCGTGCAACATGAATCGTCAATAATATGTGCAGTGTCCTAAGGATACTAGTCCAAGCACAACAATATCTAAGTAATAGGGTAAATGCGCAATTCTAAATATGACATAGAATATGCGACAGAAATAATATCTCTAGCCCAGACGCATAACGCCATGCGGGCGATTCCCCTGTAGATGTTAAATCTACTCACCAACGCTCCTGGCTAAGTGAAGCCTACCACCTGTTTTCCCTTATCGTAGCGTCCGAAGTCCCCGCTTGCGAACCTAAAATTTCACAAACACATCATATAAGCAAATATCCTATATCGACGAAAAGACATCGAAACGCAAGAATAACGCCCTGAAAATTGTACTGCGCACTGAGCGCATCTATCATGCACGACATCGGCCAAAAACCCTAATTGGGGTCGCGAAACTACAAAACACTAAGTCTAGACCCCGATCGTCCCGATCGCACAACACAACACAAACAATTACGAGGAATAAAATAGATATAACCTCGCAACGACCAATCGAACCCACGTCAGAAAAACCCCGAAACCTAGTAAGCAACTTATCGCAATATTTCGCACTAGTTTCAAGCTAACGCATATCTAGTGATTACAAACACCTTAAAATAGCTTAACTAAGCTATCAAAACCATTTCTATATTTTTAACACTTCCTAAATAAATTTTAGCAAAAACCTAGTAAGCAAAATTGCATGATTAAATAAAGTGTTCATTAGCAAAAATTAACATTTTCTACTACGTTAATCTTTTCCTAATCACAAATTAACACTTAAATAAAACATTAAACACATAAATCAAGTTTTACCCTAACTAGATTATCATAAAAATCAAGTCTTTAATGTCAAACATGAAATTAAAAGCTTAAATAAACAATTAATATGCTAAATAGAAATTTAGAAACAACAAAAAGGATTAGGGTTAGGGTTTTATACCTCCACAAAAGATCAAAACCAAGAAACCAAACTCATCATCTTTTCCTCAAAAATGATGTTTTGAATGAAGATCCAAGCTACTTTTGTGAAGAAGAAAGAAGGAAAATGAATATATTTGAGTTTTTGTGATTTTATTTGGATTTTTCATAATTTATTTGATGCAAAATGAGTTGAAAAAGAGTGGGAATGATGGAGAGAAACAAGGGGAAAGAAAGGGCCGACCAAGGGGGGTGAGTGTGAATTTTTGTGAAGAAATTGCTAGGAAAAAGAGTAATAAATGCTTAATAAATGCACTTTGCCACCTTTACATATTTTCTTTTCTTTTTAAAATAAAACCTTTTGCACTACAAAAAATATCTAGATATTTAAAAAGAAGTTTCCAAAATATTCTAGTGACAAAAATTAATTTATTCTCAGGAGAAGAAATTTCCCGATTTACGTACACCAAATACCGCTTAAAATAATATTTTATTTGGGAAAAATTCTATCTGAACCAAAACCTCCCAAATACCCCTAAAGTTCGCGCACAAGCTTTATTTTAGCTAAAAAACGTGCCGGTAAGGTTTTACGGAAGTTTGATCGAAATCGGGTTAAAACGGAAAATACCGACTATTTTGCCCTAAAACGGAAAAATTCGCAAAACGATTTCTGAAACGTTACAATCTTCCCCTCTTAAGGAAATTCGGTCCCCGAATTAAAATTCATCTACGCGTACCTTCAAGAAAATGAGTACAAAACTCCCAAATCTCGCTCGCAACTTGCCAAGTGATCACCTCACTATACAGCTACACCAAAGAACCCTCACAGACGGCAAGACCCTTTACCGAAGTTCCTCAACCTGCCGATCCACTATAACTAGCGGCTGCTGGTGAACGAGATCGCGTCCAAACTAATTGGTCTGATGCTGAATCATGTGCAAAAGGTCATGAAGGTAATTGCGAAGTATCGACACAAGGAATACAGGGTGAATACTCAAAAATCTGGGCGGAAGTGCCAAATTATAGGCAACGGAACCAACTCGCTTGAGGATCTCAAAAGGACCTACAATCCCGGGATAAGCTTCCCAAAACTCAACACGTCATTCATCGGAAAATCCTGTAGGAATACATGATTTCCCACTGCGAACTCAAGTCTGCGACCACTACGGTCGGCATAAGATCTCTGTCTGCACTTGGCTACCCTCATCCTGACCTGAACCAACTGGATCATCTCCGAAGTCTCTAGAGTAGCTGGGGTCCAAAAATCCTACTTATGCAGAGTCAGAAAAACAGACTGGTGACCGACACAACCTAACAAACAAAACTTAAAGGTTGCCAATTGGAGTGCCTCCTGATAACAGCTATCGAAGGAGAATCCTAACAATGGCAAGTGACGATCCAAACTGCCGACAACAATTAATACGTACGCACAAGCATATCCTCCAGAGTCGGTATAGCCCGCTCTAACAAAACCATCATCCCGCGGATGGAAAAACGGAGCTAAAGCTCAACCAGTACCCAAGGCTTCCTGAAGTTCCTGCCCAAAACGGCAAGCGAATAGGGTGCCCTATTTGGATACGACCCATGAAGGAACTCCGTGCAACGCACAAACTTAACCAAGGACAACTGAGCAACCCGAGTATAACCGGACAACTAGCATCCAAATGGAGTCACACCCTGACTAAACCTGGGTAGACACCATAACAAAATTCGTGGAGATCTGCTCCCACTCCCACTTCGGAACGGTTAAAGGTTGAAACTCTCCAGCCGTTCTCAAATGCTCAACCTTTGTTGGAGATAGTGCCCTCAGAGTCAATTATTGGATCACAGGCACGTGATTGCAATGATTGAGGGAGGACCTATCCCGACAGGACAGTCTTACTCGAGATGATAGTATGCTATCTGGTTTACCTTTATCATCGTGTACTGCTTTAGGTGACCTGACATGTCGCTATTGCACGTTGATAGAGCCCCTAAGATTCTTGCTTGACTACCAGCAGTATGATGGCGATCATATACGTGGGAGCTGGTAGTCTATAAGCACATCCTTAAAAGGTCCCTAGTCGTAGGAGTTTCGAGACAGGGCATCGATTCTGCAGAGTAGACTAGTGTATACAGTCGAGACCCCGACGAGGGGCGGTGGCCGGTCTCACAAGCCACTGGTGTCAGTTGGTTCACCTAAGATGTATACAGGTGCTCATTGGGTTATGAGTACACCGGACAGGACTCGCCGGGAACCTGCCAGTTAGGATTATACCAGACGTCAGATAGCAGTTCCCTGGTGACATGTGTACAGGTTAGTTCATTGACCTGGGGATCGTCATTTGTCTCGTGTGAGTTCCCACTGTACTTTGATTACTACCCTACCACGGCTCAAAGGAGTCGTGCAAACAGGTTTTAGTTGGGTACAGTCCCGAGCCACATGGAGGCAGTGAGCGGATCTTCAGGGGTTCGTCTCTCCCGGTATTGGGGGTGAGGTCGCGCTGTGTCTAGGAGAGCCATTACGCAAAGCCCTCGGCCGAGGCAGGAGATTTACTGGTAGGTATTCCAGTAGTATCTCAGGGCGTTCTGGGCTACACTCCGACACGACTTGTACCGCTTTTGGGGGTCTGACTTTTACCAACCCCCTAGGCCCGACATGCGATGCTCATAGACGAACGGACCGGACTGTACGGATATTGTCACTGACAGGCTCAGTAGGGTGTCAGGATGGGTTCGCTCATCGACGTCCCTTTTAGTCAATAGCTGGTGGCCCGTCACGTATTGGCTTATACCTCTGACGTGCTAGTGGTTAAATCCACAGCCATAGTATTGACGAGTCTTTAGAGTCCACCACACTTGCAGTTACTCAAGCTTTCGGGCGAAACGCTGTAGAGGCCGTATGGAGATATGGCAGGGTCCGATCAGATACGTGCGGTATTGCACGGATCAGGATCGGACGGTTTTGTACTAGTGGCCGTATAGTTATATGGCAGCGTTTGATCAGATACGTGCGGTATTGCACGGATCAGGATCAGACGGATATTACTAGCCGGCTTTGGTTTAAGCCGGATCCTAGTATAGTACAGTATAGATTTTGTCTCGTTTGCATTTGTATCCGGACGGAATACAGATGCGGGTGTGTATGCACAGTATGGGGTTTTTCTGTAATTTATTACGGGACCAGTTTTCTGGAGTTGCCAGTTTGCATTCCGTTCCGGCCGGTTTTCCTTTGTTCTTTCCCGGCCGGACTTTTCTGATGGAGGGGGTTATTTGCAGTTTTGCAAATAACACTTTGTGGAGGACTTATTTGCATAAGGGTTGATATGATAAGCATCTTTGCTTTTCATGCATTTATGGTGATAAGAATGGATTTGATTTGGATTTGAGTTTTGGTTATGATTATGTTTTAGGATGTGGTCACCTCTTTTCATTTCCTACACTCACCTCCCTCTTGCTATCATATTGTTTTTGCTCCACCATTTTATTCTCACTTATGAGAGAGTTTTATTCATGGTTGAGAAAAAGAAAGAGAGAAAGAAAAGAGAAGAAGAGAGTTTCATCTTCATCCTTGAGAGTGTTTCATTTTCTTGATCTCATTTCATGTTAAGAAAAATGCAAGCACCATTTTTCTTGTCTTGTTTCCTCCATCATCCACAAATGGCAACAAACCCTAAAAGAGACTATGATTCTACACTACAATTCTACAGCAAATCTTGGACGCGTCGGCTAGCCTACTTCGCTCCCGAGTTGCCTCGGTATTGAGGTGGGAGCCCGTAAAAGTACCCGGCTTCGTGGTGCCCTTTCCGACGAGGAGGAGATGGACGGAGATCCCGCGAGGAGATCGGAGTGGAGATGAAGACCGGAGGACTCGGATCAGTCGGTATACTTCTCACCCTATCTCTTGTTTGCTAGCATTAGGTTAATGGTTACGATCCGGGTTTTCTTTGTCCGCGGTAGCGCCGGTTTCCGAGTAAGGAAAAATTTTGATTCCGCATTTTGGCCTCGAGTACGAGGCCGGGGCGCTGCCGTGGCGCAACATGGTATCAGAGCCACGCCATTAACCTTTCCTAGCTTGTTCTAATGTGTTTTTCAGTTCCGATCGACCAAAATTCCAAAAACCGTATTTTTCCTTCACATCAGTTTCTGTCGAAATTTTTTGAAGTCCAAAAATTTTTCAGGTTGTCTCAGAATGATGTGCAGTGAGTTCTAAGAATACTGCAAAAATTTGGTAAAGTGATCATGCCGTACGACCGCGGAACCGCGGCCTGAGCCACTCATTGGCCGCGGTTCCGCCGCAAGAAGTAGGCTTCACTTCACCAATTTTTCTCAGTGGGCTTGTGGGCTTAAATTAGGGGTTTTGGAATATTAAAAATGGGCCCAGGTTTTCTGTGAGTGCTACAGTTTTGATTGGGGCCCACTTGTTAAGGTTTGATCAATCGGAAAATTTTAAACACATTATTTCACAGTATTTACATTATATCTGCGACCGTGAATGTCACTTGATCGGTAAATCCCGTCTAACTGCTATAGCCCGGTTAGACGGATTTGCGAACGTGATTTTCACGTTGATGTTCTATGTTTATGCTGTGATGTTGCGGATCGGTCGTGGGGGATAGCCTGGATGCAATGCTAGTACAGTTTTGTTGTATTATGTACATTTGATATTGCGGGGCGAGCGTCCGACATGTGGACTGCCGTCACTGCATGATTGTATTATTCTTTTGGGGAACGACCTGGTTGCGGTCGATGTACCCGGTGTATGTATATTTTACTTTCTGTACTAGGATTACCCCGCGGAGGGGTGCACGGATAGCCGGGTTCTAGAGGGCAACGGGCCCGCATCTCATGGCATTGAGACGGAGGGGGCTTCACTCTAGGATTGGTGGGCTATTCGCCGCACTCGTAGGGGGTACAGGTTGACCCAGGAGGGGTGCCCAAGTTACCGGATTCCATGAAGTGCTGGGTGGTCCATTCACGGTGTTGGAGGGGGCTGCCTCGCTTCAGGTTTTGGCGGGTGACTTGCCGCGCCCGTAGGGGTCTAGGATTTCATTGCACAGGCTATCCACACGACCAGGGGAACGTCGGGTTTCAGCAGCGGCTCTGTGAAACCCGGGGCTTCCAGATATCTGTATTGTTCTGTGATGCTGTACATTTCTGTGATGTTGCATTTTTATCACGCCTTGAGCGAAATATAATATATTGGTATATATATTAGTAGATGTTGTATATATTTTACATCCGCGCTAGTCCAGTCCCCGCTCTGCCGTTAGTTAGCTAACCTAACGGGTAATGACGGGACCCAGTGGCGAATGCGGAAGGCATATACGTACATCAGTACATTTTCGTTCTTTGTGGTGTGATCAATTGATGGGACTGCATTGATTCGGATCAATGCAAGATAACAAACCTATTCTGATGTTGTTGGAACAATTTTTCAAAAAGCTGTTATTGCAAGGACGTTCACTTTTGTTTTGCATCGTGGTATTCAGTTGGAATATCCTGCTCCTCAGTCGACGAGGCAAGGGCCGAGATCCCTTCACCGGGAGTGACCCCTTGGACAGAAGTTTGCGTCAGGGCAATAACTTCACTATAGCCGATTACTTTTGCTTTGCATCGTGGTATTCAGTTGGAATATCCTGCACCTCATTCTACGGGGAAAGAGCCGAGATCCCTTCACCGGGAGTGACCTCTTTAGTAAAGGTTTTCGTCACTATATTTTCTAAAAGGTTATCCAGTTCCTTCAACGATATCAAGTTCATTACGTTAAAGGTTTTTCGCCAAAAACCAGTCGTAGCCCTCCGTCATTTCAGATTAGTGTTACTTAGTATTCGTGCTGCGTTTGTCGTGCATTGCCGTGGCGTAGTGTTCGGTAGCTATGTAATGCTTTTCTGTCACAAGGATAAGTGGATTGGTTAGGACAGTCGTACGGTCTTGTTGGCATTGTCAAGGACTCGTACGGGTGGGTTTAATGCAATCAAGATAATGACGGGTAGAACTTGACTAGGACTCTTTGATTTGTTGGCATTGTCAAGGTCACTTGGGTCCTAGGGGTAAAAACAAACATCGGGAGTTTCAAAAGAACTGAAACTTGCCAGGCATGCGCATACCTTCTGGAGTGTGGTGACGTGAGTGGATTCCGTCACGTTATCATGCGATGAGAGTTGGATCCCGATTCCCACTGATGAGTTGGTTTACTCCTCGGGTGATCCCGACTAATTCTTCTTTCAGGTTTGGAGGAGAATTTGAGGTACAGTGGGAGGCTTCCAGGTTGGATAAAGTAATAACCATTCTGATCTAGGTTAGAGTGCACGCTGAGTGTTTCTTTTCTCTCTCTCTTTGGCAGCGACCATTGACCCGACCCTGGACTATGACTCAGTGACCAAGTTGACCGAACCTTCTTAACACAGGCTTTTGGATTGTCAGAGTTGCAGACCTCATTGCCACTCCTACTTTTACCCTTTTCTCCAGGACACCTCGTATTACTACGAACGTCCACTTCCATTGGACAAAACCATCGTATGGTTATATACGAACTCGAAGGACTTCGAGGATGGTTTCTGGTTCTGGAGAAAACGAATAGGATTATTCAGTTGTCTTTTCTTTTCACCTTCTCTCAGGTTGCGAGTACTCCTTGGTTTAGGAGTAGTACACCTATTACGCAAATTGGATAGTCTTCTGCCAAACCATAGGCTGGTGCCGACCGGTAGGGAATGAAGAAAACCAGTTAGCCTAAATGGTGTACGGAAGGTATTAAGTTCAGACAAAGCAAGGGATTAGTAAGAGGGCAAAGTAAATTGCGACAGATATTCACGACCGAACCAAGTATTTCTTCGCCAATCCTAAATCACCTTTGTATTTCTCCAGGACACTCCGTATCACTACGAAGATCCACAGTTTATTTGGATACTCCATCGTATGGTTATATACGAACTCGAAAGGAACTTGTTCCAGTTCGGGGATGGATCCTGGTTCAGGAGAAATAGGAATAAAGTACATTCATGTGTCTTTTATCTTCACCTTCTCTCGCATTGCGAGTGCTCCTAGGATTAGGACAGTACACCCTTTATGCTTTTTGGATAGTCTTCTTCCAAACCATAGGCTGGTGCCGAACGGTAGGGAAGGAAGAAAACCATTTGGCTTAAAGGGGTGTACAGAAGGTAATGACTAAAGACATATGAAGGGATTTGGAGAGGTGGCAAAGAATTATACGGTTATAGTTGTGAATCTGGATAATGGAAGAGGCATTACTAGGAATACCAGGATACCCCAACGAAACATTTCAATGTTTCAGTTTCACTGTGTACTGTTAATGGAAAACTGATTTCCCGATTAGACACTTACTCCAGGGTATGTATTTACCAGGTATGATTCTCACATCTTTATGGTTTTACAGATGATGAGTGGGAGTAAGTTATTGGGAATTAGGTGATCATCCTCATTATTTGAGGAAGTCACCTGGGTTGTTTGCCGGACGGCAATTATTTGGTTTTGAATATCCGCTGTTGTGCACCAATTTCAAATTGATATATCTGTACGTCTATTTTTATAGAGTGAGATATACCTTTTGAAGTTATGTCGATGACATTTACCTATATCAGTGGATGGTTAGGTAAGGAGCATTAAACAGCGGTGTAATTCTTCTTAACCATAAGTGCAGTTTTCAACCTACGACACACAGTGAAAGAGTTGTTAGACTCAGCGGACTTATACAGAGTATTGTATGTTGTCCAGTGTCCATTAGGACAGAGGGGTTGGTCCTCGTACTATATTCGGTTTACTTATGACTTCTCTAGTTTTTAGACAGGTGTTTCGTGGAAACACAGGGTCCGAATTTTGAGAAGTTATAGGTATTTGAATAAAGTAGAGAACCAGGTATTGCAAGTATCGGGATTCTTCATAGTGATCGAAGATGTAGATACTTGTGTATGGTATTCAGTTGATAGTAATGATAAAGAGAAATTGCTTCTCTTTCAGGTTACTCATAATTGGAAACTTTCCTAAGTTGAGTAACGCTGATCGACCTCCTTCCATTTAGTTGACATGCACTAGAGATAGCTGCATGATTTGAATCTGGTTCAATTGAATCAGTGCCTCTGGTTCTATATTGGATATAGAACAGTTCATATCTTAACGATGTTAAGGTACGGGGAGTTGTCCGGCTTATGCTTAAAACCAGACACTGGACAACTCAAGGCACGTTTCTGTAATGGCTATTTGTGGGTTGACCCTGGCTATGACGAGGGTTGACTTTCTACCATCTGGATGAACAATAGCAATATTGTTCTAGACTCGCCACAGTTTTTATTAAAAATGGATTTTTTCAGAAAAAGTAGTGGGAGTATGGTAGAACTGGAAGTGATTCCAGAATCGCAAACGATTACTGAAGATTTGATAAGCAACCTAAAGATTCAATCTGGTTTGACATTCCATTGGCCACTCCGCAGATACGGTGGGTAACTTCAGGCACCCGAGAGGTACTCCGGTAGCCTCAAGGACGGTGACAAGGAAGTTCTTGTTTACCCACATTTGCCATTGCTGTTGTTCCAGGCTGCGAGACCCGGCAGGAGGATGAGTATAGCGTCGTTCTAAACTAGCTTTGGAAGTGCACGTCTATATGACTCTGCCAGAGGGTTGTCGTAGTCAGTGGGAGCAGCGGAAGTATTGGTGGACATCAGGCTTATGTCTATTTATAGACTAAAGCAGATGTAGCGGAGATAGATCATCTATTTCTGATGTGACAGTCATAGGTTTGACGTCATCAGAATAAGGGGTGGATCTGTTGAGAAGGTAGTAGGAAGTGATATTCCTATACTACGATCGGTTATACTTTGGTTGTCACACAGTGGTTTCTCCACACAGGACTTGGACATTATATCAGACATTCTGGTTACTAGATCTATGGTTTTAGATCTAGATTTGGGTGGTTTCCCAATCTGGGTACCTTGACAAGCATTCTATGAGTATTTAGAATGGACGACTCCTGACACGGTAGTGTACCTGCAGTTGATGGAGTCACCCTCTCTAAAGGTGTCTTATAGACTAAAGGGGAGAGGGATACTCATGATTGGCAGATCACTTGCTTAGGCAATTGAGTCAATCATGAGATGTCAAGTACCACACCAGATGTTGTTCTTGCACTAGATGCAATAAGTTGATATTGATCCAATCCTGGAGAAACAGTCGGAAGCAGTCTTAGAACATAAGTGAATGTTCTAGGGATATGATAACGACAACCTTATTTGGGAGACAGTTATCATTCCAGGCTTCCAAGGTGACATGGACGACAAGGAGGTTGTCAGAGTTATAGTTTTCCTTCTGACGAGGGGCAGTATTTTGGACAGGTGGTCCAAGGCAATACTGAGGGTGGCATGGCGCAGGATACTGATTAAGTTCAGTTGACGATACAGTCTAAGAAGTTTGGATTTGGAGTTCATTTATAAGCTAGGTCCCATCAGACATCCAGACATTCTAAGACAGGTATTGCTCATTTCGGGAGACGGCTTTCTCCGCGAACTTGAGAAATAGAGAGACAAAGAAAGAAACATCACAGCGGATCCACTCACTGAGGCTATTCCTCGAACGCAATAGTTTCGCAAACGAGCTTTGTGAGACTGACTAGTAGAGGAGTTGGGTGTTCGGTATCACACGGGCTGTGAGTATGCGGCATCGCAATAATTAGCCTTGAGTGCAAGTGGGAGATTGTTGGAGATAGTGCCCTCAGAGTCAATTATTGGATCACAGGCACGTGATTGCAATGATTGAGGGAGGACCTATCCCGACAGGACAGTCTTACTCGAGATGATAGTATGCTATCTGGTTTACCTTTATCATCGTGTACTGCTTTAGGTGACCTGACATGTCGCTATTACACGTTGATAGAGCCCTTACGATTCTTGCTTGACTACCAGCAGTATGATGGCGATCATATACGTAGGAGCTGGTAGTCTATAAGCACATCCTTAAAAGGTCCCTAGTCGTAGGAGTTTCGAGACAGGGCATCGATTCTCCAGAGTAGACTAGTGTATACAGTCGAGACCCCGACGAGGGGCGGTGGCCGGTCTCACAAGCCACTGGTGTCAGTTGGTTCACCTAAGATGTATACAGGTGCTCATTGGGTTATGAGTACACCGGACAGGACTCGCCGGGAACCTGCCAGTTGGGATTATACCAGACGTCAGATAGCAGTTCCCTGGTGACATGTGTACAGGTTAGTTCATTGACCTGGGGATCGTCATTTGTCTCGTGTGAGTTCCCACTGTACTTTGATTACTACCCTACCACGGCTCAAAGGAGTCGTGCAAACAGGTTTTAGTTGGGTACAGTCCCGAGCCACATGGAGGCAGTGAGCGGATCTTCAGGGGTTCGTCTCTCCCGGTATTGGGGGTGAGGTCGCGCTGTGTCTAGGAGAGCCATTACGCAAAGCCCTCGGCCGAGGCAGGAGATTTACTGGTAGGTATTCCAGTAGTATCTCAGGGTGTTCTGGGCTACACTCCGACACGACTTGTACCGCTTTTGGGGGTCTGACTTTTACCAACCCCCTAGGCCCGACATGCGATGCTCATAGACGAACGGACCGGACTGTACGGATATTGTCACTGACAGGCTCAGTAGGGTGTCAGGATGGGTTCGCTCATCGACGTCCCTTTTAGTCAATAGCTGGTGGCCCGTCATGTATTGGCTTATACCTCTGACGTGCTAGTGGTTAAATCCACAGCCATAGTATTGACGAGTCTTTAGAGTCCACCACACTTGCAGTTACTCAAGCTTTCGGGCGAAACGCTGTAGAGGCCGTATGGAGATATGGCAGGGTCCGATCAGATACGTGCGGTATTGCACGGATCAGGATCGGACGGTTTTGTACTAGTGGCCGTATAGTTATATGGCAGCGTTTGATCAGATACGTGCGGTATTGCACGGATCAGGATCAGACGGATATTACTAGCCGGCTTTGGTTTAAGCCGGATCCTAGTATAGTACAGTATAGATTTTGTCTCGTTTGCATTTGTATCCGGACGGAATACAGATGCGGGTGTGTATGCACAGTATGGGGTTTTCCTGTAATTTATTACGGGACCAGTTTTCTGGAGTTGCCAGTTTGCATTCCGTTCCGGCCGGTTTTCCTTTGTTCTTTCCCGGCCGGACTTTTCTGATGGAGGGGGTTATTTGCAGTTTTGCAAATAACACTTTGTGGAGGACTTATTTGCATAAGGGTTGATATGATAAGCATCTTTGCTTTTCATGCATTTATGGTGATAAGAATGGATTTGATTTGGATTTGAGTTTTGGTTATGATTATGTTTTAGGATGTGGTCACCTCTTTTCATTTCCTACACTCACCTCCCTCTTGCTATCATATTGTTTTTGCTCCACCATTTTATTCTCACTTGATGAGAGAGTTTTATTCATGGTTGAGAAAAAGAAAGAGAGAAAGAAAAGAGAAGAAGAGAGTTTCATCTTCATCCTTGAGAGTGTTTCATTTTCTTGATCTCATTTCATGTTAAGAAAAATGCAAGCACCATTTTTCTTGTCTTGTTTCCTCCATCATCCACAAATGGCAACAAACCCCAAAAGAGACTATGATTCTACACTACAATTCTACAGCAAATCTTGGACGTGTCGGCTAGCCTACTTCGCGCCCGAGTTGCCTCGGTATTGAGGTGGGAGCCCGTAAAAGTACCCGGCTTCGTGGTGCCCTTTCCGACGAGGAGGAGATGGACGGAGATCCCGCGAGGAGATCGGAGTGGAGATGAAGACCGGAGGACTCGGATCAGTCGGTATACTTCTCACCCTATCTCTTGTTTGCTAGCATTAGGTTAATGGTTACGATCCGGGTTTTCTTTGTCCGCGGTAGCGCCGGTTTCCGAGTAAGGAAAAATTTTGATTCCGCATTTTGGCCTCGAGTACGAGGCCGGGGCGCTGCCGTGGCGCAACAACCTTAACACACAACAAGACAGACACCTCGAAACGAAATCTGAAACTTCACTCTTCATCCTTGCCCACCCGTAACTATCTCATAAGTCACGCTACAAATTGGTGGAACTTAAATGAACACCGAAAGTTGACTTATGTGCCTGCTCTAGGATTTCGCGTCTCTACCCAATAGTATTAGGTACGCAAATGCGTCCCTAAATGTAGCACATCTGGTCACAATTTAAGGACTCCGAATCATTACCCAGCCGAGTATGCTCAAGTATTTCTGACGCACGAGCATCGGCGGGCAGTGCCTCGCGAAAGCGATTAAGGAAAAGTGGTCGGGCGCGGACATGAGCAAGTTGTCCTCTCAGTAGAGGCGAACTTAAGCTGTACTCAACGATCGCACAAGAACTGTAAATCTGCAGAAGACTATCTCAACAATCAAAACCCGCTGCAGGAAGATGTACATTAAGCTCTGGTGGTCCGTGAAAATCCGACACGACTCTCCAAACAAGTAATGTCTCCAAATCTCCAACGCAAGACCACCGCCGCCATCTCCAGATCATGAGTGGGATATCCTGCTAGTACTTCCTCCAACTGTAAGGAAGAAAAAGCGATAACTCTATAGTGCTACATCAGTACACAATCGAGCCCCACTCGCGAAACATTACAGTTAAACAACAAAGTCGCCCGAACCAGAAAGCAAGGAAAGAACTGATGCAGTTGTTAACCGAGTCTTCAACTGCTGAAAAAATCCGCACGCATGCCTCAGTCCAAAGAAAAGAAACCTCCCTTCTGGTCAGTTCAGTCAACGGTGCAACATTACACTAGCAATCCTGCACGAAACGACGGTAAAATCCTACTAAGCCCAAAAATCTGCGGACCTTCGTCCGTACACAAGTCTGGGCCAAAGCTGTATGGCCTCGATCTTCCTCGGAACCATACGAAAACCGTCTCCCGTAATTATAAGACCTAGGAGTCAACACAAACAAGCCTGAAGGAACACTCCAAGAATCTAGCAACAGCTGGGGCTCTCCCAATGTCTGCAAAACAAATCCTCAAGTGCTACTCCTATCCCTCACGACACATTGAATAGACCAGAATGTCGTCAATAACACAACAATAACTGGTCGAGGAACGGCCTGAAGAAATCTGGTTCATCATATCTACGAATGCTGCTAGGGCATTGGTGAGTCCAATGACACCACCAAAACACACAAAGCCCGTAGCACGCACAAGGCAGTCTTCGGAATGTCATCACTCCGAACCCGCAACAATGATGACCTGATCCCAAACAAACTTAGAAAATGTCTCGCACTCGGAAGCTGAGCGAAGAAATCGTCAATGCGAGGTAACGGATACCTATCCGCACCGTAAGCCGGTTCAATTGACGATCAATCAATACAAAATCTCAAACTGTCGTCTTTCTCCTTGAAGAACAGAAATAGGAGCTCCCCAATGCGAAAACTCAGACACGCAAGCCCCCCAACAAACAACTCTGCGGCTGATCCTTAAGCTCCCTAAGCTTCGCCGGCTTATCTGGAACAACGTCAGAAAACTTTCGCACGAAGGAACCCCGTACAACAAACCCACTATGGCTCCGGTATCACGAATGAACGTCAAGAATCCTCGACATCCTCTCCTCAAAAGCCGACTAGCGAAAAAGACTGAATTCAAGCTGTGAGAGGTGGCACCACTGTCCTCCCGCTCAACAAGAACTGACTCGCCGGGAAAACAAAACTTGACTGTTTTCTCGCGGCGGTCCACAAACGCCTAGCACGTAGCTAACCAGTCTGTGCCCAGGAGGACGTCAAATCCAACATCTCTAGAAGGATCACAACGACGGACGAATCTCCTAACCGATTGGCATACGACTGAAATACGTGTTGTGCAACAAAAGAATCGCTGACAGAAATTAACACAACAAACGGTTGATCTAGCTAACACGGCTCTCCTCGTTCCAAACGTCTGTTACTCCCGCGACGGTCACGAAAGCTGTCTCGACGACTAGGCCTCTGTCTCTGGGCTGGTACACCGGTACTAGTCCTCCACTGTTCCGGAACTCCCAAAGTCTCTGGAAGGCGTGCCTCGTCAAGTGGGGCCGCATCTACTAGTGCTATGTAAGTGACGGAATGCTGCATGCTGATTGCAAGGAACAACTGGGTAACAGGGGTGACAACCTCCTGTCGCTGCGCTCGAACGGCCTCAACCAATGAACTCATCGTCTGGCACAAGTCCTTCATCTCTGCCACAAGCCTAGCGATACTATCTGTCGAAGGCGGATCCGTCTGCTCCTATGCAACGAGCGCGCCATCCTGGTCAGTCCTTGACCCACCCGAGTCAACTCTGACCTCGGCCCTCGCTGCATCACTCTGAGTCCCCATAGTCGTCGGCGGCAAAGGCTATAAATAGAGATAGGATTCGATATGAACACGAAAATCGAATCTCAAGGATATATATCAAGGAAGGAATTTCAAGCAATATGTACTTAGGTCACTTTAGGTGGAGTACCGCATCGTGAGTATGCCGCGGACATACACACACTACGTTACTCTGCTTAAGCTACCTACTCCATCATACCAAGGTCATCCTACCCTCCGAAAAGTAAAACCTAGAGCTCTGATACCAACTTTGTCACGACCCGAAATTTGGCACGTGACGGCCCTAATACTACGCAACGTCTACAGGCGTAACGCGGTAAAAGAAAGCCAAAACCCAGAAATCTAAACCATTAAAAGACAAGAAAAGATAAGAAACATTGTTTAATCTTTTGAAAATCTCAAGTATAAATTCTTTAAGTCCAATTTACTTTCTTGAAAATTTCGACAGCACCTCCTTTGTAAAAACCAACCCTAAAAATGGGTACAACATAAATAAAAAGTAAAGCATCCCCAACGGGAGCAAATCCACGCCCAAAGGCGGAAAACAACCACCACAACAAATATACGACGTCGTAGCGAAAAAATAGAAGACGATAGAAAGAAAACTGTATAAAAGACAACAAGTCACAACATAATATACAACATCGTCCTCACCAAGCCTCTAAGTCAATAAGAAAATAGTAGATGGAGAGTACAGGGATACAACGAATATACAATACAACGAATAACCACAAAACCCACCTAAGCAAACTGCACACTGTGAGCTGATGCGGTATCCGCAGCAAAAGATAATAAGATAGATGAATAGCCTGCCTCGACTACTCTGGGGAAACAACCTGCAAAACCCTGTGGCACAACGGGGGTGAGTTGCCAACTCGTGAATAGTAAATAACATATGCAGGTAATCGCAAGTATGCACGTACAGCGTGAATCTAATATGTGCAATTAATTGTTAGTTATATGTATGCCCTAGAGGCCATTACTGTACATAGGATGTATATTGTAGTGGATGCTGGGACATATATAGGGAGGACTTTCTTGCTCGACATGATAGTATGCTATCTGGTTGCTCTTTACCTTAACGTGTGCACCGATTGTCTCTCTGTTACATGTTGGTAAAGCCCTTAGGATGTGTACTTGACTACCTGGACTATGATGCGGATCATACTAGTGGGGACATGGTAGTCCATAAGTACATCCTTCAAAGTCCCTAGTCGTGGGTGTATCGAGATGGGGCATCGATATACCAGAGTAGACTAGAGTATACCTTCTCGACCCATACAGATGGGCGATGGATGATCCCATATCCATTGGTGTTTGACATCGGAGATGATATACGAGTGCTCAGTAGAGACTGGGTACACTGGACGGACTCGCCGAGAACTCCCAGATGGTATTATACCTCACGTCAGATGGCAGTTCTCTGGTGACACTGGTACAGAGTAGTCTGTTGACCCGAGATCGTCATAGAGTCTTGTGTGGTTCCCACTGTGCTTTGATTTCCATCTTACCACGTCCAAGAGGGCGTGCAAAACGGTGGTTTTTGGGTACAGTCCCGAGTCACATGGAGGCAATGAGCGATAGGAGGGGATTCGTCTCTCCCGGTATAGGGAGTTGATGTTGCGCTGTGTTCGATTGGCTATAACAGGAAATCCCTGGCCAGGGTTGCTGAGATTTACTGGTAAGTGTTACCAGTAGTTTCTCGAAGTGTTATAGACCTCATATCGACACGACTTATCGAGCTATTGGGGTCTGACGTTTACCACCCCTAGGCGAGATATGCGACATATCAGACGATCAGACCGGACTGTACGGTAGTGTTACTGGTCGGATTCACTGGAGTGTGAGCGGGCTTGCTCGTCGATCTTCAGATCGCTCAATACCCGGGTGGCCGTTACGTTTAGCAGACCGCTTGCGGCTTGTGGATGTTTGATATGATCATCATCTGCTACCGGCGTATTGACGAGTCTTTAGAGTCCTACACAGAGGTTTCCTGGCTCAAGCGAAACGAAATAGGAGCGCATATGAGATATGTGCGGGACCGAGAATAATGCGTGTATGTGATACCGTATTCTATTCTCGCGATGAATGTATCGAATGGTTGTATGCGATATAACCTAGTTATCGATTCAAGCGTTGATTCGATAAGCCGATATATTGTATACTAGTCGGTTGTGTGCGACATAACCGGATCGTTAAATCAAGTGTTGATTTAATGATTTAATGCATATTTATATATTTGATATATTACTTTGCATCAACTAGTACCGGTTTACTTAAGATGGATTTTCTCACTCGGAATGTGCGCATTACATATGCGATATGATTTTGTGCACTTGATTGTATCATGTTTGATGATACATGATTCCTTGGTTAAGTGCAAAGAATAAACCATGGTTAAAAGAATGGTTAGGGTTTCATTTCCTTTATTTATTCATTTATCTATTTGTTTATTTATTTTGGAAAAGAGGAGAAAAGAATGGTGGCTTAATTTGGAGTTTAGTTGAAGCTTCATGAATCTTTGATCAAGTCAACCATTCTTATCTCATCCTTAACCCTAACCATTCCCACTAACCATGATTCATTCTCTACACTTGACTAGAGTTAATATTATGATAAGTATTGTTATTCTTTTCTTTTTTGAAAAATCTTATCATAATATTCATCTTCTTCTTGCTTTCTTCTTCTTCTTCATTTTCAAAGAAGAAAGCTTCATGTCCATCAATGGTGATTGATGATTAATAGTGAGAAATCCAATTCTAAAGTTTACCCACTTCCTATTTCTTCATCCTCTACCTCTTGCCAAGTAGTAGAGTGTGTTTACTTCACAAGTTTCTTGACTTGGTGAAGTCGGAGCTTGATTTAGCGATGCCTCGACGTAGATCATCTTCGGCATGGACATCGACGACCTAGCTTGCCCATTCTCCGACGAAGCCGACTCTAGAGCCCGGGACTTCTTATGGACAGCGAGAGGATGTTGTTGCGGAGCTATGGAGGTGGAGCAAACGGATCTACAAAGGTTGTATTTCCGTATTCTCATTAGCTAAGTTGTTAGCTAGTTTACTTTTCGCCTAGACATCTAGTTATAGATCCGTACACTAGGGTTTGTAGGCACCATAATTTTTGAAATTGCCATGGTTGATGGCTTAAGAGACCTCACTAGGGTGCCTAGGAACCCTACATTAATAGCAATAAAAAGTCACATGAATGCAATAATCATGAAAGGTACACTAGCAGGTACAACTAATACATGAATCAATGCATATAAATAAAGGTATGTAAATGCAACAGTCATGAAAGATACTCTAATATGTACTACTAATACATGAAGAAATGATATGAATAAAGGTATGTAAACGCAACAGTCATGGAAGGTACTCTAACAGGTACACTAATGCATGAAACAGTGCATAAACAGGAAATGTAGAGTATAGAATGAAACATATCATTTCCACGGAATCCTGACATCGTGGTAGGATCAAAATCCATCAAGACAATCCAAATCCCAATTTCCTCAAATCAGCCCCCAATTTGGCTATCATATCAAGTAAGTCTCACATATCCTTAATGTAAAACATCAAGTAGATCTCACATATCTCGTATGTACAATATCAAGTATATCTCGTATACCCCGAATGTACAATATCAAGTAGATCTCACATATATCCTGTAATCAATATCAAATAAATTCTCAAATGTCCTAAATCCCATGTCAATGAGTCATTTACATTCTAGGTATATTTGCATGAATAAATATGATGATGTATATAATTTAATGTCAATACACATATATTAGCGTCCCATTCCACTAATATTGGTGTAAGGGCATATATAACAGCGGCCTAAACCCCTGTTATATATACAAAGGAGTAAAAAGAAATATCATGAAACCAATGTGTCAAGCATCGACATAGAAATGCAGGTCTATCAGGTGCTGTCACCATGACTGGCCCCCTGATAGGTATGTATCATACGCTATACCGAAAGCTCGAGTGCCAAGCTCTGGCCCTCGCCTCTCGACGTATCTATACGCACATGACTCCCGTCGGTATCCCCATGATAACCGCCGAGTCATTGGTAATGTCACCGGATGGTATGGTTCCCCCACTAACTCATCGTCTACTCTACGATTCTTGCCCCGGAGTACCTTCCGGGCCCCACCATGTACCCGCAGACGGTGCCTCCCGCTCCTCGAATCGGGTATATAATCAGAACCGACAAATCTCATGGTGGATGCTGTAATATCATATCATCAAGGGAAACCGGGTTTTTCAAATAATGCATAATTTCATGAAATACCACGGTCCCCAAATCCAGAAAACATCATGAAAAATCCATATCTTAATGCGAAAATCCATGAATATAATATATGCAACAGAAAACTGTAATGTAAGCATATAAAGGAAAAGCCGCTATTTAACTGCAACAAGTCAAATATAAATATATGCGGTTCCTAATTCCTCCAATTCTAAATAACATCAAGTAAAGATAAACATGTAGCTATAACCAGATATGTGTGTAAACATGAAGGTATAGCAAGGTATATGTATCTACCTATCAGTAATGATGTAATATACCCTCCGGGTATAAGTGAAGTATGTATGCAAAGTATACATGTAGTTATGACATAAAGTGTGTATGTACCTATCACTAATGGTACGATACTTTATAGGTATACAGATATCTAACACGTAAGTATGTGTAAGCATATGGATATACAGGTATGCTATAAGTCAATGCGTAAAGAAATATGAATCAAAGTATCAATGTCCATAAACAAGCAATATCATATCTATAAGTGGGTTGTGCGTGACATGGCAATTATTGACGGTGTGTGTAGCATACAATCCGTGCTCGTGCAACATGAATCGTCAATAATATGTGCAGTGTCCTAAGGATACTAGTCCAAGCACAACAATATCTAAGTAATAGGGTAAATGCGCAATTCTAAATATGACATAGAATATGCGACAGAAATAACATCTCTAGCCCAGACGCATAACGCCATGCGGGCGATTCCCCTGTAGATGTTAAATCTACTCACCAACGCTCCTGGCTAGGTGAAGCCTACCACCTGTTTTCCCTTGTCGTAGCGTCCGAAGTCCCCGCTTGCGAACCTAAAATTTCACAAACACATCACATAAGCAAATATCCTACATCGACGAAAAGACATCGAAACGCAAGAATAACGCCCTGAAAATTGTACTGCGTACTGAGCGCATCTATCGTGCACGACATCGGCCAAAAACCCTAATTGGGGTCGCTAAACTACAAAACACTAAGTCTAGACCCCGATCGTCCCGATCGCACAACACAACACAAACAATTACGAGGAATAAAATAGATATAACCTCGCAACGACCAATCGAACCCACGTCGGAAAAACCCCGAAACCTAGTAAGCAACTTATCGCAATATTTCGCACTAGTTTCAAGCTAACGCATATCTAGTGATTACAAACACCTTAAAATAGCTTAACTAAGCTATCAAAACCATTTCTATATTTTTAACACTTGCTAAATAAATTTTAGCAAAAACCTAGTAAGCAAAATTGCATGATTAAATAAAGTGTTCATTAGCAAAAATTAACATTTTCTATTAGGTTAATCTTTTCCTAATCACAAATTAACACTTAAATAAAACATTAAACAAATAAATCAAGTTTTACCCTAACTAGATTATCATAAAAATCAAGTCTTTAATGTCAAACATGAAATTAAAAGCTTAAATAAACAATTAATATGCTAAATAGAAATTTAGAAACAACAAAAAGGATTAGGGTTAGGGTTTTATACCTCCACAAAAGATCAAAACCAAGAAACCAAACTCATCATCTTTTCCTCAAAAATGATGTTTTGAATGAAAATCCAAGCTACTTTTGTGAAGAAGAAAGAAGGAAAATGAATATATTTGAGTTTTTGTGATTTTATTTGGATTTTTCATAATTTATTTGATGCAAAATGAGTTGAAAAAGAGTGGGAATGATGGAGAGAAGCAAGGGGAAAGAAAAGGCCGGCCAAGGGGGGTGAGGGGGTATTTTTGTGAATTTTTGTGAAGAAATTGCTAGAAAAAAGAGTAATAAATGCTTAATAAATGCATTTTGCCACCTTTACACATTTTCTTTTCTTTTTAAAATAAAACCTTTTGCACTACAAAAAATATCTAGATATTTAAAAAGAAGTTTTCAAAATATTCTAGTGACAAAAATTAATTTATTCTCAGGAGAAGAAATTTCCCGATTAACGTGCACCAAATACCGCTTAAAATAATATTTTATTTGGAAAAAATTCTATCTGAACCAAAACCTCCCAAATACCCCTAAAGTTCGCGCACAAGTTTTATTTTAGCTAAAAAAACGTGGCGGTAAGGTTTTACGGAAGTTTGATCGAAATCGGGTTAAAACGGAAAATACCGACTATTTTGCCCTAAAACGGAAAAATTCGCAAAACGATTTCTGAAACATTACACCTGGGTTTGCATGAGTGGACCAGACTAAATTCGAGAAGATCGCGGAGATCCAGACCAGTGAACCAACGGTATCATTCCTCTGATATCACTGATTAATTGTCTCTTTGGTTTGTGTTTGTTGCGCCCGGTTCCTTTACATCTGATAGTTCTGGTGACTGTATTTCTCGTTATCCGTACCATGTCTTACTGATTACTACGTACTGCTAGAAACCGAAATGTGACTACATAAGGATATTTTCTCGACCGTAGGAGCACGACTGGCCTTGTTACCCCTCGTATTCCGTATTTTGGAAAGCGGGACGTGACACCAACCCCAAAAAATCTGTTATTTTTTTATTTGCTTCGGGTCCGGGCTCATGGCCAGGCAGGGCTATCGGGTTGCCCCAATTGAGCCCGGCCTGGCCCTAGGCTTGGCCTAGCCAGCAACCGGGCCAAAAAGCGACTGGGCCAAAAAGCGGGCCATGCACGGGCCTCCTGGTCCATTTGCCACCTTGGTGGAGTGTGATAAGAAAAAAGCTAGTACCAATTTGGTGGAGTGTGATATGGAATAAATTTTTATTTCTTAGCCTTTTTCCATTTTTTGCATTTATAAATGTATTTTTGAAAGCAATTTTATTGTTCACCGCTCTTTTAATGTACCAGTATTTGCATGTGTAATGCACATATGTGTGTATTAGATGTATTTTAACAAAACTTTGAATGGTTAGATGATGTAAAAAAACAATCAAGAAGCTATGTAAAAATTCTTTAATTTCATGATATATATATATATATATATATATATATATATATATATACATATATATATATATTGGGAAGTGATCCATTGCAAACAGGTCCGCGTTTTAAAAAAAGAACTCTCGATCCCCGACATATTTGAGCGATCCGAACCGTTCAAGTTGATCACTCTATCTTCAAGTCAATGTGTATGTAAAATCAAATGGTTTGAAAACCTCTAATCCATGCATTGAATTAGTGCAAATTGAACGTCTTTTAATGTAGCAACATATACTTCATCCGATGCATGGGTTAAAGATTTTCAAATCTTTTGATTTTTTATACACAGAGACTCGAAAATAGGGTGATCAACTTGAATAGTTCCGATCGTTTAAATAAATTGTGGATCGAGCGTTTCTGTTTTTAAAAAACACCGATCGGTTTGCAATGGAGCAATACCCTATGTATATTTGCTTTTTTTTTAACCTCTTTGTGACTTTTAAATGAGAGAGAGAAGTGGAAGGAGAGAGAAAGAAAGGAGACAAAAGTAGGTTGAGACGGACAGCAGCAGGCAAATCAAATTTCGTGTGTTGATTGTTGAGATATTTGACTTTTTAGCAGGGTTGGAGCCAAAGGGAGGCAGCCCCTTCCAAAGCTCGGAAAATTTTTAAATTTACTAATTTACTATACTTGCTATGAAAATTTCTACAAAATGCACTTAATTAGTTCTATATTATATATCTACAAAATACTATATTTGTCCATGTTAATTTAATAGCTTTACTAAATGTGTTTAATTAAATGAGCAACCAAATTTATTAATAAGGAAGCTTTTCAATTGATTAGTCAAAAGATTAATTGACAATTCCTAAAATCATGCTACCGCATATTAATTTTGGCTCTTTCGAACTAAGAGGAGGCTGGCTTTCTAAATTTAAGTGATATATATGGACATCATGTAATTTAATATTTATATATACACTAAGCTTTTGTCAATATAAAATTATTTAGATTATTATAAGAAAAACTAATAGTCTTATTGCTAATAATAGGTTCTTATGTTAAGCACATTTTAACTAGAAAACAAAAAATTCAAATCAGGAATTTAATAAAGGTTTTTTTTCCCTTAACCCCTCTCATGCTTCAATATTTTTCTCGGTCCCTCCATATTTAGTATTTATCTGTAACCCCTTATACTTATAAGTTGCTCCTGCAACCGTAACGCCTTGGATTTCGGTTAGTGTTAATTTAGACGGTAATGCGAATTTTTGGTAAAAAGTTTACCAATTTGGGTTCCTCACATTTTATAACATTTAATTAATAATTTATTATTATTTGTTATGGCATGCACACACATGTGCATATTTATGTGAGGGTGTGTTTGTGTAATCTAGATTAGTGACCATGGCAACTTAACCCTAATCCTAATCCTTTTCTTTAATCTTATCCTTAACCTTATTCTCTACATATTTATTGTGAATGAGAGATATTTTCCTTTGGGTTTTGTTTGTGAGAAGAGGTGGCATGGTGAACTTAAGCATGCATTAATTCCATGGTGCACTCACCTCTCTCTCTCATTACACTCACCTCTCTTTCTGATGGAGCTCCTTTTCGGGCCTCCGTCAGATGTTGTCTTCCGTTGATCTCGCGGTGAACTCAGCTGATTATCCTTCGTCGCGTGTGGGTCTCAATGGGTTTTTGGAGGGAGAGGTGAGGTGAGGGAGCTGTTGCCGAGTACCTGCAAAGAAGTCCCGGGGTGGTTTGGTACCACCGAGGACCCTCCTATGCTCAAGTTAGTGATGAGATCCGAGCAGAGTAACGGCATAAAAGTGTAAATAGGGGGCTTACTTGACTCCTCTGCGATGGGGGTTTATATAGTGGCGGCAGCAAGCAGCAGCAGGCGCGAGAATCCCGCCGGCGGTTACGTTCCCGACGTCACGCTCGCGTAAAGAGCTGATCGCCCGTTAATGGGGATCGTGATGACGTGGAATGTGGGATGTTGTCAGCGGAGAATCTGCGCATGGCGAGATTTGCGGAGCGGCGGTTACGCCTGTGAGTGGTGGAGTTGGTCGGTCGGAGGACCGAGGATGATGGCCTCGGCTGGGGAGCTCGGGGACGAGCGAGAGGGCCGAGGAGTCTTGGTCCTACGGCAGCTCGGGGAAGGCTGCAGGACTGATGAGACCAATTTTCAGGGGCTCTGAGGAGAGCCAGCTTGTGCTTGCAGATCGGGTACAGGGGAGGCCTGGTCGGCCCATGTGGGCTCTTTCTTCTGAATTCTGGGACACGTCATCTGCCACGTGTCCGGATCTTGGAGATCGCCAATATCGAGCACTATCATTAGCCCCCCACTCTTGTCCCGACCAGCTAGTGGTCGGGTCAGGAGTGGACCGCTGGGCTTCCCGAGGTGAGATCCCTTCTATGGTTTCGTCGGGACGAGTCCTCAGGCTGTCGGTTGTCTTTTCCGCTAGCGAATCGAGGCGAGATCTTTGCATTTAAAGGAGGTGCGCCGGTTTGTGTACTCTGCAGTCAAAGTGACGGTCCACGTGTCGAACGTCGATTAGCCGATGCGACGCGCGCAGGTCTGCGGCGTCTGATAGGACACGGTATAGCGTTGGGCTGCCACGTGGAACGATCGCAGCAGCTGGGCGTGAGGAGCCATTTCGGCGGGAGATGATAGGCGCCGTTGGATGCGGCCGTACGCGGTGATAAAACGGGGGCGGGGTCCGCCTCAGGGTTCCCAACCTTTCATTTCCTTTCTTCCTTGGGTTGCTGCCGCTCGGCGTTCTTCTTCCTTTGGGATACATGGTGCGCTCCCGCTCTTCAGGCGGTCCGCGCTGGGAGGAAGCTAGTGACGCGGCCGAGCCCCCGGCCAGCTCGTGCCGTTCGCCAGATCCTCTGCCGGCGGCAGGGCCGTCTATTTTGCCGACGACATCTTGTGGTTTCTTTGGCGGCGGCCAGAGTCGTCAACAGTTGCCCGAGTCCCAAGCTGGGGACGGGGGGAAGGGCGAGGGCAGGCCCCTTCTCAAGAGGAAGAGGACGGTTTCTCGCGCGCCGTCGAAGGCCCCTGAAGGGATTCCCGTGCAGGAAAGGGGCTCCGTCTTCACGGTTCCGACTGGGCTTTCTGTTGCCGCCGGCCTGCTCGCCGGGATGGAGGAATCGGCCGGGGGAAAGCTTCCATGTGGCTCCTTGAGGGACCAATTGGAGGCCATGGCACAAGGGGCGGTCCAGGTACGAATCCCTCCACGCGTATTCGTCTTGATATGCCTCCTTTTGGTTCGGGTGCTTCCTTGTTTCTCATCGGCTTCTGTCAGGTTCTTTAACACTGCGCCCTTGCCACTCGCATGGAGGCCGAGGGGGCGCATGCCCCGAGGCCAGTAGAGGCGTTCCCTTCGGAGGTCGAGATTTTGCAACGCGACCTGCGCCGGGAGAGGGAAAAGGCTAACGTTGTGGCGGGCCGGGAAATGGCTGCGGAGCTTGCCAACTCGGCGACTCGGGGTGCTCTTCGTCGTCTGAACGCATCTCTCCGGGTTGCCGATAGGAAGCTGGCGGACATGGACGAACGCTTTGCAGCACTGGAAAAAGAGAGGGATGCCACCAGGGGAGACGCCAAGGCGGCGTTGCTGAAGGCTCAAGTTGCCGAGGCTCGGGCTAAGAAAGCTGTGGCCGAGTATAAGGCATCAGAGCAGTTTTACACCGAGCTCAGGGAGTATTCTGCCATCGCGTGGAACAAGGCCCTGGACGCCGTGAAGGAACAGCTTCCCGAGTTCGACGATGGTGAACTCCGTGCTCGGGTCCTGCTTCCGGCGGCGAGGCCTCCGGTGAGAGATGGCGAGGGAAGCAGGGCGTGCCCCTGGTGGCAAAGTCTCCGGTGGTAGGGCCTTGGGCCGTGACGCCGACGATGAAGTGGCCAAAGTAAGCTTTCCGGGAAGTTTGTAGGGCTGGGGGGCCCGAGAATACCCTTTGTAAAGACCTTGATTTTGGCAATAAAAGAAAATCCTTTGCATTTTGTCTTTTGTGTGCATAGAACGTTCGTAGGATATCCTCGCTTGTATCATGAGCCATTCGTCAGGCGATCTCCTGTCGAGTTGACTTCAATCACTAGCCGGCGAGTGTGTCGAGCGCTGCTGCGGAGGTATCCTTATGTATGGCCCCCGAGGTCGATGGGAGATCGTTCAGACTTGGATGACCCTGACGTCCTTCTCGGTGTCGCGTGTCCTCATGTATGGACACATGGCACCTTTGAGCATCGAATCCCAGATGTGGGAGTTTGGGTAGGGCAGTTTTGCCTATCGCCGGTGCTGGGGTAGGGAGCTACCAGCCGTGCTTGACCGAGCAAGGTGATTGCCGGTGTTGTCCCTTGCGAGGGCTTTGATCCTTGTCGGTTTTGGTAGGAAGCTACCAGCCGGGGATAGCCGAGCAAGGGATCGACCGCCTCTGGAAGGACTTTGGGCCTTAGCGCGGGAAGGGCCGTGGAAGGCCATTAAGACTGACCGGGCAGTGAGGCTGCGCGGTTGCCTCTTGGTGAGGGCTTTGACCTCTGGCGTCGTGGGTAGGCAACTACCAGCCTGGGATGAATGAGCGGTGTAGCCGCTCTGGTGCCTCTTATGAGGGCCTTTGATCCCTGGCGTCGAGGGTAGGGAGCTACCAGCTAGAGTAGACCGAGCAGGGTAGCCGCTCAGTTTCCTCTTGCGAGGGCTTTGATCCTTCAGGACGGGGACTGAGCAGGGTTACTGCCCGGTGCCTCTTGGCGAGGACTTTGATCCCTGTCGGTTATGGTAGGAAGCTACCAGCCGGGGATAGCCGAGCAAGGACCCGACTGCCTCTGGGAGGACTTTGGTCTTTGGCGCGGGAAGAGCTATAAGGCTGTAAGAAGCCTACCAAGGACCTTAGGCCGGGCAGGGTTACTTCCTGGTGCCTCTTGGCGAGGGCTTTTGTCCTGAAAGATAGCCGAGCGAGGGAACCTCGGGCTCGACTGCCTCTGAGAGGGCTTTTTGATCCTCGGCGTTGCGGCAGGGAAGCTGCCCGCCGGGGTATAGCCGAGCGAGGGAACCTAGGGCTCGACCGCCTCTGAGAGGGCTTTTTGATCCCCGGCGTTGAGGCAGGGAAGCTGCCTGCTGGGGATAGCCGAGCGAGGGAACCTCGGGTTCGACTGCCTCTGGGAGAGCTTTTTCGTCATACAGGGGAAACCCTACCGGGGAAAAAGATTAGAAGTTTCTTTATTCGTACGGGTTGGAATTCTAGATAATGCTTTACTCCATCTTGCTAAAGGGAAATCTCGAGTGGTAGCTGGGGTGCGACGCTTCGCTAGCTTTGACCTCATTGGTATAGCTTGAGCTTCTCGGCGTTGTAAGGCCGAGGGAGCTTCCGCCCGTCCGCGTCCTGTAGGCGGTAGGCTCCGCCGGGGAGCGCTTCGGAGACGAGGAAAGGGCCTTCCCACTTCGGGGGAACTTATGAAGCCTGCCTTGGTCGATGAACTCGTTCCGCCGCAGGACTAGGTCCCCAGTCTTGAAGGGGCGGTGTCTTACCCGAGCGTTGTAGTATCGGGCCGTCTGCTGTTGATAGGCGGCGGCTCTGATCTAGGCCCGATCCCTTTTCTCCAACAGAATGTCGAGGTTGGTTCGTAGTACCATGGTGTTTGCGTCATCGTCGAAGTGCTCGACCTGGTGGCTGGGTAGCCCGATCTCCGCTGGGACCATTGCTTCGGTCCCGTAGCAGAGGCTGAAAGGGGTCTCCCCGGTGGGAGTCTTTTTTGATGTGCGCAGGGCCCATAAGACCCGGGGTAGCTCCTTGACCCAACTGCCTTGTCTCCCTTCGAGGCGGGTTCGGAGACCCCGGAGGACGTCCCGGTTAGCGACCTCGGCCTGCCCGTTACATTGGGGATGCGCGACCGCGGCGAACTTCATGAGGATATGGTATTCTTTGCAGAAGTCCCTTTTTCGTTCTCGAAGTTCGTCCCGTGGTCGGTGATGATGCACCTCGGGATCCCGAACCGGTGTATCAGGTTGTTTTGGAGGAACTTGATGGTTGTGGTGGCGTCCGGTTTCCTGATGGGAACGGGCTCGATCCACTTGGTGAAGTAGTCCACCGCGACGAGGACGTACTTATGCCCGCCAGTTCTGGCGGGGAACTGGCCAATCATATCCAATCCCCATTGGGCAAATGGCCATGGGGATGTTAGGGCAGTTAGCTCGGTAGCCGGGAGGCGGGGAATGCTGCCGTGGAGTTGGCAGCTCTTGCACCTCCTGACCATCTTCAGGGCGTCCTCGTGCATGGTGGGCCAGTAGTACCCGTGGAGTAGTGCCTTTTGGATCAAGGTTCGAGCCCCCTGGTGCATGCCACCTACCCCTTCATGGATTTCCCGCAGGACGTAGTCGGCTTTGTGGGGGTCAACGCACCGGAGCAGGGGCTGGGTGAAGACCTTCTTGTAGAGGTTCCCGTTGCTCCATACGAAGTGGGTGGCTCTGGTCCGGAGGCGGCGGGCGGCCGCTCTGTCCTCCGGGAGCGTGCCTTCCTTCAGGAATTCCACGAGGGGCTTCCTCCAATCCCGGTCGTTCTCCTGTGCCGTGTATACTTGGAGTGTCGCCACCTCGTCTTCCACGCTGGGTCGGGTCAAGATTTCGAAGAGTATCGACCGCCTATTGTTTGCCGAATACGATGAAGCCAGCTTGCTCAGGGCGTCTGCTTGAGCATTCATTTGCCTGGGTATTTGTTCCACCTGGACTTCGTCGAATTTTTTTCGGAGCTTCCTCACCTCGTCTAGGTACTTCATCATTAGAGGCTCCCGAGCCTCGAAGCGGCCAGTCACTTGGCCGACAACTAGGGCCGAGTCGCTGCGGATTCGGATAATCTTCAGCCCCAGCCAGACAGCCATGCTCAGTCCGGCCAGGAGGGCTTCGTACTCTGCCGCATTGTTCGACGCTTTGAAACCGAGCCTCAAGGAATACTCCATCTCAGCTTCGTTTGGGCCCCGGACGATGAGACCGGCACCGCAGCCTTCCTCGGTAGAAGACCCATCGACGTATATGATCCACTCCGGAGCCGAGCTAGCGTTTTCTCGGACGGGATGCTGGGCCGTGAGGGGCGGCACGAAATCTGGTATCCTGCTAGGGATGGTGCATTCAACGATGAAATCGTCCAGGGCCTGCGCCTTGATGGCTTGCCTCGGGCGATACCTTATGTTGAATTGAGATAGCTCCCACCTCCATTTCTCTAGACGGCCTGAGGATTCTGGTGATGCCAGGATAGCCCCCAATGGGCGCTCGGTGAGGATGATGATGGTGTGTGCTTGGAAGTAGTGCCGCAGTTTCCGCGAGGTTACCACGAGGGCCAGGACAATCTTCTCTATGGTGGGGTACCTCGTCTCCGCGTCCATGAACACATGACTCACATAGTACACCGGCTTCTATGCCCCCTCGGCCTCTCGGACGAGCACCGAGCCTGCTGCTTGGTCGGATACTGCCAGGTACAGCGACAGCTCGTCCCCATCCACGGGCCGGGTGAGCAGGGGCGGTGTTGCGAGGTGCTTCTTCAGTTGGTCGAAGGCGGCTTGGCAATCCTCCGACCACTCGAACCTCGGAATTTTCCTCAGCGCTTTGAAGAACGGAAGGCACTTCTCTCCCGACCTGGACATGAAACGGCTCAGAGCGGTGACCCGTCCTGTTGTCTTGGATGCGGTTGTTCAGTTGATAAAACTGCACATTTAATATGACATTTTTCCTACTATTATTATATAATAAAAGGTGTTTATTATAATATATGATACATATGAGGGTTTATCTGTAAAAATACTATTTTCATGTGTTTATATATTATAAATAACATTTTGTAGGAAAAAGTAAGCATATAATATCCATGTAACATTTGGCCCATTTAAATATGCTTACCTTATTAATACCTTTGACCAATTCTTAATAGTTAAGTTAATATCTCAATAAAACAAACTCTACTAATATTGTTTGTTGAGTTATTGTGCAGAATTTTCAGGGCTGAAATCAAGGAAATCAAAGTTGGCAAATCAAATCTACCAAAGATATTCAAGAAACTAATTCTGGTAGAAATGTAGAAAAGATTTTCAAAGTCTAGATACTCAAAAGATTATCAAGTGTTACAGATATGAAGCTACAAAAATTAGAGGCCATGATTTCACCAAAAGGGGGCGGATCCACGGCCAAACCTATCCAATGGCCGCGGTTCCGCCGCGGATTTGAAGAGTTGAGATATGGGATTGTGATGGTTAGGATCCTAACAACTAGTTTCCATATTAGGAAACTAGGGTTCTAGCTCTGTGACTATAAATAAGGACCGAGAGCCTCTTGGAAAAATCATCAAGTCGACGCGATCACGAAGTCCAAGACGGCTCACGCATCCAGACTGATCATCAACTGTTCGTCTACCTCCTTGGAAGAGATCGAGAAGCAAGCTTGTCTTTGTAATCATTTTCTAAGGATCAAAGTGTAATGAATATTGTTGATTAATAAAGGTAGTTCTTTTTCTTATTCTATTTCTTCGTAGTTTAATTATGCATTTTCTCTCCATCTCTTTTTCTCCCAACATGCGCGAGTAATTCTCCGCTTGTTAGGGTTCGTAGGATTAGGGTAGGCTAATGGATGATGAATATCCCTAAACCCTTTTTAAGTCCTATAAAGTTTATGAACTTTATCAAAAGAATCATTAACATCCTAATCGGGCGCGCTAACAATTCTTTGTTAGTTCCGACCGCGATTAGAGATTAGATTAATGATTGTTTTGGTAAAGGCTAGATATGAACGGAGTTCCGTGTCGAGATAAGGGTTAAGAGTGGGATTCCTTTTTCCTCCAGAAACCCTAATCTACACGCATCACCGTCGTTCTAGTTTTAAATCTATTAAAGGATAAAAGGGTAACTTTTAATTAATCGTCCATGACTACTAAATCCTAACGAACCCTACAAGCCCTCTTATTATATTAACTACATCCTTAAAATAATCTAGATCTATATATTTTGCATTCTTGCTTAACGTAGATCTAGAAACCTTTCCACAACATTCTTTATTCCTCCTCTCTTTCTCAACACATCTAAAGTAAGAGTAAAAGATTCAACGTTTCCCTGAGGACGACCCGTACTCACCTCGGTCTAGCTACACGCGACACCGTTCTGATTGCGGTTAACTACAAAAACACAATCTTTCGTAACAATCAAATGGCGCCGTTGCCGGGGATACGTGCATAATGTTTTATTTTTACTATTTGTGTTGAATTCTTAGACGATTTATATCATTATTCTATAAAACTGCAAATTGCATATTTAACGATTTGTGCGTGAATTTTGCAAGGAGATCTGGAGTCACAGAATTAAGGAAAACAGAAGACAAAGACATTCTTAGAGATCCGGAGGAGCAAAGAAGGGCACAGAAAAAATTTCATCACCCGATCCTTCCCTCCTGCGGCGGAACCGCGACACTAGGGAGCATCTGCGGCGGAAACGCGGGTTTACAAGGGGGTCTAGGGTTCAAACTCCTCTGGTAAGATTCTCAACTCCTTCTCTCCCCCCTCAAATCCAATAAAATCTATCTTCTGCAGGATTCTTTGCAAAATAGCGCCGCTCAAAAATCTTTTTGCAAAAGTTTTGTGATTGGTTTTGTTTTGCATATTTAATACGGACTTTAAGGGGCAAAGACCAAATCAAGATTAGGTGGGGATTTCATCACCCTTCCTAAGCCCCACAAATCACAAACCGAGCATCTGCATCAACCCTACATTAATTTAAAAAATATGTAGACCAGACTCTAAGGACTGTCGCGCTCAATAAGGACAGAGGAAGGTCGTGGGTAATCTATCGCTTATCCGCATTACTTTTGTGGTGACTAGGCAAGTGTGTCCAAGGCGAGTGGTTACTTAATTAGGACCACTACTTTTGTAGTGGGGAGCCTCCCACTCACCTGGCACTTACCTGGCTATAAGAGTAGTAAAGAGGTGGTAGAGGATTTATCCTGCGGCTTGTCTTTTAGAAGTCTAGGAGCGGTCTAGAGACTGACCTAGGTAACTTTATTTTCAGGGTTGTTTGTGCATTTTTGTGTGATTTGTCTAAATCCGTCATTTTTCAAAACAAGCCAATTATTTTACCCCTTCCCCCTTCTTCTCTTCTTATAATGGGTGACCTAAACAGACGATCTCTTGCCGAGCTTTGCTGTCCACAACCAGATATCTCTTGTTTTCGTAATCCCTTCGGTATACCGTCCGGCTCTTCCATGTCCTTAAGAGATCATATAGAACAAGCAGGAAGAAACAGTTGGCCACCTTAGTCTAGGTCTTATCAACCGTATGCTAATCCTACACCTGTTTCAGTTCATACCCAGAGTGAGGAAGCCCCTAGACGAATGTCCATTGCTGAGCACATAGCTAGGTCTAGAGGCCAAAGTTTCAAGCCAGACCAATATCAACCATCACCACCACTGTCCGGAGAAGAGTTTGATATGCGGTTTATGACATATAAGATGTCTGTTGAAAATAGCCAACCAACCAACCCATATCAATATTCTTCTTATCATAATATTGATCCTACTCCTACCCAATTTCCGCAACCATTCTATTCCTATCAATCGAATCCGACTTTTCCACCTACTCTAGACAGTTCTTCTAATCAGTCATTTGGGAGTTTTAATTATCCACATGAATTTCAATCTTATACTGAAACCCCTTATCAACCCAAGACTAGTCTGGAACAGACATTAGAAAAATTTCTGGAACTGTCGAACCAAATTAGGAAGGATTTGGGTAGTAAGACAGAACTGTACACCCTTCCTAATCAAACCTCCACATTCCAAACTGAAATCCACAACACCAATTTCATAGATTCATCAAGTACACCAAATAGATTGTCTGATAAGTTGTGTGACTTTGTAGTGTTTGATTTACCCGACTGTGAAGGGTCCATTTCAAGTGAAACCATACCCAACCCTTGTGATCTCTACACCTCCACTCTTGAACCAAAACTGATTGAAAACCATACTTTTGATGAGGTGTTTGAGAATTTTAACCTTCACTTGAATAAGGTGATTGACGTTGGGGATATATTGATTGATGAACCCGAAATTTTGGATAATTTTGTCCCACCAATTCATCAAATCCTTTCACTTCCTTGTGGTCATCATCTTGAGCTTTTAATTCTTCCCGAACCCCAAATATATCTTGAAGTTGATGATAATGGTATACCCGAAGATCAGACCGAAATACAGCCTCCATCTTCCACATCTGGTTCTGCAACACTCGACACACCAATTTGTTTACCCATTTCACCTTCTACTTTCTCCGGTTCTTCTTCTGTTCCTATAGTTTCAGTGAGTTTTGATAAATCACAATCCGTTAATTCAAGTTCAATAATACCAGAAATTCAACTTGATTTGGATATTTTTGAAAATGAGGTAGATGAGTTTTTCGAGTCCTCTACCTCAATAATTTTTGAATCAAGTAGGATAAATTCCGGCACAAAACTCTTTGACAGCAAAATGTTCAATCACACCAATGATAAAAGTTTTGAAGAACTTTTTGCTGACGAACTTGAATTTTTAAAATATACGGATTTTGTGATTGATCAATCTCCACCTATAGAGGTTGAACCGTCACCATTCCTTCTTCCTAATCATTCACATTCATCCTCATTCTTTCTTTTCTCTAATTTCAAACCCTTTTCAGACCACCTCTTATCCCTTCCCCATTTTTTCTTGACTCGATACAACACATTCTTCCACCAACCTATACGCTATACTGATAAAATCTTTGAATGGTTGGTGTTAACTTTTGGTTTTTGTAAAGTCTTACTTTGACCAAATGACTCACCCCCTCTTAAAAAGCTTCGTATTGTCTAACTCATGTTTGAGGGGGATTATATTTTTGGCTCTTGAACATAACTTTTGTCCTCAAATTTGTGAGCCAAAAAAAAATGTTTGGGGGAGGATTTTCACTTTCATATATTCTTGCCCCCATTAGAAATGTCCTCCCAAGCTTACAGGTTTTTGTGATCCAGCAGATAGCAACAGTGAGGACACTGTTGAAAACAAGTTTGGGGGAGGTTTGTGCTTATTTACACATCAATTTGCATCATACTTTGCATAAGCACAACATTTTCAAAAATTTAAAAAAAAAATTCTTTTATAACAAAAGAGTAGAAAGTGAAAAATTACATCCAAAAGATAGGAATAGTTTAAGAAAACCAAGAAAATTAGAAGTTTTCTTAAACGAACTGGTAATAAGTAGTTATGAGCCGTTGTCCCAAGGGTTAGTAAGATGAAGGAAATCACTAATCTGAGGATAAAAATAAGTCTGAAAAATAGTTTCTATTCTGGAAGCCAAACATTTGAATGTTGATACCCTATTATATGCACTTACACACATCTTGAAACTCGGGATAGTAGAGAATACCTTGAAATGCTCTTGTCTAAAAGCCAAAGTATGAAATAAATAAAAAATGAAGAAAATATAAAATGGTGAAAAGAAAAAAATGAGCACTGGTTTTGTTATCGCCAAGGCAGCAACAAAAAAATATAGCGAGGGTGCTTCATCACCTAGTGCCTTAGGCCAACTGGTTTGGGAGTCACTGCTAAGCTTTAGGTGGTGCAAGACGAGAAAAATACTATCACCTAATCTGCAAGCACATAAGTAATCGGTCGGTTAGTACCTCAAGAAGTATTAACGGTCGCATGAAAATGTGTGAGCAAATCTAAATATTCATCAAATTAAAAAGTACTGCGGCAGATGGACAAGAGTATGATAGCTTGAATTGAATTCTCCGAGTGTAGGGATGTTCTATTCACACACGTAGGGTTATATGATCGATGTTTGGATGAGAGGTAGGAATGAAGAATAAAGACGATGTTTTATTGAGGGATGATGTGATTTCTAACATCTTTTCATGACTATTAAGATAGGGCTCATGACAACTGAAAAGCTAGTGTAGTTGGAAACTCTAAATTTTCAAAGTATTTCTTTTATGGTTCTTATCTTTATATGTAAATTTCACCATCTATTGGATTTTGTGGGTGTAATCCGCTGAAAACCCTCAGGAGACAACACTCCTCCTACTAGGGACACCTAGAGCTTTAACGGCCTGTTGCATGTGCTCAGTGCAATCGTGTTTGCCTACGAAAGTGTGCTTAGTTTTCTCCTTTCTTTTTTCTCCTTCTCTTGAATAAACTAGTTTGCTCGGGACGATCAAAGATAAGTTTGGGGGTATTTGTTCAGTTGATAAAACTGCACATTTAATATGACATTTTTCCTAGTATTATTATATAATAAAAGGTGTTTATTATAATATATGATACATATGAGGGTTTATCTGTAAAAATACTATTTTCATGTGTTTATATATTATAAACAACATTTTGTAGGAAAAAGTAAGCATATAATATCCATGTAACATTTGGCCCATTTAAATATGCTTACCTTATTAATACCTTTGACCAATACTTAATGGTTAAGTTAATATCTCAATAAAACAAACTCTACTAATATTGTTTGTTGAGTTATTGTGCAGAATTTTCAGGGCTGAAATCAAGGAAATCAAAGTTGGCAAATCAAATCTACCAAAGATATTCAAGAAACTAATTCTGGTAGAAATGTAGAAAAGATTTTCAAAGTCTAGATATTCAAAAGATTATCAAGTGTTACAGATATGAAACTATAAAAATTAGAGGCCATGATCTCACCAAAAGGGGGCGGATCCGCGGCCAAACCTATCCAATGGCCGCGGTTCCGCCGCGGATTTGAAGAGTTGAGATATGGGATTGTGATGGTTAGGATCCTAACAACTAGTTTCCATATTAGGAAACTAGCGTTCTAGCTCTGTGACTATAAATAAGGACCGAGAGCCTCTTGGAAAAATCATCAAGTCGACGCGATCACGAAGTCCAAGACGGCTCACGCATCCAGACTGATCATCAACTGTTCGTCTACCTCCTTGGAAGAGATCGAGAAGCAAGCTAGTCTTTGTAATATTTTCTAAGGATCAAGTGTAATGAATATTGTTGATTAATAAAGGTAGTTCTTTTTCTTATTCTATTTCTTCGTAGTTTAATTATGCATTTTCTCTCCATCTCTTTTTCTCCCAACATGCGTGAGTAATTCTCTGCTTGTTAGGGTTCATAGGATTAGGGTAGGCTAATGGATGATGAACATCCCTAAACCCTTTTTAAGTCCTATAAAGTTTATGAACTTTATCAAAAGAATCATTAACATCCTAATCGGACGCGCTAACAATTCTTTGTTAGTTCCGACCACGATTAGAGATTAGATTAATGATTGTTTTGGTAAAGGCTAGATATGAACGGAGTTCCGTGTCGAGATAAGGGTTAAGAGTGGGATTCCTTTTTCCTCCAGAAACCCTAATCTACACGCATCACCGTCGTTCTAGTTTTAAATCCATTAAAGGATAAAAAGGGTAACTTTTAATTAATCGTCCATGACTACTAAATCTTAACGAACCCTACAAGCCCTCTTATTATATTAACTACATCCCTAAAATAATCTAGATCTATATATTTTACATTCTTGCTTAACGTAGATTTAGAAACCTTTCCACAACATTCTTTATTCCTCCTCTCTTTTTCAACACATCTAAAATAAGAGTAAAAGATTCAACGTTTCCCTGAGGACGACCCGTACCCACCTCGGTCTAGCTACACGCGACACCGTTCTGATTGCGGTTAACTACAAAAACACAATCTTTCGTAACAATCAGCGGTCATGCTAAGGATGGCATCGATCTTCTCTGGGTTAGCTTCGATTCCGCGGTGAGTGACCATGAACCCGAGGAATTTCCCTCCGGTGACCCCGAATGAACACTTGGCAGGGTTCAGCTTCATGTTGAATTTGTAGAGCACCCCAAACGCTTCTCCCAGGTCCTTGACATGGTCGGCTGACGCGACAGTCTTGACGAGCATGTCGTCAACGTAGACTTCCATGTTCCTTGCGATCTGTGGCTTGAACATGCGATTGACCAGCCTCTGGTTTGTGGCCCTGCCATTCTTGAGGCCGTAGGGCATCATCTTGTAGCAGCACACCCCCCGGTCCGTTGTGAACGCGGTCATATCTTCGTCGTCAGGATTCATTCGGATTTGGTTATAGCCGGAGAAAGCATCCATGAAGCTCAGAAGCTCGTGCCCGGCCGAGCTGTCGACGAGCTGATCTATGCGGGGGAGCGGGAAGTTGTTCTTAGGGCGGGTCTTGTTGAGGTCGGTGAAGTCGATGCACATACGCCACTTCCCACTCGACTTCTTGACCAGAACCACGTTTGCCAGCCACTCCGAGTAGGGCACATTCCTGAAGAAGTTGGCGGCGAGGAGCCGGTCAACTTTCTCTTCGATAGCCTTCTGTTTGACCGGGGTGAAGCTTCTTTTCTTCTGCCTGACGGGTCAGGCCGTAGGATCAAATCCGAGCTTGTGGGAGATTATTTTAGGGTCGATCCCAGGCATGTCTGCTAGTGCCCAGGCGAAGACGTCGGAGTTGCTTCGGAGGAAATCGATCAGGTCATCCCGCTGAATTCCCGTCAGGAGTGACCCGACCTGGACGGTTTTTCCTGGGTCTCCTTCCGCTAAGGGCACCTCGGTCAGAGGCTCGACCGGTGCTCCACGGACCTCCTTCCGCTCGTCCCGGGTGTCCAGGGACCCTTTAATGCCGCCGCTTGCATCGGCGCTATCAGCGTGCTGCTCGTGGGAAGATGCCTCTGTCAGGCCTACCTCCGCGATCCGCTGGCTCCCGTATGCCCGACTTACCCCACCCTGATCGAGGGGGAATTTTATCGCCAGGTGGTATGTCGAGATCTGGGCCTGGAGGGAGTTCAGTGTCGGCTGGCCCAGGAGGACGTTGTAGGCCGATGGGACCCTCGCCACGATGAAGTCTACAGGCAGAGTGCGCGTGCGGCCGGGTCCCCCGATCGTGAACGGCAGGGTGACCACCCCTTGCGCCGGGATGGAGTGGTTGGTGAACCCTGAGAGGACATGGGAGGTCGGTCTCAAGTCTGCTGGGGCGAGCCTCATACGCAAAAAGCAGTCGTGGAAGAGGATGTCCGCCGAGCTGCCCGAATCGACGAGTATTCGGTGGACCTTGTATCGGTGAATTTGTGGTATGATCACCAGCGGGTCGCTGTGGGGAACAGAAATACCGTGGAGATCCTCGTCGCCAAAGGTGATGGGCTCTCGGCTCCTAGCCCTTTTGCTCGGGCGGTCGCCGGAGCTCGTGAGACGGGAGCCAGCGGGGAGACCGACGACCTTAGGCGAGGGTTCGCTCGTGTCCCCATTGCGAGGAAGGCGACCGCGGGCATTTGGATCTTTAGGGGAATCGGCGGTCATGTGGGCGGAGATCGGAAGGCCAACTTTGTATTTTGTAGAGTTATGATTCCCATAGACGGCGCCTACTGATGGAGCTCCTTTTCGGGTCTCCGTCAGATGTTGTCTTCCGTTGATCTCGCGGCGAACTCAGCTGATTATTCTTCGTCGCGTGTGGGTCTCAATGGGTTTTTGGAGGGAGAGGTGAGGTGAGGGAGCTTTTGCCGAGTACCTGCAAAGAAGTCCCGGGGTGGTTTGGTACAACCGAGGACCCTCCGACGCTCAAGTTAGTGATGAGATCCGAGCAGAGTAACGGCATAAAAGTGTAAAAAATGGGCTTACTTGACCCCTCTGCGATGAGGGTTTATATAGTGGCGGCAGCACGCAGCAGCAGGCGCGAGAATCCCGCCGGCAGTTACGTTCCCGACGTCACGCCCGCGTAAAGAGCGGATCGCCCGTTAATGGGGATCATGATGGCGTGGAACGTGGGATGTTGTCGGCGGAGAATCTGTGCATGGCAAGATTTGCGGAGCGGCGGTTACGCCTGTGAGTGGTGGAGTTGGTCGGTCGGAGGACCGAGGAAGATGGCCTCGGCTGGGGAGCTCGGGGACGAGCGAGAGGGCCGAGGAGTCTTGGTCCCGCGGCAGCTCGAGGAAGGCTGTAGGACCGAGGAGACCAATTTTCAGGGGCTCTGAGGAGAGCCAGGTTGTGCTTGCAGATCGGGTACAGGGGAGGCCTAGTCAGCCCCTGTGGGCTCTTTCTTCTGAATTCTGGGACACGTCATCTGCCACGTGTCCGGATCTTGGAGATCGCCAATATCGAGCACTATCACTTTCTCTCTTTATCTTTTCTTCTCTATTTCTCTCTCACTTCATCTCTTCACATTATTTTCTCATTCCTCTCACCCTCAACTGAACACTTGCTAATCCCTTCATTAATCCTTTATAAATCTTCACAAAATATCACCAAAATCACATCTTTATTCTTATCTTTCCTCTTGGATGCCTTGGAGCTTGGAAAGTGATTGAAAGAATTTTAAAGTTAACCGCAATCAAGACGGTGTCGCTTTGCAGCTAGCCGCGATGAGCATGGGTCAATCCACAGGGAGACGGAGCGTTTTAGGTTCTTGTTGTAACGAGTTAATGTGCGTGGGCGGAAAGTTCTTTATCTACCCTATGTGTTATATGCAAGTATAAAGTTGTTAGGAAAAGATACAAAAGTGTAAGCTAAGGAATCCGCACTAAAACTGCAACACCCTAGTTCATTTATACCAATTCCAATTCATATATTTTCCTTAATTGTGGCATTTTCCTGAGTTATCGTATTTTGGGTGCGAATGATATTTTACATTTTTACATTGCATTCGACCCGACCCGCTTGCTTGAACTTGTTTGATTCATATTTATGAATTATCTTGACTTGTTATATAGCCATGTGCATTTTCATGAAAACTGCATACTGGCATTTTATCTGGTATTGCATCTTTTACCATATAACATTTTAAGTCATATAAAATAATTTAAAATTACATTTCATGGCCTGCATGATACCCCTAGCCCCGTGGTAGCATCCGCGTATCTTGTTCTCGTCCCGTTCAGTGAAACGGACGTGTTTGGATGCTACGCGCACGTACGTGCATCCATTCTTGGGGGTATGCATTTTCGTTACCAGAGCATTCATTTTGAATTTTGAAAGTCGCATATATTTTTCATATTTTAAATTTGAAATTTTAGACCCGACCCGGGCGCGTTTTGAAATGTTTTTGTATCCCGCCAAACTTCAAATTTAATATAATATTCTTTTTTTTAAATCGACAGTTAAATTTTTAAAGTTACAATATATTTTTTCAATTAATATCTTAACTCATTTAACAAACAAATCTTTTTCTTATAAAATCCTAACTTTTTACCCGTTTCAGCTCTCTCTCTCTACCCTGACCCCACACAAATCTCTCTCTCTCCCCCGCGCTATCTCTTTCTCTCTCTCCTCACAAAAATCCAAATTCATCTCTCCTCCCCCTCTCTCTTTCATCTCGCGCGTCTCTCTCTTCTTTCTCACACATCTCGCGGATCCTGTAGCAATACGGGATGCGGTCACCTCCCTCGCGCTACAATCACCTCCCTCAACTTCCTCCTCCTATATAACCCCGAGATCCCATCTTCTTCCTCAACCCATCGTCACGAGCTCTGCCTCCTCAAAACCCTAACCCTAAAACTCCCTGCCTCCTCCTCCTCGTCACCTTTCTCTCTTCTTCTTTCTCCTCTCCCGAGCACCAACCCTGCACCCACAAACCAACCGAGAACCCATCACCACCACCTGCACCACCTCGTCGCCGCCGACCACCTCATCTCGTCGCCACCTCCTTCCTCTCCTCTTCTTCCTCTCCTCTGCTTTCTCCCTCTACACCAACCCTGCACATCCCTGCACCAAGAAACCCCAGCAAACAAAACCCTAGCCGAAACCCTAGCAACCACCTCCTCCTCGCTGGAGCTCCGTTCATCACCGTCGACGCCACCACCCCTCCCTGCATCCACAGTGAGCCTTCCTTCTCTCTTCTTCTTCCTTCTTCTTCCCCTTCCTTCTTTCTTTCTTTCTTTTCTTTCTTTCTTTAAAATTTTGTTTCTCTGTTGCCGTAGTTCGCCAGAGCCGGGATCGTCGCCGACGATCCAGACGAAGTGTCTGGCTTGCGTGATCACCCTCATGCGTTTCTTGGACCAGTTCCGTGTGCCGTACGTGCATCGCGATATTTCGCCGACGTAGGACGTTCCGTACATATCCGTTCTTGTTCCGTCGAGGCAAGTTAATCTTGCTACATGCTATACTACTATATTCTATATTCATTTGAATAATAACAACACATAATGATTAGTTATGCATCCCACATTATCATTTTGCATGTTTCACCGTTTTCGGATATCCATGCAAGTTATTTCACATCTAATGCATGCAAACCTATCTTGTTACATACTATATTACAATATACTGCACCCAATGGAATTTTACATCTCATATTGTTTAGTTGTACATCCTGCATTTACAAGTTTATCATTTTTACTGTTATATGACGTCCATGTGCATCCGTATCATTATTTACATGTCTAGTCGCATGCTAATTCATCTTGCTATATACTAGGTATAGTATTATGCATCCATATTGAAGTTTTACTGTTTTCGGATACAGGATTGCATCCATATCATTTAAAATATATATCGTCGTAATATTTCTTATTATTATCTTTAATTAGTTTATAATCTGCATTTTATAATGTTATACAAAATATAGTTTAAAAATATTATAGTTTACATATGAAACGTCGTTGCAAAGCGGATACGACAAATCTGAAATTTACTGTACACCTTACCTTATAAAATTCATTATAAATCATAGAATAATTATTAGTATACGTTCTTTAGTTCGTTAAGAAGATAACTCAGAATACTATAACTCTATGAAATATTTACTTGAAAAATAAATTGTTTAAATAACGTAAAATGCAAATGAAAGTATCTCTAAACTGCTGTCCAGGGAAATTCCAGAAGCAAACTTTCAACTTCAAATGTTCATAACTTTTTGTAGGAACAACCTGAGATACTTCAACTTATAAAAATGAAAATCTTATTGAATTATCTTTTTTTGGTACAATACACGTCCCTTTTGGAGAACGTTTGTTATTTTTAAGCTATTTTACAAATCAGGGTGACGCTGAATTTCTGAACAGAACTTTCTTGTGCATGGTTAATCAATACCACTTTTATAGCCATTAATCGGTTTGAATATGTTATCCATGTTAATATTATTATATAAATATCTATTTAATAAATAATAGTGCTTCTGTTTTAATAGTCAGCAAATTTTACCGATTTACAGTTTTATAGTATCCGTCTGTATCCGTACGGTTTATTACATATCTAGTTGCACGCCGAGACCATATTATTTCATGTTACTGTTGTATTAGTGCACCATGTTAGATAATGTGCATCCTACTTAGTCATGATGTAACCCCTGATCGATATTTGTGCATCCATGCTTTTATTGTACATCCGTACTTTCACCCTGATTCAATACTTGCTATAGTTTGATTATGAGCACCCGCTTGATACCTGTGCATTACTTGACATGACCTGATACACCACTACTTGATATGACTTGATACATGTACACTACCTGACATGACCTGATATACCACTGCTTGACTTGATACCTGATCTTCTTACTAATGCCGACAATCTTGACATGTTGTCCTGTTCACACCATAATATTTTATTATTATATTTCCCATTCTTATTCGTTTTATAAATAAATATGTGCTTTTGACGCATGTCTGCTATATATTACAGCTTACAGGTTCTTGGACAGAAAACAGTGAAAACAATGAAAAGACGATGCAAAAGTGGACTTTGACCAACAAACAGAAGACTCTTGATCAAGTCTACATCAAAGATAAAATTCACAAAGTACAAGGCAATGCAAGGTCCAAGATTATAAAGCGAACGGTTAAAAGTCTACCGCAATTATTCACTGGAGATTTGGAAGAAACATAGAAGCTAATTTAATAAAAGAACCACATAATAAGGAAGCCCAAAGACAGAAGAGCCAACAAAGGAAATTTCAAGGCCCAATACTTCCTTTTAAAGAGACAGAGACATAAAATTTTACCAAAGCTTGGAGTCTACTTTGACTAGGTCTTCCTAAGGATATTTTGGTAAATGTAGACGTGCGGATCAATTGTAACCTAGGGTTTCCTATCCTCTATAAATAGGAACTCTAAATCATTGTAAAGGCTATGTCTCCCTATGCCTCTTTTTATCAATAAAATTTAGATTTCTTTTGGAGAGCATCGATGCCTCTTTTCATTTCAGAAATTCAAATCTGACAAGTCTTGTGTTGATGTTTGGAGAGAGCCATCTGTAAAGTAAGTAGGTAATTTCAATTCTTGCCCTAGGTAATTTTTCATTCTCTGCCCTAGATTAAATTTAATTCATTGCCCTAGTTAGATAGTTGGATCTTTAATTCAATTGCCCTAGATTAATTTAGTTTTTAGATTTAATTAATCCATTAACACCGTTTGGAATTAACTCGTAAGAGCGATTAGGAAATTCACAACATCCCTGTGGACCGACCCGTATTCACCGGCTAGCTACATGCGACGCCGTTCTTGATTGCGGTAATAGATAGTTTTTGAGATCAAATCAATCAAATGGCGCCGTTGCCGGGGATGGCGTGTTATTTCCTTTTTGCAATTTCGGGTTAATCTTAATTAAAAAAATCATAAAAACTGAAAAATCAAAAAAATATATCATCTATTATTTTTTGGAAAGGGTATTTTTTGTGAATCTTTGCAGGATCGACAGATCTGGAAAAAATCCAGAGTGCGAAACAGAAAAAGGTAGATCGGAACAGAAAGGGATTGGAACAACAGAGCAGCACAATTTTTTCAGAGACCTGAACCTTCAAATCCGCCGCCCTTTCGCCGCGCAAGCGCGCTCCCACCGAGGTTCCGCGGTCCTTATGCCACGCCACGTCAGCGCGCGAATTTTGCACTGTTTGCTCCCATTTTCCCTCTTCTACCAATCCCCATATATCTTTTGTCAAATCTTCTGCAGGATTCTTTGCGCTTAAAAATCTTTCCCTTCTCAATAACAAATCTTTTGCAGGATTCTTTGCACCGCACATAAAATAAAAAGATTTGATTGCAAGTGATTTACTGTTTGCATATATTTAATCGTACTTTAAGGGGCTTTTGACCAATTCAGATTGGGTGGCGATTTCATCACCCTTCCCAGGACCCCAGAAATCACATAAGGCATTTGCATTGACCATATTTAATTAAAAAATACTAGACTCGGCCATAAGGACTTCGAGCTCAATAGGACAGAGTACTAGTTATAGGCATCGGCCGTTTATCCTAACTTGACTTTGCGGTGTCTGGGCAAGTGTGTCTAAGGCAAGTGGTTACTTAATTAGGACCGCTACTTGTAGCGGGGAGACTCCCACTTACCTGGCACTTACCTGGCCGCAATTGGCGGTGAAGAGGGGGTTTGAGGTCCTATTTCTAGCTCTTTGGAACAATTAGGAGCTGTCTAGCTGACTTAGGTGACCCTAGATCTAGGCCTAATTGTGCATTTCTGGTTGATTGCATTTGTGTCTAAGCCCTTTATCGAAAATCTTTTTTGCAAAAAGTTACAAATAAAATACAAAAAAGGAAATTTTTTATAAAAAGACTTGCAACTTTTGTCGCTAAGAAATCCGTGCACCCCAATCTTCTTTCTCTTCTTTTTCTTCTATCATGGGTACCCCACATCATAAATCTCTTGCCAAACTTTGGTATCCCGAACCTAAGTTTGCCTCGTACGTCAATTGTTTCGGTCGATTTAAGGAAGATCCCTCCGTGCCCAAAATTTCTTTGAAAGATCAAATAGAAGCGTCTAGGAGAAACAGTTCGACTTCACAACCCACTTTGTGTCGACCATGTCAACCTTCACCACCTTCGTACGTTGATACCACTTTTTCAAGTCCTGTTGTAACTCTTAAACCGATGTCCATTGCTGAGCATATTGCTCAATCTCGTAGCCGATCTTTCACTCCTCTCCACACATCTAGTTTTAGGGGTCAACAAGTCCATTCACCTTTTTATCCAACTGTTGATCCTACTCCTGTCCAACCATCCAATTCCTACCAGTCCTACCCGACTTTCCCACCTTCACTAGACACTGCTTCTACCCATCCAATTGGGAGTTTCACGTATCCAAACAATTTCGAATCTTTTACCGAAACCCCTTCACAACCCATGTCTAGTTTGGAACAGTCGTTGGAAGCTTATATTTCAGCAACAAACAAAATGGTTAGGAATGTGGATGCGTCCATTGCCGCACTTATGCAACCGAGTGAACCGGTAGCTAGTTTCCAACTAGCTCCAAATGTTTCAATGTATGAGGAGGCGGTTGGACAGAGTGAGAATTTGAGAGGAGCAAGTGAGTTCTACACCATTCCAAATCAAACCTACCCTTATCCAATTGAAACCCACAACTCCGATTTTCCATCGATTGTCCCAAATAGTTCACCAGTTGAAAATAAAAACGAGTTGTGTGATTTTGTAGTGCTTGATTTGCCAGATTGTGAAGAACCTCTTTCGAGTGAAACCACACTTAATCCTTTCGATCTTTACACCTCCAATCTAGAACCTGAATTGATAAATATCCATGCTTTTGATGAGGTGTCAGAAAAATTTGATTTTCACTTGATTGAGGATATAGACGCCGGGAATATTTTGGATGATGAACCCATCGATTTGATTGATATTTTATGTCCAATTCATCATCCCGAGTCATTACATGGTTCTCCCGAACTTCATATGCGTCTTGATTTTGATGATAATGGCATGGATGAGTTCACTATTGAGGAGAGTCTTGAGAATAATATTGAGGTTGAACCATTTTTGTTTGATGTGTCGGATTTTCCAATTCAGCCTCCTGAACCTTTAACTGTTATATCACCCTCCCTCCTTTCCATTGTTCCGACCACGCACAAGATCACGCTTGACGACTGTGAGCTTGAAAACTTTTCCTTTGAATCTGACACAGTTCTCGCAGATGATAACGATTACGAGTGTTTCACTTTTTCGGACGATGTTGATGACTCACTGCCCGAGTTTGAGTCCTTTGAATTTTCAGATGAGTTAGTTGAACCATCAGACTCGGTTGCTTACAGTCGTTTCGAACCATTGTTGGAATCTTTCCAGTTCGAGACAGTTTACTACGGTGAGAATGAGACTATCCCTAATTCACTCCCTTTCGTTCCGACCTTACAAGAGACCGTTGCGCTTTCGTATCCAATACCAAGTTCGGCGTACCCATGCCTTCTTGCGAATCTTGAGAGATTTGACCCCATTTCTCGACGGGTTGATAGGTTAGCACAATCACTTTTAACACATTGGTCATTATAAATTGCGCTAATTTATTCACTCGATTTACACCCTCAAGATCGTACTCCACTTCTTTCTCTTTTCCGCCATTCTTCTCCCCCACCGAGACCGTATCCCGTTTCTACCTCCACACGGTCTCGTGTGCTTCTCATCTCTTTTCTTTCCAATCCATTCTTTCACCAACTCGACCATTACCACGATAAGATTTTTGAATGGTTGGTGCTAACTTTTGGCTTGTGTAAGGCCAAGCTTAAGTTTAGGGGGAACCTTGTTGTATATATGTACATATTTTTTTTTTGTTTTCTTTTTCTATAAAAAGTAAAAATAAAAAAATTTCAAAAAAATAAAAAATTATAAATAAATAAACAGGGGAGTGCCGACATTTTGACCCTCTTGGTGTAGCATGACAGTGAGGACACTGTCAAGTTTAAGTTTGGGGGTATGCTCGGTAAGTCTTTTTCCTTCGCATTCATGTGTATATTTTTGCATTTGCATACTTATTTTAAAACCCATAAAAAATAAAAATTTTCAAAAATTATAAAAATTAATGTATTCAATTTTGGCCTTATTTGACTAGAGTTTGACAGATAGGTTAACTAGCTAGGAACAACTAGATCTTAGACGTAGTAAATTAAAAACCCTAAAAATAACATTCTTTAGAGTTTAACGGTAGAAAGTGTATGTCTTTGTAGTTTATTTAGAAATAGGCAAATTTTGAGTTAATTTCTTGGGCTAAGTTGAAACAAAGGAAAAGTATTGATGTTCTTATTAGAGTATAAGTTTGAAAAATAATTCCTAGCTTAAGTCTAGATTCTGAAAATGTATACCCTACAATTTACACGATCACGCACCTTGAAACTTGGAATAGTAGAAGAGACCTTGAAATGCTCTTGTCTAAAATCCTTAGTACAATGAAAATAAAAGAAAAAAAAGTGAATAAAGAATAAAAAAAATGAACATTGGTTTTTGTGATTACTTAAGGCTAAAAAAATACAAAAATATTTAGCGAGGGTGCTTCATCACCTAGTGCCTTAGACCAACTGGCTTGGGAGTCACTGCTAAAGCCTTGGGTGTTGCAAGACTAGGAATTACGCTTTAATGTGCAAACACATCTTGTAATCGGTTGTTGGTACCTCAAGAAGTATTAACGGTCGCATGAAAGATGTGTAAGCAAAATTCATTTAAAAATTCACCAATTAAGAAGTGCTTTGGACAACAGACGAGAGTATGATTGCTTGATTTGAATTTCCAAGTGTAGGGGTGATCTATACACACACATAGGGATATGTGATTGGAGTTTAGATGAGAGAAAGGAGTGAAGAATAGAACTTGTATCTTTAGTAAGGGTTGATAGAAATTCCTAAGTGGAGATGGAACCCTAGAAGGAAAACTTAAGAGATGCCGAAAGCTAAGTCTATAAAACATACATAATCTTGAGTTAAATGATGAGGAAGTGTGAAGAATATGGGTGGATAATTTACGAGTCGACGATAATAGAATTCCTTGTTAGAAAACCTAATTGGAGAATTAAAGTCGAAAAGCCAAATTGATAGGATTTTGTGGGTAGTATCCGCTGAAAACCCTCAGGAGACAACACTCCTCCTACTAGGGACACCTAGAGGTTTAACGGCTTGTTGCACAAGCTCAGTGCAATCGCGTTTCTCTGCGAAAGTGAGGCTAGGTTTTTTGTAGAGAATAAAAAAATAAGTTTGCTCGAGGACGAGCAAAAGATAAGTTTGGGGGTATTTGTTCACACCATAATATTGTATTATTATATTCCCCATTCTTATTCGTTTTATAAATAAACAGGTGCTTTTGACGCATGTCTGCTACATATTACAGGTTACAGGTTCTTGGACAGAAAATAGTGAAAACGATGAAAAGATGATGCAAAAGTGGACTTTGACCAACAAACAGAAGACTCTTGATCAAGCCTACATCAAAGATAAAATTCACAAAGTACAAGGCAATGCAAGCTCCAAGATTACAAAGCGAACGGTTAAAAGTCCACCGCAATTATTCACTGGAGATTTGGAAGAAACATAGAAGCTATATTAATAAAAGAACCAAATAATAAGGAAGCCCAAAGATAGAAGATCCAACAAAGGAAATTTCAAGGCCCAATACTTCCTTTTAAAGAGACAGAGACATAAAATTTTACCAAAGCTTGGAGTCTACTTTGACTAGGTCTTCCTAAGGATATTTTGGTAAATGTAGACGTGCGAATCAATTGTAACCTAGGGTTTCCTATCCTCTATAAATAAGAACTCTAAATCATTGTAAAGGCTATGCCTCCTTATGCCTCTTTTTATCAATAAAATTTAGATTTCTTTTGGAGAGCATCGATGCCTCTTTTCATTTCAGAAATTCAGATCTGACAAGTCTTGTGTTGATGTTTGGAGAGAGCCATCTGTAAAGTAAGTAGGTAATTTCAATTCTTGCCTTAGGTAATTTTTCATTCTCTGCCCTAGATTAAATTTAATTCATTGCCCTAGTTAGATAGTTAGATCTTTAATTCAATTGCCCTAGATTAATTTAGTTTTTAGATTTAATTAATCCATTAACACCGTTTGGAATTAACTCGTAAGAGCGATTAGGAAATTCACAACATCCCTGTAGACCGACCCGTATTCACCGGCTAGCTATATGCGACGCCGTTCTTGATTGCGGTAATAGATAGTTTTTGAGACCAATCATGTCCCGATGGACATATCCTGTTGTCTGTACAGACAAACCTGTTCCTGCTTGATCCTGTGTTGGCATTAGTCTCAGATTTATCAATTCCCGACTTGAACACATAACTTGGGACTATGGGGAAATCAATGATGAAACCTGACTTGTAACTCGATAGTTCGATGCTTATACTGATCAGTTTTAGGGGCTAGGCCAGCCCTGGGATGCTGCTTCTGACATCATTCATCTGTACATGTTTCCTGTTTAGTGCCTACCGGCATGTCTCAGTTTCATCCCGAGAATCTGGACCGTGGTCCTGGGCATGCACGAGAATCTATTGAGTTACATCGACGATTCATTAAATTGATTTCATAGACTTGAGAGTAGTTAACCCAGTAGTTTAGTTCAGATTACTCACTGCACGTCACATATGCTTTTACCCTTCACTGTTCCGCATTCGTGTTATTGTTATACCGTTATTACTGTTCATACTCATGCCTGCATGTTTTTTACCCCTGATTATATTATTGTTGATATTATGACGCACTGACGTCTGGGTTTTGCATGGCCCAGATCTTTTACCTTTGCCGCAGGCCGAGCAGGAGTATTCCAGTGAACAGGCTGAGCAGTGAGGACCTGTTAGTATCTTAGTTTGGTTTTCTTTAAGTATTTTCATTCCTGATGTGAGCCTGTATTTGGGACGTACATTCCAGATTATTATTGTTTATTGGATCTATTTCTTCCACATATTATTTCTTGACTCGTTTATTTTGGCTCATGGACATGTACTAGATAGTTTATTTTATTTCTACCGTTCTTGATATCTCTAGACAGCCGTAATGTGACTGTGGAGGGATGTTTCCTATCCACAGGTAGCATGGTTGGCTTTGTCACGTGCCGATCTTAGCGCACTCTGGAAAGCGGGGCGTGACAAAAACCTTTGAGCCGAACTTAACGATTGAAGTTCGACCAATCAGCAACAACGTGGATTAGGGTGCTTAAGCACGGTATTCATGGAATCCGGCTTATTGACCATTGTCCTTCCGTTCTTGTCTCTTGCTTTCGCCTCCGGCTAAACCGAACGCAACCGGTCGCGGTTAGGAATCACCGTTACCTTGGTAAGGTAGGGTGCCTAACGGAGCGTTTGTGTAACGTTTGGACGGAGTTCAATGGAAAATACGGGAAAAGGAAATGAGAAACGGAACGTTAACTTACAATATCGTATTCTTCGCCTAACAACACATATTCACAAATATTACAACAACAAACTAAAAAGAGCAAAGAAAAGAACAAAGAAAAGAAAGGAAAACATTACAAGTAAGTAAATACATGGAATTTAAATGCAAGTAAGTAAAGAAAATATTTAAAGTGCAAGAAAGTAACGAACAAGTATGTTCCCCTCCGAAAGACGGGATGGAGACGCGGTGAACGTCTTCTCTGAGATTCGGGGCAGATGCTATTTGATTTTATCCGTCTACCTCTCCGAAGATGCCAAGTTGATTTATGGCACCGTGTATCGGAGGTTTAGACGGATGCGGCCGATGTAGCAGACTTCGTCAGATTCCCCCTCGCTTGAGGGGTTTTTGATTGTGAGGACGCTCTTCCCTGCAGGCGCAAGCCCCTGCAGTTAATTATGCTACCGCATCGCGGTAACAACTTTCTCCTTCTCCAGAAATTTCACTTCGTGTCGTGTGTGTTTGTTTTGTTTGTGGATGCCCATGGATTGTATACGGAGACTAATTTATGTCGTCGCCCGTAGGACGTGGATTAGTCCAAATCCGTATTTTCTTAGATTTGGGTTTGGGGTTTTGGTTTAAGGATACGTTAGCCATTTTTTAGGCTAAGATCAACTTAAATGTTTGTTAAGGACACGTTAGTCTAATTTGAGACTAAGATCGACTTGACGGGATCGTTTAGATCCGACAAAAAAGCATTTGAGGGCTCTATTGTTCCAGTTTAGGGACATGGTGGTCCATTGTATGTATGGCCATCGGGACCCGTCACCTCTCTGACGTCGTTGAAGGATTACAACGATGGGTGTCAGAAGAGTTCGGAGACGTACCCTTGAACCAACATTGATTGGGAGTCTTATAGTCCAATTTGGGACTAATGTCTGTTTGAATGTTTAAGGATGCGTTAGCCATATTTGAGGCTAAGATCAACTTAAACGGGATCGTTTAGATCCGACAAAAGAGCATTTGGGAGCTTTATTGTTCCAGTTTAGGGACGTAGTGGTCCGTAGGTAGTTTAGGGACATTGCGGTACATCTCATTTGTGGCCGTCAGGATCCGTCACCTATCTGACGACGTTGAAGGATTACAACGATAGGTGTCAGAGGAGTTTGGAGATGTACCCTTGAACTGGATGTAAATTGATTTAGGAGAGCAGCCGTGCTCAGTCAATTTAATTTGAGGACTTACGGCCATGATTGGGCTAAGTCCAGTTGAGAATATGTTGTGGTTGTTGGGACCCGTCACCTCTCTGACGTCGTTGAAGGATTACAACGATAGGTGTCAGAGGAGTTCGGAGATGTACCCTTGAACCGGATGTAAATTGATTTAGGAGAGCAGCCGTGCTCGGTCAATTTAATTTGAGGACTTACGGCCATGATTGGGCTAAGTCCAGTTGAGAATATGTTGTGGTTGTTGGGACCCGTCACCTCTCTGACGTCGTTGAAGGATTACAACGATAGGAGTCAAAGAAGTTCAGAGATATACCCTTGAACCGGATGTAAATTGATTTAAGAGAGCAGCCGTGCTCAATCAATTTAATTTGAGGACTTACGGCCATGATTGGGCTAAGTCCAGTCGAAAAATGTTCAACGTTTTTATTTATCTTTGGCCCATTAGGCCTGTGCTAGGGCTTTGCCCCTTTATAAATGATGCAGAGCATCTGTTTGGGCTCTGCCCTTCTTTAAAATAATGCATTGCATTTAATTTGGCATGTTAGGCCTTTTTTAATTGGGCTTGGCCCTTCTTTTCAATAATGCAGTGCATTAATTTTCTGACAGTGGTCATGTGGCCTGTCAGGCGCTTTGCGCTAATTAATGAGCGCAAGCGCATGTGGAGGTGACACGTGTCACGCTCTGGTGAGCGCAAGCGCAGTTAGCGCAGTGCGCTGCGCTGCTGACACGTGGCGCGCTCTGGTGAGTTGCACCAATTTCAGAGAGCAATGCTCTATTTTAAAAGCGCATAGCGCAAGTTGTTCTGGAGATGACACGAGGCACTCTATGGTGGCTTGCGCCAACCCAGGAGCGCAACAACGCAGATTTTCAAGTGCAAGGCACTGTTTCAATAACTTGATCCAATTTTGGATTCAAGAAAAGAATCTTTAAGATTCCAGAACCAATGGTTCATAAAAAAAGTGCAAGGCACTGTTATCATTTAGTTTTTATCGAAGGTTATTGATCTTGTTCTTAGATCAATGATCTATTCAGAAGAAGTTCTTCTTAAATAAAGGGTTTTTACCTTTTTTTGTTCTTGAGTTCTTTTCACAATCCTTCAAAGTTATCTCTGTGAAGTTCTTGATGTTCTCAATGTTGATTCCTCCCTCTAAATTGGGGTGCAGAGGCCTTTATATAGTGCCCACAAATTTGTTAAATTTGTTAAAGAGATCATTCTCTGAGTGATTTGGGGAATTTTCCCCACCGTTGGATCTTTGATCCAACGACTTCTATTTTACAGAAGACAATCTTCTTGTTTTAACAAGAACAGAAGGATCTTATTAGAATTTTAATTCTGTTTGGCGCAAACGCCACAGCGCTCGACACGTGTGACGCAGCGCACAGCGCAGCGCGACTGCGCTTGGGCAACTGCGCTGACACGTGTTGCGCAGCGCACAGTGACACGTGTCGCTCAGTGCATAGCGCAGCGCGACTGCGCTTGCGCAACTGCGCTTGCGCAACTGAGCTGACACGTGTCGCGCAGCGCGACTGCGCTTGCGCAATTACGCTGACGCAACTGCGCCGACATGTGTCGCGCAGCGCAACGCTTGCGCAACTGAAGCGTTGCTTCTTTTAATTTTTGTTTTAAGTAGAGCCTTGCTCTGATTGGGCGCGCTGCCTTGGGCGCTGTGCTGACGTATCAACTTCTCACACGTGGCGCGTTGCGCGCAGCGCACGGGATTTGAAGCGTTGCTTCAATTTTTGAATTTTTGAAATTCAAACAGAGCTTTGATCTGATTAGGGGAAACAAATGCCCCCCACCATTGCGCTCACGTGGCGCGCGCGTGAGTGCAGCGGTGGCAAGATCTTGGCTGTTGGATCAACGGGTGAGTTGAAGGGGCGCAGACGCCTATAAATAGGACCCTTGGTCCTTAGTAAATGTTTTACCATTTTCAAGAATCTTGATTTTCAGAGCCTTGCTCTTGCTTAAGAATTTTAGAGCCTTGCTCTCGTTTCTTTCCAAGAACTCCAGAGTTCAAAACCTAGAATCATTTTAGGTAAAATTTAAACTAAATTGAATTAAATTTAATTAACAGAGCCTTGCTCTTATAGATCATTGATCTAAAGGAAATCCCTTTGGGGTTTCATCAACAGAGCCTTGCTCTCGAAAGTCAATAGATCTATAGAGATCTTGTTCATGGGTTTTAACCCATGAACAGAGCTTTGCTCATGGATCAAATATAGAACATTTTATAAGTTTTTCATGGATTTTTTTTAAGACCCCAAATTTTTAATCTTTAGGAGTTAAAATTTTCTTTTGATGGATCTTTCCATCATTATTACAGAGCTAGGCTCTTTTTAGGAAATTTTATTCCCTTGAGACCAGAGTTTGACAAATGTCACTCTGTGACAGAGCTTTGCTCTGAAAGAGGAGATTTTCTCCTTGTCTCTAGGGATTTCCCATTGATGAGAATATTCTCTTGGGGATCTCTTCATTAATTGACAGTCTCATCCAATGATGGGGCTGTCTTATTAAATGATGCACTGTCATCTAGATTTTGTGGGTCCCCATTTGGTCCCCTACCCGCTGCATTGCAATGTAGTATAAATTTTAAAATGCCAAGCGTTGGAATTATAACACTGACGGCTACTTTTTGTCCCTCCACAAGAAACATGCCTGCTGACCTATCATTCCCGTTCGTTCGCTCAGAGGGAGGTTTTCCCCAGGCACCAATGGACCGAGAGGTGTTCACCCTCATCAAGGATCATGACCCCGAGCATAAGAACCTTCACTTGTGGGGTAGGTGGTATAACGATATCATCCAGGGTCGCCGAAGCTTCGGTTTTGCTACGCCGTCCGAGCCAATATTTTCGATCCCCTATGCGGATGAACCCCCGGTGAAGTATGCCGTGGAGGTTAAAAATTGGAATTCGGATGACCTCCTCCAGCCTGCAATTGGGGCTATTCCTGTGCAGCCGCCGCCGACAATAGATATTTTGGGGAGGCGAATCTGTCAGGGTGAAGCACGCCCTTGGGGACAGGCCTATAACATTGGACTGATCCCGCGCCCGCCCGCCGGATATTTGCAGTGGGCCTGGTACATCTTATCAGCGAAGAGGACTCATCTGATGAAAATTGGTTTGTATTCGGCCATCTACGTCTCGCTCTTTGAGTATCCCTCTCCTCCAACGTGGTGGGTTAAGGCTTTTATTGAATAATGGAATATCCCCACCCACACCTTCCTGACGACGGACAGGGAAGTTTCTATCTCCTTGAAGGAGTTTGCTGAAATCTCGGGTCTGCCGATGAGGGGGGAGCATTGCGAGGAGCTGCTTCCTCCTGATGAATACGTCTTTGCTACCAAGCCGCTGGTGTTTGATCTGACGCCGGAGAACGCTATTCATCACCAGTTTCCGGGCTTGGTGAAGGTGCTGGAGATCTATGAAGGGCTCTATCTGGAATCGGCGTCCGGGGAGTCGGTTTCGCAGATTTTATCGCCCGCTTTATTCGACCAGAGTTCCTATCGGAGCGGAGCGAGAAGTTCGCCCAGCTTGATGACCCTTTTGGCTTCGTCTTGGACCGCCGATCCACATCGGAGGATGATCACAAGGACTTTTATCTCCCTGGCGCCGTCGTCATGCCCTTGTCAGAAATCGCCGTCCCGGGCATGGATGAGGAGTCCTTTTTTATAGGGTTCCTGGGGTTGTGGCTGTGCAGATTTGCGCTCCCCACGCACCCGCGCCATATGCGGCCATCTGTTTTCTATCCAGCACATCAGATGGTGGCTGGTCTGCAGTTAACAGTAGGAATCGCCGGGCTGGCTCACCTTTATAATGGACTTAGCGTAGCGGCGGACGCTAATGAGCCTAGGGTACAGCCTGCTAACTTCCCGATGCACTACTTCACCTCTTGGATGGAACTGCATGTGCACGGGGTGTTTGGCGCCCACAAGATCCCTCCGTTTTTTGAGAAGTGCAGGCTCCCAAGAGTCATGCGGTTGGTCGGCGCTTCGATCATGGTTGCGTCTCCGCGGGAGGCTAGGGGGTTGCTCCTCCGTCCACACTTGGTCGGAGCGAATGTTTCTTTTTTGGATAAAGTCATAACCATAGGCTCAGAAACTACCAAGTCAGTGGTGCCGCTACGCGATGACTTCAGGGACGGGGCCTCCGTACTGAAAGCTCGAGAGATCCTCCATCTTTACTCTATTCGGCCGGGCTACCTGGTGTTTAGGCAGAATGAGACGGCACTCTTCATGAGGTATAACCCTCACCGGTTCGCTCAGCAATCGAGCTATCGCCAGGGGATCCCGATGAAAACTTTCTTGGAAAAGCCCGTGGCCAGCCGAGAGGGGATAAGGAATGCAATACACCATTTCATGCGGCTTAACACGGGTTCCTATTTCTTCATCAGCGAGCCGAGCTGCGTCCCCATGGTGCTCAACGCGTACATGGCTTGGAACGCGCATGCAATGGGTCCAGTTATCCTTATGGAGAAGCGCATGCTGGTTGACCGCAAGGGTGCGCTTCCCGGCGGCGATCGCAAGGCTCCCTTGAAGCCAAGGACCCCGGTCATTCCTCCGCTGAAAGATGCCGGAACCATGCCCCCGCGCGTGTTGAGCCCTCCGCGCGGACTGCCGCTCCGTGGTACTGCGGATGCACCACCAGCACCCCGTGCTCCAGTGGAGACGGTAGATGTGGTTTCGCCGGAGTCCGGCGTGGGCGTAGATATCGGGACCTGCCGCCCTAGGGTGCCTGTAAAGCGCAAGTCGATCTCGGGTGCGCCCAGGGCCGGTGGGCAGAAGAGGAAGAAGAAGTCGCTCCTCTCTCTTGATGCAATCCTCGGTTTAGAGCTTCAGGCCCCTCTTACCGAAGGTATAAGCGAGTATGGCAGCAATAAAGGCTTCTCGGTAGACCCCACAGACACTGACCTGGCGGCTGCCATTGCTGCTTCTGCGCGATCAGCGAGGCTCGAGGCGTGGTTGGATAAACTCGCTCAAGCAGGTAATCATTAGCTGTACTTTTCGTCATTTTATAGCATTTTTATTATTATCTTCGACTAATGCTTTCCCCCTTTTTAACAGGTGTCATTACCGAAGAAGTCGTCGCTGCCTCTTTGAAAACCTTCCAGGAGGAGGAAGAGAAGCATGCTTTAATGGGCATCGGTACGTCTCGCCTTATTAAGTTTTTTTTATCCTCTTTTCTGATGGTCAACCTAACCTTCTTCCTTTGCTTCTTTGCAGGGGCTGCGCCAGCTGATGCGGGGACTCTCTCCGGGCCTGCTACTGAAGTCCCAGTCTCCTCGGGGTTGCCGCGAGAGTCTCAACTCGACAAGTCGACGAGGGATGCCTTGAAGGATTTGGAGGCATCCCTGTTCACAGACGAGGACGTCTCAATGAAGGAGGCTTTGAAAAGGTCTGTCTCAACGGCTCAGGAGGAGAGAAAGCGTCTAAGGCGCGAGGCGAAGGCACGCAGGGCTGCTTTAGCCGTGGGAGATGGACCAAGCACCATCCCTCGTGCTGATACCCTCTCAGAAGAACCCCCGGTCGCCTTGTCCACAGCTCGCAGACAGGTGCCACGTGCAGCTCATGGGGCAAATGATAAGTCTACCTCAGGTAATGTATCATGCCAGATTTGTTTGTAAGAATTGTAAACTTGTCGGTTCTTATATATCTTGTCCTGCAGAGCCAAGTCCAACCGAAGGGGAGGCAGAGACCGTTGAACCTAAGGGGACAGAGGAAGAGGCACCGGCTGAACCCGAGTTGACGGTGGGCAACGTTGCCGGGGTTGCTGGGCCTGAGCTGGGGGCTGAGGGAGCTGCACCAGAGAAGGTCGTTGATGCCGAGCCTGAGGTGGCGGCAAATGAGACGACCGCTATAACTGAGCCTGGGGCAGCGGCGGACGAGACAATGGCGACCCCCGAGCCTGAGGGAGTAGCGGGTGAGGCGGGCATGATTCCTAAGGACAAGCCGGCCGCTCTTTCTCAAGAGTCTGGCAATACTCCGATCATTGCTCTCCCCGGTTACGGTCCTCCGCCGTCTCCTGGCCTCGCGAGCACGACGACGGCCCCCGTAGAGTCCGCTGATGAGGCCACGGGAGGTGGACTCGTATCAATGGAGGAGGGAGACGCCTCCGTTTCGGCTGGCGGCTCATCGGGTAAATTTCGAGTTATTGTCCCCTTTTTTTATATATTGCGATCCTTTTTGACAAGTTTATCTTTGTTTTTAACACAGGTGCGGCCAGTGCCGATACTCCATTGCTTGAGGGAGCGCCGTCAACTACTGCCTTGGCGGTGGTCACCTCCCAGCCTTCCCTTGTACCATCAAAGATGTTGGAAGGTATGGATTTGCAACCCATTAGATTTATCTTTCAGCCGCATAATTTATGTACTAATGTTATACTATTGTGTCTTTTCAGGAGTGCTTTTTGATCATCTTTATCAGGTGTTGCTCCCATACTTCTCCTTCCCATCTGGACTCGCTTCTTCCTCCGGTTGCGCTGGTGAGTATAGTTTCCAACTGATGTCTTTCTTTTTTTTTTGTAATGGAATTATTTCTGACTTTCCCTCGTCCTGATTGCAGTGCTACAAATCGAAGGGGGGGATGAGAGATCGGTCGCGCCACCGGCCCTTCCGGCCTTGCCGCCCGTTGCAGCTGGTATAGTAAACTATCTCATCAATGAATTTTCTTTTTTTTTTTGTATTTCTTGAACTGTCATCTAATCGTATTTTGTTTTTTCAGCTGTCGTCCCGATCCCGGCGCCCTTTGAGTCTCGCATTATAATGCCGGCAGGCCCCTTCCTAAGACGTCCGTCTTCAAAGGGTGCTGTAATGAGCTTGGGTATGCTGAGCGGATACGTCGAGGAGCTTGACGCAGACGCTCTCCCATCAGCTGCGGATTTCGCTGCGGAGGTTAACCCGATGTTGGCGGCGCTTGTGACTTTTCATGATGGAGGCGTCGTCGAGCTTTGGGTTAATCACTGCAGGGAAATCGAGGTCCGCCTGCATCAATCGGAGCTTATGCGCCCTGCTCCCGAGACCTTAGCCGCAAGCAATCAAAGAGCAACATGGATTGATCAAAGCGCTTCTTACTTCCATCACCTGGAACAAGAAGCGACTTTAAGGCTGACGGTATGCCAAGAGACCTCAAACGAGACGGCTCGTCTGCGCGCTGAGGTTGAGGCGAACGCTGCCCAGGTGAAGGTTATCTTCGAGGGCCTTCTGGAGCATATCTCTAACGGACTAAACTTGAAGCGGGAGCTTGATGCCGCCAAGCGTGACGCCCAAGGCCGCGTAGCAGCTCAGCAGGCCGTCGGGGAGCAGCTTGCATCCTTCTTGCAGCAGCGGGCTCAAGTGGAGACGGAACTGGCGGTGACGGCCGACCAGGAAAAAGCGTGGAAGGAAGTGCGCGAACAACTGATAGGGCTATTCAAGACGCTTCCTTCCCAGTAGTTGCCCTTGTATCAATATACTTATAAGAATTTTCTTTTTCGAATAAGATGTATCCATTCTTTATTCTTTTGTACGATTCACCTTGTACTCGATTGAATTAATAAATAAAGATACACATTTTTTTCTTTGCAATGTCTTGTACTATTTCTTTTCTTTCTCCCTTCTCTTATTATCGGCATGCTGTCTTGATAAACATGGTTGACAGATAATATAGTAAGCATCTTGATTTCTTCAAGAGATATCGATGGCTTAGGCCGCAGGTTCAGATCTGCCGCCTAAGACTTTTCAACTCTATGAGCCGTGAGGGTCTTATAGAGACTTTTCTCCCTACGGATCGAGAGAATCTCGTAGGTGGATTTTCTCCTTAGGAACCGTGAGGATTCCTAAGTGCGTTTTCTCTTATAAGTCGTAAGGATCTTATAAGAGAATTTTCCCTCTTACGAGTCGAGAGGACATGTAAGCGGTTGTTTCCCTCCTTGTCGAGATTCGACTTTGGAGAGTGAGACCCGTGGATAGTACGCAAGAGACCGTTTTGGACCAACTCGCAGGGTCCCAGTGCTTAGGAAACAGGTTTTTTAATCCCTGCTGCCTACGGCTTTATCTTACGAGTCGAGCCGTATCGAGAAGTTCTTGCAAAGACATCAATTTCCTCACAAGTCGAGACGAATCGAACATTTCTCGCAAGAATATCCTAATGTCACTGTTAACCTCTGCTCTTTACGACAGAAGTCCGTTAGGGTTTGTGGTACTTGGGGTTTTGGCCGTCGTACCGTCACATCAGCTGATATATTTCTCGATAGGCAATCGTGTTGTTCGAGTAGCCCTGCGACTGCCGTGTCTCTGATCCCTTCAGGGGCTGGACAAGATGTCTTCAAGCAATCCTCCTTGGCAGTTTGATCGTCGGAAGAGCAAGCGTTAGGAATTTTGCCATGCCGCTTTTTACTTGAGGTTAGGCTCATTTTGAAGAGCCCCGATGAGTCATAACCACTCCGCGCTGGTGTGGGATGATCTCCGATAGTCTTTCAGGTTTTATGTGAGTTGCCGTCAAGACCCTGAAGCTAGGAATTTGGCCTTTGCTTCGTTTGCTGGCATCGCGTCTGCTGTATCGAGACGAATGTCGCGGTTATCTCTAGGTTGCTGGTGAACCGTCGAGGTTTGGAACCAGGGATTTTGCCGTGGCTCCATTAGTTTGATTGTCGCGTCAGAACCCTGTTGGAGGAAGAACGCTGGGGTGACATCTCGTCTGCTGTATCGAGACGAACATCGAGGTTGTCTCTAGGTTGCTGGTGAACCGTCGAGGTTTGGAACTAGGGATTTTGCCGTAGCTCCGTTTGTTTGATTGTCGCGTCTAAACCCAGCTGGGGGAAGAACGCTGAGGTGACATCTCGTCTGCTGTATCGAGACGAACGTCGAGGTTGTCTCTAGGTTGCTGGTGAACCGTCAAGGTTTGGAACTAGGGATTTTGTCGTGGCTCCGTTTGTTTGATTGTCGCGTCTGAACCCTGCTGGAGGAAGAACGCTGGGGGTGACATCTCGTCTGCTGTATCGAGACGAACGTCGAGGTTGTCTCTAGGTTGCTGGTGAACCGTCGAGGTTTGGAACTAGGGATTTTGCCGTGGCTCCGTTTGTTTGATTTTCGCGTCTGAACCCTGCTGGAGGAAGAACGCTGAGGTGACATCTCGTCTGCTGTATCGAAACGAACGTCGAGGTTGTCTCTAGGTTGCTGGTGAACCGTCGAGGTTTGGAACTAGGGATTTTGCTATGGCTCCGTTTGTTTGATTGTCGCGTCTGAACCCTGCTGGAGGAAGAACGCTGAGGTGACATCTCGTCTGCTGTATCGAGACGAACGTCGAGGTGGTGACCATTCCGCACTGGTGTAGGATGATCTCCGATCGTCTTTTAGGTTTTATATGAGTTACCATCAAGACTTGGCTCCGTTTTTTGATGGAGCATGGGGGGGGGAAGATGTGTCTCCTTCTTTGTTTGCGCCCATGGATTGTATACAGGGATTGCTATGCTATCGCCTGTAGGGCTTAAATTTCATTCATCATTTTTTTGTATTATTATTTTATTTCCGCGATGCTCTATCATTTCAGCTTTTATATCGTGAAGGTCGCGATTGCCCAATCATTTCGGCTATTTTTCGCGGTGCCTAATCATTTCGGCTATTTATTTCATTTTTACTCGCTGTTTTTTTTTATTGCGAGTTGCCCAATCATTTCGGCTGTTTTGCATGCATATATTTTTACTTGCTGCTTTTTATTGCAAGTTGCCCCATCATTTTGGCTATTTCGTATGCACGTATGGCTCGCTGATTTTTTTATCACGAGTGTGGAACTTGGAATCTGACGTCAATCTCAGCATCAGTATCGCTACAACTGGAATATTGCCAGGAGCGAATCATCATTTGCCATGAAAGGGCTTGGGATTTGATACCGGTTTAGGCATCAGCATCGCTACAACTGGGATATTGCCAGGAGCGAATCATCATTTGCCTCTGTCGATGTCGAACAAAGGTGGCTTAGCGAACAGGGTTAGGATCCCGTCGACTAAGGCTTTTGACTTCATGAGTCGTAAGGGTCTCACAAAGGTATTTCTCCCTACAAGTCGTGAGGATCTCGTAGGTGTGTTTTCTCCTTAGGGTTCGTGAGGATTCCTAAGTGTATGTTCCCCTGTAAGTCCTAAGGATCTTACAAAAGGGTTTTCTCCTTACAAGTCGAGAGGACTTATAAGGGTTGTTCACCATATGGACATATCCCTAGCCACGGGTGAGACTTGGTCAGGGAAATGTTTATTCACGCCCGTGGATTGTATACAAGGGTCGGTATTGAGCCACTTGTAGGGCAATATCGAAGGTTGTGGGGGTTGCTTAAGCACAGGTTTGGGTCTCTGTAAATTAAGACTTCCAAATCTTATGAGCCGTGAGGGTCCCATAAGGGAGTTCTCCTTAAGAGTCGTGAGGATCTCGTAAGTGTATTTTCTCCTTAGGAAACGTGAGGATCCCTAAGTGTGTTGCTCCCTTGTGAGTCGTAAGGATCTCACGCGGGTGATTTCTCCTTACAAGGTCGAGAGGACCCTGTAAGTGTTCTTTAATGAGGTTGCGCCCTTTCGGGTTTTCAGAAACACTCGCCGGTAGTCCTGCTGTTTTTACTCACGGAGCCCTTTCGGGTTTTCATCCGTGCCCATTTTGCTTATGGACGTACCGTATTTTTTAATTCTTTTTATTCTCTTTTTTTAAGAGGTCGCGCCCTTTCGGGTTTTCACGAACACTCGCCGGTAGCCCTGCTGTTTTTACTCACGGAGCCCTTTCGGGTTTTCATCCGTGCCCATTTTGCTTATGGACATACCATTTATTTATTTATTTATTTTTTATTATTATTTTTATCTCTTTTTTTATATCGTCTTTGTGATGTTTCAATCCACCGTAGTTTATCGACATCTCGGTCAACAGCTAGTTTTAGGACGTAGTGGTCCGTCATTAGTTTAAGGACATTTCGGTCCGCCGTTAGTTTAAGGACGTTGCGGTCCGTTGTCGCCGTATTCGAGGCGAATATCTAGTTTACTGACTTTTCGGTCTATGGGGCTTTCTCTATGACTGAGCATGATGCCCCCGGCATATCCATCTTTCTCGGAGCGTGCGGTTGTGGCGGGCTCACCTTCCAGTTTTCGGAGATGACGAACTTGCCCTGTTGGTATTGGTCTTCAACCCAATTCTTGAAGACGTAACAGTTTTCGATCGGATGGCCCAATACCTGGTGATAAGGGCAATAATTAGAACTATTGACATCATCCAGTTGTAGTTGGTGTTTCGGCTCCGGTAGAGTGATAAGCCTGTTATGCACTGCCGCTTCGAACAGCCTCCTTATTTCATCGTGGGGAAATGAGTAAGGACGTCTTAGCCTCTCTTCGAGGGATATGCGTGGACGCATATTGTTTTGACGAACAGCCGGTCTAGGGCCACTCAACTGTTGTTGAGTGTTGGTGACGAAGGTCATTTTCCCCTTTCCTTTATCCTTTTTGCTCGATCCTTTGTTTGCGGGGCCGAGATTTTTTCCGAGTAGCGGGCGATTGCACGGCTGAATGTTCTTGCTACTCAATTCTTTCATTTTTGAAATGGATTCCTTGAGGAGAGGGTTGAGTGCAACTTCTTCGTCAGAGTCGCTTCCAAAGGTGATAATTTGCGATCCCTTGGAGTCGGCTGTATGACAGTCGGAGGCGGCTCTTTTGCGCTCATCTATCGCATTTTTCCAATGTCTACGAGCTTCACACTTCTTCCTGTTGAAGTGTTGCTTTTGAGCGACATATCCTTGCCACCAACACTTAAAGGAGTCGCAGTCTTCGGTAGGATGTATGATCTTCTGATGATATAAGCAGAAGTTAGGATGCATCTCTACTCCACCGAGAGTATTTTCTTCACAGGGTGGTAGCTTCATTCCCACTGACAGGGCTTTAGCAAACCTTTTCCTCGTCTTGAATTTGTTTTTATCCGCAGCGGATGACTTTTGATTTGACGGGAGTGCCTCGACTGTTTGGGCTAGTCGGCGGTGTTTGGCTTCTTCCAGTATGGCCATCTCACGTTCTTGATTGGCTTTAACTTTCAGACGAATCTCATTCAGGAAGGCATCGATCATCTCGTCTGACGACCGCAGAATTTCTGGTTCAGGGTCCGCCCACGGTTTCTCGGCGCAAGGAGCCTCTTCATCATCCACCAATGAGTGAGAGATCACATGACAACTCGCTACGCAGTCTTCGGATTCATCTGATGAGTCTTCTCCATCGTTTTTGTCCTCAACAAAAGAACAAGCTGCCCCCATCGTGCCCGTCTTCTTTGGAGTGTGCGGCTGTGGTGGGTTTACCCTCCAGTTTTCAGACAGCGCGAACTTGCCTTTTAGGTACTGATCCTCGATCCATCCCTTAAAGACGAAACAATCCTCGATCGGGTGACTTACCGTTTGGTGGTAAGGGCAATAATCGGGATTATTAAGATCACTTGGCTGCGACAGACGTTTTGGATTCGACAGATTGATGAGTCTTTTGCGTGCTGCCAGCTCAAACAGTCTTCTCGTTTTATTCTGAGGAAACGAGTAAGGACGTCCTAGTCTCTCCTCGAGGGATGGACGTGGACGCACGTCGTTTTGGCGAACGACCGGCTTTGAGTTGCTCGGCTATTGTTGAGCATTGGCGACGACAATCACTTTCCCTTTTCCTTTCTCATTTCGAGAGTCTGGTTTTGGAGGAGACGGTCCATGGCCCATCTGGTCCATTTGGGCTAATTTGTCGATTAAGGCCTGGAAGGTGGTCGGCCTGAAGAACATCATGAATTGCGAGATGGTCGCTTGCGGATTGAGAGTGCCCACGAATATGCCTACCGCAGGTGCCTCTTTTATGCATTGTTCGCATTTCGACCATGGGTTCCGCCATCGTGTTGCGTATTGGACCCACGTTTCGCCTGGCCTTATCCCAGCATTTATCAGTGCCGTTATCGGGGTGCGTTCACTAGCACTCGCGAATCTTTGTGTAAACAGTAGCTCCATCTCCGCATTTATCAGTGCCGTTATCGGGGAGCGTCTTTCCGAGACTTTGGGAGTTCGAGGACGAGGAGGGCTCGTGCAGATGAACCAGCCCAGAGACAGAGCTTTAGTTGCCGTGATAGGTTTCGTGCACGTCGCGGGAGTAGCAGAGGATTGGGACGAGGACAGTTGCTTAGCTCTCATCCTCAGGAGGGTCAGCAGCCATCGTATGGATGTTTTCGATGCAGGAGCCTTCAACACTTCGTCAGACATTGTTCCTTAGCACCGTGTCAGGCTTGTGTTCTGAGAGGTCGTGGTCGCGGAGGATTCGCTCAGAGGGGACAGGTTGGAAGAGGAGGAGTTCAGCCAGTTGCGGGTAGGGAGCAGACATGAGAGTTTGCTTCTACTCATCGGGACGTGTGGGCGTCCAATGCAGAGTTTTCAGGTATTCTTAATTCGTATGTTCTTTTGATGCACTTGTTTGTTTTACACACTTTGTGCCGTGGTTGGGACGAGAGTCGTGTTAGCTAGATTAGCTGTTTGTTGTGTTAACTTCTATCAGCGATTCTTTTGTTGCGCGACACATGTTTCAGTCGTGTGCCAATCGGATAAGAGATAGAGATTCGTCCGTCATTTTGATCCTTCTTGAGATGTTGGATTTGACGTTCTCCTGGGCACGGACTGGTTAGCTACGTGCTATGCGTCTGTTGACTGCCGTGAGGAAACAGTCAGGGTTTTTTTCCCGGCGAGTCAGTTCTTGTTGTGCAGGAGGACAGTGGTGCCGCCTCTCACAGCTTGAATTCAGCCTTTTTCGCTAGTCGGCTTTTGAGGAGAGGATGTTGAGGATTCTTGCCTTTCACTCGTGATACCGGAGCCACAATGGGTTTGTGGACCGGGTTCCTATCGTGCGAGAGTTTTCCGACGTTGTTCCAGATGAGCCGCGGAGCTTAGGGAGCTTAAGGATCAGCTGCAGAGTTGCTTGTAGGGTGGCTTATGCGTCTAAGTGTTTCGCTTTGGGGAGCTCCTAATCTGTTCGTCTGGAGAAGGATGGCAGTTGAGGTTGTGTATTGATGGATCGTCAATTGAACCGGGTTACGGTGCGGATAGGTATCCTTTACCTCGCATTGACGATTTCTTCGATCAGCTCCAGAGTGCGAGACATTTTCTAAGTTTGTTTAGGATCAGGTCATCATTGGTTGCAGGTTCGGAGTGATGACATTCCGAAGATTGAGTTTTGTGCGCGCTACGGGCAGTATGAGTTTTGGTGGTGTCGTTGGACTCACCAATGCCCTAGCAGCATTCGTGGATGTGATGAACCAGATTTCTTCAGGACGTTCCTCGACCAGTTTATTGTTGTGTCATTGATGACATTCTGGTCTATTCCAAGGATCGTGAAGAACGTGGGCAGCACTTGAGGATTTGTTTTGAAGACATTGGTAGAGCACCAGATGTTTGCTAAATTCTCGGAGTGTTCCTTTAGGCTTGATTGTGTTGACTCCTAGGACTTGTAGTTACGGGAGATAGCTTTCGTATGGTCCCGAGGAAAATCGAGGTCGTACAGCTTGGGCCCAGACTTGTCTACGGGACGGAGGTCCGCAGATTTTTGAGCTTAGCAGGTTTTTACCGCCGTTTCGTGTAGGATTGTTTGTGTATCGCTGCACCATTGACTGGACTGACCAGAAAGGAGGTTCCTTTTCCTTGGACTGAGGCATGCGTGCGGAGTTTTCAGCAGTTGAAGGTTGACAACTGCACCAGTTCTTTCTTTGCTTTCTGGTTCGGGCAACTGTGTTGTTTAACTATGATATTTCGCGAGTGGGGCTCGATTTTGCGTTGATGTGGCATTATAGAGTTATCGCTTTTGCTTCCCGGAAGTTGGAGGAAGTACGAGCAGGATATACCACTCATGATCTGGAGATGGCCGTGGTGGTCGTGCATTGGAGATTTGGAGACACTACTTGTGTAGAGAGTCGTGTCAGATTTTCACGGACCACCAGAGCTTAATGTACATCTTTCTGCAGCGGGTTTGATTGTTGAGACAGCGCCGTTGGATGGATCCTGTAAAGGATTGTGTTTGTGAGATCCTATTACCCGGGGCAAGGCGATTGTGGTAGCTGATGCTGGAGTCATAGGCCCGGGGTTAGCTTGTTCCAGTTGTGCGCAGTACTAAGACAGTCTTCTGCAGATTTAAAGTTCTTGTGGGATCATTGAGTACAGCTTAAGTTCACCTCTATTAAGGGGAATAGCTTGCTCATGTCCGTGCCCGTCCATTTTTCCTTAATCGTTTTCGCGAGGCACAGCCCGCCGATGCTCGTTTGTCAGAGATTCTTGAGCATACTCGGCTTGGTAAAGATTCGGAGTCCTTGATTTGTGACCAGGGTGTGCTACGTTTAGGGACGCATTTGTGTGTCCCTGTTACTGAAGGGTAGAGACGCGAAATCCTAGAGCAGGCACATCAGTCAGCTTTCTGTGTTCGTTCAAGTTCCACCAATATGTGACGTGACTTGTGAGATAGTTACAGGTGAGCAGGGATGAAGAGTGAAGTTTCGGATTTCGTTTCAAGGTGTCTATCTTGTTGTGAACTAAGGTTGAGCATTTGAGACCGACTGGAGAGTTTCAATCTTTAACCGTTCCGGAGTGGGAATGGGAGCAGATCTCCATGAATTTCGTTGTGGTGTCTACCCAGTTCTAGGCAGGGTGTGACTCCATTTGGGTGTTTGTTGTCCGGTTATGCTCAGTTTGCTCAATTGTTCTTCGTTAAGTTGTGCGTTGCACGGAGTTCCTTCATGTGTTGTATCCAATAGAGGCACCCTGTTCGCTTGCCGTCTTTGGCAGAAGCTTCAGGAATCCTTGGGTACTGGTTGAGCTTTAGCTCCGCTTTTCCATCAGCAGGACGACGGTTTGTGAGAGCGAGCTATACAGACTCTGGAGAATATGCTTGTGCGTGCGTACTAATGGTTGTTGGCAGTTGGGATCATCACTTGCTATTGTTAGGGTTCTACTTCGATAGCTGTTATCAGGAGACAGTCCAATTGGCAACCTTTAGGCTTGTTGTTAGGTGGTGTCGATCGCCATTCTGTTTTTCTGACTCCGCGTGAGTAGGATTTTTGGACCCCAGCTAGTCTAGAGATTTCGGAGATGATCCAGTTGGTTCAGGTCAGGATGAGGGCAGCCCAGTGCAGACAGAGGTCTTATGCCGACTGTTGTGGTCACAGACTTGAGTTCGCAGTGGGAGATCATGTATTCCTACGGACGTTCCGATGAATGACGTGTTGAGTTTTGGAAAGCTTGTCCCAGGATTGTAGGTCCTTTTGAGATCCTTAAAGCGAGTTGGTTCCGTTGCCTATAATTTGGCACTTCCACCCAAATTATTGAGTATTCACCCCGTATTCCTTGTGTCGATACTTCGCAAATACCTTCATGACCTTTCTCACATGATTCAGCACCAGGCCATTTAGTTTGGGACGCGATCTTTTCGTTCACCGGCAGCCAATTGTGTTAGTGGTTCGGCAGCTGGAGAAACTTCGGTCAAGGGTCTTGGCATCTTTGGAGGGTTTTCTTGGGCGTAGCCGTATAGTGAGGTGATCACTTGGAAGACTGTGAGCGAGATTTGTGAGTTTTGCACTCATCTCTTTGAGAGTATGCTTAGTAAGAATTTTAAATTCGGGGACGAATTTTTATAAGGGGGAGATTGTAACGCCTTAGATTTCGGTTAGTGTTAGTTTAGACGATAATGCGGGTTTTTGGGAAAATGTTTACCAATTTGGGTTTCTCACATTTTATAACATTTAATTAATAATTTATTATTATTTGTTATGGCATGCACACACATGTGCATGTTTATATGAGGGTGTGTTTGTGTAATCTAGATTAGTGACCATGACAACTTAACCCTAATCCTAATACTTTGCTTTAATCTTATACTTAACCTTATTCTCTAGATATTTGTTGTGAGTGAGAGATATTTTCCTTTGGGTTTTGTTTGTGAGAAGAGGTGGCATGGTGAACTTAAGCATGCATTAATTTCATGGTGCACTCACCTCTCTCTCTCATCACACTCACCTCTCTTTCTCTCTTTATCTTTTCTTCTCTATTTCTCTCTCACTTCATCTCTTCACATTATTTTCTTACTCCTCTCACCCTCAACTGAACACTTGTTAATCCCTTCATTAATCCTTCACAGAACATCACCAAAATCATATCTTTATCCTTGTTTTGCCTCTTGGATGCCTTGGGGTTTGGAAAGCTAGGATCTTTGAGCTTATGTGAGTAGGTAATGATCTCTATCTGTTCTTTATGTTGTTATAGTGTTGTGTAGTCTTGTAGTTTCAGTTTTGATCGTTTAAAGTTAAGTTTCGTGCAAATATCATATTTTTAGTGTCATTTATGATATCTGTGATCTGCTGTGACCCCGAGAGTATACTAGAAAACCAAACATTGTAGTTGTGTTGTACCTGAGACCATAAACCTTCACCTAGAACACGAACCCAAGCAGCTCGGATTTGGCCGGCGGCGTAAGATGGGAGGTCCGGCGGCATCGGTTTTTTTGGGGTGTTGGGGTGTGGATTTTTTTGTGTAGCTCTCTGCTTTGATTTAGGTGTGTTTGGTCCTGTTTGATTTTTGGATTTTCTCTGTATACAAAATCTGGGATCACATAACTAGTTTCTTGTGTTACGACTACGCGCGATACGTTATAAGACACGGATCGTGCACTTTGTGTGGTTTTGCCCTTGGGTTGGTTTCGTAGTGTCGCTACGCATGTTATCCACAATACGAACACTTGAGAGTATATTTTGAGTTGATGCGTCGGTCAAACGTAGGTTGTACGTTTTTTGGGGGTCTATTGCTAATATATACTTGTTTCATTGATTTATGTTTTAGATTCGCAGGCGGGGATTTCAGACGCTGCGAAGAAAGGGAAACAGGTGGTTGGCTTTATTTAGCCAGGAGCGTTGGTGAGTAGATTTAACATCTACAGGGGAATCGCCCGCATGGCGTTATGCGTCTGGGCTAGAGATGTTATGATATTAGTCGCATATTCTATTGCATATATAGAGTTTGTGCATACACCTCATTGCATATTATTACTTGTTGTGCTTGGACTTGTACCCTTAGGATACTGCACTATTATTGACGGCTCATGTTGCACGAGCACTGATTGTATGCCACTCATACCGTCAATAATTGCCATGACACGCACAACACCTATACATATGTGATATTGTATTGTTTAGGGATATTGAGACATGATCCTTATTTTCTTTCGTGTAGATGACCTATAGCATACATGTATACCTACATGCTTACACATATGCCTTGACATGTTTACATGCTAGTTACCCATATACCTATATCGTATTGTACCATTAGTGATAGGTATATACGCATATGAGACATAGCTACATGTACATCTTGCATACATACTTACACTTATACCTGGAGGGTATATTACATCATTACTGATAGGTAGATACATATACCTTACTATACCTACAGGTTTACACATATATCTGGCTATAGCTACATGTTCACCTTTATTTCATATTATATAGACTTGGAGAAATTAGGAACCGCATGATATATATATTAACTTGTTGCAGTTTTATAGCGGCTTTTCCTTTATATGCTCACATTACAGTTTTATGTTGCATATATTATATTCATGGATTTTCGCATTGAGATATGGATTTTTCATGATGTTTTCTGGATTTGAGGACCGTGGTAGTTTCATGAAATTATGCATTATTTGAAAAACCCGGTTTCTCTTGATATGATATTTCAGCAGCCACCATGAGTTTTATCGGTTCTGATATATATACCCCATGCGAGGAGGCATCGTGGGCCTTGTGAGGGTACATAGTGGGGCCCGGAGGTACCCCGGGGTGAGAAAGGGATGCCGATGCACCACGCCGATGAGCCTGACAGGGAAACCATACTTACCGGTGACAGTACCTATGACTCGGCGGTTATTATAGGGATACCGACCGGAATCATGTACGTATGGATACGTCGAATTTCGAGTGTCAGAGCTAGGCACTCGAGTTTTCGGGATAGCGTATGATACGTACCTATCAGGGGGGAAGTCGTGGTGACAGCACCTGATAGATCAGTATTTATGTGTCGATGCTTGACACTTGGTTTCATGATATTTTTACTCCTAAGTATATATAACAGTGGAATGGGACGCTGTTATATATGCACATATATATATTAGTGGAATGAGACGCTAATATATATGTGTATACATATCTAATTTATATACATCATCATAATGATTCATGCAAATATACTTATTCAGGATATATGAGATTCACTTGATATTGGATACAGGATATATGAGATTTACTTGATATTGGATACATGATATATGAGGTTTACTTGATATTGTACATTCAGGATATATGAGATTTACTTGATATTGTACATTCAGGATACATGAGGTTTACTTGATATTTGTATATTCAGGATATATGAGATTTACTTGATATTGTACATTTAGGATATATGAGACTTACAGGATATGAGAGCCAATTTGGGGGCTGATTTGAGGAAATTGGGATTTGGATTGTCTTGATGGACTTTGGTCCTACCACGAGGTCAGGATTCCGTGGGAATGACATGTTTTTTCCCATACTCCGCATTTATTGTTTATGCACTGCTTCATGTATTAGTAGTACCTGATAGAGTACCTTTCATGTCTGTTGCATTTACATACTTTTGTTTTATATGCATTGCTTCATGTATTAGTAGTACCTGATAGAGTACCTTTCATGATTGTTGCATATACACATTGTCATATCATTGCTTCATGTATTAGTAGTACCTGATAGAGTACCTTACATGACTGTTGCATACATATTGCCATTTATTGCTATCAGCTTGCATGCATTAGACTCGCGTTGTACGTGCATACTTGCGATTACCTGCATATGTTATTTACTATTCACGAGTTGGCAACTCACCCCGTTGTTCCACAGGGTTTTGCAGGTTGTCCCTCAGAGTAGTCGTTGGCAGGGCTTTTCACCTATCCTATCATCTTTTGCAGTGGATACCGCTTCGGCTGACTATGTGTAGTTTTGCTTAGGTGGGTTTTGCGGTTATCCGATGTTGCTTATTGTATATTCATTGTATCATGTACTCTCCATCTACCATTATCGTGTATTGACTTAGAGACTTGATGTGGGGACGATATTGTATATTATTTTGTGACTTGGAGGTCTTTTATGCAGTTTTATTTATATTGTCTTTTATTTCTTCGCTACAGCGTCGTATATCTGTTGTGGTGGTTGTTTTCCGCCTTTGGGCGTGTATTTGCTCCCGTTTGGGGATGCTTTACTTATATCTTTATTGTACCCATTTTTTGGGCTGGTTTTTACAAAGGAGGTGCTGCCAAAATTTTAAAGGAAATAAAGTTGGATTTTAAAGAATTTGGGTTGAGATTTCAAAGGTTTTAAAAATGTTATTATCACTTACTACTTTTAATGGTTTAGATTGATGGGTTTTCGGCTTACTTAAATTGCGTTACGCCTTTAGACGTTGCGTAGTTTAAGGGCCATCACGTACCAATTTCAGGTCGTGACAAAGTTGGTATCAGAGCGCTAGGTTTTACCTTTCGGAGTGTAGGATGACCTTGGTATGATAGAGTAGGTAACTGAAGCAGAGTAACGTAGTGTGTGTATGTCCGCGGCATACTCACGACATGGTACTCAGCCTAAAGTGACCTAAGTTCAAATTTCTTGAAATTCCTTTCTTGATAATACATATCCTTGTGATTCGATTTCCGTGTTCTTATCGAATCCTTTTTCCATATTTAGCCTTTGTCGTCGATGACTATGAGGACTCAGAGAGGTGCAGCGAGGGCTGAGGTCAGAGTTGACTCGTTTGGGACGAGGATTGACCAGGATGGTATACTCGCTGTACAGGAGCAGATGAATCCGCCTTCGACAGATCGTATCGCTAGGTTTGAGGCTGAGATGCAGGACTTGCGCCAGAAGATGAGGTCGTTGGTTGAGGCCAGTCGAGCGCAGTGACAGGAGGTTACCACCCCTATTACCCAGTTATTCCTTATGATCAGCACACAGCATAGTGTTACTTACACAGCACCAGTGGACGCAGCCCTTTTGGACGAGGAGCGTCTTTCCGAGACTTTGGGAGTTCGAGGACCGAGGAGGGCTCGTGCAGATGTACCAGCCTAGAGATAGAGCTTTAGTTGCCGTGATAGGTTTCGTGCACGTCGCGGGAGTAGCAGAGGATTGGGACGAGGACAGTTGCTTAGCTCTCATCCTCAGGAGGGTCAGCAGCCATCGTATGGATGTTTTCGATACAGGAGCCTTCAACACTTCGTCAGACATTGTTCCTTAGCACCGTGTCAGGCTTGTGTTCTGAGAGGTCGTGGTCGCGGAGGATTCGCTCAGAGGGGACAGGTTGGAAGAGGAGGAGTTCAGCCAGTTGCGGGTAGAGGGCAGACACGAGAGTTTTCTTCTACTCATCGGGACGCGTGGGCGTCCAATGCAGAGTTTTCAGGTATTCTTAATTCGTATGTTCTTTTGATGCACTTGTTTGTTTTATACACTTTGTGCCGTGGTTGGGACGAGAGTCGTGTTAGCTAGATTAGCTGTTTGTTGTGTTAACTTCTATCAGCGATTCTTTTGTTGCGCGACACATGTTTCAGTCGTGTGCCAATCGGATAGGAGATAGAGATTCGTCCGTCATTTTGATCCTTCTTGAGATGTTGGATTTGACGTTCTCCTGGACACGGACTGGTTAGCTACGTGCTATGCGTCTGTTGACTGCCGCGAGGAAACAGTCAGGGTTTTTTTTCCCGGCAAGTCAGTTCTTGTTGTGCAAGGGGACAGTGGTGCCGCCTCTCACAGCTTGAATTCAGCCTTTTTCGCTAGTCGGCTTTTGAGGAGAGGATGTTGAGGATTCTTGCCTTTCACTCGTGATACCGGAGCCACAATGGGTTTGTGGACCGGGTTCCTATCGTGCGAGAGTTTTCCGACGTTGTTCCAGATGAGCCACGGAGCTTAGGGAGCTTAAGGATCAGCTGCAGAGTTGCTTGTAGGGGGGCTTATGCGTCTAAGTGTTTCGCTTTGGGGAGCTCCTATTCTGTTCGTCAGGAGAAGGATGGCAGTTGAGGTTGTGTATTGATGGATCGTCAATTGAACCGGGTTACGGTGCGGATAGGTATCCTTTACCTCGCATTGACGATTTCTTCGATCAGCTCCAGAGTGCGAGACATTTTCTAAGTTTGTTTAGGATCAGGTCATCATTGGTTGCAGGTTCGGAGTGATAACATTCCGAAGACTGATTTTTGTGCGCGCTACGGGCAGTATGAGTTTTGGTGGTGTCGTTGGACTCACCAATGCCCTAGCAGCATTCATGGATGTGATGAACCAGATTTCTTCATGACGTTCCTCGACCAGTTTATTGTTGTGTCATTGATGACATTCTGGTCTATTCCAAGGATCGTGAGGAACGTGGGCAGCACTTGAGGATTTGTTTTGCAGACATTGGTAGAGCACCAGATGTTTGCTAAATTCTCGGAGTGTTCCTTTAGGCTTGATTGTGTTGACTCCTAGGTCTTGTAGTTACGGGAGATAGCTTTCGTATGGTCCCGAGGAAAATCGAGGTCATACAGCTTGGGCCCAGACTTGTGTACGGGACGAAGGTCCGCAGATTTTTAGGCTTAGCAGGTTTTTACCGCCGTTTCGTGCAGGATTGTTTGTGTATCGCTGCACCATTGACTGGACTGACCAGAAAGGAGGTTCCTTTTCCTTGGACTGAGGCATGCGTGCGGAGTTTTCAGCAGTTGAAGGTTGACAACTGCACCAGTTCTTTCTTTGCTTTCTGGTTCGGGCAACTGTATTGTTTAACTGTGATGTTTCGCGAGTGGGGCTCGATTTTGCGTTGATGCGGGATTATAGAGTTATCGCTTTTGCTTCCCGACAGTTGGAGGAAGTACGAGCAGGATATACCACTCATGATCTGGAGATGGCCGTGGTGGTCGTGCGTTGGAGATTTGGAGACACTACTTGTGTAGAGAGTCGTGTCAGATTTTCACGGACCACCAGAGCTTAATGTACATCTTTCTGCAGCGGGTTTTGATTGTTGAGACAGCGCCGTTGGATGGATCCTGTAAAGGATTGTGTTTGTGAGATCCTATTACCCGTGGCAAGGCGATTGTGGTAGCTGATGCTGGAGTCGTAGGCCCGGGGTTAGCTTGTTCCAGTTGTGCGCAGTACTGAGACAGTCTTCTGCAGATTTACAGTTCTTGTGCGATCATTGAGTACAGCTTAAGTTCACCTCTACTAAGGGGAATAGCTTGCTCATGTCCGTGCCCGTCCATTTTTCCTTAATCGTTTTCGCGAGGCACAACCCGCCGATGCTCGTTTGTCAGAGATTCTTGAGCATACTCGGGTTGGTAAAGATTCGGAGTCCTTGATTTATGACCAGGGTATGCTACGTTTAGGGACGCATTTGTGTGTACTGTAAGTCCACGTTGCGACCCCCGGTTCTTACGGGGAGGCGGAAACGGTATAAAAATCAAATTTTTAGCGCAAGGGGCAACATGGACTAAGCAAAGTCGGGATCTTTAACTAAACTAAAACTAGCATACTTTGCTAAAGAGAGTTAGCTACTCGGATGTAGATGGTTATACCTAAACTTGAACTCCTTCTTCTTCAAACTTTGTAGAGGTTGATGGTTCTCTTCTTGTCGCCTTCTTCCGTCGAAGATGGATCCACCTCAAGGGTTCAACCTTTGGGCTCTTCCTCGTGCTTTGAGTGAACTAGGGTTTCCGGCTTGCTAAACCTTGAACCTAGAATGAGTAGAGAGTGTCTAAGGGGTGCTTTTCTTTTTAAAGAGAAGGATTCTCAACACATGAGAAGGGTTCTCTTTAGCTAGAGGAAGAAGAAGATGAAGTGAGGAGAGAGAATGGTTATGAAAGAATGAGCTTTCTTTTTCCCTTTTTGCAACCATATCAAAAGAAAAAGAATTATCTAAATAACAATAATAATTCAAATGAGAATAGTTGATGGTTGTTTTGGAATGACCACTATCATACTTCATTAAATGAATGTTGGCAAGAATCAAGGAGCATCCTTGCTAAATAATGATGATGGTCAAAAATTCAACCATGGTCAACAAGTCAACCATGGTCAACAAGTCAACAAAACCAACCATAACATATTTTCATTTAATTACTATTATTAATAGATATCTCACTAATTCATTAGGGTTTGGAAAAAAGACGACTGTCAACTGTGCATGCGCACCCGTTCCGAAACCCTAATGAAAAACCTCTTCTTCCGCCTCAAACAACTGTGCATACACACCTGCATTCTTGTTCCGAGGAACATGAATACTGAGAGATAAAAGCAACCCCAAAACATATACCAGTATCTGGCTCAAACCAGAGCCAGCTGGCAATATCCGTCCGGACTCCAAACGTGCACAAGTGCGCGGATGAGAACGAACCCTGTCGCAAAACCATGCGACCTCTACTCTGTTTTGCCCAGAGGCGAATACCCTCTGTGTGGGACTCTAAAGACTCGACACTACGCTGGCAGTGGGTTTAACCACAGACCGCAAGCGGCACTAGCTGTGCGTAACGGTCCCCAGGTAGATGCCGACAAGAAGGCTGACGAGGTGAACCCCATCTGAACTCCTACTGAGTCTGAATGTGACAGTCTCCGTACAGTCCGGTCTGTTCGTCTGATACATCGCATGTCGGGCCTAGGGGGCGGTAAAACGTCAGTCCCCCAATAGCGGTACAAGTCGTGTCGGAGTGAAGCCCAAAACACCCTGAGATAACACTGGAACCTACCAGTATATCTCGCTTGCCCTGGCCAGGGACTACTCGTGTAATGGCTCTCCTAGACACAGCGCGATGTCAACCCCCAATACCGGGAGAGACGAATCCTGTCTAACCGGCACTGCCTCCAAGTGCTTCGGGACTGCACCCAACCACCACCTGTTTGCACGACTCCTTTGAGCCGTGGTAGGGTAGTGATCAAAGTGCAGTGGGAACACACTCGAGGCGAAGTGCCAGTGTCAAGTCAACGGACTAAGATGTACTCACGTCACCTGGGAACTGATGACTGACGATAGGTATAATACCAACCTGTCAGTTCCCGACGAGTCCTGTCCAGTGTACTCGTAACCTAACGAGCACCCGTATACTATCTCCAGTACGACGTACTGATGGCTGTGGGACAGACCATCTCCCACACTGGGATGAGAAGCGCATACGCTAGTCTACTCCGGAGTATCGATGCCCTGTCTCAATAGTCCTGCGACTAGGGACCTGTATAAGGATGTGCTTATAGATTACCCAGCCCCCACTAGTGTGACTGCCATCACAACGCTGGTAATCAAGCAAAGATCCTAAAGGCTCCACTAATGCGTATAAGTGATATAGTAAAATAAACACAAGTACACATTGAAGTAGAAACAAACCAAGTAGCATACTACTATATTGAGCAAGATTGTTTATACAAGGTGAATATCCCAAGCTTCCATTAAGTAATATACAAACTAGTATGATACAGTAATGGCCTCTAGGGCATATACACTAACATGTACCTGTTACTGAAGGGTAGAGACGCGAAATCCTAGAGCAGGCACATCAGTCAGCTTTCTGTGTTCGTTCAAGTTCCACCAATATGTGACGTGACTTGTGAGATAGTTACAGGTGAGCAGGGATGAAGAGTGAAGTTTCGGATTTCGTTTCAAGGTGTCTATCTTGTTGTGAACTAAGGTTGAGCATTTGAGACCGACTGGAGAGTTTCAATCTTTAACCGTTCCGGAGTGGGAATGGAAGCAGATCTCCATGAATTTCGTTGTGGTGTCTACCCAGTTCTAGGCAGGGTGTGACTCCATTTGGGTGTTTGTTGTTCGGTTATGCTCAGTTTGCTCAATTGTTCTTCGTTAAGTTGTGCGTTGCACGGAGTTCCTTCATGTGTTGTATCCAATAGAGGCACCCTGTTCGCTTGCCGTCTTTGGCAGAAGCTTCAGGAATCCTTGGGTACTGGTTGAGCTTTAGCTCCGCTTTTCCATCCGCAGGACGACGGTTTGTGAGAGCGAGCTATACGGACTCTGGAGAATATGCTTGTGCGTGTGTACTAATGGTTGTTGGCAGTTGGGATCATCACTTGCCATTGTTAGGGTTCTCCTTCGATAGCTGTTATCAGGAGACATTCCAATTGGCAACCTTTAGGCTTGTTGTTAGGTGGTGTCGATCGCCATTCTCTTTTTCTGACTCCGCGTGAGTAGGATTTTTGGACCCCAGCTAGTCTAGAGATTTCGGAGAAGATTCAGTTAGTTCAGGTCAGGATGAGGGCAGCCCAGTGCAGGCAGAGGTCTTATGCCGACTGTTGTGGTCACAGACTTGAGTTCGCAGTGGGAGATCATGTATTCCTACAGACTTTCCGATGAATGACGTGTTGATTTTTGGAAAGTTTGTCCCAGAATTGTAGTTCCTTTTGAGATCCTTAAAGCGAGTTGGTTCCGTTGCCTATAATTTGGCACTTCCGCCCAGATTATTGAGTATTCACCCCGTATTCCTTGTGTCGATACTTCGCAAATACCTTCATGACCTTTCTCACAAGATTCAGCACCAGGCCATTTAGTTTGGGACGCGATCTTTTCGTTCACCGGCAGCCAATTGTGTTAGTGGTTCGGCAGCTGGAGAAACTTCGGTCAAGGGACTTGGCATTTGTGGAGGGTTTTCTTGGGCGTAGCCGTATAGTGAGGTGATCACTTGGAAGACTGTGAGCGAGATTTGTGAGTTTTGCACTCATCTCTTTGAGAGTATGCTTAGTAAGAATTTTAAATTCGGGGACGAATTTTTATAAGGGGGAGATTGTAACGCCTTAGATTTCGGTTAGTGTTAGTTTAGACGATAATGCGGGTTTTTGGTAAAAAGTTTACTAATTTGGGTTCCTCACATTTTATAATATTTAATTAATAATTTATTATTATTTGTTATGGCATGCACACACATGTGCATATTTATATGAGGGTGTGTTTGTGTAATCTAGATTAGTGACCATGACAACTTAACCCTAATCCTAATACTTTGCTTTAATCTTATCCTTAACCTTATTCTCTAGATATTTGTTGTGAGTGAGAGATATTTTCCTTTGGATTTTGTTTGTGAGAAGAGGTGGCATGGTGAACTTAAGCATGCATTAATTTCATGGTGCACTCACCTCTCTCTCTCATCACACTCACCTCTCTTTCTCTCTTTATCTTTTCTTCTCTATTTCTCTCTCACTTCATCTCTTCACATTATTTTCTCACTCCTCTCACCCTCAACTGAACACTTGCTAATCCCATCATTAATCCTTCACAGAATATCACCAAAATCATATCTTTATCCTTGTTTTGCCTCTTGGATGCCTTGGGGTTTGGAAAGCTATGATCTTTGAGCTTATGTGAGTAGGTAATGATCTCTATCTGTTCTTTATGTTGTTATAGTGTTGTGTAGTCTTGTAGTTTCAGTTTTGATCGTTTAAAGTTAAGTTTCGTGCAAATATCATATTTTTAGTGTCATTTATGATATCTGTGATCTGCTGTGACCCCGAGAGTATACTAGAAAACCAAACAATATAGTTGTGTTGTACCTGAGACCATAAACCTTCACCTAGAACACAAACCCAAGCAGCTCGGATTTGGCCGGCGGCGTAAGAAGGGAGGTCTGGCGGCATCGGTTTTTCTGGGGTGTTGGGGTGTGGATTTTTTTGGGTAGCTCTCTGCTTTGATTTAGGTGTGTTTGGTCCTGTTTGATTTTTGGGTTTTCTCTGTATACAAAATCTGGGATCACATAGCTAGTTTCTTGTGTTACGACTACGCGCGATACGTTATACGACACGGATCGTGCACTTTGTGTGGTTTTGCCCTTGGGTTGGTTTCGTAGTGTCGCTACGCACGTTATCCACAATACGAACACTTGAGAGTATATTTTGAGTTGATGCGTCGGTCAAACGTAGGTTGTACGTTTTTTGGGGGTCTATTGCTAATATATACTTGTTTCATTGATTTATGTTTTAGATTCGCAGGCGGGGACTTCGGACGCTGCGAAGAAAGGGAAACAGATAGTTGGCTTTATTTAGCCAGGAGCGTTGGTGAGTAGATTTAATATCTATAGGGGAATCTCCCGCATGGCGTTATGCGTCTGGGCTAGAGATGTTATGATATTAGTCGCATATTCTATTGCATATATAGAGTTTGCGCATACACCTCATTGCATATTATTACTTGTTGTGCTTGGACTTGTACCTTTAGGATACTGCACTATTATTGACGGCTCATGTTGCACGAGCACTGATTGTATGCCACTCATACCATCAATAATTGCCATGACACGCACAACACCTATACATATGTGATATTGTATTGTTTAGGGATATTGAGACATGATCCTTATTTTCTTTCGTGCATATGACCTATAGCATATATGTATACCTACATGCTTACACATATGCCTTGACATGTTTACATGCTACTTACCCATATACCTATATGGTATTGTACCATTAGTGATAGGTATATACGCATATGAGACATAGCTACATGTACATCTTGCATACATACTTACACTTATACCTGGAGGGTATATTACATCATTACTGATAGGTAGATACATATACCTTACTATACCTACAGGTTTACACATATATCTGGCTATAGCTACATGTTCACCTTTATTTGATATTATATAGACTTGGAGAAATTAGGAACCGCATGATATATATATTAACTTGTTGCAGTTTTATAGCGGCTTTTCCTTTATATGCTCACATTACAGTTTTATGTTGCATATATTATATTCATGGATTTTCGCATTGAGATATGGATTTTTCATGATGTTTTCTGGATTTGAGGACCGTGGTAGTTTCATGAAATTATGCATTATTTGAAAAACTCGGTTTCTCTTGATATGATATTTCAGCAGCCACCATGAGTTTTATCGGTTCTGATATATATACCCCATGCGAGGAGGCATCGTGGGCCGTGTGAGGGTACATAGTGGGGCCCGGAGGTATCCCGGGGCGAGAAAGGGATGCCGATGCACCACGCCGATGAGCCTGACAGGGAAACCATACTTACCGGTGACAGTACCTATGACTCGGCGGTTATTATGGGGATACCGACCGGAATCATGTACGTATGGATACGTCGAATTTCGAGTGTCAGAGTTAGGCACTCGAGTTTTCGGGATAGCGTATGATACGTACCTATCAGGGGGGCAGTCGTGGTGACAGCACCTGATAGATCAGTATTTATGTGTCGATGCTTGACACTTGGTTTCATGATATTTTTACTCCTAAGTATATATATAACAGTAGAATGGGACGCTGTTATATATGCACATATATATATTAGTGGAATGAGACGCTAATATATATATGTATACATATCTAATTTATATACATCATCATAATGATTCATGCAAATATACTTATTCAGGATATATGAGATTCACTTGATATTGGATACATGATATATGAGATTTACTTGATATTGGATACATGATATATGAGGTTTACTTGATATTGTACATTCAGGATATATGAGGTTTACTTGATATTGTACATTCAGGATACATGAGGTTTACTTGATATTTGTACATTCAGGATATATGAGATTTACTTGATATTGTACATTTAGGATATATGAGACTTACAGGATATGAGAGCCAATTTGGGGGCTGATTTGAGGAAATTGGGATTTTGATTGTCTTGATGGATTTTGGTCCTACCACGAGGTCAGGATTCCGTGGGAATGACATGTTTTATCCCATACTCCGCATTTATTGTTTATGCACTGCTTCATGTATTAGTAGTACCTGATAGAGTACCTTTCATATCTGTTGCATTTACATACTTTTGTTTTATATGCATTGCTTCATGTATTAGTAGTACCTGATAGAGTACCTTTCATGATTGTTGCATATACACATTGTCATATCATTGCTTTATGTATTAGTAGTACCTGATAGAGTACCTTACATGACTGTTGCATACATATTGCCATTTATTGCTATCAGCTTGCATGCATTAGATTCGCGCTGTACGTGCATACTTGCGATTACCTGCATATGTTATTTACTATTCACGAGTTGGCAACTCACCCCCGTTGTGCCACAGGGTTTTGCAGGTTGTCCCTCAGAGTAGTCGTTTGCAGGGCTTTTCACCTATCTTATCATCTTTTCCACCGGATACCGCTTCGGCTGACTGTGTGCAGTTTTGCTTAGGTGGGTTTTGCGGTTATCCGATATTGCTTATTGTATATTCGTTGTATCCTGTACTCTCCATCCACCATTATCGTGTATTGACTTAGAGACTAGATGTGAGGACGATATTGTATATTATTTTGTGACTTGGAGGTCTTTTATGCAGTTTTATTTATATCGTCTTTTATTTCTTCGCTACGGCGTTGTATATCTGTTGTGGTGGTTGTTTTCCGCCTTTGGGCGTGTATTTGCTCCCGTTTGGGGATGCTTTACTTATATCTTTGTTGTACCCATTTTGGGGCTGGTTTTTACAAAGGAGGTACTACCAAAATTTTAAAAGAAATAAAGTTGGATTTTAAAGAATTTGGGTTGAGATTTCAAAGGTTTTAAAAATGATATTATCACTTACTACTTTTGATGGTTTAGATTGATGGGTTTTCGGCTTACTTAAATTGTGTTATGCCTTTAAACGTTGCGTAGTTTAAGGGCCGTCACATGCCAATTTCGGGTCGTGATACAACCCCACTTTAGTTTTTAAAATTATTCCTCCTCCCCGGTCACCGCCGTCCCCTCCGCCGCCACGTTATTCCTCCTTCTCTTCTTTAACTCATCGTCTCCTTCCTCCTCCTCCTTCTCAACGCCACCACCATCGCCATCATCACCACCATCATCTTCCCCTCCATTTCTTCCACCCATCGTTTGCTTCTTCTTCCTCCTCCTCCTCAACACCACCGCTACCGCCACCATCATTGTATTCTTCTTCTTCTTCAACCCACAACTGCCGCCACGGCCGTCGCTGCCTTCTTCTTCTTCTTCTTCAATCCAGGCGGCGGTTGTGGGTTGAAGAAGAAGAAGGTGGTGGTGGTGTTAATGATGGTGATGGCGGCAACGGTATTGAAGAGGAAGAAGTTGGTGTTGATGGGTTGAAAAAGAAGAGGGGGAGGAGGAAGATGGTGGTGATGTTGACGGTGACAGTGGCGGTGGCGGTGTTGAAGAGGAGGAGAAAGAAGATGGCGGTGGTGGGGACGGCGGCGATGGCGAAGGAGGAGAAATAATTTTCAAAAGTGAAGTAGAGAGGCTGCAAGAGTAATTTATAAGTATAGGAGATTACAGGTAAATACTAATTATGGAGGAAACAGAAAAAAAATATTGAAATATGGGAGGCTAACGGAAAAAAACCCTTTAATAAAATAACAATATTATATCATTCTTCATTGAAAAATGTATATATTGCTCGATAATGCGGGTTTGTTGGATATGTATGCCCTAAAAGCCTGTACTGTATAGGATATTAGGGATATGCATGTACATGACAATCTTACTCAGTTTTATATAATATATTATTTGAGTTGTCTTTGTCTTAATATGTGTATTTCTTTCTTTGTTGTTTTATATTGTTTACACATATTGATAAAGACTCGATACAGTAGTATACTATTATGGTTTGTCTTTATCTTAACATGTGCATATGTTATACTCGATATCACATATGGCGGATACATGTTGATAAAACCCGTAGGATTTTACTTGACGACCAGCGTTATGATGGCGATCATACTTGTCGAAGATGGGTAATCCATAAACGCATCCTTAAAGGTTCTAAGTCGAAGGAATATCGAGACCGGGCTTCGATATTCTAGAGTAAGCTTGTGTATACGTTTCTAGATCCCGACAAGGGGTGATGATTGGTCCCACAGCCATTAGTGTGATCACATAAGATTGTATACATGTGCTCACTGGGGGTGAGTACACTGGACGGACTCACCGAGAATCTTTAGGTGGTATTATACCTATTGTCAGATAGCGGTTCTCAGATGACATGAGTACATATTAGTTTTTGGACCTGAGATCATCATTTGTCTCGTGTGAGTTTCTATTGTGCTTTGATCACTACCCTACCACGGCTCTACTGAGTCGTGTAAATGGTTGGGTACAATCCCGAGCCACATGGAGGCAGTGAGTGATTTTCAGAGATTCGTCTCTCCCAGTATTAGGAGTCGATATCGCACCGTGTCCGGTTGGCTATAACTATAAGATCTTGGCCAAGGCAATTAAGATTTACTGATGGTTTGACCAGTAGTTTCTCGGATTGGTCCTGAGCTAAATCGACATGACTTATTAGGTCAGTGGGGGGTCTGACGTTTACCACCCCTTAGACCCAGTATGCGATATTTTCAGACGAAGAGACCAGACTATACGGAGATTGTCACGGATAGGCTCATTAGGGGTCCGGATAAGCTTGCTTGTCGGCTTTCTTTTCGACAGGTACCTGGGTAGTTTTTACGTACAGTTAGTGTCGCCGACGTGCTTATAGTTAAACACACTGTCAGCGTACTGTCAAGTCTTTAGAGCCCCACACAGAATGTTTCTCTGATTCAGGCGAAAAGATGCGGTGGCCGTATGTTTATACGTGCAGCGTTTTCGATCGAATGATAATACTATCCGGTTTAGAATTAAACCGGATTATTAAATCAGATATTGATTTAATAATTTACAAATACACATTTCGATTTGTATATTCTAGTGTCGTCCAGGTTTTCGATCGAGTAGGATTCTGATTGAATGATAATACTAGCTGTCTTAGGATTAAACCGGATTATTAAATCAGGTATTGATTTAATAATTTACATATACATATTTCGATATGTATATTCTAGTATTATCCACGTTTTCGATCGGACGGTTGATAATACTAGCGGGTTTAGGATTAAGCCGGTTTGTTAAATCAGATATTGATTTAATACTTTTATTATATTAATAGTATTATTCTATCTCTTGGGTATTTGTATTTCGGTACAAATACGGGTATGCATATACAGTAGAAAGTATTTTGTATTTATACAAAATACATTCTAGAAGATTACACCTCATCATGCATTTTTCTATTTTGTTGAAAATAGAAAATAAGACGGAAAAGGGTGGCATGGTATGAAGTATGGCTATGGTATTTATTGCAAATACTATTGAAGTATGGTTGTGGTTTTTTAATAAAAGAAAAATGATTTATAGAAAAAGATAGAGCCATTCTTCACATAGCTTCTTGATAACGATTCTTCACACATTCATTCTCTACTTGCACTTCTCTCTCATCTTCTAGAGCTCATTCTCTTGAACATCCCTTATCACTCTCATGTGTTGAGAAACAAAAGGATTTGAGATAGAAAACTACCACTAAACTTAACCACATCATCTAAACAAACTAGATTAGCAAACTAGTTTGCTTAGTTTGCTTCTCTTTAGAGGTAAGAGCTTGAATCAAGGACTTTCAGATGGATCATGTAGGACCGAGAAAGCCGGACATCAAAATTGATCAAGGACACCTTAGGAGCTTAAGAAGAGAAGTGAAGATCCGAACGACACGAGCCTCTAGGTATAATCTCTTATCACAGTAGCTAGATTTTTCTAGTTAGCTAGTTTCGATATTTTGTTAGATTCTAGAATGCGTTTTCTAGCGACAGATTTTTAAAAGTCAGTTTTTCGTTCGGCAACGGCCGCGGACAGCGGTCAGGACGCCAGGAATCCCAACAGGGTTAACATAAATATTTTTTTCAATATATGAATATGATTTTATAACAAACAAATATTGTTATCCGGACAGGCCATCTAAGCCCAATTTTTCTGCCTCTTCCCCCGCTTTCAATGGTTTTGCTATCTAAAATAGGGCTTACTATATTAACTAGCATAGCTATTGCATTCAAATTTTAGTGTGCTATATGGTTATTGTTGATGATCTAGTTTTCAATTGCATCTCAAATAAAAACTTTGTGTTTGCAATTTATTGCTGATTTCGTGCAAGATGTATGGTTAATAGAGATGAATATTTTGAAGATACAAAAGATCTTGAGATATTAAGGTCATTTCTATATGCATAAGGTTTATAACAAGGCTTATTTCCCGGAAACCATCTCGTGGTTCACTCGAGTTTCTGAAAGCCGTCATGAGGTTCAAATCTGTCATCGCAACCCCCCGAACTTTCACTCTGTTACACAAAAACCCCCTCCCGTTAGAATTTTAACATTTCAGCCATTAAATCAAGTCACTCGAGACAGACCGCATGTGACCGGTCTTTATAATTTTATGCGGAGATTACTCTTTCTCTATTTGTATGAGCCTACTTTCTCTTGGAATTAGATCCAACCCCAACTTGACTCTTCTCCTCTAAACCCTAAACCTAAATCTAATTCTCTCTAAATTAGCGCTAGTAAAAGCTGGTCCAACACCCACGATCCATCAGCCATGGGTGTGTCCCACGGTACATGATAGACGCCCAGTGCCCAGGGATTTATGCAATTACCCATGGGCATGCCCCTGGGTTCTGAGCTGTTATGGACTAATAATTTTGGGCATGAGCTCAACTCTTGAGGGGGAAACAAATTTTTGTTAGATGGTGTACTTTAGTTTTGAATTAGACATCTATGATTTCTCTAAGACAAGTAGCTGAAATCAACATCGTCTATTGACTTCGTAATGTTGACATTGTTTGGTTACTGAAACTTAAAGAAAGCGAAGGAGTAGTAGTAATTCCTCTAGCAGTAGACTTGGCTTCTGTGGTTTGAAAATATAGACAACTCGTTAGTTGCCCAGAACTTAAATCGAAGTATGTTTCGTAATTCTAGGTAGCTTGTGTATCTTTAGAGCGAAGCGCGGTCTTAGTCATGATTAGAGACACGATGAGAGTCCACAATTCAATCGATGCGATGGATATAGTTATCTCCTTTCCTAGTTACATGACATTCTTGATGATCTATGGATTAGATCCTGTTGGCTCATATCCCTTGTTTTTTTAGCAGAGTTTTCTGCTAAGCCTGAGATTTATGCATGCGACATAGACACATAACTTGTTGGCTTCTGACACTTTATGTACCTCTATTTTCCTTGTCTGAAATCGATCTATTTTTACATGTTGTCACCATACCGCAAAGCTCTCTAAGAACTTTAGCCCAATTGAACACCGAACGCTAGGATTAGGGATTCTTGCCGGGTTTCTCCTTTCATTGACTTATCTATCTCCATCGATATTCTACTTATTTCCCATTTCCAATGGTAAGTAGTTTATATGTACTTGATAGTAGCTTTAATGAATATTTTCCATTATTGACTTATATTCCTCCAATGATGTTCTACTCATTTCCCTTTTCCAACGGTCAAATGGTTGTAGAATCACATGAAATTTGGTGTACCCACATCTTAGATGATAACGATGAAAATGGTTGGTGCCGATCGGTGGAAAAAATGAGAGAATGTGTATATTTTCGACGCCCTAGGAGGAAATTCCCTTCTATGACGTCTTTCCTCCATTATTCTCTCCATCTCTCTCCATATATATATATAGCAGCTTTTATGTATATTTTATGCTAATCATCGATGAAACATCTCCTAAAAGTCAACTGACAAACGATTCGATGATGAGCACTTCAAACTCAGGTATGATAAGGCACATATTAAGTTGCTAATTCGAGTTTATGGTTTCTGTTTTCATCTGAAATGTCAGTGCTTGGATTCATAAAAATGTACCCAGCTTTTCAGAATGCCACACTTGATAATCTGGTGAAATGCAAAGACACGGGCTCAAGACGAGATCCTATTTGTTGTTTCATGTAGTCAGAGAGCAGATTACACCTTTTAGAGCACAATGAAAATAGTATTTCATATGCCCTGTTTACAATTTCTTCTTTAGGCTTCATATCAAATTTCATATATTGAAGATCTTCACGTTTTATGGGAAATGAGGTGCAACTATAAACCAAGGGGTTCTGAACATATTTTTTTGTGAGGCTATATGATGTCTGGTTGAATTTGAAACAAATGTAAACCAAGGTTTTTGTCACAAAAATCCAGTGCTTTACTTTCCTCTACAGCATCCCTCTCATTATCTCAATCAAAAAAAGTACTCATTTTCAATTTTGTTTTCTTGTGTGATTGAAGGTGCTGTGGTTACATCAATATCATTAAGATAGCGTCGCTCGAATCCACGATGAGATCTTTAGATCACCGCACCAAAGTGAGAGCGTATTCTCTATTCAATTCAGTTAATTTTCAAAAAATTGTGAGAGGATTGTTTCTTCTCATCGTCATTATTTTGAGAGCAGATGTTTCTGAATACTGCCAAGAAAGTTGTCGAGAGCGAAGAAGGTGTTCTGGAGTTGGGAGAATCTGGACTAGGGCTTTTGATGCCTTCGCTAGTTTGTCCATGGTTATCGTTAGCGAGGTCAAGCTCAGAATTTCTTTCTTCATTTTTTGTCCGTTAAATTTCAGTAAATATAAAAATTATATTAATTTATACACATTTGTTAACGTTGTCTATATGATGATGCTCGATATTGGCGATCCCCAAGATCAGGACACGTGGCAGATGACGTGTCACAGAACTCAGAAGAAAGGGCTCACAGGGGCCGACCAGGCCACCCCTGTACCTAGCCTGCAAGCACAAACCGACCCTCCTCGGGGGCCCTGCAAATTGCCCTTCTCGGCCCCTCAGCTCGCCCCGAGCTGTCACAAGACCAAGACTCCTCGGCCCTCTTGCTCGCCTCTGAGCTCCCCAGCCGAGGTCGTCTCCCTCGGTCCTTCCGGCCGACCAACTCCACCACTCACAGGCGTAATCGCCACTCCGCAAATCTCGACACGCGTAGATTCTCCGCCAGCAACGTCCCACGTTCCACGCCATCACGATCCCCATTAATGGTTGATCCTCTCTTTACGCGGGCATGACGTCGGGAGCGTAACTGCCGGCGAGATTCTCACGCCTGCTGCTGCGTGCCGCCGCCGTTATATAAAGCTCATCACAGAGGAGTCAAGTAAGCCATTTTTTTTACTCCACTAAGTCGTTACTCTGCTCGGATTTTCTCTCTAACTTGATTGTCGGAAGGTCCTCGGTGGTACCAAATCATCCCGGGACTTCCTTGCAGGTACTTGGCGCTAAACTCTTCAAATCACGAGTCTCCTCAAAACCCATTGAGACCCACACGCAACAGGAGATCACCTCCAAAATCCAACGGGAGATCGACGGAAGACAACATCCGAAGGAGACCCGAAAAGGACCTCCATCAGTTGGCGCTGTCTGTGGGAAACGCAAACTCCACAAAAACAAAGTTGGCCTTCCGATCTCCATCCACATAGCAAGCAATCGCCCTGAAGATCCGGGTACCAGCCGCCACCTCCCTCTCAACGGAGGCACGGGTGAACCTCAACCGAATGTCGCCGACTCCTCTGTCGGCCACCGCCTCACGGACTCCTGCGGTCGCGGGTCCCTCGATCCTTCCCATTCATCCTCGAAGTCCCACGTCGGGGAACCTCGCATCGAGCCTTTTTGCCCCCCTGTCCCTATCGAGGCGGTGGAAGTCAGCTCGCCTGCTTTCAGGCATGACCGGCATCCCCTCCCTCGACGGGGTCGCGCCTACGAAGCCCGCCAAGGCAGCTCGGGGACCATCCTACTGCGGGGCCCAAGGAACCTCGCCGGAAGGAACCGAGGCCCGTAAAAAACTATGGTCATGACGGCAGGGGGCCAATCGAGCTCCTGCGAAACTCGGCGCCCTACGCCGGCAACAAACGCCAACGGCCGTCCGAGCAAAATGGGCAGGGGCCACGAGCCTATCACCTTTGGCGACGGAGACCTTCACGGCATATCCATGCCCCACAACGACCCTCTGGTGATCACGGACCGAATCCACCAATACGAGGTCCACCGAATACTTGTCGACTCGGACAGCTCGGCAGACATCCTCTTCTACGACTGCTTTCTGCGCATGGGGCTCACCCCAGCAGATTTGAAACTAACCTCCCATGTCCTTTCGGGGTTCATTAACCACTACATCCCAGCGCAAGGGGTGGTCACCCTGCAGTTCAACGTTGGGGAGCCCGGCCGCACCCGCACGTTACCTGTGGACTTCATCGTAGCGAAAGTCCCATCGGCCTACAACGTCCTCCTCAGCCGCCCGACGCTGAACTCCTTCCAAGCCCAGATATCGACCTCTCACCAGGTGATGAAGTTCCCTCTCAATCAGGACGGGATAGGTCGGGTCTACGGGAACCAGCGGGTCGTGAAGGTATGCCTTACCGAGACGTCTTCGTTCGAGCAGTCGGCCGACGACGCTGAGGTAAACAACGACATTAAGGGTTCTTTGGACACCCGAGACGAGCGGAAGGAGGTCCGGGGGACGCTGGTCGAACCACCGACCGAGGTGCTCCTGACAGAAGGGGACGGGGAAAAAACCGTCCAGGTCGGATCACTCCTGACAGGAACTCAGCGAGATGACCTGGTTAGATTCCTCAGAAATAACTCCGACTTCTTCGCCCGGGCGCCTGCTGACATGCCCGGGATTGACCCCAAAGTCATCTCCCACAAGCTCGGGGTTGATCCTGCGGCCCGACCCGTCAGACAAAAGAAGCGGAGCTTCGTCCCGGTCAAACAGAAGGCTGTCGAAGAGGAGATTGATCGACTTCTCGCCGCCAACTTCATCAGGAATGTACCCTACTCGGAGTGGCTGGCGAACGTAGTTCTGGTCAAGAAGTCAAGCGGGAAGTGGCGCATGTGCGTCGACTTCACCGACCTTAATAAGGCCTTCCCTAAGGACAACTATCCACTGTTCCCGCCCAAAAAAAAAACAAATAATAAAAAAATTTGCGCAAAAGAGTCCAAGGTATCAAATGGCGGCGATACGTTTAAGAAAATGTGAACCAGTATTTTCCGAGCTGTATTTTGACAAACTCCCGAATATGAAACAGCTAAATTCTGATGGTATCGAAAGAATCTCGAAAAATCCTTCGATTTGATATATTATGGACTTCATAATTCATCCGGGATCAAAACTTATGAGCAATATGCTATACACGTGTAATCTAAGGAAGAAAATACAAACCAGTATTTTCCGGGCTGCATTTTAACAAACTCTTAAATGAAAAACAGCTAAATTCTGATGGTATCGAAAGTGTCTCGAAAAATTCTTCGATTTGACATATTATGGTCCTCATAACTCATCCGGGATCAAAAATTATGATGCATCACGTACTCACACGTGACCGGGCATCACGTGCAGACACGTGACCATTTACAGGCAAAGCCTATAGGCACTGAATAAAATAAATAATTGGAAATAATTAATCATTGGGGTCACGTGCCAACACGTGATGGGCCTTTAAACCCACTGAAAAGAATTAAATGTATAATAAAATAATAAGGAAAAACCCCAATGGGGCATCACGTGCCAACACGTGATCATGGTCACGTGCTGACACGTGATAATTCCTGAGTTCTTTAAAACAACAGAATTAAATTCTGCTCAAATGCTTAATCAGGGGGTCACGTGCCAACGTGTGATGGGTTCCTAAAGATCTATTAATTAATAGAATTAAATTCTAATTAAGAGAGAATCAAAAACCCTAAGTGGAAAAATATTTCTCTAAATCTTTCCAAACAAAAAAGATGGTGCTCTGTAAAATGGAGTACCGTTGAATTAAAAATCCAATGGTGATTAAAAATCACCAATTTATGGAAAGATTTTATACAAGGAAAGATTTCCCTGAAATTTGCCAGGAATAACAGATAAAAGATCTTTTGGATTAAAAATCCAATGGTGAATAAAATTCACTGAGTGATCTAAAAGATCATGTTGGTTACAAAATCAATTAAAATATTTCAATGAAAGATTGACAAAACAAATTGATTTTTTTCTTTCTCCTATAAATAGGAGCCAAGAAGAGAAGAGAAGGGATCTACTTTTTTGGGAGAGATAACAAAAACAGAGAGAAAAAAGAGAGGAGAATTTAATTCTCAAGAGAAAAAAAAAGATCTCTTCAGAGAAAAGAAACCCTAGGTGAGAAAGGGGGAAAGAGATCTAAGTTCCATAAAACAAAGAGAATTTAATTCTCAATTTAAGAGTTTAACTCTTCTGAATAAGAACTTGGTGTGGGGTTCCTAGGCACTCTTGTGAGGGTTCATAAGGCATCAACCATGCCCGAATAAAATTTTAGACGTGCCGAACAACCCAAAGCTGGGATCTTTGCTAGATTATTTGGGTTTAACATGCAAGTAAACATCTTTACAACTAAGTGTGAGGGATTACAACCTTTGTAGCCCGCTCCTTCGCTTCATAAGCAACGAGTAGAAGTCCCTTCGCCGCGATCCACGATCTCCCGGACTCAAGAGAGGCTCCACGACTCGAACGATCCATGCTAGCTTGTAGTGTTCCTTTTCTCCGATGATCTACGTTGAAGTTGCTATAACTCAAGCTCTCTCACGCTAATGAGGTGAACACCCTAATCTAATCGGCTAGATTAGATGAGGATGATAGAGTAGTATTTATGCTTTCTTTTTATATCAAATTCTCACATGAAAACATCACAAAAGGAAAACTTAGTAAGCTTTCTCAAAGCTCAAGGTTGAAGATGAAGAAATAATGCATAATGCTTTTGTGATGAATAATGAAAATGAATATATGAATAATAATGCAACCATGGTTTAGGATGACAAGGATAACCCTTGTAGAGAGTTAACTAGGGCTAGGGTTTGGTTGGGTTAAAGAATGAGTCATAACAAAATATCAACAATAATATCTTAACCATGACAAAAGAAAATCCTTATAAAAGCATAAAGAAGGAACTAACCCAAATTAAACCCAAACCTTGTTTAATCTCCACTAAACATGTTTCATTATTAATCATATCATGTTACAATAATATATATCACATATATATTATATATTTGTAACAAAAGAAAATAATACAATTAATATATATCGTATATATATCAATGTATTATCCGGTGAGAAAATAAAATAATAAAGCGAGCCAATATTAGATAATGTAATACAATATATCATATATATTATTATACATTAAATTATCGAATCAACACTTGATCCGACAATCCGGCTATATCGAATATAACCGACTAATATATCATGTACCGATTCATCGAATCAACACTTGATCCGATGATCCAGCTCATATCTAAATATCGCAAGAATATAATACGGTATCTCATATCGCATTATCCTCGGTCCTGTACATATCACATATGTGCCCCTACTCCGTTTTGCCTGAGTCAAGAAATCTCTGTGTAGGACTGTAAAGAATCGTCAATACGCTGGTAGCAGGTGATAATCATATCAAACACACACAAGCTGCAAGCTGTCAGCTAAACGTAACAGCCACCCAGGTATTGAGCGATCAGAAGATCAACAAGCTAGCTTGTCCATTCTTTTGTGAATCCAATCAGTAACACTTCCGTACAGTCCGGTCTCTTCGTCTGATAAGTCGCATATCAAGTCTAGGGGTGGTATACGTCAGACCCCAGTAACCGATAAGTCGTGTCGATGTGAGGCTCATAACAGGTCGAGAAACTACTTATAATACTTACCAGTAAATCTCTATATCAGCCCTAGCCAGGGACTTCCAATTATAGCCAATCGAACACAGCACAACATCAACTCCCTATACCGGGAGAGACGAATCCCCTCCTATCGCTCATTGCCTCCATATGATTCGGGACTGCACCCAAAAGCCACCGTTTTGCACGCCTTCTTGGACGTGGTAAGGAGGAAATCAAAGCACAGTGGGAATCACACAAGACTCTATGACGATCTCGGGTCTACAGACTACCTTGTACCAGTGTCACCGGAGAACTGCCATCTGACGTGTGGTATATCACCATCTGGGAGTTCTCGGCGAGTCCGTCCAGTGTACCCTGTCTCCACCGAGCACCCATACACCATCTCTGATGTCAAAACACCGATGGATATGGGATCATCCATCGCCCATCATATGGGTCAAGATGCGTATACGCTAGTCTACTCTGGTGTATCGATGCCCGGTCTCGATATACCCTCGACTAGGAACAGTTATAGGATGTACTCATCGACTACCGTGGCCCCACTAGTATGATCTCATCATAGTCCCAGTAGTCGAGTACAGATTCTAAGGGCTTTAACAACATGTGAGAGTAAGACAGTAAACCAATACAAGTCAACATGTTAAGATAAAGTGAAACCAAATAGCATACTATCATGACGAGCAAGAAAGTCCTCTCTATATATATCCAAGCATCCATTATAATATACATCATATGTACAACAATGGCTTCTAGGGCATATACATAACTAACAATCTCCCACTTGCACTAAGGTCAGCTGCTGTAGTATCTCATACCTAGCATCCCGAATAATCTCTCAAACTGTATCTGGAGAATAGCCTTCGTGAATGGATCCGCAGTGTTGTCCTTCGTATATACTCTCCTGACCTCGATCTCCCGGCGATCAACTATCTCCCTGATCAGGTGATACCGCTTTAGAATATGTCTGGACTTTTGATGGGACCTGGGTTCCATGGCCAAAGCCACAGCTCCATTGTTATCGCAATACAGAGGTATTGGATGCCCAATGGATGGAACCACACCAAGTTCACTAATGAACTTCTTTATCCAGACAGCTGATCGCACGCTTTTGGCGTGTTGGATGTTCAAAGAATTAAAGTGTAACCGCGATCAGGACGGTGTCACTTTGCAGCTAGCCGGTTGAGCACGTGTCGGTCCACAGGGAGATGGTGGTATTTTACCTTCTTGTCTTAGACGAGTCAATAAAGAATCTGTATGAGTTTGATTCTAACCTATGTGTTTATTTGCAAGTATAAAGTTGTTAAGAAAAGATACGAGATTATAAGCTAAAGAAATCCGTACTCGAAACCTTTGAGCCGAGTCTTGACCAATTGAAGCTAGAGCAATCGGCAACAACGTGGATTAGGGGATTTAAGCGCGGTATGCGTGGAATCCGGCTTATTTACCCTTGTCCTTCCGTTCTTGTCTTTTGCTTTCGCCTCCGGCCAAACCGAACGCAACCGGTCGCGGTTAGGAATCACCGTTACCTTGTTAGGGTAGGGTGCCTAACGGAGCGCTTGCGTATGGTTTGGGCGGAGTTCAATGGAAAATAACGGGAAAAGGAAAAGAGAAAAGAAAATCTTTAACTTATAATATCGTATTTCTTCTTAACAATAATAATTACATTCATTCACAAAAGAGAACAAAAGAGAGAGTAAAAGAAAAGAACAAAGAAAAGAAAAGAAAAGATTACAAGTAATTAAAGTGCATGGAATTAAATTGCAAGTAAGTAAAGCAAGAATGAAAAATGCAAGTAATAAATAAGCAATAAAAAAGAACAAGAAAGTAATTACAAGAACATAGAACTCAAGACAAGCATGTGATCAATAGCCAACCATTAAACTTGCAAGCTCAATTAAGAGGTTGCAAGATCAAGAGAAGGGTAGAGCACGCATGTGAAGTGAAGAACTAGTCCCGTGAGAAAATACGACCCTTGAGATCAATAACTAACCCTTAACCATTCAAGCTCATTGAAGAGGTTGAATGAGCAAGAGAAAGCAAGAATCTCAAGGGGAAGAAGAAACAAAAAGAGAATGATACAAAACCCTCATCTTCATTAATATCCACTCAATGCTCTCACTACATTACCATGGAGAAAGAATGAAGAAGAAGAAGAAAAACTATACAAAAGATTACAAAAGAGGAACAAAAGAATGACCCTTGGTTGAGCTCAGTTCTGCTGTATTTATAGGCAGGGAGTTGAAGATCTAGGGCAACAAACTGGACCCATGTGAAAAGACCATCCTACCCCCCAAAGCCCATGCCCTGAAGCGCCTGTACGGCCGCGGATCCGTCGCCAATACCCCCTATTGGCCGCGGATCCGCGCCCCTACAGTAGGGTTAGGGTGTGGGCAACTTGGTACTTCCCTGGTCTGCTGTCCCCTGTTGTCTGGTACATGTATTTTCTGATAATTTCTTCCAGAATATCTTCAGATTCTTAGTCCAAGATTGCATCTTTTCTTCAATTTTGACTTTATCTCTCTTGAGCTCCGCGCACCCATTGATTCTTGTGCTGCCCCCCTCGTGCTCTGTGCTTGTCCGAGACACGAATGACCGCTGTCATATGTCTTGTCCCTGGAACCGGTACGCAGCACCGGACGGATATGGATGACCGGAACCCGGCTTTTATCTGTTGTCAACAGATGTTCTGTATTTGGTGTAACTGTGGAGATTTTGTCTTGATTTGCAATGTTTGGACTGAAAACCTGTACTCTGTAAATATGTAACAAACACGGATTAAAAGTACCTACCTATAAACACACGAGCATAGGAATGGGCGGTATAAAATGCAGTATTCTGTTGTGAACAAATACCCCCAAACTTAACCTTTGCTTGTCCCGAGCAAAACCAATTATTCGCAAAAAAAAAAAAATCCTAACCGCACTTTCGCAGGGAACGCGATTGCACTGAGCATGTGCAACAAGCCGTTAAACCTTTAGGTGTCCCTAGTAGGAGGAGTGTTGTCTCCTGAGGGTTTTCAGCGGATACTACCCACAAAATCCGGTCAAGTTGGTTTTGTACAATAACTAAGATTCAAACCCTAAACTTTTTGTTTCAGAAAATAACAATTCTATAATCCTAAGTCTAGACTATCGAACCTTTATTTTTCACACCTCGCTTCTTATTTAACTACAGATTTTATATGTCTTTACGTGCAGTGCAATTAGTGTCGTTAAGTTCCAGAAGGATCGATTAAAGTTATCATGTCGCACAATAAAGCCCAGATAACAATTTTAAAAGGATCACATAAGTTTTATAAAGAGTTAAGCATTTTTCAAGTTTCGTTTTCCAGTAAGGTTTCAACTTCAGAATTTCTATCTTCCTTAACAGGAAACTAAGTCGTATTTTTCACTCCACCTTTTTCTTGTTTTCATTTCATACACACCTCTGTGAACGTGCAATAGTCTTTATCATAGAATAAAACCTTCATATCTCCCTTAAATTTTTTTTATAAAAGCCTGTCTTTTATCAAGATTATTCTCACACAAAGAACCGTTAGGAATTTTAACTCGGAGAGAACACTTGCTTGACTTTGTTTTAAACTGGACTTTCTAGGCTTCTTAGCGAGCTTTGGGCCAATGCACCCAAACCAGTTGGTTTTAGGGCATTAGGTGTAGAAACACCCCAGCGGACTTAATTACTCAAGTTACCTAGGTCCAAAAACAAAAGACAGTTTGACGTGAAAATCAGATGATTTAATACGAACGGAGATATAACCGGCAGTTCAATTATTTTTTTGGATAAAAGACGTGTTTAGTGGGTTTGGTGTGTAATCATTCCAATCAAGTTTCCGATGGGTTATTTTTCAGACTTAGCTCCAATTACGGCATCAATAACATTCCTTCATATTCGCTTTACTTCATAAACTATTCTTGACATTACTTATTTCAGAACAAACCTATTTGATCCTCGGAAAATCATTTATCTGTTTAAAAGTTTAAACATGAAAGACTTGTCATCTAATTCCAAAAATTCACGACACGTGTAGTGTAATGTAAAGACGTATATCAGCTATAGTTAACTTCAAAGGAGAGTTATCTTTCAGGTTTTCAAAATCTAAACATAAGATTTAGTTATTCCTATTTTTTCAAACAAAAACCGTCGAATGTTGAATCAGAGTTCTCCACAAGCTAACTTGACAAAAAAAGTTTTTGTATTTTTAGAAAATTTCCAGATTTTTATGGATTTTATGGATTTTAATATGCAGATGCAAAATATACAAATGAATGCGAAGGAAGAAAGCTTACCGAGCACACCCCCAAACTTAAACTTGACAGTGCCCTCACTGTCATGCTATACTAAGAGGGTCAAAATTGCCGGCGCTCCCTAAAAACAAATTATATACAAAACAAAAAAGGAAAACAAAAAATATATACAAAAAAAAATGTCCCCCCCAAACTTAAGTGAAACAGTGTTTCCACTGTTAAGCGATGAAGTTCAGGATTAGGGGGGAAAGAACAGTGTCAATTTATACAAGGCCTTACACAGGCCAAAGGTGAGCACCAACCATTCAAAGATCTTATCGCTATAATGTACAGGTTGGTGGAAGAAGGCGTAGAGAAAAGAGAGGGAGAATACGCGAGACCGTATGCGAAGAGAAGCGGGATAGGGTCTCGGTATATGAGAGGAAGAAGAATGGCGGAAGGGAAAAAGAAGTGGAATACGAACTTGAGGGTGCAAATGGAGTAAATAGATTAGCACAATTTGTGATGACCGATGTGTGAAAAGCGATTGTGCTAATATATTTACCCGTCGAGAAATGGGGTCAAATCCCTCAAGATTCGTGAGAAACCATGGGTACGCCGAACTTGGTAAACCAGACATATGAAATGAAAGTGAGACGGGTTCTTGCAAGGTCGGAACGATGGAAAGGATGGAGGGAAGTGGTTGAGGAAGGGTATCAGTTAAGGGTTCAGGAGGGTGTACACAGTTAGTGGAAGGAATAGGATGAATTGGAAAATCCGACTCATCAATTAAAACTGGTTCATCCTCAAAACTATCCTCAATATTCTCCTCAAAATTTAGCTCATCCATGCATTTTTCTTCAAAATCAAGACGCATATGAAGTTCGGGAAAAACAGTTAAAGACCCGGGATGATGATTTGAAGAGACAAACTCAGCCAAATCTACGGGTTCATCATCCAAAATGTTCCCAGCGTCAATATCCTCAATCAAGTGAAAATTAATATTCTCAGACACCTCATCAAAAGCATGGATTTCAATCAATTCAGGTTCTAAGATGGAGGTGTAGAGGTCAAAAGGATTGGGTGTGGTCTCACTTGGCAAGGTCCCTTCACAATCTGGCAAATCAAACACTACAAAGTCGCACAACTCATTAAACATTCTATCTTCAACTGATAATTCATTTGGGACACTTGATAGACTTTCAACACAGGAGTTGTGGGATTCAATTTGAGACGGGTAGGTTTGATTTGGAAGGGGGTATATCTCACTCTCTCCACTCAAATTCACAGCCTGTCCTGCCGCCTCATCATACATTGAAAAATTAGGAGCTAGTTGAAAACTAGCTACCGGGTCAGTATGTTGTACGAGAGCGGCCATGGACGCATTCAAATCCATTATCTGTTGGCTTGACGCTACCCTAAAGTCTTCCAACGACTGTTCCAGACTAGACATGGGTTGTGAAGGGGTTTCAGGAAAAGATTCAAAGTTGTTTGGATACTGAAAACTCCCAAATGGCGGTTCTGAAGCAATGTTTAGGGAAGGTGCAAAAGTAGGGTAGGATTGGTAGGAATTGAATGGCTGGACAGGAGCAAGATCAACATCTGGATAGGAAGGTGAATGGAATTGTTGATCCCAAGAATTTGAAGTGGTGAAAGGAGTGAAAGATCGGCTACGAGATTGTTCAATACGTTCAGCAAGAGACATAGGTCTTGTGGTTACAACTGGACTTTCAAAAGGGGTATCAACGCAAGAAGGGGTGAATGTTTGAAACGGTTGGTACGAAGTGGATTGCGGGGTCCAGTTGTTCGTCCTAGACGCGTCTATCCGATCTTTCAAAGAAATTTTGGGCATGGAGGGGTCGTTTGAAGTTCGACCAAAACAAGAACCGTATGAAGTAATGTCTGGTTGTGGGTACCAAAGTTCGGCAAGAGTTTTGCGAGGTGGAGTACCCATGATATGAAGAGAGAAAGAGAGAAAGGCAGAGAAAAGGAGGGGAAAAAGAATATGATAATTTTTTTTTTAGTTATATATTAACAAAAGAATGAAGTATACACACAAAAAGAATATTGACAAAAACAATCACGACACGAAAATACCACACACCTAATCGTTCTAGGGTTAACCTAGGTCAACTAGACCTGCTCCAGAACTTGATTGTCGAAGTAAAACTGTGTCGAGAAACAGGCTCAAGATACACTGATCACGAGGCCAGGTAAGTGCAGAGATAAGGGGAGGTTTTCCAACGCTTTCGCGAAGTTCCTTAATTAAATAACCCTTTCTCTTTTGGCGGTTTCGCCGTTAACACTTTCCTAGACACCTCGTAAACAATATACCGTTAAGCAAGGTTCTAAACACAGTTAACTTCTCCTAGTGAGCGCGAAGTCCTTAAGGCTTAAAGTCTAGTTTCTTTTAAATTTTGTGTGGGTAAACGTTATGCTCAAGTTCGTGATTTGTGGGCCACGGAAAAGGTGATGAAATCCTTTACCGTATGTTGTGGGGTTCGCTTGCCCTTAAGTCCATATTAATTGATGCAATGCGCAATTTAAAAAATTCTTATAAAGAATCAAACAATCGTTTTTTAGTTTAAGCGCGGCGCTGCAACAAATACGGGTTAGTCAATTTTTAGCGTTTGCTAGCGAACTTGCAAAGAATCCTGCAAAGAATAGTATATTGGATGCGTCGGATTTGAGAAGAAGGTGTTAGTAAAGTACGTACCGTTAAGTTTTGGGTTAGGAAACCCCCGTTGAATCAAATCCGGTAAGCTTGAAAGGTTCACTTGCGCGGGTCAAACTACCCGGATCTTTGGCACTGTACTTCGTAAGCACCTTAACTTTGAATATGCACTTTGCTCCCCACAATTGCAGTTTGCAAATACGCAAAAATCTGAACACTTGCCCACAAAAATTATCAAAAAAAACAAAAACGGTTTTTTTTTATAAATATATACAAAAAGAATATTAACCCGAATAACAAGAGAGAAAATACGCTACCGTCTCCCCGGCAACGGCGCCATTTGATCGCACGCTTTTGGCGTGTCGGATGTTCAAAGAATTAAAGTGTAACCGCGATCAGGACGGTGTCGCTTTGCAGCTAGCCGGTTGAGCACGGGTCGGTCCACAGGGAGATGGTGGTATTTTACCTTCTTGTCTTAGACGAGTCAATAAAGAATCTGTATGAGTTTGATTCTAACCTATGTGTTTATTTGCAAGTATAAAGTTGTTAAGAAAAGATACGAGATTATAAGCTAAAGAAATCCGTACTCGAAACCTTTGAGCCGAGTCTTGACCAATTGAAGCTAGAGCAATCGGCAACAACGTGGATTAGGGGATTTAAGCGCGGTATTCGTGGAATCCGGCTTATTTACCCTTGTCCTTCCGTTCTTGTCTTTTGCTTTCGCCTCCGGCCAAACCGAACGCAACCGGTCGCGGTTAGGAATCACCGTTACCTTGTTAGGGTAGGGTGCCTAACGGAGCGCTTGCGTATGGTTTGGGCGGAGTTCAATGGAAAATAACGGGAAAAGGAAAAGAGAAAAGAAAATCTTTAACTTATAATATCGTATTTCTTCTTAACAATAATAATTACATTCATTCACAAAAGAGAACAAAAGAGAGAGCAAAAGAAAAGAACAAAGAAAAGAAAAGAAAAGATTACAAGTAATTAAAGTGCATGGAATTAAATTGCAAGTAAGTAAAGCAAGAATGAAAAATGCAAGTAATAAATAAGCAATAAAAAAGAACAAGAAAGTAATTACAAGAACATAGAACTCAAGACAAGCATGTGATCAATAGCCAACCATTAAACTTGCAAGCTCAATTAAGAGGTTGCAAGATCAAGAGAAGGGTAGAGAACGCATGTGAAGTGAAGAACTAGTCCCGTGAGAAAATACGACCCTTGAGATCAATAACCAACCCTTAACCATTCAAGCTCATTGAAGAGGTTGAATGAGCAAGAGAAAGCAAGAATCTCAAGGGGAAGAAGAAACAAAAAGAGAATGATACAAAACCCTCATCTCCATTAATATCCACTCAATGCTCTCACTACATTACCATGGAGAAAGAATGAAGAAGAAGAAGAAAAACTATACAAAAGATTACAAAAGAGGAACAAAAGAATGACCCTTGGTTGAGCTCAGTTCTGCTGTATTTATAGGCAGGGAGTTGAAGATCTAGGGCAACAAACTGGACCCATGTGAAAAGACCATCCTACCCCCCAAAGCCCATGCCCTGAAGCGCCTGTACGGCCGCGGATCCGCCGCCAATACCCCCTATTGGCCGCGGATCCGCGCCCCTACAGTAGGGTTAGGGTGTGGGCAACTTGGTACTTCCCTGGTCTGCTGTCCCCTGTTGTCTGGTACATGTATTTTCTGATAATTTCTTCCAGAATATCTTCAGATTCTTAGTCCAAGATTGCATCTTTTCTTCACTTTTGACTTTATCTCTCTTGAGCTCCGCGCACCCATTGATTCTTGTGCTGCCCCCCTCGTGCTCTGTGCTTGTCCGAGACACGAATGACCGCTGTCATATGTCTTGTCCCTGGAACCGGTACGCAGCACCGGACGGATATGGATGACCGGAACCCGGCTTTTATCTGTTGTCAACATATGTTCTGTATTTGGTGTAACTGTGGAGATTTTGTCTTGATTTACAATGTTTGGACTGAAAACCTGTACTCTGTAAATATGTAACAAACACGGATTAAAAGTACCTACCTATAAACACACGAGCATAGGAATGGGCGGTATAAAATGCAGTATTCTGTTGTGAACAAATACCCCCAAACTTAACCTTTGCTTGTCCCGAGCAAAACCAATTATTCGCAAAAAAAAAAAAATCCTAACCGCACTTTCGCAGGGAACGCGATTGCACTGAGCATGTGCAACAAGCCGTTAAACCTTTAGGTGTCCCTAGTAGGAGGAGTGTTGTCTCCTGAGGGTTTTCAGCGGATACTACCCACAAAATCCGGTCAAGTTGGTTTTGTACAATAACTAAGATTCAAACCCTAAATTCTCAACGCCTGCAAAGAATTACAGATATGAGATCCTGATCCGGTATCCAATACCCAGGACGTAGAGTTTATTGATAGACAGTTTTCAATAACATACACACCTGAAGCTGAAGCCGCAACCTGCTTCAGATCTTGTGTTCTGGCTTTCCAAGCCCTGCAATCTTTCTTCCAGTGTCCACTCTTATGACAGTAAAAGCATTCTTCCTTATCCACAAGTTTCCCTGCTACCTTTGTTGCTTTTGCCTTTCCCTTCGTATCCACCTTACTAACACCGCCCCTTGGTTTGGCGGGGGTTTTCTTCTTCTTTCCCTTGGCTTTCGCCTTCGACCTAGAAGAGGAAGATCCTCCTACAAACAAAGTGGATGTTTCCCTACCTTTCTGTAGGGTGCCCTCTGCACTCCTCAGCAAGTTGAGGAGCTCTGAAAGTTCAACTTCCTTTTCTTGCAAGTTGAAATTCAGAATGAACTGGGCGTAAGTGGAAGGAAGGGACTGAAGAATCAAGTCCGTATAGAGCTCATTCTCCAACGTGGTCCCAAAGTCCGTGAGCTCCTCTATGTAGCCAATCATCTTAAGCACGTGTTCCGCTACCGATGATCCGACGGCCAATCTTGCCGGAAAAAACTTCTTCGACACTTCGTATCTGGTGATACGAGATTGCTCTCCATACAGTTCTTTTGTATGGAGAAATATGGATTCGAGGTCCATATTCTCATGCTTCCTCTGATGTTCGTTGTCCATAGAGGCAAGCACGAGGCATTTGGCCTTCGCGCAGTCGATCTCCCAAGTCTTACGGATTTCCTTATCCGCGACGCTGGAGGTGGGACCTGGGACAGGGGGAGCTTTGGTGGTAAGAAGATACCCCAACTTGTCATAAGTGATTGCCATTTTGACATTCCTGAGCCAATCTTTGTAGTTTGGCCCTGTCAGTATATTTTTATCTAGTAGTAACTTAAGTCCAGCCATGATGTTTGGTCGCTGCAATTAGGAGAGAGAGAAGAAACACTTTAGCATGATGCTCTTGCAAGTTTAGAGTGGTTTTTAATTTGTCTAAACATGATGGCTCCCACTGTCTCTCGAATCCCTCCTCAAACCATAAAGGAAGAACTAGTCGGGATCAATCTCACCGTACAATACTTGCTTAACCGTTCAGCCAAGCCAGTGTCGGTATTTCGAGGGAGGTTTTCCAACGCTTTCGCGAAGTTCCTTAATTAAATAACCTCTTTTCCCTGGGGGCGTAGCCCCGCTAACACCTTTCTTGTCACCTACTTGGTTTATAGCATTGATCGTTAAGTGAGAAAGTTCCGGAGGAGTAGCATATACTCACAGTAGGATCGGGATCCAAATATCATCGCGTGAAAAAACTGAAGGAATCCTACCAGAATCATCACACTCCAAATGGTATGCAGCGCTAGCAAGTTTCAGTTCTTTTGAAACTCCCGATGTGGATTTTTGCCCCATGCTCTTATGACCTTGACTTTGGCCAAAATATCATAAGTCACATGTCAAGTTCTACCCGTCATTTTCCAGGTTAATTTGAGCCCACCCGCACATACCCTTGACTTTGGCCAAAATGGTAGAACGACTGCCCCAAACCAACACATCTATCTATGCTGCCCATGAATACCCAATAGCTACCAATCACTATGCCTTGACTTTGGCCAACATACATAGCTTGAATACTTATTGACCATTCATGTGAAACGACGGAGGGCTACGAATGGTTTTGGCGAAACCATGAACGTAGTGAACTTGATATAATCGAAGGAACGAGATAGCTTTCAAAAGGAGTGGTTCAAGCTCCGCATTTAAAAGTTTGGTTTTGAAAAGAACCGAGTGGTTTTCAAAGTGTTCTAACGACTTTTACTTGGTTTATTTTTATCTTGCATTAATTCCAATGCATCCCATCATTTAGTCATACCATTGCAGAAAAAAATGAAAATATGATGTACGCTTATGCCATCCGCATTCGCCACGGGGTCCCGTCATCACCCGTTAGGTTACTTAACTAACGACAGAGCGGGGGCTGGACTAGCACGGATGCAAAACATAAGCAACGCCTAAATAGATATCATATAGATATATATAAACATTCGTCACATGCAATGATAGCCATTCCAGATCACAGATGAATACATTGGATATACTAGGAATCCGCAATTCGTACGAGCCTATAACGAAGAGCGGATTACACGGTCACGATGAATAGCCAAACCCCACCCTAGACCCCTACGGGTGCGGCAAACTATCCGCCAAGTACCCGAAGCGAAGCAACCTCCCTCAACTCATGAGTAGGCCACTCGGCACTTCGAGATACCCGGTAGTTTGTGCACCCCACCTTAGGTCTATCCTAGGAGCAAAAACAGTAAAAAGAAATTATACAATGACGGCTACAACCCCGACCCGGTTGTGCGGCCATACAAATAATATTACATCAATTTACATATTACAAGAATTGAAAGAAAAACAAAACTCTCATCTCACAATTCCCCCCGGCTATTCATCCGCGACAATCCAACGAATTCATATACACATACCATCAACATCACAGATCACAGATATGTATAACCCCCACTAATCGACGTATAGCGATTAGCAGACGTTCAATACATATAAAACATTACAGATATAACCCATTAGCCAAAGTCTACAGAAAATTGACCAAAATACGGGTTTGTAACCACCCCAAAAACAAACTTGTTCTCTGGAAAATCTGGGCAGAAACAAACCATCCCAAAAATCACAAAATACCCCCAGAAACAAACTGAAGGAGAAACGATCCACGGCCGAGTCAACTCGGCCGCGGATCCGCGGCAGAAGCAAGGGTCTGCCGCGGAACCGCGGCGCGTTGGTCGGCTCGTGCGATCGTTTTTCTTGCCTGTTTATAGAAAAGCCTGAGCCGATTTTTAAGACATGGTTTTTTATTTTTAGAGCAGAAAAAAAATCGGCAGAAACTAGGGTTTTCCGGGGTGTTTTGCGGTTTTTTCGTTCAGTCGATATTCTAAATACTTTGCTAACATGCTAGGGTGTGTTTAGTTAGGCTCTGATACCACTGTAAGTCCACGTTACCTCTGCCGGTTCTTTCGGGCTTGCGGAAATGGTGAAAAACGATTTTTAGGGTTTAGGTAACATGGACTACGAAAACGGATCTTTGCTAAACTACACACTAGCAACCTAACTAGAGAGTTGTCTACTCGGTTAGGGGTTATACCTCAACTTGAACTCCTTCTTATTGATTCTTGATGGTTGTCGGATGATGCTTTCCTCGTTGTCTTCTCTTGTCGAAAATGGATCCACCTGAGGGTTTCTTCCTTGAGCTCCTTTCTCGAACTTTGAGAAAACTAAAGTCTTCGGCTTGCTAGACCTTTAACCTTAGGAAGAGTAGAGAGTGGCTTAGGGTGTTTTATCTCCAAGGAGATGTTTCTCAACACATGAGAATTTTTCTCCTTGAACTAGAGAAAGAAGAAGAAGAGAGGAGAGAGAATGGCTATGATAGAATGAGATGGTTTTTTTTACAACCATAACAAATATATGTGAATTAATCAATTAACAAAATTAATCAAAATAAAAAAGGTGATGGTATGTTGAAATGACCATTATCATTTCACATTAAATGAGTTTTGCAAAGATCAAAGAGCTTCTTTGCTTGAAATGATGATGGTCAACCTTTCAACCTTGGTCAACTAGTCAACCTTGGTCAACAAGTCAACCTTGGTCAACAAGTCAACAACCCTAACCATGACACAATTTCATTTAATTAATATTATTAATTAATATTTCACATATCCATTAGGGTTTGGAAAAAGACAACTGTCAACTGTACATACACACCCGTTCCGAAACCCTAATGAAAATCCTCTTCCTCCGCCTCAATTAACTGTGCATACACACCCGCATTCGTGTTCCGAGGAACAGGAATGCTATGAGATAAAACTAATCCCCAAAACATATACTAGGATCTGGCTCAAACCAGAGCCCGCTAGTAATGTCTGTCCGGACGCCAAACGTGCACAAGTGCGCGAATGTGAACGAACCCTGTCGCAAAACCATGCGACCTCTACTCTGTTTTGCCCAAAGGCGAATAACCCTCTGTGTAGGACTCTAAAGACTCGACACTACGCTGGCAGTGGGTTTAACCACAGACCACAAGCAGCACTAGCTGTACGTAACGGTCCCCAGGTAGATGCCGACAAGAAGACTGACGAGGTACATCTGAACTCCTACTGAGCCTGAATATGACAGTCTCCGTACAGTCCGGTCTGTTCGTCTGAGAACATCGTATGGCGGGCCTAGGGGGGCGGTAAACGTCAGTCCCCTACTAGCGGTACAAGTCGTGTCGGAGTATAGCCCAGAACACCTGAGATAACACTGGAAACCTACCAGTCTATCTCGCTTGCCCTGGCCAGGGACTTTGTGTAATGGCTCTCCTAGACACAGCGCGATATCAACCCCCAATACCGGGAGAGATGAATCCTGTCTAACCGTTACTGCCTCCAAGTGCTTCGGGACTGCACCCAAAAACTATCTGTTTGCACGACTCCTTTGAGCCATGGTAGGGTAGTAATCAAAGTACAGTGGGAACACACTCGAGGCGAAGTGACAGTGTCAAGTCAACGGACAAAGCTGTACTCATGTCACCTGGGAACTGATAACTGACGATAAATATAATACCAACCAACAGTTCCCAACGAGTCCTGTCCAGTGTACTCGTAACCTAATGAGCACCCGCATACTATCTCAAGTACGACGTACTGACGGCTGTGGGACAGACCGTCTCCCAAGCTGGGATAAGAAGCGCATACGCTAGTCTACTCCGGAGTATCGATGCCCTGTCTCGATAGTCCTGCGACTAGGGACCTGCATAAGGATGTGCTTATAGATTACCCAGCCCCTATGAGTGTGACTGCCATCACAACGCTGGTAATCAAGCAAAGATCCTAAGGGATCCACTAATGTGTAAAAGCGATATGCTAAAAGAAACACATGCACACATTAAAGCAGAAACAAACCAAGTAGCATACTACCATTTTGAGCAAGATTGTCAATACAAAGTGAATATCCCAAGCTTCCATTAAGTAATATACATATTAGTATGATACAGTAATGGCCTCTAGGGCATATACACTAACAAGAGCCACTAATCTCTTTTGCAAGAAATTCCTTTTCTAAAAATATGGCGTGTTGAGCAACAGACACCCTTTGTTCCTCACTATGGTAGAAGATATACCCTTTTGAATGCTTGGGATATCCAACAAACTTACACAAAACAGATCTTGCCTCGAGTTTGTCCGGTTTTTGTCTTTTGACATAGACCGGGCAACCGCATATCTTAACAAAATTAAGATATGGTCTCTTCCCTTCCCATATCTCATATGGAGTAGTAGGCACAGATTTCGTAGGAACTTTATTCAGTAGGTATGTCGCTGTCTCAAACGCATATCCCCAGAAGGAAATAGGTAACTCAGCATTGCTCATCATAGAGCGTACCATATCTAATAGGGTGCGATTCCTCTGCTCCGATACACCGTTGTGCTGCGGTGTATAAGGAGGAGTAAGCTGAGAGAGAATCCCATTCTCTTTCAGATAATCCATAAAATCATTGCTCAAGTATTCTCCTTCTCGATCAGATCGAAGGATTTTAATACTTTTTGGTTCTCTACTTCGTGCTTATATTCTCTGAATTTCTCAAAAGCTTCAGACTTGTGTTTCATCAGGAACACATGTCCGTATCTAGAGAGATCGTCAGTGAATGTAATGAAGTAGGAAGAACCGTTCCTGGCATGCGTAGACATAGGACCACATACATCACTATGTACCAGTCCTAAGAGTTCCGTAACTCTTTCTCCGTGTCCACTAAACGGAGCTTTGGTCATTTTTCCTTTGAGACATGAATGGCAAGTATCATAAGATGATAATTCGAACGGATTCAAATATCCATCCTTATGTAACTTAGCTAGTCGTGTCGCATTGATATGACCAAGTCTACAATACCACAAGAAGGATTCGTTCATTTCTGAACTCTTCCTCTTGTCTGTGTTTTGTATATTGAGGACTGTATTTTGATTGAGAATGAATATGCCATTATGTAATGAGCCTGATGCAATCAACTTTTGATCTAGGAATATGTTCATAACATTATCCTTTACTACAAAATTATATCCATCTTTACTTAATAAAGAAACTGATATAATATTGCACATCATGTTCGGTATATAATAGCACTCATTCAGAATCGGTGTATTACGACTTGGTAATACTAGGTGATATTCGCCAACTGCTTTGGCTGCAATACTTGCACCATTCCCTACTTGTACGGAATGATCACCCTTTCCCAGTTCTCTACCTTTACGTAGCCCACGTAACAATTTACATATGTGGGATCCTGATCCGGTATCTAATACCCAGGACGTAGAGTGAACTGAGAAATAGTTCTTAATAACTAACACACCCGAAGAAGATGCATCAGCATGCATGTTCTTTGTTTGGGCGGCATGAGAATCCAGATATTCTCCTGTTTCCTGCTCAGTCTTATAACTCTTATAAGAAAGAACGGGACCAACGATCCCCTGCTCAGTATAATAAGCAGGTTCAGTCAATACATCCATATTATTATCTTGATTAAGTCCTGACACGGTCGCTACCTGGAGAGAGAGAGAAGGAAACACTTTAGCGTATGCTCTTGCAAGATTAGATTGGTTATTATCTTATCTAATCAGGATGTCTCCCACTGTTTTTATCAAATCTTCCTTCAAAACCTTAAAAGGTAAGATTAGCCGGGATTAATTACACCCTACAATTTCGTCAATCTTTCAGCCAGATCAGTGTCGGTACTTGAGGGAGGTTCCCCGTGCTTTCGCACGGACCTAATTAAAATAAACCTCGTCTTCCCTGAGGCATAACCCCGTAAACACTTTTCTAGACACTTACTTGATCGGCTAATTGTCCTGTGTAAAACTCTCCCAGGAGTAACTCTTACTCGTAGTGGGTATCAGGATCCATCTATCTCATAGAAGGTATGCAATCTCATTGCAAATTTCAACACTTGAAATTCCCGATAATATTCTGCCCCAAGCATCCCATGACCTTGACGGAGGTCAACAAATAATAGGGTGCTAGTCAAGTTCAACCCGTCATTTCTTGATTAAATCAGACCTATCCGCACGACCCTTGACGGAGGTCAACAAGGTCGTACGACTACCCTAATCCAATATTCATCACATGCATAAACAGATAAATACTAGTTAGCTACCGTACACTACGCCTTGACGGAGGTCAACAAACGTAGTACGAATACTAAGTAGGATTCATCTGAAATGACGGAGGGCTACGCAGGTTTTTCAGAAAACCATGAGCGTAATGAACTTGATATCGTTGTAGAAACAAGTGTTTTTGAAAAGGAATGTTTCTTAGGCTTTTCTAGTTTTGCTAAAGAGGTCACTCTCGGTGAAGGGATCTCGGCTCTTTCCCCATCGAATAAGGTACAGGGTATATCATATGTACCGATGTGCAAAGCAAAACTTATATAACCTGTCAAAAACTAAATCGTGAGTTTGTAACATCTGCCAGTTTTGCTAAAGAGGTTACTCCCGGTGAAGGGATCTCGGCTCTTTCCTCATCGAATAAGGTGCAGGGTATATCATATATACCGCTATGCAAAGCAAGAATTGTAGCTACCCTTTTTTATAAAGTTTTGATTCTACAACATTTTTTAGGTTTCTTTTCTTTTTATTAATCTCATTAATAAATCCCATCAGCTTATGCTTCCTAAGCATCACAGAAGAAACGAAAGCAGTAATATTTATATATCAGCATATATATATAGTATAAGCATTCGTCTCAGGCAGTTATATGATCTCATCACAGAACATTGCAGCAGAAGAACATATATGAAATATTGGATATACTAGGATTTTCGTGTTTTTAATACGAGCCGGTATAAAACACGGATTCCACAGTCGCGATGAATAGCCAAACCCACATCCCTAGACCCCTACGAGAGCGGCAAGTAACACTGCTAATTTTAGGGTTAGGAGACCCGGTCTCGACTCCTCGAGATGGCCTCCCACTGGACCCTAGAACCCGGTTACTTGTGCTCCCCTCCTTGGGTCTACCTAATGCGGAAAAGTAAATAATATACACTGGTGACATCAACCTCATCCCGGAAGTGCCCCAATAAAAGAATATTACATACAAATGAATTTTACATGAATGAAAATAAAAAACCCTCATCTCACATAAAACCCCCGGCTATTCAGAACACGACGATCCAATATAACATATCACAGCAACACATTGTAAGTCCATGTCACGCACCCCACGAACTTGCGGTGAGGTTGAATATATGAAAAACGATTATCAAAGCTTCGTAACACGGACTTGAGCGCATGAATCGTATCTAAACCATTACTAGCAAACTACGAAAGGTTTAACTACTCGGATTCGAAGTTATACCTCATGTTACTTGTCCTTCGGGTCTTCATCGCGATCCTCCACTCCTCGTAGGCTCCTTGGAACATCGACACCTCAACGGCCTCCTCGAGTCAAAGACGATCCACCCGAGAGCTCCTACGCCAAGCTTTATCGCTAACTTGAGATAACTAGGTTGCTCAAAGTGCTAATCTAAGCTACCTAGGAGATATAGAGTGAGGTTATGGATGTATTAGTCTAGCTAACCCTTGATCTCAACACATGAAAGGTTAGGGTTAGGGTTTCAAGAATGAGATAGCTTGAGGAGAGAGAAGGTGATGATGAGAATGAATTGAAATTGTTTCTCACTTCTAATATATTATGAAGCATAAAGAATTATCAAATGAATAAATCAAATGCATTATCATCATGCTTCATTGAATATGTGCAATGAATCATCAAGTGAGTCATTAAGCAATAAATGCTTCATTAACTCACTTGAATGATTCATCTCATGAGTCACAAAATCAATTAATGCTAATGCCACCTTAACCTCCAAGTCACCATGCTTCTAGAAGCTTCCCGGAAAATTACGAGAACGCCCCTCCAATCCGTGAAAACACGGAAAAACTTTAGACTGTATAAATCCAATAACCCGATACTAGAATCTGGCTTAAACCAAAGCCGGCTAGTAAAAACTGTCTGAACGTCGTATGTGCCTAAACACACGTATGCGTCCGAACCCTTGTCGTAAAACCATACGACCTCTATATCGTTTCGCCTGGAGCAGGGAAACACTCTGTGTGGGACTCTAAAGACTCGACACTACGCTGGCAGTGGGTTTAACCACAGACCACAAGCGGCACTAGCTGTACGTAACGGTCCCCAGGTAGATGTCGATAAGAAGGCCGATGAGGAAAACCATCCGAACTCCTACTGAGCCTGATGTGACAATCTCCGTACAGTCCGGTCTGTTCGTCTAAGACTATCGCATATCGAGCCTAGGGGGCGGTAAGCGTCAGTCACCTAATAGCGGTATAAGTCGTGTCGGAGCATAGCCCATTACACCCTGAGAAACTACTGGAACCTACCAGTAAATCTCGTTTTCCCTGGCCAGGGACTTTGCGTAATGGCTCTCTGACACAGCGCGATATCAACTCCCAATACCGGGAGAGACGAATCCTGTCTAACCGCCACTGCCTCCAAGTGCTCGGGACTGCACCCAACTGCTACCTGTTTGCACGACTCCTTTGAGCCGTGGTAGGGTAGCAATCTAAGAATAGTGGGACACACTCAAAGCGAAGTAGCAGTGTCAAGTCTGCGGACTGTGTTGTACTCATGTCACCTGGGAACTGTTAACTGACGACGGGTATAATACCAACTAATCAGTTCCCCTGCGAGTCCTGTCCGGTGTACCCGTAACCTAACGAGCACCTGTATACTATCTCCAGTACTACGTACTGACGGCTGTGGGACAGACCATCCTCCCCAACTGGGATGAGAAGCATACACACTTAGTCTACTCCGGAATATCGATGCCCTGTCTCGATAATCCTACGACTAGGGACAAGTATAGGATGTTGCTTATAGACTACCCAGCCCCCACTAGTGTGACTGCCATCACAACGCTGGTAATCAAGCAAAGATCCTATAGGCTCTACTAATATATATAAGTGATACGTTACAAGAAAACATATGCACATATTAAAGTAGACACAAACCAAGTAGCATACTACCATTTTTAGCAAGACTGTATATACAACTGTGAATATCCCAAGCTTCCATTAAGTAATATACATACAAGTATGATACAATAATGGCCCCTAGGGGCATATACACTAACAATCTCCCACTTGCACTAGGGCCATGAGCTGGCATATCGTAGACCTATCATCTCGAATAGCCTCTCGAACTGCATCTGAGGAAGGGCCTTTGTGAATAGATCAGCAATGTTATTCTCTGTCTCTACTCTTTTTCACCTCGATCTCCGGACGATCTACGATCTCCTTGATCAGGTGGTACCGCCTTAAGATGTGTCTGGACTTTTGATGGGACCTGGGTTCCTTCGCTAAAGCTATAGCGCCGTTGTTGTCACAATACAGAGGTATTGGATCAACACTGGTAGGAAACCACCTGAAGTTCTGTGAGGAACTTCTTCATCCAGACAGCTTCTTTTACGGCATCGCAAGCAGCTATGTACTCTGCTTCCATCGTTGAGTCAGCAACGGTCCTCCTGTTTGGAACTCTTCCAATAGACCGCCCCTCCATTGAGGGTAAAAAACATAACCCGACATGGACTTGGAGTCATCTTTTGTCACTCTGGAAGCCGGAGTCGGCGAAGGCCTCAATCTGGAGGTCTTCCTCCGCCATACACCAAGAACATATCTTTAGTCCTCCTCAGGTACTTGAGAATGTTCTTTACCGCTACCAGTGATTCTCCCCTGGGTTTTCCTGATACCGGCTTACAACGCTCAATGCGTATGCTACATCTGGTCTGGTACATAACATCGCAAACATTATAGAGCCTACCGTAGAAGCGTAGGGTATAATTGACATGCGATCCCTTTCCAAATCAGTCTTGGGAGACATCTCTTTGGAGAGGGTGATTCCATGACAAGCCGGTAGGTTACCGCGCTTAGAATCTTCCATACCGAATCTCTTCACTATGGTGTCTATGTACCTGGACTGCGAAAGTCCCAATATCCCTTTCGATCTATCACGATAGATCCGGATCCCCAGAATGTAGGTGGCGTCACCCAGGTCTTTCATAGAGAATTTATGTGACAAGAATCTTTTGACTGACTGTAACATAGGAATATCATTTCCTATTAGGAGAATGTCATCCACGTACAAGACGAGGAATACTACAGCTCTCCCTACAATCTTACTGTATATGCAAGGTTCATCTGGATTTTTGATAAAGTCAAATTCTTTGACAGCATCATCAAAACAGATGTTCCAACTCCGCGATGCTTGCTTCAGTCCATAAATGGACTTAAGCAACTTGCATACTTTACCGCTGCTCCCACTCTGAATGAATCCCTCTGGTTGATCCATATAGACGCTTTCTTCCAAATTACCATTTAGAAAGGCCGTATTTACGTCCATCTGCCAGATTTCATAATCGTGGAAGGCAGCAATAGCAAGAAGGACCCGAATGGATTTAAACATAGCCACTGGATAAAAGTTTTCGTCATAGTCCAAACCAGGTCTTTGACGGAAACCCTTTGCAACAAGTCTAGCCTTATAGGTTTCAACCTGTCTATCTACACCAATCTTCTTTTTGAAGATCCATTTGCATCCTACAGGTTTTACCCCATCTGGAGCAATGTCCAAAGTCCATACTTTGTTAGTGTACATGGACTCCATTTCGGTCCGCATTGCATCCAGCCATTTTACTGAGTCACCGCTCTGAATGGCTTGCTGGAAGCTAGTAGGCTCATCATAGTCAATAGTGGAATCCTCTCTATCCCCGTCTATGAGAAAACCGTAGTATCTCTCGGGCGGATGAGACTGCCTACTACTCCTGCGGAGTGGTGTCGGGATGTCCTGTTCTTCTTGAACTTCTGGTTCTACTATACTTTCAGTAACAGTTTGTGGTTCTAGAATTTCTTCCAGTTCTATTTCGCTCCTATTTATTCCTTTTTCTAAAAACTGATGTTCTAGAAAATGGGCATTACGAGAAACAAAGACCTTTTGTTCCTCTGCGTAATAGAATAGATACCCCCTAGAGTTCTTTGGATATCCTACGAACTTACACTGTACTGATCGTGCCTCGAGCTTGTCCGCATGCTGCTTTTTAACAAAAGCTGGACATCCCCAAATCTTCAGATACTGAAGATAGGGTTTCTTCCCACTCCACATCTGATATGGTATGGTAGGCACAGTCTTGGCAGGAACTATGTTCAAAAGATATGCAGCTGATTCTAGTGCATATCCCCAGAATGATCGCGGTAACTCAGCCTTACTCATCATGGAACGAACCATATCCAATAGGGTTCGATTTCTCCTTTCTGATACACCGTTGTGTTGTGGTGTGTATTGAGGAGTAAGCTGAGAGAGAATACCATTCTCTTTTAAGTAACCCAGGAACTCGGCACTCAAGTATTCACCACCTCGATCAGATCTCAGTGTCTTGATACTTTTGCCGGTTTGGTTTTCCACATCATTCTTGTATTCTTGGAATTTCTCAAAGGCCTCGAATTTATGCTTCATTAAGAAGACATATCCATACCTAGAGAAATCATCCGTAAAAGTAATGAAGTAGGAATAACCACCTCGCGCATGTATAGACATTGGACCGCACACGTCACTGTGTACGAGTCCCAAGAGGCTTGCTCTTACTCCGTGTCCAGTAAACGGAGTTTTTGTCATCTTTCCTATGAGACAAGATTCACAAGTAGCATAAGATTGATATTTGAACGGATTCAAATATCCTTCTCTATGTAATTTAGTCAACCTTCTCTCATTGATGTGACCTAGTCTACAATGCCATAAGAAAGCCTGATTTAATTCCGGAGACTTTCTTTTAAGTGTGTTCTGGACATTGAAAACCTGAGCTTGACTCAATACGTATATGCAAGTACCGGACCCAATCAAAACTTGATTTAGGTGGATGTTAACTATATCGCTTATGAATGTAAAATCATATCCCTCTCTAGAAAGTGAGGACACTGATATGATATTGCAAGTCATACTAGGTACATATAGACAGTTACGTAGAATCAATATCTGTCCACTTGTCAAACCTAGGCGATATTCTCCCACGGATTCAGCGTCCACGCTCATTCTGTTTTCAACTCTGAGAGACAAATCACCTACCTTCATAACTCTACGGTTTCTCAAAGCATGTAATGAATTACATATATGAGATCCTGCTCCGGTATCTAGTACCCAGGAAGTAGAGTTTATTGACAAACAGTTCTCAATTACAAACACATTTGAGGCTGAACCCACAACATGCTTCGTATCCTGGATACTGGCTTCTAAAGCCCTGCAATCTTTCTGCCAATGCCCAATCCCATAACAATAGGAACATCCCTCTTTTACTACATTCAGTCCCGAAACTTTTGCCCTTCTCTTTCCTTCTACATCCCTGGTTTCCTTCAGGGTAGAAGGCAGAGACTGTAGAATCAAGTCAGTATCAGACCTGTTTCCCAACGTGGTCTTCAGGTCCTGGAGCTCATCAATATAGCTAGTCATTGTAAGGACGTTGTCCCTTACAGATGACCCGACAGCCAACCTCGCTTGAATCAATTCAGTCGAGGTCTCCTATCTTGCGATATGAGACTGCTCTCCATATAAATCTTTGTTATGGAGAAAGATGGAAACTGAGTTCATCTTCTCGTGCTGCTTCTAGTATACACCATCAACTGAAGCTAACACGAGGCATTTGGTTTTCGCTTTATCCTTTTCCCTTGTCTGGCGGATATCCATATCCGTGACGGTGGAAACTGGACCCGGGACGACGGGATCTTGAGTAGTAATAGGGTGGTCCAGCCTGTCATAGGCAATGGACATCTGGACAGACCTTTGCCAGTCATATAAGTCAGATTCAATCAATTTGTTATCTAGATGTAACCTATGTGTGGTCATAAGGTCGCTGCAATTTAAGAGAGAGAAGAAAATACTATTAGCATGATGCTCTTGCAAGTTTAGATTGGTTTTTAATTTATCTAAACAGGATGGCTCCCACTGTTTCTCGAATCCCTCCTCAAACCATAAAAGAAGAATTAGCCAGGACTATTCTCACCGTACAATTCTTGCTTAACCGTTCAGCCAGGTCAGTGTCGATACTTCAAGGGAGGTTTTCCAACGCTTTCACGAAGTTCCTTAATTAAATAACCTCTTTTCTCTGGGGGCGTAGCCCCGCTGACACCTTTCTAGGCACCTACTTGGTTTATAGCATTGATCGTTAAGTGACGAATCTCCTGATTGGTAGTATATACTCACAGTAGGATAGGGATCCAAAATATCATCGTATGATAATGTTGAAGGAATCCTACCAACATTCATCAAACTCCAAAATGGTATGCTCTCTCTGCAAATTTCAGTTTCTTTAGAAATTCCCGATATAAATTTTTGCCCCATGCTCTAATGACCTTGGCGTTAGGTCAAAATGTCATAAGTCACATGTCAAGTTCTACCCATCATTGTCCTTGTTAATTTGAACCCATCCGTACATATCCTTGATGTTAGGCCAAAATGATAATACAACTGTCCCAAACTAACACATCTATCTATGCAACATATGAATACCCAGCAGCTACCAAACACTATGCCTTGGCGTTAGTTCAAAATATATAGCTTGAATACTACTGAATACCCAAATGAAATGACGGAGGTCTACGAATGGTCTTGGCAAAAACCGTGAACGTAGTAAACTTGATATAATCGAAGGAACCTGATACTTTCTAAAAGGAGTGGTTAAAGCTCCGCAATTTAAAAAATCTGATCTTTTAAAATAACGGAGTGGTTTCTTTTAAATTTGTTCCAACGATTAAACTTTGGTTTATTTTCTTTGCATTATAATAACGCGTCCCATCTTTATCCTATCATTGCAGAAAACAACGAAAATACCACGTCCTCTTATGCCATCCGCATTTGCCACGGGGTCCCGTCATCACCCATTAGGTTACTTAACTAACGACAGAGCGGGGGCTGGGCTAGCGCGGGTGTAAGACTTAATGTCATGCCCTGCTTCCCAAAATACGGAATACGAGGGGTTGACAAGACCAGCCATGCTCCTACGGTCAAGGAAATATCCTGCCGTAGTCACACTTCGGCTTCTAGCTTTTCGTGGTAATCAAAAAATAATGCGCAGGTAATAAGAAATGCAGTAACTGAAACCAAACAATATAAAGAACTGACCTGATGGGAAACAAAAGGGTATAATTCTGGATAGCTAATCACGATGTCCGTGATGTGCGTCTGGTCCTGGTCCCGGCTAAATCCATACCTTACACTGAGCATGCATACTCAGGTCGTCAGAGCGACACAATAGCAATATAATATATAGATACATGTGACAACTCGAACAGTGACAATAGATATATATATAACAGTAAATCAAGACGGTATAGATATGAACATGCAGTAACCAATGAAATGTTTAATAGATCAGGTGAACAGTAAAACAGTAATATAGTATGCCAGGTATGTCAACACAGTAAGAAATGTATATCGATGCCATCATCTCTATCAGTCTCTAAGTCTCACTGTACAGGTCATTAAGCCTATCGTCAGTCCATGTGTGAGGGTCAACCACTCGCGAGTGTCCTCTACCCAAGGGTAGAACCCAAGGGCAAGGGACCACGGGCCCAACATGTAACTCACGGTAATAATCATGTACCCTGTAAATCTCCATATATCTCCATATATATAAGCAGGCATAGGACTCCCGAGATTCTGTTGAACTCACACTCAAACTACCCCACACCTCGTGGTCTACATCAAACGCTAACCATAACCTCAAATACCAATCGGTCTGTGACAAGTCTGCGCGAGAACTGGAGGCAGGACTTCCATCAAGCACGTCCCGACTAATACCTAAGGTAAATGGCAGTGTCTGGTGCCTTATCTGTGACACCCATGCAAGAGTTTCCATAAGTGTCCCATACCACTTATAGTCACACGTACACGCGTCCCACAGACGTCGACAATGCAATAGAATAATAAGGTCCACTGATTGTGTACAAGTACGTGTCGCTTCCACTTATTCACTCATGCACGAACACTACGTACTTGCCACAATCATCACCAATACCTAACACTGGGTAATGCACATGATCACTAGGTTATCAATGCAGTGACATATGTATGATACGATGAGGAAACAGTATGTAAAGCATAATTAAGATGTCATAGAACAGTATTCTACCACTTGCACAATTTATCCTAAATCATACGTGTACAGTTTAGCAAAACTATGAACGGAGAATAAATATTATGTTCAATTATCTATCCAGCGAATTTAGTTTCATGCCAATCGGGTTTCAGGATCACTAGTTATGGCCATTTCATTTTAAGCGTTCACGGCTGAAAATCCGGTTTCAGAATCGGAAGTCCGTTTCGCAACGCATTTTAATCCCAGTTGGGATCAAAATTTAGTGACGCTACAGTTGAATGAAATCTAGGGTTTTCAGTAAGGTTTTCAACGCAATATACAGATTCTCAATCGCGTCTGTACGTCAGGAGATATACACTGTTCGATACTAGTATGTCACTTCTGATTCTGTTGGGACTGTTATACGTCCCCATCTTTTAAATTGCAGATTAAATAGCAACCGATGACGAAACAGAATGAAACTACTTGTGTTATCTAGCTAACAGGTTCTCCTTCAATAAACAGTGGAGTTCCGCAACATACGAGTTAAGAAAACAAGGTGGTACCCATTACGGAACAGTAAGCAATAATCAGAGTCGCTCTGGACTGCAGTCCAGAGTCGCTCTCCGATCCAAATATTGTCACGATTTAAGTATAGAAATCATTAGAAACTTGCATAGGGTTACAGTTCGTCGATTCGGCTTCGATTTAAGCCCTCGAACGCATCATTCCAGTAGGTACATAATTTACGGTGATTTTAATAATTTTCAGATACGGGAAATTTCCAGTTTTATGGATGTATTTGGGGGTATTTGTTTTAGTCATTAACGGTCATATTTTCCAATGAAATTCACACACTAGATTCACAGCCATACGGGCCAGACTATACAATTGAGTTCCGACAAATTAAATGAGGATTTCTATTGAGATCATGCATCGAACAGTTGCGTCGTATAATTTATCGAGGATAGTAAGTATGGAATCTATAAGATTATAGTTCGTAACTAATACAAATTAGCATATAGCAAGTATGGAACTTGCCTGGAGACGCACGGCAGTGAAGTACAGAACGGGCACGACAACGGTGACAAGGGTTTGGCTTTGGCTTGGCTCGGCTTGAACCTGGCGGCACAGGCTCGGTTTTGGCACTGGTGTTTGTGGTGTTGGCCGGTTGGAGAGGGAGAGAGAAAGAGATGGAGTTGTAGAGAGAGAGAGAGAGAGAGAGAAATTTAGAGAGAGATAGAGAGAGAGTTAGAGAGAGAGAAGCAAAGAACAGAGAGAGAGAGAACAGAGAGAGAGAGTGAGAAAGAGAGAGAGGGAGAGAACAGAGAGAGAAACAGAGAGAGTGAGAGAGATGGGGCTTGGGCTGTGGTGATACTGATGCGAGGGTGAAGAGGCGTCGACGACGTAATGGGGAGATCGCCGGCGTTGAGGTGCAGGGGGCCGAGGTGGGTATGCAGGTGAAGGGAATGAGCTCGGTGGTCGAGTGAGTTGGAGCTCGGGTGTGCAGTGAGCTTGGCGGAAGAAGAGAGGAGGAGAAGGGGAGGTGGTGACGTTGAGGAGCTGCGGTGAGAGGGGAGGAAGGTGGTGGTTGGTGAAGCGAGCTCGTCGACGATGATGGGTTCGTCGGGTTGCAGGTGAGGTGGGGATCGGAGTGTAGGGGACTCGGTGAAGTGGTGAAAGGAAGGATGGTGGCTTGGATTTGTGAGAAGGAGTGAGCGAGGGGGAGTACGAGGTTGTTGTCGTCGTCGGTGGGATGAACGGAGTTGGGAACTGCAGTGGGTTCGTGGTCGGTTTGGTGAATGAGATGGGAGATTTGAGAAAGAGAGGAGCTAGGGTGTCGACGAGGAGAGGTCGAGGGCGTGCGTCGTGGGGTAACGCCCATGCGAGCGTGGGCCTGGGCGTGGAAGAAGGAGGTGGGTCGAGCGAGCGGGAAGGGCGGAAGTAGCCGTTGGGGAAGATGGGGGCGAAACGGGTCGGGTCAGGTGAAGGCGTGGGTGTGGGTTGAAGGAAGTTGGGCTGGCGGGCTTGGGCCAGAAGATTCAAATTAAATGTTTAATTCCATTAAATTTTATATTGGGCTGAGGAGGGGACGGGCTGGGCCGAGGCAAAGAAAATAATTTATTTATTTGAAAAGGAGTTTGGGCTGAGGGTTATAATAGAAAGGGAATGATTTCTTTAGTTTGGTTTTATTGTTTGGGCTGAGGGATTAGGGAAGAAAAATGGGGGAGTAAGTAAAGGAAGTGGCTGGCTAAAATATATGGGGAAAAAGTTTAGATAAATTTAGGGTTAGGGATTTTAAATACTATAATAATGCGTATAAAATAAATAAACTTTAAGAGTAACATAAATACAGATATTGGTATAAAAAGGGGCTGGGTATTACATCATAACACCCTTACAAAAATTTCGTCCTCGAAATTTAAAAGAAACGACAAGGTATAAAATAACAAGCGAAAGCTACTATATCGCAAACTAACACATAATGATTTACTTGAAATAGGCGGATGAAGAAATTTGAAGGTATATACTATATAAGAACAACATACACAAGGATAGTTCTAAATAAGTAATAGGCAGGAACAACTATAAGGGCAAACTACATGTATACGAGAATATAAATAACAATAACGAACAATAATATTCGAGGCGTGCTCGATAAAATCGAAACCCAAATATATGCACATATAAGTATATCAAAAGTAGCACATCTGAAATAATAAGTATAAGGCATAATCATAATGAAGCAGTGAAGGACTTGTCGGTGGTTTAAAACATTTTTTTAGAATAACGTATCAATCAAACCATTTTAACATAGCTTAGAAAACCACATGGTGAAAATAAGAAGCATAGCACCAAAATAATATTCGTAATACGTATCGTCGTGCTACCGAAATATGAGGAAAGTAGTAGTGTACTTAAAATACATAAAACGGAGTAGTCAATAACACGCACTCTTCGATAAATACAAAATAATGAAAACTAAATTTTCGAATAACAAAGTCCCTAAATATATTTAGGGTAATATAGAAAAGCACAAATATATATATATATATATATGGCTAGTTAGGGTAGGGATTACAATGGAGTGTGGCTCATACAAAAGGTCGGAGTGTGACGGCTTTAGACTGAAGGTCAAAAAGGTCGGGGTTTGCTCAGCACAGGAAGTAAGGGTGAGCGGCAAAGGACTACCAGGGAAAAAAATAGTGTATAGGGAGGATAACGGTCAATACATCATGTGAATCAAGAATCCGAAGGGTCAGCTAACTCGGAAATTTTACTATCAATTTCTTCTCCCAGAAGGATCTCCTAGACGAAGGATGCAGGGTGGACCACTCAAAAGATCGGGTGCGGTACTTTTTATCAAGGCAAGGTTTAGAACAATACAAGGAGTAGGGGTGGACAGTCAGGGATTTCAGTAGGAAAAATAAATGCATATGAGAAATAATCAAGCATCAAGTGAACTAAGAAGATCGAAAGATTTGTGAACTCAGCAATTTATTTCATTCCAGAAAATTCTAAACAAGGCATTCTCAGAATGAAAGGTGGCCCTAAACTATACACGGATTTTATTTGGCCAGAGAAGACAACATCTAAAAAGAAATCCCGTCAGTCGCGGTTGTGGAGATTCAGCAGGTTGCGGTAGGCTCGCGCGCTCAGGTAGGGATGTCCATTCCCATAGCGCCTCGCGGGGACTGCTATTGGGAGTTCTTCCACCGCAGGGTCTTGATCTTCTGGTCCTTCTTCCTCGGCTGGAGCTTTTTCATCGAGATCTGCTTCCATGTGATTCTCTTCTTCTGGATTCCCTTCCATGGGGTTTTCCTCCACTGGATTTTCTTCTATCGGGTCTTCATCGGGATCTTCCTCTATCGGGTTCTCTTCAGGGTCTCCTTCCTCTTCGTCGGAATCGCCTATCATGTCAAACTCTGGGGCGGCTGCTTCTTCGTCCTCGGAATCGCTGTTCCCGAAAATGACCTGGGGACCGTTGACCTCATCGTCAGAACTCATCAGCGTGCGGTCTAAGGAAACGTATGACTGTGCATCCTCATCTAGATGCGGCGCTGCTCCACGGTGGGCTATGGCCTGAAAATAAAGAGTCATGATCAGACAGTGGGACACATCAGGAAAAATAGCTAAGGGTACGGAGTATAGGAAAATATGCGATGGGCAGGAACTGAAAAAAAATCAGAATTAAATGCTGTGGTAATGAATAGTATAAATAAAGGGAAAGCAAGAGAATGATACACATATTACGATTCAAAGTTTTTATTGCATTCAACTAAAAGTGCGACGGATACAAGATTTTAAACGAAAAGAAATATTTATAAGAGGATGACAACATTACTACTGAAAGTAGAAAACAAGAAAATTCTTCTTTGACTACTAGACCGCTGCATTCTCATCACGCGAGTTGAATCCTGCGCTGGATCCGCCTTATCCTCGAAGTTCGAATTACGCAATAATCATCACTTGGCAGAAATGGAGAGTGTGGACGAGTCTCCTCCTTGTAGTTCTTTCCTTTTCGGGCAACCGTTGATAAGATGTTCGCTGGATCCGCAAATCAGACATTTCCTTTGGGCGCGGCGACAATCCCTCTGAAGATGTCCTGGCCTTCTGCAGTACCCACAACATTGGGTCCTCTGTTGCTTCTGTCTCTGGGAAACAAATGGGCGCTTCATCTTCTTCTCTTTTGCTCGTCTAACAAGGATCTCTTTTATGATGGGAGACTCCCGCTGGTGCTTGATTCACCTGCCTTCTCAGTCCTTCAGCTAACAAGTCGTTCGTTGGCTCATGGGCTTCCTTCAGACCTTGCAATACACTCAGAATCTCAACGGTCTGATTCTAGGGAGTGGAGATAGAGGAAGAGTCGTTGGAAGATATGATCCTGAACCAATAATTTTGTGGATGATATAAGGCACAAGCTATAAGAATCAAAATGTAATACGGATTGGACAAAGATTCAAGAATATCAGATGTGATGAAATTCATTACAAGTGGAAAATCAACTGTATGACTCTAAGTCACTTAAACAGAGTACGGTAGTGTAACTATGATGTAGTTCACAATTACAACCACGTAATTTTGCCAAGTCACCCGAAATCTTAGCGGATGGATAACAGAATACTCGATGTGAATATGGATCAAGAATGACAAGTTTACAACCTAGACCAAGGAATGTCTTAGATTGCCAAGCTATACATGGAAAACTGCAATCCCAATCGAAGCAAAACCTGGCTCTGATACCAACTAAACCATGTCACGCCCCGCTTCCCAAAATACGGAATACGAGGGGTTGACAAGGCCAGCCATGCTCCTACGGTCAAGGAAATATCCTGCCGTAGTCACACTTCGGCTTCTAACTTTTCGTGGTAATCAATAAATAATGCGCAGGTAATGAGAAATGCAGTAACTGAAACCAAACAATATAAAGAACTGACCTGATGGGAAACAAAAGGGTATAACTCTGGATAGCTAATCACGATGTCCGTGATGTGCGTCTGGTCCTAGTCCCGGCTAAATCCATACCTTACACTGAGCATGCATACTCAGGTCGTCAGAGCGACACAATAGCAATATAATATATATATACATGTGACAACTCGAACAGTGATAATAGATATATATATAACAGTAAATCAAGACGGTATAGATATGAACATGCAGTAACCAATGAAATGTTTAATAGATCAGGTGAACAGTAAAACAGTAATATAGTATGCCAGGTATGTCAACACAGTAAGAAATGTATATCGATGCCATCATCCCTATCAGTCTCTAAGTCTCACTGTACAGGTCATTAAGCCTATCGTCAGTCCAAGTGTGAGAGTCAACCACTCGTGAGTGTCCTCCACCCAAGGGTAGAACCCAAGGGCAAGGGACCACAGGCCCAACATGTAACTCACGGTAATAATCATGTACCCTGTAAATCTCCATATATCTCCATATATATAAGCCGGCATGGGACTCCCGAGATTCTGTTGAACTCACACTCAAACTACCCCACACCCCGTGGTCTACATCAAACGCTAACCATAACCTCAAATACCAATCGGTCTGTGACAAGTCTGCACGAGAACTGGAGTCAGGACCTCCATCAAGCACGTCCCGACTAATACCTAAGGTAAATAGCAGTGTCTGGTGCCTTATCCGTGACACCTATGCAAGAGCTTCCATAAGTGTCCCATACCACTTATAGTCACACGTACACGCGTCCCACAGACGTCGACAAAGTAATAGAATAATAAGGTTCACTGATTGTGTATAAGTACGTGTCACTTCCACTTATTCACTCATGCACGAACACTACGTACTTGCCACAATCATCACTAATACCTAACACTGGGTAATGCACATGATCACTAGGTTATCAATGCAGTGACATATGTATGATATGATGAGGAAACAGTATGTAAAGCATAATTAAGATGTCATAGAACAGTATTCTACCACTTGCACAATTTATCCTAAATCTTACGTGTACATTTTAGCGAAACGATGAACGGGGAATAAATAGTATGTTCAATTATCTATCCAGCGAATTTAGTTTTACGCCAATCGGGTTTCAGGATCACTAGTTATGGCCATTTCATTTTAAGCGTTTACGGCTGAAAATCCGGTTTCAGAATCGGAAGTCCGTTTCGCAACGCATTTTAATCCCAGTTGGGATCAGAATTTAGCAATGCTACAGTTGAATGAAATCTAGGGTTTTCAGTTAGGTTTTCAACGCAATAGAAGGATTCTCAATCGCATATGTACGTCAGGAGATATAAGCTGTTCAATACTAGTATGTCACTTCTGATTCTGTTAGGACTGTTATACGTCCCCATTTTTAAATTACAGATTAAATAGCAACCGATGACGAAACAGAATGAAACTACTTGTGTTATCTAGATAACAGGTTCGCCTTCAATAAACAGCATAGTTCCGCAACATACGAGTTAAGGAAACAAGGTGGTACCCATTACGGAACAGTAAGCAATAATCAGAGTCGCTCTGGACTGCAGTCCAAAGTCGCTCTCTGATCCAAATATTGTCGCGATTTAAGTATAGAAATCATTAGAAACTTGCATAGGGTTACAGTTCGTAGATTCGGCTTCGATTTAAGCCCTCGAACGCATCATTCCAGTAGGTACATAATTTACGGTGATTTTAATAATTTTCAGATACGGGAAATTTCCAGTTTTATGGATGTATTTGGGGGTATTCGTTTTAGTCATTAACGGTCATATTTTCCAATGAAATTCACACACTAGATTCACAGCCATACGGGCCAGACAATACAATTGAGTTCCGTAAAATTAAATGAGGATTTCCATTGAGATCATGCATCGAACAGTTGCGTCGTATAATTTATTGAGGATAGTAAGTATGGAATCTATAAGATTATAGTTCGTAACTAATACAAATTAGCATGTAGCAAGTATGGAACTTGCCTGGAGACGTACGTCAGCGAAGTATAGCACGGGCACGGCAACGGTGACAAGGGTTTGGCTTTGGCTTGGCTCGGCTTGAACTTGGCGGCAAAGGCTCGGTTTTGGCACTGATGTTTGTGGTGTTGGCCGGTTGGAGAGGGAGAGAGAAAGAGATGGAGTTGTAGAGAGAGAGGGAGAGAGAAATTTAGAGAGAGAGAGTTAGAGAGAGAGAAGCAGAGAACAGAGAGAGAGAGAGAACAGAGAGAGAGTGAGAAAGAGAGAGAGGGAGAGAACAGAGAGAGAAACAGAGAGAGTGAGAGAGATGGGGCTTAGGCTATGGTGATACTGATGCGAGGGTGCAGAGGCGTCGACGACGTGATGGGGAGATCGCCGGTGTTGAGGTGCAGGGGGCCGAGGTGGGTATGCAGGTGAAGGGAATGAGCTCGGTGGTCGAGTGAGTTAGAGCTCGGGTGTGCAGTGAGCTTGGCGGAGGAAGAGAGGAGGAGAAAGGGAGGTGGTGACGTTGAGGAGCTGCGGTGAGAGGGGAGGAAGGTGGTGGTTGGTGAAGCGAGCTCATCGACGATGATGGGTTCGTCGGGTTGCAGGTGAGGTGGGGATCGGAGTGTAGGGGACTCGGTGAAGTGGTGAAAGGAAGGATGGTGGCTTGGATTTGTGAGAAGGAGTGAGCGAGGGGGAGTACGAGGGGGAGTACGAGGTGGTTGTCGTCGTCGGTGGGATGAACGGAGTTGGGAACTGCAGTGGGTTCGTGGTCAGTTTGGTGAATGAGATGGGAGATTTGAGAAAGAGAGGAGTGGGGGTGTCGACGAGGAGAGGTCGAGGGCGTGCGTCGTGGGGTAACGCCCAAGCGAGCGTGGGCGTGGGCATGGGCAAAGGAGGTGGGTCGAGCGAGCGGGAAGGGCGGAAGTAGCCGTTGGGAAAGATGGAGGCGAAGCGGGTCGGGTCAGGTGAAGGCGCGGGTGTGGGTTGAAGGAAGTTGGGCTGGCGGGCTTGGGCCAGAAGATTCAAATTAAATGTTTAATTCCATTAAATTTTATATTGGGCTGAGGAGGGGACGGCTGGGCCGAGGCAAAGAAAATAATTTATTTATTTGAAAAGGAGTTTGGGCTGAGGGTTATAATAGAAAGGGAATGATTTCTTTAGTTTGGTTTTATTATTTGGGCTGAGGGATTAGGGAAGAAAAATGGGGGAGTAAGTAAAGGAAGTGGCTGGCTAAAATATATGGGGAAAAAGTTTAGATAAATTTAGGGTTAGGGATTTTAAATACTATAATAATGCGTATAAAATAAATAAACTTTAAGAGTAACATAAATACAGATATTGGTATAAAAAGGGGCTGGGTATTACACATAAGTGACGTCTAATAGCTATCATATATAGATATTGTACATTCGTCAGACGCAATAATAAGCATTCCAGATCACTGATGAATTTTGCTGGATATACTAGCAATCCGCATTTTCTTTGAGCCTGCAATAAAAGACGGATTTACACAGTTGTGATGAATAGCCATTACCCCACCCTAGACCCCTACGGGTACGGCAAACTATCCACCAAGTACCCGAAGTGAAGCGGTCTCCCTCAACAAAGTGAGTAGGCCACTAAACACTTCAAAGTACCCGGTAGTTTGTGTATCCCGCCTTGGGTCTATCCTAGGAGCAAAAACAGTAAAAAGAAATAATACAACGGTGGCTCCAACCGCAACTTGGATGTGCCCCGCAAAAGAATATTACATCATATTACATTTACATCGAATGAATGAATATTAAACCCATCCCAAACCCCGGCTAATCATCACAACACTCCAATCAAGTCCATATACACAAACAGTAAACATTACAGAAATGTGCAACCCCTTGCCAACGGACATACTAGCAGTTAGGGGATGTTTACGAACACATTAAACATTACAGATAAAAACCCAATTAGCAATTAATTTAGAATATCGATCGACAATCTTTATCCGTGTCTACCCCAAAAGCAAACCTGTACTGAAGTAACCTAGGTAGAAAACAGAATATACAGAAAAATAAAACACCAGAAACTATGAATTACTGTGAAACTCCGAGTCAACTCGGCGTTGACCCGGCGGCGGATCCGCGGCCGTCTTACCGAGTTGTGTCCTCGTATTTTTCCAGAACTCTTATAATACCCTGCTGTGAATTTTAAGGCATATCAAAAAAAATTTAGACACGTTTAAAATTTACAGAAACTGTTAGGGTTCGGGGTGTTTCGTTTTCTTGTTTTCCTTCGATCGAACTTCTAATTAGTTGCTAACAAGCTAGTAATGGTTTAGTTAGCTCTGATACCACTGTAAGTCCATGTCATGCACCCCACGAACTTGCAGGGAGGCGGAATATATGAAAAGCGATTATCAAAGCTTCGTAACACGGACTTGAGCGCATGAATCGTATCTAAACCGTTACTAGAAAACTACGAAAGGTTTAACTACTCGGATTTGAAGTTATACCTCACGTTACTTGTCCTTCGGGTCTTCATCACGGTCCTCCACTCCTCATAGGCTCCTTGGAACATCGGCACCTCAACGGCCTCCTCGAGTCAAAGACGATCCACCCGAGAGCTCCTACGCCAAGCTTTATCTCTAACTTTAGATAACTAGGTTACTCAAAGTGCTAATCTAAGCTACCTAGGGGATATAGAGTGATGTTATGGATATATTAGTCTAGCTAACCCTTGATCTCAACACATGAGAGGTTAGGGTTAGGGTTTCAAGAATGAGAGAGCTTGAGGAGAGAGAAGGTGATGATGAGAATGAATTGAAATTGTTTCTCACTTCTAATATATTATGAAGCATAAAGAATTATCAAATGAATAAATCAAATGCATTATCATCATGCTTCATTGAATATGTGCAATGAATCATCAAGTGAGTCATTAAGCAATAAATGCTTCATTAACTCACTTGAATGATTCATCTCATGAGTCACAAAATCAATTAATGCTAATGCCACCTTACCCTCCAAGTCACCATGCTTCTAGAAGCTTCCCGGAAAATTACGAGAACGCCCCTCCAATCTGTGAAAACACGGAAAAACTTTAGACTGTATAAATCCAATAACCCGATACTAGAATCTGGCTTAAACCAAAGCCGGCTAGTAAAAACTTTCCGAACGTCGTACGTGTGTAAACACACGTATGCGTCCGAACCCTTGTCGTAAAACCATACGACCTCTATATCGTTTCTCCTGGAGCAGGGAAACTCTCTGTGTGGGACTCTAAAGACTCGACACTATGCTGGCAGTGGGTTTAACCACAGACCGCAAGCGGCACTAGCTGTACATAACGGTCCCCAGGTAGATGTCGATAAGAATGACGATGAGGAAAACCATCCGAACTCCTACTGAGCCTGATGTGAAAATCTCCGTACAATCCGGTCTGTTCGTCTAAGACTATCGCATATCGAGTCCTCTAATAGCGGTATAAGTCGTGTCGGGGTGTAGCCCATTACACCCTGAGAAACTACTGGAACCTACCAGTAAATCTCGCTTGCCCTGGCCAGGGACTTTGCGTAATGGCTCTCTGACACAGCGCGATATCAACTCCCAATACCGGGAGAGACGAATCCTGTCTAACCGCCACTGCCTCCAAGTGCTCGGGACTGCACCCAACTGCTACCTGTTTGCACGACTCCTTTGAGCCGTAGTAGGGTAGCAATCTAAGAACAGTGGGACACACTCGAGGCGAAGTAGCAGTGTCAAGTCTGCGGACTATGCTGTACTCATGTCACCTTGGAACTGTTAACTGACGATGGGTATAATACCAACTAATCAGTTCCCCTGCGAGTCCTGTCCGGTATACCCGTAACCTAACGAGCACTTGTATACTATCTCCAGTACTACGTACTGACGGCTGTGGGACAGACCATCTCCCCAACTGGGATGAGAAGCGTACACACTTAGTCTACTCCGGAATATCGATGCCCTGTCTCGATAATCCTACGACTAGGGACAAGTATAGGATGTTGCTTATAGACTACCCAGCCCCCACTAGTGTGACTGCCATCACAACGCTGGTAATCAAGCAAAGATCCTATGGGCTCTACTAATATGTATAAGTGATACGTTACAAGAAACATATGCACATATTAAAGTAGACACAAACCAAGTAGCATACTACCATTTTTAGCAAGACTGTATATACAACTGTGAATATCCCAAGCTTCCATTAAGTAATATACATACAAGTATGATACAATAATGGTCCCTATGGCATATACACTAACACACATAATATCTCATATCATCAACGTAAGCAAGTATGCGTATCCCGATTGTCGTTGATGTATAGCAACGAAGCCGGCGATAGCTTACATACTACGCTTACGATCACAGAAAAGAAAGTGTAAAACTACAACATTTGGAATCTACAATCTCTTTAGACATCGTAAATCCGAAATATCACATACTTCGCATTTCATGCCTAACTATATGAATTCCACATATTGTATAACATTCCAGATAAATAGACAGTATTAAACTTTCCGATCGAATAATCAAATACCCAAGATTTCCTAAATAGCTCAACACTTGAGCGGAGTTCAAAAAGTCCTAGAATACGTCACAGTACCAATGGTCCAGTCGTAGAAGGGTCAAACCAACGCCTCACACGTGGCACGCCGTACTGCCCCAAACCCTAAGGTTTAGAGGCGGTTCAGACGGTCACATAATCGAGTTAAGGTTTGTGTTTTTCTAGAGGGACCACCGCGTTACTTGCACGTTTTTCAGAAAGGTTTAAACTCAAGAAAAATTCAACACTTGAAAGTTTTTCGTGACGGGAAAAAGTGAGTTAAAGATATCCGTTCGAACATTTTAACAGTTTCTAAATATCCGGAAAACATAACGAAATTAAATTTTCCGATCGAATCTATGATTACAAAATAAACCCTAGAACACTCAACACTTGAGTCAGATAAAAATACCCAGAAATATGAACTAACAGATACGGGTATTACTGTTGCAAAACCAAAGCCCAATTGAACAGTACGGCCGCGGATCCGCGGCCCAAGCAAGGTATGGCCGCGGTTCCGCGGCGGTCCGTACGAATTGGAGGCTCGTTTTTAACAGTAATACTTATATTTCCCTGCTGATTTTTTTAGATATTTTTAATTCAGAAAAAATCACAGTTTTAAAAATTGTCCAGAGAGGGGTCCGTTTTGACATTTCGGGGTTCGATCAGAGTTTTAACTTCGTATACACGTCGCCTAATGCTCTAGCTAGGCTCTGATACCACTGTAGGGTTCCTAGGCACTCTTGTGAGGGTTCATAAGGTATCAACCATGCCCGAATAAAATTTTAGACGTGCCGAACAACCCAAAGCCGGGATCTTTGCTAGATTATTAGGGTTTAACATGCAAGTAAATATCTTTACAACTAAGTGTGAGGGATTACAACCTTTGTAGTCCGCTCCTTCGCTTCATAAGCTCCGAGTAGAAGTCCCTTCGCCGCGATCCACGATCTCCCGGACTCAAGAGAGGCTCCACGACTCGAACGATCCATGCTAGCTTGTAGTGTTCCTTTTCTCCGATGATCTACGTCAAAGTTGCTATAACTCAAGCTCTCTCACTCTAATGAGGTGAACACCCTAATCTAATTGGCTAGATTAGATGAGGATGATGGAGTAGTATTTATGCTTTCTTTTTATATCAAATTCTCATATGAAAACATCACAAAAGGAAAACCTAGTAAGCTTTCTCAAAGCTCAAGGTTGAAGATGAAGAAGAAATAATGCATAATGCTTTTGTGATGAATAATGAAAATGAATATATGAATAATAATGCAACCATGGTTTAGGATGACAAGGATAACCCTTGTAGAGAGTTAACTAGGGCTAGGGTTTGGTTGGGTTGAAGAATGAGTCATAACAAAATATCAACAATAATATCTTAACCATGACAAAAGAAAATCCTTCTAGAAGCATCAAGAAGGAACTAACCCAAATTAAACCCTAACCTTGTTTAATCTCCACTAAACATGTTTCATTATTAATCATATCATGTTACAATAATATATATCACATATATATTATATATTTGTAACAAAAGAAAATAATACAATTAATATATATCGCATATATATCAATGCATTATCCGGTGAGAAAATGAAATAATAAAGCGAGCCAATATTAGATAATGTAATACAATATATCATATATATTATTATACATTAAATCATCGAATCAACACTTGATCCGACAATCCGGCTATATCGAATATAACCGACTAATATATCATGTACCGATTCATCGAATCAACACTTGATCCGATGACCCGACTTATATCTAAATATCGCGAGAATATAATACGGTATCTCATATTGCATTGTCCTCGGTCCTGTACATATCACATATGTGCCCCTACTCCGTTTTGCCTAAGTCAAGAAACCTCTGTGTAGGACTCTAAAGAATCGTCAATACGCCGGTAGCAGGTGATGATCATATCAAACATCCACAAGCTGCAAGCGGTCAGCTAAATGTAACAGCCACCCAGGTATTGAGTGATCAGAAGATCAACAAGCTAGCCTGTCCATTCTCCTGTGAATCCAATCAGTAAAACTCTCGTGCAGTCCGGTCTCTTCGTCTGATATGTCGCATATCAAGTTTAGGGATGGTATACGTCAGACCCTAGTAACCGATAAGTCGTGTCGATGTGAGGCTCATAACAGGTCGAGAAACTACTGATAACACTTACCAGTAAATCTCTATATCAGCCCTGGCTAGGGACTTCCAGTTATAGCCAATCGAACACAGCACAACATCAACTCCCTATACCGGGAAAGACGAATCCCCTCCTATCGCTCATTGCCTCCATGTGATTCGGGACTGCACCCAAAAGCCACCGTTTTGCACGCCCTCTTGGACGTGGTAAGGAGGAAATCAAAGAACAGTGGGAATCACACAAGACTCTATGACGATCTCGGGTCTACAGACTACCATGTACCAGTGTCACCGGAGAACTGCCATCTGACGTGTGGTATATCACCATCTGGGAGTTCTCGGCGAGTCCATCCAGTGTACTAAGTCTCCATTGAGCACCCATACACCATCTCTGATGTCAAAACATCAATGGATATGGGATCATCCATCGCCCATCATATGGGTCAAGATGCGTATACGCTAGTCTACTCTGGTGTATCGATGCCCTGTCTCGATATACCCTCGACTAGGAACAGTTATAGGATGTACTCATCGACTACCGTGGCCCCACTAGTATGATCTCATCATAGTCCCAGTAGTCGAGTACATATCCTAAGGGCTTTATCAACATGTGAGAGTAAGACAGTAAACCAAAACAAGTCAACATGTTAAGATAAAGTGAAACCAAATAGCATACTATCAGGGCGAGCAAGAAAGTCCTCTCTATATATATCCAAGCATCCATTATAATATACATCATATGTACAACAATGGCCTCTAGGGCATATACATAACTAACACTTAGTTCTTCCTTTGGTTGAAAATCTGCAGAAGCAGATCTCCCCACAAGTTGAGAATTTAATTCTCATCGGAGAGATTCTGCCATGCAGATCTAAAACTTAGAGGGAGAATTGAGTTTAAGGAATTTAATTCCCCCAAATTCATAGGAATTTAATTCCTCCAAAACAGAACTAGGGTTTAACCCTATATGAGAATTAATTCTCCCAAATTCATAGGAATTTAATTCCTCCAAAACAGAACTAGGGTTTAACCCTATATGAGAATTTAATTCTTCCATATACATAAGAATTTAATTCCTTTAAAACAGAATTAGGGGTTAACCCTACAGAGAATTTAATTCTTAAAACAAGAGACTTAAAGCTCTCCATGCACGTAAAGAACTTGGTCACGTGGTAACACGTGACCCCCATTCTCAATGAGCAGAAAAGAGAAAACAAAACTAGGTCATGTATTCCCACGTGACCCTTAAACAGACTCCCTAAAATGAGAAGAAAAAAAGCTTGGAGGCAATGCCTCACGTGCTCACACGTGACCCTCATAAATGAAGAGAACAGAGCCAAAGGCAATACTGATTTTGGGCGCCCTCACGTGACCCCTTAATAAACACTTTAATAATCAATACATGGCTACCCATCACGTGACAACACGTGATGGCCTGAAGACTAAAAGTGTTTAACACTTATTTGAATATTCTGATAATAAAATAAAGGAGGTCTGGCCCCATCTTCAGGCGCCTCACGTGACCCCACGTGACCCCTTCCTTTCTAGTGTTTAACACTATTTTGAGCATTTTGTCTCCAGCGTTTAACACTGTTTTAAATACATCACGTGAGGACACGTAACCTCCAGATGTCCTCTAATATTTAACACTATTTTCAAATCATCTTAGCCCAAATTGGCTATATTTTCCAGAGGCAAATCTCCCCTTCAAATGAGCCATAAAATCCAGAACTATAATGTTTAAGTGTTCAGCCGAAGACAAAATGTTCTCAAAGCCCTCAAACTCTTGTTTAGCATTGCTAAATAATGAGGGGCTGAACCCAGACAAATGCTCAACAGGCCAACAAAGGGCCAACATTTCAAACTTAATTGGACTTAGCCCAAATTGGCCATAAGTCCTCAATTCAGATTTAACTGAGTCAATGTGCTCATAACCTAATTAATTGATCTTAGTTCCAAATTGGACTACAGATCTCACAATCAATTTTGGTTCAAGGGTACATCTCTGAACTCCTCTGATATTTGTCGTTGTAATCTTTCAACGTCTTCAGAGAGGTAACGGGCCCCGATAACCAATCATTCCATGGACTGTGAGCTCCTTAAACCCATGGACTATGATGTCCTTAACCTCGGACTGTGGGGTCCCTTTAAACCCATGGACTATGATGTCCTTAACCTCGGATGTGGGGTCCCTTTAAACCCACGGACTATGATGTCCTTAACCTCGGACCGTGGGGTCCCTTTAAACCCACGGACTATGATGTCCTTAACCTTGGACCACCATGTCCTTAAACCGGTAATTGACCACAAAGTCCCTAAACTAAAACAATAGAGCCCAAATGCTCTTTTGTCGAATCTAAATGATCCTGTTAAGTAGATCTTAATCTAAAATTAGACTAACGTATTCTTAACAAATGGTTAAGTTGACCTTAGTCTAAAATTAGACTAACGTGTACTTAACAAACTGTTAAGCTGATCTTAGTCTAAAATTAGACTAACGTATCCTTAACAAACATTTAAGTTGATCTTAGTCTCAAATGAGACTAACGTATCCTTAAACCCAACCCCCAAACCCAAATCTAAGAAAATACGGATTTGGACTAATCCACGCCCTACGGGCGACAACATAAATTAGTCTCCGTATACAATCCATGGGAAACCAAAAAACAAAACAAACACACATGACATGAAGTGACCATCTGGAGAAGGAGAAAGTGGTTACCGCGATACGGTAGCGTAATTAACTGCAGGGGCTTGCGCCTGCAGAGAAGAGCGTCCCCACAATCAAAAACCCCTCAATGAGGGGGAATCTGACGAAATCTGCTATATCGGCCGCATCCGTTTAAACCTTCGATACATGGTGCCATAAATCAACTTAGCGTCTTCGGAGAGGTGGACGGATAGCACCAATTAGCATCTGCCCCCAAATTCAGGCAAGACAGAACTGCGCGGTCGCGTCTCCGTATTTCGGCGGGGAACAAATTCTGGCACGCCCGGTGGAACCTCTTCCTCTTTCTACTCCACACTTCGTGTGTCGTGTTCGCAAACGAATCGCGGTTTGCTATGGTTGCCTGTGGATTCGAGGTACTAAGATTTGGTGTCTTCCTTCGTGCAGAAAACAGAAGATCAATGGCTTCAAACTGCACTAACTGCAACTGCAACTCTCGGTCCGTCCCGTCCGGAGGAATGACTTACGGGCCCCAAGCGGCCTCCATCTTCGCTATGCCGGTGGAACAGGTGATTCAGGCCACCACTGGATTGTTCTTCGGGACCATGATCCCGCCAACAAACTTCAACACCTTTATACCATTGCAAGAGGCTTTAAAGAAGTCGGTCTTTGATCGGCTTACAACTACTGCGGCCCCTCTCAACGGGTCGCCCAACTCTACTGCCTCAGTTTTCAACAGACTGGGCCAAAGCTCCAACGGGCCCATGAAGAAGCCCGCAATACCAGAAGGGGTTATCACGAAAAGGATGGCTATTCCTGGTTCTGAAGTCGTCAAAGCGGCTTCTCCTGCCAAAGGGTCGGTCTTCACAAGACTGGCCGTTACAACTCCCCATCCAAGCGAAGTCGCTAAGGCTGCTTCCCCCGCTCGAAAGTCTGCCTGCGACAGGCTGGCCATTCCTTCTCAACGGATGTCAGTCTTCAAGAAGCTCGCACCGGCAATAACCCTTCACCAAGACATGGGGCGTGATGAAACCACCCCCATAGCTGAGCCAGTCCCAGCCGCACGACATACTCGACGTCGCCACTGGCGCCGAGTGAGGAAAGCTGGGGGCAATTCCCCTTCCAGATTGACTCCGCCAGCTCCAATGGTGAAAGTCGACGCTGTTGTTCCAACTGGGAACAGCTTTGAACTACTTAACAAGGTGCGCAGGAATTCGCTAACTGCTGTGCTAAAAAGATCTTCTCCACCTATGGAGAAATCCCCAAAGGCGAAGCTGGAGCAGCCCCCTCAGCGGCTGTCCTTTAAGATTTACAAAGTCTGGCGTCATGTCGAAGACTCGGTTGTTGATCAAGACTACCCCCGCCGACAAGAAAAGATGAAGGTTCGGCTGGAAGAGAACCGCTCTGTTAAGCCACAGAAGGCGACAGCTACTTGGGTGCCCACTACAACGGCCCCCTCAACTTCGACCGCCCATAAGAGGAGAAGGCCGGAGAAAATCCCCATGTCTGCGACAAATGTCAAGGGCACTGAGCCTAAACGCCCCAAGTCTGGGGGCATGGTGGTACATACCGTCTATATGGCATCCGGAAAAGAGGATAGTCGTATCTCCACAGGTCATCGACCGCTTACGCAATCCGTAACAAAAGTCCAAGAGTAGCAACAGAAGCTTTAATAAATGCTAACAGCTATGGCCACACTTACGGGACCGAAAACAAGCCCGGAAACATCCTCGAAGCAGCGCCGTGAGCAGGAAACTAATGCCGAATTCCTTCGGAGAATGCTTGAGAAGAAGGAAAAAGAGGCCATGGAACATGCGGCCAATATAAAACAAATGTCCCTTCTATTCCAAGAGATGGTGGGCATGATGATCCAGCCGGATCCCCCAGCCAAAGATCCTTCAGTAATAATTGAAGATGATAGAGAAGAGATATCAAATCCTCTGCTGGCTCTATCAACAGCCAAGGAGGAGACAATCTCCAAAGATTCCCTGGATGATTATATCGCTCAGCAGATACAAGTTCACCAGGAGAATGAAGCGGCTGGGCAAATTGTTAAAACTGGACGACCCTATTCAGGTTGGTATGACCAAATAAAGTACCCGCCGGGATACACGATCCCCAAATTTCATGTATATAAGGGGACTGGAAATCCTCATCAGCATGTCGCTCAATTTAGGGCTCTGTGCGGCAACACCGGACGATAAGCTACTGCTTCGCCAATTTGTTGACAGTTTGGCGGAGACGGCCTTCGAATGGTATTCGGAGCTTCCAAATGACTCCATCAAAACATTCAGGGAGATGGAGCTGTTATTCACCCAGCATTTCGCAAGCGCCAGCGAACGCATCCCAATCACGGCATTGATCAATGCCAGGGTGAAACTAGGCGAAACATGGGTTCAGTATGCGATACAGTGGCGCAACTTATGGTCAAAGTGCGAACAACGCATAGAAGAAGCGTCTGCGGTGGGCATGTTTGTGGGCACTCTTGATCCGCAGGCGGCCATATCCCAATTCATGATGTTCTTCAAGCCGACCACCTTCCAGGCCTTGATCGACAAGCTGGCCCAAATGGGCCATAGACCATCCTCCTCAAAGAAGGATCCTCGGAATGAGAAGGCGAAAGGGAAAGCAACCTTCGTCGCCAACGCTCAACAGCAACCGAGTGGCCCGAGACCGGTTGTTCGCTAAAGAAACAAGCGGCAATCCCTTGATGAGAAGTTGAGACGTCCTTACTCGTTTCCTCGGGATAAAACAAGGAAACTGTTTGAACTGGCAGTGTGCAATGGGCTCATTACTCTACCGGAGTCGAGACACCCACCGCAACCAAACGGCGTCAACGATCCCAATTACTGCTCTACCACCGAGTATTGGGCCATCCGATCGAAGACTGCTACGTCTTCAAAAACTGGGTTGAAGACCAATACCAACAGGGCAAGTTTGCGCTATCTGAATACTGGAAGGTGAATCCGCCACAACAGCACACTCTTAAAAGGGTGGACACACCAGGGGCATCGTGCTCTTTTATAGAAGAAGCTCCATGGGAAGACGTTCTTTCGACAAAAACTAAAAGAATGCTGCAAGATCTTCAAACATGCCCGGCGATCAGGTGGAAAAGCCCGCTAGAGCCGGAAACCATCGTGGGGATGCTGAAACCACGCCCAACATTAGGAGTTAATAGTGATGGTGGACAAAACATTCAGGCCCAGCCGTCAAAGTCTTCGAAGAAAAAGAAGAAGAACAAAAAGCCCGCGCAGTTTGATGACAAGCGCACGGATCTGTAAGAACATATTGACGAGCTAGAGGAATATAACCAGAAGGCGCGAATCCCGTTCACACTCCAAGAATTTCTCAACAATATCCTTGAGAGCGAAGAGAACGACAATAACGACGGGGATGACTCGTCAGAAGAATCTGATGACTATGTGGCAAGTTGCCATATGATCTCTCATTCGGCGTTAACTAACGAAGAAGCTCACTCGGCGATAGAGGACAGCATAAAAAAGCTGGGGGCAGGATCGAAACCAAAACCCTTGGAACCGTCTGACAAGATGATCGACTTGCTACTGAACGAAGCCCGTCAGAAAAGCAAAGCCAATCGAGAGTGCGAACTGGCTATATTCGAAAAAGCCAAACGCCAATGACTGAATGAAAAGGTCGAGGCACCCCAACCGGATCGAAGCATCCCTATCTCCAGCAAAAGAAAGCTTAAAGTAAGGAAACGATTCGCTAGGCCCATGTCAATAGGAATGAAGTTTCCCTCTTTCAGAGGAAATTCTCCTGGCGGTATACATCTTGATGAAGCGGACATACATCCTAACTTCTGCTTATACCATCAAAGGATTGCACACCCTACCGAGGAGTGCATAGCCTTTAAAAACTGGTGGCAGGGATATGTTGCCCACCGACAACACGTTCAACGAGTGAAGCACAAGGCTCATCGGGAACAGAAAAGCACGACAGATGAGCGCAAAAGAGCTGCTGGAAACTGTCGCATAGTCGACACCAAGGGATCGCAAGTTATCACCTTTAGAAGCGACTCTGACGAAGAAATCGCCCTCAGCCCTCTCTTCAAGGAATCCACCTCCGACCCAAAAGATGCGAAGATTTGCGAGAAAATCTATCTGCATAATCGTATGTTGCCCGAAAAATCTCGGACCAATGACCGAAACATCGTTAAACTACTACCAACCTGCGGCAGCTTCAGGCTGACGTGGTAAAAAAAAGGTACGTCCATAAGCGAATGGGCACGGATGAAAACCTGAAAGGGCTCCGTGAGTAAAAACAGCGGGACCACCGGCGAGTTTTGTGAAAACCCGAAAATGTGCAATCTCGTCAAAAGACACTTGCAAGGTCCTCTCGAACCTCTAAGAAGAAACCACCTGTGTGAGATCCTTACGACTCACAAAGGAGAAACACACTTAGGGATCCCCACGATTCTTAAGGAGAACTTACACTTACGAGATCCTCACGACTCGTAAGGAGAATTCCCCTTTGAGACCCTCACGGCTCATAGGGTTCAAAAGCCTTAAGATACTGGGATCTGAACCCGTTCTTAAGCCATCACAATCTCTAATTTTGCCCTATAAGCGGTTCAATATTAACCTTTGTATACAATCAACGGGCACGAATGAACATTTTCCTAACAGAGTACCACCAGCGACTAGGGATATGCTCACACGGTGAACAAACACTTGTAGGTCATCTCGACTTGCAAGGAGAAAACACTCTTGTAAGATCCTTATGACTTATAAGAGAACACACACTTAGGAATCCTCACGAATCCTAAGGAGAAAACGCACCTACGAGATCCTCATGACTCGTAGGGAGAAACAATTTTATGAGACCCTTACGGCTCATGAAGTCAAAAGCCCCTTACGGCTCATGAAGTCAAAAGCCTTAGTTGACGGGATCCTAACCCTGTTTGCTAAGCCACTTTTGTTCGACATCGACAGAGGCAAATGATGATTCGCTCATGGAAATATCCCAGTTGTAGTGATGTTGATGCCTAAATCGGTATCAAATTCCAAGTCCTTTCATGGAAAATGATGATTCGCTCCTGGCAATATTCCAGTTGTAGCGATGCTGATTCTGAGATTGGCACCAGATTCCAAGTTCCACACTCACGATAAAAAATCAGCGAGCCAAAAATGCATATGAAATAGCCGAAATGATGGGGCAACTTGCAACAAAATCAGCAAGTAAAAATGTATGCATACAAAATAGCCGAAATGATTGGGCAACTCGCAATAAAAAGCAGCGAGTAAAAATAAAACAAATAGCTGAAATGATGGGCACCGTGAAAAATAGACGAAATGATTGGGCAATCGCGATTTTCGCGATATAAAAAGCTGAAATGATAGAGTATCGCGGAAAGAAATAAAAAAAAGAATGAAATGAAAGAATGAAACTTTTTGCCCTGCAGGTGAAGTCACAGTGACCCCTGTATACAATCCATGGGCACAAACAAGAAGGGAACCATATCGTCCCACCGAGCTTCGTCGAAGCGAAGCCAAATCTCGACGGTTCATAGACAACCTAAAGACAATCTCGACATTCATCGCAATATTGCAGACACTATGTCAACAAACGAAGTTAAGGAAGATCCCTAGCTTCAGGGTCTCGATGTCAACATCGACAACTTAGAGATCAACACCGGCGTTCTTCCTCCCTCCAATCGGATGCAGACGCAACATCAACAAACGGAGCCACGACAAAGTCCCCTAGTTCTAAATCTCGACGGTTCACAGACATCCTAGAGATCACCAATGGCGTTTCTCCTTACTCCAGCAGGATGCAGATGCGATGTCAACAAACGACCCCAGGGTCAAAACAATGGAACCATTGCAAAGTCCCCTAGTTCCAAATCTCGACGGTTCACAGATAGCCTAGAGATCACCAACGGCTTTTCTCCTCACTCCAACCAGATGCAGACGTGACGTCAACAACCGACCTCAGAGTTGCAACGAAGCAGAGCCATGGCAAAGTCCCTAGTTCCAAATCTCAATGGCCACATCTACGGTCCGAAGACCAACAACGGTGTGCCTCCTTATTCCAGCAGGACACAGATGCTACACCATCAATCAGAGCCATGCCAAAGTCCTCTAATTCCAAATCTCGACGGTTCATAGACAGCCTAGAAATCACCAACGGCGTTTCTCTTTACTCCAGCAGGATGCAGATGCGACGTCAAAAAATGACCCCAAGGTCAAAACAACGGAACCATGGCAAAGTCCTCTAGTTCTAAATCTCGACAGTTCACAGACAGCCTAGAGATCACCAACAGCGTTTCTCCTCACTCCAACCAGATGCAGACGTGACATCAACAACCGACCTCAGAGTCGCAACGAAGCGGAGCCATGGCAAAGTCCCTAGTTTCAAACCTTAACGGCAACATCTACATCCTAAAAATCAGCAACAGTGATCTTCCTCATTCCAACAGGATTCAGACGCAGCATCACCAAACGGAGCCACGGAAAAGTCCCTAGTTCTAAGACTCTACGGTCCACAGACAACCTAGAGTCAACCAATGACCTCCCTACCGGATCAACGCTCCGACTCGGAAACAAGTCAACCAACCCCCAGGGAAATCAGTATCCTTGGCAAAAATCTCGATTCGGGCAAATCAGCGTCCTTGATGAGAGCACCTCGATTCGCGTCGATCCGCAAAGAAATCAGTATCTTTACAGGAATACCTCGATTCGTCTCAACCCCAGGGAAATCAGTGTTCTTGGCAAAAACCTCGATTCAGGAAATCAGCATCCTTGACGAGAGCATCTTGATTCGCGTCGACCCGCAGAGAAATCAGCATCTTTACAGGAATACCTTGATTCATTTCAACCCCAGGGAAATCAGTGTCCTTGGCAACCTCCTCGATTCAGGGAAATCAGCGTCCTTGACGAGAGCATCTCGATTCGCGTCGACCCGCAGAGAAATTAGCGTCTTTGCAGGAATACCTCGATTCGTCTCACCCCCAGGGAAATCAGTGTCCTTAGCAACCTCCTGGTTTAACGCTTTGAAATTCGTTTAGGATATTTTCGCGTTAATTAGTAATTATGCGTGTTTTTCATAAAAACTCGAATATCTTATTTCCTTCTTGACTAGTGATAATTGTGTTGTGAAGTGTTTATATATATATATTTATATCTATATATAGGGTTTATTAATTATATTTTAGTCGTGTTTACCCTAAATGGGAATTATTTTTGTGTTAGTGTACACATGCACACTTATCATATTTTGTGACTTTGGTTAAAAAGTGTTATCATGTTAACCCTTTTGCATTTTCTTGCATGGTTTTAATTATCCCCACCCTTTGTAACAAGTCAAAACCCTTTTTATTTTAAAATTCAAATAGAAATGGGAGGCATGGTGGTTAGGTGAGGGGTTTGACTTGGTTTGGACTATTTTCCTCTCTCTCTCATTTCTCTCTTTCTCTCATTGCAGAATTTCTGCAGTAAGGCAGCAGCAAAAACCCACATTTTTCTTCATCTTCCCTTCTCTTTTCATTTCTTTTTTGATTCATGCTCAAACCCTACACCAAAAACCCATTTTTCTTTAGAAAAACCCTTGGAAAGATGACTTTTTGGGGGAGTTTGGTGGCAAGTCTGTGCTTGTGAGGGAAAGAACAGAATTTTGGGTTTCTTTGAGGTCTTTTGAAGGTATTAAACTCACACTTAACACCCTATTTCCTATCTTGTAGTATTTTTAGCTAAAAATCGTGTTTTTGTGCGTTTTTGTGCTAATGAGGGGATATTTGTGATGTATATGTTAAATTGGCATTTTTATGGCTTGGTTAACTCATTTGAGTGCTATTAGTGTGGTTTAAACCAAGTTTTTATTTCAGTTGCACTAAAATACCCTAAAGTATTGATTTAGTGCTAAAATGTTGATTTTAACTAGTTTGTGGCTCTGTTGGAATCTGCTAGTACTCCAGTTTCTTCGGTTCAAAACTGTAATTATCGGAGCATACACAAGGTATAGAGTACACACACGAAACCCGGGAGCCCAATTCCCAGGGCAGGACGCCGAAAAATGCATTCTGGTCGCAATTTGCGGCCAGATGGGTGATCTGGGGGTTGGGGTTTGTATGGTAGGAGTCTGCTGCTATTTGATGAATTATGGTATGTGCAATTTTATTTAGTTCTTCCTGTAGAAAAATCTGGGGTCAATTACCCTATTTCTCGTATTTTTTAAAACCTTCACGACACGTGTGATACGTGTGTGGGTTTGGGGTTTTCTGCGTATCGCGACGTGTCGGGGTAGCTTCAGGCGCGTAATCACACGCTTTAGTGTATCGTGCACACGCGCGCTTGTTTCGCGACGCGGATTTCTAGTTTGGCTTTAACGTCGTGTTTTTATAGATTTGAGCTTATGTGTGATATTTTATGAAATTATAGGTTCGCAGGCGAGTATGACGGACACCGCGAAGAAGCGGAAACAAGTCGTTGGCTACACTTAGCGCGAGACTACAGTGAGTAGATTTAACATCTATGGGGAAATCGCCCGCATGGCGTTATGCGTCAGGGCTGATAGGACCTTGTAGCAGCATATTACATTTACATACATTGACTGTTCATGGATACTATTTGTTGCATACCGCATTCCCTGCTACATGTTTATGAACTTAGAATTGATAAAACACCGCACTGTTACTAACGGTTCATGTTGCACGAGCACTAATCTGCATGTTACACACACACCGTTAGTAATTACCATGACACTCACATTATAGAATTGCCATGATCATTATACTGTAGCTCATCTCCTATATGATTTGACATGATTATGTTATTTGTGCACGTACTCATTTACATATCCATATTTGTGCACGTACTCAACCGCATGATACCTTTTGAAAAACTGAATCTATTTTAAAGAGCGGTTTCTCCCATTTACTCATAGCATGACTTTGATGCATATATCACATCGCATTGGCTTTGGATTTCATGTGATTTCTGGATTTGAGGACCGTGGGGTTGTTTAAGAAAATATGCACTATTTTGAAAACCCGGTTCTTCTTGATATGATATTTTGGTGCGTCCACCATGCGTTTTCTCGGTTCTGAGACGTGTGACATGTGAACCCGAATCGAGGAGCTGGATAAGGCCGATTGCGGGTACATGGTGGACCCGGTATGGTACCCCGGGGCGAGAACAGATCGCTGTGCAGTAGACGGTGAGCCTGGCAGTAGGATCACTACCTACCGGTGATTGTTTGGACCTGGCGGTTATCCGAAGGATACTGACCAGAGTCGATATATGGATACGGGATGACCCGTACTGCTGGGGCCGAGGGCCGATTCTGTAGACGGAGCCCGTGGGCTGATCCGGACTGACGGAGCCCGATATATGAGGATTTGCGTATCAATGCTGGACATGAGTATTTTATGATATTTTGAGTGCCGATGTTAGGCACTCGTGATTCTTAGAGGTTTACAGGATTTGAGGGCCGATGAGAGTGCCGGCGCCTGAGTTTATTGGGATCTGGGTGCATTGATGGGCACCGATTATATTTTCCACGTTGACATTCCGTGTAGATGTTGTATTTCCCATGCTCAGCATTCGTTATTATGCATCTCATCCTGTAGTTATTTTACCTGATAGAGCACTTGCATGATTATTGCACATACTGCTTATCACATATAGATATCATCTGCTGGCATATGATAGAGTAGCGCAGTACGTGCATGCTCGTGATTACCTTTATATGTTATCTTCTATTCACGAGTTGGAAACTCACCCCCGTTGTGCCACAGTGTTTGCAGGTTGCCCCTCAGAGTAGTCACGGCAGGCTGCCTTTTGCATCTTTTTGGCTACAGATACCACTACAGTTGGTGCGTGAGCTGTTTGCTGTTAGGTGGGTTATGGTATCTGGTTATTTACATTGTACACCCTTTTGTATCTAGTAATCTCCATCTACATTTATGTATTGACTTAGAGACAGTGTGAGGACGATATTGTATATTATTTGTTTCCGGTGTCGAGCTCGTGTGAGCCAACTTTACTTATGCAGTTTATCATTCTGTGATGTTTTTCACTTATTGCTCATTTCTTCGCTACGGCGTCGTATATTACTCTTGTGGTGGTTGTTTCCGCCGTTAGGCATGATTGCTCCCATTTGGGGATGCTTTATTATATTGTGTATCATTTTACTTATATCTTGTTTTGTACCCGACTTCGGGTTTAGTTTTACAAAGGAAATGCTGCCAAAATTTTTAAGATAATAACTTCAACTTTAAAGAGTGTTATTAAACTACTTAAGGTTTTCCAAATGTTTTAAACAAATGTATTCAACACTCACTACTTTTAATGGTTTTGATTTCTGGGTTTCGGCTTACTTAGTCGCATTACGCCTGTAGGCGTTGCGTGGTTAAGTGCCGGTCACGAGTCGAACTTTGGGTCGTGACACCTCGATTCAGGGAAATCAGCCTCCTTGACGAGAGCATCTCGATTCGCGTCGACCAGCAGAGAAATCAGCGTCTTTGTAGGAATACCTCGATTCGTCTCACCCCTAGGGAAATCAGTATCCTTGGCAACCACCTCGATTCAGGGAAATCAGCGTCCTTGACGAGAGCATCTCGATTCATGTACCCGCAGAGAAATCAGCGTCTTTGCAGGAATACCTCGATTCGTCTCACCCGCAGGGAAATCAGTTTCCTTGGCAACCTCCTCAATTCAGGAAAATCAGCATCCTTGACGAGAGCATCTCGATTCGCGTCGACCCACAGAGAAATCAGCGTCTTTCCAGGCATACCTCAATTCGTCTCAACCCTGGGGAAATCAGTGTCCTTGGCAACCTCCTCGATTCAGGGAAATCAGCGTCCTTGACGAGAGCACCTCGATTCGCGTTGACCCGCAAAGAAATCAGTGTCTTTGCAGGAATGCCTCAATTCGTTTCGACTTCAGGGAAATTAGTGTCCTTGGCAAAACCTCGATTCAGGGAAATCAGCGTCCCTGACGGGAGCACCTCGATTCGTTTCAACCCCAGAGAAATCAGTGTCCTTGGCAACCTCCTCGATTCAGGGAAATCAGCGTCCTTGATGAGAGCACCTCGATCCGCGTCGACCCGCAAAGAAATAGGTGTCTTTGCAGGAATACCTCGATTCGTTTCGACTTCAGGGAAATCAGTGTCCTTGGCAAAACCTCGATTTAGGGAAATCAGTGTCCTTGACGAGAGCACCTCGATTCGCGTCGACCCGCAAAGAAATCAGTGTCTTTGCAGGAATACCTCGATTCATTTCGACTCCAGGGAAATCAGTGTCCTTGGCAAAACCTCGATTTAGGAAAATCAGCGTCCTTAACGAGAGCACCTCGATTCGCGTCGACCCGCAAAGAAATCAGTGTCTTTGCAGGAATACCTCGATTCGTTTCAACTCTAAGGAAATCAGTGTCCTTGGCAAAACCTCGATTCAGGGAAATCAGCGTCCTTAGCGAGAGCACCTCGATTCGCGTCGACCCGCAAAGAAATCAGTGTCTTTGCAGAAATACCTCGATTCATTTCGACTCCAGGGAAATCAGTGTCCTTGGCAAAACCTCGATTCAGGGAAATCATCGTCCTTGGCGAAAGCATCTCGATTCGCGTCGACCCGCAGAGAAATCAACGTCTTCGCAGGAATACCTCGATTTGTTTCAACTCCGAGGAAATCAGTGTCCTTGGCAAAAACCTCGATTTAGGGAAATCAGCGTCCTTGACGAGAGCACCTCGATTCGCATCGACCCGCAAGGAAATCAGTGTCTTTGCAGGAATACCTCGATTCCTCTCAACTTTTAGGAAATCAGTGTCCTTGGCAAATACCTTGATTCAGGAAAATCGGCGTCCTTGACGAGAACATCTCGATTCACGCCGATCCGCAGAGAAATCAATGCCTCTGCAAGAATATACGACGTCAGCAAAGCGGAGCCGCGACAAAATTCCCAGTTCCATGACTTGGCGATGCACAGACAACCCAAAGTCAACCATCGACCTCCCTGTTGAAGTAATGCTTTGACTCGGGAGTAGGTCAACTCATCAATCACTTACGAGTCCTCTCGACTTGTAAGGAAGAAAATTCTCTTGTGAGATCTTTACGACTCTCAAGAGAAAACACACTTAGGAATCCTCACGATTCCCAAGGAGAAAATACACCTACGAGATCCTCTCAACTCGTAGGGAGAAAAAAATCTTTATGAGACCCTCACGGCTCATAAAGTTGAAAAGTCTTAGGCAGCAGATCTGAACCTTTTTCCTAAGTCATCGCCTCTTATATCGATTCAGGGAAATCAGCGTCCTCGGCGAGAACCTCTCGATTCGTTTCGACCCGCAAGGAAATCAGTGTCTTTGCGAGAATCTCTCGATTCGTCTCAAATTGCGGTGAAATTAGTGTCCCTACGCATATAGAAAATTCTCTTGTGGGATCCTTACGATTCTCAGGAGAAAACGCACTTAGGAGTCCTCACGACTCCTAAGGAGAAAAGACACCTATGAGATCCTCACTACTCGTAGGGAGAAAAGCCTTTATAAGACCCTCACGACTCATAAAATTGGAAAGTCTTAGGCAATAGATCCTAACCCTATTTCCTAAGCCATCGCTATCTTATAAAGAGTTCAAGATGAACTTTTATCTACCATCTATGGGCCATACTTGCCAAAGCTACATGCCATTGAAATGGAGAAGTTACTCATGAGCATATAAACTACTTCACGTCAGAGTAAGATATAAAGAAACAAAAGGGTGCAGCTCACGGACCTCAGGGTTTGGAACTATATCCCTTAAGAGTCAAGATTTGAGTCAATGATAAATGACGACGCTTGTGTCCGCTTGTTATCTTCTCAGATCAAGATCCTGAAGATTATACACCAACCCAAAACTGGTCATACGCTATGAATTACTTTGCACTACTTCACCCATGTATATACTTACGTGGGCAAAGTAGTGGGGGGCATTTGTTCCCGCAAAAAAAAAATTTGCGCAAAAGAGCCCAAGGTATCAAATGACAGCGATACGTTTAAGAAAATGTGAACCAGTATTTTCCGGGCTGTATTTTAACAAACTCCCGAATGTGAAACAGCTAAATTCTGATGGTATCAAAAGCGTCTCGAAAAATTCTTCGATTTGATATATTATGGGCTTCATAATTTATCCGGGATCAAAAGTTATGAGCAAATATGCTATGCACGTGTAATCTAAGAAAGAAAATACGAACCAGTATTTTCCGGGCTGCATTTTGACAAACTCCCAAATGAGAAACAGCTAAATTCTGATTGTATCAAAAGTGTCTCAAAAAATCCTTCGATTTGATATATTATGGGCCTCATAATTCGTCCGGAATCAAAAGTTACGAGGCATCACATGCTCACACGTGACCGGGCATCACGTGCAGACACGTGACCGGGCATCACGTGCAGACACGTGACCATTTACAGGCAAAGCCTGTAGGCACTGAATAAAATAAATAATTGGAAATAATTAATCAGTGGGGTCACGTGCCAGCACGTGATGGACTTTTAAACCCACTGAAAATAATTAAAGGTATAATAAAATAACAAGGAAAACCCCTAATGGGGCATCACGTGCCAACACGTGACCATGGGTCACGTGCTGACACGTGATAATTCCTGAGTTCTTTAAAACAGCAGAATTAAATTCTGCTCAAATGCTTAATCAGGGGGTCATGTGCCAACATGTGATGGGTTCCTAAAGATCTATGAATTAATAGAATTAAATTCTAATTAAGAGGGAATCAAAAACCCTAACTGTAAAAATATTTCTCTAAATCTTTCCAAACAAAAAAGATGGTGCTCTGTAAAATGGAGCACCGTTGGATTAAAAATCCAAGGGTGATTAAAAATCACCAATTTATGGAAAGATTTTATACAAGAAAAGATTTCCCTGAAATTTGCCAGGAATAACAAATAAAAGATCTTTTGGATTAAAAATCTAATGGTGAATAAAATTCACTGAGTTATCTAAAAGATCATGTTGGTTACAAAATCAATTAAAATCTTTCAATTAAAGATTGACAAAACAAATTGATTCTTTTCTTTCTCCTATAAATAGGAACCAAGAAGAGAAGAGAAGGGGTCTGCTTTTTTGGGGGAGAAAACAACAACAGAGAGAAAAAAGAGAAGAGAATTTAATTCTCAAGAGAAAAAAAAAAGATCTCTTCAGAAAAAAGAAATCCTAGGTGAGAAAGGAGAAAGAGATCTAAGTTCCATAAAACAAAGAGAATTTAATTCTCAATTTAAGAGTTTAACTCTTCTGAATAAGAACTTAGTTCTTCTTTTGGTTGAAGATCTGCAAAAGCAGATCTCCCTACAAGTTGAGAATATAATTCTCATCGGGGAGATTCTGCCATGCAGATCCAAAACTTAGAGCGAGAATTGAGTTTAAGGAATTTAATTCTCCCAAATTCATAAGAATTTAATTCCTCCAAAACAGAACTAGGGTTTAACCCTATATGAGAATTTAATTCTCCCAAATTCATAGGAATTTAATTCCTCCAAAACAGAACTAGGGTTTAACCCTATATGAGAATTTAATTCTCCAAAATTCATAGGAATTTAATTCCTCCAAAACAGAACTAGGGTTTAACCCTACGTAAGAATTTAATTCTTCCATATACATAGGAATTTAATTCCTCTAAAACAGAATTAGGGTTTAACCCTACAAAGAATTTAATTCTTAAAACAGAAGACTTAAAGCTCTCCATGCACGTAAAGAACATGGTCACGTGGTAACACGTGACCCCCATTCTCAATGAGCAGAAAAGAGAGTGTTTCCCCCAATCAGAGAAAAGCTCTGTTTTAAAATTCAAAATTTGAAAATTGAAGCAACGCTTCAGATTCAGCGCTGGGCGCCACGTGTCAAACACAGATGCGCTAACGCCAGGTGCGCTGCGCCCTAGGAAGCGCACCCCAAATCAGAGCAAAGCTCTGTTTTAAAATTCAAAATTCAAAATTGAAGCAACGCTTCAGATCCAGAGCTATACGCGCTGCGCGCCATGTATCAAACACAGGTGCGCTAGCGCAGGCTGCGCTGCGTGCCACGTGTCAAACACAGGTGCGCTAGCGCAAAATGCGCTGCACTCTGAGCAGCGCACCACGTGCAAAGCACGGATGCGCCAACACTGGAATTAAAAATTCCACACCGTTAGATCAAAAGATCTAATAATGATAAATCATTAATTAATCAAAATTAAAATTCTGTTATGGAAAGATCTTTCCAATCTTGTTAAAAACAAGAAGATTGACTTCTGTAAAACAGAAACCGTAGGATCAAAGATCCAACGGTGGGGAAATATCCCCAAATCAATCAGAGAAAGATCTCTTTAACCGATTTAACAAATCAATTTACCCTATATAAAGGCCCCAAGACTTCAAGTTTGATATAGAGAGACCCCCCTACAAACTTTGAGAAAACTCAAAAGAAAGAGAGCAAGCTCTTGAAAGAAGATCATTTCTTCAAGGTAAAAAGAATGATTCTTGAACAAAGAGATGAAATCATCTCATTAAAATAGAAGAATTATCTTCTTAAAAGATCATAGATCTATAAAGACCAATGTCTTTCATAAAAGAGATCAAAAGATCTGATCACATAATAAAGAAGAAGTATTTACTTCATTCACAGATCATTGATCTACAAAGGCAAAGCCCCTTTCAAAAATAAGAACTGTTGTTCTTGAATCTTAAGGCAAAGCCTCCTTTAAAAAAGAACATAAATTTGTTCATGGATCATAAATTTGATCAAATGCGCTTTGCGCTATTGAAAAGTGCCTTGCACTCTTGAACTGCGCTTTTGCGCTCCCTGGACCGGCGCTCAGCGCCAAAACATGCCACGTGTCAACCACGTATGCAACTTGCGCTTTGCGCTTCTGAAACAGCGCACTGCGCTCATGGGCTGGCGCTCAGCGCCAAGCGCGCCATGTGTCACTCACTTGTGCGCAACTAAACTAGCGCAATGCGCCCATCATCTGGCGCTTAGCGCCAAGCGCGACACGTGTCCTTTTCGTGTGCGCTACTTGGCAGAAGCGGAATGCGCTCTTTAATTAGCGCAAAGTGCCTGACGCGCCACGTGGCGCGCTGTCAGAACATATATTGTTTTGATAAATGCTATGCATTCAATACAAGTCAAAAAAATGTCAGGATCTAATGCTCAGCATTATTAAAAGGGCCAAGCCCAAATAAAGGCTCAACAGCCCAGAACAATAAAATATTAAACATTTTAATCTTATTGGACTCAGCCCAATATTGGTCATAAATCCTCAACTTATATTGAACTGAGCCCATCTGCTCACGAATATTTAGCAGATCTCAGTCCCAAACCGGACTATAGATCTTCCAACCAACTCACACCGGTTTAAGGATACATCTCTTTACTCCTCTGATATCTATCGTTGTAATCCTTCAACGTCTTCAGAAAGGTGACGGGTCACGAAAACCACGCATTTCATGGACTACGATGTCCTTAAACTTCATAGACTACGATGTCTTTAAACTACGGACTGTGGGGTCCTTAAACTCACGGACTACGATGTCATTAAACTTCATAGACTACGATGTCTTTAAACTACGGACCGTGGGGTCCTTAAACTCATGGACTACGATGTTCTTAAACTTCATAGACTACGATGTCTCTAAACTACGGACTGTGGGGTCCTTAAACTCATGGACTACGATGTCCTTAAACATCATAAACTACGATGTCTTTAAACTACGGACTGTGGGGTCCCTTTAAACCCACGGACTACGATGTCCTTAACCTGGACCGAGATGTCCTTAAACTAACGATGGATCGTAATGTCCTTAAACTAATCGACCGCGATGTCCCTAAACTAATCAATAGAGTCCAAACGCTCTTTTGTTGGATCTAAACGATCCCGTTAAGTTGATCTTAGGCTAAAAATTAGACTAACGTATCCTTAACATACGTTTAAGTCGATCTTAGTCTCAAATGAGGCTAACGTATCCTTAAACCCAACCCCTAAACCCAAATCTAAGAAGATACGGATTTGGACTAATCCACGCCCTACGGGCGACAACATAAATTAGTCTCCGTATACAATCCACGGGCAACCACAAACAAAACAAACACCCACGACACGAAGTGACCATCTGGAGAAGGAGAAAGTTGTTACCGTGATGCGGTAGCGTAATTAACTGCAGGGGCTTGCGCCTGCAGGGAAGAGCGTCCCCACAATCAAAACCCCCTCAAACGTGGGGGAATCTGACGAAGTCTGCTACATTGGCCGCATCCGTTTAAACCTTCGATACACGGTGCCATAAATCAACTTGGCATCTTCGGAGAGGTAGACGGATGGAACCAATTAGCATCTGCCCCGAATTTCAGGCAAGACGGACCTGCGCGATCGCGTCTCCGTGTTCGGTGGGGAACAGATTCCGGCACGCCCGGTGGGACCTTTTCCTCTTTCCACTCCACACTTCGTGTGTCGTGTTCACGAACGAATCGCGGTTTGATAATGGTTGCCCTTGGGTTCGAGGTACTAAGATTTGGTGTCTTGCTGGGTGCAGAAAACAATGGCGTCTACTTGCATGAAGTTTTCCAGCTGCAATTGTAACTCACGTTCCGCCTCATCTGGAGGCATAGCTTACGGGCCCCAAGCGGCCTCCCTGATCACAATGCCGGTGGACCAGGTGACTCAGGCCACCACTGGATTGTTTTTCGGGACCATGCTCCCACCTATGAGCTTCAGCGCCCCTATACCATCGCAAGAAGCTCCCAAGAAGTCGGTCTTTGATCAGCTTGCAACTACAGCGGCCCCCCTCGATGGGTCATCCAGCTCCAGCATCTCAGTCTTCGCCAGATTGGGCCAAAGTTCATGTGGGCCCATGATGAAGCCTACAATCCCAGAAAAGGTTATTCCGAAAAGGATAGCCATCCCTGCTCCCGAAGTCGTCAAGGCGGCTTCTCCAGCCAAAGGGTCGGTCTTCTCAAGACTGACTGTTTCGGCACCCACTCCGGCTCCCGTTCCTGCTCAAAAGTTTGTCTTTGACAGGTTAGACACTGCTGCTCGACGGACCTCGGTCTTCAAGAAGCTGGTACCAGCAATGCCTCACCAGAACAGGGGCATGACAAAGCCATCCCCATCACCGAACCAATCCCAACGGCTCGACATGCTCGACATCGCCACTGGTGCCGAGTAAGGAAGGCTGGGGGCAACTCCCCCTCTGGGCTAACTCCACCAGCCCCAACGGTGGAAGTCAATGCTGTTGTTCCAACCGGGAACATGTTTGAATTGCTGAACAAGATACGCAGGAACTCTCCTACCGCCGTGCTGAAAAGATCTCCTCCACCCGTGGAGAATGCACCGAAGGCGAAGCCGGAGCAGCCCCCTCAGCGGCTATCCTCCAAAATCTATAAAGTCTGGCGACAGGTTCAAGAGTCGGTAATCGATCAAGATTACCCTCGTCGACAGAAAAGGGCGAAGGTTCAGCAGGAAGAGAACCGTCCAGTCAAACCGCAAAAGACAACAACTACCTGGGTGCCCACTGCAACGACCCCCTCAATGTCAACTGCTCAAAAGAGAAGGAGGCCAGAGAGAGCCCCTGTGACTACGGCAGACCACAAAGACGCTGAGCCCGAATGCCTCAAGTCTGGGGGTATAACGGTACATACTGTTTACATGGCTTCCGAAAAAGAGGAAAGCCGCGCTTCGACGGGTCACCGACCGCTCACCAGATCCGTGACAAAAGCCCAGGAGCAGCAACAGAAGCTTCAAGAAATTCTGGCGCAAATGGTCGCACTCACCGGGCCAAAAGAAAGCCCGGAAGCATCATCAGAGCAGCGTCATGAACAAGAAACCGATGCTGACTTCCTCCGCAGAGTCCTCGAAAAGAAAGACAGAGAAGCAGCAGAACAAGCTACCAACATAAAACGAATGGCGCTCCTTTCCCAAGACATTGCCGGGATGATGTTACAGCCGGAACTCCAGCTGAAGACCCTGCGATCATCATTGAAGACGACGGGGGGGAGACATCGAACCCTCCTCCGGCTCTTTCAGCAGCCAAAGAGGAAACCATTTCCAAGGCCGCTCTGGATGACTATCTTGCTCAGCAATTGCGAGCTTACCAGGCGAATGAAGCAGCCGACTAAGTTGTTAAAACTGGACGACAGTATCCAGGCTGGTATGACCAAATAAAATACCCGCCGGGATACACGATCCCTAAATTTCATGTATACAAAGGGACGGGCAATCCCCACCAGCATGTCGCCCAGTTCAGAGCTCTTTGCGGCAACACCGGGGGTGATGATAAACTTTTGCTCCGTCAGTTTGTTGGCAGCTAGTCGAAGACAGCGTTCGAATGGTACTCTGAACTTCTAAACGACTCCGTCAAGACTTTCGCAGAAATGGAGCTATTATTCACCCAGCGATTCGCGAGTGCTAGCGAACGCACCCCAATAATGGCATTGATCAATGCCTGGGTGAAACCTGGAGAGACGTGGGTTCAATACGCAATACGATGGCGGAATCTGTGGTCGAAATGCGAACAGCGCATCGAAAAAGCACCGACGGTGGGCATGTTCGTGGGCACTCTTGATCCGCAAGCGACCATCTCCCAGTTCATGATGTTTTTCAAGTCGACTACTTTCCAGGCCTTGATTGACAAGTTGGCCCAAACGGACCAGATAGGTCATAGACCGTCTCCTACAAAGCCGGACTCTCGAAATGAGAAGGGAAAGGGGGAAGCGATCGTCATCGCCAATGCTCAATAGCAGCCCGGTGGCCCAAGTCCAATTGATCGCCAAAATAACAGAACTCGATCTCTTGAGGATAAAATGAGACGCCCTTACTCGTTCCCTCGAGACAAGACGAAGAGGTTATTCGAGCTTACACTGCATAACAGGCTCATCAATCTGCCAGAGCCAAGACGCCCAGCACAACCAGGAGAGATTAGCAATCCTAACTATTGCCCTTATCACCGAATGTTTGGCCATCCGATCGAGGATTGTTACATCTTCAAAAGATGGATAGAAGATCAATACCAGTAGGGCAAATTCATATTATCCGAGAATTGGAAGGTGAACCCGCTTCGGCCGCACACTCCCAAGAAGACGGATACACTGGGGGCATCATGCTCTTTCGTAGAAGAAGCTCCATGGGAGGTCGCTCTTTCATCCAAGACGAAAAGAATGCTAAAGGATCTCCATACATGCCCGGCGATCAGGTGGAAGAATCCACTCGAACCAGAGATTATCGAAGGGATGCTAAAGCCACGCCCAACTCCAAAGACCGGTGGTGATAGCCAAAGCACTCATATCCAGCCGTCAAAATCTTCAAAGAAGAAGAAGAAATCCAAGAAGCCCGTGAAGCCTGGCGACAAGCGCACGGACCTACAAAAGTAAATTGACGCGCTGAAAGAATATAACCAGAAGGCGCGGACTCCGGTCACACTTCAAGAGTTTCTCAGCCACGTCCTTGAGGACGGAAATGTTGGAGAAGACTCATCGGATGAATCTAAAGATTACGTAGCAAGTTGCCATGTGATCTCTCACCCGTCGATAGACGATGAAGAGGCTCCTTGCACAAAGAAACTGGGGGCAGGTCCTGAGCCAGAACTTCTGGGGCCATCGGATGAAACAATTGATGCATTCCTGAACACGGCTCTTCTTAAAAGCAAAGCTGATCGGGAGCGTGAGATGGCCATATTTGAAAAGGCCAAACGCCGGCGACTGGACGGAAGGGCTGAAATATTCCCGCCGGATCAAAGTACATCCGTCGCAAATAAAAACAGGTTCAAGACGAGGAAAAGGATCGCTAAAGCCATATCGATGGGAATGAAGCTGCCATCCTCCGAAGCGAACGCCCTTGGTGAAGCAGAAACACATCCTACCTACTACTTATATCATCGAAAGATTTCGCACCCCACCGAAGAGTGCGACGCTTTTAAAAGATAGTGGTAGGGATATGTTTCTCACCGGCAACATTACAAGCGGATGAAACGCAAAACCCGTCGGGAGCAAAGAAATATGACCGAGGAGCACAAAAGAACTACCGGCAACTGTCGCATGGTCAACACCGGGGGATCGCAAGTTCTTACTTTCGGGAGCGACTCTGACGAAGAGATGACTCTTGGCCCTCTCTTTAAGGAGTCCACCTCGAGAAAAGAGGAAGAACCAGAGACCTGTGAAAATATTCAGCTGCGCAATCGTACACTACCTGTAAAGAATCTTGGGCCCTCAAACAGTGGGTCAAATAGAAAAGATAAGGGAAAAGAAAAGGTCTCTGAGGATATCATCCTTGATGATCAAGCCGTCGAAAAGCTGACAGCCAAGGACCCGCCAAAGAAAAGTAAGGTGGACTACAACGTTCTGGCACACTTGAGGAAGATACCCTCACAGCTCAGTATTTTCGACGCCCTTCTGCTGTCCAGAGAGGCGAGAGATTCTTTAATCAAGGTACTGCAAGAGCCCGAGCAATTCCAAGCTTTTCTCGCCGAAGAAAAGATGAAGGACGAGCTGGAAGAAGTACACACAGCCGATATCACCTTCGGCGATGAAGATCTCCTCCTTGGGACATGGGAGCACAACCATCCCCTATATGTCTCCAAATACTGTCATGACATCAAGATAAGTAAAATCCTGGTCGACAATGGGTCCTCCGTCAACCTCCTTAACGTAAGGGTGCTATAGGAGATCTGCATTAGTGTCCAACACCTCGCTCGGGATAAGATCACCATCTCCGGATTTGACTCCCAGTCATCACGGACGCTTGGGTCTGTGATACTGACACTACGCTTTGGGCTGCTCGTCACTGATATCAAGTTCCACATCATTGATGCTAAGACATGCTATAATGCTTTGCTCGGCCGGCCCTGGTTACACGAGTACAACATCATCCCTTCTACGCAACACTAGTGTATGAAATATTTCAAAAATGGTCTTGAGTACACTGTGATGGGGGAACTAAACCCGTTCTCCATGAACGATGTCCGGAAATACGAAGATGAAAAATACTTACTGCCAGATTTTGAAGACACAGAAAGATGTCGCAAACCGGAGGATAAGAACAAAGCTATCGCCACCATTCCGGTCTTCGGGAGTGATACCGAGGAGGAAGAAGAGATAGTCTATTCAGGGCTGCCTCGCTACAACAAGCCGGGACCATCCACTCCTATGTTGATCTTTGGCAACGACTCGGAAGATGAGGTCAATGCCATATTCTCTGCTCGGCCATCAATACAAACCTTCGCTGATAAAGATCAAAGTTTGCAAGTTGCCATGGTTCCGCCCAAGCATCATAAAGAACTAGACGCACTTGATACCTACAGTGTAGAAGAACTGCAGACATTCTGCGTCCCTCCCACGAGAAGAGGTGAAAAGGCGATCCTATTCTACCGATCCGGGGAAACCAAAGTGGAGAAAGAGATCTGGCATGGCGCAGATTCTACACTTAACAGGCTCCAGCCCATCCGTTTGCCCAGGTATTACACAGACGGACTAAAGAGACTCTTGAGACGCCAAGGTGTACCCCTTAAGCAAACTGCGCGACAAGCACGGTTCTATAACCGGATCTGGAACGTTCCCGGAACCCAAAGAAAGTTGCCCAATGGGAGAATGGAAACGACCGGGCTTGGGTATGTTCAATCCAAGAAACGGGAGTTACTCCGTGACTGCTACGTCATACATGACTTTGATGAAGAAGGTGATGCTCTGTAGGAAGATGCTAACCCTAAACCAGAAAGAGCTCCCGCCGTGAAAATGCCCAGTCCGTCGTTTGAAGAACAAATGGACAAGCTTATAAGGGAAGCAGGTCAAAAGGTTCGAGACGACCATAATCACGAAATGGCCATCTACGAGAAAGCCAGGACGCAACGCCTCCTTCAACTAGCTGTGAGAAATGAAAATGCTCCTCCTTGTCAACCCGTTGTATAAAAGACCCAACGCAGAGGCAGAAACAAACCAAAGAACGGGAAAGACGTTCGACAGCGACAAAGCGGGTCCAAGAAGCCACGTGATCAGGAATCGAGCAGTCTGAATTCATCTCTTATGAAAAAGATGAGTCGAGCATATTCTTTTCCCCAAGACAAGACAAGGAAGATATTCGATCTTGTCATAAAACATCAAATGATGACGCTCCCGGAGTCCAAACACCCTGAGCAAGCAGGCGAAGTCTCTCACCTGGACTATTGATCCTATCACAGGGCAATAGGACATCCTCTCGAAGACTGCTTCACATTTAAAGACTGGGTAGAAGACCAGTATCAGCAAGGCAGGTTCGCTCTATCCAGCAGCTGGAAGGTAACCCCGCCGCAGAAGCATAAACCCAAAGCCACGAGAGTAGAGCCGGATCAACATCGGTCTTGGAAGCGAGCTCATACCTGTCGCGTGATAACGCTATCAGAAGACGAGCCCGAGAATATGGATGAACTCCCCTGGTGCTTCAAAAATGATGACGACGAGGTAATCTCAGAATTCCCACCGGCACCAAAAGAGCTGGAAGATGGAATACATACAACTACAGATAACCTTAAGAAAATTGATTTGGGGACGGCAAGTGACCCGCGGCCGACGTTCGTCGGTGAGCTATTGTCTGAAGAAAGGGTGGATACACTAAAAGACGTGCTTATGCAGCATAGAGACTGTTTCGCATGGAACTATTCCGAGATGCCAGGACTAGATCCAGAGATCGCTGTGCACAAATTGGCGGTATCCCCGGACGTCAAACCGATTGAACAAGCGCCGAGAAGAATGTGGCTCGAGCTTGAGATGGGCATCAACGCCGAGGTCAAAAAGCTAATCGACTCTGGCTTCATCCAAGAGGTTCAGTACCCTGACTGGATCGCCAACATCGTCCCGGTGAAAAAGAAAAATGGGACGGTGCGTATCTGCGTGGACTTTCGGGACCTCAATAAAGCTTGCCCGAAGGATGATTTTCCCGTACCAGTCACTGAGCTGATGATAGATAACACGTCCACTCACGAAGTTTTCTCCTTCATGGACGGCTCATCAGGATACAATCAGATAAATATGCACCCTGAGGACCAGAAACATACCGCTTTCTTGACCCCTTTAGGCATATTCTGCTACAAGGTGATGCCCTTCGGTCTAAAGAACGCCGGTGCCACCTATCAGAGGGCCATGACGAAGATCTTCGATGACCTCATACATGAAATCGTCGAATGCTATATCGACGACCTCGTAGTAAAAAAGCAAATCATACGAGGAACATTTAGAGCATCTGAAGATTGTGTTCCAGCGCCTTCGGAAATACAACTTGAAGATGAACCCTCTCAAATACGCGTTCGGAGTTTCCTAGGGCAAATTCTTAGGATTCATCGTCCGACACCGAGGAATCAAGATAGATCCGTCGAAGATCAAGGCGATCATGGAAATGCCTCCGCCAAGGAATCTCAAGCTACTGCGGTCTCTCCAAGGGAAGCTCGCATATATCCGGCGATTTATAGCCAATCTTTCCGGCAAGTGTCGCCCCTATAGTCACCTATTGAAAAAGGGAACCCCGTTCGTTTGGGATCACAAATGCCAAAGCGCACTGGACGAAATCAAGCAATACCTGCAGAATCCGCCAGTACTGGCCGCTCCCGTTAAAGGAAAACCTCTCGTCCTGTACACAACAGCCCTTGAAGGTTCTTTAGGCGCGCTGTGGGCACAAGAAAACGACCAAAGGAAGGAGAGAGCCCTTTATTATCTGAGTCGAGTTCTCCTGGTGGCAGAAAGCAATTACTCTCCTATTGAAAAGCACTGCCTGGCATTGATCTTCGCAATAACGAAGCTCAGACATTACGCGTTGGCACATGAGGTCCATCTCATATCAAAGGTGGATCCCCTCAAATATTTGATGTCGAATGCCATATTAACAGGACGACTCGCTAAATGGGCCCTGCTCTTGATGGAATTCTCGATAATTTATCGTCCTGTTAAGGCAGTAAAAGGCCAGGCCATCACCGACTTCCACGCTGAGCATCCAATACCTGCCGATTCTCCTTTGAATTGCGAACTGCCAGATGAACATGCGTTTGACACGATCGACGGGGGTGATACCCGATGGGAACTTTATTTTGATAGAGCGTCTTCCATGAAGAAGCGCAAACAAAGCATCCTTATAATCAAATCCGAGGTAGGCCTCATCTTCGTGACTCCACAAGGAGGGATAATGCGCTTTGCCTTCTCTTTAACAGAGCCGAGGACGAACAACGAAGCCGAATATGAAGCTTTGATAGTAGGTCTTGAGATCGCTATCGACATGGGAATTGAAAACCTCCTCATATACGGAGATTCCCAACTGGTCGTTAGTCAAATAAACGGCGACTATTAAACGTGCAAACCAGAGTTGGTGAAGTACGGCGAGAGGGTGAAGCAACTGTTGACTCGAATTCCTTCCTACACCCTGGAAAGTATACCACGTGCGGAAAATAGCAAGGCGGATGCATTAGCCAAGCTCTCTAAAGAACTGGCTGAAGAGAACCTCGATGACGTGAGGATCATTGTGCAAAGCCATCGGGTTCTTGCACAAGCAGAAATATCTCCGGAGTCGTCCGAGGAAAAGGGAGCGACCGAGCAAATGGCCTTACAAATAAAAGACCAGGAAAAGGCTAAGGATTGGAGATAAGTCTTTATAGACTACTTCAAATCCCGTCGAACACCTAAAAATTCATCCTCAAGACATCAGCTTATGAAACGAGCTCGGCCTTTCGCATTCGTCAACGATACTCTGTATAAGAGGTCATTTGATTCTCTGTGGATAAGATGCCTGGGACCTGAAGAAGCAAAGAGAGTCGTCTAAGAAACTCACGACGAACTCTGCGGTTCTCACTAAGCCGGGCCGAAGATGAAGCTGAAGATCAAACGGATGGGTTATTATGTTAGTTATATATATGCCCTAGAGGCTATTACTGTACATACGATGTATATTGTAGTGGATGCTTGGACATATATAGGGAGGACTTTCTTGCTCGACATGATAGTACGCTATCTGGTTGCTCTTTATCTTAACATGTACTCTGATTGTCTCTATGTTACATGTTGATAAAGCCCTTAGGATGAGTAATTGACTACCAGTACTATGATGCGGATCATACTAGTGGGGACAGTGTAGTCGCCAAGTACATCCTTCAAATGTTCCTAGTCGTGGGAGTACCGAGACAGGGCATCGATACTCCAGAGTAGACTTGCGTATGCGCTTCTTGACCCATATGATGGGCAATGGATGATCCCATATCCATTGGTGTTTGACATCAGAGAAGGTATACGGGTGCTCAGTAGAGACTGGTACACTGGACGGACTCGCCGAGAACTCCCAGATGGTATTATACCTCACGTTAGATGGCAGTTCTCTGGTGACACTGGTACAGGTTAGTCTGTAGACCCGAGATCGTCATAGGGTCTTGTGTGATTCCTACCGTGCTTTGATTTCCATCATACCACGTCTAAGAGGGCGTGCAAAACGGTGGCTTTTGGGTACAGTCCCGAATCACATGGAGGCAATGAGCGATAGGAGGGGTTTCGTCTCTCCCGGTATAGGGAGTTGATGTTGCACTGTGTTCGATTGGCTATAACTGGAAATCCCTGGCCAGGGTTGCTGAGATTTACTGTTAAGTGTTATCAGTAGTTTCTCGAACTGTTATAGACCTCATATCGACACGACTTATCAAGCTACTGGGGTCTGACGTTTACCACCCCTAGGCGAGATATGCGACATATCAGACGAAGAGACCGGATTGTACGGGAGTGTTACTGATTGGATTCGCAGGAGAATGTACAGGATTTCTTGTTGATCTTCTGATTGCTCAATACCTGGGTGGCTATTACGTTTAGCTGGCCGTTTGCAGCTTGTGGGTGACTGATATGATCATCACCTACTACCGGCGTATTGACGATTCTTTAGAGTCCTACACAGAGGTTTCCTGGCTCAGGCAAAACGGAGTAGGAGTACATATATGATATGTGCAAGACCGAGAATATTACGATATGAGATACCGTATTAGATTCTGGCGATATGAGATATCTGCCGGGTATATGAGATATAGCCGGGTCATCAGATCAAGTGTTGATTCGATGAACTGATACAGATTATATTAGTCGGTTATTTGTGAAATAGCCGGATTATCGGATCAAGTGTTGATTCGATAATTTAATTTATAATTATATATATTTGATATATTAAATTACATTAACTAATATAAGCTCACTTAAAGATTCTTTTTCTCACTCGGGTAATATATTGATATATATGTGATATATGTTAATTGTATTATTTTATTTTGTTACAATAAATATTGTATATGTGATATATAATATTGTAACATGTTAAGGTTATAAATGAAACATGTATTGTGGAGAATAAATGTGGTTAGGATTTGAATTAGGGTTAAGCTTTCATGAAGCTTTCAAGAAGCTTCTTGAAGCTTTGACTTTGACCTTGATATTTTGTATAGATATTTCCTTAACCCAACCCAACCCTTTAACCATAGTTGTTTCTCTACATGGGTTAAGTCTTCATACTTAACCCATGGTTGTATTTCTAACCTCATTTGAGTTTTCATTATTCATCACAAATGGTTTTCATCTTCTTCTTCCTCTTGACAAAGCTTTCTAGCTTTTGGTGATGTGATGAAAATGAGTGAGAAATTGAAAACAAATGAGAGCTAAATTCCTACTTCATCATCCTCATCTATTCTTGCCACTTAGATTAGGGTGTTTGCTTTGCTAATACTTGATTAGCAAAGCAAGAGCTTGGGTTTGAGTTTCTTAAACGTAGATCATCTTTGTTATCGAAGATCGGAAGCAAGCATGCATCTTTCTCTTCATGGAGCCTCTCTAGAGTCCGGGAACTTGATGATCGCAGCGAAGGGACCATAACACGGAGCTTATGAAGTGAAGGACTGGACTACAAAAGTTGTAATCCCAAACTCTTAGAAGTAAAGTTGTTTACTTGCTCATTGTTTCACCTAGTCTCTAGTCTAAGATCTTGGTTAGGGTTGTTCGGCACGTCTAAAATTTAAATCGGGCAAGGTTGATGCCTTATAGACCATTGTGACAGTGCCTAGTAACCCTACAGGGGTATCAGAGCCAAGATAGAGCTTTAGGCGTTGTGTAGACGAAGTTAAAAGTCCGATCGAACCCCGAACCCCGACACGAACCCCTTCTCTGGAAATTTTTTAAAATGTTGATTTTTTCATATTAAAAATACTCAGAAAATTAAGCAGGGAATTCTAAGGATTACTGTAAAAACTGAGCCCCTAATCCCTTTAAAGAGCCGCGGAACCGCGGCAATACCCTGCCTTGCACGGCGGTTCCGCGACCGTAAAGGTGTATTAGGGTTAAGGTTTTCTATAGTAACATCCATAGGTATTTCTACATGTGTAACACCCGAGCCCAATAATACTATTTATATTACTAGTTGAGGGTTATATATTGCTCATTTCCAATTATCCTGATTGTCTGGTGTTTATTGCTAAATTTTAACCGGTTAAGTCATTTTGGCACATAACAAATTTTAACTCCTAAAATGAAATTTAAAATATCCATTTTGGCCTACTCGTCGCCACTAGTCGCGTGGTAGCATCCGCGTGTCGAGATTCTGTCCCGTTTGGCTGAACGGGCAAATTTGGACGACTACGCGCGCGTGCAAGTGTCCGACTTGGGGGCATGCATTTTAATCATTAAACACCTCTTTTCAAAATTTGGAACCCGCTTAAAATCCTATAATTTGAATTTGGAACATTTGGGCGCAACCCGGGCTCGATTTGGAAATGTTTCATTTCGCGCCAAAAAGGCCCATTTAATTTAATATTCTTAAAACTATATATATACGATTATATATTTTTTCCTTAACTGTTAAATCTCAAAACCCTCTCAAATCTCTTTTAAATTTCCTGGCAGCCAATCACGAGAGACTTAAGTCTCTCGTGGGCCCCGCCTTCCCTTTCCCTATCTCTCTCTCTCTCTTCCCTCATTCTCTCTCCCCCTCTAACAACTCCCTCTCTCTCTATTCTCTATCTCTCTCTCTCTCTAACCCATCTCCCTATCTCTCTCCTCCTATATAAATTCCTCCATGCAGCCGCCTCCCTCTCGATCACGAGAACCCAAACCCTAACCCCTCGTAACCGCGCCGCCGACCTCCCCGCGACCTCGCCGTCGCCGACCTCGCCACCGCGAGCCCAGCCGCACCTCTTCCTCCTTCCTCCGTTCATCTCCCGCGCCTGCACCCAACCCCCGACGCCATCACTCGGCCGCGGATCCCGCCGTTGACGTCGCCTCCAGCCACCGACGACGCACGCAACTCCCTCTCCTCCTCCTCGTCACAACCTCGTCGTCGCCTTCCCTCTCCCCTCGCCGGACCACCAACAGACCCGAGCCCATAGCCCCATCACCTACCCTCTGCAGTTCGCCGGAGAACGCGCCGTTGACCCTCGTCGACGTCACCCGCGCCACCTCCGACCACCTCCTTTCCCCCTCGATCACCAGAGCCGACCACCACTTGTCGCACTACCCTCTCCAGCGAACCCGAGGCTGTTCAACCCTTTGCAGCCGCCGTCGCTTCCTCGCCGGCGTTCCAGCGCCGTCGAGCTCGCCGGGGTTACCCCTGGTGTCTCCCGGTAAGCCTTCCTCATCTTTCCTTTTGTGCAAATCCCCCCCCGCTGATCTTATTCCATATATCATTGTTGCTAACTTCGTTGCCGTGACTTTTGCCGGAACCCGACCATGCCGTCTTGTGAACCCGACGCTCCAGCGAAGTACCCTGGTCCGTGTGATCCCGTTGTTCTCTGTTGGGACTCGATCCGTGGCCCGTGCTACCATATCGTGTTTTCTGCCGACTTTGCATCCGTGTTTTCCGGTTTGCGAAACCGTCGAGGCAAGTATCTGAATACTTGCTTTAACATGCTAGCATACGAGATCTAGTCTTGCCATGCAGTTGAATATCATACTATATAATACTACAACCTAATGATGGTAATTGATATTATAAGTTAGAATTGACAGTTGCAGTTATCTTTAACATGGGATCGTTATAATAGTTTCTCGTAATTAATCGACCCACTATCAATCCATATTTCAACTAAATAAAACAACTGGATCATATCTGCTTTAATTGTTAAATCATTCACGAGACAATTATTATACTTAGTGTAAATTCATGTAGCTTCATTACTTTATGATTGTGGATATTGCTTCACCTTGTGGCTAGTGCACCCCAAAGGTGCTTGAACCTGTTAATAGAGAATACAAAACATCATTGTGTTTACACGGAATAATATGGTTATTTACTGTTTCCTGCTGCTGTTCATTATTTGATTGTATACCTGTTGTGAGTACATACCCGATTGCTCTACATATTGGCCTGACCCTACTACACATGACATATACATACATACCGACTCATCCTGTTGTACCATGACATGACTTGTTTCATGATTTCATGCCTAATGCCGACAGACCCGACCATCCCTGCTGTCTATCCAGACGGACCTACTTTTACCGGACTTTCTGTTGGCATTAGTCCTTGACTACTGAATACCTGACCTGACATACATAGCTTGGGGGTATGGGGAAATCAAAGATGAACCTGACTTGTAACTCGACAGTTCACTACCGTTCGAGTGTACACATTCCTATTCTGTGCCCAGCGGCATGTCTCGGTTTCGGCCGAGAATATTGTGGCCGTGATCCCGGGTATGTACGGGGTAATACCGAGTGTACACTTTCCTATTCTGTGCCTAACGGCATGTCTCGGCTGCAGCCGAGAATATTGTGGTCGTGGTCCCGGGTATGTACGGGATACTATTGGGTTACATCGACGATTCATCAATTGGTTTCAAAGACTATAGAGTAGAAACCTGACAGGATAGTTTAGTTACCACTGCACATTACCCTGCTCTGTTATTTCTTCGTGCTGCTTTATTCATGTTCATATTTGCATTGCTTATCACCATGTTTATATTGTATACTTGATGTCTTGACGCGCTGACGTCTGGGTTTTGCATGGCCCAGATTCCATACCACTGTCGACGACCGAGCAGGAGTACTTCAGCCAGCAGGCTAATTTGTGAGTTCTGTAGTGGTCAGTTCATTTATTGCATTTTATTCCCAGGTGTGATCCCGCATTACGGGACATACCCTTCTATTATTGTATTGGATCATTAGCTTCCGCACTTATTGTTTATTGATTCCTGTTATTATGGATTTGGACATGTGTTAGATTAGTACTTTATCTTGTTCTTGATATCCTTACAACCGTAATGTGACTGTGGATGGATACTTCCTACCCACAGGTAGCATGGTTGGCTATGTTACGTGCCCAATCCTGCGCACTCTGGGAAGCGGGGCGTGACATGGTTCTTTTGGTATCAAAGCCATAGGTTAATTGGGTTGATTCTTTGTAGTTGGGTATTGCACCCGATACACGAATCATAATACCCGTGATTAGGAAACATGTCCTGCCACCTTGACCGTTTTACCGTCCTTGAATAATTCTTCCGGACCATGTCGACATGCAAACTTACTTTGCACTGTCAACTCGAAAACCTGATTTCTTGTTATCTCTAGGACTTAGGCGACTTAGGTGGAGTTAAGCAATTGCGGCTATGATACCGCGGCATAGCTACAATGCAGCACTCTATTTAAGTATCTTGGAGTTCTAGCCTTGATCCACATTCAGAATCTATCATCATGCTAATGTTGGGTGTTTTGAGTTCAGGACTATGACAGGTAAGAAGTTGAAGACTTACCAGAGGCGTATGAACGAAGCCGCCATGCTTGGAGTGATAAGAGGAATGCTGGAAATCAAAGAGACAGACTGAGCTGATCCAGCAATAGCAGATTCGTTTCAGGAAGGTTTCCAGATCGTTCAGCAGTCTGTAAACAACGATGGAACTAGACCAGTCGAACGAGTAGGGACTGTAGCAGATTTCAGACTTTTGGATCCGTCTACTTTCACTGGTCTGGAGGAGCCGTTGCCAGCCAAGCAGTGGCTAGTGACACGGAGAATTGCTGATTGCGGCACAGATTCCAGAGGACAAAGGAGTTGATGTAGTGCGCATTCAACTAGTGGATTACGCCGAGAGTGATAGCCTGTGGAGGAGACCCGCTTGCCCAAGCCAATCAGTTGAGCGGTTTTCTCTAAGTGTTTCCTGGAGAAATTCTTCCCGCGGACTGCACGGGAGGAAATGGAAGAGAAGTTCATCGGACTAAGACAGAAGGGAGCAACCGTGGACGTGCATGCAGCAGAATGGACGAGACTCAGTAGTCTCGCTGGACCTTTCACGGCCAACGATGCAGACAGCAGTTGTGGTAAAGAAGCAGTCCTGTCGGGCCAGTCGAGTTTAGGGCTAGGCCGACAAACAGTGTTCTTACAGCTATGGAAGTTGATAGTAACGAAGAGCCGGCAGTTGTTCACGATTTTATGGATATGTTTGAAGATATTTCGGGCTTACCGCCGAAGCGAGATGTGGAGTTTGCGATTGACCTTATTCCTGGTGCAGCGCCAGTATCAAAATCGTATTATCCGATGGCACCAGTGGAATTGGAAGAAATTAAGAAACAAGTTGGTGAATTACTCGAGAAGGGATGGATTCGAAGCAGCAACTCACCTTGGGGAGCTCCAGTTCTTTTGGTAAAGAAGAAGGATGGCACGAGAAGGATGTGCATTGATTATCGAGAATTGAACCGGGTGACTATTAAGAACAAGTACCCGATCCTTCGCATTGGAGAACTTTTTGAGCAGCTTAGTGGCGCGAGGGTATTCTCAAAACTGGATCTGCGATCAGGATATCATCAGGTCCGAGTAAAAGCAGAAGACATTTGCAAGACGGTGTTTCGAACTAGATATGGACATTTTGAGTATCTAGTGATGCCCTTCGGAGTGACTAATGCGCCAGCAATATTTATGGATTGGATGAACATGATCTTTTCACCGTTCTTGGACCAGTTTATTGTGGTATTCATTGACGATATTCTGGTGTACTCGAAGAGTCCGGAGGAGCATGCTGAGCACTTAAGGATCACACTGCAGACGCTAAGACAAGAGAAATTATTTGCGAAGATGAGTAAGTGTGAATTTTGGCTGGAAGAAGTGAAGTTTCTGGGGCATGTTGTGTCGGGCAATGGAATCGCCGTTGATCCCGAGAAGATTACAGCAGTTCGAGATTGGCCTATTCCAAAGAATGTTGCGGAGATAAGAAGTTTTCTTGGACTCTCCGGTTACTACAGAAGATTTGTGGAGAACTTCGCTCGCTTAGCTGAGCCGTTAACCAAGCTTACGCGTAAGGAGGTACCGTTTGTTTGGACGGATGGATGTGCATTGGCTTTCGAGACGTTGAAGCAGAAGTTGATAACCGCCCCTATCCTAACCGTACCGGATGATTCGGGAGGACTGGTGATTCATAGCGACGCATCCGGAAAGGGATTGGGATGTGTTTTGATGCAGAATGGGAAAGTCGTCGCTTGCGCATCGAGACAGCTGAAGACTCATGAGAAGAATTATCCGACTCATGACTTAGAGCTTGCAGCCGTGATCTTCGCCCTGAAGATTTGGAGACACTACCTTTTGGGCGAGAGAGTCGAAGTCTTTACAAATCACAAGAGTTTAAAGTATGTGTTCACTCAGAAGGAGTTGAACATGAGGCAACGCAGATGGTTGGAGCTGATGGCCGACTATGACCTTGATCTTAAGTACCATCCGGGAAAAGTCAACGTCGTGCCGGATGCGCTGAGTCGGTTACCAGCAATTCAGATATTGACTGCACAGAGAGAGATCATTGCGGATTTTCGGAGATTTGACTTGGAGGTTGTGCTACCACATGCTACAGGACAGTTGATGCAGTTGCAAGTACAGTCGTCCTTAGTTGAGAAGATTAAAGTGGCGCAATCGCAGGATCCTAGACTACAAAAGTTTCGAGAGCAGGTTGAAGCCGGACTACGAACCGATTTACTGATCCACGAAGACGGTTCGTTGAGATATGGTAGCCGTGTGTGTGTGCCAAAAGGAGATGTGCGTGAAGAGCTTATGAAGGAGGCACACAGTTCAGCTTACTCTGTACATCCAGGTGGGACAAAGATGTACCGAGATATTCGACAGCACTTCTGGTGGGAAGGTATGAAACGGGAAATTGCTCGCTTCGTAGCTAAGTGCTTGGTGTGTCAGCAAGTCAAGGCTGAACACCAAAGGGTTGCTGGTTTGTTGCAACCACTTCCGATTCCTCAGTGGAAGTGGGAACATATAACCATGGATTTCGTGACGGCTTTACCGCGGAGTCCAAAGGGCAACAATGCAGTATGGGTGGTTGTCGTTCGGTTGACCAAGGCAGCTCACTTTATTCCTTTTCGGGTTGGTCAATCGACAGAGACTTTGGCAGAGCGATACATGCAGGAGATTGTCAGATTGCATGGAGTGCCGATAAGCATCGTGTCCGATCGGGACACTCGGTTCTTGTCGCACTTTTGGAGGAGTTTACAAAAAAGTTTGGGGACTCGATTGAAGTTTAGCACAGCTTATCATCCTCAGACTGATGGACAATCGGAGAGAACGATCCAGACCCTTGAAGATATGTTGAGGGCTTGCATGTTAGACTTCAAAGGTTCATGGGAGGATCATCTACACCTGGTGGAGTTTTCATACAACAATAGCTTCCAAGCAACTATTCAGATGGCTCCGTTTGAAGCGTTATATGGTCGTAAGTGCCGTTCACCGGTTTGTTGGGATGATGTTGGTGAACGAAGGTTACTAGGACCAGATTTGGTGGTACAGACAGTCGAGAAGGTGAATACAATCAGGAAGCATATGAAGGCAGCTCAAGACAGACAGAAAAGTTGGGCCGACACGTCAAGAAGACCTCTAGAGTTCGCCGTAGGTGATTTGGTATTCCTGAAGATATCACCGACTAGAGGGATGATTCGCTTTGGAAGTCGGGGAAAGCTTAGTCCTCGATTCGTTGGACCATTCGAGATATTGGAGCTTGTTGGAGAGGTAGCGTACCGGTTGGCGTTACCACAGTCATTAGCAGGAGTTCACGGTGTGTTTCATGTGTCTCAACTACGGAGGTATGTTCGTGATGAGACTCATGTCTTGGACCATTCGGAGTTGACTGTACGGGAGGACCTAACTTTTGAGGAGCGACCAGTTGAAATCAAGGATCGAAGAGAAAAGGTTCTTAAGAATAAGGTTATCCCTCTTGTGCTAGTTTCTTGGGGTAATCGATCGCATGGAGAATCCACTTGGGAGCGAGAAGACGAGATCCGACAGAAATTCCCTCACCTTTTCCAGTAGTTAGCTATCTTGTACTCTTGGAATTTCGAGGACGAAATTCTTTTGTAGTTGGGTATGATGTAACACCCGAGCCCAATAATACTATTTATATTACTAGTTGAGGGTTATATATTGCTCATTTCCAATTATCCTGATTGTCTGGTGTTTATTGCTAAATTTTAACCGGTTAAGTCATTTTGGCACATAACAAATTTTAACTCCTAAAATGAAATTTAAAATATCCATGTTGGCCTACTCGTCGCCACTAGTCGCGTGGTAGCGTCCGCGTGTCGAGATTCTGTCCCGTTTGGCTAAACGGGCAAATTTGGACGACTACGCGCGCGTGCAAGTGTCCGACTTGGGGGTATGCATTTTAATCATTAAACACCTCTTTTCAAAATTTGGAACCCGCTTAAAATCCTATAATTTGAATTTGGAACATTTGGGCGCAACCCGGGCTCGATTTGGAAATGTTTCATTTCGCGCCAAAAAGGCCCATTTAATTTAATATTCTTAAAACTACATATATACGATTATATATTTTTTCCTTAACTGTTAAATCTCAAAACCCTCTCAAATCTCTTTTAAATTTCCTGGCAGCCAATCACGAGAGACTTAAGTCTCTCGTGGGCCCCGCCTTCCCTTTCCCTATCTCTCTCTCTCTCTCTCTCTTCCCTCATTCTCTCTCCCCCTCTAACAACTCCCTCTCTCTCTATTCTCTATCTCTCTCTCTCTCTAACCCATCTCCCTATCTCTCTCCTCCTATATAAATTCCTCCATGCAGCCGCCTCCCTCTCGATCACGAGAACCCAAACCCTAACCCCTCGTAACCGCGCCGCCGACCTCCCCGCGACCTCGCCGTCGCCGCCCTCGCCACCGCGAGCCCAGCCGCACCTCTTCCTCCTTCCTCCGTTCATCTCCCGCGCCTACACCCAACCCCCGACGCCATCACTCAGCCGCGGATCCCGCCGTCGACGTCGTCTCCAGCCACCGACGACGCACGCGACTCCCTCTCCTCCTCCTCATCACAACCTCGTCGTCGCCTTCCCTCTCCCCTCGCCGGACCACCAACAGACCCGAGCCCATAGCCCCATCACCTACCCTCTGCAGTTCGCCGGAGAACGCGCCGTCGACCCTCGTCGACGTCACCCGCGCCACCTCCGACCACCTCCTTTCCCCCTCGATCACCAGAACCGACCACCACTTGTCGCACTACCCTCTCCAGCGAACCCGAGCCTGTTCAAGCCTTTGCAGCCGCCGTCGCTGCCTCGCCGGCGTTCCAGCGCCGTCGAGCTCTCCTGGGTTACCCCTGGTGTCTCCCGGTAAGCCTTCCTCATCTTTCCTTTTGTGCAAATCCCCCCCCGCTGATCTTATTCCATATATCATTATTGCTAACTTCGTTGCCGTGACTTTTGCCGGAACCCGACCGTGCCGTCTTGTGAACCCGACGCTCCAGCGAAGTACCCTGGTCCGTGTGATCCCGTTGTTCTCTGTTGGGACTCGATCCGTGGCCCGTGCTACCATATCGTGTTTTCTGCCGACTTTGCATCCGTGTTTTCCGGTTTGCGAAACCGTCGAGGCAAGTATCTGAATACTTGCTTTAACATGCTAGCATACGAGATCTAGTTTTGCCATGCAGTTGAATATCATACTATATAATACTACAACCTAATGATGGTAATTGATATTATAAGTTAGAATTGACAGTTGCGGTTATCTTTAACATGGGATCGTTATAATAGTTTCTCGTAATTAATCGACCCACTATCAATCCATATTTCAACTAAATAAAACAACTGGATCATATCTGCTTTAATTGTTAAATCATTCACGAGACAATTATTATACTTAGTGTAAATTCATGTAGCTTCATTACTTTATGATTGTGGATATTGCTTCACCTTGTGGCTAGTGCACCCCAAAGGTGCTTGAACCTGTTAATAGAGAATACAAAACATCATTGTGTTTACACGGAATAATATGGTTATTTACTGTTTCCTGCTGCTGTTCATTATTTCATTGTATACCTGTTGTGAGCACATACCCGATTGCTCTACATATTGGCCTGACCCTGCTACACATGACATATACATACATACCGACTCATCCTGTTGTACCATGACATGACTTGTTTCATGATTTCATGCCTAATGCCGACAGACCCGACCATCCCTGCTGTCTATCCAGACGGACCTACTTTTACCGGACTTTCTGTTGGCATTAGTCCTTGACTACTGAATACCTGACCTGACATACATAGCTTGGGGGTATGGGGAAATCAAAGATGAACCAGACTTGTAACTCGACAGTTCACTACCGTTCGAGTGTACACATTCCTATTCTGTGCCCAGCGGCATGTCTCGGTTTCGGCCGAGAATATTGTGGCCGTGATCCCGGGTATGTACGGGGTAATACCGAGTGTACACTTTCCTATTCTGTGCCTAACGGCATGTCTCGGCTGCAGCCGAGAATATTGTGGCTATGGTCCCGGGTATGTACGGGATACTATTGGGTTACATCGACGATTCATCAATTGGTTTCAAAGACTATAGAGTAGAAACCTGACAGGATAGTTTAGTCACCACTGCACATTACCCTGCTCTGTTATTTCTTCGTGCTGCTTTATTCATGTTCATATTTGCATTGCTTATCACCATGTTTATATTGTATACTTGATGTCTTGACGCGCTGACGTCTGGGTTTTGCATGGCCCAGATTCCGTACCACTGTCAACGACCGAGCAGGAGTACTTCAGCCAGCAGGCTGATTTGTGAGTTCTGTAGTGGTCAGTTCATTTATTGCATTTTATTCCCAGGTGTGATCCCGCATTACGGGACGTACCCTTCTATTATTGTATTGGATCATTAGCTTCCGCACTTATTGTTTATTGATTCCTGTTATTATGGATTTGGACATGTGTTAGATTAGTACTTTATCTTGTTCTTGATATCCTTACAACCGTAATGTGACTGTGGATGGATACTTCCTACCCACAGGTAGCATGGTTGGCTATGTTATGTGCCCAATCCTGCACACTCTGGGAAGTGGGGCGTGACAACATGTTTCTGGAAATTTTTAATATTACTCAAGTGTTGAGTTTTCTGGAGATCTCTTATATTCGTTGATTCGATCGAAAAGTTTAACTTCGTTTAAGTTTTTTCCGGGTAATTTTAGAACGTGTTAAAAAGTTCGAACGGATATCAATAACTCACTTTTTTCCCTGACGGAAAATTTTTAAGTGTTGGATTTTTTCACGAGTTTAAAACTTCCGGAAAATCATGCAAGCGTATCTGTGGACCCTCTAGAAGAACGTAACCTTAACTCGATTATGTGACCGTCAAAACTGCCACTTGAACCCTAGAGTTTGTGGTAGTTTAGCGTTGCCACATGTGAGGCGTTGGTTTGACCCTTCTACGGCTGGTTCATTGAGGCTGTGACAAGTTCTGGGTTTTTGAACTCCGCTCAAGTGTTGAGCTATTTGGGAAAACTTTGATGTTTGATTATTCGATCTGAAAGTTTAACATTGTCTATTTATCTGGAATGTGATACAATATTTGGAATCCACAAGTAGTTATGAGATAACTAATTTGAATGTTATAAATCTAGCAGTTCAGTCTCAGATGATCGGTTGCCACGGGATTTTGATGCGATTAAAAGTCTGCCGCAATCACGTAGCATACGCGGATACTCGCCGGGTAAACATAATAGACAGCCATGCCCCATAGCCCCGACCGAGTGACTGTAGGATAATCCCGTCGCCAAAAGCATCCATTCGGGTGCTCGCGGCAGCAGTATTCTGCCTTAGTGCACTTCGTCAAAGGCATCGGGGGTGCGGCCGTCTACTAAAGTTTTCGACGAGCATTCGATCAAGTTTTCGGGAATCTTGTTGAATTGCTCGACTAAATATTGAAAAGTGTTTTCTATAATGAGACTAAAATGCGGGGTTTATGTCTAAGGAATTCATTTGGTTAGGCATGCGATGTCTAAGGAGATGGCGGATTCCAACTGTTGTAGTTTTACACTTTCTTTTCTGCGACCATAAGTGCAATATGTGGTGTATCGCCGGTTTCGTTGCTATACATCAACGACAATTGGGATACGCATATTTACTTACGTTGATAATATGTGATATTATGTGTTGCTGTGATATGTTATATTGGATCGTCGTGTTTTGAATAGCCGGGTTTTTTTTATATAAGATGAGAGTTTTTCATTTTCATTCATGTAAAATTCATTGTATGTAATATTCTTTTATTGGGGCACTTTCGGGCTGAGGATGATGTCACCATTGTACATTATTTACTTTTCCACATTAGGATAGACCCAAGGCGGAGAGCATAAGTAACCGGGTTCTAAGGTATAGTCGGAGACCATCTTGAGGAGTCGAGACCGGGTCTCCTAACTCTAGAACTGGCAGGGTTACTTGCTGCTCTCGTAGGGGTCTAGGGATGTGGGTTTGGCTATTCATCGCGACCGTGGAATCCGTGTTTTATACAGGCTCGTATTAAAAACACGGACCTCCTAGTATATCTAATATTTCATATATGTTCTTCTGCTGCAATGTTCTATGATGAGATCATATTACTGCCTAAGACGAATGTTTATATTGTATATATGAGATATATATTATATATTGTTGATTTCGTTTCATATCTGATGCTTGTGAAGCATAATAAAATGGGACTTCATTAATGAGATTAATGAAATAAAAGAAACCTAAAGATGTTGTAGAAACTTGTTTAAAAACTGGTAGCTCTAGTTCTTGCTTTGCATAGCGGTATTCCTTGTAGAATATCCAGCACCTTATTCGATAAGGAAAGAGCCGAGATCCCTTCACCGGGAGTGACCTCTTTAGAGAAACTAGCAGATGCTACACACTCGGTTTGTCTTTTGATTGATTCTATAGTTTTTGCTTTACATAGTGGTATTTGTGAAATATCATGCACCTTATTCGATAAGGAAAGTGCCGACGATCCCTTCACCGGGAGTGACCTCTTTAGCGAAACTACAAAAGCCTTAAAAACACTCCTTTTCAAAATCACTTGTTTCTACAACGATATCAAGTTCTTTACGATCATGGTTTTCTTAAAAACCTGCGTAGCCCTCCGTCATTTCAGATAAGTAATAGTTAGTATTCGTGCTGCGTTTGTTGACCTCTGTCAAGGCGTAGTGTGCGGTAACTGATTAGTGCTTATCTGTATAAACATATGATGTGATTGATTTAGGGTAGTCATGCGACCTTATTGACCTCTGTCAAGGGTCGTGCGGGTGAGTTTACTTCAATCAAGAAATGATGGGTTGAACTTGATTAGCAGCCTAAGGTTTGTTGACCTCTGTCACGGTCATAGGACGCTTGGGGCAAAAATATTATTGGGAATTTCAAGTGTTGAAATTTGCAATGATATTGCATACCTTCTATGAGATAGTTGGATCCCGATACCCGCTGCGAGTAAGAGTTACTCCTGGGAGAATTTTACACATTACAATTAGCCGATCAAGTAGGTGTCTAGAAAGGTGTCAACGGGGTTACACCCCTGGGAAAATGAGGTTTATTTTAATTAGGTCCGTGCGAAAGCACAGGGAACCTCCCTCAAAGTACCGACACTAGTCTGGCTGAAAGATTGGCAAACTTGTAGGGTGTAATTAATCCCGGCTAGTCTTTCCTTTTAGGGTTTGAAGGAAGATTTGACTAAAACAGTGGGAGACATCCTGATTAGATATATTAATAACCAATCTAATCTTGCAAGAGCATACACTGAGTGTTTTCTTCTCTCTCTCTCTCCAGGTAGCGACCATGTCACGTCTTAATCAAGATAATAATACAGATGTATTGACCGAACCCGCTTATTATACTGCGCTAGGGAACGTTGGTCCCGCTCTAACTTATAATTGTTATAAGACAGAGTAGGATATAGGGGATTACCAGAATTCCTGTGCCGCCTAAACGAAGAAAGTGCATGTTGATGCATCATCTTCGGGTGTGTTCATTACAGAGAACTATTTCGCAGTATCCTTTACGTCCTGGGTATGAGATACCCGATCAGGATCCCGCAAATGTAATATGTTACATGGGCTACAGATAGGCAGAGAACTGAGAACAGGTGATAAGTTTCAAGAGTTGGAAACGGTGCAATTGTTGCAAGCCAAGTCTGTTGGCAGTTATCACCTTGTATTACCAGAATACATTGATTATGAACGAATGTTATTAGATACCGAACCTGATATACAACATCATATCAGTCTCTTTATTAGTAAAGAAGGATATAATTTTGTATTGTTGGATAATGTTTTGAACATTTCCTATATCAAGAGTTGATCGGTTCAGGCACGTTATCAAAAAGCATATACATTCTAAATCAAACCATAGTTCTTAGAGTACAGAACACACACAAGAGGAAGAGTTCAGAAATGAACGCATCCTTCTTGAGGCATTGTAGACTAGGTCATATCAATGCGACCCGACTAGCTAAGTTACATTTAGATGCATATTTAAATTAGTTTGAATTTACATCTTGTGAAACTTGCCGGTCATGTCACAAAGATAAGATGACCATAGCTCTGTTTATAGGAAACAGAGAAAGAGTTAGTGAACTTTTGGGATTGATACATGATGATGTATGTAAGTCCCCTGTCTACACATGCCAGGACCGGTTCTTTTACTTTATTATATTCATTGATGGTCTCTCAAGATTCGCACATGTGTTCCTGTTGAAACACAAGTCTGAACCTTTTGAGAAATTCAATGAATATGAATTAGAAGTAGAGAACCAAAACGGGTATAAGTATTATGTCCTTTGATGAGATCAAGGAGGAGAATACTTGAGCACAGAATTCCTGGACTATTTTAAAGGAGAATGAGATTCTCTCTCAGCATTACTCCTCCGTATACACCACAGCACGTCGGTGTATCGGGATGGAGCAATCACACCCTATGTGATATGGTGTGCTCTATGATGAGTACTACTGAGTTTCCTACTTCCTTTTGGGTGTTATGCACTTGTGAAGCTTCATACCTATTGAATAGGGTTCCAATCAAATCTGATGCCTACCACTCCATATGTGATATGGTTTGGGAAGAGCTCATCTCTTAAGGATATTAAGATTTGGGGTTGTCTGGCCCATGTCTAAAAGCATAATCCAGACAAGCTTGAGGCAAAGTCAGATCTGTGGAAGTTTGTTGGATATTCCAAGCATTCGCAAGGGAATATCTTCTACCAAACTGAGGAACAAAAGATGTTTTGTTTCTCAGCATGCCACCTTTGTGAAAGGGAATTTCTTGTGAAGAAATTTGTGGTCATGAGGTAGAACTGGAAAAAGTTCCAGCTATACAAACTGCAGCTGATGATTTGGTAGAACCAAAAGATTCAATAGTTTCCAACGAATCTCAGCCTCTCCGCCGATCTAGTAGGGTTCCTCACCCACCTGAGAGATGCATTGGTTTTCTCTATGACAGTGGGAGCGAGGATTGCATCATGAGATGATGACCCAACTTGTTTCGAGCAGGCCATCAAGAGTGGGACTCTATAAGAATGGCTGGATGCTAAGCGATCTGAGATGGAATTCTTATACACCAACAAAGTATGGACTTTGGTTCCTTTATCTGAAGGGTTAAATCCCCATCAGGAGCAAGTATATCTTGAGAAGATTACTTGGTGTACATGGAAAAGTTGAGACTTTCAAAACTATGCTTAAGTCCATCCAGATCCTGCTTGCCATTGCTACATACCATAACTACGATTTCTGGCGGTTAGGTGTCATGACAGCTTTTCTAAATAGTGATTTAAAAGAGAGCGTCTATAAGTACACAGACAGAGGGATTCGTAGACAATGGGAGCAGCGAAAACGTGTGCAAGTTGTTTTATGGGATAGATCAGGCATCGCGGAGTTGGAACGTCTATTTTGATGTGGTAGTCAAAGAGTTTGACTTCATCAAAATGGTAGATGAACCTTGTATATACAAAAAGGTAGTAGAGAGTATGGTGATTATCCTCGTAGAGTACGTGGATGACATACTCTTGATAGGGAAAGATGTCACGTCCCGAAATATCACGTGACTGGCACTTGAATCATATGAAATCTATAGGACCCCATCTAATCCAAGTAAGCCAAAAGCTAAGAAATCTAAAACCATTTTTAAGGAGTAAATAAGGAAAACTAGTTTTAAGAAGTGAAGAAAACATTTTTTAAAACAAGGTTGTTAAATAAGTATGCCGAATATGCATTTTTAAAATCTATAGTCTTTTCTGAAAATTTCTGCAGAGTTTCCTTTGTAAATACTGGCCCCAAACGGGGAACAACATAAATAATATATATACAATGATAAAAGGCATCCCCAAGCAGGAGCTAGCTCTTCGTCCATCGACGGTCACAATCACGCAAGCAGTATAATATACAACGCCGAAGGGCGAGGATCAAAACTCAAAAGAAACTCAAAATAAGAAAGAAAACCACAATACTACAACGCGCGACTCTAAGGTCGAAATAATACATAACTGGTTTTCTAAGTCTGAAGCAATATACAAGTTTGGTTGATGGAATTACTAGATACAACTAAATAAAATAAATACAAGGGCGGTCACGATGCGAGTGAACCCACCTACCAAACCAATCACCCAGAAAGGAAGCAGTGTGCCAGAAAAGCCGCAATGAAACCTGTACGGCAAAACCTGCAAGAACTGTGGCACAACGGGGGTGAGTTGCCAACTCGTGAACAGAAAACATCGCATAATAGAAATCGTATGCATGACATAATCCTAGGTTAATACGATCAGATATATACTTATAAACCTCAAATGAATAAGTCTGAAGCATGAAAAGGGGGCAAGGGTAAACATCTATACTATGTGTAATACCAAGTGCTCGTGACAGTGCCTCAGGTAGTAACATATCAAAAATATGAGGTATGATCAATGTAATCATCATGAAATCAGTGTCAACCATATCATGAATTCTAAGTAAGTGGATTATCATCCAACTATGTAATCAATGTCTACATGCATGTGGATCCCATCCACGTGTCAACCAATGACATAGCAACATCCTGCATGTAAAAGTCATAAAAGCATATGCATGAAAGTATGCGGATATAAATCAACCGGTGTCCCTCGCGACACCACAAAATCATGAAAACATCATGAAATCCGTTTCTATCATCGACACGTAAATCCTCATCTATCAGGTGTTGTCACCACGACTGGTCATGATAGGTACGTATTATACGCTATCTCGAAAATCCGAGTGCCCGGCTTCGACCCTTGAATTTCGACGTATCCATACGCACATAACTCCGGTCGGTATCCCCATGATAACCACCGAGTCCAAATACTATCACCGGTAGGTAGTGCTCCCCTGTCAGGCTCACCGTCCAACATATACGAGTCTTCTTGCCCCGGGGTACCTCACCGGGTCCACCATGTACCCGCAGATGGTGCCTACCGCTCCTCGAATCGGGTTTTACATGCCACTCCCAGAACCGAGAAAACACATGGTGGACGCACTGAAATATCATATCAAGGGAACCGGATTTTTAAAATAATACATTCTCTCTTTGGAAATACCCACGGTTCCCAAATCCAGAAATATCATGGAAACAACATATCTCAATGCGTATAATCATAAAGCATGATGTATGCGACATGTAAAGGAAATGTAAGCATATCAGTATGTCATGCAGCATGGAATAATAATATGCCCATATTGAGGGAAACCGCTCTTTTGAAATGAATCAGTTTTAAAAGTATCTTGCGGTTCCCAAATCTCTAATCAAGCCAGAATCATCTATGTATGTGCAAATATGTATGTACAATGGGTATGTGCACAAGTATGAGTGTACAATAAGTATGTGCACAAGTATGACATGCAAGGGATTATATCCTGATGCAATAATCCTACTGTGTAGTGACATGGCAATTATCGATGATGAAGTATGTGAGCCGGCAAGCAGGTGTACGTGGAACATACGCATCATCGATAATGGTGCCGGTGTCCTAACAGCATGGTTTTTATACAACATTAAATATATTTAACATGCAATGCGATGCGAACAGCAAGAATATGCGGCAAATGAATAATAACCACAACAGTGTAGAATATACATCAATGTATCTATGTCATACTGTTTTGCCATTTGAAAGAAGACGAATCGGGGTTTTTCGGAAAATAAGGGCTATAGTGTTTTTAAGAAAATATGCGTCCTTTGAAAATATCTGTATAATCCCTTTGCCTGTCTTTAAAATACTCCCGATTCGTTAGTTTTGAAATAGGTATGACTCGGGTCTAGTCTAACATCTACAAGATAACTACAGCCCTAACAAACAAGTCAATCAGGAGGGGTATGGAAACCACCTAAATCTGAGTCAATATATATATATATATATATATATATATATATATATATATAAATTATCTGGTATCCTTATCATCATATCTCATGATCTGGGGTACTGATTTAAGTCTAGTACAAATCAATACCATCTATATAAATATAAATGCGTGGGTGAAACACACGTCTAAAGGCCCGCTAAAATCACATGTCGTATCCCAAATACGGATCACATTATATCACCGATCTCATGGCACTATGCCCAATCTCATCGGCCCATCTCAAAATATCATCCACAATCCTCATCATCTATGTATAACTATATTAAATAAGCATGTGTGTGCGTGTGGGTGTAAACCTATTCTAGGGTTCGCATATAGGAAACTATACTAGTTTACATCTAAACCCTATTCTACCCATAGTACACCTAATCTCATCTCAAATATCCATATCACACATAATGCTATCATATATATAAATATAGTATATATCTAGTATGCTAAATATCGAACTGCGGGGGTGCTATACGCCATCCACCCGACTTCCCCCATAGATATAATCTACTCACCTTGTATCCTGCGTGTCGATGTCGATGTCGCCATCATCTTCTTCATCGTATGAAGCCCTCGAAAAGGTACCTAGAAGATAACACAATCGCAAATAAACCTTAAAATCACATCGAGAAAACCAAACGACGCGCTAAGGCCTATAGGTTAGAACCTATGGACTACGCTTTCAAAACCATTAAACTACCCTCGATATCGTCGTATAAACGCTAAGTAATCGAGGTAAAACGCAATTATACAAATCCAGAATTTAAAATACGCAAAACGAAAACACGAATTAAAACAACAACTCAGGAAAAAAGTCCCAGATTTCACCCTAGGTCAAATTGGTCAATTTTGCATATGCCCAGGGTCTAGTTTAGTGATGAGGGGACCAGAGCACAAGAACGAGGACAAATGGCCCAGGCCTGGCCGTAATTTGCGGCCAGAAGGCTTTTATTTGCGGCCTAGAAAAAGATTCAGGAGCAGGGGTTTTGGTGGTAGCTTCCTAGGTGCCTGCATGTATCACTGTCCTTGCAAAATATTTTTCAGAGTCTCGGGGTGATAGCAGATTTCAATTAACCCTCATAGATTCCATAATTTTCCGATATCGGGTTTCTAAATCCTTATTCTGGGTTTCAAGTCTCTGTTTTAGGCCTGGGTTCTAGCACTAGGGGGTTTGCGTGGCCTCTACTGAGCTTAATTACCCATCTCCACCCTCAATTCCCATTAACCCTAACTAGAGTTTTCCTAAGTCCACAAAATCACACGATATCGATTCTATCATAACATGGGGATAAAAGTAAGGCAAATACTAAGCTTAAGATTCAGAAATTACCTTATATGGCAACTCAAGAAATTTCTTGAGTTGTCCCAAGTGGCCAAAATCCTAGTTTTCTTGGTCCAATGTGCTTCCCTTGTGCTTGTGCATTTTTTTGTGAAATGGGATTTGGGTTTTGAGTTGATTTTCATGGAGTTTTTGGGGAGATGAAGAGGGGAGAGAGGGGCAGCAGTAGCAGGAAGGTGAGGAGAGGAGAGAAATGAGTGGAGGAATAATGATGGGGATGGCTCAAAACCAAGTCAATGATAACCCTCACCTTTCTCTCTCTCACCCATACCTATATATTCTATCCTTTTCATTTTCTTTTCTTTTCCCCTCTAATAAATCATCAACCATGATAAAAACATGTCGGAAAGCCATGGAAAAATATGTAACAAGTGTAAAAAAAGATATGGTGCATGTTTTGCACAAATATGCTAAAAATCCGATTAGCGATTTTTAATCGCGATTAGCACTAAATTAGCATATAATTAATCATAAAAACATTAAAAAAAATGGCATAACTCGCATAAAACACCCTCTTTTTAGTAATTTCCATAATTTTCAAAAAAATTCCCAATTTATCGGTATTTAATTATACCGAAATATTAAAATATTCATTAAAAATAATATTAAATTATAAAAATTCCCAAAAAAATAATATTTTATTTTTTTGAAATGTTACAATCTTCCCCCCTTAAAGAAATTCTGTCCCCGAATTTAAATTTTAAACCCCTCAAATACTAAAACATTTCCGTAACAGTCCAAGTCGTCGGGGCTCTTAAATCATCAATACGTAAAACGCATCATAGCGCAATGCATGCGCATGAGTAATGAGCAGATAACTCAAAAGCAAAACTTCGTCAAGCATCCCGCAATCATCGGAGTTATGGTAAAGACACAAATATCAAATCCGAAACAAAACCAATATGATATATATCAGAATTATACATGTAGACATCAAATCTATACATGTAAATAGCTGAAGGAAATGCATGCCAAATCTTTTAAGTAGTTGTGCGATGCGCATAACACTGCACAGTGGCGGACGTCTGCTATAAGAGAATAACCATATACGTATATATCTTTTTTTTACTATGTACGTTCCGCCGTTTTGAAAACAATTTAGAAGGGTCCCCTTATTTTAAACGTGTCATGTCATATCAGACACGTAGGTAAATACTGAGACTATAGCTCGCTTTTTGGAAATCCCTTCAATAACTATCAATGCATCCAAAATATATCCAGGTACTGTCCTCTGACTAGTCCTTCTTAGTACGAAAACAATAGCAATTATCATGAAAACGTACTGGTCTATAAGGAATAAATCCCAAAAATGTATATAAGAATATCATGTGCGTTTGGTGCGCACGGAAATCAAAATCCATATGTGTGCCATACATGTACACAGAAACATCATCTAGGTACAGCGGGTGAGCACGAAACATCTGCCAAGGGCAACGGGCATGCCTGACAGCAAAATCAGGTGCATCTGACATGCATAAGGAATCCCGATTTAGTGCATCTGGTGTGCACCAAAATCGTATCTCAAAACATGTGCTCATCACGCGCGAAAATCCAATTCAAATGCACGGAGTGCAAGAAATCAACATCAATATCAAAATCAAAATCGACGGTATACCATACGGCTCAATCCAAATAAGGTATACCGTGGTGTATAAGCTCACAACCATGTGTATCAGCGTGCACAAATCAAATCAAAACACTAAAAGTGCATGAAAACTATGCTGGAAGCGTAAATCAAATCACCAGCATAAAATAGGCATGAAATCACAATTAATACCTCAAGCGTAATAACTATGCGCAAAATATAAATACCAGTAGGTGCAACCATGGTGCACGAAAATAAATATCATGGAACTCAGCTATCAAGACTAAATCATACGAATAGATCGCCCAAAATACCGAAATCCCAGAGTGACGGATACGTGATAATCGAATCACCAAATCACAAATCATAAATACCGTCGTCAATATTTCCTCTGCGGATTACCTATCTCGCAATCAATCAGCTCATCGGCCCAGTCAGGTGTGCTAACGGGGGCGATTCCGTCCTGGCACTTCTCTGGTCATCTGCGTCCTCAGCACAGCATTTCTTCGGAAACTGGTCGCATCCCAACGCCTCTGTAGACATATCCGACCTTTAACCTTTTGATCGATTCATCAAAACCTCATAATCCCCCAAGAGCTCAACATCTTGGGTACAGTTTAATAGTATCGAGTACATACCACAACATCGATGGACCGGCTGAAGAAGGGAAAACCCAAGCCTCACTAATGGCGCCGTGGAACTGCCGCAAACCCTAAGGTTCAAAGGCTTTCACATGGTCATTATGTCGAGTTAGGGTTTCATTCTTCTAGAGGGTCCATAGAATCTCTTGCACGTCTTTCCGAATACTTTAAACTTGGAATATGGGTTTCTGACATCCGATCATCTCCATCGACTCTCAACGTACCTGCGTGAAGTAGTCTCTAGCTGGAATCAATCTATCTGATGACCTCGCATCGGGGTAAGCGAACGAACCACATATCCTAGTCATTCATCCTTGGGTGACTAGCGACCTTCCATCATACCTCTAAGTATATACTTAAGCTACAGTAGCTCCAACATCTGGGCAATATCTCATCATTTGCAGCAGCAACTGGCTCATTTGTCTGTACGCTGAACAGCGCCTCACTCATCATGAATAAGTGATATATCAATGGTCATCACCTTCTGGTTGGCCTCTAGCAGTAGCCTGATCCTCTGATGCCGATCAGTACATCCGGCAAATCTTGTAACAGCGATCTGTCGAACGCTCATGGCGCGAAAACACAATAAGACGACGCCTCCATATGCAATCGTATGTCTCTGGAATCACGCCCTGGTCATTCCTCGTCCGTGACGAGCTCAAGCTGACGCAACTCTAGCCGTAGCTCTCTCTGCCCGTGTAATCATGGCGGCAAAATCATAACCAACATCGATGAGGATAGATCACAGGGATGAATATAATACTGTGCAAAGAAATGTACATCTAAAGGTTTCTTAAGCGGAGTAGCGTATCGTAAATATGCCACGGAACATACATACGGTACGTCACTCTACTCAAGTTACCTACTCCATCAACCAAGGGTCATCCTACACGACGAAAGTTCGGGTATAATACCCCCTCGACTAAGTCTAAGTTCCGTAATGTTAAGCCTAAGTTCCGTATATATATAAACGCTCTAGGCTCCACATAATCAAACTTAGACTCGAACCAAGGTTAACCTAGCGCTCTGATACCAACTTTGTCACGTCCCGAAATAGCACGTGACTGGCACTTGAATCATATGAAGTCTATAGGACCCCATCTAATCCAAGTAAGCCAAAAGCCAAGAAATCTAAAACCATTTTTAAGGAGTAAATAAGGAAAACTAGTTTTAAGAAGTGAAGAAAACATGTTTTAAAACAAGGTTGTTAAACAAGTATGCCGAATATGCATTTTTAAAATCTATAGTATTTTCTGAAAATTTCGGCAGAGTTTCCTTTGTAAATACTGGCCCCAAACGGGGTACAAGATGAATAATATATATATACAATGATAAAAGACATCCCCAAGCGGGAGCTAGCTCTTCGTCAATCGACGGTCAAAACCACGCAAGCAGTATAATATACAACGCCGAAGGGCGAGGATCAAAACTCAAAAGAAACTCAAAATAAGCAAGAAAACCACAATACTACAACGCGCGACTGTAAGGTCGAAATAATACATAACTGGTTTTCTAAGTCTGAAGCAATATACAAGTTTGGTTGATGGAATTACTAGATACAACTAAATAAAATAAATACAAGGGCGGTCACGATGCGAGTGAACCCACCTACCAAAGCAATCGCCTAGAAAGAAAGCAGTGTGCCAGAAAAGCCGCAATGGAACCTGTACGGCAAAACCTGCAAGAACTGTGGCACAACGGGGGTGAGTTGCCAACTCGTGAATAGAAAACATCGCAGAGTAGAAATCGTATGCATGACATAATTCTAGGTCAATACGATCAGATATATACATATAAACCTCAAATGAATAAGTCTGAAGTATGAAAAGGGGGTAAGGGTAAACATCTATACTATGTGTAATACCAAGTGCTCGTGTCAGTGCCTCAGGTAGTAACATATCAAAAATATGAGGTATGATCAATGTAATCATCATGAAATCAGTGTCAACCATATCATGAAGTCTAAGTATGTGGATATCATCCAACTATGTAATCAATGTCTACATGCATGTGGATCCCGTCCACGTGTCAACCAATGACATAGCAACCTCCTGCATGTAAAAGTCATAAAAGCATATACATGAAAGTATGCGGATATAAATCAATGGGTGTCCCTCGCGACACAACAAAATCATGAAAACATCATGAAATCCGTGTCCATCATCGACACGTAAATCCTCATCTATCAGGTGCTGTCACCACGACTGGCCCTGATAGGTACGTATCATATGCTATCTCGAAAACCCGAGTGCCCAGCTTCGACCCTCGAATTTCGATGTATCCATACGTACATAACTCCGGTCGGTATCCCCATGATAACCGCCAAGTCCAAATACTATCACCGGTAGGTAGTGCTCCCCTGTCAGGCTCACCGTCCAACATATACGAGTCTTCTTACCCCGGGGTACCTTACCAGGTCCACCATATACCCGCAGACGGTGCCTACCGCTCCTCGAATCGGGTTTCACATGCCACTCTCAGAACCAAGAAAACACATGGTGGACACACTGAAATATCATATCAAGGGAACCGGGTTTTTAAAACAATACATACTCTCTTTTGAAATACCCACAGTTCCCAAATCTAGAAATATCATGGAAACAACATATCTCAATGCGTATAATCATAAAGCATGATGTATGCGACATGTAAAGGAAATGTAAGCATATCAGTATATCATGCAGCATGGAATAATAATATGCCCATATTGAGAGAAACCGCTCTTTTGAAATGAATCAGTTTTAAAAGTATCTTACGGTTCCCAAATCTCTAATCAAGCCAGAATCATCTATGTATGTGCAAATATGTATGTACAATGGGTATGTGCACAAGTATGAGTGTACAATAAGTATGTGCACAAGTATGACATGCAAGGGATCATATCCTGATGCAATAATCCTACTGTGTAGTGACATGGCAATTATACAACATTAAATATATTTAACATGCAATGCGATGCGAACAGCAAGAATATGTGGCAAATGAATAATAACCACAACAGTGCAGAATCTATATCAATGTATCTATGTGATACTGTTTTGCCATTTGAAAGAAGACGAATCGGGGTTTTTAGGAAAATAAGGGCTACGGTGTTTTTAAGAAAATATGTGTCCTTTGAAAATATCCGTATCCGTATAATCCCTTTGCCTGTCTTTAAAATACTCCTGATTCGTTAGTTTTGAAATAGGTATAACTCGGGTCTAGTCTAACATCTACAAGATAACTATAGCCCTAACTAACAAGTCAATCAGGAGGGGTATGGAAACCACCTAAATATGAGTCGATATATATATATATATATATATATATATATATATATATAATAGTCGGTGATCCCGCCTCAAAGGTACCGCGTACGATACAATAAACCATATGACATCCTCGAGTCATGAGTGCGGATCTATCATCAATATAAAGCTCGTACGGTAAATCATCGTACGGCATCCCAAAAGCTGGGTACGGGTCAATATCACATTCATCTCATCAATTATCTGGTATCCTTATCCTCATATCTCATGATCTGGGGTACTGATCTAAGTCTAGTACAAATCGATACCATCTATATAAATATAAATGCATGTGTGAAACACACGTCTAAAGGCCCGCTAAAATCACATGTCGTATCCCAAATACGAATCACATTATATCACCGATCTCATGGCACCATGCCCATTCTCATCGACTCATCTCCAAATATCTTCCATAATCCTCATCATCTAGGTATAACTATAATAAATAAGCATGTGTGTGCGTGTGGGTGTAAACCTATTCTAGGGTTCGCATCTAGGAAACTATACTAGTTTACATCTAAACCCTATTCTACCCATAGTACACCTAATCTCATCTCCAATATACATATCACACATAATGCTATCATATATATAAATATAGTATATATCTAGTATACTAAATATCGAACTGCGGGGGTGTTATATGCCATCCACCCGACTTCCTTCGTAGATATAATCTACTCACCTTGTATCCTGCGTGTCGGTGTCGGTGTCGCCTTCATCTTCTTCATCGTATGAAGCCCTCGAGAAGGTACCTACAAGATAACACAATCGCAAATAAACCCTAAAATCACATCGAGAAAACCAAACAACGCGCTAAGACCTATAGGTTAGAACCTATAGACTACGCTTTCAAAACCATCAAACTACCCTCGATATCGTCGTATAAACGCCACGTAATCGAGGTAAAACGCAATTATACAAATCCAGAATTTAAAATACGCAAAACGAAAACACGAATTAAAATAGCAACTCAGGAAAAAGGTCCCAGATTTCACCCTAGGTCAAATTGGTCAATTTTGCATATGCCCAGGGTCTAGTTTACCGATGAGGGGACCACAGCACAAGAACGAGACCAAATGGCCCAGGTCTGGCCGCAATTTGCGGCCAGAAGGCTTTTATTTGCGGCCTGGAAAAAGATTCAGGGGTAGGGTTTTGGTGGTAGCTTCCTAGGTGCCTGCATGTATCACTGTCCATGCAAAATAATTTTCAGAGTCTCGGGGTGATAGCAGATTTTAATTAACCCTCACAGATTCCACAATTTTCCGATATCGGGTTTCTAAATCCGTATTCTGGGTTTCAAGTCTCTGGTTTAGGCCTGGGTTCTAGCACTAAGGGGTTTGTGTGGCCTCTACTGAGCTTAATTACCCATCACCACCCTCAATTCCCATTAACCCTAACTAGAGTTTTCCTAAGTCCACAAAATCACACGATATCGGTTCTATCATAACATGGGGGTAAAAGTAAGGCAAATACTAAGCTAAAGGTTCAGAAATTACCTTATTTGGCAACTCAAGAAAATTCTTGAGTTGCCCCAAGTGGCCAAAATCCTAGCTTTCTTGGTCCAATGTGCTTCCCTTGAGCTTGTGCAACTTTTTTGTGAAATGGGATTTGGGTTTTGAGTTGATTTTTATGGAGTTTTTGGGGAGATGAAGAGGGGAGAGAGGGGCAGCAGCAGCAGGAGGGTGAGGAGAGGAGAGAAATGAGTGGAGGAATAATGATGGGGATGGCTCAAGACCAAGTCAATGATAACCCTCACCTTTCTCTCTCTCACCCATACCTATATATTCTATCCTTTTCCTTTTCTTTTCTTTTCCCCTCTAATAAATCAACAACCATGATAAAAACATGTACGAAAGCTGATTAATTCTAAAATTCAAGACTGTGTAGTGTGTATCAACTCAAATGATCCCCGATAACGGTTTCATTTGATCGATATGAGTTTCTCGTTGTGTCGGTATGAAAATTGAATAAAATTCACAATCAAAGAATTATATTTGACCGCAATCAACTACGGTGTCGGATGTAGATTGTAAGTGAGTGCGGATCGTCCACAGGGACAGTGTAATAGTTCGTCTTTTGAATTAGATGAGTTGAAACTTTAAAGAAAACAAAACAAAAGAAAACAATTCATGATTTATATTTGAAGTTCAAGAATTAGAAAATATAGATCTAATAACAAGAAAAAAGATAGAATCAAGAATTGATAGTTTGATGATTTTTTCCAACCAAATATCAAGAATCAAAATGAGGCTCGTAGGAATCGATCGGATCTATAGATGTGATGCGATCTCAAGATGACGTATTCTCATCCTTCGATGGATTGATACTAGATCGATGATGATCGACGAGAATTAGGGATTTCTAGTGAAACTAGGGTTTCATCATTTATCCCTTGTTCATTCGTCGATATCATTCATATTCTAGCCTCTAGTAAATTCAAGAAACGATCGTAGATCCCTAATTTCGAGCGATTACAATCAAGAAAGCATCGCAATGAAACTAGGTCATCGATTCTTGAACTTGCTAGAGTTTACAAAACCCGTAGGACTTAAGAATTGTATTAATATTTGTTACATCATCTTTCTATTGATCGTCTTGGCTCCTTTACGAGCGGAGTTTTACTCAAACATCACAACAAGAACAACAATTACAAATTGAGATCTAATCATGATGCAAGAATTAAAAGAAAGCAAGATTAAAGAATTTCACCTTTTATTTATATCAACAATTTCATTACATTCGCTCAAGAACTACAAGAGGAAGAACTCGATCGTCGATTTGGCTTCGCTCGGCTCCGTGAGTCGCGGATCGGCTTGGATCACTTGCTCGATTGGAGATCGGCTCCGCTCCTAAAAGGTTGAAGGGCTTCTTTCTTGATTGGTACTCGAAATCTTGAATTTGGATTGGAATTAGGGTTAGGGTTTCGCACAAGTCTTGTCACTAGACTTGTGGAAGAAGATGAAGAATTGAAGAAGACTAAAGATTATTGAACTAATGAAGAACTATTTATGAACTAACTAAAGATTGATTAACCTTTAACCCTGGGTCTAGGCTTCTATTTATAGACTTCCCTAAACCCTAGATCTAGGATCAGAATTTGAATTTCCCTCCAAAAGTTAGTTAGAGGAGATTTGAATTTCCCTCCAAAAGTTTGTTGAGGAGAAACTTCTAGATGTGATTAGTTAGGAGCTTAATCAAGATTAACATGCTTAATGATCTTTTGCCGATCTGGCAGAAGACTCTGGAGAATTCTGGAATTTGACGTGTCAAAATGAGGTGTACCCACTGAGAGAAGGATATTGCACTGAAAATGGCATGATGATGTGGCAGGACCGCCGCGGAACCGCGGCTCAAGCCGGCTCCTGCCGCGGTTCCGCGGCTCTTTTGGGGCTTCAAGACTTGTGACTTCTGGTGCTGATTTGGGCTGACTTGTGGGCCTTTCTTTGATATGTTGATTTTTATATTTCCTTTTGAATTGCTACCAGATCTGAAATCATTGAGTTGGTGTATTTTTTATCAGCTTCTTTTGGCTTTGATCCTGCAATTTCCAGCACAAATCTCGAAACAAGTGTTGCGCAATATAGAGATGATGTGATGCCATGATAAACACACAATTTCCTCAGAAATGTCGGTTTTAAAGTCTAACACATGCAATCTGATATTTAACGACTGATTTGCTAATATGTGTAATATGAATACTGAACACTTCTAAATGAGTGCAAATGATAGGGAAATTGCCGTGTTAAAAATACATTATTTTCGACTGATCAAAAGCCATGGAAAAATATGTAACAAGTGTAGAAAAAGATATGGTGCATGTTTTGCATAAATATGCTAAAAATCTGATTAGCGATTTTTAATCGCGATTAGCACTAAATTAGCATATAATTAATCATAAAAACTTTAAAAATGGCATAATTCACATAAAACACCCTCTTTTTAGTAATTTCCATAATTTTCAAAAAAAATTCCCAATTTATCGGTATTTAATTATACCGAAATATTAAAATATTCATTAAAAATAATACTAAATTATAAAAATTCCCAAAACATAATATTTTATTTTTTTGAAATGTTACAAAAGAGTTTCCTATGCTACGCTCGATCAATCTCCTCTTATCACAAGGATTCTCTATAAAGGATCAAGTTGATACCTACTAAATCCTGGGTTTTGGATCTATGAGATAGATCTAATTGGATGCTAGGATACTCACTAGTTGTAGTGAGATGGTATCAATCGATCCTGGGGAAAATCACTGGAAAAGGTTCCAGGGTGATAAGGACGACTGAATGTCAGTCGCAGGCATTGTCTTTACCCTCAGTGGAGGGGCGGTTTGTTGGAAGAGTTCCAAGCTAGATACCGTGACTTACTAGACGATTAAAGGCAAGATACATCGTTACTAAGGATGCTACCAAAGAGGCAGTCTGGATATATATAAGTTCATGAGATGAACTTCGTTCCAACCATTGTGTGACAATGGAGTTATGGCTTTGGCCTAGGTACTCCCGTCCCATCAGAAATCCAGATATAATTCTTAGGCAGTATCACCTGATCATGTAGATGGTTGATCTCCAGGGAGATCGAGGTTAGGAGAGTAGACACAGAGGACAACAGCGCGGATCAACTCATAAAGGCCTATATCCAAGTAGAGACTTTTATGGGATGGTTGAGTATGAGATACTTCAACCACAGCTAATTGTTGGGTATGTGATACCACAACAGATGGCCCTAGTGCAAGTGGGAGATTGTTAGTTATATGTATGCCCTAGAGGCCATTACTGTACATACGATGTATATTATAGTGGATGCTTGGACATATATAGGGAGGACTTTCTTGCTCGATATGATAGTACGCTATCTGGTTGCTCTTTATCTTAACATGTACTCTGATTGTCTCTAAGTTACATGTTGATAAAGCCTTTAGGATGAGTACTTGACTACCGGGGCTATGATGTGGATCATACTAGTGGGGACAGTGTAGTCGCCAAGTATATCCTTCAAATGTTCCTAGTCGTGGGAGTACCGAGACAGGGCATCGATACTCCAGAGTAGACTAGCGTATGCGCATCTTGACCCATATGATAGGCGATGGATGATCCCTATCCATTGGTGTTTGACATCAGAGAAGCTATACGGGTGCTCAGTGGAGACTGGGTACACTGGACGGACTCGCCGAGAACTCCCAGATGGTATTATACCTCACGTCAGATGGCAGTTCTCTGGTGCACTGGTACAGGTTAGTCTGTAGACCCGAGATCGTCATAGAGTCTTTTGTGATTCCTACCGTGCTTTGATTTCCATCATACTACGTCCAAGAGGGCGTGCAAAACGGTGGCTTTAGGGTACAGTCCCGAATCACATGGAGGCAATGAGCGATAGGAGGGGTTTCGTCTCTCCCGGTATAGGGAGTTGATGTTGCGCTGTGTTCGATTGGCTATAACTGAAAATCCCTGGCCAGGGTTGCTGAGATTTACTGTTAAGTGTTATCAGTAGTTTCTCAAACTGTTATAGACCTCATATTGACATGACTTATCAAGCTACTGGGGTCTGACGTTTACCACCCCTAGGCGAGATATGCGACATATCAGACGAAGAGATCGGACTGTACGGGAGTGTTACTGATTGGATTCGCAGGAGAATGTACAGGCTTGCTTGTTGATCTTCTGATCGCCCAATACCAAGGTGGCTGTTACGTTTAGCTGACCGCTTGCAACTTGTGGGTGACTGATATGATCATCACCTACTGCCGGCGTATTGACGATTCTTTAGAGTCCTACACAGAGGTTTCTTGGCTCAGGCAAAGCGGAGTAGGAGCACATATGTGATATGTGCGGGACCGAGAATATTACGATATGAGATACCGTATTAGATTCTCGCGATATGAGATATCGGCCGGGTATATGAGATATAGCCGGGTCATCGGATCAAGTGTTGATTCGATGAACTAATACAGATTATATTAGTCGGTTATTTGTGAAATAGCCGGATTATCGGATCAAGTGTTGATTCGATAATTTAATGTATAATTATATATATTTGATATATTAAATTATATTAACTAATATAAGCTCACTTAAAGATTTTTTTTCTCACTCGGGTAATACATTGATATATATGTGATATATATTAATTGTATTATTTTATTTTGTTACAATAAATATTGTATATGTGATATATAATATTGTAACATGTTAGGGTTATAAATGCAACATGTATTTTGGAGAATAAATGTGGTTAGGGTTTGGATTAGGGTTAAGCTTTCATGAAGCTTTCAAGAAGCTTCTTGAAGCTTTGACTTTGACCTTGATATTTTGCATAGATATTTCCTTAACCCAACCCAACCCTTTAACCATAGTTGTTTCTCTACATGGGTTAAGTCTTCATACTTAACCCATGGTTGCATTTTTAACTTCACTTGAGTTTTCATTATTCATCAAAAATGGTTTTCATCTTCTTCTTCCTCTTGACAAAGCTTTCTAGCTTTTGGTGATGTGATGAAAATGAGTGAGAAATTGAAAACAAATGAGAGCTAAATTCCTACTTCATCATCCTCATCTATTCTTGCCACTTAGATTAGGGTGTTTGCTTTTCTAATACTTGATTAGCAAAGCAAGAGCTTGGGTTTGAGTTTCTTCAAGGTAGATCATCTTTGTTATCGAAGATCGGAAGCAAGCATGAATCTTTCTCTTCATGGAGCCTCTCTAGAGTCCGTGAACTTGATGATCGCAGCGAAGGGACCACAACACGGAGCTTATGAAGTGAAGGACCGGACTACAAAGGTTGTAATCCCAAACTCTTAGAAGTAAAGTTGTTTACTTGCTCATTGTTTCACTTAATCTCTAGTCTAAGATCTTGGTTAGGGTTGTTCGGCACGTCTAAAATTTAAATCGGGCATGGTTGATGCCTTATAGACCCTTGTGATAGTGCCTAGTAACCCTACATATTATTGGCCCACGATGATCCAAGACTGCTTAAAATACGCTAAGCAGTGCCACTCGTGCCATATTCACGGAGACTTTATCCGTCAGCATCCAAATCCACTACATCCAACAGTGGCTAGCTGGCCGTTTGAAATGTGGGGAACTGACATAATCGGGCCCATTGAACCAACATCGTCCCGAGGACATCGATTCATTTCGGCGACAACTGATTACTTCTCCAAATGGGCATAAGCAGTACCGCTGAGGGAAGTGAAGACGGAGAATATCCTCCATTTCTTCAAGACACACGTCATTTATCGGTTTGGAACTCCGCGACGGATCATCTCCGATAACGGGCCAGCCTACAGAAGTCACAAGATCAGCCGCTTCGCACAACAGCATAACATAGACTGGAGATACTCCTCAGTCTATAATCCCCGAGCTAACGGTCTAGCTGAGGCTTTTAACAAGACCTTGACAAAGATCGTGAAAAAGACGGTGTCTCGAAATAAAAAGGACTGGTATGAGAGACTGCATGAAGCTCTCTGGGCGTATCGGACTACGTTCAAAACGGCCACAAACACAATACCGTATGCATTGGTATTCGGTACAGAGGCGGTACTCCCCCTCGAGATAGAGCTACCCTCGCTACGAGTGGCAGTTCATTACGAGCTAACAGACGAAGAGAATGCTCACCTTCGGCTGGAAGAGCTCGACGTCCTTGATGAAACTCGGCTTATAGCGCAACAAAATCTGGAGGCTTATAAAGCAAAGATGACGCGCTCATATGAAAGGTTGACTAGGTCGAGAACATTCCGCCAAGGCGAACTCGTGCTAGTGGTCAAGAGACCTATAATCCCCAATCGTGCCAAACGGGGGAAATTCGATCTGGACTATGAAAGCCCGTATATCATAGACAAGGTCTACCAGGGCGGAGTCTATCTACTCATGGACATGCATGGCGAAAGGCCCTTCAAGCCAATAAATAGTCGCTTCCTGAAAAAGTACCACGCCTGATGAGTCACGGCCTAGGTCAACGATAGATGACGACGACTACGTCCGCTCGCTATCATCCAAAGCTCAAACTCTATAAGTAGTAGTCGGCTAATGGACCGAAACGTCCTTAAACTAACAGCGGACCGAAACGTCCTTAAACTAACGACCGACCGAAACGTCCTTAAACTAACAATGGACCGAAACGTCCTTAAACTAACAATGGACTATTATGTCCTAAAACTAGCTATTGACCGAGATGTCGATAAAATACGATGGATTGCAGCATCCCAAAGCTGATACAAAAAAAAGAGAATAAAAAAAAAAAGAAAACGGTATGTCCAGAAGCAAAAGGGGCACGGATGAAAGCCCGCAAGGGCTCCGTGAGTAAAAAAAGCAGGGCTACCGGCGAGTTTTATGAAAACCCGAAAGGGCGCAACCTCGTTAGAATAAAAAAAATAGAGAAAAAAGAAAACGGTATGTCCATAAGCAAAAGGGCACGGATGAAAACCCGAGAGGGCTCCGTGAGTAAAAACAACAGGGCTACCTGCGAGTTTTGTGAAAACCCAAAAGGGCGCAATCTCGTTAAAAGACACTTGCAAGGTCCTCTCGACATTGTGAGGAGAAACCACCTGCGTGAGATCCTTACGACTCACAAGCGAGCAACACACTTAGAGATCCCCACGATCCCTAGGGAGAAATTACACTTGCGAGATCCTCATGACTCGTAAGGAGAACCCTCTTATGAGACCCTCACGGCTCATAAGATTTGAAAGTCTTAAGCTACAGGGATCTGAACCTGTTCTTAAGCAACTACCACAACCTCCAGTGCTGCCCTACAAGCGGTTCAGTATTGACCCTTGTATACAATCCACGGGCGTGAATAAACATTTCCCTAACAAAGTCTCATCCGTGACTAGGGATATGTTTGCACGGTGAACAGCCCTTGTAAGTCCTCTCGACTTATAAGGAGAAAATACTCTTGTAAGATCCTTACGATTTACGAGAAGCCATACATTTAGGAGTCCTCATGATTCATAAGGAGAAAACGCACCTACAAGATCCTCATGACTCGTAGGGAGAAAAACCTTTATGAGACCCTTACGGCTCATGAAGTCAAAAGCCTTAGTTGACAGGATCCTAACCCTGCTCGCGAAGCCACCTTTGTTCGACATCGACAGAGGCAAATGATGATTCGCTCCTGGAAATATCCTAGTTGTAGCGGTGCTGATGCCGAAATCGATGTCTAATTCCAAGCTTGCAGCGCAAAGCCAGCGAGCCACACATGCATACGAAATAGCCGAAATGGGGCAACTTGCAACAAAATCAGCAAGTAAAAATGTATGTATGCAAAATAGTCGAAATGATTGGGCAACTCGCAATAAAAAACAGCGAGTAAAAATAAAATAAATAGCCAAAATGATTGGGCGCCGCGAAAAATTGCCGAAATGATTGGGAAATCGCAACTTTCGTGATATGAAAGCTGAAATGATAGAGCATCGCGGAAAGAAAATATATAAAATGAAATTTTATGCCCTACAGGTGATATCACATTAATCCCTGTATACAATCCAGGGGCGCAAACAAAGAGGGAATCACACTTTCCCTCCCCAGGCTATGTCAGAAGAAGAAGCCAAATCTCAACGGTTCAAAGACAACCTAGAGACCACTTCAGTATTCGTCTCATTACACCAGACGCTATGTCATCCACATGACCCCGTCACGGAAATACGTCATCCACATGACCCCGTCGTAGAAATACGTCATCCACATGACCCCGTCACGGAAATACGTCATCCACATGACCCCGTCGCGGAAATACGTCATCCACATGACCCCGTTTCGGAAATACGTCATCAACATGACCCCGTTTCGGAAATACGTCATCTACATGACCCCGTCTTGGAAATACATCATCCATATGACCCCGTCTCGGAAATACGTCATCCACATGACCCCGTCTCGGAAATACGTCATCCACATGACCCCGTCGCGGAAATACGTCATCCACATGACCCCGTTTCGGAAATACGTCATCCACATGACCCCATCTCGGAAATACGTCATCCACATGACCCCGTTTCGGAAATACATCATCAACATGACCCCAATTCGGAAATACGTCATCTACATGACCTCGTCTCGGAAATACGTCATCCACATGACCCCGTCGCGGAAATACGTCATCCACATGACCCCGTCTCGGAAATACGTCATCCACATGACCCCGTCTCGGAAATACGTCATCCACATGACCCCGTTTCGGAAATACGTCATCAACATGACCCCGTCTCGGAAATACGTCATCAACATGACCCTGTCTCGGAAATACGTCATCTACATGACCCCGTCTCGGAAATACGTCGTCCACATGACCCCGTCTCGGAAATACGTCCACATGACCCCGTCTCGGAAATACGTCGTCCACATGACCCCGTCTCGGAAATACGTCTTCCACATGACCCCGTCTCGGAAATACGTCATCCACATGACCCCGTCTTGGAAATACGTCATCCATGACCCCATTACGGAAATACGTCATCCACATGACTCCATTGCGGAAATACGTCGTCCACATGACCCCGTCTCGGAAATACGTCATCCACATGACCCCGTCGCGGAAATACGTCATCCATATGACCCCGTTACAGAAATACGTCATCCATATGACCCCGTTTCGGAAATAAGTCACCCACATGACCCCGTTATGGAAATACATCATCTGCATGACCCCGTTGCAGAAATACGTCATCCACATGACCCCGTAGCGGAAATACGTCATCCACATGACCCCGTAGCGGAAACACATCATCCACATGACCCCGTCGCGGAAATACGTCATCCACATGACCCCGTCGCGGAAATACGTCATCCACATGACCCCGTCTCGGAAATACGTCAATCCACATGACCCCGTTTCGGAAATACGTCAATCTACATGACCCCGTCTCGGAAATACGTCATCCACGTGACCCCGTCGTGGAAACACGTCATCCACATGACCCCGTCGTGGAAACACGTCATCCACATGACCCCGTCGCGGAAATATGTCATCCACATGACCCATCTCGGAAATACGTCATCCACATGACCCATCTCGGAAATACGTCATCCACATGACCCCGTCTCGGAAATACGTCATCCATATGACCCCGTCGCGGAAATACGTCATCCACATAACCCCGTTTCGGAAATACGTCATCCATATGACCCCGTCGTGGAAATACGTCATCCACATGACCCCATCACAGAAATACGTCATCCACATGACCCCGTCTCGGAAACACATCATCCACGTGACCCCGTTGCGGAAACACGTCATCCACGTGACCCCGTCGCGGAAATACGTCATCTACATGTCAATCTCATTAAACACTTACAGGTCCTCTCGATTCGTAAGGAAGAAAACTCTCTTATAAGATCCTTACGACTTATAAGGGAAAACACACTTAGGATTCCTCACGAATCCTAAGGAGAGAAGACACCTACGAGATCCTCACGACTCATAGGGAGAAAAGTCTTTATGAGACCCTCACGACTCGTAGGGAGAAAAGTCTTAGGTAGCAGATCTGAACTTGTTTCCTAAGCCATCACTACCTCTTGAAGAGTTCAAGATGAAATGTTCTATATTATCTACATGCCACACTTGCCAGAGTAATATACCAACAACACAGCAAAGAAAAGAAAACGATAGTGGGAGATAAGAAAAATGTGTCTTTATTCATGAACTCATTTGAATACAAGATACATCATATAAAAGAATAAAAAATGGATACATGTTATTTAAAGATTACAAGTGTGTAATTGGTACAAGGCAGCTACTGAGAAGGAGGCGTTTTCAATAAGTCAGCCAGTTGCTCACGCACTCCTCTCAACTCCTTTTCAAGGTCAGCCGTTGCCGCCAGCTCCGCTTCAACTTGGGCCCGTTGCTGCAGACAGGATAAAAGTTTCTCATCAATTTCTTGCTGAATAGCCTCCTGACTCTGCGCGACCTGTTCAGTAAAGTCAAGCTTTTTCCTCAGCACCAGCCCGTCGGAAATACATCGTTGAAGGCTTTCAAAGATGGAGTTCAGCTACGCAGCATTCGCTTCAACCTGGGTACGCAGTTAGACAGACTCAGCGAAAGTCGCCTCATATTCTTTTCGCTTGAGAGTTGCCTCTTGTTCAAAATGGCAAAGGAAAATGGCACTTCGCTCAACCCATGCAGCCCACCGGGAGTTCGAAGCCAACACCTCCGGAGCAGGACGCCTAAGCTCAAGCTCATGCAGGCAGGCCTCAATCTTCCTGCAGTGATCAACCCAAGACTCAACGACGCCCTCACTATGAAAGTTTACGAGCGTCGCCAGCATAGGGTTAACCTCTGCAGCAAAATCCGCAGCAGATGTGGGAGTCTCCACGTCAAGCTCCTCAATATAGTCGCTCAGCATGCGCATACTATTCACGGCGCCTTTCGAGGATGCACGCCGAGAAAAAGGGCCGGCTGGCATTACGATGCGAGACTTGAACGGGGCTGGAGTCGATGTGATTGCTGCAAAACAAATCACAATCAGATGTCGGCTTAAGAAATAAAGAAAATACATGAATAATAGAGTCTACTATACCGGCTGCAACAGGGGGCAGAGCTGGGAGTTCCGGTGGCTCAACAATACCCTCGTCCCCTCCTTCAATTTGTAGGGCTACAAGCAATACAAAGAAGAATTAGGAATAATATGACTGCCCATTAAAGAAAGGACGTCGTTTAGAAAAGATACTCACCAACACCACCAGGCGGACTAATCTCTAACAGGAAGAAGAAGTGTGGGTGCATCACCTGATACAGATGGTCAAAAAGAACTCCTGCAAGGAAGAGGTAATACAACGTCAGTACATAAGTTATACAGCCTAAAAATAAGACCGATGGGTCACGAATCCGTACCTTCTAACATCTGAGATGGTACAAGAGAGGGTAAATGAGGTGTCACCGTCAAAGCGGTAGCTGATGGCGCTGCCTCGGGTAGCGCAACCTCAACGCTCGCCACGCCTGCATTAGAAACGAGATAAATACTGTCAGGAAAGATTGAAAAGGATTGCAGAATAAAAAGAAAAGCAATGACCCAAAATCTACCTGATGAGTCGCCAGTCAGAACCGCGACGAAGGCGTCACTTGATATAGCGACTACTTCACCCTCCTCCATCGGGATGGTCTCACTTCCCGTCGCCTCATCCCCTGACTCTACGAGAGCCGTCGTAACGCTTGCGACGCCAGGAGATGGCAAAGAGCCACAGGCGGAAAGAGCGACGATCGGGGCAGTCCCCGACTCTTGCGACAGAGTGGCTACCTCGGGCTCGGCGGCTGTACCTGTCTCACCCATCATCACCTCGGGCTCGGCGGCTGTACCTGTCTCATCCATCGTCACCTCAGGCTCGGCGGCTGTAGACATCTCACCTACTGCCATTGCAAGCTCGGCAATCGTAACTGTCTCACCCGCCGCTACTTCGAGCTCGGCGATCGCAGCCATCTCGCCTACCGCTGCCTCGGGTTCGGCAATCATGGCTACCTCCTCTACCGCTATCCCAAGTTCAGTGGTCGCTGCCACTTCTTCGGTAAGACTCGGCCCTGCAAGATAAGATATATGAGAACTGGTATTTAAAACTTTAACAACGGAACCCTGTGTCATATTACCTTGAGTTGATCTTCTGACTGCTTCCCGAGCCGCACGTGCTGCCCGTCTATAGGCAGTGGACAAGGCAGCCAGGGATTCCTCTGAAGGAGTAGGGGCAGGGGTAGCGATGCTCGAACCCGCACCCGCGTCCAAGGCAGCACTACGCTCCCTTGCCGCGCGCATTCGGCTCTTCCTTTTCGCTCGGGCCGTCAAAGCGGATCTTCTGGATGCCTCCATCAATAGGACATCGTCATCCGCGCCAAGGGTTACCTCTGGAGCCGTTATATCTTCCGTCATCGGTCGTTTGAGTAAGGACTCTTTCGGCAGTGCCGAAGAGGCCGGGACTTCGGTGGCTGGCCCGAGAAGAATCTCCGCATCACTTTGCAGGATTGGCATTGTGGCCTCTGCGATAAGATAAAGAAGGGGTTAGATTGTCCATAAGAAAGGAGAATGAAGATGCAATGAGCCGAGACATACCGATTCCCAACAAAGCGCGATTTCTCTTCTCCTCCTCAAAGGTCCTAAGGGAAGCCGCCAGAGCCTCTTCAGTGGTAAAGCCTGTTACAGAAGGAAAAATTTCAGTCAAGACATGATAATAAAAATAAAAATATAATGCAATAACAGAAAGTGCGACTGATGTTTACTTGATTGCACGAAGGGTGGCCATTTCCGCTTGGTGGCTTGCGGATCACACAGAAGCCTGAATAGCGGCCTCGAGATCAGTATCTTCCGGCGCTATGAAGAGACCTTCGTTGGTCCCATATTCGCTCAGGCCCTCGTTATAAGGAGCCTGAGGCTCCAGGCTGAGTACAGCATCCAGAGAGAAGACCGACTTCTTCTTCCTCTTCTGCGCGCGAGTTCCATTCGTAGCAAGTACAAGCTTATGCTTGGCAGGCACCTTGGGACGACGAGTCCTAATTTCTTTTCCTACGTCCAACTCGGGGGACGCGGCAGCCACTTCTTTTTCAGACGCGCTGACAGGGGGCAACCCTCGCGTAGGGTTTAGCACAAGAAGAGGCTCAACTGCAGTGACCTCTTTTAGCGGAGGGGGGACAGTGGTCCGTCGCTTCAAAGGGATATTGCGATCGCCGGAAGGAGGTGCACTTTTGCGATCGAGCAGCAGCCGCCTCTCTTCCTTAATGACGGCGCCCATCGAATGCTGGTACCACGCCGTGTACACATTAAGGACCTTCAGGACACAGCTCGGTTCGCTGATAAAGAAATTGGACCCCGTGTTCAAGCGCATGAAATGATGTAGCACGTTTCGCATCCCCTCTTCAGTGGCAGTGGGTTCTAGCAAGAAAGCCTCCAGCGGAACTCCTTGATTATAGCTCAATTGTTGGGCAAAATGATGTGGATTGTATCTCATGAAAAGCGCCGCATCATTTTGCCTAAACACTAGGAAGCCCGGTCTGATAGAATATAAATGGAGGATCTCCCGAGCTTTCAAAACTGAGGCTCCATCTTTAAAAGTATCCCGCAATGGCCGCACCGTTGTGGCGAACTCTTTTCCGATGGTTAAAACTTTATCGGTGAAGCTCATGCCGTCTCCAACCGTGCGGGGACGAAGGAGCAAACCTCTAGCATCCCGCGGTGACGGATTTATAATAGCTGCGCCGACTAGTCGCATAATCCGGGGGAAGCTGCACCTGTCATAAAATGAAGGACTTTTATAAATACCAAAAACGCCAAGTGCATGTAGCTCGAGCCATGACATGAAGTAATGCATCGAAAAGTTCACATGCTGCACTCCGGGCTCAGTAGTATCTGCCGCTTGACTAAGGTCGTAATACAAATGGGCTAAACCGGCGACCGCGACAGCCACTTTCACCCCAATAACCATTCGGTGAGCCGGATAGAAGACAGACGGCCTCATACGGCGAAGGTGCATTAGGAGCGCAAACTAGCTCAACCATAGCCCAAGAAATCCCAAGAAGAATGTTTCCTCATCAATCCCAGGGACTGCGATCTCCGCAAAAGGAACAACTGGGGTGTTGGGAAGGAAGAAACCTTTCTGATCTACCTCTGTCGTTGGCAGGTTGTTTAAACCTAAGACAAAAGGGTCGTCAAGCGTGGCGAATTTAGCAGCCTCCTTCGAGAGAACCTCCGGATGAAGGAAACGAGCGATGAAATCCTCAAAATTAACCCCGCGGCTCCCAGATTCGAGGAAAATGCCCTCATAAATATTCAACACTTTGATCAGACTAGGAAATTGGTGTTGAACGGCGTTCTCCGGGGTAAGGCCCATTATCACTGGTTTGGCACAAAAAACGTATTCATCCGTAGGAAGCAGCTCCTCATAATGTACCCCTATGACCGGTAAGACGGAAACTTCTGCAAATTCCTCTAAGGAGATTGATACTTCTCGGTCCAGCAAAAGGAAGGTGTGGGTAGGAATGTTCCACTGCTCCAGAAATGCCTTAACCCACCAGGTGGGAAGCGTAGGATACTGGAAGAGAGAAACATAAACGGCGGGATACAACCTAAGCCTCAACAACTGCGACTTCTTCGCTGATAGAATTGTAAGTCTATGTCACACACCCCACGAACTTGCGGGGAGGCGAAATATATGAAAAACGATCATCAAAGGTTTGTAACACGGACTTGAGCGCATGAATCGTATCTAAACCGTTACTAGCAAACTACGAAAGGTTTAACTACTCTGATTCGAAGTTATACCTCATGTTACTTGTCCTTCGGGTCTTCATCACTGTCCTCCACTCCTTGTAGGCTCTTTGGAACGTCGGCACCTCAACGGCCTTCTCGAGTCAAAGACGATCCACCCGAGAGCTCCTACTCCAAGCTTAACCTCTAACTTGAGGTAACTAGGTTACTCAAAGTGCTAATCTAAGCAACCTAGGTGATATAGAGTTGGATTATGGAAGTATTAGTCTAACTAACCCTTGATCTCAACACATGAGAGGTTAGGGTTAGGGTTTGAAGATGGAGAGCTTGAGGAGAGAGAAGGTGAGAGTGAATTACTTTGGATGAATGAAATCATTTTAGTATATATGAAACATATGATATTATTAAGTAAATAATAAATAAAGCATTATCATCATGTTTCATTAATACCATATTTGATTCATCATATGAGTCATATAAATCAATAAATGAATCATTAACTCATTACATGAATCACTATATGACTCACTGATCCAATTAATGCAAATGCCACCTTAGCCCCCAAGTCACCATGCTTCTAGAAACTTCCCGGAAAATTACGAGAACGCCCCTCCAATCCGTGAAAATACGGAAAAACTTTAGACTGTATAAATCCAATAACCCGATACTAGAATCTGGCTTAAACCAAAGCCGACTAGTAAAAACTGTCCGAACATCGTACGTGCGTAAAAACACGTATGCGTCCGAACCCTGTCGTAAAATCATACGACCTCTATATTGTTTCGCCCGAAGTAGGGAAACTCTCTGTGTGGGACTCTAAATACTCGACACTACGCTGGCAGTGGGTTTAACCACAGACCGCAAGCGGCACTAGCTGTACGTAACGGTCCCCAGGTAGATGTCGATAAGAAGGCCGATGAGTAAACCCATCCGAACTCCTACTGAGCCTGCTGTGACAATCTCCGTACAGTCCGGTCTATTCGTCTAAGACTATCGCATATCGGGCCTAGGGGGCGGCAAGCGTCAGTCCCATAAAAGCGGTATAAGTCGTGTCGGAGCGTAGCCCATTACACCTTGAGAAACTACTGGAAAACCTACCAGTAAATCTCGCTTGCCCTGGCCAGGGACTTTGCGTAATGGCTCTCTGACACAACGCGATATCAACTCCCAATACCGGGAGAGACGAATCCTGTCTAACCGCCACTGCCTCCAAGTGCTCGGGATTGCACCCAACTGCTACCTGTTTGCACGACTCCTTTGAGCCGTGGTAGGGTAGCAATCTAAGAACAGTGGGACACACTCGAGGCGAAGTAGCAGTGTCAAGTCTGCGGACTATGCTGTACTCATGTCACCTGGGAACTGTTAACTGACGACTGGTATAAAACCAACCAACAGTTCTCTGTGAGTCATGTCCGGTGTACCCGTAACCTAACGAGCACCTGCATACTATCTCTAGTACGACGTACTGACGGCTGTGGGACAGACCATCTCCCCAACTGGGATGAGAAGCGTACACACTAGTCTACTCCGGAGTATCGATGCCCTGTCTCGATAATCCAATGACTAGGGACCTGAAAAAGGATGTGCTTGTAGACTACCCACCCCCCACTAGTGTGACTGCCATCACAACGCTGGTAGTCAAGCAAGATCCTAAGAGCTCTATCAATACGTATACTCATATATTAAGATAGATAAAACCAAGTAGCATACTACTATGTTTAGCAAGACTGTCAATACAACTGTGAATATCCCAAGCTTCCATTAAGTAATATACAAACTAGTATGATACAGTAATGGCCTTCTAGGGCATAAACACTAACAAGAATATAGCGGGCCCATTGCAGATAACCGGTCGGATGACGAGGAATCAGACTTATATTATATGGTTGCCCCTACGGCCGTGCCTCGCCTTGACAAATACGTCATCCCAAGATATCTAAAGCCATGGGAGGCTGAACGGGTATCGCAGCCATAGCGGGCTGAAGAAGACCTTCTGAAGTCCAATTAACCATCTCCAAGGCATAGTTCACCGGGGGTGGGTTGGCATAATGAATCGCCATGATGGGCTCCGAGGGTACCGCGCACGAAAAGCTTTGTCGATCCTTAATAATATGATTATACCATGTCCCCCAGAGGTGAAGATTCGTATGTTCCAGGTCATGATCTTTGATCAAAGCTAGGACTTCCCGGTCTACAGGTGCTCCAGGAAATCCTCCCTTTGAACGGACGAACGGAAATGAAGCTTCGAAAGACATGTCGCCTGCAAAAGAAGAGGGACAGAAATCAACTGTCAGTACTATAATTTAATTTTAAATTTCTGACACTCGGCACTTTAAAAGTCGCACCACACTGCAATGCAGTGGAAAGGGGGACCAAAGGGGACCCACAAAATCTGGATGACAATTCATCAATTAATATTTAATAAAACAGTCTCATCATTGGATGAGACTGTTAATTCATGAGGAAATCCTCAAGAAAATTCTCATTGAATGAGAGATCCCTCGGGAGAAGGAGATAATCTCCCTTTGAAAGAAAAGCTCTATGACAGAGTGACACTTGTCAAACTCTGATCATGAAGGAATAAAATTCCTTAAAGAGCCTGGCTCTGTAATGATGATGAAAAATCCATCAACGAATATTTAACAGATCTCAGTCCCAAACCGGACTACAGATCTTCCAACCAACTCACATCGGTTCAAGGGTAATATCTGTCGTTGTAATCCTTCAACGTCTTTAGAGAGGTGATGGGTCCCGACAACCACTCATTTCACGGACTACGATGTCCTTAAACTTCATAGACTACGATGTCTGTAAACTACGGACTGTGGGGTCCTTAAACTCACGGACTACGATGTCATTAAACTTCATAGACTACGATGTCTTTAAACTACGGACTATGGGGTCCTTAAACTCATGGACTACGATGTCCTTAAACTTCATAGACTACGATGTCTCTAAACTACGGACTGTGGGGTCCTTAAACTCATGGACTACGATGTCCTTAAACTTCATAGACTACGATGTCTTTAAACTACAGACTGTGGGGTCCTTAAACTCATGGACTACGATGTCCTTAACCTCGGACTGTGGGGTCCCTTTAAACCCACGGACTACGATGTCCTTAACCTGGACCGAGATGTCCTTAAACTAACGATGGACCATAATGTCCTTAAACTAATCGACCGTGATGTCCCTAAACTAAACAATAGAGTCCAAACGCTCTTTTGTTGGATCTAAACGATCCCGTTAAGTTGATCTTAGTCTAAAAATTAGACTAACGTATCCTTAACATACGTTTAAGTCGATCTTAGTCTCAAATGAGGCTAACGTATCCTTAAACCCAACCCACAAACCCAAATCTAAGAAGATACGGATTTGAACTAATCCACGCTCTACGGGCGACAACATAAATTAGTCTCCGTATACAATCCACGGGCAACCACAAACAAAACAAACACCCACGACACGAAGTGACCATCTGGAGAAGGAGAAAGTTATTACCGCGATGCGGTAGCGTAATTAACTGCAGGGGCTTGCTCCTGCAGGGAAGAGCGTCCCCACAGTAAAAAAAAACCTCAAACGAGGGGGAATCTGACGAAGTTTGCTACATCATCTACATCCGTTTAAACCTTCGATACATGGTGTCATAAATCAACTTGGCTTCTTCGGAGAGGTGGACGGATAGCACCAATTAGCATCTGCCCTGAATTTCAGGCAAGACGGGCCTGCGCGGTCGAGTCTCTATGTTCGGCGGGGAACAGAGAGAACAAAACTAGGTTACGTGTTCCCACGTGACCCTTAAACAGACTCCTCAAAATAAGAAGAAAAAAAGCTTGGAGGCAATGCCTCACGTGCTCATACGTGACCCTCATAAATGAAGAGAACAAAGTCAAAGGCAGTACTGATTTTGGGCGCCCTCACGTGTCCCCACGTGACCTCTTAATAAACACTTTAATAATTAATACATGGCTATCCATCACGTGCCAACACGTGATGGCCTGAAGACTAAAAGTGTTTAACACTTGTTTGAATATTCTGATAATAAAATAAAGGAGGTCTGGCCCCATCTTCAGGCGCCTCACGTGACCTCACATGATCCCTTCCTTTCTAGTGTTTAACACTATTTTGAGAATTTTTTCTCCAGTGTTTAACACTGTTTTAAATACATCACGTAAGGACACGTGACCACCAGATGTCCTCTAGTGTTTAACACTATTTTCAAATCAGCTTAGCCCAAATTGGCTAAGTTTTCCAGAGGCAAATCTCCCCTTCAAATGAGCCTTAAAATCCAGAACTATAATGTTTAAGTGCTCAGCCGAAGACAAAATGTTCTCAGAGCCCTCAAACTCTTGTTTAGCATTGCTAAAAAATGAGGGGCTGAACCCAGACAAATGCTCAACAGGCCAACAAAGGGCTAACATTTCAAACTTAGTTGGACTTAGCCCAAATTGGCCATTAGTCCTCGATTCAGATTTAACTGAGTCAATGTGCTCATAACCTAATTAATTGATCTTAGTTCCAAATTGGACTACAGATCTCCCAATCAATTTTGATTCAAGGGTACATCTCTGAACTCCTCTGATATTTGTCGTTGTAATCCTTCAATGTCTTCAGAGAGGTGACGGGCCCCGATAACCAATCATTCCATGGACTGTGAGGTCCTTAAACTCATGGACTATGATGTCCTTAACCTCAGACTGTGGGGTCCCTTTAAACCCACGGACTATGATGTCCTTAACCTCGGACCGTGGGGTCATTTTAAACCCACGGATTATGATGTCCTTAACCTTGGACCACCATGTCCTTAAACTGGTAATTGACCGCAAAGTCCCTAAACTAAAACAATAGAGCCAAAATGCTCTTTTGTCGGATCTAAATGATCCTGTTAAGTAGATTTTGGTCTAAAATTAGACTAACGTATCCTTAACAAATGGTTAAGTTGACCTTAGTCTAAAATTAGACTAACGTATCCTTAACAAACTGTTAAGTTGATCTTAGTCTAAAATTAGACTAACGTATCCTTAACAAACGTTTAAATTGATCTTAGTCTCAAATGAGACCAACGTATCCTTAAACCCAACCCCCAAACCCAAATCTAAGAAAATACGGATTTGGACTAATCCATGCCCTATGGACGACAACATAAATTAGTCTCCGTATACAATCCACGGGCAACCAAAAAACAAAACGAACACACAAGACACGAAGTGACCATCTGGAGAAGGAGAAAGTGGTTACCGCGATGTGGTAGCGTAATTAACTCCAGGGGCTTGCGCCTGCAGGGAAAAGCGTCCCCACAATAAAAAAAAAACCCTCAATGAGGGGGAATCTGACGAAGTCTGCTACATCGACCGCATCAGTTTAAACCTTCGATACATGGTGCCATAAATCAACTTAGCATCTTTAGAGAGGTGGACGGATAGCACCAATTAGCATCTGCCTCCAAATTCAGGCAAGACAGACCTGCGCGATCGCGTCTCCATGTTTCGGCAGGGAACATCCACTCCCTCGAATAGATCAGCTCATCGACAGCTCAGCCGGCCATGAGCTGTTGAGCTTCACGGATGCTTTCTCTGGCTATAACCAGATCCGTATGAACCCGGAAGATGAAGATCTCACTGCATTCACAACAGATCAGGGAGTATATTTCTATAAGGTGATGCCTTTCGGCCTCAAGAACGCCGGGGCCACGTACCAACGGTTGGTCAATCGCATGTTCAAGCCACAAATCGGCAGGAATATGGAGGTCTACGTTGACGACATGCTCGTCAAATCCGTCTCGTCGCCCGACCATGCCAGGGATCTGGGCGAGGCCTTCGAAGTGCTCTGCAAGTTCAAGATGAAGCTAAACCCCGCCAAGTGCGCATTCGGAGTCACCGGGGGAAAGTTACTCGGTTTCATGGTCACTCACCGTGGAATCGAAGCTAACCCAGAGAAAATCAACTCTATCCTCAACATGGCCGCGCCCAAGACCAACGTCGAGATCATGCGGCTCACGGGACGAGTCACCGCTCTGAGCCGTTTCATGTCCAGGTCAGGGGAGAAATGCCTCCCGTTCTTTAAGGCTCTGAGGAAGATCTCGAGGTTCGAGTGGTCGGAGGAGTGCCAAGTCGCCTTCGACCAATTGAAGAAGCACCTCGCGACGCCACCGCTGCTCACTCGACCAGTTGAAGGAGACGAGCTGTCGCTGTATCTGGTGGTGTTCGACCAAGCAGCAGGCTTGGTGCTCGTCCGGGAGGTCGATGGAGCGAAGAAGCCGGTGTACTATATGAGCCACGTGTTTAAGGATGCAGAAACGAGATACCCAGCCATAGAGAAGATTTTCTTAGCCTTCGTGGTGGCCTCAAGGAAGCTGCGGCACTACTTCCAAGCACACACCATCATCGTCCTCACCGAGTGCCCGTTGGGGGCTATCCTTGCATCACTACAATCCTTGGGCCGCTTAGAAAAGTGGAGGTGGGAACTATCTCAGTTTTACATAAAATATCGCCCGAGGCAGGCCATCAAAGCGCAGGCCCTGGACAATTTCATTGTTGAATGCACCATCCCTAGCAAGAAACCGGAGTCCACGCCACCCCTCGCAACTCAGTGTCCCATCACAGAGAGGTCTGGCTCGGTTCCTGAATGGATCATCTACGTCGACGGGTACTCAACCGAGGAAGGCTGTGGTGTCGGCCTCATTATCCGGGGCCCGAACGAGGAGGAAATAGAGTACTCTTTGAAGCTCGGTTTCAAAGCCTCGAACAACGCGGCAGAGTACGAGGCCCTCCTGGCTGGACTGCGCATGGCTGTCGGGCTGGGACTGAAAATAATTCGAATCCGCAGCGACTCAGCCCTAGTCATTGGTCAAGTGACCGACTGCTTTGAAGCTCGGGAACCTCTGATGATGAAGTACCTTGACGAAGCGAGGAAACTCCGGAGGAACTTTGACGAAGTCCCAGTAGAACAAATACCCAGGCAGCCGAATGCCCAAGCTGACGCCCTGAGCAAGCTGCTTCATCATACTCGGCCAACAATAAGCGGTCTATCCTCTTCGAGACCCTGCCTTAGCCCAGCATGGAAGACGGAGCGACGACACTCTATGTATATGCGGCGCAGGAAGGCGACCAAGATTGGAGGAGGCCCCTCATGGAATTCCTGAAGGACGGTACGCTCCCAGAAGATCGGGGAGCCGCCCGTCGTCTCAGGTCCAAAGCCCGCCACTTCATCTGGAGCAATGGGAATCTTTACAAGAAGTCCTTCACTCAGCCCCTACTCCGGTGCATCGACCCCCACGAAGCCGACTACGTCCTCCGGGAAATCCACGAGGGGGTCGACGGTGAGCACCAAGGGGCCCGAACCTTGATCCAAAAGGCGCTGCTCCAGGGGTACTACTAGACCACTATTCATGGGGACGCCCAGAAGCTAGTCGGGAGATGCAAGGGTTGTCAGCTCCACGACAGCATCCCTCACCTCCCCGCTACCGAGCTGACTGCCCTAACATCCCCGTGGTCGTTCTCCCAGTGGGGATTGGACATGATCGGCCAGTTCCCCACCGGTATAGGCGGTCACAAATACATCATCGCCGCAGTAGACTACTTCACCAAGTGGATCGAGGCCATCCCTATCAGGAAACCGGACGCCGCCATGACCATCAAGTTCCTACAAAACAATCTGATATTCCGGTTCGGCATCCCGAGATGTATCATCACTGACCACGGGACGAACTTCGAAAACAAGAAAGTAAAGGACTTCTACAAAGAATACCATATCCTCATGAAGTTCGCCGCGGTCGCGCATCCCCAATGCAACGGGAAAGCCGAAGCCGCTAACCGAGATGTCCTCCGAGGTCTCCGGACCCGCCTAGAAGGGCGACAAGGCAGTTGGGTCGAAGAACTGCCCCGGGTCTTATGGGCCCTGTGCACGTCAAAGAAGACCCCCACCGGGAAAACCCCCTTCAGCCTCTGCTATGAGACCGAGGCAATGGTCCTAACGGAGATTGGGCTACCCAGTCATCGGGTCAAGCACTTCAACGACGATGCGAACACCTCGGCTCTACGGACCAACCTGGACATCTTATTGGAGAAAAGAGACCAAGCTCAGATCAGGGTTGCCGCTTATCAATAGCAAACAGCCCGATACTACAACACTCGGGTCAAGCACCGCTCCTTCCAGACCGGGGATGCGGTCCTACGGCGAAATGAGTTCATTGATCAAGGCAGGCTACACAAGTTCTCCCCGAGGTGGGACGCCCCCTTCCTCGTCTCTGAGGTGCTCCCCAGCGGGGCCTATCGCCTATAAGATGCAGACGGACGCAAGCTCCCGTGGCCTTACAACGCCGAGAAGCTCAAACTATACCAATGAGTCCAAGTCCAACAAGTGTGTACCCCTCCTTTCATAAAGAAAATGTAAACGCTTGCTAAAATCCTTTCCATTCGAATAAAGAAACGTTGAGACATTGCAAGTAGAGTTCTGTCTTTGCAATCCAAAGCCCTCACCAAAGAGGCAATCGCGCGGCTTCACTGCCCGGTTATCCTCAGTGGGCCTCCTGTGGCCCTTCCAATGCTGAGGATCAAAGTCCTCCCTAGAGGCAGTCGGGCGGCTACCCTGCTCGGCTATCCCTGGCCGGCAGCTTCCCTGCACGCAACGTCAGGGATCAAAGCCATCGCTAAGAGGCGACCGCGCGGCTTCATTGCCCGGTTATCCTCAGCAGGCCTCCTACGGCACCCCTAATGCTCAGGATCAAAGTCCTCCTTAGAGGCAGCTCAGCAGCAACCCTGCTCGGCAATCCCCGGCTGGTAGCTTCCTACCACAACCGACAAGGATCACAAAGCCCTCCTAGAGGCAGTTGAACCCGAGGATCCCTCGCACGGCTATCCTTCAGGACAAAAGCCCTCGGCAAGAGGCACTGGGCAGTAACTGTCACGACCCGAAATAGCACGTGACTGGCCCTTGAATCATATGAAGTCTATAGGACCCCGTCTAATTCAAGTAAGCCAGAAGCCCAGAAATCTAAAACCATTTTAAATAATAAATGAAGGAAAACTAGTTTTAAAAAAGTGAAGAAAACATGTTTTAAAAACAAGGGTTTTAAATAGGTAAACCGAATATGCATTTTTAAATCCTCAAGTCTTTTCTGAAAATTTCGACAGAGTTTCCTTTGTAAATACTGGCCCCAAACGGAGTACAACAAGAATAATATATGCATAATGATAAAAGGCATCCCCAAGCGGGAGCTAGCTCTTCGTCAATCGACGGTCACAACCACGCAAGCAATATAATATACAACGCCGAAGGGTGAGGATCAAAACTGAAAAGGAAACTCAAACAGCATGAAATCCATAATTCTACAACGCGCGACTCTAAGGCCGAAATAATACACAACTGGTTTTCTAAGTCTGAAACACTATACAAGTTTGGTTGATGGAATTACTAGATACAACTGATTAAAATAAATACAAGGGTGGTCATGATGCAAGTGAACCTACCTACCAAAGCAATCACCCAGAAGGAAAGCAGTGTGCCAGAAAGCCGCACAGAAACCTGTATGGAAAAACCTGCAAGAAACTGTGGCACAACGGGGGTGAGTTGCCAACTCGTGAGTAGGAAACATCACAGAGCAGAAATCGTATGTATGACTCAATCCTAGATCAATACGATCAGTAATATATAAATCCTCAATATGATAAAGTCTGAAGCATGATAAGGTAGCAATAGTAAACATCTATACATAAGTGTAGTACCAAGTGCTCGTGCCAGTGCCTCGGGTAGCAACATATTATAAATATGAGGTGTGATCAATGTAATCAACATGAATCAATGTCAACTATATCATGAAATCTAAATATGTGGATATCATCCAACTATGCAATCAATGTCTGTATATATGTGGATCCCGTCCACGTGTCACCCAATGACATAAAACATCATGCATGTAAATATCATAAAGCATATGCATGGAAGTATGAGGATATAAATCAACATGTGTCCCTCGCGACACATCAAAATCATGGAACCTGAGTGTCTAGCATCGACACTCGAAAACATCATGAAACATGTGCCTAGCATCGGCACGTAAATCCTCATATATATAGGGCTCCGTCAGTCCGGATTGGCCTACGGGCTCCGTCAGTCCGGATCGGCCCGTATCATCTCTCGACTCCGGTCGGTATCTTCCGGATATCCGCCGAGCCCAAATAATATCACTGGTAGGTAGTGGTCCCTCTACCAGGCTCACCGTCTGTATACACAGCATCCCTTTCTTGCCCTGGGGTACCATATCGGGCCCCACAATGTACCCGCACACGGCCCACGGCTCCTCCTCGCATGGGGTATATGTATGTATCAGCACCGATAAAACTCATGGTGGGCATACTAAAATATCATATCAAGGGTAACCGGGTTTTTAAAACAATACATACTCTCTTTTAAAATCACCACGGTTCCCAAATCCAGAAATATCATGGAAACAATATATCTCAATGCGTATAATCATAAAGCATAATGTATGCGACATATAAAGAAATGTAAGCATATCAGTATATCATGCAACATAAATCAGTAATATGCACATAGCGAAGGAAGACTGCTCCTTTAAAATGAATCAGTTTTAAAATGTATCTTGCGGTTCCCAAATCTCTAAATCAAACCAGAATCGTCTATGTATGTGTCAATATGCATGCATGCAAGTAGGGGTGTACAATATGTATGTACGCAAGTATGTCAAGCAAGGAGTCATATCTAGATGCAACAGTCCTACTGTGTAGTGACATGGCAATTATCGATGATGAAGTGTGTGAGCCGGCAAGCAGGTGTACGTGGAACATACGCATCATCGATAATGGTGCTGTTGTCCTGACAGCATGGGTTTAATATAACAGTAAACATATTTAAACATGCAATGCGATACGAATAGCAAGAATATGCGGCAAATGAATAATAAACACAACAGTGAAGAATCTATAGCAATATATATATGTCACACAGTTTGCCATTTGAAATAAGACGAATCGTGGTTTTAGAAAAATAAGGGCTACAGTGTTTTTAAGAAAAGATGCGTCTTTGAAAATATCCGTAGAATCCCTTGACCTGTCTCTAAAATACTCACGATTCGTTAGTTTTGAAATAGGTATGACTCGGGTCTAATCTAACATCAACTAAGTAAACTACAGATCTAGCTAACAAGCTAATCGAAAGTGTATGGAAAACACCTAAATCTGAGTCGATATATATATATATATATAATAGTCGGTGATCCCGCCTCAATAGTATCATATACGATACAATAAACCATACGGCATCCTCGAGTCAAGAGTGCGGATCTATCATCAATATAAAGCTCGTACGTAAATCCGTCGTACGGCATCCCAAATATGGGTACGGGTCAAATATCACATTCATCTCATCAATTATCTGGTATCCTTATCATCATATCTCATGATCCGGGGTACTGATCTAAGTCTAGTACAAACCGATACCATCTATATAGATATATGTACGTGTATGAAAACACTTCTAAATGCCCGCTAAAATCTCACGTCGTATCCCATAATACGAACCACATCATATCACCGATCTCATGGCATCATGCCCAAAACTCATCGACTCATCTCCAAATATCATCCACTATCCTCATCATCCAAGTGTAGGTATACGTGTATATATACACATCGTCCCAAACCTATGTGTGTGTGTGTGTATACGTATCCCCATATACGCACAAGTATAATAAAGTAAGCATGTGTGTGCGTGTGGGTGTAAACCTATTCTAAGGTTTGCAACTAGGAAGCTATACTAGTTCACTTCTAATAACCCTAATCTAACCAATTTACACCTAATCATATCCTGAATATCCATGTCACACATAAACACATATATAACTATATATATAAGCTATACTGCGAACTGCGGGGGTGCTATATGCCATCCACCCGACTTCCCCCGTAGATATAATCTACTCACTTTGCATCTTGCGTGTCGGTGTCGATGTCGCCATCATCTTCTTCATCGTCTCAAATCATCATGGGGGTACCTACACATATAACACATCGCAATGCGCATCAAAATCCAAGTCAAAACCGAAACGACACGCTAAAGGCCTATAGGTTAGAACCTATGGACCAAGCCTTCAAAACCACCAACAACCCTCGATATCGTCGTACAAACGTCAAGTGATCGAGGTAAAACACAATGCTAGAAATCCAGAATTCAAAATACGCAAAACGAAACCCCGAATCAAAACAGCAACTCTTGTAAATGGTCCCAGATTTTACTTTAGGTCAAATTAGTCAATTTTGCATATGCCAAGGGTCTAGTTTACAGGAGATGGAGCTACAGACCAAACACGAGCCCATTTGGACCAGGTCTGGCCGCAATTTGCGGTCAGAAAGACTTTATTTGCGGCTTGAATTGGGATATAGGGGCTAGGGTTTCAGTTGGGGGGTCCTAGGTTGCCTGCTGGTGTCTCTGTCCTTGCAAAAAAAAATTCAGGCCACCCGGGTGTTAGCAGATTCCAATTTCCCTACACAATTCTCACAATTTCCGTATCTGCAGAATTCAAAGTTCGCAACCTGGGGTTTGTCTAAGGTTTTAATCCAAAATAGCATCACCACAGGGGTTGTATAGTCTCTACTAACCTTAATTACACTATCCCAATCAAGTTTCCCTCAAACCCTAACTACAAATTTCCAAATCTCACTAAACATCACTATATCGGTTTTAAATTAACATGGATGCAAAAGCAATAGAAATACTAGGCTAATGGTTGAGAGAATACCTCATTTGGCAACTCAAGAATTTTCTTGAGTTGCCCCAAGTGTCCAAAATGCAAGCTTTCTTGGTCCATGGTGTAGCTGGTGAGCTTGTGCATCTTTGTTGTGAAGTGGGGAGGGACTTTGGAGAAGTATTTAATGGAGTTTTGGGGTTGTAATGGAGGAGGGAGAGAGGGGGCAGCAGCTGAGCTGAAGGTGGAAGGGGAAATGATGAAGATGAGGAATGGAGCCCAAGTCAAAGAACCCCTCACCTCTCTCTCTCTCTCTTCTCTCACTTGCCCATGCCTCTTAGTTTAATGGTTTCTTTTTCTTTTGCTTTTCTTTTCTTTTCTTCTCATTCTAAAACCCAAACAAAGCATGAAGGGAAAAAGAAAAGCCATGGTAGAAATTGTAACAAGTGTAAAAATGATATGGTGCATGTTTTGCATAAAACAAGCTTAATGAGCGATTAGCAATATTTAATCGCGATTAGCACTAAATGGCGTACAATTAATCATAAAAACTTTTAATTTGCATAATTCACATAAAACGCCCTTTTTTTGTAATTTCCATAATTTTCCAAAAATTTTCCCAATTTATCGGTATTTAATTATACCGCTTTATTAAAATATTCAATATTTTATTATTTAATTATAAAAATTACCAAAAATAATATTTTATTTTTTTGAAATGTTACAGTAACCCTGCCCGGCCAAGCGTCCTTGGTAGGCTTCTTACAGCCCCTTCCGCGCTAAGGACTAAAGTCCTCCCAGAGGCAGTCGAGTCCTTGCTCGGCTATCTCTGGCTGGTAGCTTCCTACCACAACCGACAGGGATCAAAGTCCTCGCCAAGAGGCACCGGGAAGTAACCCTGCTCAGTCTCCGTCCTGAAGGATCAAAGCCCTCGCAAAAGGCAACCGAGCAGCTACCCTGCTCGGACATCTCCGGCTGGTAGCTCCCTACCCATGACGCTCGGGATCGAAGCCCTCGCAAGAGGCATCCGAGCGGCTACCCCGCTCGGTCATCCCAGGCTGGTAGTTGCCTACCCACGACGCCAGAGATCAAAGCCCTCGCAAGAAGCAACCGAGCAGCTACCCTGCTCGGACATCTCCGGCTGGTAGCTCCCTACCCATGACGCTAGGGATCGAAGCCCTTGCAAGAGGCATCCGAGCGGCTACCCCGCTCGGTCATCCCAGGCTGGTAGTTGCCTACCTACAACGCTAGGGATCAAAGCCCTCGCCAAGAGGCAACAACACAGCTTCACTGCCCGGTCATCCTTGGTGGGCTTCCTACAGCCCCTCCAACGCTAAGGATCAAAGTTGTCCGTAGAGGGGCCTGAGCGGCTTCCATGCTCGGCTATCCCTGGCCGGTAGCTTCCCTACTCGCAACGCCGGGGATCAAAGCCCTCGCCAAGAGGCGCCCGCGCTGCTTCACCGCCCGGATATCCTTAGCAGGCCTCCTACGGCCCCTCCAACGCTAAAGATCCAAGTCCTCCTTAAAGGTAGCTCAGCAGTTACCCTACTCGTCTATCCCCGACCAGTAGCTTCCTACCACAACCAACAGAAGCCAAATGTTAGACATGAATGATCCGGGAGGATGCTCGGTACAAATACGGCGGACATCCCTCCGCCCATCATATGCAGAGGGTCCGAGTCCCTAATAAGGGGCATCAGGTCTATCCAAGTCTGAGCGATCCTCCCTCGACTTCGGGGCCATGGAGATGCCTCCTTCTCAGCAGCGCTTGGCACGCCTAGCAAGTGATAGAAATCAACTCGACGAACGATCTCTAGACAGATAGCTGACCTGACATGAAAGCCCAACAATGCAAGTAGGGATATTTTACAAGCATTCTTCATAAACAGAAGATAAAGTACAACCGATGAAACCAAATAAAATGTTCTGTTATCAAAGGCAAAGTCTTTACAAAGGGTATTTTGGACTCCCCAGCCTTACAAACTGCCCGGAAGCTTACAAAAGAGGGACGAGGAAATATCAAAAAGGCCTAAGTCGCAACCCCCTCCCCCCGCGCCTCGCTTCCCTTGTCACCGGGGGCTTCACCATCGGAGGTTTTGCCACCAGGGGCGCGCCTCGCTTCCCTTGCCGTTGTCTACCGGAGGCTTTTCCACCGGGGGTGGGACCCGGGCATGGAGTTCGCCATCGGCGAACTCGGGAAGCTGCTCCATCACGGCATCCAGAGCCTTATTCCACACGACGGCGGAATACTCACCAAGCTCGGCGTAAAACTGCTCCGACACCTTGTAATCAGCCACAGCTTTCCTAGCCCGAACCTCGACAGTCTGGGCCGCCAGAAGCGTCGCCTCGGTATCCACCCTCTAGCATCTCTCTCCTTCTCCATGGCCATGAAGCGATCGGCCAGATCCATCAGCTTCCTCTCGGCAACCCGGTGGGATGCACTCATACGACGATGGACACCCCGATTTGCTGAATTGGCGAGCTCCGCAGCCTCCACACGGGCTGCCAGGACATCGGCCCTCGCCCTCTCTAGACGCAGGTCACGCCGCAGGACCTCGACCTCCGAAGGAAATGCTTCTACTGGCCTCGGTGTGTGGAACTCCCCCTCGGCCTCCATACAAGTAGCTATGGCGCAGTGTTGAAGGAACTGACGGGAAGCGGATGAGAAACTGGGAGGCACTCGAGCCAAAGAAAAGAAGGCCAAAAACAACGCGTGGAGGAGTTCGTACCTGGACGGCCCCTTGGGCTATGGCCTCCATTTGGGCCCTTAGGGTGCTATACGGAAGCTTTCCCCGGCCGGCACTTCTATCCCGGCAAGCAGGCCAGCAGCGACGGAAAGCTCAGACGGAAACATGAAGACGGCATCACCCTCCTGCACGGGAATCCCCTCAGGAACCATCGACGGCGGCTCACAAGAAATTTTCCTTTTCCTCTTAAGGGGGACCCCGTCCTCTCCCTCCCCTCTGTCTCCCGTATGGGGGTCGGATGACCGTGGACGTCTCTGACTGCCGCCGGAACAATTACTGGGAGCCGTCAACGAAGCAGACGGCCCAATCGCCGGTAGAACATTCGACGTAGGGCATGAGCCAGCCAGGGGCACGGCCGCGCCGCTGGCCTCCCTCTGGAACGAGCGACCCAAAGAGTGGGAATGAACCATGTGTCCAAAAGAAAAAGAGCGCCGAGCAGCCGAGACTTAGAAGAAAGGAAATTTGAAGGAGTAGGGGCCCTGGAACGGGCCCCACCCCTATTTATCACTGTAAGTGCACGGCGACGTCCCGGCCGTCAATCTGACGCCTATATGCGGAAGCGGTGATAAACTTTAATTTTGCGAACTTAGTAAACCGGCACCACCGCGCACTTTTCACCCGGATCTAACCATTAACTAGTCCTAGCTAACTACAAGACGGGTTAGAGATATACCGAGTGATCCGAGTCCTCCGGTCTTCTCGTCGTCGTCCCGATCTCGTGCGGAAACTCCGGTCGTCGCCTCCTCGCCGGAAGGGCACCACATCGCCTGCATCTTTTACGGGCTCCCACCTCAATACCGAGGCAACTCGGACACGAAGCTGGCAAGTCGACGTGCCCAAGATTTGCTGTAGAATGTAGTGTAGAGGCTATGTCTCATTTAGGGTTTTTGTTGCCTTTGAAGATGATGGAGGAATCAAGATAAGGAAAAATGGTGCTTGCATTTTTCCTAGCATGAAAATGAGATCAAGAAAAATGCCACAAGCTCAAAAATGAAACTCTCTCCTTCTCTTCTCTCAAGTGTAGCCTCTCTCATCAAGTGAGAATGGTGGAGGAATAAAAACCAACACTAGAAGGAAGGTGAGTGTAGGAAAAGAGAAAGGGTGACCATATCCAAAGATCATGTTAACAATGTCATCTCCAAATCTAATCACCATTAATACAAATCAAGTGATGTAAAGAGAATCAAATGATGATTGAAAAGAAAAGATGCCATCATAATCAATACATTTGCAAGAAACCCCTCCACAATGTGTTATTTGCAAACCTGCAAATAACACCCTCCATCGAAAGGTCCGGCCGGAAAAGAACAAAGGAAAACCGGCCGGAACGGAATGTAAACTGGCAACTCTAGAAAACTGGTCCCGTAATAAATTACAGGAAAAACCCCGATACTGTGCATACACACCCGCATTTGTATTCCCACTGAACACAAATGCAAAGAGACAAAATCTACATTGTACTATACTAGGATCCGGCTTAAACCAAAGCCGGCTAGTAATATCCGTCCGATCCTGATCCGTGCAATACCGCACGTATCTGATCGAACCCTGCCATATATGCATACGGCCTCTAGTACTAACCGTCTGATCCTAATCCGTGCAATACCGCATGTATCTGATCGGACCCTGCCATATCTCCATACGGCCTCTACAGCGTTTCGCCCGAAAGCTTGAGTAACTGAAAGTGTGGTGAACTCTAAAGACTCGTCAATACTATGGCTGTGGATTTAACCACTAGCACGTCAGAGGTATAAGCCAATACGTGACGGGCCACCAGCTATTGACAAAAAGGGACGTCGATGAGCGAACTCATCCTGACACCCTACTGAGCCTGTCAGTGACAATATCCATACAGTCCGGTCCGTTCGTCTATGAGCATCGCATGGCGGGCCTAGGGGGTTGGTAAAAGTCAGACCCCCAAAAGCGGTACAAGTCGTGTCGGAGTGTAGCCCAGAACACCCTGAGATACTACTGGAATACCTACCAGTAAATCTCCTGCCTTGGCCAAGGACTTCGTGTAATGGCTCTCCTAGACACAGCGCGAACTCACCCCCAATACCGGGAGAGACGAACCCCTGAAGATACGCTCACTGCCTCCATGTGGCTCGGGACTGTACCCAACTAAAACCTGTTTGCACGTCTCCTTTGAGCGTGGTAGGGTAGTAATCAAAGTACAGTGGTAACTCACACAAGACAAATGACGATCCCCAGGTCGATGAACTAACCTGTACACATGTCACCAGGGAACTGCTATCTGACGTCTGGTATAAGACCAACTAGCATGTTCCCGGCGAGTCCTGTCCGGTGTACTCAAAACCCAATAAGCACCTGTATACATCTTAGGTGAACCAACTGACACTAGTGGCTTGTGAGACCGGCCACCGCCCCTCGTCGGGGTCTCGACTGTATACACTAGTCTACTCTGGAGAATCGATGCCCTGTCTCGAAACTCCTACGACTAGGGACCTTTTAAGGATGTGCTTATAGACTACCAGCTCCCACGTATATGATCGCCCTCATACTGCTGGCAGTCAAGCAAGAATCCTAGGGGCTCTATCAACGTGCAATAGCGACCTGTCAGGTCACCTAAAGCAGTACACGATGATAAAGGTAAACCAGATAGCATACTATCATCTCGAGTATGACTGTCCTACCGGGATAGGTCCTCCCTCAATCATTGCAATCATGTGTCTGTGATCCAATAATTGACTCTGAGGGCACTATCTCCAACAATCTCCCACTTGCACTCAAGGCTAATTATTGCGATGTCGCATACTCACAGCCCGTGTGATACCGAACACCCAACTCCCCTACTAGTCAGTCTCACAAAATCCGTTTGCGAAACTATTGCGTTCGAGGAATAGCCTCAGTGAGTGGATCCTCCTAGATGTTTCTTTCTATGTCTCTCTATATCTCAAGTTCGCGGAGAAAGCCATCTCCCGAAATGAGCAATACCTGTTTTAGAATGTCTGGATGTCTGATGGGACTTAGCTCATAAATGAACTCCAAATCCAAACTTCTTAGACTGTATCTTCAACTGAACTTAATCAGTATCCTGCGCCATGCCTCCCTCAGTATCTGCCTGGATCACCTGTCCAGAATACTGCCCCTCGTCAGAGGGAAAACTATAACTCTGACAATCACCATGTCGTCCATGTCACCTTGGAAGCCTGGAATGATAACTGTCTCCTTAATGAGGCTGTCGTTATCATTTCCCTAGAACATCTACTTATGTTCTAAAGTTGCTCCCGACTGTTTCTCCAGGATTGGATCAATATCAACTTATTGCATCTAGTGCAAGAACAACATCTGGTGTGGTACTTGACATCTCATGATTGACTCAATTGCCTGAGCAAGTGATCTGCCAATCATGCACATCCCTCTGCCCTTTAGTCTGTAAGACACCTTTAGAGAGGGTGAATCCATTACCTGCAGGTACACTACCGTGCCAAGAGTCGTCCATTCTAAATACTCATAGAATGCTGTCAAGGTACCCAGATTAGGAAACCACCCAAATCTAGATCTAAAACCATAGATCTAGTAACCAGAATGTCTGATATAATATCCAAGTCCTGTGTGGAGAAACCACTGTGTGACAACCAAAGTATAACCGATCGTAGTATAGGAATATCACTTCCTACTCTGTGTATGTCATCCAAATACCAGGACATCACACCCTACTACCTTCTTAACAGATCTATCCCCTATTCTGATGAAGTCAAACCCATGACTGTCACATCAGAAATAGATGATCCATCTCCGCTATATCTGCTTAAGTCTATGAATAGACATAAGCCACCTGTCCACCGATGCTTCCGCTGCTCCCACTGACTACGACAACCCTCTGGCAGAGTCATATAGACGTACACTTCTAAAGCTAGTTCAGAACGACGCTATACTCATCCTCCTGCCGGGTCTCGCAGCCTGGAACAACAGCAATGGCAAGTGTGGGTAAACAAGAACTTCCCAGTCACCGTCCTTGAGGCTACCGGAGTACCTATCGGGTGCCTGAAGTTAACCACCGTATCTGCGGAGTGGCCAATGGAATGTCAAACCAGATTGAATCTTTAGGTTCCTTATCAAATCTTTAGTAATCGTTTGCGGTTCTGGAATCACTTCCAGTTCTACCATACTCCCACTACTGTTTTTCTGAAAAAATCCATTTTTATTAAAACTGTAGCGAGTCAAGAACAATATCACTATTGATCTTTCTTATGGTAGAAAGCCAACCCTCGTCATAGCCTGGGTCAACCCACAAACAGCCATTACAGAAACATTCCTTGAGTTATCCAGAGTCTGGTTTTAAGCATAGGCCGGACAACTCCCCTTACCTTAACATCGTTAAGATACGAACTGTTCTATATCCAATATAGGAACAGAGGCTTTGATTTAATTGAACCAGATTCAAATCATGCAGCTGTCTCCAGTGCATGTCAACTAAATGGAGAGAGGCCGATCAGCGTTACTCAACTTAGGAATACTTCCAATTATGAGTAACCTGTAAGAGAAGCAAGTTCTCTTAATCATTACTATCAACTGAATACCATTCACAAGTATCTACATCTTCGATCACTTTGAAGAATCCCGATACTTGCAATACCTGGTTCTCTACTTTATTCTTATACCTATAACTCCTCAAAACTTAGACCCTGTGTTTCTACGAAACACATGTCTAAGAACTAGAGAAGTCATAAGTAAACAGAATATAGTACGAGGACCAACCCCGCTGTCCTAAAGGACACTGGACAAATATACAATACTCTGTACAAGTCCCTTGAGTCAAATGACTCATTCACTGTGTGTCGTAGGTTGAAAACTGAACTTATGGTTAAGAAGAATTACACCGCTGTTTAATGCTCCTTACCTAACCATCCACTGATATAGGTAAATGTCATTGACATAATATCAAAAGGTATATCTCACTCTATGAAAATAGACGTACAGATATATCAATTTGAAATTGGTGCACAACAGCGGATATTCAAAACCAAATATTTGCCGACCGGCAAACAGCCCAGGTGATCTCCTCAAATATCACCGATTACAACGAATCCCGATATAATGAGGATGATCACCCAATTCCCAATAACTTACTCCCACTCGTCATCTGTAAAAACATACAGATGTGAGAATCAGACCTGGTAAATACATACCCTGGAGTAAGTATCTAATCGGGAAATCAGGTTTCCTTTAACAGTACACAGTGAAACTGAAACATTTAAATGTTTCGATGGGGTATCCTGGTATTCCTAGTAATGCCTCTTCCAGATTCACGACTGTAACCGTATAATTCTTTGCCACCTTTCCAAATCCCTTTATATGTCTTTAGTCATTACCTTCTGCACACCCCTTTAGGCCAATTGGTTTTCTTCCTTCCCTACCGTTCGGCACCAGCCTATGGTTTGGAAGAAGACTATCCAATAAGCATAATGGGTGTACTGTCCTAATCCTAGGAGCACTCGCAATGCGAGAGAAGGTGAGGATAAAAGACAACCGAATGAACCTTATTCCTATTTCTCCTGAACCAGGATCCATCCCCGAACTGGAACAAGTTCCTTTCGAGTTCGTATATAACCATACGATGGATTATCCAATGAACTGGGATCTTCGTAGTGATACGGAGTGTCCTGGAGAAATACAAAGGTGATTTAGGATCGGCGAAGAAATACTTGGTTTGGTCGTGAATATCAGCCGCAATTTACTTTGCCCTCTTACTAATCCCTTTCTTTGTCTTAACTTAATACCTTCTGTACACCATCGTTAGGCTAATTGGTTTTCTTCATTCCCCACCGTTCGGCACCAGCCTAAGGTTTGGAAGAAGACTATCCAATTTGCGTAATAGGTGTACTATCTCCTAAACCAAGGAGTACTCCCAACCTGAGAGAAGGAAAAAGGAAAAGACAACTGAATAATCCTATCCGTTTTCTCCAGAACCGGAAACCATCCTCGAATTCCTTCGAGTTCGTATCTAACCATACGATGGTTTTGTCCAATGGAAGTGGACGTTCGCAGTAATACGGGGTGTCCTGGAGAAAAGGGTAAAAGTAGGAGTGGCAATGATGTCTGCAACTCTGACAATCCAAAAGCCAGTGTTTAAGAAGGTTCGGTCAACTTGGTCACTGAGTCATAGTCTAGGGTCGGGTCAATGGTCGCTGCCAAAGAGAGAGAGAAAAGAAACACTCAGCGTGCACTCTAACCTAGATCAGAATGGTTATCACTTTATCTAATCTGGAAACCTCCCACTGTACCTCAAATTCTCCTCCAAACCTGAAAGAAGAATTAGTCGGGGTCACCCGAGGAGTAAACCAACTCATCAGTGGGAATCGGGATCCAACTATCATCGCATGATAACGTGACGGAATCCGCTCACGGTATCACACTCCAGAAGGTATGCGCATATCTGGCAAGTTTCAGTTCTTTTGAAACTCCCGATGTGGATTTTTACCCCATGCTCTTATGACCTTGGCGTGAGGTCAAAATATCATAAGTCACATGTCAAGTTCTACCCGTCATTGTCCAGGTTAATTTGAACCCAGCCGTACATACCCTTGACGTAGGCCAAAATAGTAGTACGACTGTCCCAAACCAACGCATCTATCTATGCAACAGATAAATACCCGGCAGCTACCAAACGCTATGCCTTGGCGTGAGGTCAAAATACATAGCTTGAATACTACCGAATATTTAACTGAAATGATGGAGGGCAACGAATGGTTTCTGGTGAAAACCTTCAACGTAATGAACTTGATATCGTTGAAGGAACGGATAGCTTTTTAGAAAATATAGTGACGAAAACCTTTACTAAAGAGGTCACTCCCGGTGAAGGGATCTCGGCTCTTTCCCCGTAGAATGGGGTGCAGGATATTCCAAATGAATACCATGATGCAAAGCAAAAGTAATCGGCTATAGTGAAGTTAATGCCCTGACGCAAACTTCTGTCCAAGGGGTCACTCCCGGTGAAGGGATCTCGGCCCTTGCCTCGTCGACTGAGGAGCAGGATATTCCAAATGAATACCACGATGCAAAACAAAAGTGAACGTCCTTGCAATAACATATTTTTGAAAAGTGTTCCAACAACATCAGAATAGGTTTGTTTTAACATGCATTGATCCGAATCAACGCAGTCCCATCAATTGATCACACCACAAAGAATGAAAATATACTGATGTACGTATATGCCATCCGCATTCGCCACTGGGTCCCGTCATTACCCGTTAGGTTAGCTAACTAACGACAGAGCGGGGACTGGACTAGCGCGGATGTAAAACATATACAACATCTACTAATATATATACCAATATATTATATTCGCTCAAGGCGTGTTAAAAAAGCAACATCACAGAAATGTACAGCATCACAGAACAATACAGATATCTGGGATCCCCGGGTTTCACAGAGCCTCTGCTGAAACCCGACGTTCCCCTGGTCGTGTGGATAGCCCGTGCAATGAAATCCTAGACCCCTACGGGCGCGGCAAGTTACCCGCCAAAACCTGGAGGGAGGCAGCCACCTTCAGCACCGTGAATGGACCACCCAGCACTTCATGGAATCCGGTAACTTGGGCACCCCTCCTGGGTCAACCTGTACCCCCTACGAGTGCGGCAAATAGCCCGCCAATACTAGAGTGAAGCCCCCTCCGTCTCAATGCCAAGAGATGCGGGCCCGTTGCCCTCTAGAATCCGACTATCCGTGCACCCCTCCATGGGGTAATCCTAGTACAGAAAGTAAAATATACATACAACGGGTACATCGACCGCAACCTGGCCGTGCCCCAAAATAATAATACAAACAGGCAGTGACGGCAGTCCACATGTCGGACTCTCGCCCCGCAAAAACAAATGTACATAATACAACAAAAACTGTACTACCACTGTAACCAGGCTATCCCCACGACCGATCCGCAACATCACAGCAATACAAAGAACATCAACGTGAAAGTCACGTTCGCAAATCCGTCTAAAAGGGCTATAGCAGATAGACTGGATTTACCGATCGAGTGACATTCACGGTCGCAGATATAATGTAAATACTGTGAACTAATGTGTTTAAAATATTCCGATCGATCAAATTTTAACAAGTGGGCCCCCAAGTACTACTGTAGCACATCAAGAAATTCTGGGCCCAAAATTAATATTCCAAAACCCCTATTTTTAACCCAGAAAGCGACTGCAAAAATTTGATACAGCGAGGACACCAATGTGCGGCGGAACCGCGGCCCAAAGGGGGGTTTGGCCGCGGTTCCGCGCTTCAGTGGTCGATTCACTGTGTCGAATTTCTACAGAGTGCTTATAATTTCCAGTACATCAATTTTCTACAACCTGAAAAAAATTTCGACTCCAAAAAATTTCAACAGAAAATTGATGTGAACAAAAACGCGGATTTTGGAATTTTGGTCGATCGAAAATGTAAACACATTAAACAAAGCTAGACTAAGTTAATGGCGAGGCTCTGATACCACTGTAAGTGCACGGCGGTGCCCCGGCCGTCAATCTGACGCCTATATGCGGAAGCGGTAATAAACTTTAATTTTGCGAACTTAGCAAACCGGCACCACCGCACACTTTTCACCCGGATCGAACCATTAACTAGTCCTAGCTAACTACAAGACGGGTTAGAGATATACCGAGTGATCCGAGTCCTCCGGTCTTCTCGTCGTCGTCCCGATCTCGTGCAGAAACTCGGGTCGTCGCCTCCTCGCCGGAAGGGCACCACATTGCCTGCATCTTTTACGGGCTCCCACCTCAATACCGAGGCAGCTCGGACACGAAGCTGGCAAGTCGACGTGCCCAAGATTTGCTGTAGAATGTAGTGTAGAGGCTATGTCTCATTTGGGGTTTTTGTTTCCTTTGAAGATGATGGAGGAATCAAGATAAGGAAAAATGGTGCTTGCATTTTTCCTAGTATGAAAATGAGATCAAGAAAAATGCCACAAGCTCAAAAATGAAACTCTCTCCTTCTCTTCTCTCCTCTCAAGTGTAGCCTCTCTCATCAAGTGAGAATGGTGGAGGAATAAAAACCAACACTAGAAGGAAGGTGAGTGTAGGAAAAGAGAAAGGGTGACCATATCCAAAGATAATGATAACAATGTCATCTCCAAATCTAATCAACTCTAATCACCATTAATACAAATCAAGTGATGTAAAGAGAATCAAATGATGGTTGAAAAGAAAAGATACCATCATAATCAATACATTTGCAAGAAACCCCTCCACAATGTGTTATTTGCAAACCTGCAAATAACACCCTCCATCGAAAGGTCCGGCCGGAAAAGAACAAAGGAAAACCGGCCGGAACGGAATGTAAACTGGCAACTCCAGAAAACTGGTCCCGTAATAAATTACAGGAAAAACCCCGATACTGTGCATACACACCCGCATTTGTATTCCCACTGAACACAAATGCAAAGAGACAAAATCTACACTGTACTATACTAGGATCCGGCTTAAACCAAAGCCGACTAGTAATATCCGTCCGATCCTGATCCGTGCAATACCGCACGTATCTGATCGAACCCTGCCATATATGCATACCGCCTCTAGTACTAACCGTTCGATCCTAATCCGTGCAATACCGCATGTATCTGATCGGACCCTGCCATATCTCCATACGGCCTCTACAGCGTTTCGCCCGAAAGCTTGAGTAACTGAAAGTGTGGTGGACTCTAAAGACTCGTCAATACTATGGCTGTGGATTTAACCACTAGCACGTCATAGGTATAAGCCAATACGTGACGGGCCACCAGCTATTGACAAAAAGGGACGTCGATGAGCGAACTCATCCTGACACCCTACTGAGCCTGTCAGTGACAATATCCATACAGTCCGGTCCGTTCGTCTATGAGCATCGCATGGCGGGCCTAGGGGGTTGGTAAAAGTCAGACCCCCAAAAGCGGTACAAGTCGTGTCGGAGTGTAGCCCAGAACACCCTGAGATACTACTGGAATACCTACCAGTAAATCTCCTGCCTTGGCCAAGGACTTCGTGTAATGGCTCTCCTAGACACAGCGCGAACTCACCCCCAATACCGGGAGAGACGAACCCCTGAAGATACGCTCACTGCCTCCATGTGGCTCGGGACTGTACCCAACTAAAATCTGTTTGCACGTCTCCTTTGAGCGTGGTAGGGTAGTAATCATAGTACAGTGGGAACTCACACGAGACAAATGACGATCCCCAGGTCGATGAACTAACCTGTACACATGTCACCAGGGAACTGCTATCTGACGTCTGGTATAAGACCAACTAGCATGTTCCCGGCGAGTCCTGTCCGGTGTACTCATAACCCAATGAGCACCTGTATACATATTAGGTGAACCAACTGACACCAGTGGCTTGTGAGACCGGCCACCGCCCCTTGTCGGGGTCTCGACTGTATACACTAGTCTACTCTGGAGAATCGATGCCCTGTCTCGAAACTCCTACGACTAGGGACCTTTTAAGGATGTGCTTATAGACTACCAGCTCCCACGTATATGATCGCCCTCATACTGCTGGCAGTCAAGCAAGAATCCTAGGGGCTCTATCAACGTGCAATAGCGACCTGTCGGGTCACCTAAAGCAGTACACGATGATAAAGGTAAACCAGATAGCATACTATCATCTCGAGTATGACTATCCTACCGGGATAGGTCCTCCCTCAATCATTGCAATCACGTGCCTGTGATCCAATAATTGACTCTGAGGGCACTATCTCCAACAATCACCGCGAGCGACCTTATCCAACGGCGCCCTTCATCTCCCGCTAAAACACCTCCTCGCGTCCAACGGCTCCGATTGCTCCACTTGTCGTTCCCACACTGGACCGCACCCCTGCAAGCGTAGCAGGTCTGCACACGTCGCGTCAGTTAACCGACGCTTGACACGTGGACCGTCGCTCCAATGGTAGGATGCATGAACCGGCGCACCTTCCTTAAATATAGAGATCTCGCCCTGATTCGCTGACAGAAAAGACAACTGACAGCCCGGGGACGTGTCCCGACGAAACCTTAGGAGTCACCCGGGCGGCCCGGCAGTCCCCACTCCTGACCCGACCCGCTAGCTGTTTGTGACAAGAGTGGGGGGCTAATGATGATGCTCAATATTGGCGATCCCTAAGATCAGGACACGTGGTAGATGGCGTGTCCCAGAACTCAGAAGAAAGGGCCCACAGAGGCCGACCAGGCCACCCCTATACCCGGACTTCAAGCACAAGCCAGCCCTCCTCGGGGCCCCGTGCAAATTGGCCTCCTCGGCCCCTCAGCTCGCCCCGAGCTGCCATAAGACAAGACTCCTCGGCCTTCTTGCTCGCCTCCGAGCTCTCCAGCCGAGGCCGTCTCCCTCGGTCCTTCCGGCCGACCAACTCCACCACTCACAGGCGTAACAGGCACTCCGCAAATCTCGCCACGCACAGATTCTCCACCAGCAATGCCCCACGTTCCACGCCATCACGATCCCCATTAATGGGTGATCCGCTCTTTACGCGGGCGTGACGTCGGGAGGGTAACTGCCGGCGAGATTCTTGTAGGGTTCCTAGGCACACTCAAGAGGTTCCACAAGGCATCAACCATGCCAATTTCAAATTTTTTCGGGTGCCGAGAAACCCTAACTAGATCATTAACTAGAGATTAGGCGATAACAAATGCGAGCAAACAACTTTACTCTAAAGTGAATGGAAATACAACCTTTGTAGATCCGGTCCTCCACCTCCATAGCTCCGTGACGATGTCCCTTCGCTGCGATCATCGGATCTCGGACTCTAGTGTTGATTTCGTCGGAGAAATGATCGGGCTAGGTCGTCGACTTCGATGCCGAAGATGATCTATGTCGAGGCAACTCAAGATCAAGCTCCAACTTCACCAAGTCATGAAACTTGTGAAGAAAACACCCTATACTACTTGGCAAGTGGTAGAGGATGAAGAAATAGGAAGTGGGTTCACTTTAGAATTGGATTTCTCACTCTTTTTCTCAAGTCACCATTGAAGCTAGCAAGCTTCTTTCTTCTTGAAGAAGAAGAAGAAGAAGAAGATATATGATAAGAATAATGAATAAATGGAAATAAAGTCATTCTTATCATATTATCAACCATGGTTAAGTGTAGAGAATAAACCAAGGTTAGGTGAATGGTTAGGTTTAGGAAAGAAACAAGAATGGTCAAAGCTACTTGAAGCTTCAAAGAAACAAACAAAGCAAGCCACCATTTCCCTTTTTGCCAAAAATGAATGAATAAATAAATAAGTCAAAAGAAACCCTAACCATTTACTAAACATGTTTTAAGTCAAACATACACCCAAGCTTGCATGTATCATCAAACATGATACAATCAAGTGCACAAAAATATATCACATATACAATGTGCACATCAAGTGAGAAAATCTATTTTAAGTGAACCAATACTAGTTAATGCAAAGTAATATATCAAATATATAATTATACATTAAATCATTAAATCAACACTTGATTTAACGATCCGGTCATATCGCATATGACCGACTAATATCCAATGTATCGGCCTATCGAATCAATCCTTGATTCGATAACAAGGTTATATCGCATACAAGCAATCGATACATTCATCGCGAGAATAGAATACGGTATCACATACACGCATTATTCTCGGTCCCGCACATATCTCATGTGCGCTCCTATTTCGTTTCGCTTGAGCCAGGAAACCTCTGTGTAGGACTCTAAACCTCTGTGTCGGCAGTAGGTGATGATCATATCAAACACCCACAAACCGCAAGCGGTCTGCTAAACGTAACGGCCACCCGGGTATTGAGCGATCAGAAGATCGACGAGCAAGCCCGCTCACACTCCTGTGAATCCAACCAGCAACACTTACCGCACAGTCCGGTCTGATCGTCTGATATGACGCATATCTCGCCGAGGGGTGGTAAACGTCAGACCCCAGTAGCTCGATAAGTCGTGTCGATATGAGGTCTATAACAGTTCGAGAAACTACTGGTAACACTTACCAGTAAATCTTAGCAACCTTGGCCAGGGATTTCCGGTTATAGCCAATCGAACACAGCACAACATCAACTCCCTATACCGGGAGAGACGAATCCCCTCCTATCGCTCATTGCCTCCATGTGAATCGGGACTGTACCCAAAAACCACCGTTTTGCACCCCCTCTTGGACGTGGTAAGGTGGAAATCAAAGCACAGTGGGAATCACACAAGACTCTATGACGATCTTGGGTCTACAGACTAACCTGTACCAGTGTCACCAGAGAACTGCCATCTGACGTAAGGTATAATACCATCTGGGAGTTCTCGGCGAGTCCGTCCAGTGTACCCAGTCTCCACTGAGCACCCGTATATGATCTCTGATGTCAAACACCAATGGATATGGGATCATCCATCGCCCATCTGTATGGGTCGAGAAGGTATACGCTAGTCTACTCTGGTATATCGATGCCCCGTCTCGATACACTCACGACTAGGGACCTTGAAGGATGTACTTATGGACTACCATGTCCCCACTAGTATGATCCGCATCATAGTCCAGGTAGTCAAGTACACATCTTAAGGGCTTTACCAACATGTAACAGAGAGACAATCAGTATACACGTTAAGGTAAAGAGTAACCAGATAGCATACTATCATGTCGAGCAAGAAAGTCCTCCCTATATATGTCCCAGCATCCACTACAATATACATCCTATGTATAGTAATGGCCTCTAGGGCATACATATAACTAACAATCTCCCACTTGCACTAGGGCCATCTGTAGCAGTGGTTGTAGTATCTCATACTCAACCATCCTATAAAAGCCTCTCTCTGGGAAAAGGCCTTTGTGAGTGGATCTGCCGTGTTGTCCTCTGAGTCTACTCTCCTAACCTCGATCACCCTGGAGATCAACTATCTCCATGATCAGGTGATACTGCCTTAGAATATGTCTGGATCACTGATGGGACGGACGTTCCTTAGCATAAGCCACAACTCCATTGTCACACAATGGGAGGAACTAAGTTTATCTCATGAACTAATATACACCCAGACTGCCTCTTTGGTAGCATCTTAAATAGCGATGTATCCAGCCTTTATCGTCTATTATGCCACGGTATCTAGCTTGGAACTCTTCCAACATACCGTCCCTCCACTGAGGGTAAAGACAATGCCTGTGACTGACTTTCAGTCGTCCTTATCACCCTGGAACCCTTCCAGTGATTCTCCCCAGGACCAATTGATACCATCTCACTACAACTAGTGAGTATCCTAATATCCAATTAGATCTATCTCATAGATCCAAAACCCAGGATTTAGTAGGTATCACTTTGATCCTATATGGAGAATCATTGTGATAAGCGGAGATTGACCGAGCGTAGCATAGGAAACTCCTTCCCTATCAAGAGTATGTCATCCACGTACTCTACGAGGATCACTACCATACTCCCTACTACCTTTTTGTATATACAAGGTTCATCTACCATTTTGATGATGTCAAACTCTTTGACTAACACATCAAAACAGACGTTCCAACTCCGTGATGCCTGCTTTATCATATAAAATATCTTGCACACGTTTCCACTGCTCCCACTGTCTACGAGGCCCTCTGGCTGTGTACATATAGACGCACTCTTCTAAAACATCATTTAGAAAAGCAGTCATGGCACCCAACCGCCAGATATCGTAGTCACGGTATGTAGCCGTGGCAAGTAGGATCTGGATGGACTTAAGCATAGCCACTGGAAAAAGGTTTCATCATTATCTACGCCTGGTCGATGACGAAAACCTTTAACAAGTCTAGCTTTGAAAGTCTCAACTTTTCCATCTACACCAAGTAATCTTCTCAAGATATACTTGCTCCTGATGGGGATTTAACCCTTCAGATAAAGCAACCAAAGTCCATACTTTGTTGGTGTATAAGGATTCCATCTCAGATCGATAAACATCCAGCTATTCTTACAGAGACCCACTCCTGATGGCCAGTTTGAAAATAGTTGGGTCATCATCTCATGATGCAATCCTCGCTCCCACTGTCATAGAGAAACCAAAGTATCTCTCAGGTGGGTGAGGAACCTTACTAGATCGGCGGAGAGACTGAGGTTCATTAGAATCTATTGAATCCTTTGGTTCTACCAAATCATCAGCTGTAGTTTGTATAGCTGAAACCTTTCCAGTTCTACATAACTGACCTTGCCTCGAGCTCGTCCGGATTTTGCTTTTAGACATAGGCCGGACAACCCTAAATCTTAACAAACTTAAGATATGGACTCTTCCCTTTCCATATCACATATGAAATGGTAGGCAATTGATTTGATTTGAACCCTATTCAATAGGTATGCAGCTTCTTAAGTGCATAACTCCCAAAAGGAAATAGGTAACTCAGTACTACTCATCATAGAGCACACCTTATCATATAGGGTGTGATTGCTCCGCCCCGATACACCGACGTGCTGTGGTGTATACGGAGGAGTAAAGCTAAGAGAGAATCTCATTCTCCTTTAGAATAATCCAGGAATTCCGTGCTCAAGTATTCTCCTCCTTGATCACATCAAAGGACATAATACTTTTACCTGTATTTTGGTTCTCTACTTCTAACTTATATTCTGTGAATATCTCAAAAGGTTTGGACTTATGTTTCAACAGAAACATATGTCTGAATCTAAAGAGATCATCAGAGAATGTAATGAAGTACAAAGAACCGGTCTTGGTATGTGTAGACAGGGGACCTACATATATCAACATGTATCATCCCAAGAGTTCACTAACTCTTTCTCTGTTTCTAGTAAACAGAGCTATGGTCATCTTATCTTTGTGACATGACTGGTAAGTTTCATAAGATGTAAATTCAAACTGATTTAAATATGCATCTAAATGTAACTTTAGCTAGTTGGGTCACATTGATCTGACCTAGTCTATAATACCTCAAGAAGGAATCGTTCAATTCTGAACTCTTCCTCTTGTGTGTATTCTGTATACTAAGAACTGTAGTTTGATTTAGAACATCAATGCTTTTAGATAATGTGCCTGAACCGATCAACTTTTGATATAGGAAATGTTCAAAACATTATCCAACAATACAAAATTTTATCATTTCTTTACTAATAAAGAGACTGATATGATTTTGTATATCGGGTTCAGTATCTAATAACATTCGTTCAGAATCAATGTACTGGTAATACAGGGTGACAGTGACCAACAAACTTGGCTGCAACACTTGCCCCGTTTTCTGCCTCATGAAACTTATCACCCGTTCTCAGTTTTTCTACCCTTTTGAAGCCCTATGTAACAGATTACATATCTGGGATCCTGATCCGGTATCATATACCCAGGATGCAGAGGATACTGAGAAACAGTTCTTTGTAATGAACACACCCGAAGGAGATGCATCATATGCACTTTCTTCGTTTGGGTGGCATAGGAATTCAGGTATTCCTCTATTTCATGCTCTGTCTTATAACAATTATAAGTTGGAGCGGGACCAACGTTCCCCAGCTCAGTATAACAAGCGGGTTCGGTCAATCTATCCGTATTATTATCTTGATTAAGGCGTGATATGGTCGCTACCTGGAGAGAGAGAGAGAAGAAAACACTCAGCGTGCGCTCTTGTAAGAATAGATTGGTTATTATTTTATCTTATCAGGATGGCTCCCACTGTTTTTATCAAATCATCCTTCAAACCCTAAAAGGAACGACTAGCCGGGATTAATTACACGCTACAAGTTCGCCAATCTTTCAGCCAGGCCAGTGTCGGTACTTTGAGGGAGGTTCCCCGTGCTTTCGCACGAACCTAATTAATATAAACCTCATTTTCCCAGAGGCGTAACCCCGTTGACACCTTTCTAGACACCTACTTGATCGGCTAATTGTAATGTGTAAAACTCTCTCAGGAGTAACAATTACTCGCAGTGGGTATCGGGATCCAACTATTTCATAGAAGGTATGCAATCTCATTGCAAATTTCAACACTTGAAATTCCCGATAAAATTTTGCCCCTAGCAGCTATATGACCTTAACATAGTCAACAAATCATAAGTGCTAGTCAAGTTCAACCCGTCATTTCCTTATTGAATTAAACTCACCCGCACGACCCTTAACATAGTCAACAAAGTCGCACGACTACCCTAATCCAATCGCATCATATGCTTATACAGATAAGCACTAATTAGCTACCGCACACTACGCCTTAACATAGTCAACAAACATAGCACGAATACTAACTAGTACTTATCTGAAATGACGGAGGGTTACGACAGGTTTTTCTGAAAACCTATTGTGTAATGAACTTGATATCGTTGTTGGATCGAATGATTTTAAAATGGAGTGTTTCTGAGGATTTTCTAGTTTTGCTAAAGGGGTCACTCCCGGTGAAGGGATCGTCGGCCCTTTCCTCGTCGAATGAGGTGCGGGATATATCATATATATCTCTGTGCAAAGCAGACACTATAGAAGCAATCAAAAGACAAACCGAGAGTTGTAGCATCTGCCAGTTATTGCTAAAGGATTCACTCCCGGTGAAGGGATCTCGGTCCTTTCCTTATCGAATAAGGTGCAGGATGTTCTACAAGGAACATCGCGATGCAAAGCAAGAACTGTAGCTACCTGTTTTTGAAAATTCAATTCCACAACATCTTTAGGTTTCTTTTCTTTCATTAATCATATTAATGAAGTCACATCATTTAAGTTACCTAAACATCACAGATAAATACGACGTACACTTATGCCATCCGCATTCGCTTCGATGTCCCCTCGTGCACCGTTAGGTTAGGTAACTAACGACAGAGCGGGGCAGGGCTAGCGCGAGTGCAAAACATAAGTAACGTCTATATAATATATCATATATACTATATACAGTATCTATCACAGAACATCACATGATCACATCACAGATATCGCAGCAGAAGAATCATATGAAATATTGGATATACTAGGTCGTCCGTGTTTTCAATACGAGCCTGTATAAAACACGGATTCCACGGTCGCGATGAATAGCCAAACCCACACCCCAAGACCCCTACGAGAGCGGCAAGCAACCCTACCAATTCTAGAGTTAGGAGACCCGGACTCGACTCCTCGAGTTGGTCTCCCACTGGACTCCAGAACCCGGTTAGTTGTGCCCTCCTCCTTGGGTCTATCCTAGTGCGAAAAAGTAAATAATATACAAACGGTGACAACTTCCGCAACCTGGAAGTGCCCCAATAAAAGAATATTACATACAAGTTTTTACATGAATGAAAATGAAAAACACTCATCTCACATAAAAACCCCCCGGCTATTCAAACACGACGATCCAATATAACATATCCAGCAACACACAACATCACATGTCACCAACATAAGTAAACATGCGTATCCCAATTGTCGTTGACATATAGCAACGAAACCGGCGATATCACATATTATACTTACGGTCACAGAAAAGAAAGTGTAAAACTACAACAGTTGAAATCCGCAAACTCTTTAGACATCGCATGCCCAACCAAATGAATTTCTTAGGCATCGCATGCCTAACAATTATAAACCCCGCATTTTAGTCTCATTATCGAAAACTCTTTTCAATATCAAGTCGGGCAATTCAACAAGATTCCCGAAAAACTGATCGAATGCTCATCGCAAACTTTAGTAGGCGGCCGCACCCCTGATACCGTCGACGAAGTGCACCAAGGCGGAACACCGCTGCCGCGAGCACCCGAACGGATGCTTTCGGCGACGGGGTTCTCCTACAGTCACTTGGTCGGGGCTATGGGGTGTAGCTGTCTATTAAGTTTACCCGGCGAGTATCCGCGTACACTACGTGATTGCGACGGATTTTTGATCACATCAAAATTCCGTGGCAACCGATCAAGTGAGACTAAAATGCTATGTTTATAACATTCATATCAGTTATCTCATAACTACTTGTGGATTCCAAGTATTGTATCACATTCCAGATAAATAGAAAATGTTAAACTTTCCGATCGAACATTCAAACACCCAAGTTTTCCCAAAACAGCTCAATACATGAAACAAGTTTAAAAACATCCAGTTCATGCCTCAGTACCAACAGTCCAGCCGTAGAAGGGTCAAGCCAATGCCTCACATGTGGCACGCCGTACTGCCCCAAACCCGAAGGTTCAAAGGGCAGTTCAAGACGGTCACATAATCGAGTTAAGGTTTGTTGTCTTCTAGAGGGACTATCGCGTTACTTGCACTACTTAGAACGTCATTAAACCACGGAAAGATCCAACACTTGGAAATTTCCCGACAGGGGAAAAAATGGGTATTTATATCCGGTCGAACTTTTTAACATATTCAAAAATTATCCGGAAAACACATAGACGGAGTTAAACTTTCCGATCGAAACACCAAGTCCCCAATACAACCCAGAAAACTCAACTCTTGAGTAGAAGTTAAAAATTCCCAGAAAATACAGCACTAAAATATAGGAATTACTGTGCAATTTCCAAAAGATGATGTGACTATATGGCCGCGGAACCGCCGCACGAGCCAAGCTCGTGCCGCGCTTCCGCCGCGCTTTAGTGGATTCATGAGCATATGCTGCACAGTATTTCTTACAATTCCCTGCTGATTTTTCTGCATATTTTTAATTCACAAAAATCCCCGATTTAAAAAAATGTACAGAGAAGGAATTTGCATTAGGGTTTCGGTTCGATCGGACTTCTAACATCGTCTACACATCGCCTAAGGCTCTAGCTAGGCTCTGATACCACTGTAGGGTTCCTAGGCACACTCAAGAGGTTCCACAAGGCATCAACCATGCCAATTTCAAATTTTTTCGGGTGCCGAGAAACCCTAACTAGATCGTTAACTAGAGATTAGGCGATAACAAATGCGAGCAAACAACTTTACTCTAAAGTGAATGGAAATACAACCTTTGTAGATCCAGTCCTCTACCTCCATAGCTCCATGACGATGTCTCTTCGCTGCGATCATTGGATCTCGGACTCTAGTGTTGATTTCATCGGAGAAATGATCGGGCTAGGTCGTCGACTTCGATGCCGAAGATGATCTACGTCGAGGCAACTCAAGATCAAGCTTCAACTTCACCAAGTCATGAAACTTGTGAAGAAAACACCCTATACTACTTGGCAAGTGGTAGAGGATGAAGAAATAGGAAGTGGGCTCACTTTAGAATTGGATTTCTCACTCTTTTTCTCAAGTCACCATTGAAGCTAGCAAGCTTCTTTCTTCTTGAAGAAGAAGAAGAAGAAGAAGATATATAATAAGAATAATGAATAAATGGAAATAAAGTCATTCTTATCATATTATCAACCATGGTTAAGTATAGAGAATAAACCAAGGTTAGGTGAATAGTTAGGTTTAGGAAAGAAACAAGAATGGTCAAAGCTTCTTGAAGCTTCAAAGAAACAAACAAAGCAAGCCACCATTTCCCTTTTTGCCAAAAATGAATGAATAAATAAATAAGTCAAAAGAAACCCTAACCATTTACTAAACATGGTTTAAGTCAAACATACACCCAAGCTTGCATGTATCATCAAACATGATACAATCAAGTGCACAAAAATATATCACATATACAATATGCACATCAAGTGAGAAAATCTATTTTAAGTGAACCAATACTAGTTAATGCAAAGTAATATATCAAATATATAATTATACATTAAATCATTAAATCAACACTTGATTTAACGATCCGGTCATATCGCATATGACCGACTAATATCCAATGTATCGGCCTATCGAATCAATCCTTGATTCGATAACTAGGTTATATCGCATACAACCAATCGATACATTCATCACGAGAATAGAATACGGTATCACATACACGCATTATTCTCGGTCCCGCACATATCTCATATGCGCTCCTATTTCATTTCGCTTGAGCAGGAAACCTCTGTGTAGGACTCTAAAGACTCGTCAATACGCCGGCAGCAGGTGATGATCATATCAAACACCCACAAGCCGCAAGCGGTCTGCTAAACGTAACGGCCACCCGGGTATTGAGCGATCAGAAGATCGACAAGCAAGCCCGCTCACACTCCTGTGAATCCAACCAGCAACACTTACCGCACAGTCCGGTCTGATCGTCTGATATGTCACATATCTCGCCTAGGGGTGGTAAACGTCAGACCCCAGTAGCTCGATAAGTCGTGTCGATATGAGGTCTATAATAGTTCGAGAAACTACTGGTAACACTTACCAGTAAATCTCAGCAACCCTGGCCAGGGATTTCCGGTTATAGCCAATCGAACACAGCGCAACATCAACTCCCTATACCGGGAGAGACGAATCCCCTCCTATAGCTCATTGCCTCCATGTGAATCGGGACTGTACCCAAAAACGACCGTTTTGCACGCCCTCTTGGACGTGGTAAGGTGGAAATCAAAGCACGGTGGGAATCACACAAGACTCTATGACGATCTCGGGTCTACAGACTAACCTGTACCAGTGTCACCAGAGAACTGCCATTTGACGTAAGGTATAATAGCATCTGGGAGTTCTCGGCGAGTCCGTCCAGTGTACCCAGTCTCCACTGAGCACCCGTATATGATCTCTGATGTCAAATACCAATGGATATGGGATCATCCATCGCCCATCTGTATGGGTCGAGAAGGTATACGCTAGTCTACTCTTGTATATTGATGCCCCGTCTCGATACACCCACGATTAGGGACCTTGAAGGATGTACTTATGGACTACCATGTCCCCACTAGTATGATCCGCATCATAGTCTAGGTAGTCAAGTACACATCCTAAGGGCTTTACCAACATGTAACAGAGAGACAATCAGTATACACGTTAAGGTAAAGAGTAACCAGATAGCATACTATCATGTCGAGCAAGAAAGTCCTCCCTATATATGTCCCAGCATCCACTACAATATACATCCTATGTATAGTAATGGCCTCTAGGGCATACATATAACTAAAAATTCTCGCGCCTGCTACTGCGTGCTGCCGCCGCTATATAAACCCCAATCACAGAGGGGTCAAGTAAGCCATTTTTTTACTCCACTAAGCCGTTACTCTGCTCGGATTTCCTCTCTAACTTGATCTTCGGAGGGTCCTCGGTGGTACCAAACCACCCCAGGACTTCCTTGCAAGTACTCGGCACTAAACTCTTCAAATCACGAGTCTCCTCAAAACCTATTGAGGCCCACACGCAACAGGAGATCACCTCCAAAATCCACTGGGAGATCGACGGAAGACGACATCTGAAGGAAACCCGAAAAGGACCTCCATCACCATACCTTTTTGATTGCTTGGCTTTTAGATCGGGGATGAGACATTTATAATTGCTTCTTTCATAGCAATTCGGTATCTGAAATCGATCGTGTTGTTTGGTGCTCTGTCTACTCTCATCGTCTTGACGGTGAGAACTCTAATATTGAATTTACCTTTTTTTCCTGATGATGCTCAATATTGGCGATCCCCAAGATCAGGACACGTGGCAGATGACGTGTCCCGGAACTCAAAAGAAAGGGCCCACAGGGGCCGACAAGGCCACCCCTGTACCTAGCCTGCAAGCACAAGCCGACCCTCCTCGGGGCCCTGCATATTGGCTTCCTCGGCCCCTCAGCTCGCCCCGAGCTACACAAGACCAAGACTCCTCGGCCCTCTTGCTCGCCTCCGAGCACCCCAGCCGAAGCTGTCTCCCTCGGTCCTTCCGGCCGTCCAACTCCACCACTCACAGGCGTAACCGCCGCTCCGCAAATCTCACCATGCGCAGATTCTCCGCCAGAAACGCCCTACGTTCCACGCCATCACGATCCCCATTAATAGGCGATCCGCTCTTTACGCGGGCATGACGTCGGGAGCGTAACTGCCGGCGAGATTCTCGCGCCTGCTGTTGCGTGCTGCCGCCGCTATATAAACCCCCCATCACAGAGGGGTCAAGTAAGCCATTTTTGACTCCACTAAGCCGTTACTCTGCTCGGATTTTCTCTCTAACTTGATCGTTGGAGGGTCCTCGGTGGTACCAAACCACCCCGGGACTTCCTTGCAGGTACTCGGCACTAAACTCCTCAAATCACGAGTCTCCTCAAAACCCAATGAGACCCACACGCAACAGGAGATCACCTCCAAAATCCACCGGGAGATCGACGGAAGACAACATCTGAAGGAGACCCGAAAAGGACCTCCATCAGTTGGCACCATCTGTGGGAACGCAAACTCCACAAAAAAAAGTTGGCCTTCCGATCTCCGTCCACATGGCAAGCAACCATCCTGAAGATCCAGGTACCAGCCGCCGCCTCCCCCTCACCGGAGGCGTGGACGAACCTCCTCCGGAGACCATCATCAACGCCCTCGCCAACCGAATAGATCGGCTACAGTCCCTCGTGGAGGCGCTCGTCCGCGTCCAACGGCGGGCCTAGGCCCCAGATCGCCACTCCTCCGCCTCCAGAAGGCTCTGCCCTCGTCGACACGGCTGACCACGTGCAGACTACGACTCCTGGCTACAGATCTCACGGGCCGATACTCCCTGAGGCCCGCTGGGTGCCCCACGGCCCTACACCAAGGTCCGCCGCCAGAGCGCCTCGCCTTGAGCCTCCTCGCGACCCTTACCCCCCTGAGGAGATGTCGGTCACCTCGCCTGTCCACAGGCATGATCGACACCCCCTCCCACGACGGGGCCGCACAGTAGTGGATCGCCACGACGGCTCGAGAGCCACCTCGCCCGGGGATCTGAGGAACCTCATCGAGAGGAACCGGGGCCGCGCCTAGACGCAGGTCTCCCACAGCAGAGGCCAGGGATCATAAGGCGCCGAATCCTCGGGGTACCATGGCCGACTCGATGCCCTCGAGAGGAAGATCGAGGGCATGCGCCGGGAAGGTCACCTCTCAGGCGACGGAGCTAAGTACGCCGCCGACTCGCTCACCAAGACGTTCACCGAGGGACTGCTCGTTGTCCACGTCTCCTCGTGCAACAAGCCTCTGAAGGTTTCTCTGTTCGACGGGAAAACCGACCCGAAAGACTATTTGGATTCTTTCACCATGGGGATCAGCTTCCAGGACCATTCCAACGCCGCCCAATGCAGGGCCTTCCCAGCCACCCTCATCCGCGCAGGTCGGGACTGGTTCCGAAGGCTCGAGCCTCGCTCAATCTCGACCTTCAATGAGCTGGATACTCAGTTCCTCGGCCACTTCGTTGGGAACCGTCGGCAAAAGCGCACGGTCGACTACCTCTTTAAATAAAGAGCGGGGACAAGGAGACGTTCAAGGCTTACATCACCCGCTTCTACAATGCCCTCCTCTAGGTCCCCGAGCACCGAGATAAGACCGTCATCATGGCGCTCAGATCTGGTCTTAGGCACAAGGAGTGGTTACGCTCCTATGCGTTGGTACAGCCTAAGACCATGGCCGAGGTCAAGGCGTGGACCGAGCACGAGGTTCAGCTGGAGTCCGAGGTGAACGCGAACCTCCCCCGAGCAGAATGGTCCGACCAAAAGAAGAGGGCTCGGAAAGAGGGGCCGGAGCGTCAGCAGCCCTATCACCCAAAGTTCCAGGAGTACACCCCGCTCAACATTTCCCTCGCAGTGTTACTAGAGGAGGCCCAGGGCGAGGGGTTCTTCAAGTTCCCTCCAATCCCGCATCAGGCCTTGAAGCGAACCCGGGGCCCTTACTGGGCCTTCCACCGGACACTGGGCCATGCCACGGAGGATTGTACGCAACTCCGGGACTACATAGAGGAGCTCATCCGATCGGGGCACCTCGCCGCCTACTTAAGGGACAAACGGCAGGCCGACCGTGAGCAGGAGCAGCGTCCCCCACCCGCCGAGCTGACCATCGGCCAGATCATGCTCATTTCAGCAGATGACCGGTCCGGCGCTCAGGGAGCCCCGTACTCGGTGCCGAGCACGGGGAGCTCGGGCCGCGCTAATAAGTTCATCTATTAGCATGAACTTTTCTGTTAAGGCAATGTAAACTCTTCCAAGGGTCTGTTGTTAATTTAATAAAGATCAATGGAACATTGCGAAAAAGAAGGAAAGATCTTATTTATTCCCAAAAAAAGGGTATTATAGGCTCCTCAGCCATACATACAAAAAGGAAATGAAAATTACAACAGCGGAGGAAGGGGGTACAGAAAGCACTGCTTATGATACTCGGTAAAGATCTCCTCCAGCCGAGGCCTCGCGAGATCCAAACTTTGCCCTCGGTTCCCCCTGCGCGCGTTGATCCCGAGCCTCATCTCGTAGCACTCGCGGATGAGTGCCTCTGAGCGAGCCAGCCGGTTCGCGGAGATCAGGCCGAAGCGCCTCAGAGACTGCAGCTTACCCACGACCTCGTCATAGAGCTGCTCAGACAGCGGGTTGTAAAGCCCCGGCGACGCCCTCCAGATGGAGTACATCAGCAGCTGCAGCAGGGAGGAGCGTCGTGGGAGCAGCCGGCCGAAGTGGTCCTCGATGCTCCCATAGACCAACTGCACCGTGTCCTCGGTGCAGTTCTTGTCATAGAGGTATACGTCTTCGAAGTGGATGATCTCGGGGATGGAAAAGGGTAAGTCTTGCATTCTCAACGATCTGTTTACGAAGAAAGGGAGGACCAGTGCTCCTTCAGTCTTATATAGCCCACTGCGCTCCAACGGAACTCAACAGCCGCCTGTTTTCGCCCAAAAATTCGCCGCCACGCGGCGATCATCGAGCCTTCTCTGGCAGAATCGAAACGACGCGACCCTGGCGCTTCGCCTCCCCCCACATTCAATGCGCATGCTACGCGCACGACCGCCGCGACCGTCCCTGTTCTCCATACCTGCAACTAGATGGCCGGGAGAAACCTCATGAAGAAACAACCGATCAGCTACTCTGCTCAGTTATCCCTGGCCGGTAGCGCCCTTACTCACAACGCCAGGGGTCAAAGCCCTCGCCATGAGGCAACCGCGTAGCTTCACTGCCCGGTCATCCTTAGTGGGCTTCTTACCGCCCCTCCTGCAGGGTTGCTAGGCACTCTCACAAGGGTCTATAAGGCATCAACCATGCCCGATTTAAAATTTAGCCGTGCCGAACAACCCTAAACCAAGATCTTAGACTAGAGATTAGGCGAAACAAAGCATGTTAAACACTTTAACATCTAAGAGTTTGGGATTACAACATTTGTAGTCCGGTCCTTCACTTCATAAGCTCCGTGTTGTGGTCCCTTCGCTGCGATCATCAAGTTCCGGACTCTCGAGAGGCTCCACGAAGAGAAAAATGCAAGCTTGCTTCCGATCTTCGATAACAAAGATGATCTACCTTGAAGTTTCATTAACACAAGCTCTCACTCACTAAATGAAGTGAACACCCTAATCTAAATGGCTAGGATAGATTAGGATGATGAAGTAGGATTTTAGCTCTTATTTATTATCTTAATCTCACTCATTTTCATCACCAAAGAAAAAGCTAGAAAGCTTTTCTTCAAGAACTCAAGGAAGAAGAAGAAGAAGAATATCCAATTCCATTTGTGATGAATAATGAAAATGTAAATCTAATTACTTATGCAACCATGGTCAATATAACCTTTGTAGAGATTTAACTGGGACTAGGGTTTGGGTTGGGTTAAAGATGAGTCACACAAAAATATCAAACATAATATCTTAGCTCAATCCAAAAGAAAACCTTCTAGAAGGTTCATGAAGGAACTAACCCAAATCAAACCCTAACCTTGTTTAATCTCCACTAAACTCGTTGCATTAGTAATCATATCATGTTACAATATTATATATCACATATATAATATTTATTGCAACAAAAATAAAATAATACAATTAACATATATCGCATATATATCAATGTATTACCCGAGTGAGAAAAAGAATCTTTTAGTGAGGTAATATTAGTTAATGTAATTTAATATATCATATATATAATTATACATTAAATCATCGAATCAACACTTGATCCGACAATCCGGCTATATCGCATATAACCGACTAATATATCATTTACCGATTCATCGAATCAACACTTGATTCGATGACCAGGCTGATATCAGATATCGCGAGAATAGAATACGGTATCTCATATCGCATTATCCTCGGTCCTGTACATATCACATATGTGCCCCTACTCCGTTTTTCCTGAGTCAAGAAACCTCTGTGTAGGACTCTAAAGAATCGTCAATACGCCGGCAGTAAGTGATGATCATATCAAACACCCACAAGCTGCAAGCGGTCCGCTAAACGTAACAGCCATCCAGGTATTGAGCGCTCAGAAGATCAACAAGCAAGCCTGTACTTTCTCCCGTGAATCCATTCAGTAACACTCCTGTACAGTCCGGTCTCGTCGTCTGATATGTCGCATATCTCGCCTAGGGGTGGTAAACGTCAAACCCCAGTAGGTTGATAAGCCGTGTCGATATGAGGTCCATAACAGTTCGAGAAACTACTGATAACACTTACCAGTAAATCTCAGCAATCCTGGCCAGGGATTTCCAGTTATAGCCAATCGAACACAGCGCAACATCAACTTCCTATACCGGGAGAGACGAATCCCCTCCTATCGCTCATTGCCTCCATGTGATTCGGGACTGTACCCAAAAGCCACCTTTTTGCATGCCCTCTTGGACGTGGTATGATGGAAATCAAAGCACAGTGGGAATCACACAAGACTCTATGACGATCTCGGGTCAACAGACTACTATGTACCAGTGTCACCAGAGAACTGCCATCTGACGTGAGGTATAATACCATCTGGGAGTTCTCGGTGAGTCCGTCCAGTGTACCCAGTCTCTACTGAGCACCCGTATACCTTCTCTGATGTCAAACACAAATGGATATGAGATCATCCATCGCACATCATATGGGTCAAGAAGCGCATACACTAGTCTACTCTGGAGTATCGATACCCTGTCTCGGTACTCCCACGACTAGGAACATTTGAAGGATGTACTTGGCGACTACACTGTCCTCACTAGTATGATCCGCATCATAGCCCTGGTAGTCAAGTACTCATCCTAAGGGCTTTATCAACATGTAACATAGAGACAATCAGAGTACATGTTAAGATAAAGTACAACCAGATAGCATACTATCATGTCGAGCGAGAAAGTTCTCCCTATATATGTCCAAGCATCCACTACAATATACATCGTATGTACAGTAATGGCCTCTAGGGCATACATATAACTAACACCTCCAACGCAAAGGATCAAAGCCCTCGCAAGAGGCAACCGAGCAGCTACCCTGCTCGGTTATCCCTGGCCGGTAGCTTCCCTACTCACAACGCCAGGGGTCAAAGCCCTCGCCACGAGGCAACCGCGCAGCTTCACTACCCGGACATCCTTAGTAGGACTCATACGGCCCCTCAACGCTAAGGATCCAAGCCCTCCTTAGAAGCAGCTCAGTGGCTACCATGCTCGGCTATCCCCGGCCAGTAGCTTCCTACCACGACCGACATGGATCAAAAGCCCTCTCAGAGGCAGTCGAGCCCGAGGATCCCTCGCTCGGCTATCCTTCAGGACAAAAGCCCTCGCCAAGAGGCACCGGGCAGTAACCCTGCCCGGCCAAGGATCCTTGGTAGGCTTCTTACAGACCCTCCCGCGTTAAGGACCAAAGTCCTCCCAGATGCAGTCGAGTCCTTGCTTAGCTATCCTCGGCTGGTAGCTTCCTACCACAACCGACAAGGATTAAAGTCCTCGCCAAGAGGTACTGGGCAGTAACCCTGCTCGGTCCTGTCCTGAAGGATCAAAGCCCTCGCAAGAGGCAACCGAGTAGCTACCCTGCTCGGTCATCTCCGGCTGGCACCTCCCTACCCATGACGTCAGGGATCTAAGCCTTCGCAAGAGGCATCCGAGCGGCTACCACACTCGGTCATCCCAGGCTGGGAGTTGCCTACCCACGACGCCAGTGATCAAAGCTCTCGCCAAGAGGCAACCGCGCAGCTTCACTGCCCGGTCATCCTTAGTGGGCTTCTTACAGCCCCTCCAACGCTAAAGATCAAAGCCCTCGCTAGAGACAACCGAGCAGCTACCCTGCTCGATCATCTCCGGCTGGTAGCTCCCTACCCATGACGCCAGGGATCGAAGCCCTAGCAAGAGACACCCGAGCGGCTACCCCGCTCGGTCATCCCAGGCTGGCGGTTGCCTACCCACGACGCCAGAGAACAAATCCCTCGCCAAGAGGCAACCGCGCAGCTTCACTGTCTGGTCATCCTTAGTGGGCTTCTTACAGCCCCTCCAATGCTAAGGACCCAAAGTCCTCCCAGAGGTAGCAGAGCCCGACCCTCACTCGACCATCCCCAACTAGTGGTCATTTCTCGCAACGCCAGAAGTGGAAAGCCCTCGCCAAGGGGTAACCGAGCAGCTTCCCGTTCATGCTCGGCACAAATATGGTGGACAACCCTCTGCCCGTCACATGCAAAGAATCTAAGGCCCCAACGGAGGGCATCAAGTCTATCCGAGTCTGAGCGATCCCCCCTCGACTTCGGGGCCATGGAGACGCCTCCTTCTCGGTAGCGCTTGACACGCTTGGCAAGTGATCGAAATCAACTTGATGAACGATCGCTGGATAGATGGCCGACCTGACATGGAAGCCCAACAGTGCAAGCAGAGATAATTTACAAGCATTCTTCATAAACAGAAGACAAAGTGCAAACCGATGAAACCAAAGAAAAAGTTTTATTACTAAAAGGCAAAGTCTTTATAAAGGGTATTTTGGGTTCCCAAGCTTTACAAAATGCCCGGAGGCTTACAAAGTTCCAGAAGCAACAAAATAAAAGGAGGAGGAAGACGAGGGCTTTAGGCCTCAGGGCCAGGCGTGACCTCGGGACCCTTGACATCCACCATGAGACGAGCTGGGTCCTAGGCGACTTCCTCGCCAGGAATCTCTTTCCCCTGCTCATCGGCATTTGCGTGGGGGTATTCGTCCCGGAGCTCTTCGTCGGTGAACCCCGGCATCCGGGCCTTAACGGCGTCGAGAGCCTCGTGCCAGATGAGGGTCGTGGCAACGGCCAGGTCATTGTAGAAGTCCTTTGAGTTCTTGTAGCCCTCCAACGCCTTCGCCGCCGAGAGGTCGGCCAACTTTGCCGCTCTTAGGTCGGCAGACTTCGCCGACTCGGCCGCCGCCCCCAGCTCCTTCCGGAGGGTTTTTACCGTCTTCTTCAGGTTGCCGGCAAGAACCTGAGCATCCTCAACCTTGGCCTCGGCAGCCACGGCAGCCTCGCGGTACCGGGCAACCTCCCGCTTCCCAGCCTCCACCTCGCCCTCCAGGGCGGCGACCCTCGCCATCACCACCTCCAGCTCCCGCTTGGAGCTCTCTTCCAGCGAGGCGAGCTGGCCTGCAGCCTTCATCGCCGGGGCTATCACGTCGGACTCCATGCGTAAGGTGAGGGCAACGTGTTGGAGAACCTGAAAGACGGGAAAGAGATCAGAAAGACGAAGGAGGCACCGAATCTCACAAAAAAACCAAACACTTACCTGCACGGACTCCTGGGCGATGGACGCCAGCTGAGCCCTGAAGGTCCCCCCGGAGACTCTACCCCCGGCCGATGTCTCTATTTCATGCAGCAGGCTATCCGCGATGGATAGCCCCGAAAGCACTGCGAACTGGAGGCCCCCTTCCTCCACCATGATCGGCGAGGACGGGCCCCGGGAAGATCTCCTCTTGAGCAGCTCCGAGGGAGAGCCGATCTCCTCCTCCGAGGCCGGATCCTCCAGAATCCGAGGCCGCTTCTGGCCAGACACTCTGCTAGGCCCCGGGGCAGGATCTGCCCGCAAACGCTCACGGGACGCGACCACTGGAGGAGAAGGAGTCGGGACAGGCTTTGAGCGGGAGGAGCTGGCGCCCCCAGCCTTCGCTACCTTTCTCAGCTGGCGCATGGAAGATCGGAGCGAGTCCATGTCCATGGGTTCTACACAAAACCAAATGTAAAGAAGTCAGCGACACAAGCAATATACAAGCCAAAAAGCAAGCCTAAACTTACCGACGAACTCAACGGGGCTGAGCCCGGCCCAAATCAGGACCCTCTCAGACAACAGCACGTCAAAACGGGGGATGGGCTCCTACGACGCCACTCTCACTGCGACGGGGTTACTGGACTGGTACCCCGGCAAGCATTTCTCCCTCGACCACTTTGTAGGCACGGGCCAGTCCTCGCCCTCGGGAGGGGAAACGAAGAAGATCTTCTTCTTCCAGTCGTGAATGGAAGAAGGCAGGGCCACAACCCCTGTCCCGGCGGCGCCCCCCTGTCGCTTTTTGAAAGAGAGGTAGACCCACCTCGGGTCGCCCGCTCGACCACCAGGGTGGTTTTTGAAGACGGTGGAAGAATCAAGGAGGGAGAGGCTGAAGGGAATCGCCTGTAACTTCAGGCGGATCAGGAACCCGAGAAGAATCCTCCACGAGTTCGGCACCAACTGGCCAGGGGCTAACCCGAAAAAGTTCAACGCTTCGACGACCTTGGGAGAGAAGGGCAGAAGCATTCCACCCCAAAAAGCTTCCAAATACAAGACGATCTCCCCACCCCGTATTTGGTCTGCCCTCTCTCCCTCCTTAGCCAGAAGAAACGTATAACGTCAGGGGATGTGGAAGCGAGCCCGAGCATTGGCGAGCTCATCCTCATGCCTCACCCAACACGAGGCGCCAGGGCAACATCTACCGCCTCCTCCCTGGGGGCTGCCCCCCGCCGCACGATCCCGGGAAGAGGGCCCGACCCCTGCTCCCCGGGATGACTCAGGCTCACCTAAAGGGTCCCTAGAACCTACTCCAACGACATCTACTGACTCGACAAAGGAAGACATCTAACCTTGAGAAGAAGGGTCCTCGGGAAACGAAAGTGGAAGAAAGAAGACGAGCGCCGAGCAACCAGGACTTAGGACGGGGAAATATGAAGGAGTAGGGGCCCTGGAATGGACCCCACCCCTATTTATCACCGCGAGCGACCTCATCCAACGGCGCCCTTCATCTCCCGACAAAATACCTCCTCGCGTCCAACGGATCTGATTGCTCCACTTGTCGTTCCCATACTGGACCGCACCCCTGCAGGCGTCGCAGGTCTGCACACGTCGCGTCGGCCAACCGACGCTTGACACGTGGACCGTCGCTCCAATGGCAGGATGCACGAACCGGCGCACCTTCCTTAAATGCAGAGATCTCGTCCTAATTCGCTGACAGAAAAGACAATTGACAGCCCGGGGACGCGTCCCAACGAAACCTTAGGAGGGAGCTCACCCGGGCGGCCCGGCAGTCCCCACTCCTGATCTGACCCGCTAGCTGGTCGGGACAAGAGTGGGGGGAAATGATGATACTCAATATTGGCGATCCTTAAGATCAGGACAAGTGGCAGATGACGTATCCCAGAACTCAGAAGAAAGGGCCCACAGGGGCCGACCATGCCACCCCTCACTAGTAAAATAAGGGGTTGCCCCTACGGATAATATCATCCGTAGGGGCAATAAAAGTTTGGCCCTACGGATTAATACGTAGGGCAAAGTGGTTGCCCCTACGGTCGTTCAATATTTATTTAAAACTCATTAAATCTTAAAGTGTTTTTTTCCCCTACGGTGGCGCAAACCAAGCACCTACGGGTATATCCGTAGGGGCATATAAATAGGGATTTAAGAGATCGATCCCTACGCTGATTATTTCTTTTTCCTATTCTCGCGCGAAACCAAATTTTCCCAAATCGAGATCGTCGTCGCCGCCGCCGCCGCAGTGATCTCGTCGTCACCGAATCCAAGCCGAATCGTCATCGCCACACCTGCGCAGTGATCTCGTGGTCGCCACCGTGCTCCGTTCTCGTTGTCGCCACCGCCCTTGTCGTCGCCGATTGCGTCTCCGTCGTCGCCTACAGGTAATTAGTTAAACATTATTATAATGATGTTAGGGTAGCGATCAATGAGGGTTAGGATTAGGTATCGGTTGTGGTTAGGGTTAGGATTAGGGTTAGGGTACGGGTTCGATCGGCGGTTGGGGTTCGACGACTGGTGTTGGTGTTAGGGTTAGGGTTAGGGTTTCGGTTGGGGTTTGGTGTTGGGGTTGGGGTTCGGCTGGGGCTGGGTTAGAGTTAGGGTTAGGCCGGGTTAGGGTTTGGTGTTGGGTTGGGGTTCGGCTGGGGCTGGGTTGGAGTTAGGATGAGTTGGAGAGATTGAAGGCGGGCTGGGTTTTGGGAGAAGAGAAGGAAATGGCACTGCTTGCTGCTTCAATTTTTTGATATAGATAGATAAGGTTCTTTTGGGATTTTGGAGGGGTTTTAATTTGGGGGAAATAAATAGCTTTGGAGATGAAATGGGGCATTTCGGTAATTTGATTCTCTGTTGCAAATATTATTTATCAATATATTTAATTATATATATTAAATAAAATAAAGTAAACTATAAATAATATGAAACCAATATATGATACTCGATGATGATATGAAACCTTCATATTCCCATCGATACCCGTATATGAAACTAAAAGCGCCACTTAGTCCCCGTCTATCGGTTAACATACGTGCGATGCTCGTCGTGACCTAGAACTATACGAAGGTTGTTAAATATCGGACAGTATAGCTCGATACTAACAACCGTCGTATAGTCTACGCGACGAGAAAATTCAATCGTATGGTAACCCATAGATTTGTCCCGTGTGGACAAGTTAAGAATGTATAAAGCAAACGCCTTCATTCACTTGTGTTTTCATCCGTTTCGAGATATTTCGTCGGTACCTTTCCGCTGGTTCTCCGTGTACAAAGATAGATTAGATGTTCATTTCAACGTTGTTTCACAGCTTTGAAATGATTATCTATTCTATTACAGTGTACTCGGAGAACAGCGGGGAGGTGCTGCCGAAATTTACTCGAAACGGTTGAAAGCACAAGTGATGGGCGTTCGCTCTATACATTCTTAATGGGATAGAAGCCTACCCCCGACAGCCGGAACACATACATACAAACGTAAAATCAGAGAGTGATTCGAGATGTTCGGGTTAAAACCAATATATGATAATATGAAACCTTCATATTCCCATCGATACCCATATATGAAACTAAAAGCGCCACTTAGTCCCCGTCTATCGGTCAACATAACGTGCGATAATTTATTCTTTTCAACGCTGGAGGTTGCGACGCTGGATAAACTAGAAAATTCTATTGCGTTGATACTTTGCAAGTTTGAGCGTATTTTCCCACCGTCATTCTTCGATATCATAATACACTTGACGGTTCATCTTGTAACTTAGGCGAAGTTAGCCGGACCGGTACAATATCGATGGATGTATCCCGTCGAGAGGTACGTGTAATTTTTCGTTTCGCGCAATTTATAAATTTATTTTTGTCATGTATGCCCGTGTTTATTTATTCAACATATTCTCATTAGGTACCTTTACACTCTTAAGAAGTATATACGCAATAAAAATCGACCAGAGGGTTCTATCATGCAAGGTTATCTTCTTGATGAAGCAACCACATTTTGTTCCCGCTATCTGGACGAGAACATTGAGACAAGGCTTAACCGACCACGAAGAATTCAAGACGGGCCATATGGTAAAGCCGAGTATAAGAGGGTAGACACTATGTTTATCAACAAGATATACCGGTTTATCTTGCTTAATTGCGTATGTCTTAAACAAATTAGAGAGTAAGTTCTTTTGGATTAATTGTTATATCTGTGTTTGTGTGTGTATGAAATGACATAATATTAATGTCACAATTATTTGTCGAAAACAGAACTCATTTTAACGAGGTACGTGAGGGGCATCCTGATTGGAACGAAGAGCGTTTGGAAAAATACCATCAGGATAATTTTTGTGATTGGGTCACAGAGCATGTAAGTTATTCGAATTACATTTTATTGCTATCAGTTTTAATCTAAACTTGTATCGTTATGTATTTATCGTAAAATTTGTTTTGTTAGATCCACGATCCGAACTTGTCTGCATCATTTGAGAGTGATTCAAGATGTTTAGCTCAATTTCCTAGTATGGAGGTTGCACATTACAAAGGATTTGGTGTCCTTGGATACAAATTCGAAGTTAAGGACATAGAAACATCTAGAATCACTCAGAATAGTGGTATTGCGACGGTAGGATCGGACGGTGTGATTTACTATGGGTACTTAAATTGTATACTCGGCATCCACTATCCCGGACGATCAGAACCCTTTTATATATTCCACTGTACTTGGTACGATCCGCGAACCGATACAGACAGGTGGAGAAGCAGTCTTGGGACTTGGAAAGATGAATATGGATTGACCAGTGTGAACACACTTCGATTTTACGGTCAGGACGATCCGTTTATCTTTCCGAACCAAGCGTTCCAAGTATACTACTCACAGTGTTTGAAGCATCCGGGGTGGAGTGTTGTATGCCGATGGAAACCTAGAGATGTCTACGATGTCCCAGAATACGAGGACAGCGATGAGGACGAAGAAGAGAGAAGGCTTAACGTGCTCCGACCGTCTGTTTCGAAGGACGGGTTGTCTTCGACCGATCATGAAGTTACGTGGGTTAGAAATGACATCGACGATGAAATCCAAGTAGATATGTATGATGCGCCCACGAAACGAAAAAGGTTATCAGTAATGTTATATTATTACTTCACATTTTACGCTCTAGATCATATATAGTCAATACTTTTAATGATTGTCTAATGCGTCCACGAACCGTTTATCTAGATTTGATGACGATGTCGGGAGCAGCGAGGGGCGGCAGGAGCTCCAGCCGCGGCAGAGGCAGAGGCAGAGCGGTTCTACCGCCCGGAGAGCTCCGTAGGGAGCTTCAGAGGGCCGGTCTTGCACCCAGATCGGAGACCCCTTCGGATGCCTCCTTCCGTGTGGATTTTGCCACACATCCAGGTATACTGCATGCATATCCATTTTCAATTTAATATTATAGATATTCATGCCTGTTTATGTCAAAATTACTTATATTGTCAATGTTTGATTGTCTAGTTGTTGGTGATGCGTCCACATCTGGGACAGAGGCCACCCCCGCTCCTCCAGGTTTGTTTATATATCATATAGTGTATGTATATTGATTTAGAATGCTATATCATAAATATACACATTCCTTTTGCTCTTACTTAGCAATTTTTATTATTGTCTAGCTGTAGGTGGTGACACCACCGCACCTGCGGGTATGTTTATATGTCCTATAGTGCATGCATATTGATTTAGAACGTTATATTATTGATCTACACATTCTTTTTGCAATTACTTATAAAATCTATTTTTAATTGTCTAGTTGTTGGTGATGCGTCCACATCTGGGACAGAGGCCACCCCCGCTCCTTCAGGTATGTTTATATATCATATAGTGTATGTATATTGATTTAGAATGCTATATCATAAATATACACATTCCTTTTGCTCTTACTTAGCAATTTTTATTATTGTCTAGCTGTAGGTGGTGACACCACCGCACCTGCGGGTATGTTTATATGTCCTATAGTTCATGCATATTGATTTAGAACGTTATATTATTGATCTACACATTCTTTTTGCAATTACTTATAAAATCTATTTTTAATTGTCTAATTATAGGTGGTGCGTCCACACCTTCCACAGGGGCCACTCCTGCCGCTTCCATACCCTCCGCATCGTCTGCAGGTTAGTATGAATAAATTTAAAATATTTATTTATTTTACATATGCTATATAGAATAAATATGAACTTCATGGAGATTTAGCGTCGATGTTTATTTTATAGTTGGAGGGGATGCGTCCGGGTCCGGGACCCCAGTTGTTCCTCACCGGAGGAACTATCGTCCCGCTCGTGCTGCTGCTCGGGCCCAGGCTCGTGCGCTAATCACCGGAGGTTTATATCACACTTGAATTTTTGTTTAACCTTGATTTCTTAATACAACTTTGTCTTATTATTGATTGTCTTGATATTTCGTGCAGACGCAGGGCCTCTCCATCCCCAGAGGGGGACTCGAGGCCCGAATCAGTCCCATAGGCTGAGGCCTGATAGAGCTAGGGGGGAGGCAGCATTCCCCCTATTTTTTACCCTTGACTATCGCTATACCGGTCCTCATGCCGAGAGGTTCGGCCGGTATTTGGGGGACGAGAGCTGGATCGTGAAGAACTATCCACTTCACGTTGAGTGGGGCGAGCAGCACCAGCGCTCATTTGCCCTCTTCTTTGATCAGGCTCGGGTATGTATTAATATATATTTTCATTTGATCTATCCAATATATTTATTATTAACACTTGCAATCTAATAACAATGTTTTTTTTTGTATTTTCAGTTGGATTACGATTTTCAGCCTGTAGCCGACCCTGATCACTCGGGGAGGGTGCTCGACCTTCATGCTCTGTACAATGGCCTGATGAAGAACATGCAGGCCAAGGTCCGATACAACAGGAATGAGCTGAATGCCGACTGCTACTCCCTGTGGATAGCGACCCCCGAGGCAGAGAGAGCGGCCCTCCTATTTACTCCGGCGTTTGCGAGAGTCGACGTAGAGACATGGCCTCTATTGTGCGCTTATTTCGACTCCGAACGCAAACAAGTATGTATTTTAAATTTAATTCATTATTTATGATATAATTTATTTCTTTGTGTTTCTTAATTAGAAAACTAAATGTTAATGCGTTGTGCAGAAACAGGCCGCTCAGAATACGGAGAACAGGAAGTCGGCGAAGAGGGGTCGCCCCACTTACACAGGTGGCTCGAGGAATATTACTCGAGCCATGGAGTTATCGGTAAATTAAGAGTTATTCTCTAATATTCTGCAATATTAAGAGTTATTCTCTAATATTTCTAATATTAAGAGTTACTTTCTAATATTGCAGACATCTCGGACCGTGGCGTCAGGTGGTACACCGAGCGTGCTGTCCGCATATCTTGCCGTCCACGGCACCTCGACAGATCCCGCCACGGGCGAGCTTCGATGTCCCGACGTCGCTACCCAGGAGTATTGCGTAAGTGTTAATATTTTTTTTACCCAAATTTGAAATTTTAGTTTTGGAAGGTTCAAGTTTAAATTTTATACTTATACTTTACTGCTTAATGTGGGTGTAGGAGCGGGTGGTTGAGCAGGCCCAGGCCTCGGGGATCGATTTTACCGGACAGAACGATCCGAGGCTGCTGACCCCAGTTCTGGACGCCGTACACGGAGGGCACCATGGAGGTTGGGAGAGAGGCCGGGGATTGGGCCCTAGCAGGGCCCATATGAGGTTGGACTCCACCCCGGCAGTTACTTCCTCCGTCTCCAGTGGCCGGCATGTCCATCAGGAACTGGATAGCTTGAGGGCCACCGTTCAGGAGTTGAAGGAGATGCTGGTATGTATACTACTTTATAGTAAAATATCATTTCATATTATATACATATCAACATATCCATAATTAGTACGTAGCTTGAGCTTATTTGGTTTTTGACTTAAGTTTGATTAATCATACATACATATGTAATTAAAATAAACAACGCTTTTCCAAACTAGATATCCAAACAGGGTTTCGAAATAACTTAATAATGAAACGAATTCGAATAATACACAGTTCTTACACGCTTCTTACACACGTTATGTCCAGACGCGACAGGGTAGATCGACCGAGCCTCCACATGCATCTCCTTCGGCTGCGGCTCCGCAAGCCACTACATCGGCTGCGGTTCCGCAGACAGCTCCTGTAGCTCCACCGCCCACTCAGACTCCCGCAGCCGCGGCTCCGCAAGCGACTACCTCGACGGCGGCTGCGCAGACCACATCGCCAGCTCCACATGCCGCTCAGACTCCCTTATATGCAGCATTGCAGAGTGTATTGACCGATGAGCAGGCGCGCGTTATTCTAACGTTATTCGGAGGTGGAGCTGGACCGAACTAGGGTAGCTTTTTGGTTCTTATTTTTTGAAACATGTATTTATATCATATTGTACTACATTTTGAAACGATATTGATATTGGTTTGTATTTATATCATATTCAGTTTTTGGGTTTCTTTTGTATATTATATATATGCGTGAGATGTGATTATGAATACTGTAATATATGATTTGATTGATGTATATAGTATTGTGCAAAAGGCGGGAAAAAATCTAGCAGCCCATTTTTTTTAAAAAAATACAGACAATATGTACCTACGGATTAAGCCGCAGGTACATACGTTGCCCCTACGGTGTTATCCGTAGGGGCAAACTATCAGGAAACCTGATATTTTCCCACCTGATATCAGTGCAGGGTGTTGGTAGAGCCCCTACGGATATGTCCGTAGGGGCAATTGTTTATCCCCTACGAATTTATCCGTAGGGGCAAAATATCAGGTTTCCTGATATTTTTCCCCCCGATCTCAGTGCAGGGTGTTGGGAATGGCCCCTACGGACGTATCCGTAGGGGCTACTTTATATCCCCTACGGAGCTATCCGTAGGGGTAGAAAAAGGACCTACGGATATATCCGTAGGTATATACAGTATATTCAAAAAAAAAATTACATATATGATTTTATTACCCCTACGGGGTACTCCGTAGGGGCTATAACACCTACCGATATATTCGTAGGGGCTTGAATTTGTCCGTAGGGGCAAGTTCAGGGCCTCAATTTGCACCTGCGGCCTTTGCACCTACGGGGTCTTTTTTCGCCCCTACGTATATATCCGTAGGGGCAGTGGGTTGCCCCTACCGATAAATCCGTAGGGGCAACCCTTATTTGTAGTAGTGCCTGTACCTGGTCTGCAACCACAAGCCAGCCCTTCTCGGGGCCCCCTGCAAATTGACCTCCTCAGCCCCTCAGCCCGCCCCGAGCTACCACAAGATCAAAACTCCTCGGCTCTCTTGCTCGCCTCCGAGCTCCCTAGCCGAGGCCGTCTCCCTCGGTCCTTCCGGCCGACCAACTCCACCGCTCACAGGCATAACCGCCGCTCCGCAAATCTCGCCACGCGCAGATTCTCCGCCAGAAACGCCCCACGTTCCACGCCATCACGATCCCCATTAATGGGTGATCCGCTCTTTACGCGGGCGTGACGTCGGGAGCGTAACTGCCGGCGAGATTCTCGTGCCTGCTGCTGCGTGCTGTCGCCGCTATATAAACCCCCATCACAGAGGGGTTAAGTAAGCCATTTTTGACTCTACTAAGCTGTTACTCTGCTCAGATTTTCTCTCTAACTTGATCGTCGGAGGGTTCTCGGTGGTACCAAACCACCCCGGGGCTTCCTTGCAGATACTCGGCGCTAAACTCCTCAAATCACGAGTCTCCTCAAAACCCATTGAGACCCACACGCAATAGGAGATCACCTCCAAAATCCACCGGGAGATCGACGGAAGACAACATCTGAAGGAGACCTGAAAAGGACCTCCATCATTTCCCCAATGGAAAATGAGTCGAGAGATTGCCTGTTTTCATTTTTGTAATTAGGTTAAATGCATAATGGCCTTGTGCAATTTCGCAATGTATGTAGTTATAAGAGTAAAGCGAATGTAATTTGGGGTTTCGGTTTTATTCTTGATTATAGTGGCCTAGTCCATGTTATGATCATACTTTAGGTATTAGCAACTGGACAAGGTAGAATTATTCGAGGAAGCATACAAACAGTGTAGCTACCGGTACTCGCGCGATTCTTCATCACCTTCCATAATTTTACATAATGCTATACTATCGAGTTTAGCCGAACGTTTCTTAAATTTGCTTACAGAACCTGATCCATATCCAGTGGTTGAAGGGGTGTCCAGAGTCATAGCTAGCAAAAGTCTTGCATTAACTTGTTAGATTCAATCTAGGATTCACACAATCAATGTCAGTTAATTAAACACTTCAAATTATTTCCGTTAACCAAAACACTTCAAAATGGTGCACGACTCCTGAAGTTACGAAAGTCATGCATAGCTTGTTAGATTCCACAGACATAGTAGTTACCAAAAGCAGGTCATGCATGTATTGAGGGAATAAAAGACAAGGAAACGGTGGTCGCAAGATAACATAATGTAGCCCATGGAGGAGACCCGGGTTCGAGCCCAGGTACCTCATTAATCAGAAGCGGGTCGCTAATTTATTCCACCTTTTATCCCAGGACGGGGCTCGGGGTCTCATTTTTTGTCGGGATTGAGCCCGGGGTCTCCCATTTATAAGAGTGACTAATTTATTCCACCTATTGTCTCAAAAAAACATAATGTTGCAGTATGATATAATTCAGTTCTTACCCCAATTCATTAATTGCATGACTCAACTTTGTAAGCATTGTCAATAACCACTCCTGCTATTGGCTGCTGTTGACGTATAACCCTTTTTATTAAAATGTACATAACTATTTATCTAACAACCTTGGTTCTCAAATTCACATGTAAACACTTTAAATATTTCCATGTCTACAGACGGCGCGCTACATCGGATCCCGGGTGTAGTGACAAATAAGCAAGGGTCGTCGTCCAGAGACGGCGCGCTACATCGGACCCCGGGTGTAGTGACAAATAAGCAAGGGTTTCATAGGATCCGTCTAGCTTCCTGGAACATAGGTTCCCTTACGGGTAGATTAATAGAATTAGTGGAGGTGATGATTAGGAGGAGAGTTGGTATTATGTGTTTGCAAGAAACTAAGTGGGTAGGTGAAAAGAGTAGAGTCATAGAGCCTTGGGGTTATAAGCTTTGGTATACGGGTAGAGATAAAAATCGTAATGGGGTAGGTATAATCATAGATAGACGGTTGCTTGAGGATGTAGTTGAGATTAGGAGAAAAGGTGATAGAATTTTACTGGTTAAGCTTATTCTAGGTGGAGAGATCTTTAATGTTATTAGTGCTTATGCACCACAGATAGGTCTTGATGACGCTAGTAAGCGTCTATTCTGGGAGGATTTAGACGATGTGGTGCAAAGTATACCTAGTGGAGAGAAGTTATTTATTGGTGGTGATCTAAATGGACATGTAGGTACTAGTCGTAGTGGGTTTGATACTATCTATGGAGGTTTTGGTTTCGGACAAAGGAATGAAGTAGGTGACTCGATTCTAGATTTCGCTTTATCTTATGACTTGATCTTAGCAAACACCTGGTTTAGGAAAAGAGAGTCCCACCTTATCACTTTTAGGAGCGGATCAAATGCTAGTCAAATAGACTTTTTTCTGACGAGAAGAATAGATAGAGGTTGTTGTATCGACTGTAAGGTAGTGCCAGGTGAGAGTGTAACTACCCAACATAGACTTTTAGTTCTAGATTTTCGATTTAGAAGAGAACCTAGGAAGATTAGACGTAAGGTAGAGCCTAAAATTAAATGGTGGCGATTGAAAGAAGGTAATCAAAAGGCTTTTATAGATCGTGTAGTACAAGAAGCGGATTGGCAGTCGGAAGATGATCCAGACAAAACATGGAACAAAATGGCTAGTTGTATCAAGAAAGTAGCTAGAGATCTACTTGGTGAGTCGAGAGGTGGTGCTCCACCATCTAAGGACATATCATGGTGGAATGAAGATGTAAAGGCTGCTATTAAAATTAAAAGGGATTCTTATAAAGATTTGAAGAAAAGTAGAGATGTGGAGAGATTTGAGAAGTACAAAATGGCTAAAAAGGAAGTTAAGAAAGCTGTTCGGGAAGCTAAATCTAAGGTCTACAAGGAGGTGTACGAGAAATTAGACACTAAAGAGGCTGCAAATGATATATACCGGATTGCTCGAATGCGGGAAAGGAAGACCAGAGACTTATGTGCGGTGAAGTGTGTCAAAAATGAAAATCAGAAGGTTTTAGTTCGAGATGAGGATATCAAGGAAAGATGGAGAGATTATTTTGACAAATTGTTCAATGAGAGCTTTACTAAGAATTTGGATGGACTTGTCATTCAATCTCAAGATATAAATCGTGATTTCATGCGTAAAATAAGACTTACTGAGGTTAAAGAAGCTTTGAACAGAATGGGTTTAAGAAAAGCGGTTGGTCCTGACGGGATTCCTATCGAGATTTGGAGATGCTTAGGCGAAATAGGCGTTAAATGGCTGACAGATCTGTTTAATAAGATTTGGCAGACAAAAAAGATGCCAAATGAATGGAGGAAAAGTATCCTTGTACCTATCTACAAGAATAAGGGTGACATTCAAAGTTGCTCAAACTACCGTGGAATAAAACTAATGTGTCACACCATGAAACTTTGGGAGAGGGTGATTGAACACAGGCTAAGGAAGGATATTAAGATAACAGAGAACCAATTTGGGTTCATGCCTGGACGATCGACGACAGAGGCGATTCATTTGCTTCGTCAACTTGTCGAGCGCTTTCGAGAGAGGAGAAGAGATTTGCATATGATATTTATTGATTTAGAAAAAGCGTACGACAAGGTACCTAGAGAGGTATTATGGGGGACAATGATGAAAAAGGGGGTCCCCGTCAAGTATATTGACATAATCAAGGATATGTACGACGGAGTAGTGACAAATGTCAGAACTTGCGGTGGCTTAACAAGTGATTTTCCGATTACTATTGGTTTACATCAAGGATCTGCATTAAGTCATTTCCTGTTTACCATCGTGATGGATGAGCTTACTAGAACTATCCAAGAAGAAGTCCCTTGGTGCATGCTTTTCGCTGATGATATTGTTCTAGTAAATGAGACGAAAGCAGGGGTTAATGCCAAATTGGAATTATGGAGACAAACATTGGAATCTCGAGGATTCAGATTGAGCAGGTCCAAGACAGCATATATGCACTGCAAATTTAGTAGCCAGAGAAATCAAAACCATATTGGTATAACATTGGAAGGGCAAGAGATATCACCGAGCGACCAGTTTAGATATCTAGGTTCCATCATCCAAAGGAATGGGGAGATCGATAATGATGTTAATCAAAGGATCCAAGCTGGTTGGTTGAATTGGAGGAGTGCAACAGGGATTTTGTGTGATCGTAACTTTCCGTTAAAATTGAAAGGGAAGTTTTATCAGAGCGCTATTCGGCCTGCCTTATTATATGGTACAGAATGCTGGGCTCCTAAGAAGCATCATACACAGAAGATGCACGTAGCGGAGATGCGCATGCTTCGTTGGATGTGCGGTAACACTAGAAAAGACAAGGTACGAAATGAGGATATCCGTGCAAAAGTTGGTGTAGCACCCGTGGAGGAGAAGATGCGGGAAAACCGGCTTAGATGGTTTGGTCATGTGCGACGCAGACCTATGGAAGCACCGGTTCGACGAATAGATACTCTCGATATGGGTAATGGCAAAAGGGCAAAAGGGAGACCGAAGAAAACATGGATGGAGGTGATACGAAATGATATGGTTGCCAAAGGACTCAATGAAAGTATATTGTTCGATAGAAGTGAGTGGAGACAGAGGATTCATGTGTTGGACCCGGCGTGATTCTCATGTTGGTTCATGTAGCCTACCCCTTATGCTTGGGATAAAAGGCTCAGTTGTTGTTGTTGTATGCTAATGCATAAGGGTAAAGCATTTTCTATGAAGTTCAAGACAGACGACTAGCATGGTTTTGTTTTGGTTTTATTTTTTTTTTTTTAATTTTATTTTTGTGCCATGACAACTTCCAAGTATCATCATGTGAATCTTATCAACCCTCATTATTTATCTTTATTAGATTTATCTCTATGGATTAGAGCCTTTACATTCATATAGACTCTTGGTTAACTCATCATCATCGTTGCAGGTTATTTCAAAAGAATGCTTCATAAAAAACAAGATCAAAAATTCACTCATACCGGAACCATAACTACCTGATGCAAAAGAGACAGGGTATGCAAGCTTGTTATTATTAGGATGTGAAGAAGCTTATCATACGTGATGTAAGCTTGGGACGTGACTCGAAGTTTTTAATTGAGCTCAATTTGCTAAAGAAATGATATATTAGTGATGTATGATGAGATGACTTTAGTGGTGAATGATACGATGATTAAACGCGTTTTATTTTATTGGTCATCTGATGGAACTCCTTTTCGGACCTCCGTCAGATGTTGTCTTCCGTTGATCTCGTGGTGAACTTGGCTGATTATCCTTCGTTGCGTGTGGGTCTCAATAGGTTTTTGGAGGAAGAGGTGAGGTGAGGGAGTTGTCGCCGGGTACCTGCAAAAAGTCCCGAGGTGGTTTGGTACCACCGAGGACCCTCCAACGCTCAAGTTAGCGATGAGATCCAAGTAGAGTAACGGCGTAAAGTGTAAAGAATAGCTTACTTGACCCCTCTGTGATGGGGGCTTATATAGTGGTGGTGGCACGCAGCAGCAGGTGCGAGGATCTCGCCGGTAGTTACGCCTCCGACGTCACGCCCGCATAGAAAGCGGATCGCCCATTAATGGGGACTGATGGCCTGGAATGTGGGATGTTGTTGGCGTAGAATCCGCGCATGGTGAGATTCGCGGAGCGGCGGTTACGCCAGTGAACGGTGACTTTGGTCGGGGGGCCGAGGAAGATGGCCGCAGCTGGGAGCTCGGGACGAGCGGGGAGGCCGAGGAGTCCAGGTCTTGCGGCAGCTCGGCATGAGCTGAGGGGACGAGGAAGCCAATTTGCAGGGGGGCCCGAGGTGGGCCAACTTGTGTTTGCAGGTCGGGTACAGGATAGCCGGGTCGGCCCCCTGTAGGCCCTCTTCTGGGTTCTGGAAACGCCACCAGCCACGTGTCCTGATCTTGGAGGTCGCCAATATTGAGCATCATCATTAGCACCCCATTCTTGCCCCGACCAGCTAGCGGGTCAGGTCAGGAGTGGACTGCCGGGCCCCCCGAGGTGAACTCCTTCTCAGGGTTATGTCGGGATGAGTCCTCGAGCCGTCGGTTGTCTTTTTCGCTAGCGAATCGAGGCGAGATCTTTGCATTTAAGGAGGGTGCGCCGGTTCGTGCACTCCGCGGTCGAAGCGATGGTCCACGTGTCGAGCGCCAATTAGCTGATGCGACGTGCGCAGGTCTGCGGCGTCTGATGGGACGCGGTCAATCGCTGGGCTGACACGTGGAGCGATCGGAGCAGCTGGGCGCAAGGAGCCATTTCGGCGGGTGTCACGACCCGAAAGTACGGAACATGACCGGCACTTAAACTACGAACGTCTCAAGGCGTACGTATTCTAAGTAAGCCGAAAACCCAGAAATCCAAACCAAGAAGAGTAGTAGAGAGTAGGAAAACCAATTTAAATCCAGAAGTTTTAATAGCATAAGCTGAATTATGCGGTTTTTAAAACATCAAGTATTTTCTGAAAATTTCGGCAGAGTCTCTGTTGTAAATACTGGCTCCCAAACGGGATACAACATGAATAGTATACGAAATCAATAAAAGGCATCCCCAAGCGGGAGCTAGCTCTTCGTCAATCGACGGTCACAACCACACAAGCAATATAATATACAACGCCAACGGCGAGGATCAAAACTCAAAAGGAAACTCAAAACCACCAGAAATATAACGAGCGACTCTAAGGTCGAAAGAATAAACAACACTGGTCTCTATCTCAATAAATACATGTTTGGTTGATGGAATTTACTAGATACAACGGAATAATATTATACAAGGTAATATGATGGGTACGATACAAGAAAAACCCACCTACTAGCAAGTGACCCGAATGAAACTGAGCCCGCAAAGCCGTAATGAAACCTGTACGGCAAACCTGCAAGAAACTGGGGCACAACGGGGGTGAGTTGCCAACTCGTGAATAGAAAAATATCTACGCACAGAAATCGCATAAATAACGCAACTTAGGTCAATGATTATAATATATCCTCAAATATGAATAACACGTAGCCTATAACAAGGCTAGGGTAAATATCTAACCCGAGTGAAATCTCATGTGCCCGTGTCAGTGCCTCAGGTAGCAATATATCATATGGATGATGTATGAATGCATGAAACAGAATGCATGTACTGAATAAAACTGGTTTCATAAATCAGTGAGATTTCTGTATTTTAAAAGAAATGAGGTACCATATATGAAATCAGCATAAAACAGTGCCCAGTATCGACACAAAACAAGTGTCCAAATACCTCGATATCTCTGTGTCACAATCTATGTACCTCAAGTCTCAATCTCAATGTCTCAATCACAATATCTAGGGCGCCGTCAGTCCAGACCGGCCCCTGCCATCCATCTCAAGACCACGACGGTATCCTCTGGATATCCGACGCGTCGGGTAATATCACCGGTAGGTAGTGCTCCCCTGCCAGGCTCACATCGTCATCATCACGCGCTTCTTGCCCCGGGGTACCTTACCGGGTCCACCATGTATCCGAAACGGTTCATCCGTCTCCTCGAATCGGGTCTCGAAATCCATCAGCAAACTCATGGTGGACGACTCATACATCATGGGAAAAACCGCACTTTTATTTAGAAAAAGAGAGAAATCGGTTTATATATGTTTTGCGGTTTTCCTCCAAATCCAGAAAATATCATGGAAATCCGAATCATCAATAGCATGTAGAACCATGAATATTAGCATGAGAATGAATAACAGTACGCATGAAGCGATAAGTAATAACTACAATATCTAAGCTGGCATATAAGGTATGTACACTAATATTATGTCAAACTACTGGCTATCAAGCTAAGTTAAGCAACAATATTTTCTAAGGTGTACGTGACATGGCAATTACCGATGAAGATGTGTGTGAGCCGGCAAGTAAGTGTATGTGGTACATACGCATCATCAGTAATGGTGCTGGTGTCCAAACAGCATAATGTCAACAATGCAATATGAAATAACAATGTAAATATGCGATGCGGAGCGAGCAACCAAAATGAGCGGGAGCTAAAAACTAGACGCAACTATAACTAATCTGCATTAATCTAATATAAGTCATACAAATGGTGCCATTTGAAATAACACGAACCGCGGGGTTTTGAAAATAGGGCTACGGTGGTTTTTAAGAAAGGATACGTCTTTTGAAATATCTGTAGATCCCTTGACCTGTCTTTTAAAATACCCACGATCCGCTAGTTTTGAAATAGGTAGGAGTCTAATCTAATCTAACAACTACACTAAACTATATGGCTGAACTAACAAGCTGAACTACAGGTAAGAAAACCGCCTATCATCTGAGTCGATACATATACATACCTGTATATATACAGTCGGTGATCCCGCCTCAATAATATCATATCCATAACCAGACATCCCAAGTCAAGAGTGCGGATCAATCATCAAAATATAGCTCGTACGTAAGTCCGTCGTACGGCATCCCCAAATCTGGGTACGGGTCAATATCACATTCATCATACCATTCACCTGGTATCCTCTTTATCAAATATCATGATCGGGGTACTGATCTACGTCTAGTACAATACTGATACCGCCTAAGTATGCATGAACGTGTGTGAAACACTACGTCAAGGACCCGCTACAACGTCATGTCGTATCTCAAATACGAATCCTGCCATATCACCGAAGTCACAACCTCAATACAAATCTCATCGACTCAACTCAAACCCAAGCCTCAAATTCGTATGTGAACCCATAGTCCCATACCCATGTGAACACATAACTATATATCCCGTATAAGCATAAATGAAAGAAGAAAGTATGCAAGTATGGGTTGGTGTGTGCATGTGTAGTGCGACCACTACTCTATGGCTTCGGGATACTAAATCATCCAAGAACACCAAATATCCATATTATCATCAATATACTGAAACAATATATATATATATATATATATGTGTGTGTGTGTGTGTGTGTGTGCATACGTATTCGTATGCATCACCACGAACTGCGGGGGTGCTATACGCCATCCACCCGACTTCTCCCCGTAGATATAAATCTCTCACCTGGTCCTCGCCCGCCGGTGCCGACGTCGCCACGCGCTTGCTTGTCATCTCGAAGTCCACATGGGGTTACCTACATATCATAACGCACCATATCGCATTAACATTAAATTCGAAATCGAAACGGCATACGAAAATCAAATCGGCACGCGTATCACGCATAGGTCCAAACCTATCGCCTACGCATGCAAGAATAGTCAAACCAACCCTCGATGTCGATGTACAAACGTCAAACCATCGAGAAATATCCAATCACACTCATTTGCACATTCACGAACCCTAATTTTAATATAAACTAAGTTAAAACTCACGAAAACCCCAATTTCACTTAAAAAGTCATTTTTCCGAAAATCTAGCAAGCACAATTCGTCGTTTTTGTACAAAACATGACGTTTAAATGAATGTAGCGGCCAATATATTTATTAAATATCTTAAATAAGTTATATAAACAATTCCCGGAATTTAATCTCATTAAATTCCAAAAACCCTAATATTCTAGTTTACAAAATACCTAAAATTTAACAATTTCAAAGCAAAAATGCACAAACTACAATCTAGCTTAGATTTGCATGATCTAAAGCATTAAACCACACTTAATAAAGTTGATGAAGTCATGAAAAACCTAAACACATTTTTAATCCCAAGTATTTAACCAATTTCAAAAACCTAGTAAGTAAATTAGCAAATTAACACAATTTTTAAACTAACCATTAGCACAAGCTACTAATCTTGTATTAACATGACAAAAAGCCTAAATATAACAAACAACCATACACCAATTTTATAAAACCCTAACTTGCATTCAAATTCCTAACTTGAATTCCAAAACTTGCAACTTAAGCCTAATTAACACTTAAGTAGTTTAGCTTTAAGAAATTAGTAACAAATTAAGCAAAATGTTTAGAATTATACCCAAAAACATTTGAAGATCCACAAGCATCCATGGCCCTCTAAAATGCTCTCTTTTCACAAGGATCCATGCTATACGGGCTAAGCTAAAATGGGTAGGAGTCGGATTTGGGTTTTAGTTTAATTTTTGATGGAAATTTGATGGGTTTTGAAGACTTTTGATGAGGAAAAGAGAGGAGAAGAATGAGAAGGGGCTGCTGTTGATTCTGGCCGAAAATGAGAGGGGTGAGGGGGTGTGGGTGTGGGAGTGAGAGTGGGTAGAAAGGTCCAAGTCAAAGGAAGTCCAAGTCAACCCAACCAACACTTATATATATATACCCTTTCTTCTCATTTCTTTTCATCTTAACTTAGAAATTCAAGTGGGGAAAAGATGGGGGCTGCTGAATTCAGCCAAGGGGAGAAGTGAATGGGGGTGTGTGGGTGTGGGTACGGGTGTGGGGTGATGAAAAATGATAAATACAATACCCCAAACATCCATTTACGCTAAAAAAAAGCCTTTTTTCTTCAATAATTTCTAAACCGTTTTGGCAAATAATTTCGTTCCAAAAACCACATGATAAAATTTTATTTAATGTTTTATGATGCACAAAATTTGTTTCAACTCATTCCAATTTGTAATTTTCCTTAATTAAATGTATTAGTGACGGCTTAAAATAATAATAAAATAATATTTTTTTCAGAAAATTTGAAATTTCACCAGCGGCTCAATAAACACCAAATAATAGCAATTACATAGCTAGAATATGTATATTTAACTTTTATAATAAGATATTTGTATTTTGACTTTTTACAGAAAACCCCCCTTATTTTACCGTTTTTTCGAAATTTCACCGAAACGATTTTCAAAACGTTACAATCTTCCCCGCTTAAAGAAATTCGGTCCCCGAATTTAAATTCAAACTCCCCCAAATACTAAAACATCTAAGAAAACCATCAAGTTGTCGGGGCTCCGAAATCGTAAATACATAAAACAAATCGTAGCGCAGCGCATGCGCTTGAAAAATGAGCATATAACTCAAATCAAAACTCCGTCAAGCATCCCGCAATCATCGGAGTTATGGAGAAGACATCAATGCCAAATCCAAATCAAACCAATATGATATAACTCGAAACTATACATGTAAACATCGAATCTATATCTGTAAGTATCTGAAGGAAATGCAAGCCAAATCTCTTTAAGTCGATGTGCAACGCATATAACACTGCACAGTGGCAGACGTCTATCATAAGAAAATAACTATATACATATATACCTTTGTTTGAAATGTACGTTCCGTCGTTTTGGAAACAATTTAGAAAGGTCTCCTTGTTTTAAACATTTCGTGTCATATCAGACACGTAGGTAAATACTGAGGCTATAGCTCGCTTTTTGGAAATCTCTTCAATAACTATCAATGCATGCAAAAATATATTCAGGTACTGTCCTCTGACTAGTCCTGCTCAGTACGAAAACACATAGCAATATCATAAAAACGTACTGCTCTATACGAAATCAATCCCAAAATATGCACATGAATGCTACGTGCGTCTGGTGCGCACGGAAATCAAAATCCATGAATGTGCCATACATGCGCACAGAAACAACATCTAAGTGCATTGGGTGTGCACAAGCATCTGTCGTAGGCAACGTGTGTGCCTGACAGCAAGGACAGGTGCGTCTGACACGCACGAAGAATCTCGATTTAGTGCATCTGGTGTGCACTAAAATCGTATCTCATAACATGCACCCAACATGCGCGAAAAACCCCAAATCAGGTGCATCCATCATGCACGAAATCATGAAATCCAATATCAAGCACCGAACATGCGCAAAATCCAATCAAGTGCACACGGTGCACAAAACAAATATCGAACATCATAATCGAAATCGAAGTCCAGTGCATCTAAGTGCACAAAAGGCGTATCACTGCACTGCAAGCATATATAAACTATACAGAGTGCAGGAACGAAATCGCGTGCATGCATACGCATAAAACCAAATCAACTTTTTAAAACCGTAAAATCACAAACATGTGAAACTAAAGCACGAAAACGATATCAAGTGCAACACTGTGCAAAGATCGTAAATCCTCAATCATCAAAATCAAATCATACGAATAAATCACCCAAAACATCGTAATCAATAATGGCGGAATAGTACCGCTCAAGCGCATCCTCTAAGAATCTCGGCCAACTGTCGTGGTCACTAGTGGGACGTCTCGTCGATGATCATGAACTCTGTCCTGCTGGTGTGCGTAACCATGACCACTTCTGGGTCAAGGTCTTCACTGTGAATTACCAATCTTTCGGTCCATTGGCTCATCGGCCCTGTCAGGTGTGCGAACGGGGACGATCCCATTCTGGCACGTCTCTTATCATCTCCCGGTCAATCATCACGACCACTCGTAAGACAGCATATCACTGGCGTCGGCCTCTGGCTCTCTGAATGTACATGACACATCTGATCCTGGGTGCAAGTATCATTGCAGCAGTGTCGTGGAAGAAATCCTGCTCATGGTCTCTTACATGTCTCATCTCTGCCAACTGTCCGGAAGTCATCGTCCTTTCTTATATTTGCTTCTTGCTCCGGAACGGCTGCATACTCATCACGACTTCTTCTGGAAGGTATATCCAAATACAATGCCTCGGCATGCGTATCGCATCTCCGATGTCGGCGGAGTGGAACGTCGTTTCATCTAAATCTGGTACAAACCTCTTACTTCACCTTCTCTAATGTCGACCGCTTCGGACTCTTCTCGTCGTGGCTGCATGGACTGAGCTCCAACGGCTATCCTCGTATCGGAAGTCTCCCAAGAAATGCATCTCACCACCTAGCATCCGAATTAAGTCGAGCCATCCGATCGAGTCGTCAAAACCTCATAATCCCCCAAGAGCTCAACATCTTGGGCACAGTTTAATAGTATCGAGTACATACCACAGCATCGGTGGTCCAGCCGTAGAAGGGCAAACCCAAGCCTCACTAATGGCGCCGTAGAACTGCCGCAAACCCGAAGGTTCAAAGGCTTTCACACGGTCATTAAGTCGAGTTAGGGTTTCATTCTTCTAGAGGGACCATAGAATTGCCTGCATATCTTTCCGACTACTTTAAACTTGAAATAATAGGTTTCTGACATTCGATCGCCTCTGTCGACTCTCAACGTCTCCGTGTGAAGTCGTCTCTAGCTGGAATCAATCTATCTGATGACCTCGCATCGGGGTAGGCGGACGATCCACATGTCCTAGTCATTCATCCTCGATGACTAGCGACCTTCTATCATCTCTTAGTACAACTCATTCTGCACTAACTCCAGCATCTGGGGCAATATCTCGTCGTTCGCAGCAATAACTGGATCGCTCGTCCGCACGCTGAACGGTGCCTCAATCATTAGGAGTAAGCAATACTTCAATGGTCATCAAAATCTGGATGGCCTCTATCAGTGGCCCAATCCTCTGATACTGATCGGCACGCCCGAGAAATCTCATATAGGCGATCCGCCAAATGCTCGTGGCGCGGAAACACAGTAAAAAGACACATCTCCGCAATCGTGTGTCGCCGGAATTTCGCCCTGGTCAGTCCTCGTTCGTGACGAGCTCGTGCTGACCGCAACTCTAGCCGTAGCTCTCCCTGCCGTAACCGTAGCAGCAAAACCAAACTGGTACCGAGGCTAGATCAGGAAGGAATATAATACTGAATAAGGAAATGTACATCCTAAGGCTTCATAAGTGGAGTGGCGTGTTGTAAATATGCCGCGGAACATACCAACGATACATCACTCTACTTTAGTCACCTATTCCATCAACCAAGGGTCATCCTACGCTCCGAAGGTTAAAACCTAACGCTCTGATACCAACTTTGTCACGACCCGAAAGTACGGAACATGACCGGCACTTAAACTACGAACGTCTCAAGGCGTACGTATTCTAAGTAAGCCGAAAACCCAGAAATCCAAACCAAGAAGAGTAGTAGAGAGTAGGAAAACCAATTTAAATCCAGAAGTTTTAATAGCATAAGCTGAATTATGCGGTTTTTAAAACATCAAGTATTTTCTGAAAATTTCGGCAGAGTCTCCTTTGTAAATACTGGCTCCCAAACGGGATACAAAATGAATAGTATACGAAATCAATAAAAGGCATCCCCAAGCGGGAGCTGGCTCTTCGTCAATCGACGGTGACAACCACACAAGCAATACAATATACAACGCCAACGGCGAGGATCAAAACTCAAAAGGAAACTCAAAACCACCAGAAATATAACGAGCGACTCTAAGGTCGAAAGAATAAACAACACTGGTCTCTATCTCAATAAATACATGTTTGGTTGATGGAATTTACTAGATACAACGGAATAATATTATACAAGGTAATATGATGGGTACGATACAAGAAAAACCCACCTACTAGCAAGTCACCCGAATGAAACTGAGCCCGCAAAGCCATAATGAAACCTGTACGGCAAACCTGCAAGAAACTGGGGCACAACGGGGGTGAGTTGCCAACTCGTGAATAGAAAAATATCTACGCACAGAAATCGCATAAATAACGCAACCTAGGTCAATGATCATAATATATCCTCAAATATGAATAACACGTAGCCTATAACAAGGCTAGGGTAAATATCTAACCCGAGTGAAATCTCATGTGCCCGTGTCAGTGCCTCAGGTAGCAATATATCATATGGATGATGTATGAATGCATGAAACAGAATGCATGTACAGAATAAAACTGGTTTCATAAATCAGCGAGATTTCTGTATTTTAAAAGAAATGAGGTACCATATATGAAATCAGCATAAAACAGTGCCCAGCATCGACACAAAACAAGTGTCCAAATACCTCGATATCTCTGTGTCACAATCTATGTACCTCAAGTCTCAATCTCAATGTCTCAATCACAATATCTAGGGCGCCGTCGGTCCAGACCGGCCCCTACCATCCATCTCAAGACCACGACGGTATCCTCCGGATATCCGACGCGTCGGGTAATATCACCGGTAGGTAGTGCTCCCCTGCCAGGCTCACATCGTCATCATCACGCGCTTCTTGCCCCGCGGTACCTTACCGAGTCCACCATGTACCCGAAACGGTTCATCCGTCTCCTTGAATCGGGTCTCGAAATCCATCAGCAAACTCATGGTGGACGACTCATACATCATGGGAAAAACCGCACTTTTATTTAAAAAAAGAGAGAAATCAGTTTATATATGTTTTGCGGTTTTCCTCCAAATCCAGAAAATATCTTGGAAATCAGAATCATCAATAGCATGTAGAACCATGAATATAAGCATGAGAATGAATAACAGTATGCATGAAGCGATAAGTAATAACTACAATATCTAAGCTGGCATATAAGGTATGTACAATAATATTATGTCAAACTACTGGCTATCAAGCTAAGTTAAGCAACAATATTTTCTAAGGTGTACGTGACATGGCAATTACCGATGAAGATGTGTGTGAGCCGGCAAGTAAGTGTATGTGGTACATACGCATCATCGGTAATGGTGCTGGTGTCCTAACAGCATAATGTCAACAATGCAATATGAAATAACAATGTAAATATGCGATGCGGAGCGAGCAACCAAAATGAGCGGGAGCTAAAAACTAGACGCAACTATAACTAATCTGCATTAATCTAATATAAGTCATACAAATGGTGCCATTTGAAATAACACGAACCGCGGGGTTTTGAAAATAGGGCTACGGTGGTTTTTAAGAAAGGATACGTCTTTTGAAATATCTGTAGATCCCTTGACCTGTCTTTTAAAATACCCACGATCCGCTAGTTTTGAAATAGGTAGGAGTCTAATCTAATCTAACAACTACACTAAACTATACGGCTGAACTAACAAGCTGAACTACAGGTAAGGAAACCGCCTATCATCTGAGTCGATACATATACATACCTGTATATATACAGTCGGTGATCCCGCCTCAATAATATCATATCCATAACCAGACATCCCAAGTCAAGAGTGCGGATCAATCATCAAAATATAGCTCGTACGTAAATCCGTCGTACGGCATCCCCAAATCTGGGTACGGGTCAATATCACATTCATCATACCATTCACCTGGTATCCTCTTTATCAAATATCATGATCGGGGTACTGATCTACGTCTAGTACAATACTGATACCGCCTAAGTATGCATGAACGTGTGTGAAACACTACGTCAAGGACCCGCTACAACGTCATGTCGTATCTCAAATACGAATCCTGCCATATCACCGAAGTCACAACCTCAATACAAATCTCATCGACTCAACTCAAACCCAAGCCTCAAATTCGTATGTGAATCCATAGTCCCATACCCATGTGAAAACATAACTATATATCCCGTATAAGCATAAATGAAAGAAGAAAGTATGCAAGTATGGGTTGGTGTGTGCATGTGTAGTGCGACCACTACTCTATGGTTTCGGGATACTAAATCATCCAAGAACACCAAATATCCATATTATCATCAATATACTGAAACAATATATATATATATATATATATGTGTGTGCATACGTATTCGTATACATCACCACGAACTGCGGGGGTGCTATACGCCATCCACCCGACTTCTCCCCGGAGATATAAATCTACTCACCTGGTCCTTGCCCGCCGGTGCCGACGTCGCCACGCGCTTGCTTGTCGTCTCGAAATCCACATGGGGTTACCTACATATCATAACGCACCATATCGCATTAAAATTAAATTCGAAATCGAAACGGCATACGAAAATCAAATCGGCACGCGTATCACGCATAGGTCCAAACCTATCGCCTACGCATGCAAGAATAGTCAAACCAACCCTCGATGTCGATGTACAAACGTCAAACCATCGAGAAAAATCCAATCACACTCATTTGCACATTCACGAACCCTAATTTTAATATAAACTAGGTTAAAACTCACGAAAACCCCAATTTCACTTAAAAAGTCATTTTTCCGAAAATCTAGCATGCACAATTCGTCGTTTTTGTACAAAACATAACGTTTAAATGAATGTAGCGGCCAATATACTTATTAAATATCTTAAATAAGTCATATAAACAATTCCCGGAATTTAATCTCATTAAATTCCAAAAACCCTAATATTCTAGTTTACAAAATACCTAAAATTTAACAATTTCAAAACAAAAATACACAAACTACAATCTAGCTTAGATTTGCATGATCTAAAGCATTAAACCACACTTAATAAAGTTGATGAAGTCATGAAAAACCTAAACACATTTTTAATCCTAAGTATTTAACCAATTTCAAAAACCTAGTAAGCAAATTAGCAAATTAACACAATTTTTAAACTAACCATTAGCACAAGCTACTAATCTTGTATTAACATGACAAAAAGCCTAAATATAACAAACAACCATACACCAATTTTATAAAACCCTAACTTGCATTCAAATTCCTAACTTGAATTCCAAAACTTGCAACTTAAGCCTAATTAACACTTAAGTAGTTTAGCTTTAAGAAATTAGTAACAAATTAAGCAAAAATATTTAGAATTATACCCAAAAACATTTGAAGATCCACAAGCATCCATGGCCCTCCAAAATTCTCTCTTTTCACAAGGATCCATGCTATACGGGCTAAGCTAAAATGGGTAGGAGTCGGATTTGGGTTTTAGTTTAATTTTTGATGGAAATTTGATGGATTTTGAAGACTTTTGATGAGGAAAAGAGAGGAGAAGAATGAGGAGGGGCTGCTGTTGATTCTGGCCGAAAATGAGAGGGGTGAGGGGGTGTGGGTGTGGGAGTGAGAGTGGGTAGAAAGGTCCAAGTCAAAGGAAGTCCAAGTCAACCCAACCAACATTTATATATATATATACCCTTTCTTCTCATTTCTTTTCATCTTAACTTAGAAATTCAAGTGGGGAAAAGATGGGGGCTGCTGAATTCAGCCAAGGGGAGAAGTGAATGGGGGTGTGTGGGTGTGGGTACGGGTGTGGGGTGATGAAAAATGATAAATACAATACCCCAAACATCCATTTACGCTAAAAAAAGCCTTTTTTCTTCAATAATTTCTAAACCGTTTTGGCAAATAATTTCGTTCCAAAAACCACATGATAAAATTTTATTTAATGTTTTATGATGCACAAAATTTGTTTCAACTCATTCCAATTTGTAATTTTCCTTAATTAAATGTATTAGTGATGGCTTAAAATAATAATAAAATAATATTTTTTCAGAAAATTTGAAATTTCACCAGCGGCTCAATAAACACCAAATAATAGAAATTACATATCTAGAATATATATATTTAATTTTTATAATAAGATATTTGTATTTTGGCTTTTTACAGAAAACCCCCTTATTTTACCGTTTTTTCGAAATTTCACCGAAACGATTTTCAAAACGTTACAGCGGGAGACGATGGGAGCCATTGGATGAGGCTGTATGCTATAATAAATATGGTTGGGGCCCGCCCTAGGGCCCTTACTCTCTCATATTTCTCTTTCTCAAGCCCCAGCTGCTCAGCGCTCGTCTCCCCTCTTTCGTTCCCAACCTTTGAAGAATTTCTTTTCCAGGTTAGATGTCTTCCCCTGTAGAATTAGTATACGTTGTAGGAGTAGATATTAGGGTTCCTTTAGATGTGTCCGAGTCTCCTCGGGGAGCAGGGGCTGAGCCCTCTCCCCGAGGCCGTGTGGCGGGGGCCGCCTCCAGGGAGGAGGCGGTAGATGTAGCCCCCAGCACCCCGTGCTGGGTGAGGCATGAGGACGAGCTCGCCAATGCTCGAGCTCGCTTCCACATTCCCCCGTGCTACACGCTTCGTCTGGCCGAGGAGGGAGAGAGGGCAGACCAGGTACGGGGCAGGGAGATTGCCCTGTATTTGGAAGCTTTTTGGGGCGGAATGCGCTTGCCCTTCTCTCCTGAGGTCATCGCCGCTCTGAATTTCTTCGGCTTGGCTCCCGGCCAGTTGGTGCCGAACGCGTGGAGGATCCTCCTCGGGTTCCTGATCCGCCTGAAGCTGCAGTCGGTTCCTTTCAGCCTTTCCCTTCTCGATTCCTCCCTTGCTTTCAAGAGTCACCGTGGCGGTCGAGCTGGCGACCCGAGGTGGGTTTAGTTTACTTTTAGGAAGTGGCCCGGGGTCGCTGCCGAGACTGGGGTCGTGGCCTTGCCCTCCTCCATTCATGACTAGAAGAAGAATTTTTTCTTCGTCTCCCCTCCCGAGGGCGAGGACTGGTCGGTGCCCACCAAGTGGTCGAGGGAGAAGAGTCTGCCGGGGAACCTGTCCGATGACCCCGCCGCGGTGAGAGTGGCGTCGTGGGAACCCATCCATCGACACGACGTGCTGCTGTCCGAGAGGGTTTTGAGCTGGGCCGGGCTTAGCCCCGTCGAGTTCGTCGGTAAGTTAGGCTTGCTTCTTGGGTTTACATTTTACTCGTGTTGCTGATCTGTTGGGTGTTTGTTTCATGCAGGATCCATGGACTTCGGCTCTCTCCGAGATGCTATGCGCCAACCGAGGCAGCCTGCTAGGGCCGGGGGCGCCAGCTCTTCCCGGGCGCAGCCTGCCCCTGCTCCCACCGCCCCGGTGGTGGTGCCCCGAGGACGCTCGGCGGTGGATCCCGCCCCGGGCCCCAGCAGAGCATCGGGTCGGAAAAGGGCCCTGATTGTGGAGGACACGGCCTCGGAAGAGGAGATCAGCTCCCCCTCGGAGCCGCTCAAGAGGAGTTCCCGGAGACCTTCCTGAGGCCGGTCTTCGCCGACCGTGGTGGAAGAAGGGGGCTCCGGTTCGTGGTGCCGTCCGGGCTGTCGATCGCGGACAGCCTCCTCCATGAGATAAAGACCTCGGCCGGGGGTCGGGTTCCTGAGGGGACCCTCAGGGCTCAGCTGGCGTCGATCTCCCAGGAATCCGTGCAGGTAAGCCCCCAGTGCGCAGTGAGATTTAGTGTTTTCCTTCATGTTTCTGATCCTTCTTCTCTTTTTTTTTATGTCTTCCCAGACTCTCCTGCACGTGGCCCTCGCCCTTCGCATGGAGACCGAGGTGGTAGCCCCGGTGGTGGAGGTCGCGGGCCAGCTCGCCGCGTTGCAAGAGAGCTCCAGGCGAGAGCAGGAGGCGATGTCGGCGAGGATCACCGCCTTGGAGGGCGAGGTGAATGCCGAGAAAAGGGAGGTCGCCCGGCATCGCGAGGCTTCCGCGATTGCCGAGGGCAAGCTCGAGGACTCCCAGGTGCTCGCCGGCAACCTGAAGAAGACGGTGAAGACCCTCCGAAAGGAGCTGGGGGCGGCGGCCGAGGCCTTTAAGTCGGCTGGATCGAAGGCCGTAGCGAGCTATAAGGGGTCGAGGGATTTTTATGATGACCTGGCCGTGGCCATGACCCGCATTTGGCACGACGCCCTTGATGCCGTCAAGTCTAGGATGCCGGAGTTCGACGACGCGGACCTCCGGGCTGAGTTCCCCCTCGTGGACGCCGACGAGCAAGGGGGCGAGGCTCCCGGCGAGGAGGGAGCCGGGGACCCAGCGCCCCCAGTGGTGGAGGTCGAGGACCCCGAGGTCGTGCCCGGGCCCGAGGTGTAGAGCCCCCGCTCTCCTCCCTTCATTTTGTTTTTCATTTGAATTTTGTAAGGCTGAGGAGCCCAAAAGATACCTTTTGTAAAAACTTATCTTTGGCAGTAATAAAGTTTTTCTACAGCTGTGATAAAGTTTTCCTTTCTGCCATCTGTTTGTGAAGAATGCTCGTTTGGGATATTTTTACTTGCGCCATTGTGCTTTCATGTCAGGTTGGCCCTCTGTCTAATGATCGTCCGTCGAGCTGACTGCAATCGCTTGCCGACGAGCGTCTCCGAGGAGGTATCTCCCTGGGCCCCGAAGTCGATGGGAGATCGTTTAGGCTTGGACAGACTTGACATCCATTTCTGATTTAGAGTATTGGCTACCATCTAGGGGTGATCGGGCAGGGTAGCTGCGCCGTCACCTCCCGCTAAGGCTTCATGCTTCTGTCGCGGCGGTAGGGGGGTTACCCGCCGGGGATGGCCGAGCAGGGTAGCTGCTCGGTTGTCTCTTTCGAGGGCTTGGTTTTTTAGAGTTGTGGGTGGGCAGCTACCAGCCTGGGGTGGTCGAGCGGGGTAGCCGCTCCGATGCCTCTAGTGAGGGCTTTTGATCCCTGGCGTCGGGGGTAGGAGCCGGTATTTGACCGAGCAGGGTAGCTGCTCGGGTGCCTCTTACGAGGGCGTTTGATCCTTCAGGACGGGGACCTATTAGTTATATGTATGCCCTAGAGGCCATTACTATACATGAGATGTATACTGTAGTGGATGCTTGGACATATATAGGGAGGACTTTCTTGCTCGACATGATAGTATGCTATCTGGGTTACTCTTTACCTTAACGTGTATACTGATTGTCTCTCTGTTACATGTTGGTAAAGCCCTTAGGATGTGTACTTGACTACCTGGACTATAATGCGGATCATACTAGTGGGGATATGGTAGTCCATAAGTACATCCTTCAAGGTCCCTAGTCGTGGGTGTATCGAGACGGGGCACCGATATACCAGAGTAGACTAGCATATACCTTCTCGACCCATGTAGATGGGCGATGGATGATCCCATATCTATTGGTGTTTGACATCAGAGATGATATACGGGTGCTCAATGGAGACTGGGTACACTGGACGGACTCGCCGAGAACTCCCAGATGTTATTATACCTTACGTCAGATGGCAGTTCTCTGGTGACACTGGTACAGGTTAGTCTGTAGACCCGAGATTGTCATAAAGACTTGTGTGATTCCTACTTTGCTTTGATTTCCACCTTACCACGTCCAAGAGGGCGTGCAAAACGGTGGTTTTTGGGTACAGTCCCGAGTCACATGGAGGCAATGAGCGATAGGAGGGGTTTCGTCTCTCCCGGTATTGGGGGTTGATGTTGCGCTATGCTCGATTGGCCATAACAGGGAAGTCCCTGGCCAGGGCTGGTTTAGAGATTTACTGGTAAGTGTTACCAGTAGTTTCTCGACCTGTTATGAGCCTCATATTGACATGACTTATCGGTTATTGGTGTCTGACGTTTTACCACCTCTAGACTTGATATGCGACATATCAGACGAGGAAACCAGACTGTACGGTAGTGTCACTGTCAGGCTTTTTGCAGGAGTTAGAGTGGGCTTGCTTGCTGATCTTCTGATCGCTCAATATCCGGGTAGCCATTACGTCCAGCTAGTACCGCTGACGGCTTGTGGGTGCTTGATATGATCATCACCTACTGCCGGTGTATTGACGAGACTTCAAAGTCCTACATAGAGGTTTTACTGGCTCAGGCAAAACGAAATAGGAGCGCATATGTGATATGTGCGGGACCGAGAATAATGCGTGTATGTGATACCGTATTCTATTCTCGCGACTATTGTATCGGCCGGTTATATGTGATATAGCCGGATTATCGAATCAAGTGTTGATTCGATAAGTTGGTACATTTTGTGTTAGTCGGTTATATGTGATATAACCGGATTATTAAGTCAGGTGTTGATTTAATAATTTAGTGTATAATTGTATATGTGATATACTAATTTACATTAACTAACATTGGTTCACTTAAGCATTTATTTTTCTCACTTGTGCACAACTTAATATATATGTGATATATATTTATTTGTGTACATTTTTGTATCATGGTTGTTAATACAACTTACATGGGTGTATGTGTCACGTCCCGCTTCCCAGAGTACGCTAGATTGGGCACGTGACATAGCCAACCATGCTACCTGTGGGTAGGAAGTATCCATCCACAGTCACATTACGGCTGTAGAGATATCAACAACAAGATAAAACTAGCTAACACATGTCCACAATCCAAAATAACAAGAGTCAATGATAAATAAGTGCGGAAGCAAATGATCCAATACAATAACAGAAAAGTATGTCCCATAATGCGGGCTCACATCTAGAAATAAGAATGCAGGAAATAAAACTAACCATTACAGAACTCATAAATCAGCCTGCTGGCTGAAGTACTCCTGCTCGGTCAGCGACAGTGGTAAAGAATCTGGGCCATGCAAAACCCAGACGTCAGCGCATCATGTCAACCAATAATATAATATAAACAGTGTAATAGGCAATGCAGAAAATAAACATGAATAAAGCAATAGTATGAAACAAGCAGTGCAGGGTAGTGTGCAGTAGGTAACTAAACTGTTCTATCGGGTTTTCTATTCTAAAGTCTTTGAAATCAAATTGGGTAATCCTCTATGTAACTCAAAGGATATGTCCCGTTACCCCCCGGGACCACGGATCAGGAATATAGGAACCAATAGTGGTTCTGTCCCGTTGCCCCCGGGACCACGGATCAGGAAAATGTAAGAGTCGCGAATGGCTCTGTCCCGTTACCCCCCGGGACCACGGATCAAGTAATACCCTTTTAAGTTACACTTTAGTTTACACTTTTGATTTCCCCACACCCCCAAGTTATATGTGTCAGGTCAGGTATTCAGTAGTCAAGAAATAATGCCAACACAAGATCAGGTAACAGTAGGTTTGTCTGGATAGACAACAAGATTGGTCCATGAGGACTCCATGTCAGGTTTGTTGGCATTAGGCATGAGATCAGGTAACAGGTCCGGTCATGGTACATCGGGTCAAGTCAAGGTAAACGGTACCATGTCAGGTGCATCTTGTAGCAATGTCAAGTCAAGGTACGAACACATCGTGGGTGTGCTCACAAACAGATATATAATCGAACAGGGGATTGACAGCAGAAAATAAGCAATAAATTAAACAACAATAAGCAGTTCATTCAATCACAATAGTGCATTAATATAGTGCAGCCGTTTTATTATATTAACATGTTTTGAGCACTCTTAGCGGTGCAACAGTTTAAGTGATGATGCAATACAGTTATATCAAGCCTTTGAATACGAATATCTGAATGTAATAGAACTACATGGGAAAGTGCTACAATCTATTAAACGGTAAAAAGTGATTAACAGGTAAACTTGGTTCTTAGGTTAAAAGTGGCAAACTGTAATTTCTATGTTAACTGTAAAAAAATGATATATGTCATATTGCAACCAAATGAGAAATGACTATACCGAGTTAAGTTTTACAGGTTTAATGAGTCAAAACATATATAATTGTATAGTATAGCATGTAGCAAGTGATACTTGCCTCGACGGGTCGCGAACCGGGAAAAACGGAACGTAACGTCGGCAGGGAAACACGCGACGGACGCACGGTTCACGGATTGAACCCAAACAACGAACAATGGAACCACGCAGGTCGGGGTACCTCGCTGGAACGTCGGATCAAGTCGTCGGTAAGGCCGGATTCCGGCGAGATGCAAAAACAGCGACAATCAAGAATTGCATCAAGAATAGAAAGAAAACAAGGAAGAAGGGAAGGAGGATGGAGAAGGGACTGCTCACGAGGATCTGTGGGACGGGTGGTGATCGCCGACCACGGCGACGGAGCTCCGGCGGGGTACCTACAGCGACGGCGGAAAATTTCCAGATCAAGAAACCTTAATCAGAGAAGGAAGAAGAAAAAAGGAGAAGATGGAGGATGAGAAGCTCACCGAGGGGTGCTAGCGAGGCCGGGGGCGGATCGAGATCACCGGCGGCGATCCGTCGAGGTGTAGGCGGTGTGCAGGTGGCGTGCAGGCGGCGTGCAGGCGCTCGGGGAAGAGGGAAGAGGGGGAAGAAGGTGCAGCGGCTGTGACGAGAGCGAAGAGGCGAGGGTGATGGTGGTGGTGGCGTCGGCGTTGGGGCTGCGTCGGCGACGGACACGGTGGCTAGGGTTAGGGTTGCGATGGGTTCTAGGAAAATTTATGGGAAAAGGATAACTTATATATATAGGGGAGAGAGAGAGGTAGAGAGAGAGAGAGATATAGAAAGGTAGAGAGAGAGAGATATAGAAAGGTAGAGAGAGAAAGAGAGAGAGAGAGATTGGAGGGGGGCCCACGGGGTTAAGAGCCCGTGATTGGCCAGGGAGGGATAAATAGTTAAAAAGATTTTATAATAAAGATTTAAGAATCAAAGAAAAAACTAACAGTGAGATTATTATAACGAATATTATAAGGTTTTGATTATTTTATTAATTTAGGATTTTGGTGCTAAATGAAACATTTCCAAATCGCGCCCGGGTTGGGTCCAAAAATTCGAAATTCAAATAATAGGATTTTAAGCGGGTTCCAAATTTTAAAATGAAATGTTTTATGATTAAAAAGCATACCCCCAAGTCGGACACCTGTACGTGCGCGTAGTCGTCCAAACTCGCCCGTTTCACCGAACGGGACGAGAACTCGACGCATGGACGCTACCACGCGGTTAGGGGTGACGAGTAGGCCAAGATAGATATTTTTAATTTTATTTTAGGTGCTAAAATTTGTTATATGCAGAAATGACTTAGCCAGATAAAATTTTACAGTAAGACCCAAACAAGCAAGATAAATGAAATGAGTAATATCTAACACTCAACCAGTAACAGAAATAGTAGTATTGGGCTCGGGTGTTACAGTATGAGACATACACCATACTAATTATATTGGTAGGGTTTTAATATAAAAAGTAAATACAAAATTATTAGATAATTGTTCAAGTGCATGAAGCTTCATGAAGTTTCATGAAACTTGTGAGTGCATTGACCAAAGTCCACTAGTTTTGTTTTTACTTAGGATTTTTATAAACCTAACCACTATAATTAGCCATGGTTATGTCTCTACATGAGTTAGTATATGATACTCACTCATCATGGTTAACTCTCTCTCACACTTGGATAAGTTTTTATTCTCATTTTGAGCTCATCTTCTTCTTCCTTCAACTTCATTCTAGGGTTTGATAAAGAGAGAGAATTATAGTGAGAAAAGAAATTCTAAAGTGTACCCATTTCCTATTTCCTCATCCTCTATTAGACTAGCACTTTAGTTTAGGGTGTTTGCTTCACTTTGGTGAAGTGGTAGCTTGAGTTCGTATTCTCTCGACGTAGATCATCTTCGGCCTTGAAGACTTCAAGCAAAACCGTTGCCATCTTCTCATAGAGCCGTCCGAGAGTCCGGGAGTACGATGATCGCAGCGAAGGGACTTCTACAAGGAGCTTAAGAAATGAAGGACCGATCTACAAAGGTTGTATTTGGTATTCACTTAGTGTTAAAGATTTTAACTTGCTAGTTTTCGCCTAATCTCTAGTTTAAAGATCTTTTTTAGAGTTATTCGGCACGGCTAAAATTTTAATCGGGCATGGTTGATGCCTTGTAGAACCTTATTAGAGTGCCTAGTAACCCTACAGTGGTATCAGAGCCTAGCTAGAGCATTAGGCGACGTGTATACGAAGTTAAAACCCCGATCGAACCCGAAAACGTCAATTTAACCCCCTCTGTACATTTTTTAAAACCTGTGATTTTTCTGAATTAAAAATACCTAAAAAAATCAGCAGGGAATTCTAAGAATTACCACAAAATTCGAGCCCCTATTTCCGTACAACCGCCGCGGAACCGCGGTCCCACCCCCACCTTAGGCGGCTGTTCCGCGGTAGAAAAAGTGAACTGTGGACAGTTTTGTGCAGTAATTTCTGTAGCTATTCCTTATATTTTATGGGTATTTTTTTATCTGACTCAAGTGTTGAGTGATCTGGGGTTTATTTTGTATTCGTAGATTCGATCGAAAATTTTAATTTCATTGTGTTTTCCGGATAATTTAGAAAGTATTAAAATGTTCGAATGAATATCAATAACTCACTTTTTCCCGACCAGGAAAATTTCCAAGTGTTGGATTTTTTCGTAGTTTAAGAACGTCTAAATCGTGTAAGTTACGCAATGGACTCTCTAGAAGACAACAAACCTTAACTCGATTATGTGACCGTCTTGAACTGCTTTTTGAACCTTAGGGTTTGGGGCAGTACGGCGTTGTCACATGTGAGGCGTTGGCTTGACCCTTCTACGGCTGGACCATTAGTACTGTGGCATGTGATGGATGTTTTTTTTAAACTCTCCTCAAGTGTTGAGAATTATTTGGGAAAACTTGGGTGTTTGATCATTCGATCGGAAAGTTCAACATTGTCTATTTATCTGGAATGTGATACAATATTTGGAATCCACTAGTAGTTATGAGATAACTAATTTGAATGTTATAAACATAGCAGTTTAGTCTCAAATGATCGGTTGCCACGGAATTTTGATGCGATCAAAATTCTGTCGCAATCACGTAGCGTACGCGGATACTCGCCGGGTAAACTTAATAGACAGCCACGCCCCAAAGCCCCGACCAAGTGACTGTAGGAGAACCCCGTCGCCAAAAGAATCCGTTTGGATGCTCGCGGCAGCGGTGTTCTGCCTTAGTGCACTTCGTCGACGGCATCCGGTGGTGCGGCCGTCTACTAAATTTTGCGACGAGCATTCGATCAGTATATCGGGAATCTTGTTGAATTACCCGACTAGATATTGAAAAGTGTTTTTGATATAGAGACTAAAATGCGGGGTTTATAATTGTTAGGCATGCGATGTCTAAGGAGGTTGCGGATTCCAACTGTTGTAGTTTTACACTTTCTTTTCTGCGACCGTAAGTGTAATATGTGTTATCGCCGTTTTCGTTGCTATATGTCAACGATAATTTGTTAGTTATATGTATGCCCTAGAGGCTATTACTGTACATAGGATGTATATTGTAGTGGATGCTGGGACATATATAGGAAGGACTTTCTTGCTCGACATGATAGTATGCTATCTGGTTACACTTTACCTTAACGTGTACACAGATTGTCTCTCTATTACATGTTGGTAAAACCCTTAGGATGTGTACTTGACTACCTGGACTATGATGCGGATCATACTAGTGGGGACATGGTAGTCCACAAGTACATCCTTCAAAGTCCCTAGTCGTGGGTGTATCGAGACGGGGCATCGATATACCAGAGTAGACTAGCGTATACCTTCTCGACCCATACAGATGAGCGATGGATGATCCCATATCCATTGGTGTTTGACATCAGAGATGATATACGGGTGCTCAGTAGAGACTGGGTACACTAGACGGACTCACCGAGAACTCCTAGATGGTATTATACCTCACGTCAGATGGCAGTTCTCTGGTGACACTGGTACAGAGTAGTCTGTTGACCCGAGATCGTCATAGAGTCTTGTGTGGTTCCCACTGTGCTTTGATTTCCATCTTACCACGTCCAAGAGGGCGTGCAAAACGGTGGTTTTTGGGTACAGTCCCGAGTCACATGGAGGCAATGAGCGATAGGAGGGGATTCGTCTCTCCCGGTATAGGGGGTTGATGTTGCGCTGTGTTCGATTGGCTATAACAGGAAATCCCTGGCCAGGGTTGCTGAGATTTACTGGTAAGTGTTACCAGTAGTTTCTCGAATTGTTATAGACCTCATATCGACATGACTTATCGAGCTATTGGGGTCTGACGTTTACCACCCCTAGGTGAGATATGCGACATATCAGACGATCAGACCGGACTGTACGGTAGTGTTACTGGTTGGATTCACTGGAGTGTGAGCGGGCTTGCTCGTCGATCTTCTGATCGCTCAATACCCGGGTGGCCGTTACGTTTAGCAGACCGCTTGCGGCTTGTGGGTGTTTGATATGATCATCATCTGCTGCCGGCGTATTGACGAGTCTTTAGAGTCCTACACAGAGGTTTCCTGGCTCAAGCGAAACGAAATAGGAGCGCATATGAGATATGTGCGGGACCGAGAATATTGCGAGTATGTGATACCGTATTTCATTCTCGCGATATATGTATCGAATGGTTGTATGCGATATAACCTAGTTATCGATTCAAGCGTTGATTCGATAAGCCGATACATTGTATACTAGTCGGTTGTGTGCGACATGACCGGATCATTGAATCAAGTGTTGATTTAATGATTTAATGCATATTTATATATTTGATATATTACTTTTCATTAACTAGTATTGGTTCACTTTAAATGGATTTTCTCGCTCGGTTTGTGCACATTGTATATGTGATATACTTTTGTACACATGATTGTATCATGTTTGATGATACATGTGTGCTAGGGTTTTTGTGTAAAGATCAAACCATGGTTAAATGATTATGACTAGGGTTTTGTTTTATTCACTTATTTATTTATCCATTTCATTTTGGAAAATAAATGGTAAAGAGAAAAGAATGGTGGCTTTATTTGTTGTTTTGTTAAAGCTTCATGAAGCTTTGACCTTGACCACCATTCTTATCTCATCCTTAACCCTAACCATTCCTTTAACCTTGGTCAATTCTCTACACATAACCATAGTTAGAATTATGATAAGTATTGATTTTCTATTCTTTTTAAAATTAACTTATCATAACATTTCTTCTTCTTTTTCCTTGAACTCAAGAAGAAAACCTTGACTTCATCAATGGTGGATTGATGAAATGAGTGAGAAATCCAATTCTAAAGTCTACCCACTTCCTATTTCTTCATCCTCTACCTCTTGCCAAGTAGTAGAGTGTGTTTTCTTCATAAGTTTCATGACTTGGTGAAGTTGGAGCTTGATTTAGCGATGCCTCGACGTAGATCATCTTCGGCATGGACATCGACGACCTAGCTTGCCCATTCTCCGACGAAGCCGACGCTAGAGCCCGAGAACTCATAAAGACAGCGAGGGGACTTCATTGCAGAGCTATGGAGGTGGAGCACCGGATCTACAAAGGTTGTATTTCCGTATTCTTTATAGTTAAGTTGTTAACTAGTTAGCTTTTTCGCCTAGTTTTCTAGCAGACGATCCGTAGTCGGGTCTCTCGGCACCTGTAAAATTTTATATTGGCATGTTCGATGCCTTGTGAGACCACTATAGGGTGCCTAGGAACCCTTCACTGGTATCAGAGCCAGGTTAGAGCCTTAGGCGAAGTCCAGACGGAATTTGAAGTCCGAACGACCCGAAAACCCAACCCTAAATATGCTCTCTGTACATTTTTTAATTTCTGGGATTTTTCCAGATTAAAAATTGCCAAAAAATTCAGCAGGGAATTTCATGAGTTACTGTGAAGCACGTGATGGTAAGTCGACTACAGAGGCGCGGAACCGCGGCCCCACCACGGGATTCGCGGCGGTTCCACGGCCACTGTGTTGAGTTACACCACGTGGCTTGCACAGTAATTCATGTCTTATAGTGCTGAGTTTTCTGGATAATTTTAATATTTTATTCTACAGTTGAGTATTTTGGAGTTGTATTGGGAATCGCTGATTCGATCGGATTATCAAATTTTGTCTGTTTGGCTTTCCGGATAAATTTTTGAATATGTTAAAAAGTTCGACCGGATATAAATACCCAATTTTTCCCCTGTCGGGAAATTTCCAAGTGTTGGATTTTTCCGTGGTTTAAAGACGTTCTAAGTAGTGCAAGTAACGCAATGGACCCTCTAGAAGACAACAAACCTTAACTCGATTATGTGACCGTCTTGAACTGCCCTTTGAACCTTCGGGTTTGGGGCAGTACGGCTGCCACATGTGAGGTGTTGGCTTGACCCTTCTACGGCTGGACCGTTGGTGCTGAGGCACGAACTGAATGTTGTTAGACTTATTTCATGTGTTGATCTGTATCGGGAAAACTTGGGTGTTCGATTGTTCGATCGGAAAGTTTGATATTTTCTATTTATCCGGAATGGGATACAATAATTGGAATTCACAAGTAGTTATGTGATAACTGAATGAATGTTATAAACATAGCAGTTTAGTCTCACATGATCGGTTGCCACAGAATTTTGATGTGATCAAAAGTCCGTCGCAATCACGTAGCATACGCGGATACTCGCCGGGTAAACTTAATAGACAGCCTCACTCCATAGCCCCGACCAAGTGACTGTAGGAGAACCCCGTCGCCGAAAGCATCCGGTCGGGTGCTCGCGGTAGCGGTGTTCCGCCTTGGTGCACTTCGTCGACGGCATCGGGGGTGCAGCCATCTACTGAAGTTTGCGACGAGCATTCGATCAGGATGTCGGGAATCTTGTTGAATTGCCCGACTTGATATTGAAAAGTGTTTTCGATAATGAGACTAAAATGCGGGGTTTATAATTGTTAGGCATGCGATGTCTAAGGAATTCATTTGGTCAGGCATGCGATGTCTGAGGTGGTTGCAGATTCCAACTGTTGTAGTTTTACACTTTCTTTTCTGTGACCGTAAGTGTAACATGTGATATCGCCGGTTTCGTTGCTATATGTCAACGACAATTGGGATGGACATATTTACTTACGTTGATGACATGTGATGTTATGTGTTGCTGCATATGTTATATTGGATCGTCGTGTTTGAATGGCCGGGGGTTTTTATGTGAGATGAGTGTTTTTCATTTTCATTCATGTAAAAAACTTGTATGTAATATTCTTTTATTGGGGCGCTTCCAGGTTGCGGAAGTTGTCACCTCTTGTATATTATTTACTTTTCCGCACTAGGATAGACCCAAGGAGGGGAGCACAAGTAACCGGGTTCTGGGGTCCAGTGGGAGACCAACTCGAGGAGTCGAGTCCGGGTCTCCTAACTCTAGAATTGGTAGGGTTGCTTGCCGCTCTCGTAGGGGTCTAGGGGTGTGGGTTTGGCTATTCATCACGACCGTGGAATCCGTGTTTTATATTGGCTCGTATTGAAAACACGGACGTCCTAGTATATCCAATATTTCATATGTTTCTTCTGCTGCGATATCTGTGATGTGATCATGTGATGTTCTATGATAGATACAGTATATAGTATATATGATATATTATATAGGCGTTACTTATGTTTTACACCCGCGCTAGCCCTGCCCCGCTCTGCCGTTAGTTACCTAACCTAACGGTGCACGAGGGGACATCGAGGCGAATGCGGATGGCATAAGTGTACGTCGTATTTATCTGTGATGTTTAGGTACTTGAATGATGGGACTTCATTAATGTGATTAATGAAATAAAAGAAACCTAAGATGTTGTAGAATCGAATTTCAAAATAAAACAGGTAGCTACGGTTCTTGCTTTGCACAGCGGTATATGTGATATATCCTGCACCTTATTCGATAAGGAAAGGACCGAGATCCCTTCACCGGGAGTGACTCCTTTAGCAATAACTGGCAGATGCTACACACTCGGTTTGTCTTTTGATAGCTTTTTAAGTGTTTTTGCTTTGCACAGCGATATATATGATATATCCCGCACCTCATTCGACGAGGAAAGGACCGACGATCCCTTCACCGGGAGTGACTCCTTTAGCAAAACTAGAAAAGCCTCAAAAGCACTCCATTTTAAAATTCATTCGATCCTACAACGATATCAAGTTCATTACGCAATAGGTTTTCAGAAAAACCTGTCGTAGCCCTCCGTCATTTCAGATAAGTACTAGTTAGTATTCGTGCTGCGGTTGTTTGGCATGCGTCAAGGCGTAGTGTACAGTAGCTAACTAGTGCTTATCTGCTAGCATACGATGCGATTGGATTGGGGTATTCGTACGGCGTTGTTTGGCATGCGTCAAGGGTCGTGCGGATGGGTCTAATTCAATCAAGAAATGTACGGGTTGAACTTGACTAGCAGACTATGGGTTGTTTGGCATGCGTCAAGGTCATAGCGAGCTAGGGGCAAAATATTATCGGGAATTTCAAGTGTTGAAATTTGCAATGAGATTGCATACCTTCTATGAGATAGTTGGATCCCGATACCCGCTGCGGGTAAGAGTTACTCCTGGGAGAGTTTTATACATTACAATTAGCCGATCAAGTAGGTGTCTAGAAAGGTGTTAACGAGGTTACGCCTCTGGGAAAACGAGGTTTACATTAATTAGGTTCGTGCGAAAGCACGGGGGACCTCCCTCAAAGTACCGACACTGGCCTGGCTGAAAGATTGGCGACCTTGTAGTGTGTAATTAATCCCGGCTAGTCTTTCCTTTTAGGGTTTGAAGGAAGATTTGATAAAAAGCAGTGGGAGCCATCCTGATTAGATAAAATAATAACCAATCTATTCTTGCAAGAGCGCACGCTGAGTGTTTTCTTCTCTCTCTCTCCAGGTAGCGACCATATCACGTCTTAATCAAGATAATAATACGGATATATTGACCGAACCAGCTTGTTATACTGAGCTGGGGAACGTTGGTCCCGCTCCAACTTATAATTGTTATAAGACAGAGCTGGAAATTGGGGAATACCAGATTTCCCGTGCCGCCCAAACGAAGAGAGTGCATGCTGATGCATCATCTTCGGGTGTGTTTATTATACAGAACTGTTTCTCAATGTCCTTTACGTCCTGGGTATATGATACCGGATCAGGATCCCATATATGTAATCTGTTACATAGGGCTACAGACAGGTAAAGAACTGAGAACGGGTGATAAGTTTCATAAGGCAGAAAACGGGGCAAGTGTTGCAGCCAAGTCTGTCGGTCACTGTCACCCTGTATTACCAATACATTGATTTTGAACGAATGTTATTAGATACCGAACCTGATATACAAAATTATATCGGTCTCTTTATTAGTAAAGAAACGATAAAATTTTGTATTGTTGGATAATGTTTTGAACATTTCCTATATCAAAAGTTGATCGGTTCAGGCACGTTATCTAAAAGTATTGATGTTCTAAATCAAACTACAGTTCTTGGTATACAGAACACACTCAAGAGGAAGAGTTCAGAAATGAACGAATTCTTCTTGAGTTATTGTAGACTAGGTCAGATCAATATGACACGACTAGCTAGAGTTACATAAAGATGCATATTTAAATTAGTTTGAATTTACATCTTGTGAAACTCGCCAGTCATGTCACAAAGATAAGATGACCATAGCTCCGTTTACTGGAAACAGAGAAAGAGTTAGTAAACTCTTGGGATGATGCATGTTGATGTATGTAGGTCCCCTGTCTACACATGCCAAGACTGGTTCTTTATACTTCATTACGTTCTCTGATGATCTCTCATGATTCAGACATATGTTCCTGTTGAAACACAAGTCAGAACCTTTTGAGAAATTCACAGAATATAAATTAGAAGTAGAGAACCAAAATACGGGTATAAGTATTATGTCCTTTGATGTGATCGAGAAGGAGAATACTTGAGCACGGAAATCATGATCTATTCTAAAGGAGAATGAGATTCTCTCTCAGAATTACTCCTCCGTATACACCATAGCACGATGGTATATCGGGGCGGAGCAGATACACCCTATTTGATATGGTGTGCTCTATGATGAGTACTACTGAGTTACCTATTTCCATTTGGGAGTTATGCACTTATGAAGTTGCATACCTATTGAATTAGGTTTGATTCAAATTAGTGCCTACCACTTCATATATGATATGGTATGGGAAGAGCCCATGTCTTAAGCTAGTTAAGATTTGGGGTTGTCCGGCCAATGTCTGAAAAACAAAATCCGGACAAGCTCGAGGCAAGATCTGTAATGTACAACTGGAAATGTTCCAGCTATACAATCTGCAGCTGATGATTTGACAGAACCAAAGGATTCGGTAGATTCCAACGAACCTCGGCCTCTCCGCCGATCTAGTAGGGTTCCTCACCCACCTGAGAGATACTTCGGTTTCTCTATGACAGTGGGAGCAAGGATTGCATCATGAGATGATGACCCAACTAGCTTCGAGCTGGCCATCAGGAGTAAGACTCTGTAAGAATGGCTGGATGCTTATCGATCTGAGATGGAATCCTTATACACCAACAAAGTATGGACTTTGGTTGCTATATCTGAAGGGTTAAATCCCCATCAGGAGCAAGTATATCTTGAGAAGATTACTTGGTGTAAATGGAAAAGTTGAGACTTTCAAAGCTAGACTTGTTGAAGGTTTTCGTCATTGACCAGGCATGGATAATGATGAAACCTTTTCCTGTACCTATGCTTAAGTCCATCCAGATACTACTTGCCACGGCTGCATACCATGACTACGATATCTGGCGGTTGGGTGCCATGACTCCTTTTTCTAAATGATGTTTTAGAAGAGTATGTCTATAAGTACACAGCCAGAGGGTCTCGTAGACAGTGGGAGCAGCGGAAACGTGTGCAAGATGTTTTATATGATAAAGCATGCATCGCGGAGTTGGAACGTCTGTTTTGATGTAGTAGTCAAAGAAGTTGACATCATCAAAATGGTAGATGAACCTTGTATAAACAAAAAGGTAGTAGGGAGTATGGTGGTGATCCTCGTAGAGTACGTGGATGACATACTCTTGATAAGAAAGGAGTTTCCTATGCTACGCTCGGTCAATCTCCACTTATCATAATGATTCTCCATATAGGATCACTGGAAGTGTTCCAGAGTGATAAAGATGACTGAATGTCAGTCGCAGGCATTGTCTTTACCCTCACTAAAGGGATGGTATGTTGGAAGAGTTCCAAGCTTGATACCGTGACATACTAGACGATAAAGGCAGGATACATCGCTACTTAAGATGCTGCCAAAGAGGCTGTTTGGATGTATAATAGTTCATGAGATGAACTGCGTTCCTACCATTGTGAGACAATGGAGTTGTGGCTTATGCCAAGGAACGCCGGTCTCATCAGTGATCCAGACTTATTCTAAGGCAGTATCACCTGATCATGGAGATGTTTGATCTCCAGGTTGATCGAGGCAAGGAGAGCAGACTTAGAGGATAACGCAGCGGATCCACTCACGAAGGCCTATTCCCAGAGAGAGACTTTTATGGGATGGTTGAGTATGAGATACTACAACCACTGCTACAGATGGCCCTAGTGCAAGTGGGAGATTGTTAGTTATATGTATGCCCTAGAGGCCATTACTGTACATAGGATGTATATTGTAGTGGATGCTGGGACATATATAGGGAGGACTTTCTTGCTCGACATGATAGTATGCTATCTGGTTACACTTTACCTTAACGTGTACACAGATTGTCTCTCTATTACATGTTGGTAAAGCCCTTAGGATGTGTACTTGACTACCTGGACTATGATGCGGATCATACTAGTGGGGACATGGTAGTCCACAAGTACATCCTTCAAAGTCCCTAGTCGTGGGTGTATCGAGACGGGGCATCGATATACCAGAGCAGACTAGCGTATACCTTCTCGACCCATACAGATGAGCGATGGATGATCCCATATCCATTGGTGTTTAACATCAGAGATGATATACGGGTGCTCAGTAGAGACTGGGTACACTGGACGGACTCGCCGAGAACTCCAAGATGGTATTATACCTCACGTCAGATGGTAGTTCTCTGGTGACACTGGTACAGAGTAGTCTGTTGACCCGAGATCGTCATAGAGTCTTGTGTGGTTCCCACTGTGCTTTGATTTCCATCTTACCACGTCCAAGAGGGCGTGCAAAACGGTGGTTTTTGGGTACAGTCCCGAGTCACATGGAGGCAATGAGCGATAGGAGGGGATTCGTCTCTCCCGGTATAGGGGGTTGATGTTGCGCTGTGTTCGATTGGCTATAACAGGAAATCCCTGACCAGGGTTGCTGAGATTTACTGGTAAGTGTTACCAGTAGTTTCTCGAATTGTTATAGACCTCATATCGACACGACTTATCGAGCTATTGGGGTCTGACGTTTACCACCCCTAGGTGAGATATGCGACATATCAGACGATCAGACCGGACTGTACGGTAGTGTTACTGGTTGGATTCACTGGAGTGTGAGCGGGCTTTCTCGTCGATCTTCTGATTGCTCAATACCCGTGTGGCCGTTACGTTTAGCAGACCGCTTGCGGCTTGTGGGTATTAGATATGATCATCATCTGCTGCCGGCGTATTGACGAGTCTTTAGAGTCCTACACAGAGGTTTCCTGGCTCAAGCGAAACGAAATAGGAGCGCATATGAGATATGTGCGGGACCGAGAATAATGCGAGTATGTGATACCGTATTTCATTCTCGCGATATATGTATCGAATGGTTGTATGCGATATAACCTAGTTATCGATTCAAGCGTTGATTCGATAAGCCGATACATTGTATACTGGTCGGTTGTGTGCGACATGACCGGATCATTGAATCAAGTGTTGATTTAATGATTTAATGCATATTTATATATTTGATATATTACTTTGCATTAACTAGTATTGGTTCACTTTAAATGGATTTTCTCGCTCGGTTTGTGCACATTGTATATGTGATATACTTTTGTACACATGATTGTATCATGTTTGATGATACATGTTTGCTAGGGTTTTTGTGTAAAGATCAAACCATGGTTAAATGATTATGACTAGGGTTTTGTTTTATTCACTTATTTATTTATCCATTTCATTTTGGAAAATAAATGGTAAAGAGAAAAGAATGGTGGCTTTATTTGTTGTTTTGTTAAAGCTTTATGAAGCTTTGACCTTGACCACCATTCTTATCTCATCCTTAACCCTAACCATTCCTTTAACCTTGGTCAATTCTCTACACATAACCATAGTTAGAATTATGATAAGTATTGATTTTCTATTCTTTTTAAAATTAACTTATCATAACATTTCTTCTTCTTCTTTCTTGAACTCAAGAAGAAAACCTTGACTTCATCAATGGTGGATTGATGAAATGAGTGAGAAATCCAATTCTAAAGTCTACCCACTTCCTATTTCTTCATCCTCTACCTCTTGCCAAGTAGTAGAGTGTGTTTTCTTCACAAGTTTCTTGACTTGGTGAAGTTGGAGCTTGATTTAGCGATGCCTCGACGTAGATCATCTTCGGCATGGACATCGACGACCTAGCTTGCCCATTCTCCGACGAAGCCGACGCTAGAGCCCGGGAACTCATAAAGACAGCGAGGGGACTTCGTTGCGGAGCTATGGAGGTGGAGCACCGGATCTACAAAGGTTGTATTTCCGTATTCTTTATAGTTAAGTTGTTAACTAGTTAGCTTTTTCGCCTTGTTTTCTAGCAGACGATCCGTAGTCGGGTCTCTCGGCACCTGTAAAATTTTATATTGGCATGTTCGATGCCTTGTGAGACCACTATAGGGTGCCTAGGAACCCTTCACAATTGGGATGCTCATATTTACTTACGTTGATGACATGTGATGTTATGTGTTGCTGGATATGTTATATTGGATCGTCGCGTTTTGAATAGCCGGGGGTTTTATGTGAGATGAGGGTTTTTATTTTCATTCATGTAAAATTCAATGTATGTAATATTCTTTTATTGGGGCACTTCCGGGATGAGGTTGATGTCACCGTTTGTATATTATTTACTTTTCCGCACTAGGTTAGACCCAAGGAGTAGAGCACAAATAACCGGGTTCTAGAGTCCAGTGGGAGACCAACTCGAGGAGTCGAATCCGGGACTCCTAACTCTAGAATTGGTAGGGTTACTTGCCGCTCTCGTAGGGGTCTAGGGATGTGGTTTTGGCTATTTATCGCGACCGTGGAATCCGTGTTTTATAGAGGCTCAAAATAAAACACGGACGTCCTAGTATATCCAATGTTTCATATGTTTTTTCTGCTGCGATATCTGTGATGTGATCATTTGATATATTGTGATAAATACTGTATATAGTATATATGATATATTATATAGACTTTACTAATATTTTACACCCGCGCTAGCCCTGCCCCGCTCTGCCATTAGTCACCTAACCTGACGGTGCACGAGGGGACATCGAGGCGAATGCGGATGGCATAAGTGTACGTCGTATTTATCTGTGATGTTTAGGTGCTTAAATGATGGGACTTCATTAATGTGATTAATGAAAGAAAAGAAACCTAAAAGATGTTGTGGAATCGAATTTTCAAAAACAGGTAGCTACAGTTCTTGCTTTGCATCGCGGTGTTCCTTATAGAACATCCTGCACCTTATTCGATAAGGAAAGGGCCGAGATCCCATCACCTGGAGTGACCCCTTTAGCAATGACTGGCAGATGCTACACCCCTCGGTTTTGTCTTTTGATTGCTTTTCTAGTTCTTGCTTTGCATAGCGATATATGTGATATATCCTGCACCTTATTCCATAAGGAAAGAGCCGAGATCCCTTCACCGGGAGTGACCTCTTTAGCGAAACTAGTAAAAGCCTCAAAAACACTCCATTTTAAAATCATTTGATTCTACAACGATATCAAGTTCATTACGCAATAGGTTTTCAGAAAAACCTGTCGTAGCCCTCCGTCATTTCAGATAAGTCCTACTTAGTATTCGTGCTACGTTTGTTGGCCTGCGTCAAGGCGTAGTGTGCGGTAGCTAACTAGTATTTATCTGCTTATGCATATGATGCAGATTGGATTAGGGTAGTCGTACGACTTTGTTGGCCTGCGTCAAGGGTCATGCGGGTGGGTTTAATTCAATCAAGAAATGACGGGTTGAACTTGACTAGCGCACTATGGTTTGTTGGCCTGCGTCAAGGTCATGGGACGCTAGGGGCAAAATATTATCAGGAATTTCAAGTGTTGAAATTTGCAATGAGATTGCATACCTTCTATGAGATAGTTGGATCCCGATACCCACTACGAGTAATTGTTACTTCTGGGAGAGTTTTACACATTACAATTAGCCGATTGTTCAGTTGATAAAACTGCACATTTGTATTATATTTTTCCTACCATTTTCATATTAAAAAATGACTTTATTATAATATATTATACATATGAGGGTTTATGTGTAAAAACATTATTTTCCATGTGTTAATATATTTAATTATCATTTGGTAGGAAAATGTATGCAAATAATATTATTGGTCTAATCCTAGTAAAACAAAGTCTACTAAAATCTTATTTGAGTTGTTGTGCAGATTATTTTCAAGTTGTTATGAAGGATTTAACAAACAAATCAATTTGTTGAAGAGTACTTTCCAAATTAAAGAGCAAAATTGGAGACTAAGTCTGGAAGCAACCGAGAGAATATTTCTGAAATATGAAGATGCCTAGGATTGCCAAATGTCACCATCAGAGAGCCCCAGAAAAATAACAGAGAGATCTCGACCTATGAGCGCGGATCCGCGGCCAAACATACCCTTGGGCCGCGGATCCGCCGCGGTTTGATGAGTTTGGAATGTAATATTTTGGGAGATGGATCTATGCAATATTTTACCAACTTTTCAACAAAAAGATTCTGGGTTTGCACTATAAAAGGGCACCGAGGGCCTCTTGGAAAATCTATCAAGCCGAAGAGATCACGAAGCTCCCGACGCTCACGCATCCAGGCTGATCATCGACTGTTCGACTACCTCCCTAGGAAAGATCGAGAAGCAAATCAAGTTTTGTAATCATTTTCTATGGATTAAAAGTGTAGTTTGAAGGAGTTGATTAATAAAGGTAGTTTTTTTTATTTAATTGTTTGTTTTCTTTTACATTATGTTTTCCATCTCTTTCTTTTCATCTTCTTCTCCCAACATGCGCGAGTAATTCTCCGCTTGTTAGGGTTCGTGGGATTAAGGTAGGTTAATGGGGGATGGAAATAATTAAACCCTTTTTAAGTCCTATAAAGTTTAGGAACTTTATCAAAATAATCATTAACATCCTAATCGGGCGCGCTAGCAATTCCTTGCTAGTTCCGACCGTGATTAGAGATTAGATTAATGATTGTTTTGGTAAAGGCTAGATATGAACGGAGTTCCGTGTCGAGATAAGGGTTACGAGTGGGATTCCTTTTCCCTCCAGAAACCCTAATCTACACGCATCACCGTCGTTCTAGTTCTAAATCTATTAATGGATAAAAAGGGTAACTTTTAATTAATCTTCCATAACTACTAAATCCTAACGAACCCTACAAGCCCTTTATTATATTATTTAAATCTCTAAAATAATCTAAGATCTATATTTAACATTCTTGTTGAAAGTAGATCTAGAAACTTTTCACAAAATTCTTTATTCCTCCTCTCTTCCTCAACACATCTAAAGTAAAAATAAAAGGTTCCACGTTTCCCAGAGGACGACCCGTACTCACCTCGGTCTAGCTACGCGCGACACCGTTCTGATTGCGGTTAACTATAAAACACACCGTTCTGATTGCACTTATTGGGAATTTATACCTGGCGCATCATTATTATTCTTGAGGTATTGATTGTGATTTCGTGCCTATTATATGCCGGTGATTTGATTTATGCTTCCAGCATAGTTTTCATGCATTCTAGTGTTTTGATTTGATTTGTGCACGCTGATGCACATGGTTGTGAGATTTTCCATCGCGGTACACTTGATTTTGGATTGAGCCGCAGTATATCGTTGATTTTGACCCTGACATTGGTGATTGATTCTTGCACTCCGTGCTTTGGGGTTTGACTTACGCATGTTCGGCGTTTGCTTTTGGATTTCGTGATTCCGTGCATGTTGAGTGCGCAGGGTTTAGATTTTCATTCGTGCACGATGGATGCACCGATTTGGATTTTCGCGCATGTTAGGCGCATGTTTTGAGATACGATTTTGGGTGCACACCCGATGCACTAAATCGAGATTTCTTCGTGCATGTCAGATGCACCGGATTTTTGACTGTCAGGCACATACGTTGCCTATGACAGATGCTTCGTGCACACCCGTTGCACCTAGATGTTGTTTTGTGCACCTGTTTAGCACATATATGGATTTTTGATTTCCGTGCGCACCAGACGCACAGGATGGTGTTATGTATATTTTTGGGATTTATTCCTTTTGGAGCAGTACTTTTATGATATTGGATTTTGCTTTCATACTGAGCAGGGCTAGTCAGTGGACGGTACCTGGATATAGATTTGGCATGCTTTTACATCAGCTATGTACATGTATAGATTGGATGTCTACATGTATAGTTCTGATCCATATCATATCGGTTTTGTATTGGATTTGACATTGTGTTTTTACCTTGACTCCGATGATTGCGGGATGCTTGATGGAGCGTTGTTTTTGAGTTATCTGCTCAGTACCCATGCGCATGCATTACGCTGTGACGTTTTATGTGTTGATGATTTCGGAGCCCCGACGACTTGGGATTGGTATCGAAATGTTTTAGTACTTGGGGGTTTTAAATTTAAATTCGGGGACCGAATTTCTTTAAGGGGGGTAGATTGTAACATTTCCAAAATAATAAAATATTATTTTTAGGAATTTTTATAATTTAATATTATTTTATTGATTATTTTAATATTAAATTAATAATTAAATGCAAATAAATGGAGAAAAATTATGGAAAATTATGGAAAATTCTAAAATGGGTTATTTATTGGAATTATACCATTTTTAAGTGTTTGTGGTCAATTATATGCTAATTTAGCGCTAATCGCGATTAAAAATCGCTAATCGGATTTTTTTGGCTTTTGTGCAAAATTGTGCACATATCATTTTTTGGACTTGTGTTACATTTTTCTATCCATGTTACTTTGGGTTTACTATTGGTGTGAGAAGGAATGGGATTAAAAGAAAAGGAAAAGAAAAGAAAAAGAGGAAAGGAATTTTATATTAGGTATGGGTGTGAGAGAGAGAGTGAGGGGTTGCTTTGACTTGGCCTATCCTTCATTCCTTCACCATTTTTCCTCCCCCTCTTTCTTGAGCTGCTGCTGCTGCTGCTACTACCCATTCTTCCCTCCACAAAACCCTCTCAAATCATCTCACAAACATTCTCAAAACCTCACACTCATTTCACAAAACATGCACACAAGCCTAAGATCTATACTTTGGACCAAGAAAGGTGGTGTTTTGGTGCTGTTGAGGATTCATGAGTCTCTTGTGAGGTAATTTCTTCACAATTAGAGTGTTAATTCTTGTGCTTATGCTTTAATTCAAGTTTCATATCGATATCGGATGAATTGGTGCACTTTGGACAAAATTAGAGAGGATTAGGGTAATTTTGAGTTATGACCTTGCAATTGAGTTTAAAAAGTGACCTTAGACCCTATTTTGACTAGAAACCCAGGCCAACCCCACTGGAAATCCAAAAATACGGAATTACGGGACTTTCATGTCGGTTTGTGAGTGTTAGAGTGTGCAGGGAAATCTGGAACATACTAGGACTTTTTCGGATAAATTAAGTGATACCAGGGACCCAATTGAGACCCCAGGAGGCCACCCTATGAAGACGAACCCCATTGGACATAGGAGGGCCGGCCAGGCCGGTTTTTAGGGGTATGTGGCCGGCCCCTCTGTGATGAAAGGTGTCCATATTGCTTCTGTAGATCATATACACCCTGCATAGCACCCTGGACTTGTTTATTTGGTTAAATTTGGCCTGAGACGAAATCTGGGATCATTTTCTTGGGTTGCTGCTTTGAAATGTGATTTGGTTTTACGTATTTTGATTTCCAGATTTTGATATTTGTGTGTTATCTCGATCGTGTGACGTTTATACGTCTATATCGAGTGATTTCGGGTCGTTTTGCGAAGGCTAACCGTAGGTTCTAACCTATAGGCCTTTTAGCGTATCGTATTGGATTTAGCATGTCGTTTCAAGTTTGATTTGGTTTTGATGCGATGCGATACGTGTGATATGTGTAGGTACACCGCGACGATCCGAGGCGATGCAGAAGATGACGGTGACATCGACACCGACATGCAGGATACAGGTGAGTAGATTTATATCTACGGGGAGAAGTCGGGTGGATGGCGTATAGCACCCCCGCAGTCCGTGGTGTTGTATATGAATACGTATACACACGTATATTATTATGTGTGGTTAGGATCATTGATAGTAATAATGGTATTCTTGATGCTGAGATCTTTGGGTGTAGTATAGTGCGAACCCTAGGGTAGCGATTACACTCATACCTATACTTACCCTTATATTTACACACATTCTTGCATTCATTCTCTTATATGTTGGTGCGTATATCTACACATGGGTATGGGACTATGTGTTCATATACGGGTTTGGTGTTGATACGTGGGTTTGAGGTGTTACTTGATGTGAGGCCGTGAGATCGGCGGTGTGACACAGTCGCCTTTTGAGGTGCGATATGATAGTTTAGCGGGCCTTTGGACATGTGCTTTACCCGCATTCATACTTTTATAGATGATATCGATTTGTACTAGACTTACAGTAGTACCCCAGATGTGTGATCTGATGATGGTGATACCTGATATGTGATGAGATAGTGTGACATTGACCCCTACCCAGCTATTGGGATGCCATACGACGATTTACCGTACGAGCCGATATTGATGATAGATCCGCCCTCATGATTCGAGGATATCTTACGATATGTTATTAAGGCGAGATCACCGACTATCATATCTATATTTATATATTGACTCAGATTAGGTGGTTTCATACCCCTCCGGTCCAGATTTCTTAGTGGGCATTGGACTAGACCGAGTCATACCTATTTCAAAAGTAACGAATCGGGGATATTTTAAAGATAAGCAGAAGGGTTATACAGATATTTTCAAATGATGCATCTTTTCTTAAAACACCGTAGCCTTTACTTTACCAAAAGCCCTGATTCGTCTTATTTCAAAAGGCAAGGTTGCATGACATATCTTGTGAGGCAGGTTCTGTGTTTTTGCGTTGATTATTCGTTTCCGCATTATTCCTGCTATCTGCATTGCATCGCTTGTATTGTTGTGATATTCAGTCATGCTGCTAGGACACCAGCACCATTATCGATGATGCATATGCTCCATGTACACTTGTTGCCGGCTCACACACTTATCATCGATAATTGCCATGTTACTACACTGTAGTACTATTGCATTCAGTATATGATCCTTGCATGACATGATGATGTACATACATTCCTTCACATGTAGCATGCTTCATGCTTGATTTTATGCATTGAGATATGTTGTTTCTATGATATTTCTGGATTTGGGAACCGAGGGTGTTTTAAAAAGAGAATATATCATTACTTTAAAAACCCGGTTACCCTCGATATGATATTTCAGTGCGTCCACCATGTGTTTTCTCGGTGCTGAGAGCGACATGTGTAACCCGAATCGAGGAGTGGATGAGCCGATTGCGGGTACATGGTGGACCCGGTATGGTTCCCCTCGGCAAGATGATCGATGAGCTTTGCCGATTGAGCCTGGAGGCGGGCGAGCACCTACCGGTGATTGGTTGGACCTGGCGGTTATCCGGAGGATACCGACCAGAGTCGATAGATGTTTGGGCATACTGCCGGGGCCGAGGGCCGATACCGCAGACAGAGCCCGCGGGCCGATCCGGACTGACGGAGCCCGATATATGAGGATTTACGTGCCGATGCTGGGCATGGTTTTCATGATGTTTTCGGGTGTCGATGCTGGGCACCCTGGTTCCATGATTTTGATGTGTCGCGAGGGACACGGGTGGATTATATCCTTATATTTCCATGCACAGGTTATGATATTTACTTGCATGATGGTTATTGTCAGTGGGTGACGAGTGGACGGGATCCACGTGTGTGCAGATTTGATTACATTGATCATACCTCATATTCTTGACATGCTATTACCTGAGGCACTAGCACGAGCTCTTGGCATTACACTCATGTATAGAGATTACATTGCCAGTTTAGCATGTTTCAGCTTTATTTCATATTGAGGTTTATTTATATCTGATCGTATTGACCTAGGATGGGTCATGCATTCGATCTCTGCTTGTAGATATATCTCTATTCATGAGTTGGAAACTCACCCCCGTTGTGCCCCAGTTCTTGCAGGTTTTTGCCGTACAGATTCCTTAGCGGCATTTCGGGCACACTGCTTCCATTGGGTGACTTGCTTGGTTAGGTGGGTTCTTTTGTATCAGAACCGCTATTGTATTGGTATTATTCATTGTATCTAGAATTGTCCATCAACCAAAAACTTGTGTATTCTTTCAGACTTAGAAACAATGTTGTATTATTTCGACCATAGAGTCGCGCTTAGTAGTTTTACGGTTTTCTGGCTGTTTTGAGTTTCTTTGAGTTTGATCCTCGCCCGTTGGCGTTGTATATTGTTATCGCTTATGTGGTTGTGACCGTCGTTTGACGAAGAGCTAGCTCCCGTTTGGGGATGCCTTTTATCATGATATATATATATTGTTCTTGTTGTACCCCGTTCGGGGCCAGTTTTTACAAAAGAAACTCTGCCGAAATTTTCAGGAAAAATTACACATTTTAAAAATTCATATTCGGCTTAGTTATTTAAAAACTCGATTTTCAAACATGTTTTCTTTACCTCTTAAAACCAGTTTCTTTACTTATCATTAAAAATGGTTTTAGATTTCTGGGCTTTTGGCTTACTTGGATCAGATGGAGTCCTGTAGACTTCATAGGATTCAAGGGCCAGTCACGTGCTCTTTCGGGTCGTGACAACCAGTTATTTATTTCGACCTTAGAGTCGCGCTTGTATTATTATGGTATCTGGTGGATTTGTTTTCTTTTGAGTCTCGCCCTTTGACATTGTATATTATTGTGCTTGGTGTGGTTGTTTCCGCCTGTTGGCGTAGAGTTGGCTTCCGCTTGGGGATACCTTTTTATTGTTTGTGTATATATTATTCTTGTTTGTACCCGTTTGGGGCCAGTTTTTACAAAGGAGACTCTGCCGAAATTTTTGAGAAAATTGGATGTTGCTTTTAAACTTGTTTTTCTATATGTTTTCCTTTACTTCTTCTTTTATATGGTTTAGATTTCTGGGCTTCGGCTTACTTAGATTACGTTGCGCCTCTAGGCGCTTCGTAATTTAAGTGCCGGTCACGTTCCGTACTTTCGGGTCGTGACAGGCGACTCCCTAGACGAAAGCGGGCGGCTGTTGGGCTGCACAGCGGGCTATATAAGGAGTACTGGTTCTTCCCCCTTCGCAGACAGGCCATCGAGAATGGAGGATTTCCCGTTCACCATTCCCGAAATCGTCAGCTTTGAGGATGTGTATCTTTATGACCCCTACTGCACCGAGGACATGGTGCAGTTGGTTCACGGGCGCATTGAGGAGCATTTCGGCCAGCTGCTCCCCAGGCGCTCCTCCCTGCTGCAGCTACTGATGTACTCCATCTGGAGGGCATCGCCGGGGCTTTACAACCCCTTGTCGGAGCAGCTCTTCGATGAGGCCGTGGGCAAGCTGCGGTCTTTGAGGCGCTTCGGCTTGATCTCCGCGAACCGGCTGGCCCGCTCAGAGGCGCTCGTCCGCGAATGCTACGAGCTGAGGCTCGGGGTCAATGCCCGCGGGGGGAACCGGGAACAGAGGCTGGAACTTGCGCGGCCCCGGTTGGCGGAGATCTTCGCCGAGTACCACGAGCAGTGCTCGCTGCACCCCGTTCCCCCGCTATTGTAACTTTCCCTCTCTTTTTTTTTCCTTTGCATGTATGGCTGAAGAGCCCATAATGCCCTTTGAATAAACAAGGTTTTTCTTTCTTTTTCGCAATGCTCCATTGATCTTTATTAAATTAAAAATAGATCCTAGGAAGAATCTACATTGCTTAAAAAAAAGATAGGTAAAGGTTAAAGGATGACTTTGTTGGCTTGGGCTGAGCTCCCTGAAGGGTTGTCGGCCTCCGCGCTTGGCATAGGGCATGAGGCTCCCTGAGCCCCGGGCTGGCCGTCCGCTGACACAAGCATGATCTGGCCGATGGTTAGGTCAGTGGGAGAGCGAGGCTGTTCCTGCTCGCGGTCGGTCTGCCGTTTGTCCCTTAGGTAGGTGGCGAGGTGCCCAGACCGGATGAGCCCCTCGATGTAGTCCCTCAGTTGTTTGCAGTCCTCCGTGGCGTGGCCCAGTACCCGGTGGAAAGCGCAGTAGGGGCCCCGGGTTCGCTTAGCGGCCTGACGTGGGACCGGAGGGAACTTGAAGAACCCCTTGTTCTGGGCCTCCTCCAGCAACACCGCGAGGGAGACGTTGAGGGGGGTACACTCCTGGAACATCGGGTGGTAGGGCTGCTGACGCTCCGGCCTCTCCTCCCGAGTCCTCTTCTTCTGGTCGGGCCGTTCAGCCCGGGGAAGGTTAGCCTTCACTTCGGATTCCAGCTGGACCTCGCACTCGGTCCACGCCTTGACTTCGACCATGGTCTTAGGTTGAGCCAGCGCGAAGGAGCGCAACCATTCTTTGTGCCTCAGACCAGATCTGAGTGTCGTTATGATGGTCTCATCCCGGTGCTCAGGCACCTCGAGGAGGGCGTTGTAGAAGCGGGTAATATAGGCCTTGAACGTTTCCTTGTCCTCGCACTTAACCGTGAAGAGGTAGTCGACCGTGCGCTTCTGTCGACGGTTCCCCACGAAATGGCCGAGGAACTGGGTAGCCAGCTCGTCGAAGGTCGAAATCGAGCGGGGCTTGAACCCCCGGAACCAGTCCCAACCCCGCGCGGATGAGGGTGGCCGGGAAGGCCCTGCACTGGGCGGCATCGGAGTGATCTTGGAAGCTCATTCCCGCGGTGAAAGCGTCCAAGTGGTACTTCAGGTCGGTTTTCCCGTCGAACAGAGAGACCTTCGGGGGCTTATTACGCGAGGAGACGCGCACGGCGAGCAGTTCCTCGGTGAACGGCTTCGTGAGCGAGTCGGAGGCGTACTTAGCCCCGTCGCTCGAGAGGTGAGCTTCTCGGCGCATGCCCTCGATCTTCTTCTCGAGGGCGTCGAGCCGACCGTGGTACCTCGAGGAATCGGCGCCTCGGGATTCCCGGCCCCCGCTGCGGGTGAACTGCGTCTGGGAGCGGCCCCGGTTTCTCTCGATGAGGTGCTTTAGGTCCCGGGATGGGGTAGCTCTTGAGTCGCAGGGGCGGACCCCTTCTGTGCGGCCCCGCCGATCATGGCGGGGCCGTCCATGCTCGTGGATAGGAGAGGTGACCGACATTTCCTCACGGGGGTAAGGGTCGCGAGGAGGTTCGGGGCGAGGCGTCCTGGCGGCGGATCTCGGCGTGGAGCCCTGGGGTGCCCAGCGAGCCTCAGGGAGCACCGGTTCGAGGGATCGGCGGCCAGGGGATGCAGCCCGTTGGTGGTCGGCCGTCCAGGCAGGGACAGAGCCTTCTGGAGGCTGCGGAGCAGCAATCTGGGGCTCGGGCGCGTCCGTTTGGACGCGGACGAGGGCCTCCACGAGGGATTGCAGGTGATCTATCCGGCCTGCGAGGGCATTGAGGACGGTCATAGGAGGTGGTTCATCCCCGCCTTCGGTGAGTGGAAGGTGGCGGCTGGTACTGGGATCCCCAGGATGGTCGTCCGCCATGAGGGAGGAGATAGGAAGGCCAACTTTGTATTTTGTGGAGTTTTAGTTCCCACAGACGGCGCCAACTGATGGAACTCCTTTTCGGACCTTCGTCATATGTTGTCTTTCGTTGATCTCGCGGTGAACTTGACTGATTATCCTTCGTTGCGTGTGGGTCTCAATGGGTTTTTGGAGGAACAGGTGAGGTGAGGGAGTTGTCGCCGGGTACCTGCAAAAAGTCCCGGGGTGGTTTGGTGCCACCGAGGACCCTCCGTCGCTCAAGTTAGCGATGAGATCCGAGCAGAGTAACGGCGTAAAGTGTAAAGAATGACTTACTTGACCCCTCTGTGATGGGGGCTTATATAGTGGCGGCGACACTCAGCAGCATGTGCGAGGATCTCGCCGGTAGTTACGCCCCCGACGTCACGCACGGGTAGAAAGTGAATCGCCCATTAATGGGGACTGATGGCGTGGAACGTGGGATGTTGTTGGGGTAGAATCCGCACATGGAGAGATTCGCGGAGCGGCGGTTACGCCTGTGAGCGGTGACTTTGGTCGGGGGGCCGAGGAAGATGGCCTCGGCTGGGAGCTCGGGACGAGCGGGGAGGCCGAGGAGTCCAGGTCTTGCGGCAGCTCTGCGTGAGCTGCGGGGACGAGGAAGCCAATTTGCAGGGGGGCCCGAGATGGGCCAGCTTGTGTTTGCAGGTTGGGTACAGGGTAGCCGGGTCGGCCCCCTGTGGGCTCTCTTCTGGGTTCTGGACACGCCACCTGCCACGTGTCCTGATCTTGGAGGTCGCCAATATTGAGCATCATCATCGTCCGATTAAAATTGATATTGTGAATGTTATATGTTGTTGATTGAGATTTTTTGTTATATACAGTATAATTAGATTTTGAAATATTATTATTTATTTTTTTTATACTGTAACGGGTGCAAAATACCAATGATCATGACAAAAATGTAATTTAAAACATTATAGACATCAGCCTATGTGTGCTATGTGTGCGTGTTTAATTGGTGGTCACTTTTCTCACTTGGGTTCGGGTTTGAACCCCGCACTCTCTCTCTAAAATAGAAAGTGCTCATACCAACTGAGCTAATGCTTATTGGTAAATGATATTGGTTTTGTTTTCCCTTTGAGTGGTTCATGTATTTTAATGGTGACACTTGATATTCATAAGTAAAATCACAAGTTTTTGTTGCCTCTATAATATGATTTATTTTTAAGTTATGGTTGTTAGTTGAATCGGTAACTGAGAGGAATTTGTTTTAATGTAATTGTAAGGATGTCGATTGGTGAGATTGTGCACATGCTGCAAGGGAAAAACAAAGAATTTCCCATACATTGTTGTATGCATTAGCTCTGCAAGTTAAAAAGGATAAAATAAAAATATGAACTATAACAATCTTTGAATTACAGCAATCTTTACAAATATGCCAGCGGAAATAATAAGGAAGCCACACGAAAATTTACAGACGCTGATAAAATATCTCTTAGGTTATAATATTTTGGAAAAACTTTAAAATGTCATGTTATAATATTTTGGAAAATCTTGAAAGCGTATTATAGGCAATAGGCAATGCATATATAAATACGTATACAAATCAAGAATTGAGTTTAAATGATGTCAAACTATATTTTTAGGCTTTTCCACAATTTTGGAACTCGGTGGGCTTAAAAATAAATCTAATTATGAAAATAATATATACTTAAAGATTGAAAAAAAGGTAATACAAGAATACATAGAAATAAGATTTACAAATATTTGAAAAGTATCAATATTTACGAAGATTTTTAAAATAAAAACTGAAAAGAGAAGGTTAAACGATAATAAATGGCGTTTTTGGCACTGGGGGTGCAAGTAATATAGATTTTTTTATGATAAGTTTTTTTATTTTGGCTTTTTATTATAAAGTCCTTTCATACTTCGCTGATTACTAAAAAGCCCTCCTATAGTTCGTATTTATTTAAAAGACTCTCATACATTTAAATTGCACAAAAAAGTCCTAATGAACCAAAAATAATTTTTTTTGGCATTTTCCATCATTACGTCAGGAGACTAACGGTGAGTATCGAAATAGAGTTTTAAAACCTTCAAAACCCCTCTTCTATTCCTAAAATTCCTAAATTTTCCGTTAAGTTGGATTAAGAATTAGGGTTTCGATAAAGAATTCTCTCAAATTGATTATGCAAATCGGCTCATCTTTCTCAACCTTCTCCAGCAACGAGCTTTGTCGAGTGCTGCTGGCCCTTCACTTGCAATTTTTGAGAGAGCGGTTCTTTAATTGCGCTGAATCCCCATTTTCATCTATGCTAGGATGGAGGTTCTTTTTATAAGAGAAAGACCTACCTAAAAACCAAAAAAAAGTAAGAAAATAGCTCAAACATAAGTTCCAGCTCTATTTTTCTAATAGAACGGTAACTTTTGATGGAAAACTAGTGAGAGGATTTTTAGTGCAATGTAAATGTGTAGAGGGTCTTTTAAGTAAATACGAAATATGGATGTGTTTTTAGTAATTAGCGAAGAATGGGAGGACTTTTTAGTAAAAAGCTCTTTTATTTTTGATATTTTTTTAATAAAAGAGCAGGGTCAATCCCGACTAATAATAAGTTTTTTTTATTAATTTAACTACGTGCATCACACCTATAAAATAATAATGATGTGGCGATTTAATTACGTGTAATACATTTGTAAATTAATAATGACGTGGCATTTAATTACTTACGTGCACATAAAATATTGCTGTTTTTTATTTGAGTTCTCTAGAAAAATAGAAAGCCACGTCACCAATAAATTTCAAAATAGGAAGCCACGTCACCAAGAAATTATTAAGACCGAACTATATAAAATACTAAATTATGTTTGAAGATTTAAAATCCAAAATTATAAACTAAAATGATACAAATTAAAAAATAAAAAAAATAAAAAAATTCCGAATATTTATTGTTAATTTTTAGGACATCCAAAAAATAGGAATATAAAAAGATTTTTTAATATGAAAATAAAAAACACATGATTTTTAGGGATTTAAAATTTCAAAAATGATAACTAAAAGATATAAAAATATTTAAAATATAAGAGTCTAAGAAGATTTAAAGACGAGAAAATTTTCTCGTTTATTATTTTTCTCATAAAATAAATAAATATTTAAGGACCATTTTAGTTAAAATATCTTATTTTAATAAATAATTAGAAGAATAGACTCTTAAATGTATTTTTGAAAATACATCTCTTTCTTACTGCAAAGCAACCACCGTGTGGATTCCAAAGTATAAAATTGAAAGGAAAAACTTTAAAACCTTTAAGAAAGAACAAATTCAAAATTTTAAAAAATTAAAATTGTACAAAGATTTGGATTAATCATAAAGATCTACAAAGATTTGTAGGATTTAGAAATCAAAATATATAAAAAGATTTGCAAAATTTAAAAATTGCAAATTAAAATTAAAAAGGGTCAGGTTTAAAAATTAACACCAAATAATGCTGGAAATATTTGAATCAATTTATTTTTTAAATTATAATATATTCAAAAATAAAAATATAAAATAAATTTACAAACACTTGAAAAGATTGTTAACCATGAAAATAAAGTATAAAGTTTAAAGTTTTTTGAACATTTAAAGTCCGAAACTTAAAATTAAAATTAAGAAGTGACGAATTTAGAGAACATCAAATGAAAACTAAAAAGCTTTGAAAAGGATTTATTTTCAATTAGGTACAAAAATAAACATACTCAAAAATTTGGTATTCAGGAACTTTTCGGCGAGGTCGAAAATTTGGATTCAGAGAAATATTCGGAAAAAATCGGCAAGTATTCGGGAAAGATTCGACAATTATTCGGAAAATGTTAGGGAAGGATTTCGAGTAAAAAATTAATATACGAGGCGGTGCGTTTTGATGTTGTGAATTATTCGCTATTTATTTGAATAATTCACGAATTATTCGAAAAGTTCGCCAGCCGGGCGGAGATAAAAAATTCGCAAATTCTTCATCAATGAGGAATAATTTGGGAATGTGATTTTGAAAATAAATACATATAAAAATAATTTACAAACACGTGAAAATTTGCAAAAGTGGGCCCTATCGCAACCACCTTTACAAAAGTGGGCCCCATCCAAATCTTTGCGTCAGCATCCGAACCCTACTCCCATGAAGAAGGAAGTAAAGTGCACCCTTTTAAACTCAAAACAACAAAAACAAACCCCAACAAAATATCTTCTTCGTCTTCCTCCTCCACCACCTCAGCTCTCTAATGGCGCACGACGACGATGACCACGATTATTACAACTCCACATCTTCAAGCGATTTCGATCTCCTCGATGATTACGATAACGAAGCCCAAGCCGATTACGCCGAAGGCGATTCGGACGAGACTGACGAGACTGAGTCGCGCGAACTTAAAGCTTCGGTACTCTTTTGCTTCCTTATTTTTTATATTTCTTTCCTTAAACCCTAGCAAGATTTCGATTTGATTAAAGATTTTGGCCGACATTGCTGAAAGTTTCAATCTTGCAGGTCATTACCAAAGAAACCCTAATCGCGGCGCAGGTAGATCACTCGTCTCTCGTTTTTGAAATCTTGGTTTCTAAAATTTCTCTATGATTGGAGAACTTGAGGCCTAGTCTGGCGACAAGGTATCCGAAACCATGGAGTTAAAACGGAACCACGGTTTACATGCATAAAATTGGGGTTTCGCAAAGTTAATGGTTGTTTGTTAACAAAGTTTATGAAACCAAGGTTTCGTTTAAGTTAGCTTATTTTTTAAGTGCGAGAGAGATAATAAAGAGAAAAGTCATGAAACTTTCCGGAACTCCACTCTTTTTGGAGTTTAGGAAAACGGGCCTACGAGCTTTTGAAACTTTTTGAAACCACGGTTTGGGAAACTTTGGTTTGATTGCCAAATGAGGCATGGTTTCAATTTTTAAAGTTTAGCATTGAAACCCCACGAAACCGAAGTTTCAGAAATTGTAACCCCATTACCAAACTAGGCCTAAGAGATGATGAAGATTGAAGAGGTGCAATATAAGAAAAACATTAACTTTTTTTTTTGTGGATGTTTGCAGAGAGAGGATTTGCAGACGGTGATGGATTGGTTTGCGATGAGAGAGCAGCATGCGAGGACATTGCTGATATACCACCGGTGGCATGTGGAGAAGATTTTTGAGATGTTGGAGAGGAAGGGGAGGGAGAAATTGTTTAGGGAAGCAGGGCTTACCATTGTGAAGAACAAAGGAGATATTTTGGATCGTTTCTCGAGTAGTGTTACTTGTGGAACTTGTTTTGATGAGGTTTCTCTCGATGCGGTCGTTGTAATGGACTGCGGCCATTACTTTTGTATCGATTGTAAGTACTCTCTATTATAAAACTGTCTTATATTTCCAAAAATCTTTTAGTTGTTAATATAATCAGGAAGATGACCCTTAACATGGTGTTTGACCCTAAATCTTTGAGATAAAGCTCTGTTCCCCGTTACTATCGATATTGTAAATACTTCACTTTGATCGTTCTGTTTGTTAATAATTTGCCTTGCAAACTATAAGATTGACGCCTTTGGCCAGTTTCAGCTTATATTACATAAATCATTTTAATCGAGTCTAGCTGCCTCTGTAGATGAAAATTACTTAAACCCTAGTGCATTTCTGGGTTTTGCCACCATCTGATTTCATTAGCGTGTTTACAATCAGATAGAGTTAGTTTTTTTAAGCTATATTAATCAAGTGCCTATAATCGTTTGTGATGGAGGCCTTGATATCCTTCAGATGTTGTCCTCCGTCGATCGGTCGCGAGCGTTGATGAAGGGTTGAGATTGGTGTTGAGAATTGTTTTCTTGAACGTGTGGATCTCAGTGGGCTTGTTTTGAGGTGAAGCCGAGCTATCTGTAAAAGAAGTCCCGGATGGATGACCACCGTAGGACCCTCCAACGATCAAGTTAGCCGAGAAAAATGAGCAGAGTAGCGGCTTAGTGGATTGAAATTGCCTAACCTGAGTTGTCTGGGAGACGGTTTTTTATAGTGGTCGCTTGGAGCAAGCTGGCGCGAGATCTTCGCCGTCAGTTACGCCCCTGACGTTACGCCTACGTGAATGACGGGATCCCTCCATTAATGACGAGAAGCGCTCGTTAATGGGAGGATACGATGGCGTGGTACGCGGGATGTTGGGTGGCGGATATCTCGCTTCCGGCGAGATACGCGGAGCTGCCACGACCCGAAAGTACGGAACATGACCGGCACTTAAACTACAAACGTCTCGAGGCGTACGTAATCTAAGTAAACCGAAAACCCAGAAATCCAAACCAAGAAAAGTAGTAGAGTGCAGGAAAAACCAACTTAAAGCAAGTAATTTCAATAGCATAAGCCGAATTATGCAGTTTTTAAAACATCAAAATTCACTGAAAATTTCGGCAGAGTCTCCTTTGTAAATACTGGCCCCCAAACGGGATACAACATGAATAGTATACGAAAACAAGAAAAAGGCATCCCCAAGCGGGAGCTAGCTCTTCGTCAATCGACGGTCACAACCACACAAGCAATATAATATACAACGCCAACGGCGAGGATCAAAAACTCAAAAGGGAACTCAAACCACCAGAAATATAACGAGCGACTCTAAGGTCGAAAGAATAACAACACTGGTCTCTATCTCAATAGATAAATGTTTGGTTGATGGAACTTCTAGATACAACTGAATAATAATATACAAGATATAAGGATGGGTGAGATACAAATAACCCACCTACTAGCAAGCCACCCGGAATGGAAATAGTGCCAGCAAAGCCGTAATGAAACCTGTACGGCAAACCTGCAAGAAACTGGGGCACAACGGGGGTGAGTTGCCAACTCGTGAATAGAAAAACATCTACGCACAGAAATCGCATAAATAACGCAACCTAGGTCAATGATCATAATATATCCTCAAATATATGTATAACAGGCAGCCTATGACAATGTCTAGGGTAATATCTAACCCGAGTGTAATTTCATGTGCCAGAGTCAGTGCCTCAGGTAGCAATATATCATATGAGTGAGGTATGAATGCATGAAAACAGCATACATGTAAATGAAGAAACTGTTTTCATAAATTAGTGAGATTTCCTTTGTATTTTTTCAAATGAGGTATCATAACTGAAATCAACACTAACGGTGTCTAGCATCGACACAAAACATAAATCTCAATGTCTCAAAATCTCAATATCTAAATCACAATATCTAGGGCGCCGCCAGTCCAGACCGGCCCCTACCATCCATCTCAAGACCACGACGGTATCCTCCGGATATCCGACGCGTCGGGTAATATCACCGGTAGGTAGTCTCCCCCTGCCAGGCTCATCGTCATCACCACGAGCTTCTTGCCCCGGGGTACCTTACCGGGTCCACCATGTACCCGAAACGGTTCCTCCACTCCTCGAACTCGGGTCTCACATGTCGCTCTCAGCACCGAGAAAACACATGGTGGACGCACTGAAATATCATATCCAGGATAACCGGGTTTTTAAAACAATTACATATTCTCTTTTGAAATCTCAACGGTTCCCAAATCCAGATAAATCAAGGAAATCCGAGTCCAAAACCTCAATAGCACATAAACTAGTGAATAAAGGCATGAGAATCCATGCGTGCGGTATAACAATGAATAACAATATGCATGAAGTAGCAAGTAATAACTGAAATGTCTAATATGGCATATAAGGAAAGTACACTAATATCATGTCAAAACTGCTAGCTAATAAGCTAAGTCAAGCAAATATATTCTCTAAAGTGTACGTGACATGGCAATTACCGATGAAGATGTGTGTGAGCCGGCAAGTAAGTGTACGTGGTACATACGCATCATCGGTAATGGTGCTGGTGTCCTAACAGCATGATATCAATAATGGAATATGCAGCACAATAAGTATGCGAGGCAGAGCGAACAACAATAATGTGCGGGAGCTGAATACTAGACACAACGATAACTAATCTGCAATAATCTAATATAAGTCCTACGAATGGTGCCTTTTGAAATAACACGAATTATGGGGTTTTGAAAATAGGGCTACGGTGTTTTTATGAAAAGATACGCCGTTTTTGAAATATCCGTAGATTCCCTTGAGCTGTCTTTAAAAATGCCCACGATTCGTTAGTTTTTGAAATAGGTAAGAAGTCTAATCTAATCTAACAACTATACTAAACTATACGGCAGAACTAACAAGCTGAACTACAGGTAAGGAAACCGCCTATCATCTGAGTCGATACATATACATACCTGTATATGTATAGTCGGTGATCCCGCCTCAATAATATCGTATCCGATACCATATCTATAATCAGTCATCCCAAGTCAGGAGTGCGGATCAATCATCAATATAGCTCGTACGTAAATCCGTCGTACGGCATCCCAATCTGGGTACGGGTCAATATCACATTCATCATACTATTCACCTGGTATCCTCTTTATCAAATAATATGATCGGGGTACTGATCTACGTCTAGTACCATACTGATACCGCCTACGTATGCATGGACGTGTGTGAAACACTACGTCAAGGACCCGCTATAACGTCATGTCGTACCTAAGATACGAACCCTGCTATATCACTGATCTCACGGCCTCAAATCGAATCTCATCGACTCAGCTCAATCCCAAGTATCATCCTCAATCCGTATGTGAACACATAGTCCCATACCCATGTGAACACATAACTATAAAGAATCCCATGAGCACATATCAATAGGAATGTATGCAAGTATGTATGTGTGTATGTGTGTGTAACACTACCCTAGGGTTCGCAACACTAAAGTAATCCAACACACCAATATCCATCCTAAGCAACGTTATTAATCCCAAATAACATATAATAAATGTTGGTGTGTATACGCATCCGTATACACCACCACGGACTGCGGGGGTGCTATACGCCATCCACCCGACTTCTCCCCGTAGATATAAATCTACTCACCTATATCCTACGTGTCGGTATCGATGTCGCCTTCATCTTCTGCATCATCTCGGATCGTTGTGGGGAAACCTACACATATCACACGTATCGCATCACATCAAAACCAAATTGAAACTTAAAATGACACGCTAAAACCAACACGATACGCTAAAAGGCCTATAGATTAGAACCTACGGTTAGCCTTCGCAAAACAACCCGAAATCACTCGGTGTAGTCGTACAAACGCCAAGTGACCGAGGTAAAACCCAAATACACTCATTTGCACATTCACGAACACTAATTTTAATATAAAATAGGTTAAAACTCACCGAAAACCCCAAATTCACTCTAAAAGCCGTTTTTCCGAAAAACTAGCAAGCAAAATTACCCGTTTTAGTACAAAACTCGATGTTTAAACAATTCTAGCGGCCATAATACTTATTAAATAACTTAAATAAGTCAATAAAACCATTTCCATAATTTAATCACATAAATTTGCATAATTTCCAAAATCCTAGTTTGCAAAAATATCAATTTTAACACTTTTTAATGTAAAATTCATAATTTTACAATTAAACTTGGTTTTGCATATTTTAAATGGTTAAACCACTCAATGTAATTTTTAAGATATGATGAAACCCTAACCATATTTTAATTCTCGATTTAACACAATATTTACAAAAACTAGTTTGCAATATTAACCAATTTCGACCATTTTATAGCAAAATGCACATACAACAAACTAGTTTGGATTTGCATGAAATGAAGTATTAAACTACACTTTAAAATGTTATTAATACCATGCAAAACCTAATTAGATTTTAATCTCCATTATATAAGTATTTCATTAAAACCTAGTTAGCAAATTAGCATAATTAGAACAATTTAATAAAACAATTAGTAACCTAGTAATTAGCTTTGCTTTAGCAAGCCCACTAGATATTAACCACACAATTAGATCATGATCAATTGGCCTAAACCCTAACTTAGTATTTAAACCCTTCTCTTAAATTTCCAAAACATGAAATTAAACTATAATTAACACTTAAATCAATTTGCTTTAAGCAAAAACTAACAATTTCATTATAGGGTTATGATTTATACCTCCTAAAATCTTGAGATTTAGCATGAAATCTTAGCCTCCCAAATCATCATCTTGCTCCTTGATTCATGCTAGCCAAGGCAAAGAAATAATGGGTAGGAGTTGGATTTGAATTTTGCTTTGAATTTGTGTTGATTTTGAAGCATTTTGTGGAGTTTTTTGATGCAAACTTGAGTGAGAACTTGGGGGAGGGGGGCTACTGGTCTAAGGATCAGATTTCGGCCAGATTTGAGGGGGGGTGGGTGAGTGAGGAGAGAGAGTGAGGTGGGGAAAGTTGTTTCAAGTCAAAGTCAACTCAAAATATATCATTTTCTACTCTTTTCTTTTCTTTTCTTTTCCCTTTCTTTCCTTTGCAAACCAAGTGGGGAAAAAGGTGAGGGCTGCTGAATTTGGATAAGGGGAGGGGTAAGTGGGGGTGTGTGGGTGTGGGCACGGGTGTGGGGTGATGAAAAATGATAAATACAATACCCCAAACATCCATTTACGCTAAAAAAAAAGCCTTTTTTCTTCAATAATTTCCAAACCGTTTTGGCAAATGATTTCGTTCCAAAAACCACATGATAAATTTTTATTTAATGTTTTATGATGCACAAAATTTGTTTCAACTCATTCCAATTTGTAATTTTCCCTAATTAAATGTATTAGTGACGGCTTAAAATAATAATAAAATAATATTTTTTTCAGAAAATTTGAAATTTCACCAGCGGCTCAATAAACACCAAATAATAGCAATTACATAGCTAGAATATGTATATTTAATTTTTATAATAAGATATTGTATTTTGACTTTTTACAGAAAACCCCCTTATTTTACCCTTTTTTTCGAAATTCCACCGAAACGATTTTCAAAACGTTACAGGAGCCGTGGCGGAGGCGCTGTTGGATATATGTATGTCCTAGATGCCATTATTTGATAGTGGATGTATTGACATGTATATATATATATATATTCAAAGGACTTTCTTGCTCGACATGATAGTATGCTATCTGGTTACTCTTTATTTTAACATATTCACTTGATTGTGTATACTATTCATTTGGTACATGTTGATAAAGACCTTAGGATATCTGCTTGACTATCATGATTATGATGCAGATTATACTAGTGGGGCATGACTGGTCTATAAGCGTATCCTTAAATGTTCATAGTCGTGGGTGTATCGAGACGGGGTATCGATATTCCAGAATAAACTAGCGTATACGTTTCTTGACCTATTTAATGAGTGATGGATGATTCCATATCCATTGGTGTTTGACATCAAAGATTGTATACGGATACTCAGTGAAGACTGGGTATACTGAAAGGACTCACCGAGAACTCCTATATGGTATTATATCTATCGTCGGATAGCAGTTCTCAGGTGACACTTGTACAGTGATCATCATAGAGTCTTGTGTGTTATCCTACTGTACTTTGATTTCCACCCTACCTCGGCTCTACTGAGTCATGCAAACGGGTGGCTTTTGGGTACTGTTCCAAGGCACATGGGGACAATGAGTGATAGGAGGGGTTTCGTCTCTCCCGGTGTTGGGGGTTGATGTTGCGCTGTGCTCGATTGGCTATAACTGGAAGTCCCTGGCCAGGGCTGACGAGATTTATTGATAATTGTTATCAGTAGTTTCTCGATCTGTTATAGGTCATACATCGGCATGACTTATTGAGTTATTGGGATCGACGATACCATTCCTATACTCGATATGCAGCATATCTGAAGAAGAGACCGGACTGTACGGAAGTATTACCAGTTGGCTCTACAGGAGTTTTGACAGGTTCACTTGTTCTTCTGTTCGCTCAATACCTGAGAGTCGTTACGTGCAGCTGGTACCGCTGACGGTTTGTGGGTATGTGATATGATCACTGCCTATGGCTAGTGTATTGACAAGTCTTAGAGTCCCACAAAAGGATTTTCTAGCTCAGGCGAAACGATGTGGGGGCATATGGGGATATGCACAGGAGCTTGATTAAATGCGTGTATATGATACCGTATTTTAATCTGGCATTTTCTATTGGTCGGGTCGTATGTGATATGACCGGATTATTAAATCAAGTGTTGATTTAATATCAAATGACCATTAGCTCATTTATTAAACCCTTTCTTTATTTTGTATGCATGTATGTATGTATGTTTATATTGATATGTATGCACACATGCATGCATACACGTGTCATGGTTAATGATACATTGGAGATGGTTATGCAAGACTCACATGGAAACTATGATGATATTTTAATTATTGAGTTAAAAAAAAATGGGAAATAATTCATGGCTAATATTTTCTTCTACACACTTCTTGAGTTGTCCAAATCTAACCATGGTTTTATTTCCTAATTATCTTTTAACTCAACCATAAAAAATATGCAGATATTTTTCCAGCCTTAGTTAAGAGTGAGTGTGACTCTTTCTTATTCATTATTTATTCTTAAGTTTATCTCTCTTGAGCTCAAACAAGCCATTTCCATTTCCTTCTTCCTCCAAACTCTCTACCTCTTTCAAAGTGAATGAAGAGAAAGAAAAAGAATGGTTTTTAAGTGAGAATATTACCCACTTCACTAATCTATATTAGTCTAGCTCACTAGTGTAGGTTGTTTGCTTCACTTCCACTTAGATCAAGTGAAGCTAGAAGCTTGAGCAAAGAAACTCCGTAGTGGATCGTCGTGGATTTCGAAGGCTTCAAGCGAATCCGTTCAAACTCCAGGTAGAACAAGGAGTTAAGGAGTATAGGTCTACAAAGGTTGTATTTCTCCTCTCTTAGTGTTAGACACTAACTAGTATGTGATACCTGCTACTTTTTACCCTAATTCTCAAGTTCGATTCTTGGTTAGGTTTGGTTAGCACCTTAGAATTTTTAAAGTTGCATGTTTGATACTTGTTAAAGCCTAGTGAGGGTGCTAAGCAAACCCAGCAGTGGTATCAGAGCCAGATTAGAAAATTAGATGATGTTAGTAGAATTACGAAATCGAAATAACTCCGAAACCTCGAAACTAAAACCCTGGTTTCTGTCGCTTTTAAAAGGTTCTCTGAAAATTATTTAAACAAGTGCAGATTGTTACATGTGATCTAATATGAACACCAGAGAAAAATGAGCCCACTCCACTGGATTTTGGCCAGCGAAACCTTGCTTAAAACCGGTATGGCCGGTTTTTCACAAGAGTATGGGCTTCGATTTTCTTTGGTGTTCCAGTCTCTGGGGTTTGGTGTTTCAGGTATTGTTTGTTTTTGTCAAGATTGCATGTGATGTTATCTTTCTGTAACGGCAATTTGAAGTGTTTCGTATTCGTAATTTTAACATCGTTTTGGGTTTATATATGTGATATAATATTTTGAATCCACAATAATTAGCTTTGTGAAAATTAGTTAGTATTTTGTAAATCTAGCAATTTAGTCTCATTCGATAGATTGCCACGGAGTTTCGATTCAGATCAAAACTCCGTCGCAATCTCGTATAGTACGCGAGCATTCGCCGGATAACACTACTTGATAGCCACGCCCCATAGCCCCGACCAAGTGACTGTAGGAGAACCCCGTTGCCAAAAGCATCCATTCGGGTGCTCACGGCCGCGGTGTTCCGCCTAAGTGCACTTCATCAACGACATTGGGGTGCGGCCGACTACTAATGTTTCCGACGAGTATTCAATCATTTGTTGGGAACCATGTTGAATTTTCCGACTGGTCATTGAAAAGTGTTTTCAATTTGAGACTAAAATGCCGAGTTTATAATGTTAGGCATGAAATTCGGAATATGTGATATTCCGGTTTTATGATTTCTAAGGAATGCGTGGATTCCAAATATTGTAGTTTGACATTTCTTTTCTGCGATCGTAAGTGTAATATGTAGTGCATCGCCGGTTTCGTTACTATACGTCAACGACAATTGAGATACACATATTTACTTACGTTGATGACATGTGAAGTTATGTGTTGCTGTGATATGATATATAGGATTGTCGTGAATAGATAGCCGGGGTTTTTATGTGAGATGAGAGTTTTTCTGTTCATTCATGTAAAATTCATTGTGTATGTAATATTTTTATTGGGGCAGTTCCGGGTTGAGGATGGTGTCACCATTGATTTATATTATTTACTTTTCTACATTAGGATAGACCCAAGGTGGGGAGCACAAGTGATCGGGTTCTAGAGTCCAGTGGGAGGCCATATCGAGAAGTCGAGATCGGGTCATCTAATCCTAGAATTGGCGGGGTCACTTGCCGCTCTCGTAGGGGTTTAGGGGTGTGGGCTTGGCTAATCATCACGACCATGGAATCCGTATTTTCTATCGTTGACTAAATACAAAATACGGACCTCCTAGTATATCCTATATTTTCATATACGTGCTTCTGCTGTTGTTATTCTTTGATGTGATCACTTTATATGCTGAGACGAATGGTATATTATATATATGATATATAATAAACGTTGCTTATCTTTTGCATCCGTGCTAGTCCTGCCCCCGCTCTGCCATTAGTTAAGTAACCTAACGGTGTATGACGGGACCCTGTGGCGAATGCGGATGGCATACGCGTACGTTTTATTTTCGTTTCTTTTCTGTGATGGTTTAAGGACTTAAATGATGGGGCTACATTAATGAGATTAATGTAAAGAAAAAGAAATCTAAAAGATGTTGTAGAATCGAACTTGAAACTCACTCGGCCTTTTTATGAAAAAGCAAGTTTCAAAAATGCGGAGCTTAAGCCACTCCTTTTAAAACTATTTGATTCTACAACAAGATCAAATTCAAAGCATTAAAGGTTTTCTTAAAAACCATCCGCAATCCTCCGTCATTTTAGGAAGTAGAGTACTTAGGATTCGTGCTACGTATGTTGATCATAGTCAAGGCGTAGTGTATGATAGCTAAGCGATGTCTTCCTACACAGCATATGATGCGATTAGTTAGGACATTCATGTGATTATGTTGATCATAGTCAAGGGTCATGTGAATGGGTCTAATTAATCACAAAATAACTGTTGGGTTACGGCAACGCCCGGCCATCAATCCGTGACCAAACGCGGAACAAAAATTTATAAAACTTGACGCTACCACAACCAATTATCCGGATCTACCCATAAGCCCTAGATAACAAAACATGCAAAAGAGTTAGAATGGTTATACCGAATAGATCCGTTTCCTTCGGTTTTCAACTATCAGCCCAAGCTCCTAGGGGCTTCCTTGATCAAGCTTGATCTCCGGTCTCCCTCCATCGAAGATGATCCACTCGAGAGTCTATGCACCGAGCTCCAACCTCATATCCGAGACAACTACGACACCTAGATCGCTACTCTAGATACCGTTAATGAAGTAGAGAGTGATGAAGGATTAATTTGTCTCAAGACACCCAAGAATTCTCAACTCATAAGAGGGTTTGGGCGGAGCTAGAGGAAGAAGAAGATGCTATGAGAATGAGGTGTTGAGAGCAACTCAAGAAAGAGAAAAGGAAATGAATATAGCCTTTTGTTTTTGTTTGTTGTGTGAGTGTGATAAGAAATAAATGAGCCATCACATAAATGTCCATGTCTCCAAAATATCTTAGTCAACATAAAAATATCTCAAGTCAACATAATCTCATAACAAACAAAAACCCTAAGAAAGCTAGAATAGTAACCATGGGTCACTAATTAGCCATGCTTCAAAAATGCAATAAACACCTTATTCCACACCCCAATAACCTTTTAATCCAAAAAGGTCTAAACCATAATGAGGTATAATCTTTTAAAAGTAATTTTGTAATAAATTAAAAGAATACCCCTCAACCGTATATATATACCTGCATCTGTATTCTGAAGAATACGAATACAAAGAGGCGAAAATAATCCAACAATATAATATTAGGATCCGACTTAAAACTAAAGCCCACTAGTATTATCCGTCCGAACATCATCCGTGCACAAGTACACATATATGACCGAACCCTGCCGTAAAACCATACGTCCTCTATATCGTTTCGTCCGAAATAGGGAAATCCTCTATGTGGGACTCTAAAGACTCGTCAATACGCTGGCAGTGAGTTTAACTACAAGCACGTCAGCGGTACTAGCTGTACGTAACGGCTACCCAGGTATTGAGCGAAAGGGAGGCCGATGAGCAAACTCATCCTGAAACCCCTGCTGAGCCTGACAATGACAATATCCGTACAATCCGGTCCGTTCGTCTATGAGTATCACATATCGAGTTTAGGGGGTGGATAAATTCAGACCCCCAATAACTTGACATTCAGTGTCGGTATGAAATTCATCACCACATAAGAAACTACCGATCCTAGATCAGTAATTATCGACTACCTTGGCCAAGGATTTCTGGTGATGGCCACCCATGCACAACCGCGACATCTGTAGGGTTCCTAGGCACTCCCAAGAGGTCTCACAAGGCATCAACCATGCCAATTTCAAAAATACGGTACCGAGAAACCCTAGACTAGATCGTTGGCTAGATGTTTAGGCGATAAAATGAAACTAGTTTACAGCTAAACTAAAAGAACGGATATACAACCTTTGTAGATCCGGTCCTCCACCTCCATAGCTCCGCAATGAAGTCTCCTCGCTGTCCAAGTCGAACCCCGGGCTCTAGCGTCGGCTTCATCGGAGAATGGACGGGCTAGGTCGTCGACGTCGATACCGAAGATGATCTACGTCGAGGCATCACTAGATCAAGCTCCAACTTCACCAAGTCAAGAAACTTGTGAAGAAAACACACTCTACTACTTGGCAAGAGGTAGAGGATGAAGAAATAGGAAGTGGGTAGATTTTAGAATTGGATTTCTCACTCATTTTCATCAATCACCATTGATGAAGTGAAGGTTTCTTCATTGAAGAAGAAGATGAAGAAGAAGAAGAAGAAGAAGAAGAATATATGATAAGTTAATTAGAATAGAAAACAAAATGAATCCTTATCATAATTCCAACCAAGTTAGGTGTAGAGAATAGACTAGGGTTAGTGAATGGTTAGGTTAAGGAGATGAAGACAAAATGGTCAAAGTTGTATGAAGCTTCAAGAAACTTCATGAATCAAAGCAACCATTTTGTTTTCTTCTCTCTTTATTAATCCAAAATAAATAGATAAATGAATGGATAAATAAATAAAAACCTAACCATATACTTAACCAAGGTTTAATTCTTTACACTTAACCAAATAAGCATGTATCATCAAACATGATACAATCAAGTGCACAAAAGTATATCGCATATACAATGCGCACATCCGAGTGAGAAAATCCATCTTAAGTGAACCGATACTAGTTAATGCAAAGTAATATATCAAATATATAATTATACATTAAATCATTAAATCAACACTTGATTTAACGATCCGGTCATATCGCATATAACCGACTAGTATCCTATGTATCGGCTTACCGAATCAATCCTTGATTCGATAACTAGGTTATATCGCATACAACCATTCGATACATTCATCGCGAGAATGAAATACGGTATCACATACACGCAATATTCTCGGTCCCGCACATATCTCAAATACGCTCCTATTTCGTTTCGCTTGAGCCAGGAAACCTCTGTGTAGGACTCTAAAGACTCGTCAATACGCCGGCAGCAGGTGATGATCATATCAAACACCCACAAGCCGCAAGCGGTCTGCTAAACGTAACGGCCACCCGGGTATTGAGCGATCAGAAGATCGACGAGCAAGCCCGCTCACACTCCAGTGAATCCAACCAGTAACACTACCGTACAGTCCGGTCTCGTCGTCTGATATGTCGCATATCTTGCCTAGGGGTGGTAAACGTCAGACCCCAATAGCTCGATAAGTCGTGTCGATATGAGGTCTATAACAATTCGAGAAACTACTGGTAACACTTACCAGTAAATCTCAGCAACCCTGGCCAGGGATTTCCTGTTATAGCCAATCGAACACAGCGCAACATCAACTCCCTATACCGGGAGAGACGAATCCCCTCCTATCGCTCATTGCCTCCATGTGACTCGAGATTGTACCCAAAAACCACCGTTTTGCACGCCCTCTTGGACGTGGTAAGATGGAAATCAAAGCACAGTGGGAACCACACAAGACTCTATGACGATCTCGGGTCAACAGACTACTCTGTACCAGTGTCACCAGAGAACTGCCATCTGACGTAAGGTATAATACCATCTGGGAGTTCTCGGCGAGTCCGTCCAGTGTACCCAGTCTCTACTGAGCACCCGTATATCATCTCTGATGTCAAACACCAATGGATATGGGATCATCCATCGCCCATCTGTATGGGTCGAGAAGGTATACGCTAGTCTACTCTGGTATATCGATGCCCCGTCTCGATACACCCATGACTAGGGACCTTGAAGGATGTACTTATGGACTACCATGTCCCCACTGGTATGATCCGCATCATAGTCCAGGTAGTCAAGTACACATCCTAAGGGCTTTACCAACATGTAACAGAGAGGCAATCGGTATACACGTTAAGGTAAAGAGTAACCAGAGAGCATACTATCATGTCGAGCAAGAAAGTCCTCCCTATATATGTCCCAGCATCCATTACAATATACATCCAATGTACAGTAATGGCCTCTAGGGCATACATATAACTAACAATCTCCCACTTGCACTAGGGCCATCTGTAGCAGTGGTTGTAGTATCTCATACTCAACCATCCCATAAAAGTCTCTCTCTGGGAATAGGCCTTCGTGAGTGGATCCGCCGTGTTATCCTCTGAGTCTACTCTCCTTACCTCGATTTCCTTGGAGATCAACTATCTCCATGATCAGGTGATACTGCCTTAGAATATGTCTGGATCACTGATGGGACCTGCGTTCCTTGGCATAAGCCACAACTCCATTGTCACACAATGGGAGGAACATAGTTCATCTCATGAACCAATATACACCCAAACAGCCTCTTTGGTAGCATCTTAAGTAGCGATGTATCCTGCCTTTATCGTCTAGTATGTCACGGTATCTAGCTTGGAACTCTTCCAACATACCGTCCCTTTACTGAGGGTAAAGGCAATGCCTGCGACTGACATTCAGTCGTCTTTATCACCCTGGAACCTTTCCAGTGATTTTCCCCAGGATCGATTGATACCATCTCACTACTACTAGTGAGATTCCTAACATCCAATTAGATCTATCTCATAGATCCAAAACCCAGGATTTAGTAGGTATCACTTTGATCCTATATGGAGAATCATTGTGATAAGCGGAGATTGATCGAGCGTAGCATAGGAAACTCTTTCCCTATCAAGAGTATGCCATCCACGTACTATACGAGGATCACCACCATACTCCCTACTACCTTTTTGTTTATACAAGGTTCATCTACCATTTTGATGATGTCAAACTCTTTGACTAATCCATCAAAAAAGATGTTCCAACTCCGCGATGCCTGCTTTAATCCTATAAAGCATCTTGCTCACGTTTCCGCTGCTCCCACTGTCTACGAAGCCCTCTGGCTGTATACTTATAGACGCACTCTTCTAAAACATCATTTAGAAAAGCAGTCATGACACCCAACCACCAGATATCGTAGTCATGGTATGTAGCCGTGGCAAGTAGGATCTGGATGTACTTAAGCATAGGTACTGGAAAAGGTTTCATCATTATCCACGCCTGGTCAATGACGAAAACCTTTAACAAGTCTAGCTTTGAAAGTCTCAACTTTTCCATTTACACCAAGTAATCTTCTCAAGATATACTTGCTCCTGATGGGGATTTAACCCTTCAGATATAGCAACCAAAGTCCATACTTTGTTGGTGTATAAGGATTCCATCTCAGATCGCTAAGCATCCAGCCATTCTTACAGAGTCTCACTCCTGATGGCCAGCTCGAAACTAGTTGGGTCATCATCTCATGATGCAATCCTCGCTCCCACTATCATAGAGAAACAGAAGTATCTCTCAGGTGGGTGAGGAACCCTACTAGATCGGCGGAGAGGCTGAGATTCGTTGGCATCTACTGAATCCTTTGGTTGTACCAAATCATCTGCTGTAGTTTGTATGGCTGGAACACTTCCAGTTCTACATAACAGACCTTGCCTCGAGCTTGTCCGGATTTTGCTTTTAGACATAGGCCGGACAACCCCAAATCTTAACTAACTTAAGATATAGGCTCTTCCCATTCCATATCACATATGAAGCGGTAGGCAACTGATTTGATTGGAACCCTATTCAATAGGTATGCAGCTTCTCAAGTGCATAACTCCCAAAAAGGAAATAGGTAACTCAGTAGTACTCATCATAGAGCACACCTTATCATATAGGGTGTGATTGCTCCGCCCCGATATACCATCGTGCTATGGTGTATACGGAGGAGTAATGCTGAGAGAGAATCTTATTCTCCTTTAGAATAGTCCAGGAATTCTATGCACAAGTATTCTCCTCCCTGATCTCATCATAGGACATAATACTTATACCCGTATTTTGGTTCTCTACTTCTAACTTATATTCTGTGAATATCTCAAAAGGTTCGGACTCATGTTTCAACAGGAACATATGACTGAATCTTGAGAGATTATCAGAGAACGTAATGAAGTATAAAAAACCAGTCCTGGCATGTGTAGACAGGGGACCTTACATACATCATCATGTATCAGTCCCAAGAGTTCACTAACTTTTTCTCTGTTTCCAATAAACAGAGCTATGGTCATCTAATCTTTGTGACATGACTGGCGAGTTTCACAAGATGTAAATTCAAACTAATTTAAATATGCATCTTTATGTAACTCTAGCTTGTCGGGTCACATTGATCCGACCTAGTCTACAATACCTCAAGAAGAATCCGTTCATTTCTGAACTCTTCCTCTTGTGTGTGTTCTGTATACTAAGAACTGTAGTTTAATTTAGAACATTAATGCTTTTAGAAAACGTGCCTGAACCGATCAACTTTTGATATAGGAAATGTTCAAAACATTATCCAACAATACAAAATTTTATCGTTTCTTTACTAATAAAGAGACAGATATGATTTTGTATATTAGGTTCGGTATCTAATAACATTCGTTCAGAATCAATGTATTACAATACAGGGTGACAGTGACCAACAGACTTGGCTGCAACACTTGCCCCGTTTTCTGCCTCATGAAACTTATCACCCGATCTCAGTTTTTCTACCCTTTTGTAGCCCTATGTAACAGATTACATATCTGGGATCCTGATCCGGTATCATATACCCAAGATTCAGAGGATACTGAGAAACAGTTCTGTGTAACGAACACACCCGAAGATGATGCATCATCATGCACTCTCTTCGTTTGGGCGGCACGGGAAATCTGGTATTCCCCTATATCCTGCTCTGTCTTATAACATTTATAAGTTGGAGCGGGACCTGTTAGTTATATGTATGCCCTAGAGGCCATTACTGTACATTGGATGTATATTGTAGTGGATGCTGGGACATATATAGGGAGGACTTTCTTGCTCGACATGATAGTATGCTATCTGGTTACTCTTTACCTTAACGTGTACACTGATTGTCTCTCCGATACATGTTGGTAAAGCCCTTAGGATGTGTACTTGACTACCTAGACTATGATGCGGATCATACTAGTGGGGACATGGTAGTCCATAAGTACATCCTTCAAAGTCCCTAGTCGTGGGTGTATCGAGACGGGGCATCGATATACCAGAGTAGACTAGCGTGTACCTTCTCGACCCATACAGATGGGCGATGGATGATCCCATATCCATCGGTGTTTGACATCAGAGATGATATACGGGTGCTCAGTAGAGACTGGGTACACTGGACGGACTCGCCGAGAACTCCCAGATGGTATTATACCTTACGTCAGATGGCAGTTCTCAGGTGACACTGGTACAGAGTAGTCTGTTGACCCGAGATCGTCATAGAGTCTTGTGTGGTTCCCACTGTGCTTTGATTTCCATCTTACCACGTCCAAGAGGGCATGCAAAACGGTGGTTTTTGGGTACAGTCCCGAGTCACATGGAGGCAATGAGCGATAGGAGGGGATTCGTCTCTCCCGGTATAGGGAGTTGATGTTGCACCGTGTTCGATTGGCTATAACAGGAAGTCCCTGGCCAGGGCTGATCAGAGAATTGCTGGTAAGTGTTACTAGTAGTTTCTCGACCCGTTATGAGCCTCATATCGACACGACTTATCGAGCTATTGGGGTCTGACGTTTACCACCCCTAGGCAAGATATGCGACATATCAGACGATCAGACCGGACTGTACGGTAGTGTTACTGGTTGGATTCACTGGAGTGTGAGCGGGCTTGCTCGTCGATCTTCTGATCTCTCAATACCCGAGTGGCCGTTACATTTAGCAGACCGCTTGCGGCTTGTGGGTGTTTGATATGATCATCACCTGCTGCCGGCGTATTGACGAGTCTTTAGAGTCCTACACAGAGGTTTACTGGCTCAAGCGAAACGAAATAGGAGCGCATATGAGATATGTGCGGGACCGAGAATAATGCGTGTATGTGATACCGTATTCCATTCTCGCGATGAATGTATCGAATGGTTGTATGCGATATAACCTAGTTATCGAATCAAGGATTGATTCGATAAGCCGATACATTGGATACTAGTCGGTTATATGCGATATGACCGGATCGTTAAATCAAGTGTTGATTTAATGATTTAATGTATGATTATATATTTGATATATTACTTTGCATTAACTAGTATTGGTTTACTTTAAATGGATTTTCTCACTTGGATTGTGCACATTGTATATGTGATATATTTTTATGCACTTGTATGTATCATGTTTGATGATGCATGCTAACTTGTGTTTTTTGTAAAGTATAAACCATGGTTATGTAATGGTTAGGGTTTTCATTTTCATATCTATTTATTTATTTATTTATTCATTTTGGAAAATGATAAGCATAATGCAAAATGGTGGCTTTCTTTGGATGGAAGTTGAAGCTTCATGAAGCTTTGACCAAGTGACCATTTTGACTCCATGCTTAACCCTAACCATTCCCACTAACCATGATTTATTTTCTACACTTGACCATGGTTATTATTATGATAAGTATTGATTTAATTTTTAATTTGAAAACAACTTATCATAATATTCATCTTCTTCTTCTTCTTCATCACTTGAAGAAACCTTCACTTCATCAATGGTGATTGATGAAAACAAGTGAGAAATCCAATTCTAAAGTCTACCCACTTCCTATTTCTTCATCCTCTACCTCTTGCCAAGTAGTAGAGTGTGTTTTCTTCACAAGTTTCTTGACTTGGTGAAGTTGGAGCTTGATCTAGCGATGCCTCGACGTAGATCATCTTCGGCATCGTCGTCGATGACCTAGCCCGTCCATTCTCCGATGAAGCCGACGCTAGAGCCCGGGGTTCGACTTGGACAGCGAGGAGACATCATTGCGGAGCTATGGAGGTGAAGGACCGGATCTACAAAGGTTGTATTTCCGTTTACTTATAGTTTAGTTGTAAACTAGTTTGCTTTTTCGCCTAAATATCTAGCCAACGATCTAGTCTAGGGTTTCTCGGTACCGTATTTTTAAAATTGGCATGGTTGATGCCTTGTGAGACCTCTTGAGAGTGCCTAGGAACCCTACAGTGGTATCAGAGCCTAGCTAGAGCCTTAGGCGAAGTCTAGACGGGGTTTGAAAGCCGGACGAACCGAAAACCTAACCCCAAAATAGCTCTCTGGACTTTTTCTAAAAACTGGGCTTTTTCCAGATTAAAAATTGCCAAAAAATTCATCAGGGAATTGTATGAGTTACTGTGAAGCACGTGATGCTAACTTGACTAAAGAGGCACGGAACCGCGGCCCCCACCATGGGATTCGCGGCGGTTCCGCGGCCACTTTGTTGAGTTACACCACGTGGCTTGCACAGTAATTCTTGTCTTGTAGTGCTGAGTCTTCTGGAAATTTTTAATATTTACTCAACAGTTGAATTTTCTGGGGTAGTGTTGGGACTTCGTATATTCGATCGGATTATCAAACTGTGTCTATGTGTTTTCCGGATAAATTTTAGAATATGTTAAAAAGTTCGACCGGATATAAATACCCAATTTTTCCCATGTCGGGAAATTTCCAAGTGTTGGATTTTTCCGTAGTTTAAAGACGTTCTAAGTAGTGCAAGTGACTCGATGGACCCTCTAGAAGACAACAAACCTTAACTCGATTATGTGACCGTCTTGAACTGCCCTTTGAACCTTCGGGTTTGGGGCAGTACGGCACCACATGTGAGGCGTTGGCTTGACCCTTCTACAGCTGGACCGTTGGTACTGAGGCACGAACTGAATGTTTTTAGACTTGTTTCATGTGTTGATCTGTATCGGAAAAACTTGGGTGTTCGATTGTTCGATCGGAAAGTTTAACATTTTCTATTTATCCGGAATGTGATACAATAATTGGAATTCACATATAGTTATGAGATAACTGAATGAATGTTATAAACATAGCACTTTAGTCTCACTTGATCGGTTGCCACGGAATTTTGATGTGATCAAAAGTCCGTAGCAATCACGTAGCGTACGCGGATACTCGCCGGATAAACTTAATAGACAGCCTCACTCCATAGCCCCGACCAAGTGACTGTAGGAGAACCCCGTTGCCGAAAGCATCCGTTCGGGTGCTCGCGGTAGCGGTGTTCTGCCTTGGTGCACTTCGTCGTCGGTATCGGGGGTGCGGCCGTCTACTAAAGTTTGCGACGAGCATTCGATCAAAATGTCGGGAATCTTGTTGAATTGCCCGACTTGATATTGAAAAGTGTTTTCGATTTTGAGACTAAAATGCGGGGTTTATAATTGTTAGGCATGCGATGTCTAAGTAATTCATTTGGTCAGGAATGCGATGTCTGAGGTGGTTGCGGATTCCAACTGTTGTAGTTTTACACTTTCTTTTCTGTGACCGTAAGTGTAATATGTGATATCGCCGGTTTCGTTGCTATATGTCAACGACAATTGGGATGCGCATATTTACTTACGTTGATGACATGTGATGTTATGTGTTGCTGGATATGTTATATTGGATTTTCGTGTTTGAATAGCCGGGGGTTTTTATGTGAGATGAGTGTTTTTCATTTTCATTCATGTAAAAACTTGTATGTAATATTCTTTTATTGGGGCACTTCCAGGTTGCGGAAGTTGTCACCGTTTGTATATTATTTACTTTTCCGCACTAGGATAGACCCAAGGAGGGGAGCACAAGTAACCGGGTTCTGGAGTCCAGTGGGAGACCAACTCGAGGAGTCGAGTCCGGGTCTGCTAACTCCAGAATTGGTAGGGTTGCTTGCCGCTCTCGTAGGGGTCTAGGGGTGTGGGTTTGGCTATTCATCGCGACCGTGGAATCCGTGTTTTATACTGGCTCGTATTGAAAACACGGACGTCCTAGTATATCCAATATTTCATATGTTTCTTCTGCTGCGATATCTGTGATGCGATCATGTGATGTTCTGTGATAGATACAGTATATAGTATATATGATATATTATATAGGCGTTACTTATGTTTTACACCCGCTCTAGCCCTGCCCCGCTCTGCCGTTAGTTACCTAACCTAACGGTGCACTAGGGGACATCGAGGTGAATGCGGATGGCATAAGTGTACGTCGTATTTATCTGTGATGTTTAGGTACTTAAATGATGGGACTTCATTAATGTGATTTATGAAATAAAAGAAACCTAAGATGTTGTAGAATCGAATTTCAAAATAAAACAGGTAGCTACAGTTCTTGCTTTGCACAGCGGTATATGCGATATATCCTGCACCTTATTCGATGAGGAAAGGACCGAGATCCCTTCACCGGGAGTGACTCCTTTAGCAATAACTGGCAGATGCTACAACCTCGGTTTGTCTTTTGATTGCTTTTAAGAGTTTTTGCTTTGCACAGTGATATATATGATATATCCCGCACCTCATTCGACGAGGAAAGGACCGACGATCCCTTCACCGGGAGTGACTCCTTTAGCAAAACAAGAAAAGCCTCAAAAGCACTCCATTTTTAAAATCATTTGATTCTACATCGATATCGAGTTCATTACGCAATAAGTTTTCAGAAAAACCTGTCGTAGCCCTCCGTCATTTCAGATAAGTGGTTTTAGTGTTCGTGCTACGTTTGTTGGCCTGCGTCAAGGCGTAGTGTGCGGTAGCTAACTAGTATTTATCTGCTTATGCATATGATGCAGATTGGATTAGGGTAGTCGTGCGACTTTGTTGGCCTGCGTCAAGGGTCGTGCGGGTGAGTTTAATTCAATCAGGAAATGACGGGTTGAACTTGACTAGCGGACTATGGTTTGTTGGCCTGCGTCAAGGTCATAGGACGCTAGGGGCAAAATATTATCGGGAATTTCAAGTGTTGAAATTTGTAATGAGATTGCATACCTTCTATGAGATAGTTGGATCCCGATACCCGCTGCGAGTAATTGTTACTCCTGGGAGAGTTTTACACATTACAATTAGCCGATTAAGTAGGTGTCTAGAAAGGTATCAACGGGGTTACACCTCTGGGAAAACGAGGTTTACATTAATTAGGTTCGTGCGAAAGCACGGGGTACCTCTCTCAAAGTACCGACACTGGCCTAGCTGAAAGATTGGCGAACTTGTAGTGTGTAATTAATCCCGGCTAGTCTTTCCTTTTAGGGTTTGAAGGAAGATTTGATAAAAAGCAGTGGGAGCCATCCTGATTAGATAAAATAATAACCAATCTATTCTTGCAAGAGCGCACGCTGAGTGTTTTCTTCTCTCTCTCTCCTGGTAGCGATCATGTCACACCTTAATCAAGATAATAATACGGAATATTGACCGAACCCGCTTGTTATACTGAGCTGGGGAACGTTGGTCCCGCTCCAACTTATAATTGTTATAAGATCGAGCAGGAAATAGGGAAATACCAAGATTCCCGTGCCGCCCAAACGAAGAGAGTGCATGCTGATGCATCATCTTCGGGTGTGTTCATTATACAGAACTGTTTCTCAATGTCCTTTACGTCCTGGGTATATGATACCGGATCAGGATCCCAGATATGTAATCTGTTACATGGGATACAAATAGGTAAAGAACTGAGAACGGGTGATATGTTTCATGAGGCAGAAAACGGGGCAAGTGTTGCAGCCAAGTCTGTTGGTCACTGTCACCCTGTATTGTAATACATTGATTCTGAACGAATGTTATTAGATACCGAACCTGATATACAAAATCATATCTGTCTCTTTATTAGTAAAGAAACGATAAAATTTTGTATTGTTGGATAATATTTTGAACATTTCCTATATCAAAAGTTGATCGGTTCAGGCACGTTATCTAAAAGCTTTAATGTTCTAAATCAAACTACAGTTCTTAGTATACATAACACACACAAGAGGAAGAGTTCAGAAATGAACGGTTCCTTCTTGAGGTATTGTAGACTAGGTCATATCAATGCGACCCGACTAGCTAGAGTTACATAAAGATGCATATTTAAATTAGTTTGAATTTACATCTTGTGGAACTCGCTAGTCATGTCACAGAGATAAGATGACCATAGCTCTGTTTAATGGAAGCAGAGAAAGAGTTAGTGAACTCTTGGGATGATACATGTTTGATGTATGTAGGTCCCCAGTCTGCACATGCCAAGACCGGTTCTTTGTACTTCATTACATTCTCTGATAATCTCTCGAGATTCAGACATATGTTCCTGTTGAAACACAAGTCCGAACCTTTTGAGATATTCACAGAATATAAGAAAGAAGTAGAGAACCAAAAAACGGGTATAAGTATTATGTCCTTTGATGTGATCGAGGAGGAGAATACTTGAGCACGGAAATCCTGGACTATTCTAAAGGAGAATGAGATTCTTTCTCAGCATTACTCCTCCGTATACACCATTGCATGATGGTATGTCGGGGCGGAGCAGATACACCCTATTTGATATGGTGTGCTCTATAATGAGTAATACCGAGTTACCTTTTTCCTTAGGGGGTTATGCACTTGAGAAGTTGCATACCTATTGAATAGGGTTCCAATCAAATCAGTTTCCTACCGCTTCATATGTGATATGGAATGGGAAGAGCCCATATCTTAAGTTAGTTAAGATTTGGGGTTGTCCGGCCTATGTCTAAAAGCATAATCCGGACAAGCTCGAGGCAAATACTGTTATGTAGAACTGGAAATGTTCTAGCTATACAAACTGCAGCTGATGATTTGGTAGAACCAAAGGATTCAGTAGATTCCAATGAAGCTCAGCCTCTCCGCCGATCTAGTAGGGTTCCTCACCCACCTGAGAGATACTTCGGTTTCTCTATGACAGTGGGAGCGAGGATTGCATCATGAGATGATGACCCAACTAGCTTCGAGCTGGCCATCAGGAGTAAGACTCTGTAAGAATGGCTGGATGCTATATCTGAAGGGTTAAATTCCCATCAGGAGCAAGTATATCTTGAGAAGATTACTTGGTGTAAATGGAAAAGTTGAGACTTTCAAAGCTAGACTTGTTAAAGGTTATCGTCATTGACCAGGCGTGGATAATGATGAAACCTTTTCCAGTACCTATGCTTAAGTCCATCCAGATACTACTTGCCACGGCTACATACCATGACTACGATATCTGGCGGTTGGGTGTCATGACTGCTTTTCTAAATACTGATTTAGAAGAGTGCGTCTATAAGTACACAGCCAGAGGGCCTCGTAGACAGTGGGAGCAGCGGAAACGTGTGCAAGATGCTTTATAGGATAAAGCAGGCATCGCGGAGTTGGAACATCTGTTTTGATGGATTAGTCAAGGAAGTTGACATCATCAAAATGGTAGATGAACCTTGTATATACAAAAAGGTAGTAGGGAGTATGGTGGCAATCCTCGTAGAGTACGTAGATGACATACTCATGATAGGGAGGAGTTTCCTATGCTACGCTCGGTCAATCTCCGCTTATCACAAGGATTCTCCAGATAGGATCAATGTGATACCTCCTCCATCCTGAGTTTTCATCTATGAGATAGATGTTATTTGGGTGTTAGTATACTCACTAGTTGTAGTGAGATGGTATCAATCGATCCTGGGAGAATCACTGGAAGTGTTCCAGGGTGATAAAGACGACTGAATGTCAGTCGCAGGCATTGTCTTTACCCTCAGTAAAGGGACGGTATGTTGGAAGAGTTCCAAGCTAGATACCGTGACATACTAGACGATTAAGGCAGGATACATCGCTACTTAAGATGCTACCAAAGAGGCTGTTTGGATGTATAATAGTTCATGAGATGAACTTAGTTCCTACCATTGTGTGACAATGGAGTTGTGGCTTAAGCCAGGAACCCCCGTCCTATCAGTGATCCAGACATATTCTAAGGCAGTATCACCTGATCATGGAGAAAGTTGATCTCCAGGGTGATCGAGGTTAGGAGAGCAGACTCAGAGGATAACACGGCGGATCCACTCACGAAGGCCTATTCCCAGAGAGAGACTTTTATGGGATGGTTGAGTATGAGATACTACAACCACTGCTACAGATGGCCCTAGTGCAAGTGGGAGATTGTTAGTTATATGTATGCCCTAGAGGCCACTACTGTACATTGGATGTATATTGTAGTGGATGCTGGGACATACATAGGGAGGACTTTCTTACTCGACATGATAGTATGCTATCTGGTTACTCTTTACCTTAACGTGTACACTGATTGTCTCTCCGATACATGTTGGTAAAGCCCTTAGGATGTGTACTTGACTACCTAGACTATGATGCGGATCATACTAGTGGGGACATGGTAGTCCATAAGTACATCCTTCAAAGTCCCTAGTCGTGGGTGTATCGAGACGGCGCATCGATATACCAGAGTAGACTAGCGTGTACCTTCTCGACCCATACAGATGGGCGATGGATGATCCCATATCCATCGGTGTTTGACATCAGAGATGATATACGGGTGCTCAGTAGAGACTGGGTACACTGGACGGACTCGCCGAGAACTCCCAGATGGTATTATACCTTACGTCAGATGGCAGTTCTCAGGTGACACTGGTACAAAGTAGTCTGTTGACCCGAGATCGTCATAGAGTCTTGTGTGGTTCCCACTGTGCTTTGATTTCCATCTTACCACGTCCAAGAGGGCGTGCAAAACGGTGGTTTTTGGGTACAGTCCCGAGTCACATGGAGGCAATGAGCGATAGGAGGGGATTCGACTCTCCCGGTATAGGGAGTTGATGTTGCACTGTGTTCGATTGGCTATAACAGGAAGTCCCTGGCCAGGGCTGATCAGAGAATTGCTGGTAAGTGTTACCAGTAGTTTCTCGACCCGTTATGAGCCTCATATCGACACGACTTATCGAGCTATTGGGGTCTGACGTTTACCACCCCTATGCAAGATATGCGACATATCAGACGATCAGACCGGACTGTATGGTAGTGTTACTGGTTGGATTCACTGAAGTGTGAGCGGGCTTGCTCGTCGATCTTCTGATCGCTCAATACCCGGGTGGCCGTTACGTTTAGCAGACCGCTTGCGGCTTGTGGGTGTTTGATATGATCATCACCTGCTGCCGGCGTATTGACGAGTCTTTAGAGTCCTACACAGAGGTTTCCTGGCTCAAGCGAAACGAAATAGGAGCGCATATGAGATATGTGCGGGACCGAGAATAATGCGTGTATGTGATACCGTATTCCATTCTCGCGATGAATGTATCGAATGGTTGTATGCGATATAACCTAGTTATCGGATCAAGGATTGATTCGATAAGCCGATACATTGGATACTAGTCGGTTATATGCGATATGACCGGATCGTTAAATCAAGTGTTGATTTAATGATTTAATGCATAATTATATATTTGATATATTACTTTGCATTAACTAGTATTGGTTTACTTTAAATGGATTTTCTCACTTGGATTGTGCACATTGTATATGTGATATATTTTTGTGCACTTGTATGTATCATGTTTGATGATGCATGCTAACTTGTGTTTTGTGTAAAGTTTAAACCATGGTTATGTAATGGTTAGGGTTTTCATTTTCATATCTATTTATTTATTTATTTATTCATTTTGGAAAATGATAAGCATAATGCAAAATGGTGGCTTTCTTTGGATGGAAGTTGAAGCTTCATGAAGCTTTGACCAAGTGACCATTTTGACTCCATGCTTAACCCTAACCATTCCCACTAACCATGATTTATTCTCTACACTTGACCATGGTTATTATTATGATAAGTATTGATTTACTTTTTAATTTGAAAACAACTTATCATAATATTCATCTTCTTCTTCTTCTTCATCACTTGAAGAAACCTTCACTTCATCAATGGTGATTGGTGAAAACAAGTGAGAAATCCAATTCTAAAGTCTACCCACTTCCTATTTCTTCATCCTCTACCTCTTGCCAAGTAGTAGAGTGTGTTTTCTTCATAAGTTTCTTGACTTGGTGAAGTTGGAGCTTGATCTAGCGATGCCTCGACGTAGATCATCTTCGGCATCGTCGTCGATGACCTAGCCCGTCCATTCTCCGATGAAGCCGACGCTAGAGCCCGGGGTTCGACTTGGACAGCGAGGAGACATCATTGCGGAGCTATGGAGGTGGAGGACCGGATCTACAAAGGTTGTATTTCCGTTTACTTATAGTTTAGTTGTAAACTAGTTCGCTTTTTCGCCTAAACATCTAACCAACGATCTAGTCTAGGGTTTCTCGGCACCGTATTTTTGAGATTGGCATGGTTGATGCCATGTGAGACCTCTTGAGAGTGCCTAGGAACCCTACAGGACCAACGTTCCCCAGCTCAGTATAACAAGCGGGTTCGGTCAATAATCCGTATTATTATCTTGATTAAGGCGTGACATGGTCGCTACCAGGAGAGAGAGAGAAGAAAACACTCAGCGTGCGCTCTTGCAAGAATAGATTGGTTATTATTTTATCTAATCAGGATGGCTCCCACTGCTTTTTATCAAATCTTCCTTCAAACCCTAAAAGGAAAGACTAGCCGGGATTAATTACACACTACAGGTTCGCCAATCTTTCAGCCAGGCCAGTGTCGGTACTTTGAGGGAGGTCCCCCGTGCTTTCGCACGAACCTAATTAATGTAAACCTCATTTTCCCAGAGGCGTAACCTCGTTAACACCTTTCTAGACACCTACTTGATCGGCTAATTGTAATGTATAAAACTCTCCCAGGAGTAACTTTTACTCGCAGCGGGTATCGGGATCCAACTATCTCATAGAAGGTATGCAATCTCATTGCAAATTTCAACACTTGAAATTCCCGATAATATTTTACCCCTAGCGTCCTATGACCTTGACGCAGGCCAACAAACCATAGTCCGCTAGTCAAGTTCAACCCGTCATTTCCTGATTGAATTAAACCCACCCGCACGACCCTTGACGCAGGCCAACAAAGTCGCACGACTACCCTAATCCAATCTGCATCATATGCATAAGCAGATAAATACTAGTTAGCTACCGCACACTACGCCTTGACGCAGGCCAACAAACGTAGCACGAACACTAACTACCACTTATCTGAAATGACGGAGGGCTACGACAGGTTTTTCTGAAAACCTATTGCGTAATGAACTCGATATCGTTGTAGAATCAAATGATTTTAAAATGGAGTGCTTTTGAGGCTTTTCTAGTTTTGCTAAAGGAGTCACTCCCGGTGAAGGGATCTCGGTCCTTTCCTTATCGAATAAGGTGCAGGATATATCACATATACCGCTGTGCAAAGCAAGAACCATGGCTACCTTTTTATTTTGAAATTCGATTCTACAACATCTTAGGTTTCTTTTATTTCATTAATCACATTAATGAAGTCCCATCATTTAAGTACCTAAACATCACAGATAAATACGACGTACACTTATAACATCCGCATTCGCCTTGATGTCCCCTCGTGCACCGTTAGATTAGGTAACTAACGACAGAGCGGGGCAGGGCTAGCACGGGTGTAAAACAAAAGTAACGTCTATATAATATATCATATATACTATATACTGTATCTATCACAGAACATCACATGATCACATCACAGATATCGCAGCAGAAGAAACATATGAAATATTGGATATACTAGGAAGTCCGCGTTTTCAATACGAGCCAGTATAAAACACGGATTCCACGGTCGCGATGAATAGCCAAACCCACACCCCTAGACCCCTACGAGAGCGGCAAGCAACCCTACCAATTCTAGAGTTAGGAGACCCGGACTCGACTCCTCGAGTTGGTCTCCCACTGGACTCCAGAACCCGGTTACTTGTGCCCTCCTCCTTGGGTCTATCCTAGTGCGGAAAAGTAAATAATATACAAACAGTGACATCTTCCGCAACCTGGAAGTGCCCCAATAAAAGAATATTACATACAAGTATTTACATGAATGAAAATGAAAAACACTCATCTCACATAAAAAACCCCGGCTATTCAAACACGACGATCCAATATAACATATCCAGCAACACATAACACCACATGTCATCAACGTAAGTAAATATGCGCATCCCAATTGTCGTTGACATATAGCAACGAAACCGGCGATATCACATATTACACTTACTGTCACAGAAAAGAAAGTGTAAAACTACAACAGTTGGAATCCGCAACCACCTCAGACATCGCATGTCTGACCAAATGAATTACTTAGACATCGCATGCCTAACAATTATAAACCCCGCATTTTAGTCTCATTATCGAAAACTCTTTTCAATATCAAGTCGGGTAATTCAACAAGATTCCCGACATCCTGATCGAATGCTCGTCGCAAACTTCAGTAGATGGTCGCACCCCCGATACCGTCGACAAAGTGCACCAAGGCGGAACACCGCTGCCGTGAGCACCCGAACGGATGCTTTCGGTGACGGGGTTCTCCTACAGTCACTTGGTCGGGGCTATGGGGTGTAGCTGTCTATTAAGTTTACCCGGCGAGTATCCGCGTATGCTACGTGATTGCGACGGACTTTTGATCACATCAAAATTCCGTGGCAACCGATCAAGTGAGACTAAACTGCTATGTTTATAACATTCATTCAGTTAGGTCATAACTTCTTGTGAATTCCAATTATTGTATCCCATTCCGGATAAATAGAAAATGTCAAACTTTCCGATCGAACAATCGAACACCCAAGTTTTCCCGATACAGATCAACACATGAAACAAGTCTAAAAAACATTCAGTTCGTGCCTCAGTACCAACGGTCCAGCCGTAGAAGGGTCAAGCCAACGCCTCACATGTGGCACGCCGTACTGCCCCAAACCCTAAGGTTCAAAAGGCAGTTCAAGACGGTCACATAATCGAGTTAAGGTTTGTTGTCTTCTAGAGGGTCCATCGAGTTACTTGCACTACTTAGAACGTCTTTAAACTACGGAAAAATCCAATGCTTGGAAATTTCCCGACAGGGGAAAATTGGGTATTTATATCCGGTCGAACTTTTTAACATATTCAAAAATTATCCGGAAAGCCAAATAGACAAAATCTGATACTCCGATCGAAACACAGAATCCCCAAAACAACCCCAGAAAATTCAACTCTTGAATAAATATTAAAAATTCCCAGAAAATCCAGCATAATATAATAAGAGTTACTGTGCAAACAGTGGAGGATGACGTCATCATTTAGCCGCGGAACCGCCGCAGAAGCCAGGCTTCTGCCGCGGTTCCGCCGCGGTTGTTACTGTTCATGAGTCAAGTTTTGCGTCGTAATTCTTATAATTCCCTGCTGAATTTTTTAAGCATTTTTAATCTGGAAAAATCCCAGTTTTTGAAAAAAGTCCAAAGAGCATGAATAAATAGGGTTTCGATGTTCGTTCGAATTTCAAACGTCGTCTAGACTTTGCCTAAGGCTCTAGCTAGGCTCTGATACCACTGTAGGGTTCCTAGGCACTCCCAAGAGGTCTCACAAGGCATCAACCATGCCAATTTCAAAAATACGGTGCCGAGAAACCCTAGACTAGATCGTTGGCTAGATGTTTAGGCGATAAAATGAAACTAGTTAACAGCTAAACTAAAAGAACGGATATACAACCTTTATAGATCCGGTCCTCCACCTCCATAGCTCCGCAATGAAGTCTCCTCGCTGTCCAAGTCGAACCTCGGGCTCTAGCGTCGGCTTCATCGGAGAATGGACGGGCTAGGTCGTCGACGTCGATGCCGAAGATGATCTACGTCGAGGCATCACTAGATCAAGCTCCAACTTCACCATGTCAAGAAACTTGTGAAGAAAACACACTCTACTACTTGGCAAGAGGTAGAGGATAAAGAAATAGGAAGTGGGTAGACTTTAGGATTGGATTTCTCACTCATTTTCATCAATCACCATTGATGAAGTGAAGGTTTCTTCATTGAAGAAGAAGATGAAGAAGAAGAAGAATATATGATAAGTTAATTAGAATAGAAAACAAAATGAATCCTTATCATAATTCCAACCATAGTTAGGTGTAGAGAATAGACTAGGGTTAGTGAATCGTTAGGTTAAGGAGATGAAGACAAAATGGTCAAAGTTGCATGAAGCTTCAAGAAACTTCATGAATCAAAGCAACCAGTTTGTTTTCTTCTCTCTTTATTAATCCAAAATAAATAGATAAATGAATGGATAAATAAATAAAAACCTAACCATATACTTAACCAAGGTTTAATTCTTTACACTTAACCAAATAAGCATGTATCATCAAACATGATACAATCAAGTGCACAAAAGTATATCGCATATACAATGCGCACATCCGAGTGAGAAAATCCATCTTAAGTGAACCGATACTAGTTAATGCAAAGTAATATATCAAATATATAATTATACATTAAATCATTAAATCAACACTTGATTTAACGATCCGGTCATATCGCATATAACCGACTAGTATCCTATGTATCGGCTTACCGAATCAATCCTTGATTCGATAACTAGGTTATATCGCATACAACCATTCGATACAATCATCGCGAGAATGAAATACGGTATCATATACACGCAATATTCTCGGTCCCGCACATATCTCATATGCGCTCCTATTTCGTTTCGTTTGAGCCAGGAAACTTCTGTGTAGGACTCTAAAGACTCGTCAATACGCCGGCAGCAGGTGATGATCATATCAAACACCCACAAGCCGCAAGCAGTCTGCTAAACGTAACGGCCACCCAGGTATTGAGCGATCAGAAGATCGACAAGCAAGCCCGCTCATACTCCAGTGAATCCAACCAGTAACACTACCGTACAGTCCGGTCTCGTCGTCTGATATGTCGCATATCTTGCCTAGGGGTGGTAAACGTCAGACCCCAATAGCTCGATAAGTCGTGTCGATATGAGGTCTATAACAATTCGAGAAACTACTGGTAACACTTACCAGTAAATCTCAGCAACCCTGGCCAGGGATTTCCTGTTATAGCCAATCGAACACAGCGCAACATCAACTCCCTATACCGGGAGAGACGAATCCCCTCCTATCGCTCATTGCGTCCATGTGACTCGGGACTGTACCCAAAAACCACCGTTTTGCACGCCCTCTTGGACGTGGTAAGATGGAAATCAAAGCACAGTGGGAACCACACAAGACTCTATGACGATCTCGGGTCAACAGACTACTCTGTACCAGTGTCACCAGAGAACTGCCATCTGACGTAAGGTATAATACCATTTGGGAGTTCTCGGCGAGTCCGTCCAGTGTACCCAGTCTCTACTGAGCACCCGTATATCATCTCTGATGTCAAACACCAATGGATATGGGATCATCCATCGCCCATCTGTATGGGTCGAGAAGGTATACGCTAGTCTACTCTGGTATATCGATGCCCCGTCTCGATACACCCACGACTAGGGACCTTGAAGGATGTACTTATGGACTACCATGTCCCCACTAGTATGATCCGCATCATAGTCCACGTAGTCAAGTACACATCCTAAGGGCTTTACCAACATGTAACAGAGAGGCAATCAGTATACACGTTAAGGTAAAGAGTAACCAAATAGCATACTATCATGTCGAGCAAGAAAGTCCTCCCTATATATATCCCAGCATCCATTACAATATACATCCAATGTACAGTAATGGCCTCTAGGGCATACATATAACTAACAACATCAACCCTCAATACCGGGAGAGACGAATCCCCCGACGATCCGCTCACTGCCTCTATGTGGCTCGGGACTGTACGGAACTAAAAACTGTTTGCACGACTCCTTTGAGCTGTGGTAGGATAGTAATCAAAGCACAGTGGGAATTCACACGAGACAAATAACGATCTCAGGTCGATAGACTAACCTGTACACATGTCACCATGGAACTGCTATCTGACAATAGGTATAATACCAACTAGCATGTTCCAGACGAGTCCGTCCGGTATACTCATAACCCAATGAGCACCCGTATACATCTTAGGGAACAAACTAACACTAATGGCTTATGAGACCGGCCACCGTCCCTCGTCGGGGTCTCGATCAGTAGACACTAGTCTACTCTGGAGTATCGATGTCCAGTCTCGAAACTCCCACGACTAGGGACATTTAAGGATGTGCCTATAGACTACCCAGCTCCCACGTATATGATCGCCATTATACTGCTGGCAGTCAAGGAAGAATCCTATGGGCTCTATCAACATGTAATAGTGATCTGTAAAGCCACCTAATGCTGTACATGATGATAAAGACAAACCAGATAGTATACTATCATCTCGAGTAAGACGGTTCTACCGGTATAGGTCCTCCCGCAATTATCATAATCACCTGCCTGCGATTATGGTAATTGCCTTGAGGGTACTATAGCCAACAATCTCCCACTTGCACTTAAGGCTAATTATTGTGGTGTCGCATACTCACAGCCCGTGTGATACCGAACACCCAACTCCTCTATTAATCAGTCTTGCAAAGCTCGTTTGCGATACTATTGTGTTCGAGAAATAGTCTCAGTGAGTGGATCCGCTCCAATATTTCTTTCTATATCTCTCTATATCTCAACTTCGCCGAGAAAGCTATCCCCCGAAATGAGCAATACCTGTCTTTGAATATGTCTGAATATCTGATGGGACTCAGTTCACAAATTAACTCCAAATCCAGCAAACTTCTTAGACTGTATTGTCCACTGAATTTAACCAGTATCCTGCACCATGCCTTCCTCAGTATCCGCTTGGACCACCTGTCCAAAATACTGCCCCTCAAAAGAGGGAAAAACTAAAACTCTGACAGTCGCTCTGTCGTCCAGGTCACCTTGGAAGCTTGGAATGATAGCCGTCTCCCGAAAGAGGCTGCTGTACCATATCCCATGAACATCCACTTATGTTCATAAACTGCTTCCCAATGTTTCTCCAGGATTGGATCAATATAAACTTATTGCAGCTAGTGCAAAAACAATATCTGGTGTGGTACTTGACATCTCATGATTGATTCAATTGCCTAAGCAAGTGATATGCTAATCATGCACATCTTCTTCCCTTTAGTCTGTAAGACACCTTTAGAGAGGGTGACTCCATCACCTGCTGGTACATCACCATGCCAGGAGTCGTCCATTCTAAAACACCTTTAGAATAGTGTCAAAGTACCCAGATTGGGAAACTACCCAAATCTAGATCTAAAACCATAGATCTAGTTACCAGAATGCCTGATATATTATCCATATCTAATGTGGAGAAACCACTGTGTGACAACCACAGTATAACCGATCGTAGTATAAGAATTTCACTTCCAATAAAGTGCATGTCATCCAAAGACCAGGACATCACACCCTACTACCTTAACAGATCCATCTCCTATTCTGGTGAAGTCAAAGCCTATAACTATCACATCAAAAATAGATGATCTATCTCCGCTATACTTGCTTCAGTCTATAAATAGACACAAGCTACTTGTCCACTATGCTTTCGCTCCTTCTACTGACTATAACAACCCTTTGGCAGAGTCATATACATGTGCACTTCTAAAGATAGTTTAGAACGTCGCTATACTCATCCTTCTGCCGGGTCTCATAGTCTAGATAGCAGTAATGACAAGTCTGGGTAAACAAGAACCTCCCTGTCATCGTCTTTAAGGATACCGAAGTACCTCTCGGGCGCCTGAGATCACCCACCATATCTGCGAAGTGGCTAATGGAATGTCAAACCCGATTGAATTTTTAGGTTCTATTAAATTTTCGTTAATCGTTTGTGGTTCTGGAATCAATTCCAGTTCTACCATACTCCACTCCCACCACTGTTTTATGAAAAAGTCCATTTTACTAAAACTGTGGCGAGTCAAGAACAATATCACTATTGATCTTCCAGATGGTAGAAAGTTATCTCTCTTCATAGCCCGGGATAACCCACAAACTGCCATTACTGAAACGTGCCTTGAGTATGTCCAGAGTCTGGTTTTAAGCATAAGCCGGACAACTCTATATACCTTAACATCGTTAAGACATGAACCATTCTATATACAATATAGAAAGAGAGACACTAATTTAATTGGAACCAGATTCAAATCATGTAGCTGTCTCCAGTGCATGTCAACTAAATGGAGAGAGGCTGATCAGTATTACTCAACTAGGAGTGCATCCAGATATGAGTAACCTTAAAGAGAAGCAAGTTCTCAAAACCATTACTATCAACAGAATACCAAACACAAGTATCTACATCTTCGATCACCTTGAAGAATCCCGATACTTCCAACACATGGTTCTCTAATTTATTCTTGTACCTATAACTTCTCAAAACTTGGACCTTGTATTTCTACGAAATACTTGTCTAAAAACTAAAGAATTCATAAGTAAACAGAATATAGTATGAGTACCAACCCCGTTGTCCTAATGGACATCGGACAACATAAAATACTTTGTATATGTCACCTGAGTTCAATAACTCAAACCATATGCGTCGTAGGTTGAAAACTGTACTATGGTTAAGAAGAATTACACCGCTGTTGAATGCTTCTTACCTAACTATCAACTGATATTGTTAAATGTCATGGACATAATTTCAAAAACTTATATCTCACTTTATAAAATAAACGTACAGATATATCAGTTTGAAACTGGTGCATAACTATGGATATTCAAAACCAAATATTTGCCGTCCGGCAAAAACCCAGGTGATTTCCTCAAATATCACCAATTACAACGAATTCCGATATAATGAGGATATAATCACCTAATTTCCAATATCTTACTCCCACTCATCATCTGTAATACTATACAGATGTAAGAATCAAGTCTGGTAAATACATACCCTGCAGTAAGAATCTAATTGGGAAATCAGTTTTCAATTAACAACTCACAGTGAAAATGAAACATGAAAATGTTTCGAAAGGGTATCCGGGTATTCCTAGTAATGCCTCTTCCACTATCCAGATTCATGACTATAACCGTATATTTCCTTGCCATCTCTCCAATCCCTTTATTTGTCTTTACTTATTACCTTCTGTACACCGTACTTAGGCTGAATGGTTTTCTTCCTTCCCTATCTTTTGGCACCAGCCTAAGGTTTGGAAGAAGACTATCTAATAAGCGTAATAGGTGTACCCTCCTAATCCTAGGAGCCCTCGCAAACTGAGAGAAGGTAAAGGGAAAAGACAATCGAATAATCCTCATTCTATTTCTCCTGAACAAGAACCCATTCTCGAACTGGAACAAGTTCCTTCGAGTTCTTATGTAACTATACGATGGATTATCCAATAAATATGGATCTTCATAGTGATACGGAATGTTCCGGAGAAATGCAAAGGTGAAGTAGGAGTGGCGATGATATATGCGGTTTCATCGTGAATGATAGCAGTCGCATTTTACTTTGCTTTCTTTCTAATCTTTTTACTTGTCTTTACTTATTATCTTCTGTACACCATACTTAGGCTAATTGGTTTTCTTCCTTCCCCATCCTTCGGCACCAGCCTAAGGTTTGGAAGAAAACTATCCAATAAGCGGAATATGTGTACTTTCTCCTAATCTTAGGAGCCCTCACAACCTGAGAGAACGTAAAAGGAAAAGACAACTGAATAGTCCTATTCAATTTCTCCAGAACCAGAAACCATCCTGGAATCTGAAACATGTTTTTTCGAGTTCGTATGTAACTATACGATGGTCATATCCAATAAATGTGGATCTTCGTAGTGATACGGAATGTTCCGGAGAAATTCAAAGGGTAAAAGTAGGAGCGGCAATGATAAATGTGACTTTGATAATCCAAAAGCCAAAGTGTTTTAAGAATGTTCGGTTAACTTGGTTCATGAGTTCTAGTCTAGGGTCGGACCATGGTCGCTGCCAAAGAAAGAGAGAAACGAAACACTCAGCGTGCACTCTAACCTAGATCAGAATGGTTAATCACTTTATCTAATCAGGATGTCTCCAACCGTATCCTGAAATTCTCCTCCAAACCCAAAAGAAGAATTATTCGGAATCATCTAAAATTACCCGAGGAGTAAACCAACTCATCAGTGGGAATCGAGATCCAACTATCATCGCATGATAACCTGATGGATTCACTCAAGTTATCACACTCCAGAAGGTATGCGCATGCCTGGCAAGTTTCCTGTATGTTTGAAACCCCCGATGTGATTTCTGCCCCATGCTCTTATGTCCTTGATGAAGGCCAGCATATCATAAATCATATGTTAAGTTCTACCCGTCATTGTCTAACTTAATTTGAACCCATCCATACATACCCTTGACGAGTGCTAACATAGTAGTACGACTGTCCCAAACCAACGTATCTATCAATGCAACAGAAAAGTAACAAATAGCTACCATACACTATGCCTTGACGAAGGCCAACATACATAGCATGAATACTATGTGCTACCCGTCTGAAATGACGGAGGGCTACGAATGGTTTTTAGTGAAAAACCTTTAACGTAATGAACTTGATATCGTTGAAGGAACCGGATAGTTTTACAAATATATAGCGGCGAAAACCTTTACTAAAGAAGCCACTCCCCGTGAAGGGATCTCGGCTCTTTCTTCGTCGAGTGAGGTGCAGGATATTCCCAACTAAATACCTCGATGCAAAGCAAAAAAGTAATCGACTATAGTGAAGTTATTACCCTGACGCAAACTTCTGCCCAAGAGGTCATTCCCGGTGAAGGGATCTCGGCTCTTGTCTCGTCGAATGAGGTGCTGTATATTCATAACCGAATATCGCTGTGCAAAACAAAAGAAAACGTTCTTGTAATAACAGCTTTTGAAAATTGTTCCAACAACATCATATATATGTTTGTTTTATCTTTGCATTGATCAGAATCAACGCAGTCCCATCAATTAACATATCATACCACAGAAAAAAAAAAGGAACGAAAAATAAAATGTACGTATATGCCATCCGCATTCGCCACTGGATCCCGTTATCACCCGTTAGGTTACTTAACTAACGACAGAATGGGGACTGCACTAGTGCGGGTGCAAAACATATACAACATCTACTAGTATATATATAAATATATATAACAATTGTCCCAGACATGATATAAAGCAACATCTCAGAATCACAACGAAGCATCACAGAGTGGTGGATAATCCCGGATCCCCGGGTTTCACTTGAGCTGCAAGTGAAACCCGACGTTCCCCTGGTCGTGTGGATAGCCTGTGCAATGAAAACCTAGGCCCTTACGAGCGCGACAAGTTACCCGTCAAAACCAGAAGTGAGGCAACCACCTCGATCAAAGTGAATGGGCCACCCGGCACTTGATCCGGTAACTTGAGTACCCCTCCATGGGTCAACCTGTACCCTTTACGTGTGCGGCGAATAGCCCGCCAATTCTAGAGTGAGGCCCCCTCCGTCTCAACGCCATGAGATGCGGGCCCGTTGCCCTCTAGAACCCGGCTAACCGTGCACTCCACCGCGGGGTAATTCTAGTACAGAAAAGAAAAGAATATGTACAACGGTGACATCGATCTCAACCCGGTCGTGCCCCAAACAAATAATATACAATCTGGCAGTGACGGCAGTCCACATGTCGGACGCTCGCCCACCAATATCAAATGTACAAATAAATCCAAACTGTACTACCATTACACCTAAGCTATCCACCACGACGATCCAACCACAACCATTGCACAACACAGAACATCAACATGAATATCACATTCGCAAACCCGTCTAAAAGAGCATATAGCAGTTAGACGAGTTGTATCGCTCTAATGACATTCACGGTCGCAGATAGTAATGTATGTACTGAAAACTACGACATTAGAATTCCGCACGCAATTAGCAAACTAAACCAATTTCCAAAACCATGAAAGAAAACAGTGAGCTAATGTTCCAAAAACCGACCGTTTAAAGCCAATTCGGAAGTCCGAATCAAAATGAAACACGCACGAACCTTCATGGAGGGTTAGAGCACGAAATTAACCATGAGGTGGCCAGGGGGTGAGGCAGACCCGAAACTGCCCAAGGTGGGGCAGTTTCGGGTCCCCACTGCCAAGACCACCTTGTGGTGGTCTTGGGGAGTGGGCCTAGCTGTTCGGTCCCCCCGGGTTTTTCCCGGGGTGCCCATGCACCACCCCGCGGCTTCTCAGTTCAAACCGTGAGCCCGCGGGGTGTGCAAACATATCAAACTTTCAGTTTTTGGAACTGTTTTTGTCGGCAGTTTTTGCACGACAAAACGGCGGATTTCTAATATCGCAATGAGTTAACTAAGGCTTATGGAGTGGCTCTGATACCATGTTGGGTTACGACAGCGTCCCGGCCATCAATCCGTGAGAAAATGCGGAACAAAAATTTATAAAACTTAGCGCTACCACAACCAATTACCTGGATCTACCCATAAGCCTTAGATAACAAAACATGCAAAGGAGTTAGAATGGTTATACCGAATAGATCCGTTTCCTTCGGTCTTCAACCATCATCCCAAGCTCTTAGAGGCGTTCTTGATCAAGCTTGATCTCCGGTCTCTCCCCATCGAAGATGATCCACCCGAGAGTCTATGCTGTAAGTCTACGCTAGCGCCCCGGCAGTCTACAGACGCCAAATGCGGAACAAAAAACTTTTAACTGGCGCTATCGTATACTTTAACCCGGATCTGCCATTATTGCTAAACTAACAAACTGTAAAGAGTGTAGAAAGGTTATACCGAACGATCCGAGTCCTTCGTTCTTCAACCATCATCCCACGCTCCGTTGCGGCTGCTCCGATCTCGTCGATCTCCGATCTCCTCGTCGAGGTGGCACCACATGATCGGTTCTTTAAACGGGCTCCCGCCTCTGACTCGAGGCAACTCGATCGTCAAGTTTGCTAAAAGATACGACCAAGAATGATGTAGAGAATGAGTAGATGACTTTGTCTCACTTCGTCCAAATCCGTGGACGATCGGTTAATGAAGTTGCCGAAGGAATCGAGTGATGGAATGAAATGGACTGTGAAATTCCATACACCGATAAAACCTATCATAATCTTTTCTCTCTAAAATGAAATCAACAAGTGAGAGTGAGGAGGAGAGAGAAGGCCGGCCACTTATATAGCAAGAGGGAGGTGACCGTAGGAGAGGGGGGTGACCACAAGAGAAACCTTCTCACTCTAAAATATCTTAAGCAATCCAAGAAGCTTTAATAACAAAGCATGAGTCATTAAACACAATAATGCATAAATGATGACTATTAAACCTAGTCACCATTACAATAAATGCATCCAATTAGAACACAACACCAATTAGCCTAGTCACCTCATCTAGAATCTTCTAGAACAATGACTCATCATATCTGAAGAAAAGATAAATCCGTCTTTAACAGAATGTTAAAAGACGGCTGATAGAAAACTGGAAACTGGCAACTTCCAAAAGTGATCCTGAAACGACTTTCAGGATAACCCCGAAATTGTATAAATATACCCGCATTTGTATTACGACCGAATACAAATGCAACTGAGACAAAGATATTATACCTACTCAATATAATACTCGGATCCGGCTTAAACCAAAGCCGACCAGTATCATCTGCCCGAAAAATAACACGTGCGTAAACGCACGTGCATTTTTCGAACCCTGCCATAAAACCATACGGCCTCTACAACGTTTCGCCCGAACTTGGGAAACTGTCTGTGGGGGACTCTAATGACTCGTCAGTACCCTGGCAGTGGGTTTAACCATAAACCGTCAGCGGCACTAGCAATGCGTAACGGCTGCCCACGGACTGACCTCAAGGGTGGCCGAGGAGCGAACTCAAGGGAGACCGATGAGCGAACTCCTCCGAAAAACCCTACTGAGCCTAACAGTGACAATGTATATACAGTCCGGTCCGTTCGTCAATGAGTATCGCATATCTGCCTAGGGGGCTAGTAACGTCAGACCCCCAATAGCAGTATAAGTCGTGTCGGAGTGAAGCCCAATAACACCCTGAGATACTACTGGAGTACCTACCAGTAAATCTCCTGCCATGACCATGGACTTTGTGTAATGGCTCTCCTAGACACTGCACGACCTCGCCCCCAATACCGGGAGAGACGAATCCCCTGCCGATCCGCTCACGTGCCTCCATATGGCTCGGGACTGTACCCAAAAACTACCTGTTTGCACGACTCCTTTGAGCCGTGGTAGGGTAGAAATCAAAGCATAGTGGGAACTCACACGAGACAAATGACGACCTCAGGTCGATGAACTAACCTGTACACATGTCACCAGGGAACTGCTATCTGACGGTAGATATAATACTAACTAGCAGATTCCCGGCGAGTCCTGTCCGGTGTACTCATAACCCAATGAGCACCTGTATACATCTTAGGTGATCCAACTGACACCAGTGGCTTGTGAGACCGGCCACCGCCCCTCATCGGGGTCTCGACTGTACACACTAGTCTACTCCGGAGTATCGATGCCCTGTCTCGAAACTCCCACGACTAGGGACCACAATTAAGGATATGCATATAAACTACCCAACTCTCACATATATGATCGCCATCATACTGTTGGTAGTAAAGCAAGATCCTAAGGGCTCTATCAAAGTGTAACATGCAATCAGTCACCTGAACATGTACACGACTGATAAAGGCAAACCAGATAGCATACTATCATCTCGAGTAAGACTGTCCTACCGGGATAGGTCCTCCGCAATCATTGCAATCACGTACCTGTGATCCAATAATTGACTATGAGGGCACTATCTCCAACAATCTCCCACTTGCACTCAAGGCTAATATTGCGATGTCGACTACTCACAGCCCGTGTGAAACCGAACATCCAACTCCTCTACTAATCAGTTTCACAAAGCCCGTTTGTAAAACTATTGTGTTCGAGAAATAGCCTCAGTGAGTGGATCCGCCTAGAAGTTTCTTCCTATATCTCTCTTAATCTCAAGTTCGCGGAGAAAGCCATCTCCCGAATCGAGTAATACCTGTCTTAGAATATGTCTGGATATCTGATGGGACCTCGTTCATAAAAGAACTCCAAATCCAAACTTCTTAGACTGTATCGATCACTGAACCTAATCAGTATCGGGCACCTTGCTTCCCACAGTATCCTCTTGGACCACCTGTCCATAATACTGTCCCTCTTTGTCAGAGGGAAAAACTAAAACTCTGACAGTCACTCTGTCATCCACGTCACCTTTGAAGCCTGGAATGATAATCGTCTCCCTAAGGAGGCTGCCGTCATCAAATCCGTAGAACATGTACTTATGTTCTAAAACTGCTTCCTTATGTTTCTCCAGGATTGGATTAATACAAACTTATTGCATCTAGTGCAAAAACAACATCTGGTGTGGTACTTGACATTTCATGATTGACTCAATTGCCTAAGCAAGTGATCTGCCAATCATGCACATCCCTCTCCCCTTTAGTCTGTACGACACCTTTAGAGAGGGTGACTCCATCACCTGTAGGTACACCACCATGCTAGGAGTCAACTAATCTAAAAACCATTAGAATATCTGTCAAAGTACCCACATTGGGAAACTACCCAAATCCAGATCTAAAACCATAGATCTAGAAACCAGAATGTCAAATATTATATCCATATCCTGTCTAGAGAAACAACTGTGTGACGACCATAGTACAACCGATCGTAGTATAGGAATTTTACTTCCTACTCTGTGTATGTCATCCAGATACCTTGACATCACACCCTACTACCTTCTTAACTGATCCATCCCTTATTCTGATTGAAGTCAAACCCATGACTGTCACATCAAAATTAGATGATCTATCTCCGCTATATCTGCTCAAGTCTATAAATAGATATAAGCATCTTGCCCACTATGCTTCCGCTGCTCCCACTGACTATGACAACCCTCCTGCCGGGTCTCATATCCTGGAACAACAGTAGTGTCAAGTCTTGGTAGATAAGAACCTCCCTGTCACCGTCCTTGAGGCTACCGAAGTACCTCTCAGGTGTCTGAGGTTACCTACCATATCTGCGGAGTGGCTATTGGAATGTCAAACCTGATTGAATATATAGGTCCTATTAAATTTTCCGTAATCGTTCGCGGTTCTGGAATAACTTCCAGTTCTACCATACTCCCACTACTGTTTTCTGAAAAAGATCCATTTTTACTAAAACTGTGGCGAGTCAAGAACAATATCACTATTGATCTTCCAAATGGTAGAATATCAACCCTCGTCATAGCCAGGGTCAACCCACAAACAGCCATTACAGAAACGTGCCCTGAGTTATCCAGAGTCTGGTTTTAATCATAAGCTGGACAACTCCCCGTACCTTAACATCTTTTAAGGTACGATCCATTCTATATCCAATACAGAAACTTTGGCACTAATTTAATTGGAACCATATTCAATCCATGCAGCTGTCTCCAGTGCATATCAACTTAATGGAAAGAGGCTAATCAGCATTACTCAACTTAGGAATCCATCCAATTATGAGTAACCTGAAAGAGAAATACGTTTCTCAAAACCATCACTATAATCTGAATACCAATCACAAGAATCTACATCTTCGATCTCTTTGAAGAATCCCGATACTTGTGATACTTGGTTCTCTACTTTATTCTTATACCCACAACTTCTCAAAACTTAGACCTTGTATTTCTACGAAACACTCGTCTAAATACTAGAGAAGTTATAAGTAAACAGAACATAGTACGAGGACCTACCCCTTTGTCCTGATGGACATTGGACAACATACAATACTCTGTATAAGTCAGCTGAGTTAAACAACTCAAAACCTGTGCATTGTAGGTGGAAAACTGTACCCTGGCGATTTCCTCAAATATCACCAATTACAACGAATTCCGATATAATGAGGATGATCACCTAATTCCTAATATCTTACTCCCACTCATCATCTATAAAACCATACAGATATGAGAATGAAACCTGGTAAATACATACCCTTGGAGTAAGTGTCTAATCGGGAAAACAGTTTTTCTTTAACAATGCACTGAAACATGAAAATGTTTCGTAGGGGTATCCTGGTATTCATAGTAATGCCTCTTCCATAATCCAATTCATAACTTCAACCGTATACTTTATTGCCGTCTCTCCAAATCCCTTTATTTGTCTTTAGTCGTTACCTTCTGTACACCAATGTTAGGCTAAATGGTTTTCTTCCTTCCCTACCGTTCGGCACCAGCCTATGGTTTGGAAGAAGACTATCCAGTAAGCATAATAGGTGTACCCTCCTAAACTAAGGAGTACTCGCAACTGAGAGAAGGTGATGATAAAAGACAACTGAATAATACCTTATTCTTTTAAAGGTGAAATAGGAGTGGCGATGAAGTACGCGGTTTTGGTCGTGAATGATATCAGTCGCAATTTACTTTGCCCTCTTTCTAATCCCTTTATTTTGTCTTTATATATTACCTTCTGCACACCCTACTTAGGCTAATTGGTTTTCTTCATTCCCTACCTTTCGGCACCAGCCTATGGTTTGGAATAAGACTATCCAATAGGCGTAATAGGTGTACTCTCCTAAACCAAGGAGCTCTCACAACCTGAGAGAAGGTGATAATAAAAGACAACTGAATAAATCAATTCTATTTCTCCTGAACCTGGATCCATCCCCGAAGAAGTCCCTTCGAGTTCGTATATAACCATACGATGGATCTATCCAATGGAAGTGGATATCCGTAGTAATACGGGTGTTCTGAGAAATGCAAAGGGTAAAAGAAGGAGTGGCAATGACTTATGCAACTCAGACAATCCAATAAGCCAGTATTTTAAGAAGGTTCGGTCAACCTGGTCACTGAGTCATAGTCTAAGGTCGGTCAAAGGTCGCTGCCAAAGAGAGAGAGAGAAAAGAAACACTCTGCGTGCACTCTAACCTAGTTCAGAATGGTCATCATTTTATCTAATCCGGAAACCTCCCACTGTCCTGTCAAATTCTCCTCCAAACCTAAAGAAGAATCAATCGGGATCACCGAAGAGTAAACCAACTCATCAGTGGGAATCAGGATCCAACTCTCATCGCATGATAACGTGATGGAATGCATCCACGTTACTCATACTCCAGAAGGTATGCGCATACTCGGCAAGTTTCAGTTTCTTTAGAAACTCCTGATATGATTTTTGCCCCATGCTCTTATAACCTTGGCTTTGGTCAAAGTGTCATAAGTCACATGCCAAGTTCTACCCGTCACTATCTTGTCAATTTGAACCCACCCGCACATGCCCCTGACTTTGGCCAATCGGCAGAACGACTGTCCCAAACTAACTCATCTATCTATGCAACAATTGAATACCCAGCAGCTACCAAACACTATGCCTTAACTTTGGCTAAAATGCATAGCTTGAATACTACTAAATACCCAAAAGAAGTGACGGAGGGCTACGGCTGGTTTTTGGCGAAAAACCTTTAGCGTAGTGAACTTGATATCGCTGAAGGAACCTGATAGCTTTTTAAAATATAGTGGCGAAAACCTTTTGCTAAAGAGGTCACTCCCGGTAAAGGGATCTCGGCTCTTTCCTCATGGAATGAGGTGCAGGATATTCCACTGAATACCGCTATGCAAAGCAACTTGTAATCGACTATAGTGAAGTTATTACTCTGACGCAAACTTCTGTCCAAGGGGTCAGTCCCGGTGAAGGGATATCGGCCCTTGCCCCGTCGAATGAGGTGCAGGATATTCCACTGAATACCGCTATGCATAACAAAAGGAAAGGTCTTTGTAACAACACTTTTTAAATTAGTTCCAACAACTGTAAACAGGTTTGTTTTTACTTTGCATTGATCAGAATCAACGCAGTCCCATCAATCGATCACACCAGAAAAGAACGAAAATAAAATGTATGTATATGCCATCCGCATTCGTCACTGGGTCCCGTCATTACCCGTTAGGTTACTTAACTAACGACAGAGCGGGGACTGGACTAGCGCGGGTGTAAAACATATACAACATCTAATAGTATATAAACCAATATACAATAATCGCTCCAGGCGTGATAGTATGCAACATTACAGAAAAGTAATAAGCATCACAGAACAATACAGATATCGGGGATCCCCGAGTTTCACAGAGCCGCTGCTGAAACTCGACGTTCCCCTGTCGTGTGGATAGCCTGTGCAATGAAACCTAGACCCCTACGGGTGCGGCAAGTTACCCGCCAAAACCTGAAGCGAGGTAGTCCCCACAGCATAGTGAATGGAACACCCGGCACTTCACGGAATCTGGTAAATTGAGCACCCCTCCTTGGGTCAACCTGTACCCCCTACGAGTGCGGCGAATAGTCTGCCAATTCTAGAGTGGGACCCCTCTGCCTCTCAAAGCCATGAGATGCGGACCCGTTGCCCTCCCGAACCCGGCTATCCGTGCACTCCGTCGCGGGGCAAAATCTAGTACAGTAATGAAAAATAGTACAATAGGTACATCGACTGCAACCTGGTCGTGCCCCAAAAGAATATTATACAACAGGCAGTGACGGCAGTCCACAAGTTGGACGCTCGCCCCGCAATATCAAATGTACAAATAAACACAAACTGTACTACCATTGCACACTGCTATCCACCATGACAAATCCGCAACATCACAGCACAACACAGAACATCAACGCGAAAGTCACGTTCGCAAACCCGTCTAAAAGAACTATAGCAATCAGACGCGGTTTACCGATCAAATGACATTCCCGGTCGGAGATATAATGTAAGCACTGTAAACTAACGTGTTTAAATTTCGATCGACCAAAGACCAAATATCAAAAAGTGGGCCCCACAGCTTACTGGTGAACAGTAACAAAACCTAGGCCAAAAAGATATATACCAAAAATCACAAAATCCAACACAGAACCTACTGACAAAATTTGGGAGCACGTGCTCCCCACGTGGCCACGGATGCGCGGCCAAACCATGGGTTTGGCCGCGTTTCCGCGGCAGCTTGGAGGAATCACGACCCCAAATTTTGTCGTGGCTCTTAAAAACGCCTGCACAGATTTTTAAGACATACAGAATTAATTTTCGAGACCATTTAAAATCAACAGAAACTGTCGGGCATGGATTTTGTGTTTTTCGATTTTCGGTCGGATCGATGTTTTAAACACGTTAGCACAAGTTAGTATAGCAAAATGGTTAGGCTCTGATACCACTGTAAGTCTACGCTAGCGCCCCGGCAGTCTACAGACGCCAAATGCGGAACAAAAAACTTTTAACTGGCGCTATCGTATACTTTAACCCGGATCTGCCATTATTGCTAAATTAACAAACTGTAAAGAGTGTAGAAAGGTTATACCGAACGATCCGAGTCCTTCGTTCTTCAACCATCATCCCACGCTCCGTTGCGGCTGCTCCGATCTCGTCGATCTCCGATCTCCTCGTCGAGGTGGCACCACATGATCGGTTCTTTAAACGGGCTCCCGCCTCTGACTCGAGGCAACTCGATCGTCAAGTTTGCTAAAAGAGACGACCAAGAATGATGTAGAGAATGAGTAGATGACTTTGTCTCACTTCATCCAAATCCGTGGACGATCGGTTAATGAAGTTGCCGAAGGAATCGAGTGATGGAATGAAATGGACTGTGAAATTCCATACACCGATAAAACCTATCATAATCTTTTCTCTCTAAAATGAAATCAACAAGTGAGAGTGAGGAGGAGAGAGAAGGCCGGCCACTTATATAGCAAGAGGGAGGTGACCATAGGAGAGGGGGGTGACCACAAGAGAAAGCTTCTCACTCTAAAATATCTTAAGCAATCCAAGAAGCTTTAATAACAAAGCATGAGTCATTAAACACAATAATGCATAAATGATGACTATTAAACCTAGTCACCATTACAATAAATGCATCCAATTAGAACACAACACCAATTAGCCTAGTCACCTTATCTAGAATCTTCTAGAACACTGACTCATCATATCTGAAGAAAAGATAAATCCGTCTTTAACAGAATGTTAAAAGACGGCTGATAGAAAACTGGAAACTGGCAACTTCCAAAAGTGATCCTGAAACGACTTTCAGGATAACCCCGAAATTGTATAAATATACCCGCATTTGTATTACGACCGAATACAAATGCAACTGAGACAAAGATATTATACCTACTCAATATAATACTCGGATCCGGCTTAAACCAAAGCCGACCAGTATCATCTGCCCGAAAAATAACACGTGCGTAAACGCACGTGCATTTTCCGAACCCTGCCATAAAACCATACGGCCTCTACAACGTTTCGCCCGAACTTGGGAAACTGTCTGTGGGGGACTCTAATGACTCGTCAGTACCCTGGCAGTGGGTTTAACCACAAACCGTCAGCGGCACTAGCAATGCGTAACGGCTGCCCACGGACGGACCTCAAGGGTGGCCGAGGAGCGAACTCAAGGGAGACCGATGAGCGAACTCCTCCGAAAAACCCTACTGAGCCTAACAGTGACAATGTATATACAGTCCGGTCCGTTCGTCAATGAGTATCGCATATCTGCCTAGGGGGCTAGTAACGTCAGACCCCCAATAGCAGTATAAGTCGTGTCGGAGTGAAGCCCAATAACACCCTGAGATACTACTGGAGTACCTACCAGTAAATCTCCTGCCATGGCCATGGACTTTGTGTAATGGCTCTCCTAGACACTGCACGACCTCGCCCCCAATACCGGGAGAGACGAATCCCCTGCCGATCCGCTCACGTGCCTCCATATGGCTCGGGACTGTACCCAAAAACTACCTGTTTGCACGACTCCTTTGAGCCGTGGTAGGGTAGAAATCAAAGCACAGTGGGAACTCACACGAGACAAATGACGACCTCAGGTCGATGAACTAACCTGTACACATGTCACCAGGGAACTGCTATCTAACGGTAGATATAATACTAACTAGCAAATTCCCGGCGAGTCCTGTCCGGTGTACTCATAACCCAATGAGCACCTGTATACATCTTAGGTGATCCAACTGACACCAGTGGCTTGTGAGACCGGCTACCGCCCCTCGTCGGGGTCTCGACTGTACACACTAGTCTACTCCGGAGTATCGATGCCCTGTCTCGAAACTCCCACGACTAGGGACCACAATTAAGGATATGCATATAAACTACCCAACTCTCACGTATATGATCGCCATCATACTGTTGGTAGTAAAGCAAGATCCTAAGGGCTCTATCAAAGTGTAACATGCAATCAGTCACCTGAACATGTACACGACTGATAAAGGCAAACCAGATAGCATACCATCATCTCGAGTAAGACTGTCCTACCGGGATAGGTCCTCGGCAATCATTGCAATCACGTACCTGCGATCCAATAATTGACTATGAGGGCACTATCTCCAACATATGCACCGAGCTCTAACCTCATAACCGAGGCAACTACGACACCTAGATCGCTACTCTACATACCGTAGATGAAGTAGAGAGTGATGAAGGATTAATTTGTCTTAAGACATCAAAGGATTCTCAACTCATAAGAGGGTTTGGGTGGAGCTAGAGGAAGAAGAAGATGCCATTAGAATGAGGTGTTGAGAGCAACTCAAGAAAGAGAAAAAGAAATAAATAATGGCCTTTTGTTTTTGTTTGTTGTGTGAGTGCGATAAGAAATAATGGAGCCATCACATAAATGTCCATGTCTCCAAAACATCTTAGTCAACAAAAAACATCTCAAGTCAACATAATCTCACAACAAACAAAAACCCCAAGCACGCTAGAATAGTAACCATGGGTCACTAATTAGCCATGCCCCAAAAATGTAATAAACACCTCATCCTACACCTCAATAACCTTTTAATCTAAAAATGTCTAAACCATGATGAGGTGTAATCTTCTAAAAGTAATCTTGTAATAAATTATAAGAATACCCCTCAACCATATATATATACCCGCATCCGTATTCCGAAGAATACGAATACAAAGAGACGAAAATAATCCAACAATATAATACTAAGATCCGACTTAAAACTAAAGCTCACTAGTATTATCCGTCCGAACATCATCCGTGCACAAGTACACGTATGTGATCGAATCCTGCCGTAAAACCATACGTCCTCTACATCGTTTCGCCCGAACTAGGGAAACTCGCTATGTGGAACTCTAAAGACTCATTAATACGCTGACAGTGGGTTTAACCACAAACACGTCAGCGGCACTAGCTGTGCGTAACGACTATCTAGGTATTGAGCAGAAGGGAGGCCGATGAGCAAACTCATCCTGAAACCCCTGCTGAGCCTGACAATGACAATATCCGTACAGTCCGGTCCGTTCGTCTATGAGTATCCCATATCGAGTCTAGGGAGTAGATAAAGTCAGACCCATAATAACTTGACATTCAGTGTCAGTATGAAATCCATCACCACCTAAGAAACTACCGATCCTAGATCAGTAATTCTCGACTACCTTGGCCAAGGATTTTTGGTGATGGCTACCCGTGCACAACCGCGACATCAACCCCCAATAACGGGAGAGACGAATCCCCCGACGATCTGCTCACTGTCTCCATGTGGCTCGGGACTGTACCCAACTAAAACCTGTTTGCCCGACTCCTTTGAGCCGTGGTAGGGTAGTAATCAAAACACAGTGGGAACTCACACGAGCCAAATGACGATCTCAGGTCGATAGACTAACCTGTACACATGTTACCGGGGAATTGCTATCTGACAATAAGTATAATACCAACTAGCATGTTCCAGGCGAGTCCGTCCGGTGTACTCATAACCCAATAAGCACCTGCATATATCTTAGGTGAACAAACTGACACCAATGACTTGTGAGACCGGCCACCGCCTCTCGTCGGGGTCTCGATCGGTATACACTAGTTTACTCTGAAGTATCGATGCCCAATCTCGAAACTGTTGGAGATAGTGCCCTCAGAGTCAATTATTGGATCACAGGCACGTGATTGCAATGATTGAGGGAGGACCTATCCCGGTAGGACAGTCTTGCTCGAGATGATAGTTTGCTATCTGGTTTACCTTTATCATCGTGTACTGCTTTAGGTGACATGACATGTCGCTATTGCACGTTGATAGAGCCCCTAGGATTCTTGCTTGACTGCCAGCAGTATGAGGGCGATCATATAAGTGAGAGCTGGAGTCTATAAGCGCATCCTTAAAAGGTCCCTAGTCGTAGGAGTTTCGAGACAGGGCATCGATTCTCCAGAGTAGACTAGTGTATACAGTCGAGACCCCGACGAGGGGCGGTGGCCGGTCTCACAAGCCACTGGTGTCAGTTGGTTCACCTAAGATGTATACAGGTGCTCATTGGATTATGAGTACACCGGACAGGACTCACCGGAAACATGCTAGTTGGTCTTATACCTGACGTCAGATAGCAGTTCCCAGGTGACATGTGTACAGGTTAGTTCATCGACCTGGGGATCGTCATTTGTCTCGTGTGAGTTCCCACTGTGCTTTGATTACTACCCTACCACGGCTCAAAGGAGTCGTGCAAACAGGTTTTAGTTGGGTACAGTCCCGAGCCACATGGAGGCAGTGAGCGGATCTTCGGGGGTTCGTCTCTCCCGGTATTGGGGGTAAGGTCGCGCTGTGTCTAGGAGAGCCATTACACGAAGACCTTGGCCAAGGCAGGAGATTTACTGGTAGGTATTCCAGTAGTATCTCAGGGTGTTCTGGGCTACACTCCGATACGACTTGTACCGCTTTTGGGGGTCTGACTTTTACCAACCCCCTAGGCCCGACATGCGATGCTCATAGACGAACGGACCGGACTGTACGGATATTGTCACTGACAGGCTCAGTAGGGTGTCAGGATGAGTTCGCTCATCGACGTCCCTTTTAGTCAATAGCTGGTGGCCCGTCACGTATTGGCTTATACCTCTGACGTGCTTGTGGTTAAATCCACAGCCATAGTATTGACGAGTCTTTAGAGTCCACCACACTTTCAGTTACTCAAGCTTTCGGGCGAAACGCTGTAGAGGCCGTATGGAGATATGGCAGGGTCCGATCAGATACGTGCGGTATTGCACGGATCAGGATCGGACGGTTTGTACTAGTAGCCGTATAGTTATATGGCAGCGTTCGATCAGATACGTGCGGTATTGCACGGATCAGGGTCGGACGGATATTACTAGCCGGCTTTGGTTTAAGCCGGATCCTAGTATAGTACAGTGTAGATTTTGTCTCTTTGCATTTGTATCCGGATGGAATACAGATGCGGGTGTGTATGCACAGTATCGGGGTTTTCCTGTAATTTATTACGGGACCAGTTTTCTGGAGTTGCCAGTTTGCATTCCGTTCCGGCCGGTTTTCCTTTGTTCTTTCCCGGCCGGACTTTTCCGATGGAGGGGGTTATTTGCAAGTTTGCAAATAACACCTAGTGGAGGGGTTTTATTGCAAAAGGATTTATTATGAGAGCATCTTTTCTTTTGTTGCACCATTCTTGCATTAATGAGATTGGAAAGGATTTGATTTGGATGTGAATGAAGTATGGTTCATGTTTGTTTGTGGTCACCTCTTGTTTTCTCCTACCATCACCTCCCTTCATGCTTGATAAGCTTTGCTCCACCATTTCTAAAGATGGGAGATTATTATTATGGTTGAGAAAAGAAAAGGAGAAGAGAGAGAGAGCTTCATCTTCATCTTTGAGAGAGCTTCATTCATTCATCTCATTCCATTGCTAGAAAATTGAAAGCACCAATTTTCTATATACCATTCCTCCATCTATGGCAACCAACCCCAAAGTGAGACATACATTCTATACTACACTTCCTACAGCATATCTTGGACGCGTCGGGTAGCCTACTTCGCGCCCGAGTTGCCTCGGTATTGAGGTGGGAGCCCGTAAAAGTACCCGGCTTCGTGGTGCCCTTTCCGATGAGGAGGAGACGGACGGAGATCCCGCGAGGAGATCGGAACGGAGATGAAGACCGGAGGACTCGGATCATTCGGTATATCTCTAACCCTTCTCTTGTTTGCTAGAATTAGTTTAATGGCATGATCCGGGGTTTAGTGCGCGGTGGTGCCGGTTTGCTAAGTCCGCAAAAATTAAAGTTTATCACCGTTTCCGCATTTGGCCGTCGGATTGACGGCCGGGGCGCCGCTGTGCACTTACAGTGGTATCAGAGCCTCGCTATTAACTTCGTCTAGCTTCGTTTGGTGTGTTTGCATTTCCGATCGACCAAAATTTCCAAAAACCATATTTTTGTTCACATCAGTTTCTGTCGAAATTTTTTGGAGTCTAAAAATTTTTCAGGTGGTCTCAGAATGATGTGCAGGGAGTTCTAAGAATACTGCAAAAATTTGGTAAAGCGATCACTCCGAACGACCGCGGAAGCGCGGCCATAACCCTCTTTTGGCCGCCCTTCCGCCGCAGGAGTGTGGGTTCGTATGATTATTTTTTTGCAGTGGGCTTATGGGCTTAAAATATGGGTTTTGGAATATTATAATTGGGCCCAGGTTTTCTGTGAGTGCTACAGTTTTGATTGGGGGCCCACTTGTTAATTTTTGGTCAATCGGAAAATTTTAAACACATTTTTCACAGTATTTACATTATATCTGCGACCGTGAATGTCACTCGATCGGTAAATCCGGTCTAACTGCTATAGCCTGGTTAGACGGATTTGCGAACGTGACTTTCACGTTGATGTTCTATGTTTATGCTGTGATGTTGCGGATCGGTCGTGGGGATAGCCTGGATGCAATGCTAGTACAGTGTTGGTGTATTATGTACTTTTGATATTGCGGGGCGAGCGTCCGACATGTGGACTGCCGTCACTGCCTGATTGTATTATTCTTTTGGGGCACGACCTGGTTGCGGTCGATGTACCCGGTGTATGTATATTTTACATTCTGTACTAGGATTACCCCGCGGAGGGGTGCACGGATAGCCGGGTTCTGGAGGGCAACAAGCCCGCATCTCATGGCATTGGGACGGAGGGGGCTTCACTCTAGGATTGGCGGGCTATTCGCCGCACTCGTAGGGGGTACAGGTTGACCCAGGAGGGGTGCCCAAGTTACCGGATTCCGTGGAGTGCTGGGTGGTCCATTCACGGAGCTGAAGGGGGCTGCCTCGCTTCAGGTTTTGGCGGGTGACTTGCAGCGCCCGTAGGGGTCTAGGATTTCATTGCACAGGCTATCCACACGACCAGGGGAACGTCGGGTTTCAGTAGTGGCTCTGTGAAACCCGGGGATCCCAGATATCTGTATTGTTCTGTGATGCTGTACATTTCTGTGATGTTGCATTTCTTTTCACGCCTTGAGCGAAATATAATATATTGGTATATATATTAGTAGATGTTGTATATGTTTTTCACCCGCGCTAGTCCAGTCCCCGCTCTGCCGTTAGTAAGCTAACCTAACGGGTGATGACGGGACCCAGTGGCGAATGCGGATGGCATATACGTACGTCAGTATATTTTCGTTCTTTGTGGTGTGATCAATGATGGGACTGCATTGATTCGGATCAATGCAAGTTAAACAAACCTATTCTGATGTTGTTGGAACACTTTTCAAAAAGCTGTTATTACAAGGACGTTCACTTTTGTTTTGCATCGTGGTATTCATTTGGAATATCCTGCTCCTCAGTCGACGAGGCAAGGGCCGAGATCCCTTCACCGGAAGTGACCCCTTGGACAGAATTTTGCGTCAGGGCATTAACTTCACTATAGCCGATTACTTTTGCTTTGCATCGTGGTATTCAGTTGGAATATCCTGCACCCCATTCTACGGGGAAAGAGCCGAGATCCCTTCACCGGGAGTGACCTCTTTAGTAAAGGTTTTCGTCACTATATTTTCTAAAAAGCTATCCGTTCCTTCAACGATATCAAGTTCATTACGTTAAAGGTTTTCGCCAGAAACCATTCGTAGCCCTCCGTCGTTTCATATGGGTAGTCAATAGTATTCAAGCTGTGTTTGTTGGCCTTAGTCAAGGCACAGTGTTTGGTAGCTATTGGGTATTCATATGCTGCATAGATAGATGTGTTGGTTTGAGACAGTCGTATAGCCTTGTTGGCCTTAGTCAAGGGCTTGTACGGGTGGGTTCAAATCAACCTGGACAATGACGGGTAGAACTTGACATGTGACTTATGATTTGTTGGCCTTAGTCAAGGTCATAAGAGCATGGGGCAGAAATCACATCGGGAGTTTCAAAAGAACTGAAACTTGCCAGATATGCGCATACCTTCCGGAGTGTGATACCGTGAGCGGATTCTGTCACGTTGTCATGCGATGATAGTTGGATCCCGATTCCCACTGATGAGTTGGTTTACTCCTCGGGTGACCCCGACTAATTCTTCTTTCAGGTTTGGAGGAGAATTTGAGGTACAGTGGGAGGTTTCCAGATTAGATAAATTGGTAACCATTCTGATCTAGGATAGAGTGCACGCTGAGTGTTTCTTTTCTCTCTCTCTCTGTTAGCGACCATTGACCCGACCCTAAGACTATGACTCAGTGACCAAATTAACCGATCCTTCTTAACACTGGCTTTTGGATTGTCAGAGTTGCAGACCTCATTGCCACTCCTACTTTTACCCTTTTCTCCAGGACACCCCGTATTACTGCGAACGTCCACTTCCATTGGACAAAACTATCGTATGGTTATATACGAACTCGAAGGAATTTATTCGAGGATGGTTTCCGGTTCTGGAGAAAACGGATAGGATTATTCAGTTGTCTTTTCTTTTCACCCTCTCTCATGTTGCGAGTACTCCTTGGTTTAGGAGTAGTACACCTATTACGCAAATTGGATAGTCTTCTTCCAAACCATAGGCTAGTGCCGACCGGTAGGGAATGAAGAAAACCAGTTAGCCTAAACGGTGTACAGAAGGTATTAAGTTCAGACAAAGCAAGGGATTAGTAAGAGGGCAAAGTAAATTGCAACAGATATTCACGACCAAACCAAGTATTCCTTCGCCAATCCTAAAATCACCTTTGTATCTCTCCAGGACACTCCGTATCACTACGAAGATCCACAGTTTATTGGATACTCCATCGTATGGTTATATACGAACTCGAAAGGAACTTGTTCCAGTTCGGGGATGGATACTGGTCCAGGAGAAATAGGAATAAAGTACATTCAGGTGTCTTTTATCTTCACCTTCTCTCGCGTTGCGAGTGCTCCTAGGATTAGGACAGTACACCCTTCATGCTTATTGGATTTTCTTCTTCCAAACCATAGGCTGGTGCCGAACGGTAGGGAAGGAAGAAAACCATTTGGCCTAAGGGGTGTGCAGAAGGTAATGACTAAAGACATATAAAGGGATTTGGAGAGGTGGCAAAGAATTATACGGTTATAGTTGTGAATCTGGATAATGGAAGAGGCATTACTAATAATACCATGATACCCCACCGAAACATTTCAATGTTTCAGTTTCACTGTGTAATGTTAAAAGAAAACTGATTTCCCGATTAGATACTTACTCCAGGGTATGTATTTGCCAGGTATGATTCTCACATCTGTATGGTTTTTACAGATGATGAGTGGGAGTAAGTCATTGGGAATTGGGTGATCATCCTCATTATTTCGGGATTCGTTGTAATCGGTGATATTAGAGGAGATCACCTGGGCTGCTTGCCGGTCGGCAAATATTTGGTTTTAAATATCCGCTGTTGTGCACCAATTTCAAATTGATATATCTGTACGTCTATTTTCATAGAGTGAGATATACCTTTTTGTTGGTGTATATGCCCTAGAGGCCATTACTGTATCATACTAGTATGTATATTACTTGATGGAAGCTTGGGATATTCATAGTTGTACAGACAATCTTGCTCAAAATAGTAGTATGCTACTTGGTTTGTCTCTGCTTTAATGTGTACATGTGTGTTTATTTATTATATCACCTATACGCATTAGTAGAGCCCTTAGGATCTTTGCTTGATTACCGGCGTTGTGATGGCGATCACACTCGTGGGGGCTGGGTAATCTACAAGCACATCCTTATACACGTCCCTAGTCGTGGGAGTACCGAGATAGGGCATCGATACTCCGGAGTAGACTAGCGTATGCGCTTCTCATCCCAGCAGGGGAGACGGTCTGTCCCACAGCCGTCGGTACGTCGTACTTGAGATAGTATGCGGGTGCTCGTTAGGTTATGAGTACACTGGACAGGACTCGTCGGGAACTGATGGTTGGTATTATACCTATCGTCAGTTATCAGTTCCCAGGTGACATGAGTACAGCTTAGTCCGCTGACTTAACACTGTCACTTCGCCTCGAGTGTGTTCCAACTGTTCTTTGATTACTACCCTACCACGGCTCTACTGAGTCGTGCAAACAGGTAGTAGTTGGGAGCAGTCCCGAAGCACTTGGAGGCAGTGACGGTTAGACATGATTCGTCTCTCCCGGTATTGGGGGTTGACATCGCGCTGTGTCTAGGAGAGCCATTACACGAGTAGTCCCTGGCCAGGGCAAGCGAGATATACTGGTAGGTTCCAGTGTTATCTCAGGGTGTTCTGGGCTTCACTCCGACACGACTTGTACCGCTATTAGGGGTCTGACGTTTACCGCCCCCCTAGGCCCGCCATGCGATGTATCAGACGAACAGACCGGACTGTACGGAGATTGTCACATACAGACTCAGTAGGAGTTCGGATGGGTTTACCTCATCGGCCTTCTTATCGACATCTACCTGGGGACCGTTACGTACAGCTAGTGCCGCTTGCGGTCTGTGGTTAAACCCACTGCCAGCGTAGTGTCGAGTCTTTAGAGTCCCACACAGAGAGTTTCCCTGCACTGAGCGAAACGTGTAGAGGCCGTATGGTTTTACGGCAGGGCTGCGATCACTTACGTACACTTGTGTGCGTATGATGTTCGGGCATGCAGTACTAGTGGGCTTTGGTTTAAGCCAGATCCTAGTATTGCACGGATGGATGTGTTTTGTCTTCTGCGCATCCGCATTCTACGGAATACGGATGCAGGTGTGTATGCACAGTTTTCTGGAGCGATGAAGGAGGAGGTGCCTCATTAGGGTTTTGGCAGTTGGTTCGGCCAAAACCACTATGTGGCAGGCTCATCAGGGTTTTGACAGTTGATTCGGTCAAAACCATTTTGAGGCGGACTCATTAGGGTTTCGACAGTTCGTTTGGTCAAAACCATAATGAGCCGGGGACATTATTTACTAATCCTTTCATTGATAATTTTGTTATGGCTAATTACATTGACCATTTGACCATCTTGACTTTGTTGACCTTTTGACCAAAGTTGACTTGGACCTTCTTAGAAGATCTAAAGTATTCTTTGGTTTTCTTTTTATTTAGTTATGATAATGGTCATGTCATTGTAGCCATCACCTTTATCTTGATTGGATTTGTAATGATAATGTTTTGTGCATTATTGCAACCATGGTTAGTTTTTCTCTTGGTTAAGCTTTTCATTTGCTTATTCTCATTCTCTCTCTTGAAATGAGAAGCTCCATGGTTGCTAGAAAATCTCCTTCTTCTTCCTCCTCTTGATTTCTTCTTTGATCTCATGTGTTGAGAGAAAAAGGATTCTACTTGACAAACACATCCATACATCCTCTCTACACAACCTAGGGCTTCTAGATTAGCAATCTCCTTGCCCTAGTTACCTCGGCTTGAGGTGGAGCTCGGCGTACATCTCTCGGGTGGATCGTCTTCGACTCAAGGAGGCCGCGGAGGTGACCGAAGTCCGGATCAACCTTTGAGCAAGCAATGAGAAGAACAACAAGAAGAGAAGAACATCATAGAAGAACAACAACAAGAAGTGAAGGAGTTCAAGTTGAGGTATAACCACTTTGCCGAGTAGTTAATTCTTCTTTGCAAGTATGCTAGTTTAGTTTAGCAAAGATCCGGCTTTTACGGTCCATGTTACAAAGTTTAGAAAAATTTTGATTTACCGTTTCCGCAACCCCCGAAAGTACCGGGAGAGGTAACGTGGACCTAACAGTGTTATCAGAGCCAGGTTAAACTTAAACTAGCTTGGTAGTGAAGTGTAATGAAGTTCGGAACCGGAAAAATCCAAAAACCAAACTTTTACAAAACCTGAGTTTCTGTTGAAATTTTTTTGGCTCAAAATGAAAAACTTTATACTTGTAAATTCGTCTCAGGGTTTTTTGTGAACACCCAAGAAAAACGATGCCCCAATTCATCCAAAGCGCCGCCCTTCCGCGGCACGATGTAGGCATGTGCCGCGGAAGCGCCGCAGTTTGTTTTCCTCTCTGCATCGTTTTTCGTGCAGTGTTCTTCTGGTGGGATTTTGTGATTTTTCAGATATATTATATGTGCCCAGATTTTCCAGAAAAGAAATTTTCTTTTGGGGTCCTATAATTCCGTATTTTTTCCGGACTTCACTGCACTTTGGCTATGTTGGTTATATCAGTGATGTTTGCATGTATTGAACGTCGGCTAATCGCTATAAGTCGATTAGTCGGGGTTATACATGATCTGTGTTTGATATTGGAATATGTATATGAATGTGTTGGACTGTCGCGGGTGAATAGCCGGGGTGGATGTGAGATGAGCTTTTGTTTTTCTTTCATTCATTGTAAATGTAAATTGATGTAATAATTATTATTTGTTTGGCCGCACAACCGGGTCGGGGTTGTAGCCGTCATTGTATAATTCTTTTTACTGTTTTTGCTCCTAGGATAGACCCATGGAGGGGGTGCACAAACTACCGGGTAGCTTGAAGTGCCGAGTGGCCTACTCATGGCATTGAGGGAGGTTGCTTCGCTTCGGGTACTTGGCGGGTAGTTTGCCGCACCCGTAGGGGTCTTGGGTGGGGTATTTGGCTATTCACCGCGACCGTGTTATCCGCTTTTCGTTCCAGGCTCGAAAGGATTGCGGATTGCTAGTATATCCAATGTATTCATCTGTGATCTGTAATGTCTATCATTGCTTTCTATTTAGGCGTTGCTTATGTTTTACAGCCGCGCTAGCCCAGCCCCCGCTCTGTCGTTAGTTAAGTAACCTAACGGGTGATGACGGGGCCCCGTGGCGAATGCGAATGGCATAAGCGTACGTCATATTTTGGTTGTTTTCTGCAATGGTAGGATTAAAATGATGGGACGCATTAAAAGAACTAATGCAAGAAAATAAACCTAAAAGACATTGTTGGAACAATTTTTCAAAAAGCTGTTATTGCAAGGACGTTCATTTTTGTTTTGCATTGCGGTATTCGGTTATGAATGCCCAGCACCTCAGTCGACGAGGCAAGGGCCGAGATCCCTTCACCGGGAGTGACCCCTTGGACAAAAGTTTGCGTCAGGGTAATAACTTCACTATAGTCGATTATTCTTGCTTTGCATCGAGGTATTCATTTGGAATATCCTGCACCTCATTCGACGAGGAAAGAGCCGAGATCCCTTCACAGGGAGTGACCTCTTTAGCGAAAAGTTTTCGCCACTATATTTTCAAAAAGGGTGCAATCATGTTCCTTCAACGATATCAAGTTCAATACGTTAACGGGTTTTTCGCCAAAAACCCAGCCGTAGCCCTCCGTCATTTCGGATTAATGTTAGTTAGTATTCGTGCTGCGTTTGTTGACCTAGTCAAGGCGTAGTGAACGGTAGCTAAATAATATTTTTCTGTGGATTGCAAAAGTGATTGGTTAGGACAGTCGTGCGGCCTTGTTGACCTAGTCAAGGGCACGTACGGGTGGGTCTAATGCAATCAGGATTATGACGGGTAGAACTTGTCTAACAGTTTGTGGCTTGTTGACCTAGTCAAGGTCATGAACAGTTAGGGGCAAAAACCACATCGGGAGTTTCAAAAGAACTGAAACTTGCAGATTTAGCATACCTTCTGGAGTGTGGTGACTAGAGTGGATTCCATCTAGGTTATCACACAATGACAGTTGGATCCCGATCCCACTGATGAGTTGGTTTACTCTCGGGAGATTATTTCACTTAACAATCAATGCTATAAACCTAGTAGGTGTCTAGAAAGGTGTTAGCGGGGTTACGCCCCCAGGGAAAAGAGGTTCTTTAATTAAGGAACTTCGCGAAAGCGTTGGAAAACCTCCCTCGAAGTACCGACACTAGCCTGGCTGAAAGGTTAAGCAAGTATTGTGACGTGAATTAAAACCCGGCTAGTTCTTCTTTTAAAAGGTTTTAAGAAGGATTTGAGGAAACAGTGGGAGACATCCTGGTTAGATAAATTAATAAACCAATCTAATCTTGCAAGAGCATACGCTGAGTGTTTCTTTTCTCTCTCTCCAGGCAGCAACATTTTCACGCCCTAATCAAGATAATAAAATATATCGCTTGACCGATCCAAATTCTTATTCGGGACTGGGGAAAGTTGGTTCAGCTCTAACTTGTGACAACAGTCATGAGTATGAGAATGGGAAAGAGGAAAGTATGGATTTCCAGGATACCCAGTTGAAGAAGAAGCATGGTTTTGCATCTACTTCAGGTGTTCTTATAATTGAGAACTGTTTTACGGTCAGCCCTACCTCCTGGGTACTTGATACCGGATCAGGATCTCATATCTGTAATTTATTGCAGGGACTGAGAAAAAGTAGGAAAGTTGCACCGGGTGATATGTCGCTCAGAGTAGCGAACGGAGCACAAGTTAATGCGGCAGCCGTCGGTGAATATCACCTAGTATTGCCAAATGGCAAGACTATGATTTTGAACGATTGCTACTATGTACCCTCCATGGTTTGCAACATCATATCAGTTTCTTTACTCGATAAAGATAGATATAAGTTTGTTCTTGAAAAGAATATCATGAACATTTACCTTGATGAGGTGCTGGTTGCAGAGGGTACACTGTTTAATGGTATCTACGTTCTAAATCAGAATACAGTTCTCAATATACAAAACACACGCAAGAGGAAGAATTCAGATACGAATGAATCCTACTTGTGGCATTGTAGACTTGGTCATATCGGAGAGAAAAGACTGAGTAAGTTGCATAAAGATGGACTCTTGAATGCGTTCGAGTTTTCATCTTATGGAACTTGTCAGTCTTGTCTCAAAGGGAAGATGATCAAATCTCCGTTCACCGGACATGGAGAAAGAGCAACCGAGCTCTTGGGACTCGTACATAGTGATGTATGCGGTCCGATGTCTATACATGCAAGGGGTGGGTTCTCATACTTCATCACATTCACTGACGATCTCTCTAGGTTCGGATATGTGTATCTGATGAAACACAAATCTGAAGCTTTTGAGAAATTCAAGGAATTCAGAAACGAAGTAGAGAACCAGACAGGCAAAAGTATCAAGATCCTCCGGTCTGACAGGGGAGGGGAATACTTAAGCACGGAATTCCTAGATTACTTAAAAGAGAATGGTATTCTCTCTCAGCTTACTCCTCCTTATACACCACAGCACAACGGTGTTTCGGAGCGGAGGAATCGTACCCTACTGGATATGGTTCGCTCCATGATGAGTAATGCCGAGTTACCTCTTTCATTTTGGGGACATGCGCTATTGACAGCAGCATACCTATTGAATGATGTTCCGTCTAAATCAGTGCCTAAGACTCCGTTCGAGATATGGAATGGAAAGAAGCCATATCTTAAAAGATCTAAGATATGGGGTTTTCCGGCTTATGTTAAATCGCATAAACCGGATAAACTAGAGGCACGGTCAGTTTTATGCAAGTTTGTGGGATATCCAAAGAATGGTTATGGATATCTATTCTACCACACCGAGGAACAGAAGGTGTTTGTTGCTCAGCATGCCGTTTTCTTAGAAACGGAGTTTCTTGCAAAAGAAATTAGTGGGAGCACGGTAGAATTGGAAGAAATTCAGCGACCACAAACTGAAACTGAAAATTCGACAGAACCTCAAGATTCAATAACCCCAGACGAACCTCAGCCACTCCGCAGATCTGGTAGGATTTCTCATCCGCCCGAGAGATACTACGGTTTTCTCATAGACGGGGATCGAGAGGATTGCATCTTGGAAGAAGATGACCCTACCAGTTTCAGGCAGGCCATTATCAGTAGGGACTCTGATAAGTGGCAGGAAGCAATGCAATCCGAAATGGAGTCCATGTACGCCAATAAAGTGTGGACCTTGGATATTGCTCCACCTGGGGTAAAACCCGTTGGATGCAAATGGATCCACAAAAGGAAACTTGGTGTAGATGGGCAGGTGGAAACCTATAAAGCTAGACTCGTTGCAAAAGGTTTTCGTCAAAGACCTGGTTTGGACTATGACGAGACTTTTTCTCCGGTGGCTATGCTCAAATCCATTCGGATCTTACTTGCCATTGCTGCCTTCCATGACTATGAAATCTGGCAGATGGATGTTAAGACGGCTTTCCTAAACGGTTGTTTGGAAGAGTGCGTTTACATGGATCAACCAGAAGGTTTCGTAGACAGTGGGAGCAGCGGAAGGGTGTGCAAGTTGCTTAAATCCATTTATGGATTAAAGCAGGCATCGCGGAGCTGGAACATCTGTTTTGATGAGGCAATCAAGGAATTTGATTTCATCAAGAATGAAGATGAACCCTGTGTATATAAGAAGATTGTAGGACGAACTGTCGTATTCCTAGTCTTGTACGTGGACGACATTCTTTTGATAGGAAATGATGTTCCTATGCTATAATCGGTCAAGCTATTTTTGTCACAAAGGTTCTCCATGAAGGACCTGGGTGATGCCTCGTACATTCTAGGGATCAAGATCTATAGAGATAGATCCAAGAGACTATTGGGACTTTCGCAGTCCAGGTACATAGAGACCGTACTAAAGAGATTTAGTATGGAGGGTTCCAAGCGTGGTAACATACCCGCATTGCACGGAATTACCCTCTCCAAGAAGATGTCTCCTAAGACTGACGAGGAGAGGGTTCGCATGAGCACTATACCCTACGCTTCGGCGGTAGGATCTATAATGTATGCGATGCTATGTACAAGACCAGATGTAGCTTACGCGTTGAGCGCGGTAAGCCGGTATCAGTCAGACCCAGGGGAGGACCACTGGACAGCAGTGAAGAACATTCTCAAGTACCTAAGAAGGACTAAGGAGATGTTCCTGGTTTACGGTAATGGAGACCTCAGGGTCGAGTCCTTTACCGATTCAAGCTTCCAGAGTGACAAAGATGACAGCAAGTCTGTCTCGGGTTTTGTGTTTACCCTCAACGGAGGGGCGGTATGTTGGAGGAGTTCCAAGCAGGATACCGTCGCAGACTCGACGATGGAGGCTGAATACATTGCTGCAAGCGATACCGCAAAAGAGGCGGTCTGGATAAAGAAGTTCATTAGTGAACTTCAGGTGGTTCCGTCCATTGTTGACCCAATACCTTTGTATTGCGATAACAATGGGGCTATAGCATTAGCGAAGGAACCAAGGTCCCATCAGAAATCCAGGCACATCTTAAGGCGGTATCACCTGATCAGGGAGATCATTGATCGACAGGAGATCGAGGTGCGGAGAGTGGACACAAAGGACAACACTGCGGACCCATTCACAAAGGCTTTACCCCAGACTCAGTTCGAGCGGCTGATCGAGATGATAGGTCTTCGATACGCCAGTACATGGCCTTAGTGCAAGTGGGAGATTGTTGGTGTATATGCCCTAGAGGCCATTACTGTATCATACTAGTATGTATATTACTTGATGGAAGCTTGGGATATTCACAGTTGTACAGACAATCTTGCTCAAAATAGTAGTATGCTACTTGGTTTGTCTCTGCTTTAATGTGTACATGTGTGTTTATTTATTATATCACCTATACGCATTAGTAGAGCCCTTAGGATCTTTGCTTGATTACCGGCATTGTGATGGCGATCACACTCGTGGGGGCTGGGTAATCTACAAGCACATCCTTATACACGTCCCTAGTCGTGGGAGTACCGAGATAGGGCATCGATACTCCGGAGTAGACTAGCGTATGCGCTTCTCATCCCAGCAGGGGAGACGGTCTGTCCCACAGCCGTCGGTACGTCGTACTTGAGATAGTATGCGGGTGCTCGTTAGGTTACGAGTACACTGGACAGGACTCGTCGGGAACTGATGGTTGGTATTATACCTATCGTCAGTTATCAGTTCCCAGGTGACATGAGTATAGCTTAGTCCGCTGACTTAACACTGTCACTTCGCCTCAAGTGTGTTCCCACTGTTCTTTGATTACTACCCTACCACGGCTCTACTGAGTCGTGCAAACAGGTAGTAGTTGGGAGCAGTCCCGAAGCACTTGGAGGCAGTGACGGTTAGACAGGATTCGTCTCTCCCGGTATTGGGGGTTGATATCGCGCTGTGTCTAGGAGAGCCATTACAAGAGTAGTCCCTGGCCAGGGCAAGCGAGATATACTGGTAGGTTCCAGTGTTATCTCAGGGTGTTCTGGGCTTCACTCCGACACGACTTGTACCGCTATTAGGGGTATGACGTTTACCGCCCCCTAGGCCCGCCATGCGATGTATCAGACGAACAGACCGGACTGTACGGAGATTGTCACATACAGACTCAGTAGGAGTTCGGATGGGTTTACCTCATCGGCCTTCTTATCGACATCTACCTGGGGACCGTTACGTACAGCTAGTGCCGCTTGCGGTCTGTGGTTAAACCCACTGCCAGCGTAGTGTCGAGTCTTTAGAGTCCCACACAGAGAGTTTCCCTGCACTGAGCGAAACGTGTAGAGGCCGTATGGTTTTACGGCAGGGCTGCGATCACTTACGTACACTTGTGTGCGTATGATGTTCGGGCAGGCAGTATTAGTGGGCTTTGGTTTAAGCCAGATCCTAGTATTGCACGGATGGATGCGTTTTGTCTTCTGCGCATCCGCATTCTACGGAATACGGATGCAGGTGTGTATGCACAGTTTTCTGGAGCGATGAAGGAGGAGGTGCCTCATTAGGGTTTTGGCAGTTGGTTCGGCCAAAACCACTATGTGGCAGGCTCATTAGGGTTTTGACAGTTGATTCGATCAAAACCATTTTGAGGCGGACTTATTAGGGTTTTGACAGTTCGTTTGGTCAAAACCATAATGAGCCGGGGACATTATTTACTAATCCTTTCATTGATAATTTTGTTATGGCTAATTACATTGACCATTTGACCATCTTGACTTTGTTGACCTTTTGACCAAAGTTGACTTGGACCTTCTTAGAAGATCTAAAGTATTCTTTGGTTTTCTTTTTATTTAGTTATGATAATGGTCATGTCATTGTAGCCATCACCTTTATCTTGATTGGATTTGTAATGATAATGTTTTGTGCATTATTGCAACCATGGTTAGTTTTTCTCTTGGTTAAGCTTTTCATTTGCTTATTCTCATTCTCTCTCTTGAAATGAGAAGCTCCATGGTTGCTAGAAAATCTCCTTCTTCTTCCTCCTCTTGATTTCTTCTTTGATCTCATGTGTTGAGAGAAAAAGGATTCTACTTGACAAACACATCCATACATCCTCTCTACACAACCTAGGGCTTCTAGATTAGCAATCTCCTTGCCCTAGTTACCTCGGCTTGAGGTGGAGCTCGGCGTACATCTCTCGGGTGGATCGTCTTCGACTCAAGGAGGCCGCGGAGGTGACCGAAGTCCGGATCAACCTTTGAGCAAGCAATGAGAAGAACAACAAGAAGAGAAGAACATCATAGAAGAACAACAACAAGAAGTGAAGAAGTTCAAGTTGAGGTATAACCACTTTGCCGAGTAGTTAATTCTTCTTTGCAAGTTTGCTAGTTTAGTTTAGCAAAGATCCGGCTTTTACGGTCCATGTTACAAAGTTTAGAAAAATTTTGATTTACCGTTTCCGCAACCCCCGAAAGTACCGGGAGAGGTAATGTGGACCTAACACTTTTGATATTATGTCGATGACATTTACCTATATCAGTGGATGGTTGGGTAAGGAGCATTAAACAGCGGTGTAATTCTTCTTAACCATAAGTACAGTTTTCAACCTACGACACACAGTGAAAGAGTTGTTAGACTCAGCGGACTTATACAGAGTATTGTATGTTGTCCAGTGTCTATTAGGACAGAGGGGTTGGTCCTCGTACTATATTCTGTTTACTTTTAACTTCTCTAGTTCTTAGACATGTGTTTCGTAGAAACACAGGGTCTAAGTTTTGAGGAGTTATAGGTATTTGAATAGAGTAGAGAACCAGGTGTAGCAAGTATCAGGATTCTTCAAAGTGATCGAAGATGTAGATACTTGTGTATGGTATTCAGTTGATAGTAATGATAAAGAGAAATAACTTCTCTTTCAGGTTACTCATAATTGGAAGCATTCCTAAGTTGAGTAACGCTGATCGGCCTCCCTCCATTTAGTTGACATGCACTGAAGACAGCTGCATGATTTGAATCTGGTTCAATTAAATCAGTGCCTCTGGTTCTATATTGGATATAGTACAGTTCATATCTTAACGATGTTAAGATACGGGGAGTTGTCCGGCTTATGCTTAAAACCAGACTCTGGATAACTCATAGTCACATTTCTGTAATGGCTGTTTGTGGGTTGACCCAGGCTATGACGAGGGTTGACTTTCTACCATCTGGCAGATCAATAGAAATACTGTTCTAGACTCGCCACAGTTTTATTAAAAATGGATTTTTTCAAAAACAGAAGTGGGAGTATGGTAGAACTGGAAGTGATTCCAGAACCGCAGACGATTACTGAAGATTTGATAAGGAACCTAAAGATTCAATCTGATTTGACATTCCATTGGCCACTCCGCAGATAAGGTGGGTAACTTCAGGCACCCGAGAGGTACTCCGGTAGCCTCAAGGACGGTGACAGGGAAGTTTTTGTTTACCCACACTCGCCATTGTTGTTGTTCCAGGCTGCGAGACCCGGCAGGAGGATGAGTATAGCGTCGTTCTAAACTAGTTTTAGAAGTGCACGTCTATATGACTCTGGCAGAGGGTTGTCGTAGTCAGTGGGAGCAGCGGAAGCATTGGTGGACATCAGGCTTATGTCTATTTATAGACTAAAGTAGATGTAGTGGAGATAGATCATCTATTTCTGATGTGACAGTCATAGGTTTGACGTCATCAGAATAGGGGATAGATCTGTTGAGAAGGTAGTAGGAAGTGATATTCCTATACTACGATCGGTTATACTTTGGTCGTCACACAGTGGTTTCTCCACAAAGGACTTGGACATTATATCAGACATACTGGTTACTAGATCTATAGTTTTAGATCTAGATTTGGGTGGTTTCCAAATCGGGGTACTTAGACAGCATTCTAAGAGTATTTAGAATGGACGACTCCTGGCATGGTAGTGTACCTGCAGGTGATGGAGTCACCCTCTCTAAAGGTGTCTTATAGACTAAAGTAGAGAGGGATGTGCATGATTGGCAGATCACTTGCTTAGGCAATTGAGTCAATCATGAGAGGTCAAGTACCACACCAGATGTTGTTCTTGCACTAGATGCAATAAGTTGATATTGATCCAATCCTGGAGGAACAGTCGAAAGCAGTTTTAGAACATAAGTGGATGTTCTAAGGATATGATAACGACAGTCTCATTCGGGAGGCAGTTATCACTCCAGGCTTCCAAGGTGACATGGATGACAGGGTGATCGTCAGAGTTATAGTTATCCTTCTGACGAGGGGCAGTATTTTGGACAGGTGGTCCAAGGCAATACTGAGGGTGGCATGGCGCAGGATACTGATTAAGTTCAGTTGACGATACAGTCTAAGAAGTTTGGATTTGGAGTTCATTTATGAGCTCGGTCCCATCAGACATCCAGACAATCTAAGACAGGTATTGCTCATTTCGGGAGATGGTTTTCTCCACGAACTTGAGATATAGAGAGACATAGAAAGAAACTTCATGGCGGATCCACTCACTGAGGCTATTCCTCGAACGCAATAGTTTCACAAACGGATTTTGTGAGACTGACTAGTAGAGGAGTTGGGTATTCGGTATCACACGGGCTGTGAGTATGCGACATCGCAATAATTAGCCTTGAGTGCAAGTGGGAGATTGTTGGAGATAGTGCCCTCAGAGTCAATTATTGGATCACAGGCACGTGATTGCAATGATTGAGGGAGGACCTATCCCGGTAGGACAGTCTTGCTCGAGATGATAGTTTGCTATCTGGTTTACCTTTATCATCGTGTACTGCTTTAGGTGACATGACATGTCGCTATTGCACGTTGATAGAGCCCCTAGGATTCTTGCTTGACTGCCAGCAGTATGAGGGCGATCATATAAGTGAGAGCTGGAGTCTATAAGCGCATCCTTAAAAGGTCCCTAGTCGTAGGAGTTTCGAGACAGGGCATCGATTCTCCAGAGTAGACTAGTGTATACAGTCGAGACCCCGACGAGGGGCGGTGGCCGGTCTCACAAGCCACTGGTGTCAGTTGGTTCACCTAAGATGTATACAGGTGCTCATTGGGTTATGAGTACACCGGACAGGACTCGCCGGAAACATGCTAGTTGGTCTTATACCTGACGTCAGATAGCAGTTCCCAGGTGACATGTGTACAGGTTAGTTCATCGACCTGGGGATCGTCATTTGTCTCGTGTGAGTTCCCACTGTGCTTTGATTACTACCCTACCACGGCTCAAAGGAGTCGTGCAAACAGGTTTTAGTTGGGTACAGTCCCGAGCCACATGGAGGCAGTGAGCGGATCTTCGGGGGTTCGTCTCTCCCGGTATTGGGGGTGAGGTCGCGCTGTGTCTAGGAGAGCCATTACACGAAGACCTTGGCCAAGGCAGGAGATTTACTGGTAGGTATTCCAGTAGTATCTCAGGGTGTTCTGGGCAACACTCCGACACGACTTGTACCGCTTTTGGGGGTCTGACTTTTACCAACCCCCTAGGCCCGACATGCGATGCTCATAGACGAACAGACCGGACTGTACGGATATTGTCACTGACAGGCTCAGTAGGGTGTCAGGATGAGTTCGCTCATCGACGTCCCTTTTAGTCAATAGCTGGTGGCCCGTCACGTATTGGCTTATACCTCTGACGTGCTTGTGGTTAAATCCACAGCCATAGTATTGACGAGTCTTTAGAGTCCACCACACTTTCAGTTACTCAAGCTTTCGGGCGAAACGCTGTAGAGGCCGTATGGAGATATGGCAGGGTCCGATCAGATACGTGCGGTATTGCACGGATCAGGATCGGACGGTTTATACTAGTAGCCGTATAGTTATAAGGCAGCGTTCGATCAGATACGTGCGGTATTGCACGGATCAGGGTCGGACGGATATTACTAGTCGGCTTTGGTTTAAGCCGGATCCTAGTATAGTACAGTGTAGATTTTGTCTCTTTGCATTTGTATCCGAACGGAATACAGATGCGGGTGTGTATGCACGGTATCGGGGTTTTCCTGTAATTTATTACGGGACCAGTTTTCTGGAGTTGCCAGTTTGCATTCCGTTCCGGCCGGTTTTCCTTTGTTCTTTCCCGGCCGGACTTTTCCGATGGAGGGGGTTATTTGCAAGTTTGCAAATAACACCTAGTGGAGGGGTTTTATTGCAAAAGGATTTATTATGAGAGCATCTTTTCTTTTGTTGCACCATTCTTGCATTAATGAGATTGGAAAGGATTTGATTTGGATGTGAATGAAGTATGGTTCATGTTTGTTTGTGGTCACCTCTTGTTTTCTCCTACCATCACCTCCCTTCATGCTTGATAAGCTTTGCTCCACCATTTCTAAAGATGAGAGATTATTATTATGGTTGAGAAAAGAAAAAGAGAAGAGAGAGAGAGAGCTTCATCTTCATCTTTGAGAGAGCTTCATCTTCATCTTTGAAAGAGCTTCATTCATTCATCTCATTCCATTGCTAGAAAATTGAAAGCACCAATTTTCTATATACCATTCCTCCATCTATGGAAACCAACCCCAAAGTGAGACATACATTCTACACTACACTTCCTACAGCATATCTTGGACGCGTCGGGTAGCCTACTTCGCGCCCGAGTTGCCTCGGTATTGAGGTGGGAGCCCGTAAAAGTACCCGGCTTCGTGGTGCCCTTTCCGACGAGGAGGAGACGGACGGAGATCCCGCGAGGAGATCGGAACGGAGATGAAGACCGGAGGACTCGGATCATTCGGTATATCTCTAACCCTTCTCTTGTTTGCTAGAATTAGTTTAATGGCATGATCCGGGGTTTAGTGCGCGGTGGTGCCGGTTTGCTAAGTCCGCAAAAATTAAAGTTTATCACCGTTTCCGTATTTGGCCGTCGGATTGACGGCCGGGGCGCCGCCGTGCACTTACAGAAACTCCCACGACTAGGGGCATTTAAGGATGTACCTATAGACTACCCAGCTCCCACGTATATGATCGCCATCATACTGCTGGCAGTCAAGCAAGGATCGTATGGGCTCTATCAACATGTAATAGTGATCTGTAATGCCACATAATGCTGTACATGATGATAAAAACAAACCAGATAGCATACTATCATCTCGAGTAAGACTGTTCTACCGGTATAGGTCCTCCTTCAATCATCATAATCATCTGCCCGCGACTATGATAATTGCCTTGAGGGCACTATAGCCAACAATAACAGGTAGAACTTGACTAGTGCTTATGATATGTTGACCATAGCTAAGGTCATAAGCTACTAGAGGTAAAATCCATATCGGGAGTTTCAAGAGTTGAAATTTGCAATGAGATTGCATACTTTCTATGTGATAGTTGGATCCCGATCCCACCGTGAGTGAGAGTTACTCCCAGGAGAGTTTTGCATTTTACAAATAGTTAACCCATTAGGTGTCTAGAAAGGTGTCAACTGGGTTATGTCTCTGGGAAAACGAGGTTTATTTTAATTAGGTCCATGCGAAAGTACGTGGAACCTCCCTCAAAGTACCGATACTGGCCTGGCTGACCGGTTAGTGAAATTATATAATGTAATTAATCCTGGTTAATTTTCATTTTAAGGTTTGAAGGAAAATTTGATAAAAACGGCGGGAGACATCGATTAGATAAGATAATAACCAATCTAATCTTTGGAAGAGTTTTCGCTGAGTGTATTCTTTTCTCTCTCCTAATGGCAGATATCCATGACTGGACTTAAGCTTCATTTAAAGAAAAATAAATTGATAAGACCTAATTATAAAGACTGGCTGAGGAACATAAACATTGCCCTTACATATGATAAGGTATCATATGTCCTCACTGCCTCAGCCCCTTCCAGCTCAAGCCCTGAATCTTCTGTTGCGGATAGGGAGATCCGCAAGACATAGGATATTGACTGTGCCACTGCCAAATGCCTCACGCTCGTCTCGATGGATAATGTACATCAAAAGCAGTATGAGAAGATGGATGTTCAATCCATCTTTCTCCATACAAAGGAGTTGTATTGTGAGCAATCTCGTACCCTGTGCTACGAGGCATCTAAAAAGCTGTTTCAGATGAGAATGGCTCTTGGCACACCAGTGGGTGATCATGTCTTAAAGATGATAGCTATTATTGAAGAGCTTGAGGGCCTCAGATGGACAATGGAGAATGAACAGTATATTGATATTGTTCTGCAGTCTTCCCCCGCCTTTGCTCAGTTCATAGTAAACTTCAATATGCACAACATGGAGAAGCCACTACCTGAACTTCTCAATATGTTGAGAAGTGCAGAGAGCATGCTCAAGACAACGAAAACTCCCGCTTAGCTTGCTGGGCCATCTTCCTCTTCTTTCCAAGAAGCCAAGTCTAAGGGAAAGGTGAAGAAGAAACCCAACAAACCAAGAGGTGGAGTGAAAAAGGCAAAAGGGAAAGACAAATCCAGGGCTGAGGAGTCAGGAAAAGGAGAATGTTTCTACTGCAAAAAGTCGGGACACTGGAAGCGAAATTGTATTGAATACATCGCTGATCTCAAGAAAAAAGAAGCATGGTGATCCTTCCGCTTCAGGTGTGTTTGTGACTGAAAACTGTTTTTCTATAAACTCTGCTTCTTGGGTTTTGGATACCGGTTCGGGTTCTCACGTCTGCAATTGTATGCAGGGATTGAGAAATAACAGAGTTTTGAAGACTGGTGATCACACTCTCCGGGTTGGAAATGGTTCCAATATACATGCAGTATCAGTACGGGAGTATCACCCGGGGTTGCCACCGGGATGTATATTGGTTTTGAACCCGTGTTATTATATACCAAGCATGCTATGCAATATAATATCCGTTTCTTTGTTAGACAATGAAGAATATAATTTTGTGTTGCAAAATATTGTTATGAACATTAACTTGAATCAAGAGTTGATGGGGTATGGTACACTAAATAACGAGATATACGTTCTAAATCAACACACAATTTTCAACATACAACACATAAATAAAAGAAAATTTTCAGATATAAATGAAGCTTTTCTTTGGCATTGTAGGCTTGGTCATATTAACGAAACAAGATTAAACAAGCTACATAAAGATGAATATTTAAATTCTTTTGAATATAAATCTTATGCGACTTGTCAGTCTTGTATCAAAGGTAAAATGACCAAAACTCTGTTTACCGAACACAGAGAAAGAGATACAGAACTCTTAGGCCTCATACATAGTGATGTATGCGGACCAATGTCTTAACATGTTAGAGGCGGTTTTTCTTACTTCATAACTTTTACTGATGATTTCTCAAGATTCGGACACGTGTTTTTATTAAAGCATAAGTCTGAAGCTTTCGAGAAATTCAAAGAGTACAAACTTGAAGTAGAAAAACAAACAGGTTTGAGCATCAAGAAACTTCGATCGGATCGAGATGGAGAGTATCTGAGTACAGAGTTTTTGAACTTCCTAAAAGAGAATGGGATTCTCTCTCAGCTCACTTCCTTTTCCACACCACAACACAACGGTGTGTTAGTGTTAGTTATATGTATGCCCTAGAGGCCATTGCTATACATGAGATGTATATTGTAGTGGATGCTTGGACGTATATAGGGATGACTTTCTTGCTCGACATGATAGTATGCTATCTGGTTACCCTTTACCTTAACGTGTATACTGTTTGTCTCTCTGTTACATGTTGGTAAAGCCCTTAGAATGTGTACTTGACTACCTGGACTATGATGCGGATCATACTAGTGGGGACATGGTGGTCCATAAGTACATCCTTCAAGGTCCCTAGTCGTGGGTGTATCGAGACGGGGCATCGATATACCCGTGTAGACTAGCGTATGCCTTCTTGACCCATACAGATGGGCGATGGATGATCCCATATCCATTGGTGTTTGACATCAGAGATGATATACGGGTGCTCAGTGGAGACTGGGTACACTGGACGGACTCGCCGAGAACTCCCAGATGGTATTATACCTTACGTCAGATGGCAGTTCTCTGGTGACACTGGTACAGGTTAGTCTGTAGACCCGAGATCGTCATAGAGTCTTGTGTGATTCCCACCGTGCTTTGATTTCCACCTTACCACGTCCAAGATGGCGTGCAAAACGGTGGTTTTTGGGTACAGTCCCGAGTCACATGGAGGCAATGAGCGATAGGAGGGGTTTCGTCTCTCCCGGTATTGGGGGTTGATGTTGCGTTATGCTCGATTGGCCATAACAGGGAAGTCCCTGGCCAGGGCTGATCAGAGAATTGCTGGTAAGTGTTACCAGTAGTTTCTCGACCCGTTATGAGCCTCATATCGGCATGACTTATCGGTTATTGGGGTCTGACGTTTACCACCCCTAGACTTGATATGCGACATATCAGACGAGGAGACCGGACTGTACGGTAGTGTCACTATCAGGCTTTTTGCAGGAGTTGGAGCGGGCTTGCTTGCTGATCTTCTGATCGCTCAATACCCGGGTAGCCGTTACGTCCAGCTAGTACCGCTGACGGCTTGTGGGTGCTTGATATGATCATCACCTACTGCCGGCGTATTGACGAGTCTTTAGAGTCCTACATAGAGGTTGTACTGGCTCAGGCAAAACGAAATAGGAGCGCATATGTGATATGTGCGGGACCGAGAATAATGTGTGTATGTGATACCGTATTCTATTCTCGCGATGTTTGTATCGATCGGTTATATGTGATATAACCACGTTATCGAATCAAAGGTTGATTCGATAAATCGATACATTGTATGTTAGTCGGTTATATATGATATAACCGGATTATTAAGTCAAGTGTTGATTTAATAATTTAGTGTATAATAGTATATGTGATAAACTAATTTACATTAACTAACATTGGTTCACTTAAGCATTTGATTTTCTCACTTGTGCACAACTTGATATATATGTGATATATATTTATTTGTGTTTACAAAATGTATCATGGTTGTTGATACACTTGTCATGGGTGTATGAGACATACACCATTGTAATTATATGGATGGGGTTTTAATAAATAAAGTAAATACAAAATTAGTGGATAAAGCACACATGCATGAAGCTTCATGAAGCTTATCTTTGCATTTGACTTAGTCCACTAGTTTTGTTTTACTTAAACTATTAGTTAACCTAACCACTATGATTACCTATGGTAATGTCTCTACATGAGTTAGTATATGATACTCACTCACCATGGTTAGCTCATTCTCTCTTGATCATTATCCATATTCATTTGGGGCTCTTCTTCTTCTTCCTCAAGACTTTCATTCTAGGGTTTGATAAAGAGAGAGATACAAAGTGAGAAATGAAATTCTAAAGTCTACCCATTTCCTATCTCACCATCCTCTACTAGACTAGCACTTTAGTTTAGGATGTGCTTCACCAATTCTTTAGTTGGTGAAGTAGAAGTTTGAGTCCGTATTCTCTCGACGTAGATCATCTTCGGCCTCGAAGACTTCAAGCAATACCGTTGCAACTTTCTCATGGAGCCGTCCGAGAGTCCGGGAGCCGATGATCGCAGCGAAGGGACTACATCAAGGAGCTTAAGAAGTGAATGACCGATCTACAAAGGTTGTATTTCGTATCCACTTAGTGTAAATGTGATTTACTTGCATATGTTCGCCTAATCTCTAGTTAACGATCTTGTTTAGAGTTATTCGGCACGGCTAAAATTTTAATTCGGCATGGTCGATGCCTTGTAGAGCCTTGTTAGTGTGCGTAGTAACCCTACAGTGGTATCAGAGCCTATGTAGAGCATTAGGCGATGTGTTAACGAAGTTAAAACCCCGATCGAACCCGGAAACTACACTTTAAACCCCTCTCTGTACAATTTTTGAAATCTGGGATTTTTCCGAATAAAAAATGCTTAAAAAATTCAGCAGGGTTTTCTAAGAATTACCATGAAAACCGTGCCCCTAAGTCCTCCACGTGGCCGCGGAACCGCGGCAATAACCCACTTTGTGCGGCTGTTCCGCGGCAAGAAAAGGGAATTAGGGACGGGTTTCTGTACAGTAATATCATTAGTTATTCCTGCATTTTTTTGGGTATTTTTAATACTGACTCAAGTGTTGAGTATTTTTGGGGTTTATTTTGTATTCGTCGATTCGATCGGAAAATTTAATTTCGTAAGATTTTCCAGATATTTAGAAAGTATTAAAAAGTTCGAACGGATATCAATAGCTCATTTTTTCCCGACCCGGAATATTTCCAAGTGTTGGATTTTTCCGTTTGTTTAAGAACGTCTAGATCGTGCAAGTTACGCGATGGACCCTCTAGAAGACAACAAACCTTAACTCGATTATGTGACCGTCTTGAACTGCCTTTTGAACCTTAGAGTTTGGGGCAGTACGGCATGCCACATGTGAGGCGTTGGCTTGACCCTTCTACGGCTGGATCATTGGTACTGTGGCATGTGATGGATGTTTTTAAACTCCTCTCAAGTGTTGAGAACTATTTGGAAAACTTGGGTGTTTGTTTATTCGATCGGAAAGTTTAACACTGTCTATTTATCTGGAATATGATACAATATTTGGAATCCACAAGTAGTTATGAGATAACTAATTTGGATGTTATAAACATAGCAGTTTGGTCTCAAATGATCGGTTGCCACGGAATTTTGATGCGATCAAAAGTCCGTTGCAATCACGTAGGGTATGCGGATACTCGCCGGGTAAACTTAATAGAGAGCCACGCCCCATAGCCCCGACCAAGTGACTGTAGGAGAACCCCGTCGCCGAAAGCATCCGTTCGGGTGCTCGCGGCTGCGGTGTTCAGCCTTAGTGCACTTCGTCGATGGCATCCGGGGGTGCGGCCGTCTACTAAAGTTTGCGACGAGCATTCGATCAGAATATCGGGAATCTTGTTGAATTGCTCGACTGAATATTGAAAAGTGTTTTCGATATAGAGACTAAAATGCGGGGTTTATAATTGTTAGGCATGCGATGTCTAAAAAGGTTGCGGATTCCAACTGTTGTAGTTTTACACTTTCTTTTCTGTGACCGTAAGTGTAATATGTGATATCGCCGGTTTCGTTGCTATATGTCAACGACAATTGGGATGCGCATATTTACTTACGTTGATGACATGTGATGTTATGTGTTGCTGGATATGTTATATTGGATCGTCGCGTTTTGAATAGCCGGTTTTTTTTTATGTGAGATGAGAGTTTTTATTTTCATTCATGTAAAATTAAATGTATGTAATATTCTTTTATTGGGGCACTTCCGGGATGAGGTTGATGTCACCATTTGTATATTATTTACTTTTCCGCACTAGGATAGACCCAAGGACGAGAGCACAAGTAACCGGGTTCTAGAGTCCAGTGGGAGACCAACTCGAGGAGTCGAGTCTGGGTCTCCTAACTCTAGAATTGGTAGGGTTGCTTGCAGCTCTCGTAGGGGTCTAGGGTGTGGGTTTGGCTATTCATCGCGACTGTGGAATCCGTGTTTTATAGAGGCTTAAAATAAAACACGGATTTCCTAGTATATCCAATATTTCATATGTTTCTTCTGCTGCGATATCTGTGATGTGATCATGTGATGTGATGTGATGTGATAAATGCTATATATAGTATATATGATATATTATATAGGCGTTACTTATGTTTTACACCCGTGCTAGCCCTGCCCCGCTCTGCCGTTAGTTACCTAACCTAACGGTGCACGAGGGGACATCGAGGCGAATGCGGATGGCATAAGTGTACGTCGTATTTATCTGTGATGTTTAGGTGACTTAAATGATGGGACTTAATTAATGTGATTAATGAAAGAAAAGAAACCTAAAAGATGTGGAATCGAATTTTCAAAAACAGGTAGCTACAGTTCTTGCTTTGCATCGCGGTGTTCCTTGTAGAACATCCTGCACCTTATTCGATAAGGAAAGGGCCGAGATCCTTTCACCGAGAGTGACCTTTTTAGCAATAACTGGCAGATGCTACAACCCTCGGTTTGTCTTTTGATTGCTTCTATAGTTTTTGCTTTGCACAGCGGTATATATGATATATCCTGCACTTTATTCGATAAGGAAAGGGCCGACGATCCCTTCACCGGGAGTGACCTCTTTAGAGAAACTAGCAAAAGCCTAAAAAACACTCAATTTTAAAATCATTTGATTCTACAACGATATCAAGTTCATTACGCAATAGGTTTTCAGAAAAACTTGTCGTAGCCCTCCGTCATTTCAGATAAGTCCTGCTTAGTATTCGTGCTGCGTTTGTTGACCTTGTAAAGGCGTAGTGTGTGGTAGCTAACCAGTATTTATCTGCTTATGCATATGATGCAGATTTTTTTAGGGTAGTCGTACGACTTTGTTGACCTTGTCAAGGGTCGTGCGGGTGGGTTTAATTCAATCAAGAAATGACGGGTTGAACTTGACTTACGGTCTATGGTTTGTTGACCTTGTCAAGGTCATAGATCGTTTGGGGCAAAATATTATTGGGAATTTCAAGTGTTGAAATTTGCAATGAGATTGCATACCTTCTATGAGATAGTTGGATCCCGATACCCACTGCGAGTAATTGTTACTCCTGCGAGAGTTTTACACATTACAATTAGCCGATCAAGTAGGTGTCTAGAAAGGTGTCAACAGGGTTACGCCTCCAGGAAAACGAGGTTTTCTTTAATTAGGTCCGTGTGAAAGCACGGCGAACCTCCCTCAAAGTACCGACACTAGCCTGGCTGAAAGATTGACGAAGTTGTAGGGTGTAATTAATTCCGGCTAGTCTTTCCTTTTAGGGTTTGAAGGAAGATTTGATAAAAAACAGTGGGAGCCATCCTGATTAGATAAAATAATAACCAATCTGATCTTGCAAGAGCGCAAGCAGAGTGTTTTCTTCTCTCTCTCCAGGTAGCGACCATATCACGCCTTAATCAAGATAATTATACGGATGAATTGACCGAACCCGCTTGTTATACTGTGCCTGGGGAACGTTGGTCCCGCTCCAACTTATAAATGTTATAAGACAGAGCAGGAAATTGGGGATTACCAGAATTCCCGTGCCGCCCAAACGAAGAAAGTGCATGCTGATGCATCTTCTTCGGGTGTGTTCATTACAGAGAACTGTTTCTCAGTATCCTTTACATCCTGGGCATATGATACCGGATCAGGATCCCGCATATGTAATCTGTTACATGGGCTACAGATAGGTAGAGAACTGAGAACGGGTGATAAGTTTCATGAGATAGAAAACGGTGCAAGTGTCGTAGCCAAGTCTGTTGGTCACTATCACCCTGTATTACCAGAATACATTAATTCTGAACGAATGTTGTTAGATACCGAACCTGATATACAACATCATATCAATCTCTTTATTAAGTAAAGAAGGATATAATTTTGTATTGTTGGATAATGTTTTGAACATTTCCTATATCAAAAGTTGATCGGTTCAGGTACGTTATCTAAAAGTATTGACGTTCTAAATCAAACTACAGTTCTTAGTATACAGAACACATACAAGAGGAAGAGTTCAGAAGTGAACGAATCCTTCTTGAGGTATTGTAGACTAGGTCATATCAATGCGACCCGACTAGCTGAAGTTACATATAGATGCATATTTAAATTAGTTTGAATTTACATCTTGTAAAACTTTCCGGTCATGCCACAGAGATAAGATGACCATAGCTCCGTTTATTAGAAATAGAGAAAGAGTTAGTGAACTCTTGGGATTGATACATACTGATGTATGAAGGTCCCCTATCTACACATGCCAAGACCGGTTCTTTGTACTTCATTACATTCTCTGATGATCTCTCAAGATTCAAACATATGTTCCTGTTGAAACACAAGTCCGAAACTTTTGAGATATTCACAGAATATAAGTTAGAAGTAGAGAACCAAAACGGGTATAAGTATTATGTCCTTTGATGTGATCAAGGAGGAGAATACTTGAGCACGGAATTCCTGGATTATTCTAAAGGAGAATGAGATTCTCTCTCAGCATTACTCCTCCGTATACACCACAGCACGTCGGTGTATCGGGGCGGAGCAATCACACCCTATGTGATAAGGTGTGCTCTATGATGAGTACTACTGAGTTACCTATTTCCTTTTGGGAGTTATGCACTTGTGAAGTTGCATACCTATTAGGGTTCCGATCAAATCAGTTGCCTACCACTTCATATGAGATATGGAAAGGGAAGAGCCCATATCTTAAGTTTGTTAAGATTTGGGGTTGTCCAGCCTATGTCTAAAAGCAAAATCCAGACAAGCTCGAGGCAAAGTCAGTTCTGTAGAAGTTTGTTGGATATCCCAAGCATTCGCAAGGGAATATCTTCTACCAAACCGAGAAACAAAAGATGTTTTGTTTCTCAGCATGCCACTTTTATGAAGGGAATTTCTTGTGAAGAAATTAGTGGACATGAGATAGAACTGGAAGTAGTTCCAGCTATACAAACTGCAGCTGATGATTTGGTAGAACCAAAGGATTTAATAGTTTCCAACGAACCCCAGCCTCTCCGCCGATCTAGTAGGGTTCCTCACCCACCTGAGAGATACTTCGGTTTCTCTATGACAGTGGGAGCGAGGATTGCATCATGAGATGATGACCCAACTAGTATCGAGCAGGCCATCAGGAGTGAGACTCTGTAAGAATGGCTGGATGCTTAGCGATCTGAGATGGAATCCTTATACACCAACAAAGTATGGACTTTGGTTGCCTTATCTGAAGGGTTAAATACCCATCAGGAGCAAGTATATCTTGAGAAGATTACTTGGTGTACATGGAAAAGTTGAGACTTTCAAAGCTAGACTTGTTAAGGTTTGCATCATTAACCAGGTATGGATTATGATGAAACTTTTTCTAAGTACCTATGCTTAAGTCCATCCAGATCCTACTTGCCACGGCTACATACCATGACTACGATATCTGGCGGTTGGGTGTCATGACAGCTTTTCTAAATGATCTTTGAAAAGAGAAAGTCTATAAGTACACAGTCAGAGGGCTTCGTAGACAGTGGGAGCAGCGGAAACGTGTACAAGATGTTTTATGTGATAAAACAGGCATCGCGGAGTTGGAACGTCTGTTTTGATGTGTTATTCAAAGAGTTTGACTTCATCAAAATGGTAGATGAACCTTGTATAAACGAAAAGGTAGTAGGGAGTATGGTGGTGATCCTCGTAGAGTACGTGGATGACATACTCTAGATGGGGAAGGAGTTTCCTATGCTACGCTCGGTCAATCTCCGCTTATCACAAAGATTCTCCATATAGGATCAAAGTGATACCTACTAAATCCTAGGTTTTGGATCTATGAGATAGATCTAATTGGATGTTAGGATTCTCACTAGTTGTAGTGAGATGGTATCAATTGATCCTGAGGAGAATCACTGGAAGGGTTCCAGGATGATAAGGACGACTGAATGTCAGTCACAGGCATTGTCTTTACCCTCAGTAAAGGGACGGTATGTTGGAAGAGTTCCAAGCTATATACCGTGGCATACTAGACGATAAAGGTTAGATACATCGCTACGAAAGATGCTACCAAAGATGAATTCTGGGTGTATATTAGTTCATGAGATGAACTTCGTTCCTACCATTGTGTGACAATGGAGTTGTGGCTTATGCCTAGGAACGCCCGTCCCATCAGTGATCTATACATATTCTAAGGCAGTGTCACCTGATCATGGAGATGGTTGATCTCTAGGGGATCGAGGTCAGGAGAGTAGACTCAGAGGACAACACGGCGGATCCACTCACGAAGGCCTTTTCCCAGAGAGAAACTTTTATGGGATGGTTGAGTATGAGATACATCAACCACTGTTATCAGATAGCCCTAGTGCAAGTGGGAGATTGTTAGTTATATGTATGCCCTAGAGGCCATTGCTATACATGAGATGTATATTGTAGTGGATGCTTGGACGTATATAGGGATGACTTTCTTGCTCGACATGATAGTATGCTATCTGATTACCCTTTACCTTAACGTGTATACTGTTTGTCTCTCTGTTACATGTTGGTAAAGCCCTTAGGATGTGTACTTGACTACCTGAACTATGATGCGGATCATACTAGTGGGGACATGGTAGTCCATAAGTACATCCTTCAAGGTCCCTAGTCGTGGGTGTATCGAGACGGTACATCGATATACCCGTGTAGACTAGCGTATGCCTTCTCGACCCATACAGATGGGCGATGGATGATCCCATATCCATTGGTGTTTGACATCAGAGATGATATACGGGTGCTCAGTGGAGACTGGGTACACTGGACGGACTCGCCGAGAACTCCCAGATGGTATTATACCTTACGTCAGATGGCAGTTCTCTGGTGACACTGGTACAGGTTAGTCTGTAGACCCGAGATCGTCATAGAGTCTTGTGTGATTCCCACTGTGCTTTGATTTCCACCTTACCACGTCCAAGAGGGCGTGCAAAACGGTGGTTTTTGGGTACAGTCCCGAGTCACATGGAGGCAATGAGTGATAGGAAGGGTTTCGTCTCTCCCGGTATTGGGGGTTGATGTTGCGCTATGCTCGATTGGCCATAACAGGGAAGTCCCTGGCCACGGCTGGTTTAGAGATTTACTGGTAAGTGTTACCAGTAGTTTCTCGACCTGTTATGAGCCTCATATCGGCATGACTTATCGGTTATTGGGGTCTGACATTTACCACCCCTAGACTCGATATGCGACATATCAGACGAGGAGACCGGACTGTACGGTAGTGTCACTGTCAGGCTTTTTGCAGGAGTTAGAGCGGGCTTGCTTGTTGATCTTCTGATCGCTCAATACCCGGGTAGCCGTTACGTCCAGCTAGTACCGCTGACGGCTTGTGGGTGCTTGATATGATCATCACCTACTGCCGGCGTATTGACGAGTCTTTAGAGTCCTACATAGAGGTTGTACTGGCTCAGGCAAAACGAAATAGGAGCTCATATGTGATATGTGCGGGACCGAGAATAATGCGTGTATGTGATACCGTATTCTATTCTCGCGATGTTTGTATCGATCGGTTATATGTGATATAACCACGTTATCGAATCAAAGGTTGATTCGATAAATCGATACATTGTATGTTAGTCGGTTATATATGATATAACCGGATTATTAAGTCAAGTGTTGATTTAATAATTTAGTGTATAATAGTATATGTGATATACTAATTTACATTAACTAACATTGGTTCACTTAAGCATTTGATTTTCTCACTTGTGCACAACTTGATATATATGTGATATATATTTATTTGTGTTTACAAAATGTATCATGGTTGTTGATACACTTGTCATGGGTGTATGAGACATACACCATTGTAATTATATGGGTGGGGTTTTAATAAATAAAGTAAATACAAAATTAGTGGATAAAGCACACATGCATGAAGCTTATCTTTGCATTTGACTTAGTCCACTAGTTTTGTTTTACTTAAGCTATTAGTTAACCTAACCACTATGATTACCTATGGTAATGTCTCTACATGAGTTAGTATATGATACTCACTCACCATGGTTAGCTCATTCTCTCTTGATCATTATCCATATTCATTTGGAGCTCATCTTCTTCTTCCTCAAGACTTTCATTCTAGGGTTTGATAAAGAGAGAGATACAAAATGAGAAATGAAATTCTAAAGTGTACCCATTTCCTATCTCACCATCCTCTACTAGACTAGCACTTTAGTTTAGGGTGTTTGCTTCACCAATTCTTTAGTTGGTGAAGTAGAAACTTGAGTCCGTATTCCCTCGACGTAGATCATCTTCGGCCTCGAAGACTTCAAGCAATACCGTTGCAACTTTCTCATGGAGCCGTCCGAGAGTCCGGGAGCCGATGATCGCAGCGAAGGGACTACATCAAGGAGCTTAAGAAGTGAAGGACCGATCTACAAAGGTTGTATTTCGTATTCACTTAGTGTAAATGTGATTTACTTGCATATATTCGCATAATCTCTAGTTAACGATCTTGTTTAGAGTTATTCGGCACGGCTAAAATTTTAATCCGGCATGGTCGATGCCTTGTAGAGCCTTGTTAGTGTGCATAGTAACCCTACAGTTAGAACGACGGAATCGTACCCTATTAGATATGGTGCGGTCCATGATGAGTGATGCTGAGTTACCTCTCTTCTTTTGGGGGCATGCATTGGAGACTGCAGCATATCTGTTGAACAGGGTTCCAACCAAGACCGTGTGTACCACTCCATATGAGATATGGTATGGGAAGAGACCATCTCTTAAACGAGTTAGGATTTAGGGTTGTCCGGTTTTTGTCAAAAACCAGAATCCAGACAAACTCGAGACACGATCGGTTCAGTGTATATTTGTGGGATGTCCAAAACATTCGTATGGATATCTCTTCTACCACAAGGAGGAACAAAGAGTGTTTATCAACATGCCACATTTTTAGATAATGAATTTTTTTTAAATAACACTGATGGCAATATGGTAGAACTAGAAGAAGTTCTAGAAACACAAGTTACAAATGACGACTTGGTTGAACCTGAGGTTGCAACAGAAACTTATGAATCTCAGTCACTCCGTAGATCTAGTACGACTTCTCGCCCACTAGAGAGATACTATGGTTTTTTCATTGATGGTGATAGAGAGGATTGCATCATGGATGATGATGACCCTACTAGTTTTCAGTAAGCTATCACGAGTGATGACTCTGTGAAGTGGCTGGATACCATGAGATCCGAAATGGAGTCTATGTACACCAACAAAGTGTGGACTTTGGAAGTTGTACCTTCTGGGGTAAAACCCGTAGGGTGCAAATGGATCTTTAAGAGAAAGATCGGTGTAGATGGACAGGTGGAGACATATAAGGCAAGATTTGTGGCGAAAGGATTTCGTCAAAGACCATGACTGGACTATGACGAAACTTTCGCTCTTGTAGCCATGCTTAAATCCATTCGGATCCTATTTGCTATTACTGCTCACTACGACTATGAAATCTGGCAAATGGACGTTAAAACTGCATTTCTAAATGGTGATTTAGAAGAGCGCGTTTATATGGATCAACCTGAGGGCTTCGTTGATAGTGGGAGCAACGAGAAAGCATATAGGTTGCTTAAATCCATTTATGGATTAAAGGCATCACGGAGTTGAAACATCTTCTTTGATGATGCGATCAAAGAGTTTGATTTTGTCAAAAATTCAGATGAACCCTGTATTTATAAGAAGATTGTAGGGAGTACTGTCACATTCCTCGTATTGTATGTGGAGGACATCCTCCTGATAGGAAACGATGTTCCTATGCTACAATCAATCAAACTGTTCTTATCACAAAGGTTCTCCATAAAGAACCTGTGTGATGCCTCATACATATTGAGCATTAAGATCTATAGAGATTGATCTAAAAGGTTGTTGGGATTGTCCCAATCCAGGTATATTAACACCACCTAAAGAGGTTTAGTATGGAAGATTCCAAGAAGGGTACCTTACCCGTGTTAGTGTATATGCCCTAGAAGCCATTACTGTATCATACTAGTTTGTATATTACTTAATGGAAGCTTGGGATATTCACCTTGTATAAACAATCTTGCTCAAAATAGTAGTATGCTACTTGGTTTGTTTCTACTTCAATGTGTACTTGTGTTTATTTCGGTATATCACTTATACGCATTAGTGGAGCCCTTAGGATCTTTGCTTGATTACCAGCGTTGTGATGGCAGTCACACTAGTGGGGGCTGGGTAATCTATAAGCACATCCTTATACAGGTCCCTAGTCGCAGGACTATCGAGACAGGGCATCGATACTCCGGAGTAGACTAGCGTATGCGCTTCTCATCCCAGTGTGGGAGATGGTCTGTCCCACAGCCATCAGTACGTAGTACTGGAGATAGTATACGGGTGCTCGTTGGGTTACGAGTACACTGGACAGGACTCGTCGGGAACTGACAGGTTGGTATTATACCTATCGTCAGTTATCAGTTCCCAGGTGACATGAGTACAGCTTAGTCCGCTGACTTGACACTGGCACTTCGCCTCAAGTGTGTTCCCACTGCACTTTGATCACTACCCTACCACGGCTCAAAGGAGTCGTGCAAACCGGTGGTGGTTGGGTGCAGTCCCGAAGCACTTGGAGGCAGTGACGGTTAGACAGGATTCGTCTCTCCCGGTATTGGGGGTTGACATCGCGCTGTGTCTAGGAGAGCCATTACACGAGTAGTCCCTGGCCAGGGCAAGCGAGATATACTGGTAGGTTCCAGTGTTATCTCAGGGTGTTTTGGGCTTCACTCCGGCACGACTTGTACCGCTATTAGGGGACTGACGTTTACCGCCCCCTAGGCCCGCCATGCGATGTATCAGACGAACAGACCGGACTGTACGGAGACTGTCACATTCAGACTCAGTAGGAGTACAGATGGGGTTTCACCTCGTCAGCCTTCTTATCGACATCTACCTGGGGACCGTTACGCACAGCTAGTGCCGCTTGCGGTCTGTGGTTAAACCCACTGCCAGCGTAGTGTCGAGTCTTTAGAGTCCCACACAGAGGGTATTCGCCTATGGGCAAAACAGAGTAGAGGTCGCATGGTTTTGCGACAGGGTTCGTTCTCATCCGCGCACTTGTGCACGTTTGGAGTCCGGACGGATTTTACTGGTTGGCTCTGGTTTGAGTCAGATACCGGTATATGTTTCAGAGTTGCTTTTATCTCTCAGTATTCGTGTTCCTCGGAACAAGAATGCAGGTGTGTATGCACAGTTATTTGAGGAGGAGGAAGATGACTTTCATTAGGGTTTCGGAACGGATGCGTATGCACAGTTGACAGTCGTCATTTTCCAAACCCTATTGGATTTATGTTTTATCAATTAATAATATTAATAAAATGAAAAGTGTCATGGTTGGTTTTTTGTTGACTTGTTGACCATGGTTGACTTGTTGACCATGGTTGAAGGTTTGACCATCATCATTACAAAAGCAAGATGCTTTTTGATTCTTGCAAAACCATTTAATGTTGGTAATGATAATGGTCATTCTAAAACTTTCCATCAACCTTTTCATTATCATTATTATTATTATTTGATAATTCTTTTTCTTTTGCATTATGGTTGCAAGAAGGAAAAAGCGAGCTCATTCTCTCATAACTCTTCTCTCTCTTCATTTCATCTTCTTCTTCCTCTAGCAAAAGAGAACCCTTCTCATGTGTTGAGAATCATTCTCTTTAAAAAGAAAAGCACCCCTTAATCACTCTCTACTCATTCTAGGATCAAGGGTTTAGCAAGCCGGAGATTCTAGTTCACTCCAAGTTCGAGAAAGAGCCCAAAGGTCGAACCTTCGAGGTGGATCCATCTTCGACGGAAGAAGGCGACAAGAAGAGAACCATCAACCTCCACAAAGTTTAAAGAAGAAGGAGTTCAAGTTTAGGTATAACCATCTTCATTCGAGTAGCTAAATCTCTTTAGCAAGTTTGCTAGTTTTAGTTTAGGTAACGATCCCGACCTTGTTTAGTCCATGTTGCCTCTTGCACTAAAAATTTGATTTTTATACCGTTTCCGCCTCCCCGTAAGAACCGGGGGTCGCAACGTGGACTTACAGTGGTATCAGAGCCTAACTAAACTTAAACTAGCTTGGTAGTGAAGTGTAACGAAGTTCGGAAACGAAAAATCACAAAACCGGAAAAATTACAAAACCTGAGTTTCTGTTGAATTTTTTTTGGCTCAAAATGAAAAACTTTATACTTGTAAAATCGTCTCAGGGTTTTGTGAGTGCACCCATGAAAAACGATCCACTGTTGCGCTCAAACCGCCGCCCTTCCGCGGCACGAGGTAGGCATATGCCGCGGAACCGCCGCGTTTTGTCTTCTTCTCTGCATCGTTTTTCGTGCAGTGTGTGTCTGTGTTGGTTTTGTGATTTTTGAAATATATTATATGTGCCCAGATTTTCCAGAAAAGAAATTTACTTTTGGGGTCCTATAATTCCGTATTTTTTCCGAACTTCACTGCACTTTGACTATGATGGTTATATCTGTGATGTTTGCATGTATTGAACGTCGGCTAATCGCTATAAGTCGATTAGTCGGGGTTATACATGATCTGTAATGTGCTGGAATGTGTATATAAATATGTTGGATTGTCGCGGGTGAATAGCCGGGGGTTGTGAGACGAGAGTTTTCTTTTCTTGCAATTCATGTAAATTTGTAAATTGATGTAATAATTATTTGTATGGCCGCACAACCGGGTCGAGGTTGTAGCCGTCATTGTATAATTTCTTTTTACTGTTTTTGCTCCTAGGATAGACCCATGGTGGGGTGCACAAACTACCGGGTATGCCGAAGTGTCGAGTGGCCTACTCATGGAGATGAGGGAGGTTGCTACGCTTCGGGTACTTGGCGGGTAGTTTGCCGCACCCGTAGGGGTCTTGGGTGGGGTATTGGCTATTCACCGCGACCGTGTAATCTGTTTTTGTTACAGGCTCGTACAAATTACAGATTCCTAGCATATCCAATCTATTTATCTGTAATCTGAAATGTTTATCATTGCAGTATATCTATATATGATATTATTTAGGCGTTGCTTATGTTTTACAGACGCGCTAGCCCAGCCCCCGCTCTGTCGTTAGTTAAGTAACCTAACGGGTAATGACGGGGCCCAGTGGCGAATGCGAATGGCATAAGCGTACGTCATATTTTGGTTGTTTTCTGCAATGGTAGGATTAAATGATGGGACGCATTAAAAGAACTAATGCAAGAATATCACGCATTAAAAGAACTAATGCAACATAATAAACCAAGTTAAAGTCGTTGGAACACTTTCGAAAAACCACTCGGTTCTTTTCAAAACCAATTTTTAAAATACGGAGTTTGAGCCACTCCATTTAAAAGCTATCTCGTTCCATCGACCAAATCAAGTTCACTACGTTCACGGTTTTGCCAAAACCATTCGTAGCCCTCCGTCGTTTCGCATGAATAGTCAATAGTATTCAAGCTGTGTATGTTGGCCAAAGTCAAGGCACAGTGATTGGTAGCTATTGGGTGTTCATGTGTAGCATAGATAGATGCGTTGGTTTGGGACAGTCGTACTGCCATTTTGGCCAAAGTCAAGGGTAGGTACGGATGGATCCAAATTAACCTGGATAATGACGGGTAGAACTTGACATGTGACTTATGATATTTTGGCCAAAGTCAAGGTCATAAGAGCATGGGGCAAAAATCCACATCGGGAGTTTCATAAGTACTGAAACTTGCTAGATTTGCTTACCATTTGGAGTGTGATGATTCTGGTAGGATTCCTTCAGTTTCGTCACGCAATGATATTTGGATCCCGATCCTACTGTGAGTATATGCTACTCCTCGGGAAATTTCTCACTTAACGATCAATGCTATAAACCTAGTAGGTGCCTAGAAATGTGTTAGCGGGGCTACGCCCCCAGGGAAAAGAGGTTCTCTAATTAAGGAACTTCGCGAAAGCGTTGGAAAACCTCCCTCGAAGTACCGACACCAGCCTGGCCGAACGGTTAAGCAAGTATTGTACGGTGGGATTGATCCTGACTAATTCTTCCTTTATGGTTTGAAGAGGGATTCGAGAAACAGTGGGAGCCATCCTGTTTAGACAAACTAAAAACCACTCTAAACTTGCAAGAGCATCATGCTGAGTGTTTCTTCTTCTCTCTCCAACATGACTGGACTTAAGTTACTCCTAGATAAAAACAAACTGACAGGGCCAAACTACAAAGATTGGCTCAGGAATGTCAAGATAGCAATCAATTATGACAAGCTGGGGTATCTTCTTACCACCAAAGCTCCCCCTGTCCCTGGTCCAACTTCCAGTGTCGCGGATAAGGAAATCCGCAAGACTTGGGAAATTGATAGCGCGAAGGCCAAGTGCCTCCTGCTTGCCTCGATGGACAACGAACATCAGAGGAGGCATGAGAATATGGACATGGAATCCATATTGCTCCATACAAAAGAACTGTATGGAGAGCAATCTCGTATCGCAAGATACGAAGCGTCGAAAAATTTATTCTCGACAAGAATGGCCGTCGGATCATCAGTAGCCGAGCATGTGCTAAAGATGATCGGCTACATTGAGGAGCTCGCTGACCTAGGGATCACATTGGAGAGTGAGCTATATACGGATATAGTTCTCCAGTCCCTTCCTTCCACTTACGCCCAGTTTATACTGAACTTCAACCTACAAGAAAAGGAGGTTGAACTTTCAGAGCTCCTCAACATGCTGAGGAGCGCAGAGGGCACCCTACAGAAAGGTAGGGAAACATCCACTTTGTTTGTAGGAGGATCATCTTCTTCTAGGTCCAAGGCGAAAGCCAAGGGAAAGAAGAAGAAGGCCCCCGCCAAACCAAGGGGCGGTGTTAGTAAAGTGGATACGAAGGGAAAAGGTAAAGCAGCAAAGATAGCGGGGAAGCTTGTGGATAAGGAAGAGTGCTTCTATTGTCATAAGAAAGGACACTGGAAGAATGATTGCAGGGCCTGGAAGGCCAGAACACAGGAATTGAAGCAGGTTGCAGCTTCAGCTTCAGGTGTGTATGTTATTGAAAACTGTCTTTCAATAAACTCTACTTCCTGGGTATTGGATACCGGATCAGGATCTCATATCTGTAATTCTTTGCAAGCATTGAGAAACTGTAGGGTTTTGAAGGAAGGTGACATGACCCTCAGAGTTGCGAACGGAGCTAGCATGGATGCTAAAGCCGTGGGGGACTATCACCTAGGAATGTCAGATGGACATCTTTTGGTTTTGCGTAATTGCTTTTTTGTACCCAACGCAACTTGTAATATCATTTCTGTATCTTTAGTTTCTAAAGAAGGTTATGAATTTGCGTTTGTAAGTAATGTTGTAAACATTCACCTTAATCAAGTTCTGATTGGGTCAGGTACATTGAGTAATGGTATATACGTATTGAATCAACCACAGATTTTTAATGTCCAGAATACACACAAAAGAAAGTCTCCAGAAATAAATCAGACTTTCTTATGGCATTGTAGATTGGGTCACATCAATGAGAGAAGGTTGACGAAGTTACATACAGAAGGGTATTTGAATGCGTTCGAATATCAGTCGTATGCCACTTGTCAATCCTGTCTCAAAGGAAAGATGACAAAGACTCCGTTTACTGGACATGGAGTAAGAGCGAGCGAGCTCTTAGGACTCGTACACAGTGACGTGTGCGGTCCAATGTCTACACATGCCCGAAGAGGACATTCTTACTTCATTACTTTTACGGATGACTTCTCAAGGTACGGTTATGTCTTCTTAATGAAACATAAGTCCGAGGCTTTTGAAAAATTCCAGGAGTATAAGAATGAAGTAGAGAAACAGACCGGCAAAAGTATTAAGATTCTAAGATCGGATCGAGGTGGAGAATACTTAAGTGCCGAATTCCTGAATTACTTAAAAGAGAATGGTATTCTCTCTCAGCTTACTCCTCCATACACTCCGCAACATAACGGTGTATCGGAGAGACGGAACCGAACCCTATTGGATATGGTTCGGTCCATGATGAGTAACGCTGAGTTGCCGCGATCATTCTGGGGATATGCGCTAGAATCCGCCGCATACCTTTTGAACCGAGTTCCCACTAAGACTGTGCCTACTACGCCATTTGAGATGTGGTGTGGGAAGAGACCCCATCTTAATCACATTAAGATATGGGGAAGTCCAGCTTTTGTCAAAAAGCAGCATGCAGACAAGCTCGAGGCACGCTCAGTACTGTGCAAGTTTGTGGGATATCCAAAGAATTCCAAGGGATATTTCTTCTACTGCGAAGGGGAACAAAAAGTTCTTGTTTCTCGTCATGCCCACTTTCTAGAACACCAGTTCATAGAAAAGGAAATAAGTGGGAGCGCAGTAGAACTGGAAGAGATTCCAGAACCACGGACTATTACTGAAAGTTTAGTGGAACCAGAGGGTTCGGAAGAACAGGACATTCCTACGCCGCTCCGCAGAAGTAGTAGGCAGTCTCATCCGCCCGAGAGATACTACGGTTTTCTCATAGACGGGGATAGAGAGGATTGCATCATAGATTATGATGAGCCTACTAGCTTCCAGCAGGCCGTTCAGAGCGTTGACTCAGTGAAATGGCTGGATGCAATACGGACCGAAATGGAGTCCATGTACACCAACAAGGTATGGACGTTGGACATTGCTCCAGACGGGGTAAAACCCGTAGGATGCAAGTGGATCTTCAAAAGGAAGATTGGTGTAGATGGACAGGTTGAGACCTATAAAGCTAGGCTGGTAGCAAAGGGTTTTCGTCAAAGACCTGGCTTGGACTATGACGAAACCTTCTCTCCAGTAGCCATGCTGAAATCCATTCGGATCCTTCTTGCCATTGCTGCCTTCCACGATTATGAGATTTGGCAAATGGACGTAAAGACAGCTTTTCTAAATGGAAATTTAGAGGAGTGTGTCTATATGGACCAGCCAGAGGGTTTCATTCAGAGTGGGAGCAGCGGAAAAGTGTGCAAGTTGCTTAAGTCCATCTATGGACTAAAGCAGGCATCGCGGAGTTGGAACATCTGCTTTGATGAGACGGTCAAAGAATTTGGCTTTATCAAAAATCCAGATGAACCATGCATCTATAGTAGATTTGTAGCGAGAACTGTAGTATTCCTCGTTTTATACGTGAATGACATTCTCTTAATAGGAAATGACATTCCTATGCTACAATCTGTCAAGGGGTTCTTGTCACACAGGTTCTCCATGAAAGACTTGGGTGATGCCTCGTACATTCTGGGTATCCGGATCTACCGTGACAGATCCAAGAGGATATTAGGACTTTCACAGTCCAGGTACATCGACACCATACTGAAGAGATTCAGTATGGAAGATTCCAAGCGCGGTAACCTACCGGCTTGTCACGGGATCACCCTCTCTAAAGAGATGTCTCCCAAGACTGATTTGGAGAGGGATCTCATGTCTATTATACCCTACGCTTCTGCGGTAGGCTCTATAATATATGCGATGTTGTGTACCAGACCGGATGTAGCTTATGCACTGAGTGTGGTAAGCCGGTATCAGTCTAACCCTGGGGAGAAACACTGGATAGCGGTAAAGAACATTCTCAAGTACCTGAGAAGGACTAAGGAGATGTTCTTGGTGTATGGCGGAAAGGACCTCCAGATCGAGGCCTTTGCTGACTCCAGCTTCCAGAGTGACAAGAATGATTCCAAGTCCATGTCGGGTTTTGTCTTCACCCTCAATGGAGGGGCGGTGTATTGGAAGAGTTCCAAACAGGAAACCGTTGCAGACTCAACGATGGAAGCGGAATACATCGCTGCATCAGATGCCGCAAAAGAAGCTGTCTGGATGAGGAAGTTCTTGAAAGAACTTCAGGTGGTTCCGTCCATTGTTGATCCAATACCTCTGTATTGCGACAACAACGGGGCTATAGCTTTAGCGAAGGAACCCAGGTCCCATCAGAGATCCAGGCACATCTTGAGGCGGTATCACCTGATCAGGGAGATCGTGGATCGCCAGGAGATCGAGGTTCGGAGAGTCGCTTCAGAAGACAACACTGCAGATCCATTCACCAAGGCCCTACCCCAGACTCAGTTCGAGCGGCTGATCGAGATGATAGGTCTTCGATACGCCAGTACATGGCCTTAGTGCAAGTGGGAGATTGTTAGTGTATATGCCCTAGAGGCCATTACTGTATCATACTAGTTTGTATATTACTTAATGGAAGCTTGGGATATTCACCTTGTATAAACAATCTTGCTCAAAATAGTAGTATGCTACTTGGTTTGTTTCTACTTCAATGTGTACTTGTGTTTATTTCAGTATATCACTTATACGCATTAGTGGAGCCCTTAGGATCTTTGCTTGATTACCAGCGTTGTGATGGCAGTCACACTAGTGGGGGCTGGGTAATCTATAAGCACATCCTTATACAGGTCCCTAGTCGCAGGACTATCGAGACAGGGCATCGATACTCCGGAGTAGACTAGCGTATGCGCTTCTCATCCCAGTGTGGGAGATGGTCTGTCCCACAGCCATCAGTACGTAGTACTGGAGATAGTATACGGGTGCTCGTTGGGTTACGAGTACACTGGACAGGACTCGTCGGGAACTGACAGGTTGGTATTATACCTATCTTCAGTTATCAGTTCCCAGGTGACATGAGTACAGCTTAGTCCGCTGACTTGACACTGGCACTTCACCTCAAGTGTGTTCCCACTGCACTTTGATCACTACCCTACCACGGCTCAAAGGATTCGTGCAAACCGGTAGTGGTTGGGTGCAGTCCCGAAGCACTTGGAGGCAGTGACGGTTAGACAGGATTCGTCTCTCCCGGTATTGGGGGTTGACATCGCGCTGTGTCTAGGAGAGCCATTACACGAGTAGTCCCTGGCCAGGGCAAGCGAGATATACTGGTAGGTTCCAGTGTTATCTCAGGGTGTTTTGGGCTTCACTCCGGCACGACTTGTACCGCTATTAGGGGACTGACGTTTACCGCCTCCTAGGCCCGCCATGCGATGTATCAGACGAACAGACCGGACTGTACGGAGACTGTCACATTCAGACTCAGTAGGAGTACAGATGGGGTTTCACCTCGTCAGCCTTCTTATCGACATCTACCTGGGGACCGTTACGCACAGCTAGTGCCGCTTGCGGTCTGTGGTTAAACCCACTGCCAGCGTAGTGTCGAGTCTTTAGAGTCCCACACAGAGGGTATTCGCCTATGGGCAAAACAGAGTAGAGGTCGCATGGTTTTGCGACAGGGTTCGTTCTCATCCGCGCACTTGTGCACGTTTGGAGTCCGGACGGATTTTACTGGTTGGCTCTGGTTTGAGTCAGATACCGGTATATGTTTCAGAGTTGCTTTTATCTCTCAGTATTCGTGTTCCTCGGAACAAGAATGCAGGTGTGTATGCACAGTTATTTGAGGAGGAGGAAGATGACTTTCATTAGGGTTTCGGAACGGGTGCGTATGCACAGTTGACAGTCGTCCTTTTCCAAACCCTATTGGATTTATGTTTTATCAATTAATAATATTAATAAAATGAAAAGTGTCATGGTTGGTTTTTTGTTGACTTGTTGACCATGGTTGACTTGTTGACCATGGTTGAAGGTTTGACCATCATCATTACAAAAGAAAGATGCTTTTTGATTCTTGCAAAACCATTTAATGTTGGTAATGATAATGGTCATTCTAAAACTTTCCATCAACCTTTTCATTATCATTATTATTATTATTTGATAATTCTTTTTCTTTTGCATTATGGTTGCAAGAAGGAAAAAGTGAGCTCATTCTATCATAACTCTTCTCTCTCTTCATTTCATCTTCTTCTTCCTCTAGCAAAAGAGAACCCTTCTCATGTGTTGAGAATCATTCTCTTTAAAAAGAAAAGCACCCCTTAATCACTCTCTACTCATTCTAGGATCAAGGGTTTAGCAAGCCGGAGATTCTAGTTCACTCCAAGTTCGAGAAAGAGCCCAAAGGTCGAACCTTCGAGGTGGATCCATCTTCGACGGAAGAAGACGACAAGAAGAGAACCATCAACCTCCACAAAGTTTAAAGAAGAAGGAGTTCAAGTTTAGGTATAACCATCTTCATCCGAGTAGCTAAATCTCTTTAGCAAGTTTGCTAGTTTTAGTTTAGGTAACGATCCCGACCTTGTTTAGTCCATGTTGCCTCTTGCACTAAAAATTTGATTTTTATACCGTTTCGGCCTCCCCGTAAGAACCGGGGGTCGCAACGTGGACTTACAACCCGCTTGTCACGGAATCACTCTCTCCAAGGACTTTTTCCCAAAGTCTGATGAAGAGAGAGCTCACATGAGCATTGTACCCTACGCTTCAGCCGTAGGATCTATAATGGATGCGATGTTATGTACTCGTCCTGATGTAGCTTATGCACTAGGTGTAGTGAATATGTATCAATTCAACCCACGGGAGAAACACTGGACAGTTGTGAAGAACATTCTTAAGCACTTACGGAGGACTAAAGAAATGTTCTTGGTGTATGGTAACGGGGATCTCCAAATGGAGGCCTTTACCGATTCGAGCTTTCAGAGTGATAAGGATGACAGCAAATCTATCCCAGGGTTTGTATTTACCCTCAATAGAGAGACGGTATGTTGGAAGAGTTCCAAACAGGATATTGTTGCAGACTCCACGATAGAAGCTGAGTATATTGCTGCAAATGCTGCTGCCAAGGAACCCGTCTGGATGAAGAAGTTCATCTCAGAGCTAGGAGTAGTTCCAATTATTATTGATCCAATACCATTGTATTGTGATAATAATGGGGTTATGGCGTCGGCCAAAGAGCCCAGGTCCCATCAGCGATCTGAGACGATATCATTTGATCCAGCAGATAGTTGATCGCCGCGAGATCGTGATTCGGAGAGTAGACACAAAGAATAACACCGCGGATCCACTCACCAAGGCTCTTCCACAGCCGCAGCATGAGCGACTTTTTGATATGTTGGGTATGAGATACGCTAATAATTGGCCTTCGTGCAAGTAGGAGATTGTTGGATATATGTATGCTCTAAAGACCATTATTTGATAGTGGATGTATTAACATGTATGTATGTATGTATGTATATATATATATATATATATATATATATATATATATATATATATATATATAAATATAATCAGAGGACTTTTTTGCTCGATATGATAGTACGCTATCTTTATCTTAACATGTTCACTTGATTGTATATATTATTCATTTGGTACATGTTGATAAAGCCCTTAGGATACCCGCTTGACTATCATGATTATAATGCAGATCATACTAATGGGGCATGACTGGGCTATAAGCGTATCCTTAAATGTTCTTAGTCATGGGTGTATTGAGACGGGGCATCGATATTCCAGATTAGACTATCGTATACGTTTCTTGACCTATTTGATGGGCGATGGATGATCCCATATCCATTGGTGTTTGACATCAAAGATTGTATACGGGTGCTCAATGGAGATTGGATACACTGAACGGACTCACCAAGAACTCCTATATGGTATTATATCTATCGTCGGATAGCAGTTCTCAGGTGACACTTGTACAGGTTAGTCTGTACACCCGAGATCGTCATAGAGTCTTGTGTGTTCTCCCACTGTACTTTGATTTCCACCCTACCTCGGCTCTACTGAGTCATGCAAATAGGTGGTTTTTGGGTACAGCCCCGAGGCACATGGAGCCAATGAGCGATAGGAGGGGTTTCGTCTTTCCTGGTATTGGGGGTTGATGTTGCGCTGTGCTCGATTAGCTATAACTGGAAGTCCCTGGCCAGGGATGATGAGATTTACTGATAAATGTTATCAGTAGTTTCTCGATCTGTTATTGACATGACTTATTGAGTTATTGGGGTCGACGATACCATCCCTAAACTCGATATGCAGCATATCTTACGAAGAGACCGGACTGTACGGTAAGTGTTACCGGTTGGCTCTACGGGAGTTTTGACAGATTCACTTATTGTTTTTCTGTTCGCTCAATACCTGGGAGCCGTTACGTGCAGCTGGTACCGCTGACGGTTTGTGGGTATGTGATATGATCACTGCCTACTACTAGCGTATTGACAAGTCTTAGAGTCCCACAAAGGGGTTTTCTAGCTCAGATGAAATGATGTGGGGCACATATAGGGATATGCGCAGGAGCTTGATTAAATGCGTGTATATGATACCGTATTTTAATTTGGCATTTTCTATTGGTCGGGTCGTATGTGATATGACCAGATTATTAAATCTAGTGTTGATTCAATATCAAATGACCATTAGCTCATTTATTAAACCCTTTCTTTATTTTGTATGCATGAATGTATGCATGTTTATATTGATATGTATGCACACATGCATGCATACATGTGTCATGGTTGATGATACATTGGAGATGGCTGTGTAAGACTCACATGGAAACTATGATGATATTTTAATTATTGAGATAAAAGAAAATGAGAAATAATTCATAGCTAATATTTTCTTCTACACACTTCTTGAGTTGTCCAAATCTAACCAAGGTTTTATTTCCTAATTTTCTTTTAACTCAACCATAAAAAATATGTAGATATTTTCCTAGACTTAGTTAAGAGTGAGCGTGACTCTCTCTTATTCATTATTTATTCTTAAGTTTATCTCTTTTGAGCTTAAGCAAGCCATTTCCATCTCCTTCCTCCAAGCTCTCTACCTCTTTCAAAATGAGTGAAGGGAAAGAAAAAAAAGGTTTTTAAGTGAGAATATTATCCACTCCACCAATCTATATTAGTCTAGCCCACGAGTGTAGGTTGTTTGCTTCACTTTCACTTAGGTCAAGTGAAACTAGGAGCTTGAGCAAAGAAACTCCGTGGTGGATCGTCGTGGATTTCGAAGGCTTCAAGAGAACCCGTTCAAACTCCAAGTAGAACCAAGGAGTCAAGAAGGAGAGGTCTACAAAGGTTGTATTTCTCCCTTCTTAGTGTTAGACACTAACTAGTATGTGATACTTGCTACTTTTTACCCTAATCCTCTAGTTCGATTCTTGGTTAGTTTTGGTTAGCATCTTAGAATTTTTAAAGTTGCATGTTTGATGCTTGTTAAAACCTAGTGAGGGTGCTAAGTAAACCCAGCAGACGCTTGGGCCCTGTGTTCTTGGTTGCTCGGTAAAACCGGGGAGGCTTGGCTCGGCGGGAGGCTCGGAGGCGAGCGGGAGGTCGAGGAAGCTCGGTTCTGTGATAGCTCGGAGGCGAGCTGGGAGGGCCAAGGAAGCTCAGCGTGCAGGAGGGCTCGGAGGCGAGCCGATGGTTATTTATAAGGCGAGCATAAGAGTGTTCTGAGAGGCCATCGAAGGTCGGGTCAATCCTCGGGGCGAAGGCCTGGGAATGCCTTTAATATATCGTGCTTGCTCCTTTCCCGTAAGACCCGGACACGTCACCTACCATGTGTCATGATCTGGGGAATTCTCACTTATGAGTATCATCATTAGCCCCTCACTCTCGTCCCGACCTAATTATGGGTCGGGTCGAGAGTGGTCTGATCGGTTTTCTGGGCGTAGCCTGCTGTCAAAAATCTATCAGCACGGATTTTCGGGGCGACTCGGTGTAGGGCAGTTGCATCGTTCAGATTTATGAGCCCGCGTGGTGTATCCCAGACGTTTGGATTTCCGCGCGCATCTTTGTTGACATCAGCGGATCTGGGAAAGGATCGTGCGTTAAAGAGGGGGCGCCGGTTTGTTCGCATATCTGTTGAGATGCATTCCACGTTTCCGACGCGGATTGGTGGATGCGATAGGCTATCGCTGTCGCCTGCGGCCGGAGGGACGTCTCTAATGGTCGTTCGACACGTGGGGCTTCGACGGCTGGCAGACACGGCGTTTTGTTTTGGCGGGAATTGATCAGGGCCGTCGGATGCTTCCCCTCGAGTTGTATAAATAGGAGGGGGATCCTCCTAGGGTTAACCTTCCGCCATTATTTTTCTTCGTTGCGAGAGATTGCTCGGCGCTCCATCCTTTAGATCGGATCCTTTGCGCTCCTTCCTCGGAGAACTCATTCCTTTGAATCAGGTTAGATGTCTTCTTTCGAGAACTCTGTAGAAATAGTTAGAGTCGAGTCTAGGGAGTCTTCCGCTTCTTTGGCCGTTGACAGCCAAGAGGGTTCTCTTGTTGCTTCCTTTGTGTCGGGCTCACCCCGAGTCAGGGCTACCCGCGTCGCTAGCCGCCCGGCGGCGACAAGGGCCCCTAAGGTGCGCATTGGGAACGCCCGCGATGCGCCTTCCGTCTTGAGGGATCTGGACGAGCTTGCCGAGATTCGGGCTCGTTTCCATATCCCCTCTAACTATTCGCTCCGTTTGGCAAAAGGGGGCGAACGGGCAGACCAGGCGCATGGGAAGGAGATCGCCCTGTATTTGGAAGTGTTCCGAGCGGGAATGCGCCTGCCCTTTGCAACCGAGGTATGTAGGGTACTCCGTTGCTTCCATCTCTCTCCAGGCCAGCTAGCGCCGAACTCGTGGAGAATCCTCCTTCGGTTTCTGGTCCGGTTGAAACTTGAAGACATCCCCTTCAGCTTGACCTCTCTTACTTCTTTTCTTTGCTATAAAAATCACCCCGGCATTAGCAAAAATGAGCCGAGCTGGGTGTAATTTTCCTTTAAAAAACACAAGGGCGGGACGACTGGGTCGGGAGTAGTAGTCGTTCCTTCTTCCATTCACGAATGGAAGGAGAAGTTTGTATTCGTCGGGCAACCAGAGGGCGAGAATCGGCCTGTGCCTGTACAGTGACACAGGGCCGACTGCCTACGGGCGAAACAGTCGTCCTCTCCTGAGGCAAGGGCGGTGTCCATGTGGGTGCCGATCTAGCGGGCCGACGTCTTGCTTTCCGAGCAGGTCCTTAGCTGGGCTGGGTTCAGCCTCGCGCGTTTCGTGGATATGTTAGGAGCTTGGACAGTCTGTTTAGACTTGAATAATTACCTTTTGCCCTTTTTGCATCACTAACTTTTCTGTGTATTCTCCTTTTGCAGGACAAATGGACCGATTCAGGATCCTAGCTGCCATAGCCGCTACGTCCCAAAAGAAGGCCGGGGGCGTGCCCATATCCCGAGCCGGCCCGAGCTCGGCCCTGAGACTGTCACCATCGGTGATGCCTTCCGCATCGCCCTGAGCCTTCGATGACCGCCAAGGGGTAGCTAGAAGCATGTGTGAGACCCCGGGTGAGGGAGGAGGGGGGAACCGAGGTTCCCCTCAAGTGGAAAAGGACGGTCTCCCGCACGCCGTCGACTGAGATCCCTCAGGGGATTCCCGTGCAGGAAGGGGATGTCTGCTTCGTGGCCCCTTCGGGGCTTTCCGTCGCCGACAACTTGCTCGCAGACATGGAGCAGTCGGCCGGGGGCAAGATTCCCCAGGGGACCCTGAAGGCCCAAGTGGCCGCCATTACTCAGGAGGCAGTTTAGGTTGGTATCCGTTTAAGTATTATCTTAAGTGCCATTTCTTGGTCTGAACACCTCTGAATCCTGCTGCTTTCCTTAGGTCCTCCAACATTGCGCCCTTATTATCAATATGGAATCTGAGAAGATTGCCCCGGCCATGAGGAAGGCGGGGGAATCGTCTTCGGAGGCGGAGGATCTGCGCCTTCAGCTGCGGTAGGAGAAGGAGAAGACAACCTCCCTCGAAACTCGGTTGGCTGCCGGGGAGCTCACGATCTCCAAGTGCCAGGAGTCCCACCGACTTCTGATCGAGTCCCACCGAGCCGTCGAGGTCAAGTTAAAGGAGTTGGGCAAGCGCTACGCCATAATGAAGAAGACGAGGGACGCCAGCAAGAGGAAGACCGAGGCCGCGCTTAAGGAGGCTAAGATCGCCGAGCTCGCAAGCCGGTGGACATGTATAAGGCGTTAGACCAGTTCTACGCCGACATCGGTGAAGCCTCTGCCATCATTTGGCACGAAGCTCTTGATGCCGTCAATGCGTTAATACCGGAGTTTGCCGGCAGTGAGCTCCGCGCTCGAGTCCCGCTTTCGGTGGACACGCCGCAAGCGGTTGGCACCGAGAGGGAGCGGTTACGGAAGTAGAAGCTCCGGCCCTCGAGGGCGGTGCCGAGCAAGGCGAGGTCCGGGCATAGCCTGCAGCCTGATCTTTTTGTTTTGCCCTTTATTTTTTCTCAAATTTTGTAAGCCTCCGGGCGCTTTTTGTAAGGCTGAGGAGCCCAGAACATCTTGTAAAGACTTTCGGAACATGAATAAAACTGGGTTTATTTTCTTCTGCATGACAATGTGTTTCTTGTGTGAGTATTTGAGCTTGTCGGTTTTTTCCTCGATTCAAGTGTTAGGCCGTAGGACGATGACCGGCTTTTTAGATGGCGAACGCGTGTCGAGTGTAAGTCAATTAATGGCCAAGTGCAGGAAGGTCGGTGCCCTCCTGACCCTGGAGTCGAGGTGGCGATCGTTCAGAATACATCGGAAGATCCCTCAGTGTAGGAAGGTCGGTATTTGCCCATTCCTTAGAGTCGGACCGACGACCACGTCTCTTAGCGTAAGTTGAACAATAGCCGAGTTAGAATTGGTTGGCGTTCACTTATTCTCTCTTGATGTAGTTTCTAGACCCTCGTCTTGGGATGATAGGAATTTATCACTCGGAGATTAGCCGAGCAGGGATCTGTGCGGTTGCCCCTTTGTGCGGCTTCGATCCTTAGCGTCGGTGAGCGTAGGTAGGTAAGAAGTTACCCGCTAAGGATTGACCGAGCAGGGAAGCTGCTCGGTGGCCTCTTGATGAGGGCTCTGATCCTTAGCGTAGGTGGGTAGAAAGTTACCCGCTAAGGATGGACCGAGCAGGGAAGCTGCTCGGTGGCCTCTTGGTGAGGGCTTTGATCCTTAGGTAGGTGGGTAGGAAGTTTCCCGCTAAGGATTGACTGAGCAGGGAAGCTGCTCGGTGGCCTCTTGGTGAGCGCTTTGATCCTTAGCGTAGGTGGGTAGGAAGTTACCCGCTAAGGATTGACCGAGCAGGGAAGCTGCTCGGTGGGTTAAGGATGGATCGAGTAGGGAAGCTGCTCGGTGGCCTCTTGGTGATGGCTTTGATCCTTAGCGTAGGTGGGTAGGAAGTTACCCGCGAAGGATTGACCGAGCAGGGAAGCTGCTCGGTGGGCTCTTGATGAGGGCTTTAGATTCTTGGCGTCGGTGGGTAGGGAACTACCCGCCAGGGATTGACCGAGCAGGGAAGCTGCTCGGTAGCCTCTTGGTAAGGGCTTTAGATCCTTAGTGTAGGTGGGTAGGAAGTTACCCGCTGAGGATTGACCGAGTAGGGAAGTTGCTCGGTGGCCTCTTGGTGAGGGTTTTGATCCTTAGCGTAGGTGGGTAGGAAGTTACCGCTAAGGATTGACTGAGCAGGGAAGCTACTCGGTGGCCTCTTGATGAGGGTTTTAGGTCCTTGGCGTCGGTGGGTAGGGAACTACCTGTCAGGGAGACCGAGCAGGGAAGCTGCTCGGTGTCCTCTTGGTGAGGGCTTTAGATCCTTGGCGTTGGTGGGTAGGGAACTACCCGCCAGGGATTGACTGAGCAGGGAAGCTGCTCGGTGGCTTCTTGGTGAGGGCTTTGATCCTTAGCGTAGGTGGATAGAAAGTTAACCGCTAAGGATTGACCGAGCAGGGAAGCTGCTCGGTGGCCTCTTGGTGAGGGCTTTTTAGACTTCTCTTCGTCTTCATAGGGCATCGTTCAATCTCCCTTGACCCGTAAAATCTGGAAGAGTGACCGTCGCAGACAACACGTGGCAGAAACACATAGACAAGGCGCTACGCTCCGTGGTTCGCATCGTTCCAACTTCCATTGACCGCTTAAGGGCTCGTGAGGATTGGCATGGTCACCACGTGGCAGCTCTGTATTGGGAAATATGAAAATATCCCGTGATTCGCGCTGCTGCGCGTGCAAATTTCGGTCTTTAGGGATTCTGTTGGGGTTATAAATAGCGAAGGCATGTTTTTTTAGCCTTGCGTTTATGAAGGTGGCCCTCCACGCGGTCTATCACCGCCTCGTATGTCTGTTCGGAGCGGTCGAAGCAATAGAGATACGTAGTTCCTCGATCGAGGGTCGGGACCCGGGGACATGTGCCGATGCTGCTTCCTTGGTAGAGATGGTGCACTCGACAATGAAGTCTGCCAGGACTTGTGCTTTGATGGCTTGCCTGGGGCGGTATTTGATGTCGAATTAGGATAACTCCCACCTCCATTTCTCCAGACTCGGGGAGGCGAGAATAGTCCCTATAGGCCGCTCTGTGAGGGCGAGAATGGTGTGTGCCTGGAAGTAGTGCCGTAGCTTTCTTAAGACAACGATAAGCGCCAATAATATCTTTTCTATGGCTGGGTACCTTGTTTCCGCGTCTTTGAAGATATGGCTCAGCTAGTAGACCGACTTCTGTATTCCTTCGACTTCTCGGATGAGCACCGAGCCAGCAGCATGATCGGAGACTGCAAGGTACAATAATAGCTTGTCTCCTTCGATTGGCCGGGTGAGCAGTGGGGAGTTGCCAAGTGCGCTTTGAGCTGCTCGAAAGCGTTTTGACATTCTTCTGACCATTCGAACTTTGGGATCTTTCTCAGGGCTTTGAAGAATGAGAGGCACTTTTCTTCGGATCTCGACATGAAGCGACTCAGAGCGGCCACTTTCTCCATGGGCTGCATGATCTCAACGTTGCTATTTGGTGTGGCCATGTTGAGAATGGCACTGATCTTTTCTGGGTTAGCTTCGATTCCTCGGTGGGTAACCATGAACCTGAGGAATTTCCTGCTAGTGACTCCAAACGCGCACTTGGCTGGATTCAGCATCATTTTGTACTTGCAGAGGATGTCGAATGTCTCGCTAAGATCTTTGGCGTGCTCGTCCGATGGGATTGATTTCACGAGCATATCGTCAACGTAAACATCCATGTTCTTCCCGATCTGCGGTTTAAACATTTTGTTAACTAGGCGCTGATATGCAGCCCCAGCATTTTTGAGGCCGAAGGGCATCACTTTACAGCAGCATCACTTTGTAGCAGTATACCCGGTCCGTGGTGAAGCGGTAAGTTCTTCATCTGCCGGGTTCATACGGATCTGGTTATAGCCGGAGAAAACGTCCATGAAGCTGAGCCATTCATGGCCTGCTGAGCTGTCTACTAGCTGGTCTATCCGAGGGAGGGGATATTTGTCTTTCGGGCAGGCCTTGTTCAGGTCTGTGAAGTCGACGCACATGTGGCACTTCCCGTTCGTCTTTTTAACCATGACTACATTCGCCATCCAATCCGAGTAGTCAACATTTCGAATGAAGTTGGCTGCGAGCAATCTATCGACCTCGTCCTCAATCGCCTTTTGCTTGATCGGCGCGAAACTTCGCTTCTTTTGTCTGATAGGTCGGGCCTTCGGGTCGCCCCTGAACTTGTGCGAGATTATTTTGGGGTCGATCCCGGGCATAACAGCAGGCGCCCAGGCGAACACGTCCGAGTTCTCATGGAGAAAGCGGATCAATTCTTTACGCCGGGCTCCTGTTAAAAGGGATCCGATATGGACGGTTCGTCCCTTATTCCCTTCGACGAGGGGGACTTCTGTTAGCGTCTCCACCGGGGCTCCTCGGATTTCTTTCTGTTCGTCGCGGGTGTCCAAGGACCCCTGAAAATCATTTGCGTCTTCGAGGCCGTTGCTCTGCTTTCCGGTGGTGAATGTCGCGGTGAAGCAAATCTTGGCGATTTGTTGGTTCTCGTAGGCCCGGACTATCCCCTTGATCTAATGGAAATTTGATCGCAAGGTCGTAGGTAGAGATTTGAGCCCGGAGGGGCGTTTAATGTCTGGCGTCCCAGGAGGATGTTGTAGGATGAGGGGATCCTACGACGATGAATTCTACCGGTACGGTCCTCATATGGCCCGCTTCCCTAATGTTGAGGAGGAGGGTGACCACACCCTCGGCCGGGATGGAGTGGTTGGTAAACCCTGATAGGACGTGGGAGGTTGGCCGTAGGTCGGACGGCCCTAGCCCCATACACTGGAAGCAGTCATAGAAAAGGCGAGCTTTCGGAGTCAACCAATATCTTCTGAACCTCGTAACGGTGGACCCGTGCCGTAATCACGAGAGGGTCATTGTGAGGCAAGGATATACCGTGGAGGTCTTAATCAGTGAAGATGATGGGTTCGGCGGTCCAACATTTCTTCTGGGGTGGGTCGCTTGTTCCCTCGACGGGCAAGAGGCGGTGTCTCACCGGCTCCACGGGCAGACCTCGAGGAAACGACCATGATTTGGCCGATCGTTAATTCACTGGGAGGGGGCTGGTTTTCTTGATCCCTATCTGCCGGTCTCTTGTCCCGCAGGTACTTCGCCAGGTGGCCAGAGCGGACCAACTCCTCGATGTAGTCGCGGAGTTGTTTACAGTTCTCGGCCGGATGGCCCTGTGACCTATGAAAGGCGCAGTACGGGCCCCGGATTCGTTTAGCCGCTCTATGGGTGACCGGCTGGAGCTTGAAGAATCGCTCGTCCTTCGCCTCCTCTAGTAGCTTGGTCTGGGAGATATTGAGAGGAGTATACTACTGAAACTTTGGAGAGTATGGTTTTGGCCGGTCGACCTTCTTATTTTCTTTTGGTCGGCTTGGGCGCCCCGGAGCTGGTTGGCGTTCACCTCAACTCGAGTTGGATCTCTCTCTCTCGGTCCAAGCTTTTAATGCAAAAGAGCGGATACACTCTTTGTGCCTAAGACCCGATCTTAGGGAGGTGATGACAGTTTCATCCCGGTGCTCGGGAATCTCGAGAATAGCGTTGTAGAAGCGAGTGACATATTCTTTAAAGGATTCCTTGTCCCTGCTCTGTATGGTGAAGATGTAATCGACAGTCCGCTTCTGTCTCCTGTTGCCGATGAAGTGTCCAAGAAACTGGGCGGCCAGCTCATCAAAGGTAGAGATGGAGCGTGGTGCCAATCCCCGGAACCAGTTCCGACCAGCACGAATGAGGGTGGTCGGGAAAGCTAGGCACTGGGCTGCGTCCGAGTTATCCTGGAAGCTCATACTCGCCGTCAACGCGTCCAAGTGGTCCTTCGGGTCGGACTTCCCGTCGAAGAGGGCCACCTTGGACGGCTTGTTCATGGACGAGACGTGTATGGCGAGCAACTCCTCGGTGAATAGTTTCGTAAGTGAGTCGGCGGCATACCTGGCCCCTTCACCGGATGGATGATCCTCCCGATGTATAACCTTGATTTTCTTTTCGAGGGCGCTGAGGCGGTCATGATACCTTGAGGATTCGGCGCAGTCAGAGTGGTGACCCTTCCCGTTTGTGGTCCGCGCCAGGCTTTAACTCTGATTCCATTCTATCAAATTCCTTAAGTCCCCTGGCGAGGTCCTTGAGTTTACGCGGCGAGTGCCGTTTGCGCAATCCCGTCGAGGGAGAGGGTGTCGGTCATGTCTGAGAGCAGGCGAGTTGACCGATACCTCGGAAGGGATGGGAATGCGATGGGCCTCAGGGCGATGGGTTCTTTCACGAGACCGCGGCGTGGATCTGTGTGGCGCCCAACGGGCTATTGAATCGGTCGCCGCGGGGGAGCCGCGGTTGCCTGAGTGAGCATGGCGTTCGGTGGTGCCAGCGTGGACGGTGTCATTCGCCCCTCTGCGGAGGTCGTGATCCTTGGAGGGGGAACGACGACCTGGGAGGCTGGGCCCGCCTTTTGGACACGGACATAGGGCGTCCACTATGGACGCGAGCCTGTCGATCCTTGCCGAGAGGGCATGGATGGCGTTCGGAGGGGGAGTAGATCCGTCTGCGCCATCGTTGTGGGGAATGCGGTGGCTTGTGCTGGGATCGTCACGGTTTTCGCTCGCCATGAAGTCGAGAGCGGAAGATCAATTTTCGATGGGTGGAAAAAATTGTTCCCACAGACGGCGCCAATTGATGGAGGCCTTGATCTTCTTCAGATGTTGTCCTCCGTCGATCTGTCGCGAGCGTTGATGAAGGATTGAGATTGGTGTTGAGGGTTGTCTTCTTGAGCGTGTGGATCTCAGTGAGCTTGTTTTGAGGTGAAGCCGAGCTATCTGCAAAAGAAGTTCCGGATGGGTGACCACCGTAGGACCCTCCGATGATCAAGTTAGCCGAAGAAAATAAGCAGAGTAGCGGCTTAGTGGATTGAAATTGCCTTACCTAAGTCGTCTGGGAGAGGTTTTTTTTATAGTGGTCGCTTGAAGCGAGTTGGCGCGAGATCTTCGCCGTCAGTTATGCCCCTGACGTTATGCCTACGTGAATGATGGGATCTCTCCATTAATGACGAGATACGTTCGTTAATGAGGGGATACGACGGCGTGGAACGCGGGATGTTGGGTGACGGATATCTCGCTTCTGGAGAGATACACGGAGCCGTGGCGGAGACGCTTGGGCTCTGCGTTCTTGGTTGCTCGGTAGAACCGGGGGCTTAGCTTGGCGGGAGGCTGGGTGGCGAGCGGGAGGCCAAGGAAGCTCAGAGGCGAGCTGGGAGGGTTGAGAAAGCTCAGCGTGTAGGAGGGCTCGGAGGCGAGCCGATGGTTATTTGTAAGGCGAGCATAGGAGTATTCTGGGAGGCCGTCGAAGGTCGGGTCAATTCTCGGGACGAAGGCCCTGGGAATGCCTTCAATGTATCGTGCTTGCTCTTTTCCTGTAAGCCCCGGGACACGTCACTTATCATGTGGCATGATCTTGGGAATCCCCACTTAAGAGTATCATCAGTTTGCTTATCGCATTCGTGTGTATACACTGTTTTCTTGAACTGAAATTTATTCATGTAGGGAGAGTTGATTCTATACAATTCCAAATTAAAATTTTATGTTTTGAAACAATATGGAATTTTCGTATCTTAACTGTACAAGTATTTTGTTGGGCAACAACTTTTTTCAATCTTTGCCAGCTATTGCCATCTGTGCTTTATTTAGCTGGTGCACGCGCACCATTTACATTTTTTCTTCAAGTAGTGTTGTTCACATTAGGAGGAGTCGGTCCTATAATTTAGGAAAACAGAATATTAAGATTGGTAACTAAGTAAAACTCCTCGATATTACCTATTTAATGTATTCCATCGATTAGCAGCTATAATATTCTACTTGTCATCTCTTTAACAGTAGAGAATTTTTAATCTTGACAAAATAATACCTAGATGTGCTTTGCCCATGCAACAAAAAATGTGGATTCAAATATTTTTATGGAAATTATAATTTCAATCTTACTATTATTAGTTTTAATGAAATTTATTAGTTTTACTTGCTTATATGAAAGTTCCGACCAATAATCTTGTTGGGACCTTACAAAGATTCAAGGACTTATATGAAAAGACAAATAGATAATATTTGTTAAGACTTTTGTGAGGCTTGCTCAGGGCATCTGAATAGAAGGCCACATGACATTCAACCAGATGTATGCATAGTTAATTAACCTTAAGTATTTGCGTTATTATTATTTTAAAAAATACTCTTGTGTGCCTTCAGAGTCCTAATTCCATTTTTGTTTTCTGCACTTTCGCAGGCTGGACAGAGCATTTTATTATCAGGATCAACGAAGGGCAAAGCCGAAGGATTAGGTGCATGGCCTATAAATGCAATGCGATATGTGATGAGGCTATCGTAAGGAGTCTAGTCAGCAAAAAGCGTCCCAACATTGCAGAACGATTTGACCGTTTTCTTTTAGAATCTTATGTCGATGATAATGACAATATCAAATGGTGCCCTAGCACTCCACATTGTGGAAATGCTATTCGCTTTAAGGGTAACTTAAAGTGTGAGGTTATTGAGGTCGCGTGCACGTGTGGGCTCCAGTTTTGCTTCAATTGTTCATCCGAAGCGCATTCACCTTGTTCGTGCTTGATGTGGGGTCCTTGGGCAAAGAAATGTGAAGCAGAGTCATTGAACGTGACTTATGTTGTTATTAACACTAAGCCCTGCCCTAAGTGTTACAAAGCTGTGGAAAAGAACGGTGGCTGCAACTTAGTTGTATGTGTCTGCGGACAAGCATTTTGGTGAGTATTTATACCTTTTCTCTGTAGATTAGCTGTTAAATTCTTCTATAATTAGTTCTTTTTCCAGATAATTGTTTGCAATCGTGAATTTTTGTTCGATATTATCTAGAGTCCTAGACCCTGCTATTTTTCATTTGCAAATTGTTAGGAGAAAGTTAATGCTTGGATGTTTCTCCTATTTTGTATCCTATATATACGAAACTATAGTACCCAATTTTAATCAATCAGAGTCATGTCTGACTTAAGTAAAATAAATAGATTAAATCATAGGCCTTCCACAAAGATTGAACACAGTTTAACGACAAATTGAACACCTGCCAAATATGTGAAGGGAGTATTCAGCTTTTGATTAGATTAAGATACTGAGTTGGGGCTTTAGATATCTTCCTTTGTTTTCAGAACTCATATATGGTAATCATTATGGGTTTTAATTTGTCAACATTCTACTTTTGATAAACTTGTCCTTGTACTATCAATCATTGGACACACGCGCGCGCGCGCACAAATACACAAATACACGCTCGCACACAAATACATATTCATGTTTGTGCATGTACATACATGTATATTTATGTGCATATAAAATGGAGTATAAAGTGGCACTGTAGGAATTTATTTGAGTGGAGGGACACATCTTTGTTGAGAAATGTGGAGGGACACACATTACTATGAGCGAATAGTGTTGCGTGCCATATGTCCCGTAACTTTAGGAACAGTGGCACTATATAATCCACAATCTTCATACACATGCGTGCTAGTGTTTTGGCAGTGTTTTGGCATGTGTGATGCACATGATCAATAAGATATTAAAACAACAAAGGTTTATTACTTTGATTTGTTATTAATGTATTATTCAAAAATCAAAGAGCTTTGACAATAGGAAGGCATGATAAATAATATTTTTAACTCAGGACATTCAACATGATCTGTAATCTTTTATTGGTGTCAATTTGGCATGGAAGTGTCGGTAGAAGTACATCTGCTGGGATTGGATTTGCTATAACATTGTTTGTCCATGTTCCCCTAATATTTCCCCCCCTTTCTTTCTTATATGAAAATTCTGTTCAGTAATTTTATGTAGTCCGGTTATGCAACATATAAGACTAAGTTACACTGAAAATATCGTTAACAATCTCCGATTCACTAAACTAAACTACCTTGAAGCTTTTATTAGAGTAAACTTCTTAAACTTCGGTTTTAACGGAGTTTTTCTCACTAAAATATCGTTATACAGCAATTTAAGGGAACTCGCTGGTAAATATCCTTAAGGTAATTTAGTAAAAGACAGAGATGGTTAAGGGTATTTTAGTGTAATTTTAGCTGATATATAATCCAATTATGACTAATAGTTAAGGATATTTTAGTGTAATATAGTTGACATTGCTTATTTCTTTCTATGTTAGCTGGCTGTGTGGTGGTCCTACAGGGCAAGTACACACATGGTCAAGTATTGACGGGCACAGCTGTAACCGCTACAATGGCGACGAGCAGAATAATGCAGAGCTCGCAAAAAAGAACCACTACCGATTCGTTCACTACCACAACCGCTACAGAGCTCACACCGATTCTATAAACCAAGAAACCAATCTTAGAGAGGCTTTCCAGAAAAGAACAGTCGCATCAGTAAACAAAGAAACATCCGTATACGAAGATTATAGTTGGGCACTTGATGGAAAGGGGCGACTCTTTAGATCGAGGCGGGTTTTGTCGTACACGTACCCTTTTGCATATTATATGTTTGGGGATGAAGTTTTTCGGCAACTGTCGGATATGGAAAGGGAAATGAAAAAGAATCTGTTTGAAGACCAGCAGCAGCAATTAGAATCCAATGTGGAGAAGCTTTCTATGTATCTCGAGAGAGACTTTGAATCTTTGACTGCACAAGAGTTTTCTGAGACTAGAAGTGGAGTCATTGGCCTATCAAAGATTGTGGATTTTCTTTGCAAGCAAATGCAAGTTTCTTCATTTGCCCCCTCTTGGTTAGAAAGCCCATTCACTTTTGGTCGTATAGCAGAAAATACCCCTTTCTTTTCAAACCTTGCAATTTGAAGTTCAACGGTGTTTCCATCTCAGTTATTTCCATTTTTCACTCTAAAAAATACCTCTACTCTATCGTTTTTTCTGCAATTGCTTTATTATTGGATCATAATTAATATTATTCCATGAGAGGTATTTCGGGAATGAAAACTTTAATGGAAAATTTTAATTATAGTTAAGATAGGGTCAGAGTGCAAGTTTCAAGAAGAGGGTAATTTTCTTGTTTGCAACCAAAAGTGAGGAGCATTTCCTGCAATTTAGGGGGGATTTTTTTTTCATTTGATGAATTAATTTCTCCAGCTTAGTAAATCAACTATATATCGTATAAGTGATTAAGTAACAATTGTTGCAGGTACCAATGCATAGAAAATGATATAATGGAACCCCTCGGAACCGCAGCACACAAAATCGCGCCCTACCAATCAAACGGCATAGAAAAAGCACCGGTACTCTCTTCATGATTGGATTATGAGCAGCTTTTAATGCTACGAGTCCAATATGTTGAAGCCCGTCAACTTTTCTTCGATCATCTTGTCCCAACGATTTGAGAATTATCATCTTTGTATAAGCCGGAAATAGTAATTAAATTTATAAGTATGCAAATAAGTTATTAATAAGAATTTTTAATGTCCTGCTCCCCCCCCCCCCCCCCTCCCCCCTCTTCTTGTGATTTATAATGTAACCAATAATAAGGTTTTCTTGTATTTATTAGTTTTGAAATAGTAAGAATGAGGTGGTTTACTCTAGAAAATTATCAAGTATGAGATTTTAATTAATTTTCTTCTTTTTTCTTTCACTTATGCAAGCTGGTAGGGGACTAGTTAACACTGGCGATCTTTATTATAGTTCTATGAAAGTTATCTATTGCATCACCAATTAAATTTTGCAGTGGATTTGCATTATAATTTAGTATGTAAAATTCTAGGTTAGTGTAGCTTATAAATTTAGCATTTATAATGGATGCAAAATTTTGGTAACTGAGAATCGTTATTATTTTTAATTTGTATCTTTATCGTTTTGTGTTAGTTGTGAATGAAACATATTTTGGATGATGTGTCATGGTGTGTGTTGTTCGCTGATGGTATTGCCAATCTTATAAATTTCAGATGTCAGTATCGTGTCGGCCTGAAGATTTTGAAGTCAGATATCAAATATCATAAAATGTCGGATGATATTATTAAATATCGAGTTCTACATTTTTGTAATGTAAACGTCATTTATATAACTTTGAAATCATATTAACTTATTCAGATTTTAGTTTTATTAAATTTATATGTTTCTCAATAACTCAGTGGTAGAGCGGTGGCCTATTAAGCGAACGGCCGTAGGTTCAAATCACATGAGGGAGATGAGGAAGATGTAACGAGATACTTGCAAAGTAAGTTGGTCCAAATAAACCGGGTTATTTAGATAGCCCAAAACCCCCAAAAAAAAATTACCCTCAAAATTTGTGTTTCTCATAACGATAAATGTCGGCCGACATTCATCAAATATCGTTATCCGAAATTATTTGGCATGTCTATATCGTTTTCGTCCCAATACCGACATTTCGGTGATGTCGACCGACATTTAGAACATTGGATATTGTTCTAGTTGATGAATCTTTAAAAAGATAATCATTAAAGTAGAAAAATTGAGAGAAACCGAAGAACCTAAAGGATTTAGAATTAGCAGAACAAAACTGAATATATGTAATGTAATTTTAGTGGAATTGGACGAAGAAATGAATGTTCGATGCAAATTGATGGCGATGAAATATCTAGGAAGAACCAATTTTGTTAGTCAGGATCTATAATTAATCATGATGGGAAGATTGAAGAGGATGTAACTAATGGGATTAAAGGTTGAAATGGAGAAGTACTTCAGTAGTGTTATGTAATCGTATAATACCTTTAAAATTAAAAGGAAAATTTTAAAAGACAACAATAAGATTTGCTCTTTCCTATAGATCAGAATGTTGAGCAATTAAGAAATAACATGTATAAAAAATAAATGTGTCTGAAATATGAATGTTAAGATGGATCGGTGGTAATACCATAAAAAATAGGATAAGAAATGAGTATATTCGTAATAAGGTAGAAGCAGCTTCCATAAATAATAAGATGCAAAAGAACCAATTACGATGGTTTGGATATGTAAAACAAAGACCAGTCAATGCCCGGTTAGAACAAATAAAAGAATTCTAGTTCTTGGCGCAACTAGGGGTAGGCGTAGACTTAAACGAATATGTATAGAGATGTAACACCTTAGAGTTTGTTTAGTGACTAAATATATTTAAATAATGGGTTTTAATAAAAAGTTTACCAAATTGTGTTTTAAATATTTTTCCTAATTTGATAAATATTTTTCCAAAATTTTTCTAGGCTTGCACACACATGTGCATGTAAACTAGGGTTTTTAAATTGAGTTAATACCATGATTATTAACCATGGTGGGTTAATCATGGGATTAAGTCTTTTGGGTTTAAACTAAGTTGATTAGTAAATTAGTAGTTACTTTAATTTGAATTGTTTTAGGTGTTGACTTGTGAGAGAGAGGGAGGGTGCATCATGGCTCAAGCCATGCTTGCATTAAATGAAGAGAGAGAGAGGAGGGTTGACTATTGGACCTTGAGTGTTTCCTCTCATTTCTTTGTATTTCTCTCAAACTCTCACACTCACACACACCCACACACTTACCTTCAGCTCCAGAACCAGCAGCAACAGCAAGCATAGTAGCAGCAACAGCAGCAAGCACAGCAACAGCAACATCAGAGGCCAGAGGCAGCAGCAGCAGGCAGAGGCAGTAGCAGCAGCACAGTGAGCAGCAGCAGCACCAGCACCTAGTGCAGCCCCTTCCCTGCACTTCTTCTTCTTCCTGCAGCTCCCTAGGGTTAAGTATGAGGTATACTTCCTAACTTGCTTCCCTAGTTTGCTTGGTTGGCGTAGATTTGCATCGGTTAATGGATTTTAGTGCGTTTTAGTGCGATTTGAGGTGTTTAGTGTGAACCTTGTGCTAATGAGGTATAAATTGGTTTCAGTAGGATAATTGAGGTTTGTTGAGACCCTATTAACCAAATTTAACCCCAGTTGCACTAAAATACCACCAGTTTCCCTATTTGATGCAAATTATCGTTTTTAAGCAAATTTGAGGTTTTCTGGATCTGCTTTTGACCCTATGAGATCTGAGTGAAATTGGGAAGACTGCAGTGTAGTGGAGATGAGCTGATACCATATCTTGAACCCGACCCCCTAATTGCTACAGTAGGCCGCCGATTTTCTCTTTCTGGCCGCAATTTGCGGCCAGATGGGTGGGGTTTTGGGTGGTGTTTGGTCCTATAGGTGTCTGCTAGTGTATAGAGTACTGTGATATATATATATTTTTGTAAGTTTAGTTCTGTGTAAAAATCTGGGACCAAATACCTATTTTGCCGTTTTTCTAAACCTTCGCGACACGCGTGATACGTGAGTAGGTTTGGGTTTCTGCGTATCGCGGCGCGTCGGGGTAGTTTCAGGCGCGTGATCACACGTTTTAGCGTATCGCGCACACGCGCGATTGGTTTGCGACACGAGTTTCTAGTTGGACCGTAATGTCGCGTTTTTGTGAATTGAGCTTATGTGTGATATGTGTTGTGTGATTCTAGGTTCGCAGGCCAGTGAGACGGACGCTGCGAAGAAGGGCAAGCAAGTGGTTGGATACACTTAGCGCGAGACACGGTGAGTAGATTTCATATCTACGCGGATATCGCCCGCATGGCGTTATGCGTCAGGGCTGATAGGACCTTATTGTTATATACTGCATATACCATACCATGGATTGTCATCGCATATTGCATTCCATGCCATATATATATATATTGCTTAGAACTGATAGAACACCGCACTATTACTAACGGTTTATGTTGCACGGGCACTATTTTGCATGCTACACACACACCGTTAGTAATTGCCATGCCACACTCACTGTAGAACTGCCATGATTATACTGTTGTATATTGCTGTAGTTCATCTTACATGTGATTGATTATGATTTCCTAGAAATTGGGAGCCGCATGACATCTTTAAAAACGGAAACTATTTTAAAAAGCGGTTTTTCCCTTATACACCTACCATGGATTGATTACATTGTACCTCGCATTGGATTTATTTATTAGTGATGGATTTTCATGTGATTTCTGGTTTTGAGGACCGTGGAATTATTTAAGGAAAGATGTACTATTTTGAAAAAACCCGGTACCTCGTGATATGATATTTTGGTGCGTCCACCACGCGTTTTCTCGGTGCTGAGATGTGTGCTTGAAACCCGATTCGAGGAGTGATGATCCGTTTGCGGGTTCGTGGTGGGCCCGGTATGGTTCCCCTCGGCGAGATGATCGATGGGTTTTACCGATTGAGCCTGGAGGCGGGCGAGTACCTACCGGTGATTGGTTGGACCTGGCAGTTGTCCGGAGGATACTGACCAGAGTCGAGAGATGGATGCGGGATGATCCGTACTGCTGGGGCCGAGGGCCGATACCGCAGACGGAACCCGTGGGGCCGATCCGGACTGACGGAGTCCGATATATGAGGATTTGCGTGTCGATACTGGACACGAGTATTTTATGATATTTTGGGTGCCGATGTTGGGCACTCGTGATTTCTCAGAGATGTACAGGATTTGAGGGCCGATGGGTGTGCCGGCGCCTGAGTGTATTTGGGATTTGGGTGCAGTCTGAGGCACCGATTATTGCTTTCCATGTTGACATATCCATGTAGATGTTATTTATCCCATACTCAGTATTGACTACTATATATCTCATTCTGTAGCATTTACCTGATAGAGTACTTGCATTACTATTGCATCCACTGTTTGGCATGCATTGATATCATCTGCTGGCATTAGTAGAGCCACGCTGTATGTGCATGCTCGCGATTACCTTTATTTGTTATCTCTATTCACGAGTTGGCAACTCACCCCCGTTGTGCCACAGTATATGCAGGTTGCCCTTGGGAGTAGTCGCGGCTGGCTGTTACCGCATCTTTTGGCACAGATACCCTTGCTGAGGCGAGTTAGCTTTTTGCTGTTAGGTGGGTTTTGTACGGTATCTGTTATCTTTCTGTTGTATATTGATGTATCTAGTATTCTCCATCTACCTTTCTGTATTGACTTAGAGACAGTTGTGAGGACGATATGTATGATTTTATATTCTGGTGTCGAGCTCGCATGTGAGCCGACTTTATGTTATGCAGTCTTACCTTTGCTATATTGTCCTTGCTTTACTGTGTACCCTTCGCTACGGCGTCGTATATCATATTGTGATGCTTCATTCATTTTACTTGTCATTTCTGCTACACCTTGCTTTTACCCGACTTGCGGGGCAAATATTTAAAAAGGAAATGTTGCCAAAATTATAAAAGTTATAACTCTTGAACTTAAAAGGATTTCTACTAAATTAATAAGATGTTTTTCGGACTCGCATGACTGTTTTTACGAAATGTTTTAAATCACTCTATATTTATTGGTTTGATTTCTGGGTTCGGCTTACTTAGCCGCGTTACGCCTGTAGACGTTGCGTGGTTAAGTGCTGGTCACGAGTCGAAACTCTCGGGTCGTGACAAAGTTGGTATCAGAGCGTAGGTTTTACCTTCGGAGTGTAGGATGACCCTGGTATGATGGAGTAGGTAGCTGCAGCAGGGTAGCGTAGCGTGTGTATGGTCCGCGGCATACTCACGACACGGTACTCCGCCTACGCGACCTTAGGACTTATTGATTTGATCCCTCCTTATATTCTTGCGATTCGATTTCCGTGTTCTTATCGAATCCTAATTTTCTTTCAGCCATTATGCCGCCTAAGACTACGAGGGCACAGAGAGCGGCCGCGAGGGCCGAGATTCGAGTTGACTCGTCCGAGACGAGGACTGATCCGGGCAGTACGCCGGTTATACCCGAGCAGGCTGTTCCTGCCGTGACAGATCAGATCGCCACGCTAGGGGCTGGTATGCAGGAGATGCGCCAGACGGTGGGATCTAGCATGCAGGAGATGCGCCAGATGATAGGATCGCTAGTTGAGACGCTTCGAGCCCAGCGACCAGAGGTAGCTCCACCTGTTCCAGAGACCGCGATGGTACCTACCGCACAGCCAGTTGCCTCTGCAGCCACGGAGGTGATCACAGTGTCGCTATCAGAGTTCATGAGGCTGAAGCTTCCGGTATTCACAGGCACCGATACAGCCGAGGACCCCCAGTCTTTCATAGACAGGATGGCCCGGATATGCCGTTCCCTCAGATGCGAGGTGGGTCAAGTTCGCGAGCTTTCGCCTAGAAGGTCTTGCGCAGAAGTGGTGTGACTCAGTTGAGAAGGGCAGAACAGCAGGTCTTCCTCCTATGACCTGGACGGAGTTCGTGACCATATTTCTAGCCCGTTTCCTTCCCCAGAGTGTTAGGGATGCCCGAGCACGCAGATTTGAGTCCTTGCGCCAGACGCCAGGGATGACAGTGGCAGAGTATAACGTGCTGTTTATAGAGCTAGCAGTCTATGCCCCATATTTAGTGGCTACCGAGGAGTTGCGAGTCAGGAGGTTTGTTCGAGGCTTGCTTACACCACTGTTCCTCGCGATCAGCGCGCAGCACTACGAGACCTATGCAGCAGCTGTAGACGCAGCCCTAGTGGTCGAGGAGCACCTTGCTGAGACTTCGGCAGTTCCAGAGCCGAAGAGAGTTCGCACTAGTATTTCCGCATGGAGACAGACATTCAGACGCCGCGACAGGTATCGTCCAGGTACGGGGAGTGGCAGAGATTCGGGACGGAGCCAGATGTTTTGTTCGTATCCCCAGGAAAGTCAGCAGTCGCCGCGGGGTTGCTTCAGATGTGGCAGCCTACTTCACCTCGTTCGAGATTGTCCAGAGACACACCGGAGGGAGGCGGCAGCACCGCAGGTTACCTTACCACCTTCACCACCCCAGAGGGCGTTGCCCGTTGTACCTACCGTTGCTCCGCGCCAGACTCACGTACAGAGAGGTCGTGGGCATGGAGGAGTTGCTCAGAGGGGGCGAGATGACCGAGGCAGAGGGCAGTCAGTCGCAGGTGGTGGACAGGCGAGGGTTTTTGCTTTGACACATCAGGACGCGAAGGCGTCCAATGCAGTGGTTTCAGGTATCCTTCCTGTTTGTACAGTTGATGCACATGTATTGTTCGATCCCGGATCCACACACTCGTATGTATCCACGCACCTTGTGCCGAGTCTGGGTAGAGAGTCCGGCTTGCTTGATCAGCCGCTTGTGGTGACCATTCCTGTGGGAGAGTCGTTTGTTGCTAGGCACGTGTTCCGATCCTGTACCATCTGTATTGGCGAGAGGGAGTTGCCTGTCGACTTGATCCTTCTTGAGATGTTGGACTTCGACGTTCTTCTGGGCATGGATTGGTTAGCCACGTGCTATGCTTCTGTGGACTGCCGTGAGAAGACAGTTAGATTCTGCTTTCCCGGTGAGTCGGTTTTTGTTGTGTTGGGGGACCGTGGCGCCGCCTCTCACAGTGTGATTTCTTCTTTTCGCGCTGGACAGCTTTTGAGGAAGGGATGTCAGGGATTTCTCGCCTATGTTTGCGATGCTCGTGCTACACAGGTTCCATCGGACCAGGTTCCGGTTGTTAGCGAGTTTCCTGATATGTTCCCTGACGAGCTTCCTGGGTTGCCGCCCGAGCGCGACATTTCCTTCTGTATTGATTTGATTCCTGGCTCGGGGCCTATTTCCATACCGCCTTATCGGATGGCCCCGGCGGAACTTCGAGAGTTGAAGGGCCAGTTGCAAGATTTGCTGGACAAGGGACTTATTCGACCCAGTGTTTCTCCTTGGGGTGCTCCAGTCCTGTTCGTCAAGAAGAAGGACGGCAGTTTGCGTCTGTGTATCGACTACCGGCAGCTGAACAGGGTGACAGTGCGGAACAGGTATCCTTTGCCGCGTATCGACGATTTGTTCGACCAGCTTCAGGGGGCAGGGTACTTTTCAAGGATCGATTTACGATCGGGCTATCATCAGCTGCGGGTTCGACAGGAGGACATTCCCCGGACAGCTTTCCGTACGCGCCAGCAGCCTTCATGGACTTGATGAACCGCATTTTCCGGCCTTACTTGGATCTGTTCATTATAGTCTTCATCGACGATATCTTGGTGTATTCCCGGAGTAGTGAGAAGCACGAGCAGCACCTGCGGATTACATTACAGACCTTGAGGGAGCACCAGCTTTATGCGAAATTCTCCAAGTGTGCTTTTTGGTTGGACAGCGTAGACTTTTTGGGACATGTGATTTCACGAGACGGTATATGTGTAGACCCGCGGAAGATCGAGGCCGTTCAGCGTTGGCCCAGACCCACATCGGTGACGGAGATTCGCAGCTTTTTGGGGTTGGCCGGTTACTACAGGCGTTTTGTGCAGGACTTCTCACGTATTGCTACACCGTTGACCGGGTTGACCCGGAAGGGAGTTCCCTTCGATTGGATGGAGGAGTGCGAGCACAGTTTTTAGCAGTTGCGGACTCGACTGACGACGGCACCGGTGTTATCTTTACCTTCCGGATCGGGCGGATTTGTGGTCTTTTGTGATGCCTCTCGAGTGGGGCTAGGGTGCGTACTGATGCAGCACGACAGGGTGATCGCGTATGCTTCGCGACAATTGAAGAAACATGAACAAAACTACCCCACTCATGACTTGGAGATGGCTGCAGTGGTCTTCGCACTTAAGATCTGGCGACATTACCTATACGGCGAGTCGTGCCAGATATTTACGGATCACAAGAGTCTAAGGTATATATTCCAGCAGCGGGATCTGAACCTTCGACAACGCCGATGGATGGAGTTAGTGAAGGATTACGACTGCGAGATCTTATATCACCCGGGCAAGGCAAATGTGGTGGCGGATGCTTTGAGCAGGAGGCCCGGGAGTAGCCTATCTTGTTTGAGCTCAGTACAGGAGCAGTCATCCGCAGATTGGCAGATATTATGCGACAGCCGAGTACAGTTCGAGTTCACGCCGATTGGAGGACAGATAGCGCATGTCCGTGCACGGCCACAGTTGATCGATCGTATACATGAGGCACAGCTCAGTGATGACCGATGTTCAGAGATCATGGCACAGATTGGACAGGGCAGATTTTCCGAGTTCATGATCGATGATCAGGGGATACTACGATTTGGAGTCAGACTGTGCGTACCAGATGCTGAGGGACTGAGACGCGAGATTCTTGAGGAGGCACATCGATCGGTATATAGCGTCCATCCCGGTTCCACCAAGATGTATCATGATATGAGAGGTGTTTACTGGTGGGACGGAATGAAGAGAGGCATCGCAGATTTTGTGTCGAGATGCCTGACTTGTCAGCAAGTCAAGGCTGAGCACCAGAGGCCCGCGGGAGAGCTACAGCCGCTACCCATTCCGGAGTGGAAGTGGGAACAGATTTCGATGGATTTCATGGTGGGTCTACCCAGGACTAGTCGGGGGTATGACTCTATCTGGGTAATCGTGGATCGTTTGACGAAAGCGGCTCACTTCCTACCGGTGAAGACGACTTTCGGATTTACTCAGTATGCCCAGATCTACATTGACGAGATAGTGCGACTGCACGGAGTCCTGACATGTATTGTGTCCGACAGAGGCACCCAGTTTACCAGTAGACTATGGCAGAGGCTTCAGGAGGCTTTGGGCACTCGCTTGAGTTTCAGCACTGCGTTTCATCCGCAGACCGACGGCCAGTCAGAGCGGACCATCCAGACTCTCGAGGACATGCTCAGAGCTTGTGTATTAGATTTCGGAGGTAGCTGGGATCATCATTTGCCCTTAGTAGAGTTCTCCTACAATAACAGCTACCAGGAGACCATTCAGATGGCACCATTTGAGGCTCTTTGTGGGAGGAGATGCAGGTCGCCCACTTGTTGGACAGAGCTCAGTGAGAGCAGTATCTTAGGGCCACAGATTGTTGAGGAGACGACAGCGAAGATCCAGTTGATTCGCGATAAGATGAGAGCAGCGCAGAGTAGGCAGAGATCTTATGCAGACCGTCGACGACGCAGACTTGAGTTTTCTGTTGGTGATCATGTTTTCTTGAGGGTCTCCCCAATGAAAGGTGTGATGAGGTTTGGGAAGAAGGGGAAGCTCAGTCCCAGATATGTGGGCCCCTTCGAGATCCTCGAGCGTGTTGGTGCAGTAGCCTACCGTTTAGCCCTTCCGCCCAGCTTTCCAGATGTGCATCCCGTATTTCATGTCTCGATGCTCCTCAGATATCTTCATGATCTTTCGCATGCGATTCAGCATCCGACGATCCAGCTTGAGCGACCTTTCCTATGCAGAGCAGCCGGTGATGATTTTGGATCGACAAGTGAAGAAATTGAGATCGAAGGACATCGCATCAGTTAAGGTACTTTGGCGTGGTCAGAACCGTGAGGAGGTCACTTGGGAGACCGAAAGCGAGATGATGAAGACGTATCCTCATCTTTTTGAAGATACGTGTAGTTAGATTTTTGAAATTCGGGGACGAATTTCTTTAAGGGGGAGAGATTGTAACACCATAGGGTTTGTTTAGTGACTAAATATATTTAAATAATGGGTTTTAATAAAAAGTTTACCAAATTGTGTTTTAAATATTTTTCCTAATTTGATAAATATTTTTCCAAAATTTTCCTAGGCTTGCACACACATGTGCATGTAAACTAAGGTTTTTAAATTGAGTTAATACCATGATTATTAACCATGGTGGGTTAATCATGGGATTAAGTCTTTTGGGTTTAAACTAAGTTGATTAGTAAATTATTAGTTACTTTAATTTGAATTGTTTTAGGTGTTGACTTGTGAGAGAGAGGGAGGGTGCATCATAGCTCAAGCCATGCTTGCATTAAATGAAGAGAGAGAGAGGAGGGTTGACTATTGGACCTTGAGTGTTTCCTCTCATTTCTTTGTATTTCTCTCAAACTCTCACACTCACACACACCCACACACTTACCTTCAGCTCCAGAACCAGTAGCAACAGCAAGCATAGTAGCAGCAACAGCAGCAAGCACAGCAACAGCAACATCAGAGGCCAGAGGCAGCAGCAGCAGGCAGAGGCAGGAGCAGCAACACAGTGAGCAGCAGCAGCACCAGCACCTAGTGCAGCCCGTTCCCTGCACTTCTTCTTCTTCCTGCAGCTCCCTAGGGTTAAGTATGAGGTATACTTCCTAACTTGCTTCCCTAGTTTGCTTGGTTGGCATAGATTTGCATCGGTTAATGGATTTTAGTGCGTTTTAGTGCGATTTGAGGTGTTTAGTGTGAACCTTGTGCTAATGAGGTATAAATTGGTTTCAGTAGGATAATTGAGGTTTGTTGAGACCCTATTAACCTAGTTTAACCCAAGTTGCACTAAAATACCACCAGTTTCCCTATTTGATGCAAATTATCGTTTTTAAGCAAATTTGAGGTTTTCTGGATCTGCTTTTGACCCTATGAGATCTGAGTGAAATTGGGAAGACTGCAGTGTAGTGGAGATGAGCTGATACCATATCTTGAACCCGACCCCCTAATTGCTACAGTAGGCCGCCGATTTTCTCTTTCTGGCCGCAATTTGCGGCCAGATGGGTGGGGTTTTGGGTGGTGTTTGGTCCTATAGGTGTCTGCTAGTGTGTAGAGTGCTGTGATATATATATTTTTGTAAGTTTAGTTCTGTGTAAAAATCTGGGACCAAATACCTATTTTGCCGTTTTTCTAAACCTTCGCGACACGCGTGATACGTGAGTAGGTTTGGGTTTCTGCGTATCGCGGCGCGTCGGGGTAGTTTCAGGCGCGTGATCACACGTTTTAGCGTATCGCGCACACGCGCGATTGGTTTGCGTCATGAGTTTCTAGTTGGACCGTAATGTCGCGTTTTTGTGAATTGAGCTTATGTGTGATATGTGTTATGTGATTCTAGGTTCGCAGGCCAGTGAGACGGACGCTGCGAAGAAGGGCAAGCAAGTGGTTGGATACACTTAGCGCGAGACACGGTGAGTAGATTTCACATCTACGGGGATATCGCCCGCATGGCGTTATGCATCAGGGCTGATAGGACCTTATTGTTATATACTGCATATACCATACCATGGATTGTCATCGCATATTGCATTCCCTGCCATATATATATATTGCTTAGAACTGATAGAACACCGCACTATTACTAACGGTTTATGTTGCACGGGCACTATTTTGCATGCTACATACACACCGTTAGTAATTGCCATGCCACACTCACTGTAGAACTGCCATGATTATACTGTTGTATATTGCTGTAGTTCATCTTACATGTGATTGATTATGATTTCCTAGAAATTGGGAGCCGCATGACATCTTTAAAAACGGAAACTATTTTAAAAAGCGGTTTTTCCCTTATACACCTACCATGGATTGATTACATTGTACCTCGCATTGGATTTATTTATTAGTGATGGATTTTCATGTGATTTCTGGTTTTGAGGACCGTGGAATTATTTAAGGAAAGATGTACTATTTTGAAAAAACCCGGTACCTCGTGATATGATATTTTGGTGCGTCCACCACGTGTTTTCTCGGTGCTGAGACGTGTGCTTGAAACCCGATTCGAGGAGTGATGATCCGTTTGCGGGTTCGTGGTGGGCCCGGTATGGTTCCCCTCGGCGAGATGATCGATGGATTTTGCCGATTGAGCCTGGAGGCGGGCGAGTACCTACCGGTGATTGGTTGGACCTGGTAGTTGTCCGGAGGATACTGACCAGAGTCGAGAGATGGATGCGGGATGATCCGTACTGCCGGGGCCGAGGGCCGATACCGCAGACGGACCCCGTGGGGCCGATCCGGACTGACGGAGCCCGATATATGAGGATTTGCGTGTCGATGCTGGACACGAGTATTTTATGATATTTTGGGTGCCGATGTTGGGCACTCGTGATTTCTCAAAGATGTACAGGATTTGAGGGCCGATGGGTGTGCCGGCGCCTGAGTGTATTTGGGATTTGGGTGCAGTCTGAGGCACCGATTATTGCTTTCCATGTTGACATATCCATGTAGATGTTATTTATCCCATACTCAGTATTGACTACTATATATCTCATCCTGTAGCATTTACCTGATAGAGTACTTGCATTACTATTGCATCCACTGTTTGGCATGCATTGATATCATCTGCTGGCATTAGTAGAGCCACGCTGTATGTGCATGCTCGCGATTACCTTTATATGTTATCTCTATTCACGAGTTGGCAACTCACCCCCGTTGTGCCACAGTATATGCAGGTTGCCCTTGGGAGTAGTCGCGGCTGGCTGTTACCGCATCTTTTGGCACAGATACCCTTGCTGAGGCGAGTTAGCCTTTTGCTGTTAGGTGGGTTTTGTACGGTATCTGTTATCTTTCAGTTGTATATTGATGTATCTAGTATTCTCCATCTACCTTTCTATATTGACTTAGAGACAGTTGTGAGGACGATATGTATGATTTTATATTCTGGTGTCGAGCTCGCATGTGAGCCGACTTTATGTTATGCAGTCTTACCTTTGCTATATTGTCCTTGCTTTACCGTGTACCCTTCGCTACGTCGTCGTATATCATATTATGATGCTTCATTCATTTTACTTGTCATTTCTGCTACACCTTGCTTTTACCCGACTTGCGGGGCAAATATTTAAAAAGGAAATGTTGTCAAAATTATAAAAGTTATAACTCTTGAACTTAAAAGGATTTCTACTAAATTAATAAGATATTTTTCTGACACGCATGACTGTTTTTACGAAATGTTTTAAATCACTCTATATTTATTGGTTTGATTTCTGGGTTCGGCTTACTTAGCCGCGTTATGCCTGTAGACGTTGCGTGGTTAAGTGCCGGTCACGAGTCAAAACTCTCGGGTCGTGACAAGAGACTATTAAGAACGATATGTTAATTGTTAATTTAATAGAAGAAATGACCCTTAACAGAACATAATGGATAAAAATAATTCATATATCCGACCCTAAAAATTCGGGATGAAGGCTTGTTGTTGAGGGGTTTGATAAGTCACTTGTGCATGCGCACGCATGAAGAGAGATGAAGCGACTATGATCCTGTTAGTAAGATTTCAAAACAAATCCTATTTATGTTCTAATCGTGAGATATGTTTTGGGATTTGTGTTAATAATTTTGAAGAGAAATTTATTATTTTCATTAATGACATGGTTGAAAATACAAATTCAAAATCATACATCCAACGGTTAAAAATTAAGTAGTATTTGTTTCCAAATCCTACTGATAGGATTATAGTTTCTGTGTGGTACAGAACCCTTTAAAGTAAATTAGTCAAAATTTTATTCCGTCATATCTCAACTAAAAGTATTTGTAAGAAAAATACTTTGCAAACATAAATAATTATTTGTAATTTATCATCTCAACCATTTCAATTTAAAATTCAAAATGAGTCAATTGTGATTTTTGTATTTTACTTTTCTTATGTACATTAAAAAAAAGCAAATATTTAATAATAGTTTTTTTTGAAAAGATATCATTTTAATAAATAATTACAAAATAAACTTCTCTAAAATATTTAGTAATCCTAAAATCAAATCCATGGTTTTTCTCTTCTCTTGTGTTATGCTCACTCTTAAATTAATTTAAACAGTCTATTTCTCTCTCTCTCTCCCTCTCTCTATGTATAAACAATCTATTATCCCACCTTTTCTCAACAAAAAAATAAAAATAATAATCTATATATAATTATAATCTATAATTATATATACCTTGTTAGGAATATGTATGCCTTAGAGGCCATTATTGTACATTGATGTATATTATAGTGGATGCTTGGACACACACACACACACACACACACACACACACACACACACACATATATATAGGACTTTCTTGCTCGACATGATAGTATGCTATCTGGTTACTCTTTATCTTAACATATACAATTAGTATTATTATACCGTCTCTCAGATACATGTTAATAAAACCCTTAGGGTGTTGGTTTGACTACCAGGACTATCATGCGGATCATACCATTGGGACCTGGGTTGTCCACAAGCACATCCTTTAATTGTTCCTAGTCGAGCGTATATCGAGACAGGGCATCGATATTCCAGAGTAGACTAGTGTGTACGTTTTTTGACCCTGTATGAGGGCGATGGTTGATCCCATAACCATTGGTATTTGACATCAAAAATTATACACAGGTGCTCATTAGAGAATGGGTACACCGAACAAGACTCGCCGAGAACTCCTAGATGGTACTATACCTATCGTCAGATAGCAGTTCTCTGGTGACACTGGTACAGGTTAGTCTGTAGACCCGAGATCGTCATAAAGTCTTGTGTGGTTCCCACTGTACTTTGATTTCCTCCCTACCACGGCTCAAAGGAGTCGTGCAAACAGGTGGATTTTGGGTACAGACCCGAGTCACATGGAGGCAATGAGCGATAGGAGAGGTTTCGTCTCTCCCGGTATAGGGAGTTGATGTTGCGCTATACTCGATTGGCTATAACAGGAAGTCCCTGGTCAGGGCTGTTGATGAGATTTACTGGTAAGTGTTATCAGTAGTTTCTCGTACCGTTATAGGCCACACATCGGCATGACTTATCATGTTATTGGGGTCTGACGATTCCACCCCCAGACTCGATATGCGACATATCAGACGAAGAGACCGGACTGTACGGTAAGTGTTACCTATAGGCTTCATGGGGGTTTGGACAAGATTGCTTGTTGATCTTCTATTCGCTCAATACCTGGGTAGCCGTTACGTCTAGCTAGTACCGCTGACGGCTTGTAGGTAACTGATGTGATCATTACCTATTTCTGGCGTATTGACGAGTCTTTAGAGTCCCACATAGAAGTTTCCTGGTTCAAGCGAAACGAAGCAGGGCGCATATGCTGATATGTGCGGGGGCCTGATTAAATACGAGTATGAGATACCGTATTATAATCTGGTGGTTATTTGATATCAGTTAGGTTATATGTGATATAACCGGATTATTGAATCAAGTGTTGATTTGATAATGTGATACACAGATAAATGATATTAGTCGGTTATATGTGATATAACCGGATTATTAAATCAAGTGTTGATTTAATAATATGATATATATTTATATTTGATATAATTATATATTAACTAATATTATTAGCTCACTAATTATTCTTCATAATATATATATATATATATATATATATTATATGAAGCATGGCATGGATTTTCTATTTTGGGAAAATAGAAAATGCGGTGGAAAATGGGGAGACTTTTTTGTAGGATGGGCAAGCATGGTTTTGTTATTTATTTTATTCATTTGCTTGCACTATTGAAGTATGGTTACAATTTTTAATGGTTAAAAATTGTATGCTTCAATAATGTGTGAGCTTTGAAGAGCGATTCTACACTTTATTCTTCACTTGAGTTATTTTTCTCACTTGAGCTTTGTCACGACCCGAAAGTACGGAACATGACCGGCACTTAAACTACGAACGTCTCGAGGCGTAAGTAATCTAAGTAAACCGAAAACCCAGAAATCCAAACCAAGAAAAGTAGTAGAGTGCAGGAAAACCAATTTAAAACAAGTAGTTTTAATAGCATAAGCCGAATTATGCGGTTTTTAAGAACATCAAAATTTACTGAAAATTTCGGCAGAGTCTCCTTTGTAAAAACTGGCTCCCAAACGGGATACAACATAAATAGTATACGAAATCAATAAAAAAAGGCATCCCCAAGCGGGAGCTAGCTCTTCGTCAATCGACGGTCACAACCATACAAGCAATATAATATACAACGCCAACGGCGAGGATCAAAACTCAAAAGGAACTCAAAACCACCAGAAATATAACGAGCGACTCTAAGGTCGAAAGAATAAACAGCACTGGTCTCTATCTCAAAAAAATACATGTTTGGTTGATGGAACTTCTAGATACAACAGAATAATGATATACAAGATATATAATGGGGGTATGATACAAGTAAATCCACCTACTAGCAAATCACCCGAATGAAACTGAGCCCGCAAGCCGTAATGAAACCTGTACGGCAAATCTGCAAGAAACTGGGGCACAACGTGGGTGAGTTGCTAACTCGTGAATAGAAAAACATCTACGCACAGAAATCGCATAAATAACGCAACCTAGGTCAATGATCATAATATATCCTTAAATATAAGTATAACAGGCAGCCTATAACAATGACTAGGGTAATATCTAACCCGAGTATAATTTCATGTGCCCGTGTCAGTGCCTCAGGTAGCAATATATCATATGAATGAGGTATGAATGCATGAAACAGAATACATGTAAATGAAGAAACTGTTTTCATAAGTTAGTGAGATTTTCTTCGTATTTTTAAACTGAGGTATCATAATGAAATCAGTATCAACAGTGTCTAGCATCGACACAAAACATAAATCTCACTGTCTCGAAATATCAATGTCTCAAGCTCAATATCTAGGACGCCGTCAGTCCGGACCGGCCCCTACCATCCATCTCAAGACCACGATGGTATCCTCCGGATATCCAACGCGTCGGGTAATATCACCGGTAGGTAGTGCTCCCCAGCCAGGCTCAACGTCAACACCACATTCCTCTTGCCCCGGGGTACCATACCGGGCCCACCATGTACCCGTGACGGTTCCTCCACTCCTCGACACGGATCTCCAAAACCACAGTAAAGTCATGGTGGACGACACTTTACATCACTAGAAAACCGCAACATTTTATATTTTAAAAGATCATAAGTTGTAAATTTTGCGGCTTTCCCCGAAATCCAGAAATATCATAAATCTCAAGAAATCATCACAAGTGCATATGTCAATGATAATGAACTAGGCATGAACAACTGAATAACAGTATGCATGAAGTGGTAGGTAATAACTACAATGTCTAAAATGGCATATAAGGGAAGTACACTAATATCATGTCAAAACTACCAGCTAACAATCTAAGTCAAGCAATTATATTCTCTAAAGTGTACGTGACATGGAAATTACCGATGAAGATGTGTGTGAGCCGGCAAGTAGGTGTACGTGGTACATACGCATCATCGGTAATGGTGCTGGTGTCCTAACAGCATGATATCAATAATGGAATATGCAGCAAAATAAATATGCGAGGCAGAGCGAATAGCAATAATGTGCGGGAGCTGAATACTAGACACAACGATAACTAATCTGCAATACTCTAATATAAGTCCTAGGAATGGTGCCTTTTGAAATAACACGAATCATGGGGTTTTGAAAATAGGGGCTACGGTGTTTTTATGAAAAGATACGTCGTTTTTGAAATATCCGTAGATTCCCTTGAGCTGTCTTTAAAAATGCCCACGATTCGTTAGTTTTTGAAATAGATAAGAAGTCTAATCTAATCTAACAACTACACTAAACTATACGGCTGAACTAACAAGCTGAACTACAGGTAAGGAAACCGACTATCATCTGAGTCGATACATATACATACCTGTATATGTATAGTCGGTGATCCCGTCTCGATAATATCATATCCGATACCATATCTATAATCAGGAATCCCAAGTCAAGAGTGCGGATCAATCATCAATATAGCTCGTACGTAAATCCATCGTACGGCATCCCAATCTGGGTACGGGTCAATATCACATTCATCATACTATTCACCTGGTATCCTCTTTATCAAATATCATGGTCGGGGTACTGATCTACGTCTAGTGCCATACTGATACCGCCTACTTATGCATGGACGTGTGTGAAACACTACGTCAAGGACCCGCTACAACGTCATGTCGTATCTAAGATACGAACCCTGCTATATCACCGATCTCACGGCCTCAAATCAAATCTCATCGACTCAGCTCAATCCCAAGTATCATCCTCAATCCGTATGTGAACACATAGTCCCATACCCATGTGAACACATAACTATAAAGAATCCCATGAGCACATATCAATAGGAATGTATGCAAGTATGTATGTGTGTATGTGTGTGTAACACTACCCTAGGGTTCGCAACACTAAAGTAATCCAACACACCAATATCCATCCTAAGCATCGTTATTAATCCCAAATAACATATAATAAATGTTGGTGTGTATACGCATCCGTATACACCACCACGGACTGCGGGGGTGCTATACGCCATCCACCCGACTTCTCCCCGTAGATATAAATCTACTCACCTGAACCTCGCTCGCCGGTGCCGACGTCGCCACGCGCTTGCTTGTCGTCTCGAAGTCCACCTGGGGTACCTACATATCATAACGCACCGTATCGCATAAAAACCCAATTCGAAATCGAAACGTCATAAGAAAACCAATTCGGCACGCGTATCACGCATAGGTCCAAACCTATCGCCCACGCATGCAGGAATAGTTAAACCAACCCTCGATGTCGATGTACGAACGTCAAACCATCGAGAAAATCTAATCACACTCATTTGCACATTCACGAACACTAATTTTAATATAAACTAGGTTAAAACTCACAAAAACGCCAATTTCACTTAAAAAGTCATTTTTCCGAAAATCTAGCAAGCACAATTCGCCGTTTTTGTACAAAACACGATATTTAAATGAATGTAGCGGCCAATATATTTATTAAATATCTTAAATAAGTTGTATAAACAATTTCCGGAATTTAATCTCATTAATTTCCAAAAATCCTAATATTCTAGTTTACCAAAAATACCCTTTTTAACAATTTCAAAGCAAAATACACAAACTACAATCTAGCTTAGAATTGCATGATCCAAAGCATTAAACCACACTTTTAATCCCAATTATATAACCAATTTCAAAAGCCTAGTTAGCAAATTAGCATAATTAACATAATTTCCTTAAACTAACCATTAACAACTAACTACTAATCTTGTTTTACAATTTTAGTGGCCACAATATTCACCAAATAACTTAATTAGGTCACAAAAATATTAAGTAGATTTTTATTTCATCTAATTACATCTATCCTAAAACCTAGTTTCCAAAATATTTTCATTTGGACAATTACATGTTACAATTGGCAATAAGTAACAAATTTAAGTTGCATAACTTAAGATGCTAAAAAAAACAACCATCACACAATCATGAACACATGATCACAACCTAACTTGATCTCAAACTCTTTCCATTACAAACTAAATCCCAATTAGAGTTGCATTCAAACTTAATTGACTTTAATCAAAGAAACTATCCAATAATTAGATTTGGCTTGGGATTTATACCTCACCAAAAACAAGAGACCAAGCTTGAAATCTAGCCTCCCAAAATGGCCTCCAAGCTCCTAGATCCATGCAAGAATAGCTATTGAAAAATGGGTAGGAGTTAGATTTGAGTTTTGGTTTAATTTTGATGGAAATTTGATGGATTTTGAAGACTTTTTTGATGAGGAAAAGAGAGGGGAAGAAGGAGGAGGGGTTGCAGTTTGAGGGAGCATGGGGCTCGGCCAGCAGGTGGGCGAGGGGTGTGGAGGGTGTGGGTGTGGAAAAGAAAGTCCAAATCAAGGTAAAATACCCCCCAAGTCAACACCAACTTCTTCTCTCACTAATCTTTTCTTTTCCTTTCATTTCTATGAAATTCAAGTGGGGAGCAAAGAGGGGCTGCTGAATTCAGCCATGGGGATAAGTGAATGGGGGTGTGTGGGTGTGGGTACGGGTGTGGGGTGATGAAAAATGATAAATACAATACCCAAACATCCATTTACGCTAAAAAAAGCCTTTTTTCTTCAATAATTTCTAAACCGTTTTGGCAAATAATTTCGTTCCAAAAACCACATGATAAAATTTTATTTAATGTTTTATGATGCACAAAATTTGTTTCAACTCATTCCAATTTGTAATTTTCCCTAATTAAATGTATTAGTGACGGCTTAAATAATAATAAAATAATATTTTTTTTTCAGAAAATTTGAAATTTCACCAACGGCTCAATAAACACCAAATAATAGCAATTACATAGCTAGAATATGTATATTTAAGTTTTATAATAAGATATTTGTATTTTGACTTTTTACAGAAAACCCCCTTTTTTTACCGATTTTTTCGAAATTTCACCGAAACGATTTTCAAAACGTTACAATCTTCCCCCCTTAAAGAAATTCGGTCCCCGAATTTAAATTCAAACTCCCCCAAATACTAAAACATCTATGAAAAACCATCAAGTCGTCGGGGCTCCGAAATTGTAACTATATAAAACAATTCGTAGCGCAGCGCATGCGCTTGAAAAATGAGTATATAACTCGAATCAAAACTCCGTCAAGCATCCCGCAATCATCGGAGTCATGGAGAAGACATCAATGCCAAATCTAAATCAAAACCAATATGATATAACTCGAAACTATACATGTAAATATCGAATCTATATATGTAAGTATCTGAAGGAAATGCATGCCAAATCTCTTTAAGTCGTTGTGCACGCGTATAACACTGCACAGTGGCGGACGTCTATCATAAGAAAATAACTATATACATATATACCTTTGTTTGAAATGTACGTTCCGCCGTTTTGGAAACAATTTAGAAGGGTCTCCTTGTTTTAAACATTTCGTGTCATATCAGACACGTAGGTAAATACTGAGGCTATAGCTCGCTTTTTGGAAATCCCTTCAATAACTATCAATGCATGCCAAATATATTCAGGTACTGTCCTCTGACTAGTCCTGCTCAGTACGAAAACACATAGCAATATCATAAAAACGTACTACTCTATAAGAAATCAATCCTAAAATATGCACATGAATACTACGTGCGTCTGGTGCGCACGGAAATCAAAATCCATGAATGTGCCATACATGCGCACAGAAACAACATCTAAGTGCATCGGGTGTGCACGAAACATCTGTCGTAGGCAACATGTGTGCCTGACAGCAAAATCAGGTGCATCTGACATGCACGAAAAATCTCGATTTAGTGCATCTGGTGTGCACCAAAATCGCATCTCAAGACATGCGCTCAACATGCGCGAAAATCTAAATCAGGTGCATCCATCGTGCACGAAATCATGAAATCCAATATCAAGCGCCGAACGTGCGCAAAATCAATCAGGTGCACAAGGTGCACAAAACAAATATCGAGTATCTCAATCAAAATCGAAGTCCAGTGCATCTAAGTGCACAAAAGGCGTATCACTGCACTGCAAGCATATATAAACTATACCGAGTGCAGGAACGAAATCGTGTGCATACATACGCACAAAACCAACTCAACTGTTTAAAACCGTAAAATCACAAACATGTGAAACTAAAGAACGAAAACGATATCAAGTGCAACACTGTGCAAAGATCGTAAATCCTCAATCATCAAAATCAAATCATACGAATAAATCACCCAAAACATCGGAATCAATAATGGCGGAATAGTACTGCTCCAGCGCATCCTCTAAGAATCTCGGCCAACTGTCGCGGTCACTAGTGGGACGTCTCGTCGATGATCATGAACTCTGTCCTGCTGGTGTGCGTAACCATGACCATTCCTGGGTCAAGGTCTTCACTGTGAATTACCAATCTTTCGGTCCATCGGCCCTGTCGGGTGTGCTAACGGGGACGATTCCGTTCTGGTACTTCTCTGGTCATCTCTTGGTCAATCATCGCGACCACTCGTAAGACAGCATATCACTGGCGTCGGCCTCTGGCTCTTTGAATGTACATGACACCTCTGATCCTGGGTGCAAGTATCATTGCAGCAGTGTCCTGGAAGGAATCCTGCTCACGGTCTCTTCCATGTCTCGTCTCTGCCAACTGTCCGGAAGTCGTTGTCCTTTCCTATATCTGCATCTTGCTCTGGAACGACTGCATACTCATCGCGACTCCTTCTGGAAGGTAAGTCCAAGTACCATGCCTCGGCATGCGCATCGCCTCTCTGATGTCGGCGGAGTGGAACATCATCTCATCTAGATCTGGTACGAACCTTTTACTCCACTTTTCTCTAATGTCGACCACTTCGGACTGGTCTCGTCGTGGCTGCATGGACTGAGCTCCAACGGCTATCCTCGTATCTGGAGTCTCCCAAGAATGCATCTCACCACCTAGCATCCGAATTAAGTCGAGTTAGGGTTTCATTCTTCTAGAGGGACCATAGAATTGCCTGCATGTCTTTCCGACTACTTTAAACTTGGAATAATAGGTTTCCGACATTCGATCGTCTCTGTCGACTCCCAACGTCTCCGCGTGAAGTCGTCTTTAGCTGGAATCCATCTATCTGATGACCTCGAATCGGGTTAGGCGAACGATCCACATGTCCTAGTCATTCATCCACGATGACTAGCGACCTTCTATCATCTCTTAGTACAACTCATTCTGCACTAACTCCAGCATCTGGGGCAATACCTCGTCGTTCGCAGCAATAACTGGCTCGCTCGTCTGCACGCCGAACAGTGCCTCGATCATCATGAATAAGCAACACACCAACTGTCATCAAGATCTGGCTGGCCTCTATCATTAGCTCAATCCTCTAATGTCGATCAGCACATCCGAGTAACCTCATAAAGGCGATCCGCCAAACGCTCGTGGCGCGGAAACACAGTCAAAAGACACCTTTCTATAATCGGGTGTCGCCGGAATCATGCCCTGGTCAGTCCTCGTTCGTGCCGAGCTCGTGCTGGCCGCAACTCTAGCCGTAGCTCTCCCTGCCCGTAATCGTGGCAGCAAAACCAAACTGGTACCGATGAGGCTAGATCAGAAAGGAATATAATATTGAACAAGGAAATATATATCCTAAGGCTTCTTAAGTGGAGTGGTGTGTCGTAAATATGCCGCGGAACATACCAACGGTACGTCACTCTACTTTAGTCACCTATTCCATCAACCAAGGGTCATCCTACGCTCCGAAGGTAAAACCTAACGCTTTGATACCAACTTTGTCACGACCCGAAAGTACGGAACATGACCGACACTTAAACTACGAACGTCTCGAGGCGTAAGTAATCTAAGTAAACCGAAAACCCAGAAATCCAAACCAAGAAAAGTAGTAGAGTGCAGGAAAACCAATTTAAAACAAGTAGTTTTAATAGCATAAGCCGAATTATGCGGTTTTTAAGAACATCAAAATTTACTGAAAATTTCGGCAGAGTCTCCTTTGTAAAAACTGGCTCCCAAACGGGATACAACATAAATAGTATACGAAATCAATAAAAAAAGGCATCCCCAAGCGGGAGCTAGCTCTTCGTCAATCGACGGTCACAACCACACAAGCAATATAATATACAACGCCAACGGCGAGGATCAAAACTCAAAAGGAACTCAAAACCACCAGAAATTTAACGAGCGACTCTAAGGTCGAAAGAATAAACAGCACTGGTCTCTATCTCAAAAAAATACATGTTTGGTTGATGGAACTTCTAGATACAACAGAATAATGATATACAAGATATATAATGGGGGTATGATACAAGTAAACCCACCTACTAGCAAATCACCCGAATGAAACTGAGCCCGCAAGCCGTAATGAAACCTGAACGACAAATCTGCAAGAAACTGGGGCACAACGGGGGTGAGTTTCTAACTCGTGAATAGAAAAACATCTACGCACAGAAATCGCATAAATAACGCAACCTAGGTCAATGATCATAATATATCCTCAAATATAAGTATAACAGGTAGCCTATAACAATGACTAGGGTAATATCTAACCCGAGTATAATTTCATGTGCCTGTGTCAGTGCCTCAGGTAGCAATATATCATATGAATGAGGTATGAATGCATGAAACAGAATACATGTAAATGAAGAAACTGTTTTCATAAGTTAGTGAGATTTTCTTCGTATTTTTAAACTGAGGTATCATAATGAAATCAGTATCAACAGTGTCTAGCATCGACACAAAACATAAATCTCACTGTCTCGAAATATCAATGTCTCAAGCTCAATATCTAGGGCGCCGTCAGTCCGGCCCGGCCCCTACCATCCATCTCAAGACCACGACGGTATCCTCCGGATATCCGACGCGTCGGGTAATATCACCGGTAGGTAGTGCTCCCCAGCCAGGCTCAACGTCAACACCACATTCCTCTTGCCCCGGGGTACCATACCGGGCCCACCATGAACCCGTGACGGTTCCTCCACTCCTCGACACGGATCTCCAAAACCACAGTAAAGTCATGGTGGACGACACTTTACATCACTAGAAAACCGCAACATTTTATATTTTAAAAGATCATAAGTTGTAAATTTTGCGGCTTTCCCCGAAATCCAGAAATATCATAAATCTCAAGAAATCATCACAAGTGCATATGTCAATGATAATGAACTAGGCATGAACAACTGAATAACAGTATGCATGAAGTGGTAGGTAATAACTACAATGTCTAAAATGGCATATAAGGGAAGTACACTAATATCATGTCAAAACTACCAGCTAACAATCTAAGTCAAGCAATTATATTCTCTAAAGTGTACGTGACATGGCAATTACGGATGAAGATGTGTGTGAGCCAGCAAGTAGGTGTACGTGGTACATACGCATCATCGGTAATGGTGCTGGTGTCCTAACAGCATGATATCAATAATGGAATATGCAGCAAAATAAATATGCGAGGCAGAGCGAATAGCAATAATGTGCGGGAGCTGAATACTAGACACAACGATAACTAATCTGCAATACTCTAATATAAGTCCTACGAATGGTGCCTTTTGAAATAACACGAATCATGGGGTTTTGAAAATAGGGGCTACAGTGTTTTTATGAAAAGATACGTCGTTTTTGAAATATCCGTAGATTCCCTTGAGCTGTCTTTAAAAATGCCCACGATTCGTTAGTTTTTGAAATAGGTAAGAAGTCTAATCTAATCTAACAACTACACTAAACTATACGGCTGAACTAACAAGCTGAACTACAGGTAAGGAAACCGCCTATCATCTGAGTCGATACATATACATACCTGTATATGTATAGTCGGTGATCCCGTCTAGATAATATCATATCCGATACCATATCTATAATCAGGCATCCCAAGTCAAGAGTGCGGATCAATCATCAATATAGCTCGTACGTAAATCCGTCGTACGGCATCCCAGTCTGGGTACGGGTCAATATCACATTCATCATACTATTCACCTGGTATCCTCTTTATCAAATATCATGGTCGGGGTACTGATCTACGTCTAGTGCCATACTGATACCGCCTACGTATGCATGGACGTGTGTGAAACACTACGTCAAGGACCCGCTACAACGTCATGTCGTATCTAAGATACGAACCCTGCTATATCACCGATCTCACGGCCTCAAATCAAATCTCATCGACTCAGCTCAATCCCAAGTATCATCCTCAATCCGTATGTGAACACATAGTCCCATACCCATGTGAACACATAACTATAAAGAATCCCATGAGCACATATCAATAGGAATGTATGCAAGTATGTATGTGTGTATGTGTGTGTAACACTACCCTAGGGTTCGCAACACTAAAGTAATCCAACACACCAATATCCATCCTAAGCATCGTTATTAATCCCAAATAACATATAATAAATGTTGGTGTGTATACGCATCCGTATACACCACCACGGACTGCGGGGGTGCTATACGCCATCCACCCGACTTCTCCCCGTAGATATAAATCTACTCACCTGAACCTCGCTCGCCGGTGCCGACGTCGCCACGCGCTTACTTGTCGTCTCGAAGTCCACCTGGGGTACCTACATATCATAACGCACCGTATCGCATAAAAACCCAATTCGAAATCGAAACGTCATAAGAAAACCAATTCGGCACGCGTATCACGCATAGGTCCAAACCTATCGCCCACGCATGCAGGAATAGTCAAACCAACCCTCGATGTCGATGTACGAATGTCAAACCATCGAGAAAATCTAATCACACTCATTTGCACATTCACGAACACTAATTTTAATATAAACTAGGTTAAAACTCACAAAAATGCCAATTTCACTTAAAAAGTCATTTTTCCGAAAATCTAGCAAGCACAATTCGCCGTTTTTGTACAAAACACGATATTTAAATGAATGTAGCGGCCAATATATTTATTAAATATCTTAAATAAGTCGTATAAACAATTTCCGGAATTTAATCTCATTAATTTCCAAAAATCCTAATATTCTAGTTTACCAAAAATACCCTTTTTAACAATTTCAAAGCAAAATACACAAACTACAATCTAGCTTAGAATTGCATGATCCAAAGCATTAAACCACACTTTTAATCCCAATTATATAACCAATTTCAAAAGCCTAGTTAGCAAATTAGCATAATTAACACAATTTCCTTAAACTAACCATTAACAACTAACTACTAATCTTGTTCTACAATTTTAGTGGCCACAATATTCACCAAATAACTTAATTAGGTCACAAAAATATTAAGTAGATTTTTATTTCATCTAATTACATCTATCCTAAAACCTAGTTTCCAAAATATTTTCATTTGGACAATTACATGTTACAATTGGCAATAAGTAACAAATTTAAGTTGCATAACTTAAGATGCTAACAAAAACAACCATCACACAACCATGAACACATGATCACAACCTAACTTGATCTCAAACTCTTTCCGTTACAAACTAAATTCCAATTAGAGTTGCATTCAAACTTAATTGACTTTAATCAAAGAAACTATCCAATAATTAGATTTGGCTTGGGATTTATACCTCACCAAAAACAAGAGACCAAGCTTGAATTCTAGCCTCCCAAAATGGCCTCCAAGCTCCTAGATCCATGCAAGAATAGCTATTGAAAAATGGGTAGGAGTTAGATTTGAGTTTTTGTTTAATTTTGATGGAAATTTGATGGATTTTGAAGACTTTTTTGATGAGGAAAAGAGAGTGGAAGAAGGAGGAGGGGCTGCAGTTTGAGGGAGGATGGGGCTCGGCCAGCAGGTGGGGGAGGGGTGTGGAGGGTGTGGGTGTGGAAAAGAAAGTCCAAGTCAAGATAAAATACCCCCCAAGTCAACACCAACTTCTTCTCTCACTAATCTTTTCTTTTCCTTTCATTTCTATGAAATTCAAGTGGGGACCAAAGAGGGGCTGCTGAATTCAGCCATGGAGATAAGTGAATGGGGGTGTGTGGGTGTGGGTACGGGTGTGGGGTGATGAAAAATGATAAATACAATACCCCAAACATCCATTTACGCTAAAAAAAGCCTTTTTTCTTCAATAATTTCTAAACCGTTTTGGCAAATAATTTCGTTCCAAAAACCACATGATAAAATTTTATTTAATGTTTTATGATGCACAAAATTTGTTTCAACTCATTCCAATTTGTAATTTTCCCTAATTAAATGTATTAGTGACGGCTTAAATAATAATAAAATAATATTTTTTTTCAGAAAATTTAAAATTTCACCAGCGGCTCAATAAACACTAAATAATAGCAATTACATAGCTAGAATATGTATATTTAAGTTTTATAATAAGATATTTGTATTTTGACTTTTTACAGAAAACCCCCTTATTTTACCGATTTTTTCGAAATTTCACCGAAACGATTTTCAAAATGTTACAAGCTTCTTGCTCTCTAGCTCTCTCCATTTTCTTCTCTTCCTCCTCCAAGCTCAATCCCTCACATGAGTTGTGAACCCTTGAGCTTGTGAGACCTAGTGAGCAAATAAAACCCCTACTTCACCATCCTACACTTAATTAGCACTTGAGTGTAGTGTGTTTCCTTCACTAAAAAGTTTAGTGAAGAGGTAGCTTGGATTAGCGGACTTCGGGTGGATCATCTTCGGCATGAAGGTCATTGAAGCAAGTTCGTTCAACTTTTAAGTGGAGCCTAGTGAAGTCGTAGGGACTACAATCCGGAGCTTTAGAAGAGAAGGACACGGTCTACAAAAGTTGTAGCCACCTTTCTCTTATATTAGTTTTTGTTATATCATAATTAAACCCTAATCATCTAGTTTAAGATCTTGGTTAGTGTTGATTAGCATCCAATTTTTTTTAAAAATCGGCATGCTTGATGCTAGTAAAACCTAGTGGTGGTTCTAACATACACTTTCATGGTATTAGAGCCAAAGCTAGAAGATTATACGGTGTTATTAATATTACGAAAACGAAACAACTCCGAAACCAAAACCCAAGAAACCCAGTTTCTGTTGATTTTCAAAAGCACTCTGAAATTTTTTTAAACATGTGCAGAATGTTACATGCGATGTAACTAGAACACCAGAGAATAACGAACACATAAAATTGTTGTTTGGCCGGCGAGAATGCCCAAATGGCCGGCGTCGCCGGTTCTTTAGTGAAAGAATGGGTTCGTTTTTGTTTGGTGTTCTGTGGTGTTGGGTTTAGGGTTTGATAGTTATGTTTGATTACCCCAGTTTGCATATGATGTTAACTTTCCTATTGGGGCTATTCGGAGTGTTTCGTAGTCATAATTTTTACATCGTTTCGGGTTTAAGTTTCATATGTGATACAGTAGTTGGAATCCACATTAAATTAGTTTTATGAAAACTAGTTTGTTTGTTAATCTAGCATGTTAGTCTCTATTGACCGATTGCCATGAAGTTTCGATTCGGATCGAAACTCCATCGCAATTGCGTATCGTACGCGAATACTCGCCAGATAACTTTACTAGGTAGCCACACCCCATAGCCCCGACCAAGTGACTTTAGGAGAACCCCGTTGCCAAAAGCATCCACTCGGGTGCTCGCGGCCACGGTGTTTTGCCTAAGTGCACTTGGTCGACGACATCAGGGGTGCGGCCATCTACTAAAGTTCCCGACGAGTATTCGATCAGGTAGTCGGGAATTTTGTTGAATTACCCGACTAAATTATTGAAAAGAGTTTTCGATGTGAGACTAAAATGCAAGGTTTATAGGGTTAGGCATGAAATTTGGAATATGAGATATTCCGGGTTTATGATGTCTAAGGAAATGCGTGTTGGGTTACGGCAGCGCCCCGGCCATCATTCTGTTAGTTATATGTATGCCCTAGAGGCCATTACTATACATGAGATGTATATCGTAGTGGATGCTTGGACATATATAGGAGGACTTTCTTGCTCGACATGATAGTATGCTATCTGGTTACTCCTTACCTTAACGTGTACACTGATTGTCTCTCTGTTACATGTTGGTAAAGCCCTTAAGATGTGTACTTGACTACCTGGACTATGATGCGGATCATACTAGTGGGGACATGGTAGTCCATAAGTACATCCTTCAAGGTCCCTAGTCATGGGTGTATCGAGACGGGGCATCGATATACCAGAGTAGACTAGCGTATACCTTCTCGACCCATGTAGATGGGCGATGGATGATCCCATATCCATCGGTGTTTGACATCAGAGATGATATACGGGTGCTTAGTGGAGACTGGGTACACTGGACGGACTCGCCGAGAACTCCCAGATGGTATTATACCTTACGTCAGATGGCAGTTCTTTGGTGACATCGGTACAGGTTAGTCTGTAGACCCGAGATCGTCATAGAGTCTTGTGTGATTCCCACTGTGCTTTGATTTCCACCTTACCACGTCTAAGAGGGCGTGCAAAACGGTGGTTTTTAGGTACAGTCCCGAGTCACATGGAGGCAATGAGCGATAGGAGGGGTTTCGTCTTTCCCGGTATTGGGGGTTGATGTTGCGCTATGCTCGATTGGCCATAACAGGGAAGTCCCTGGCCAGGGCTGGTTTAGAGATTTACTGGTAAGAGTTACCAGTAGTTTCTCGACCCGTTATGAGCTTCATATCGGCATGACTTAACGGTTATTGGGGTCTGGCGTTTACCACCCCTAGACTTGATGTTGCGCCACGGCAGCGCCCCGGCCGTCTATCCTGAGGCCAAACTGCGGAATCAAAAATTTTCCTTACTCGGAAACCGGCGCTACCGCGGACAATGAAAACCCGGATCGTTAACCATTAACCTATTCTAACTAACTAGAGATGGGAAGAGAAGTATACCGAGAGATCCGAGTCCTCCGGTCTTCTCGTCATCGTCCCGATCTCCCGCGGAAAGTCTTGCCTCCACATCGTCGCCTCCTCGCCGGAAGGGCACCACATCGCCTTCGTCTTTTACGGGCTCCCGCCTCAATACTGAGGCAACTCGAGCATGAAGCCGGCAACTCGACATGCTCAAGATATGCTGTAGGAAGTGTAGTGTAGAATCATAGTCTCTTTTAGGATTTGTTGCCATTTGTAGATGAAGGAGGAATCAAGGTAAGAAAAATGGTGCTTGCATTTTTCTAGCATCAAAAATGAGATCAAGAATGCTACTCTCTCAAAGATGAAGCTCTCTTCCTTTTCTTTTCTTCTTCTCTCTTTTCTAAATGAAAACTCTTATGAGAATGGTGGAGGGAATGGAACATAATACCAAGGGAGGTGAGTGTAGGAGAATAGAAGAGGTGACCACATTCAAAGACAAGAAAACATCAACCATGCTTTTCTTTCCATCAAAACCATACCCTTTCCAATCTCATTTAATGCAAGAATCATGGATGAAAGATGCTACACATATCATAATGAATAAGTGCAAGAAAACCCCCTCCACAAAAGTTATTTGCACAATTGCAAATAACCCCCTACATCGGAAAAGTCCAGCCGGGAAAGAACAAAGGAAAACCGGCCGGAACGGAATGCAAACTGGCAACTCCAGAAAACTGGTCCCGTAATAAATTATAGGAAAACCCCGATACTGTGCATACACACCCGCATCTGTATTCCGTCCGGATACAAATACAATGAGACAAAATCTATACTATACTAAACTAGGACCGGCTTAAGCCAAAGCCGGCTAGTAATATCCGTCCTATCCTGATCCGTGCAATACCGCACGTATCTGATCGAACCCTGCCATATATCCATACGGCCACTAGTACAAACTGTCCGATCCTGATCCGTACAATACCGCACGTATCTGATCGGACCCTGCCATATCTCCATACGGCCTCTACAGTTTTTCGCCCGAAAGCTTGAGTAACTGTAAGTGTGGTGGGCTCTAAAGACTCGTCAATACTATGGCTGTGGATTTAACCACTAGCACGTCAGAGGTATTAGCCAATACGTGACGGGCCACCAGCTATTGACCAAAAGGGACGTCGATGAGCGAACTCATCCTGACACCCTACTGAGCCTGTCAGTGACAATATCCGTACAGTCCGGTCCGTTCGTCTATGAGCATCGCATGTCGGGCCTAGGGGGTTGGTAAAAGTCAGACCCCCAAAAGCGGTACAAGTCGTGTCGGAGTGTAGCCCAGAACGCCCTGAGATACTACTGGAATACCTACCAGTAAATCTCCTGCCTCGGCCGAGGGCTTTGCGTAATGGCTCTCCTAGACACAGCGCGACCTCACCCCCAATACCGGGAGAGACGAACCCCTGAAGATCCGCTCACTGCCTCCATGTGGCTCGGGACTGTACCCAACTAAAACCTGTTTGCACGACTCCTTTGAGCCGTGGTAGGGTAGTAATTAAAGCACAGTGGGAACTCACACGAGACAAATGACGATCCTCAGGTCGATGAACTAACCTGTACACATGTCACCAGGGAACTGCTATCTGACGTCTGTTATAAGACCAACTAGCATGTTCCCGACGAGTCCTGTCCGGTGTACTCATAACCCAATGAGCACCTGTATACATCTTAGGTGAACCAACTGACACCAGTGGCTTGTGAGACCGGCCACCGCCCCTCGTCGGGGTCTCGACTGTATACACTAGTCTACTCTGGAGAATCGATGCCCTGTCTCGAAACTCCCACGACTAGGGACCTTTTAAGGATGTGCTTATAGGCCACCAGCTCTCACGTATATGATCGCCATCATACTGCCGGTAGTCAAGCAAGAATCCTAGGGGCTCTATCAACGTGTAATAGCGACATGTCAGGTCACCTAAAGCAGTACACGATGATAAAGATAAACCAGATAGCATACTATCATCTCGAGCAAGACTGTCCTACCGGGATAGGTCCTCCCTCAATCATTGCAATCACGTGCCTGTGATCCAATAATTGACTCTGAGGGCACTATCTCCAACAATCTCCCACTTGCACTCAAGGCTAATTATTGCGATGTCGCATACTCACAACCCGTGTGATACCGAACACCCAACTCCTCTACTAGTCAGTCACACAAAGCTCGTTTGCGAAACTATTGCGTTCGAGGAATAGCCTCAGTGAGTGGATCCGCTGTGATATTCCTTTCTATGTCTCTCTATATCTCAAGTTCGCGGAGAAAGCCATCTCCCGAAATGAGCAATACCTGTCTTAGAACGTCTGGATGTCTGATGGGACCTAGCTCATAAATGAACTCCAAATCCAAACTTCTTAGACTGTATTGTCAACTGAACTCAATCAGTATCCTGCGCCATGCCTTCCCTCAGTATCCACCTGGACCACCTGTCCAAAATACTGCCCCTCGTCAGAGGGAAAACTACAACTCTGACAGCCACTCTGCCATCCATGTCACCTTGGAAGCCTGGAATGATAACCGTCTCTTAAAAGAGGTTACTGTTATCATATCCCTAGAACATCCACTTATGTTCTATGACTGCTTCCGACTGTTTCTCCAGGATTGGATCAATGTCAACTTATTGCATCTAGTGCAAGAAAACATCTGGTGTGGTACTTGACATCCCATGATTGACTCAATTGCCTAAGCAAGTGATCTGCCAATCATGAGTATCCCTCTCCCCTTTAGTCTATAAGACACCTTTAGAGAGGGTGACTCCATTACCTGCAGGTGTACTACCGTGCCAGGAGTCGTCCATTCTAAATACTCTTAGAATGCTGTCTAAGTACCCAGATTGGGAAACTACCCAAATCTAGATCTAAAACCATAGATCTAGTAACCAGTATGTCTGATATAATGTCCAAATCCCATACGGAGAAAACACTGTGTGACGACCAAAGTATAACCGATCGTAGTATAGGAATATCACTTCCTACTACCTTCTCAACAGATCCACCCCCTATTCTGATGACGTCAAACCTATGACTGTCACATCAGAAATAGATGATCTATCTCCGCTACATCTGCTTTAGTCTATAAGTAGACATAAGCCTGATGTCCACCAATGTTTCCGCTGCTCCCACTGACTACGACAACCCTCTGGCAGAGTCATATAGACGTGCACTTCCAAAGCTAGTTTAGAACGACGCTATACTCATCCTCCTGCCGGGTCTCGCAGCCTGGAACAACAACAATGGCAAGTGTGGGTAAATAAGAACTTCCCTGTCACCGTCCTTGAGGCTACCGGAGTACCTCTCGGGTGCCTGAAGTTACCCACCTTATCTGCGGAGTGGCCAATGGAATGTCAAAACAGATTGAATCTTTAGGTTCCTTATCAAATCTTCAGTAATCATTTGCGGTTCTGGAATCACTTCCAGTTCTACCATACTCCCACTACTGTTTTTGAAAAAATCCATTTTTAATAAAACTGTGGCGAGTCTAGAACAATATTTCTATTGATCTGCCAGATGGTAGAAAGTCAACCCTCGTCATAGCCTGGGTCAACCCACAAACAGCCATTACAGAAACGTGCCTTGAGTTGTCCAGTGTCTGGTTTTAAGCATAAGCCGGACAACTCCCCGTACCATAACAATGTCAAGATATGAATTGTTCTATATCCAATATAGAAACAGAGGCACTGATTTAATTGAACTAGATTCAAATCATGCAGCTGTCTCCAGTGCATGTCAACTAAATGGAAGGAGGCCGATCAGCGTTACTCAACTTAGGAATGCTTCCAATTATGAGTAACCTGAAAGAGAAGCAATTTCTCTTAATCATTACTATCAACTGAACACCATACACAAGTATCTACATCTTCGATCACTTTGAAGAATCCCGATACTTGCTACACTTGGTTCTCTACTCTATTCAAATACCTATAACTCCTCAAAACTTAGACCCTGTGTTCCTACGAGACACATGTCTAAGAACTAGAGAAGTTAAAAGTAAACAGAATATAGTATGAGGACCAACCCCTCTGTCCTAATGGACACTGGACAACATACAGTACTCTGTATAAGTCCGTTGAGTCTAACAACTCTTTCACTGTGCGTCGTAGGTTGAAAACTGTACTTATGGTTAAGAAGAATTACACCGCTGTTTAATGCTCCTTACCTAACCATCCACTGATATAGGTAAATGTCATCGACATAATATCAAAAGGTATATCTCACTCTATGAAAATAGACGTACAGATATATCAATTTGAAATTGGTGCATAACCGCGGATATTCAAAACCAAATAATTGCCGTCCGGCAAACAACCCTGGTGACTTCCTCAAATATCACCGATTACAACGAATCCCGATATAATGAGGATGATCACCCTATTCCCAATGACTTACTCCCACTCATCATCTGTAAAACCATACAGATGTGAGAATCATACCTGGTAAATACATACCCTGGAGTAAGTATCTAATCGGGAAATCAGTTTTCCATTAACAGTACACAGTGAAACTGAAACATCGAAATGTTTCGATGGGGTATCCTGGCATTCCTAGTAATGCCTCTTCCATTATCCAAGTTCACAACTGTAACCGTATAATTCTTTGCCACCTCTCCAAATCCCTTTATATGTCTTTAGTCATTACCTTCTGCACACCCCTTAGGCCAAATGGTTTTCTTCCTTCCCTACCGTTCGGCACCAGCCTATGGTTTGGAAGAAGACTATCCAATAAGCATAAAAGGTGTACTGTCCTAATCCTACGAGCACTCGCAAAGCGAGAGAAGGTGAAGATAAAAGACAACCGAATAAACCTTATTCCTATTTCTCCTGAACCATAATCCATCCCCGAACTGGAACAAGTTCCTTTCGAGTTCGTATATAACCATACGATGGAGTATCCAAATAAACTATGGATCTTCGTAGTGATACGGAGTGTCCTGGAGAAATACAAAGGTGATTTTGGATTGGCGAAGAAACACTTGGTTCGGTCGTGAATAGCAGTCGCAATTTACTTTGCCCTCTTACTAATCCCTTGCTTTGTCTTAACTTAATACCTTCTGCACACCACCGTTATGCTAATTGGTTTCCTTCATTCCCTACCGGTCGGCACCAGCCTAAGGTTTGGAAGAAGACTATCCAATTTGCATAATAGGTGTGCTATCTCCTAAACCAAGGAGTACTCGCAATGAGAGAAGGTGAAAAGAAAAGACAACTGAATAATCCTATTCGTTTTCTCCAGAACCAGAAACCATCCTCGAAGTCCTTCGAGTTCGTATATAACCATACGATGGTTTTGTCCAATGGAAGTGGACGTTCGCAGTAATGCGGGGTGTCCTGGATAAAAGGGTAAAAGTAGGAGTGGCAATGAGGTCTGCAACTCTGACAATCCAAAAGCCTGTGTTAAGAAGGTTCGGTCAACTTGGTCACTGAGTCATAGTCCAGGGTCGGGTCAATGGTCGCTGCCAAAGAGAGAGAGAGAAGAAACACTCAGCGTGCACTCTAACCTAGATCAGAATGGTTATCACTTTGTCTAATCTGGAAACCTCCCACTGTACCTCAAATTCTCCTCCAAACCTGAAAGAAGAATTAGTCGGGATCACCCGAGGAGTAAACCAACTCATCAGTGGGAATCGGGATCCAACTCTCATCGCATGATAACGTGACGGAATCCACTCACGTCACCACACTCCAGAAGGTATGCGCATGCCTGGCAAGTTTCAGTTCTTTTGAAACTCTCGATGAAAGTTTTACCCCTAGGACCCAAGTGACCTTGACACAGTCAACAAATAAAAGAGTCCTAGTCAAGTTCAACCGTCATTATCCTGGATTGCATTAAACCCACCCGTACGAGCCCTTGACACAGTCAACAAGGCCGCACGACTGTCCTAACCAATCCCATTAATATGCTGCAAACAAACACTACTTAGCTACCGCACACTACGCCTTGACACAGTCAACAAACGCAGCACGAATACTAAGTAATACTTGTAAGAAATGACGGAGGGCTACGTCTAGTTTTTGGCGAAAAACTTTTAACGTAATGAACTTGATATCGTTGAAGGAACTGCATAGCCTTTATAAAAATATAGTGACGAAAACCTTTACTAAAGAGGTCACTCCCGGTGAAGGGATCTCGGCTCTTTCCCCGTAGAATGAGGTGCAGGATATTCCAACTGAATACCACGATGCAAAGCAAAAGTAATCGGCTATAGTGAAGTTAATGCCCTAACGCAAACTTCTGTCCAAGGGGTCACTCCCGGTGAAGGGATCTCGGCCCTTGCCTCGTCGACTGAGGAGCAGGATATTCCAAATGAATACCACGATGCAAAACAAAAGTGAACGTCCTTGCAATAACAGCTTTTTGAAAAATGTTCCAACAACATCAGAATAGGTTTGTTTAGCTTGCATTGATCCGAATCAACGCAGTCCCATCATATGATCACACCAATAAAGAACGAAAATATACTGATGTACGTATATGCCATCCGCATTCGCCACTGGGTCCCGTCATCACCCGTTAGGTTACTTAACTAACGACAGAGCGGGGACTGGACTAGCGCGGATGCAAAACATATACAACATCTACTAATATATATACCAATATATTATTTTCGCTCAAGGCGTGATAAAATGCAACATCACAGAAATGTACAGCATCACAGAACAATACAGATATCTGGAAGCCCCGGGTTTCACAGAGCCACTGCTGAAACCCGACGTTCCCCTGGTCGTGTGGATAGCCTGTGCAATGAAATCCTAGACCCCTACGGGCGCGGCAAGTCACCCGCCAAAACCTGAAACGAGGCAGCCCCCTCCAGCACCGTGAATGGACCACCCAGCACTTCACGGAATCCGGTAACTTGGGCACCCCTCCTGGGTCAACCTGTACCCCCTACGAGTGCGGCGAATAGCCCGCCAATCCTAGAGTGAAGCCCCCTCCGTCTCAATGCCATGAGATGCGGGCCCGTTGCCCTCTAGAACCCGGCTATCCGTGCACCCCTCCGCGGGGTAATCCTAGTACAGAAAGTAAAATATACATATACCGGGTACATCGACCGCAACCAGGTCGTGCCCCAAAAGAATAATACAAACAGGCAGTGACGGCAGTCCACATGTCGGACGCTCGTCCCGCAATATCAAATGTACATAATACAACAAAACTGTACTAGCATTGCATCCAGGCTATCCCCCACGACCGATCCGCAACATCACAGCATAAACATAGAACATCAACGTGAAAGTCACGTTCGCAAATCCGTCTAACCGGGCTATAGCAGTTAGACGGGATTTACCGATCAAGTGACATTCACGGTCGCAGATATAATGTAAATACTGTGAAATAATGTGTTTAAAAATATCCGATCGATCAAACAATTAACAAGTGGGCCCCCAACCAATACTGTAGCAGTCACAGAAAACCTGGGCCCAAATTTAATATTCCAAAAGCCCCAAAAACAGCCCATAAGCCCACTGTAGAATTTCGACACAGCGAAGATACCAACATGCGGCGGAACCGCGGCCCAATGGGGGTGTTGGCCGCGGTTCCGCGCTTAGGTCAATGACTGACTGAGTCAAACTTTTACAGAAGTCTTAGAATGTTTAGTACATGCGTTTTTTACAACCTGAAAATTTTTTTGAGACCAAAAATTTCCAACAGAAAACTGATGTGTACAAAATGAGGTTTTTTTTTTTTTTTTGGAATTTCGGTCGATCGGATAAGCAAAACACATTAGAACAAGCTAGGTAAGGTTAATGGCGTGGCTCTGATACCATGTTGCGCCACGGCAGCGCCCCGGCCGTCTATCCCGAGGCCAAACTGCGGAATCAAAAATTTTCCTTACTCGGAAACCGGCGCTACCGCGGACAATGAAAACCCGGATCGTTAACCATTAACCTATTCTAGCTAACTAGAGATGGGAAGAGAAGTATACCGAGAGATCCGAGTCCTCCGGTCTTCTCGTCATCGTCCCGATCTCCCGCGGAAAGTCTTGCCTCCACATCGTCGCCTCCTCGCCGGAAGGGCACCACATCGCCTTCGTCTTTTACGGGCTCCCGCCTCAATACCGAGGCAACTCGAGCATGAAGCTGGCAACTCGATATGCTCAAGATATGCTGTAGGAAGTGTAGTGTAGAATCATAATCTCTTTTGGGATTTGTTGCCATTTGTAGATGAAGGAGGAATCAAGGTAAGAAAAATGGTGCTTGCATTTTTCTAGCATCAAAAATGAGATCAAGAATGCTACTCTCTCAAAGATGAAGCTCTCTTCTTTTTCTTTTCTTCTTCTCTCTTTTCTAAATGAAAACTCTCATGAGAATGGTGGAGGGAATGGAACATAATACCAAGGGAGGTGAGTGTAGGAGAATAGAAGAGGTGACCACATTCAAAGACAAGAAAACATCAACCATGCTTTTCTTTCCATCAAAACCATACCCTTTCCAATCTCATTTAATGCAAGAATCATGGATGAAAGATGCTACACATATCATAATGAATAAGTGCAAGAAAACCCCTCCACAAAAGTTATTTGCACAATTGCAAATAACCCCCTCCATCGGAAAAGTCCGGCCGGGAAAGAACAAAGGAAAACCGGCCGGAACGGAATGCAAACTGGCAACTCCAGAAAACCGGTCCCGTAATAAATTACAGGAAAACCCCGATACTGTGCATACACACCCGCATCTGTATTCCGTCCGGATACAAATGCAATGAGACAAAATCTACACTATACTAAACTAGGACCGGCTTAAGCCAAAGCCGGCTAGTAATATCCGTCCGATCCTGATCCGTGCAATACCGCACGTATCTGATCGAACCCTGCCATATATCCATACGGCCACTAGTACAAACCGTCCGATCACGATCCGTGCAATACCGCACGTATCTGATCGGACCCTGCCATATCTCCATACGGCCTCTACAGCGTTTCGCCCGAAGCTTGAGTAACTGTAAGTGTGGTGGGCTCTAAAGACTCGTCAATACTATGGCTGTGGATTTAACTACTAGCACGTCAGAGGTATTAGCCAATACGTGACGGGCTACCGGCTATTGACCAAAAGGGACGTCGATGAGCGAACTCATCCTGACACCCTACTGAGCCTGTCAGTGACAATATCCGTACAGTCCGGTCCGTTCGTCTATGAGTATCGCATGGCGGGCCTAGGGGGTTGGTAAAAGTCAGACCCCCAAAAGCGGTACAAGTCGTGTCGGAGTGAAGCCCAGAACACCCTAAGATACTACTGGAATACCTACCAGTAAATCTCCTGCCTCGGCCGAGGGCTTTGTGTAATGGCTCTCCTAGACACAGCGCGACCTCACCCCCAATACCGGGAGAGACGAACCCCTGCAGATCCGCTCACTGCCTCCATGTGGCTCGGGACTGTACCCAACTAAAACCTGTTTGCACGACTCCTTTGAGCCGTGGTAGGGTAGTAATCAAAGCACAGTGGGAACTCACACGAGACAAATGACGATCTCAGGTCGATGAACTAACCTGTACACATGTCACCAGGGACTGCTATCTGACGTCTGGTATAATCCCAACTAGCAGGTTCCCGGCGAGTCCTATCCGGTGTACTCATAACCCAATGAGCACCTGTATACATCTTAGGTGAACCAACTGACACCAGTGGCTTGTGAGACCGGCCACCGTCCCTCGTCGGGGTCTCGACTGTATACACTAGTCTACTAATGGAGTATCGATGCCCAGTCTCGAAACTCCCACGACTAGGGACCTTTCAAGGATGTGCTTATAGACCCCAGCTCCCACGTATATGATCGCCATCATACTGCTGGCCGTCAAGCTAGAATCTTAAGGGCTCTATCAACGTGTAATAGCGACTCGTAAGGTCACCTAAAGCAGTACACGAGGATAAAGATAAACCAGATAGCATACTATCATCTTGAGTAAGACTGTCCTACTGGGACAGGTCCTCCCTCAATCATTGCAATCACGTGCCTGTGATCCAATAATTGACTCTGAGGGTACTATCTCCAACAGGAACGCCCGTCCCATCAGTGATCTAGACATATTCTAAGGCAGTGTCACCTGATCATGGAGATGGTTGATCTCCAGAGGATCGAGGTCAGGAGAGTAGACTCAGAGGACAACACGGCGGATTCACTCACAAAGGCCTTTTCCCATAGAGAGACTATTATGGGATGGTTGAGTATGAGATACTACAACCACTGTTATCAAATGGCCCTAGTGCAAGTGGGAGATTGTTAGTTATATGTATGCCCTAGAGGCCATTACTATACATGGGATGTATATCGTAGTGGATGCTTGGACATATATAGGGAGGACTTTCTTCCTCGACATGATAGTATGCTATCTGGTTACTCCTTACTTTAACGTGCACACCGATTGTCTCTCTGTTACATGTTGGTAAAGCCCTTAGGATGTGTACTTGACTACCTGGACTATGATGCGGATCATACCAGTGGGGACATGGTAGTCCATAAGTACATCCTTCAAGGTCCCTAGTCGTGGGTGTATCGAGACAGGGCATCGATATACCAGAGTAGACTAGCGTATACCTTCTCGACCCATGTAGATGGGCGATGGATGATCCTATATCCATTGGTGTTTGACATCAGAGATGATATACGGGTGCTCAGTGGAGACTGGGTACACTGGACGGACTCGCCGAGAACTCCCAGATGGTATTATGCCTTACGTCAGATGGCAGTTCTCTGGTGACATCGGTACAGGTTAGTCTGTAGACCCGAGATCTTCATAGAGTCTTGTGTGATTCCCACTGTGCTTTGATATCCACCTTACCACGTCCAAAAGGGCGTGCAAAACAGTGGTTTTTGGGTACAGTCCCGAGTCACATGGAGGCAATGAGCGATAAGAGGGGTTTCGTCTCTCCCGGTATTGGGGGTTGATGTTGCGCTATGCTCGATTGGCCATAACAGGGAAGTCCCTGGCCATGGATGGTTTAGAGATTTACTGGTAATAGTTACCAGTAGTTTCTCGACCCGTTATGAGCCTCATATCGGCATGACTTATCGGTTATTGGGGTCTGACGTTTACCACCCTTAGACTTGATATGCGACATATCAGACGAGGAGACCAGACTGTACGGTAGTGTCACTGTCAGGCTTTTTGCAGGAGTTGGAGCGGGCTTGCTTGCTGATCTTCTGATAGCTCAATACCCGGGTAGCCGTTACGTCCAGCTAGTACCGTTGACGGCTTGTGGGTGCTTGATATGATTATCACCTACTGTCGGCGTATTTACGAGTCTTTAGAGTCCTACATAGAGGTTTTACTGGCTCAAGCAAAACGAAATAGGAGCGCATATGTGATATGTGCGGGACCGAGAATAATGCGTGTATGTGATACCGTATATTATTCTCGCGACTATTGTATCGGCCGGTTATATATGATATAGCTGGGTTATCGAATCAAGTGTTGATTTGATAAGTTGGTACATTTTGTGTTAGTTGATTATATGAGATATAACCGGATTATTAAGTCAAGTGTTGATTTAATAATTTAGTGTATAATTGTATATGTGATATACTAATTTACATTAACTAACATTGGTTCACTTAAGCATTTGTTTTTCTCACTTGTGCACAACTTAATATATATGTGATATATATTAATTTGTGTTCATTTTGTATCATGGTTGTTGATACACACTACATGGGTGTATGAGACATACACCATTATAATTATATTGGTGGGGTTTTAAAATACAAAGTAAATACAAAATTAGTGGATAATTGTACAAGTGCATGAAGCTTCATGAAGCTTGTGAGTGCATTGACCAAAGTCCACTAGTTTTGTTTTACTTAGGATTTTTATAAACCTAACTACTATAATTAGCCATGGTTATGTCTCTACATGAGTTAGTATATGATACACTCACCCATAGTTAGCTCTCTCTCTCTTGATTTGTTTTCATTCTCATTTTGAGCTCATCTTCTTCCTCCTTCAATTTCTTTCTAGGGTTTGATAAAGAGAGAGAATGATAGTGAGAAAAGAAATTCTAAAGTGTACCCATTTCCTATTTCATCATCCTCTACTAGGCTAGCACTTTAGTTTAGGGTGTTTGCTTCACTAATTCTCTAGTTAGTGAAGCAGAAGCTTGAGTTCGTATTCCCTCGACGTAGATCATCTTCGGCCTCGAAGACTTCAAGCAATACCGTTGCCTCTTCTCATGGAACCGTCCGAGAGTCCGGGTGTTCGATGATCGCAGCGAAGGGACTACTAAAAGGAGCTTTAGAAGTGAAGGACCGATCTACAAAGGTTGTTTTTCGTATTCACTTAGTGTTAAAGAGTTTAACTTGCATGTCTTACCCTAATTATCTAGCAAAGATCTAGTCTAGACTTATTCGGCACGGCTAAAATTTTAATCGGGCATGATTGATGCCTTGTAGAACCTTCTTAGAGTGCCTAGTAACCCTACACATTCCGTGGCCAAATGCGGAACAAAAACTTTTAAAACTTGGTGCTAACGTAACCCTAATTGACGGATCGTACCATTAACCCTATACTAGTTATATGAAAAAGAGTTTAGAGAGATTATACTGAACGATCCGTGTCCTTCGGTCTTCAACCTCTGTCCCAAGCTCCTCGCGGCTTTCCCGATCAAGTTCGATCTCCGGTCTCCCCCATCGAAGACGATCCACGTCGAGGATTAGTAATACGGGCTCCCGCCTCAAAACCGAAGCAACTCGGGTATCTAGTTTGCTAGCCTAGATAGCCAAGATGAAGTAATGAGTGTGCGTGAATACTTTGTCTCAATACACCCAAGGATTCTCAACTCATGAGAGGGTTTGGGTGGAGGTTGAAGAAGAAGCCATGGAGTGAAGAGTGTAAGCTCAAGAAAAAAGAAAAGAGCAAGTGAAGAATAATTGTGAAGTGTTGTGTTATCTTTTGTGAGCATGTGAGCAACAAAAGAAAAGCCCCACCATAAAAAAAATCTGCCATGCCCTTACAAAATATCCCACAACACACACACAAATATCTTTGCTAAGACAAAAGCCTAGTCATGCCATCATGACTCACAACCATGAGTCACCAAGTGCACAAGCTAGATTCATGCCAAGAATGAGTCACACTTTCCACCAAATAAACATTTAAACCAAAATGTTTAATCCAAAAAAGAAATGGCATCAACTAAAGTAATCCTGTAACGAATTACAAGAATACCCCTCATCCGTATATATATACCCGCATCCGTATTCCGACTGAATACGAATACTATGAGACGAAAGTAATCCAACAATATAATACTAGGATCCGGCTTAAACCAAAGCCCACCAGTATTATCCGTCCGATCATGATCCGTGCACAAGTGCACGTATATGATCGAACCCTGCCATAAAACCATACGGCCTCTACAACGTTTCGTCCGAACCAGGGAAACCCTCTGTGTGGGACTCTAAAGACTCGTCAATACGCTGGCAGTGAGTTTAACCAAAAGCACGTCAGTGGCACTAGCTGTACGTAACGGCTACCCAGGTATTGAGCGAAAGGGAGGCCGACGAGCAAACTCATCCTGAAACCCTACTGAGCCTGACAATGACAATATCCGTACAGTCCGGTCCGTTCGTCTATGAGTATCGCATATCGAGTCTAGGGGGTGGATAAAGTCAGACCCCTAATAACTTGACATTTAGTGTCGGCATGAAACCCTATCACCACCTGAGAAATTACCGATCCTAGATCAGTAATTCTTGACTACTTTGGCCAAGGATTTCTGTTAGTTATGTATATGCCCTAGAGGCCATTGTTGTACATTTGATGTATATTATGATGGATGCTTAGATATATACAGAGAGGACTTTCTTGCTCGTCATGATAGTATGCTATTTGGTTTCACTTTATCTTAACATGTTGACTTGTATTGGTTTACTGTCTTTCTCTTACATGTTGATAAAGCCCTTAGGATCTGTACTCGACTACTGGGATTATGATGAGATCATACTAGTGGGGCCACGGTAGTCGATGAGTGTTAGTTATATGTATGCCCTAGAGGCCATTACTGTACATAGGATGTATATTGTAGTGGATGCTGGGACATATATAGGGAGGACTTTCTTGCTCGACATGATAGTATGCTATCTGGTTACTCTTTACCTTAACGTGTATACTGATTGTCTCTCTGTTACATGTTGGTAAAACCCTTAGGATGTGTACTTGACTACCTGGACTATGATGCGGATCATACCAGTGGGGACATGGTAGTCTATAAGTACATCCTTCAAAGTCCCTAGTCGTGGGTGTATCGAGACGGGGCATCGATATACCAGAGTAGACTTGCGTATACCTTCTCGACCCATACAGATGGGTGATGGATGATCCCATATCCATTGGTGTTTGACATCAGAGATGATATACGGGTGCTCAGTAGAGACTGGGTACACTGGATGGACTCGCCGAGAACTCCCAGATGGTATTATACCTTACGTCAGATGGCAGTTCTCTGGTGACACTGGTACAGAGTAGTCTGTTGACCCGAGATCGTCATAGAGTCTTGTGTGATTCCTACTGTGCTTTGATTTCCACCTTACCACGTCCAAGAGGGCGTGCAAAACGGTGGCTTTTGGGTACAATCCCGAATCACATGGAGGCAATGAGCGATAGGAGGGGATTCGTCTCTCCCGGTATAGGGAGTTGATGTTGCGCTGTGTTCGATTGGCTATAACCGGAAATCCCTGGCCAGGGTTGCTGAGATTTACCGGTAATTGTTACCAGTAGTTTCTCGAACTGTTATAGAGCTCATATCGACACGACTTATCGAGCTATTGGGGTCTGACGTTTACCACCCCTAGGCGAGATATGCGACATATCAGACGAACAGACCGGACTGTACGGTAAGTGTTACTGGTTGGATTCACAGGAGTGTTAGCGGGCTTGCTCTTCGATCTTCTGATCGCTCAATACCCGGGTGGCCGTTACGTTTAGCAGACCGCTTGAGGCTTGTGGGTGATTGATATGATCATCACCTGCTGACGGCGTATTGACGAGTCTTTAGAGTCCTACACAGAGGTTTCCTGGCTCAAGCGAAATGAAATAGGAGCGCATATGAGATATGTGCGGGACCGAGAATTATACCAGTATGTGACACTGTATTCTATTCTCGTGATTTGTATCATTGGTCGGTTATATGTGATATAGCCGGGTTACCGAATCAAGTGTTGATTCGATACATTGATACACTTTATATTAGTCGGTTATATGCGATATGACCGGATCGTTAAATCAAGTGTTGATTTAATAATTTAATGTATAATTATATATTTGATATATTACTTTACATTAACTAGTATTTGTTCACTTAAGATGGATTTTCTCACTTGATGTGCACATTGTATATGTGATATATTTTTGTGCACTTGATTGTATCATGTTTGATGATACATGCATGTTTGTGTGTATGTTTAGTTTAAACCTTGGTTAAGTAAATGGTTAGGGTTTTGTTTAATTTATTTATTCATTTATTTATTTATTTCCATTTAAGGCAAGAAAAGAAATGGTTACTTTTTGGATTTACTTGAAGCTTCATGAAGCTTTGAAAAAGTTCAACCATTTTTGTTTCTTTGTCTAACCTAACCATTCACCTAACCTTGGTTTATTCTCTACACTTAATCATGGTTGCCTATATGATAAGTATCATATTATTTTCTATTTTGAATATAACACTTATCATATTCTATCATCATCTTCTTCTTCTTCTTCAAGATGAAGAAGCTTGCCTCCATCAATGGCAACTAGTGAAAAAGAGTGAGAAATCCAATTCTAAAGTGAACCCACTTCCTATTTCTTCATCCTCTACCTCTTGCCAAGTAGTATAGGGTGTTTTCTTCACAAGTTTCATGACTTGGTGAAGTGGGAGCTTGATCTTGTGATGCCTCGACGTAGATCATCTTCGGCATCGTAGTCGATGACCTAGCCCGCCCATTTCTCCGATGAAGCCGACACTAGAGTTCAAGATCCGATTTGTACAGCGGAAGGACGTCTACGTGGAGCTAAGGAAGTGGAGAACCGGATCTACAAAGGTTGTAGCCTCTTTCTTTTAGTTAAGTTGTTAACTAGTTGCATCTTTCGCCTAAACTCTAGTCAACGAATCCGTATTAGGGCTTCTCGGCACTTGTAATTTTTGAAATTGGCATGGTTGATGCCTTGTGAGACTTCATTAGTGTGCCTAGGAACCTTACCATGTCCAAGAGGGCATGCAAAACGGTGGCTTTTGGGTACAGTCCCGAATCACATGGAGGCAATGAGCGATAGGAGGGGATTCGTCTCTCCCGGTATAGGGAGTTGATGTTGTGCTGTGTTCGATTGGCTATAACTGGAAGTCCCTGGCCAGGGCTGATATAGAGATTTACTGGTAAGTGTTACTAGTAGTTTCTCGACCTGTTATGAGCCTCACATCGACACGACTTATCGGTTACTGGGGTATGACGTTTACCACCCCTAGACTTGATATGCGACATATCAGACGAACAGACCGGACTGTACGGGAGTGTTACTGATTGGATTCACAGGAGAACGCACAGGCTAGCTTGTTGATCTTCTGATCGCTCAATACCTGGGTGGCTGTTACGTTTAGCTGACCGCTTGCAGATTGTGGGTGTTTGATATGATCATCACCTGCTACCGGCGTATTGACGATTCTTTAGAGTCCTACACAGAGGTTTCTTGGCTCAGGCGAAACGGAGTAGAGGCACATATGTGATATGTGCAGGATCGAGGATAATGCGATATGAGATACCGTATTATATTATCGAGATATTTTGATTCGATGAATCGGTACATGATATATTAGCCGGTTATATTCGATATAGCCGGATCGTTGGATCAAGTGTTGATTCGATGATTTAATGTATAATAATATATATGATATATTGTATTACATTATCTAATATTGGCTCACTTTATTATTTCATTTTCTCACTGGATTAATACATTGATATATATGCGATATATGTTAAATGTATTATTTTCTTTTGTTGCAAATATATAATATATATGTGATATATATTATTGTGACATGATATGATTTATTATTAAACATGTTTAAGGATGATTAAATGGGATTAGGGTTTGATTAGGGTTAGCTTCTTCTTGCACATTCTAGAAGCTTTTCCTTTTGTCTTGGTTAAGATATTATGGTTGATACTTATCCTTAACCTAACCAAACCCTAACTCTAGTTTATTCTCTACAACTTCTTAGCCACTCATCCTTGACCATGGTTGATATATCAATCATGTAGATTTCTTTCCTATTCATCACAAAAGGATTATCTTTTCTATTATCATCTTCTTCTCTCTTGAGTTCTAAAAGAAAATGCTTACTAGTTAATTCTTGTGTGATGATTTCTTGTGAGAAAGTAAATAAAAAGAAAGCATAAATATTACTCCCTCATCCTCATCTCATCTAGCCCATGAGATTAGGGTGTTCATCTCTATAGAGTGAGAAAGCTTGGGTTTTTGCAACTTCGACGTAGATCATCGGAGATTCGGAACACTTCAAGCTAGCAAGGATCGTTCGAGTCGTGGAGCCTCTCTTGAGTCCGGGAGATCATGGATCGCGGCGAAGGTACTTCTACTCGGAGCTTGTGAAGCGAAGGAGCGGACTACAAAGGTTGTAATCCCTCACACTTAGATAAAAAGATGTTATCTTGGCTGCTAAACCCTAATAATCTAGCAAAGATCCTGTCTTTGGGTTGTTCGGCACATGTAAAATTTTATTCATGCATGATTGATGCTTTATGAACCTTCATAAGTGTGCCTAGGAACCCTACAGTGGTATCAGAGCCTAGCTAGAGCATTAGGCGATGTGTTAACGAAGTTAAAACTCCGATCGAACCCGAACCGACGAAAATAACCCCATCTCTGGAAATTTTTTAAAATCTGGATATTTTCTGAATTAAAAATACCTGAAAAATACAGCAGATAAAAATAAGAATAACTGTGAAATTCGAGACTGTGATCCGTACAAACGACCGCGGAATCGCGGCTATTGCCTGCTTGGACCGCGGTTCCGCGGCCTTATTGTTTGATTGGACTTTTTTTTTCCCACAGTAATTCTTTATTTGTGCTTTTATAGTTTCTGGTATTTTTATATTGACTCAAAGGTTGAGTGATCTGGGGTTTGTTTTGTAATAATAGATTCGATCGGAATATTTAAATTCGTTTTTATTTCCGGATATTTAGAAACTGTTAAACTATTTGAACGAATATCATTAACCCACTTTATCCCGGAACGGCAAACTTTCAAGTGTTGAATTTTTATTGGGTTTAAATCTTTCGGAAAAATTGTACAAGTTAAGCGGTGGACCCTCTGGAAGACAACAAACCTTAACTCGATTATGTGACCGTCTTGAACTGCCTTTTGAACCTTCGGGTTTGGGGAAGTACGGCGTGCGACATGTGAGGCGTTGGCTTGACCCTTCTACGGCTGGATCACTGGTACTGTGACATATTCTGGGATTATTTAAACTCCGCTCAAGTGTTGAGCTGTTTTGGAAATTCTGTGAATTTGATTATCTGTTCGAAAAGTTTAATACTGTCTATTTATCTGGAATGTGATACAATATGTGGAATTCATTGTGTTAGGCATGAAATGCGAAGTATGCGATATTTCGGATTTACGATTTCTAAAGTGATTGTGGATTCCAAATATTGTAGTTTTACAATTTCTTTTCTGTGACCGTAAGTGTAGTATGTAGTTGTATTGCCGGTTGTCGTTGCTATACATCGACGACGATCGGTGTATGCATACTTACTTACGTTGATGATATGAGATATTATGTGTTGCTGAGATATGATGTGCAGGATTTTCGCGATTGAATAGCCGGGGGTTTTATGTGAGATGAGAGTTTTATATTTTCATTCATGTAAATTCAAATGTAATGTTATATTCTTTTATTTGGGGCACTTCCAGGTTGAGGTTGATGCTACCAGTGTTGTATATTATTTACTTTTCTGCATTAGGATGGACCCAAGGAGGGGAGCACAGGTGACCGGGTTCTGGGGTTCAGTGGGAGGCCATCTCGAGGAGTCGAGACCGGGTCTCCTAAACTCCAAAATTGGTAGGGTCGCTTGCCTCTCTCGTAGGGGTCCAGGGTGTGGGCTTGGCTATTCATCGCGACTGTGGAATCCGTATTTTCTATTGTTGGCTAAATACTAAATACGGACGTCCTAGTATATCCCACATTATATCTATGTTTCTGCTGCGATATCTGTGATGCGATCATTTGATATGTTCTGATGGATACAGTATATAGTATATATGATATATTATATAGATGTTACTTATGTTTTACACCCGCACTAGCCCTGCCCTGCTCTGTCGTTAGTTACCTAACCTAACGGTGCACGAGGGGACATCGAGGCGAATGCGGATGGCATAAGTGTACGTCGTATTTATCTGTGATGCTTAGGAAGCATAAGCTGATGGGATTTTATTAATGAGATTAATAAAAAGAAAAGAAACCTAAAGATGTAGAATCAAAACTTTATAAAAAGGGTAGCTACAGTTTTGCTTTGCACAGTGATATATATGATATATCCTGCACCTTATTCGATGGGGAAAGAGCCGAGATCCCTTCACCGGGAGTGACCTCTTTAGCGAAACTGGCAGATGCTACAAAACGCGGTTTGTCTTTTGAATGCTTTTAGTGTTTTGCTTTGCACCGCGGTATATATATGATATATCCTGCACCTTATTCGATGAGGAAAGGGCCGACGATCCCTTCACCGGGAGTGACCCCTTTAGCGAAACTAAGAAAAGCCTAAAAAACACTCCTTTTAAAAAACACATGATTCTACGACGATATCAAGTTCATTATGCTCAGGGTTTTTTCTAAAAACCTGCGTAGCCCTCCGTCATTTCAGATAAATACTACTTAGTATTCGTGCTACGGTAGTTTAGCCTTCGTCAAGGCGTAGTATACGGTAGCTAACTAGTACTTATCTGCTAGCATACGATGCGATTGGATTAGGGTATTCGTACGGCGTAGTTTGGCCTTCGTCAAGGGTCGTACGGGTGGGTTTAATCCAATCAAGAAATGAACGGGTTGAACTTGACTAGCGCCCTATGGGTAGTTTGGCCTTCGTCAAGGTCATAGGACGCTGGGATAAAAACATTATCGGGAATTTCAAGTGTTGAAATTTGCAATGAGATTGCATACCTTCTATGAGATAGTTGGATCCCGATACCCACTGCGAGTAAGAGTTACTCCTGGGAGAGTTTTACACAGGACAATTAGTCGATCAAGTAGGTGTCTAGAAAAGTGTTAACGGGGTTACGCCTCTGGGAAAACGAGGTTTACTTTAATTAGGTCCGTGCTAAAGCACGGGGAACCTCCCTCAAAGTACCAACACTGATCTGGCTGAAAGATTGACGAAATTGTAGGGTGTAATTAATCCTGGCTAATCTTACCTTTTAGGGTTTGAAGGTAGATTTGATAAAAACAGTGGGAGACATCCTGATTAGATAAGATAATAACCAATCTAATCTTGCAAGAGCATACGCTAAAGTGTTTTCTTCTCTCTCTCTCTCCAGGTAGCGACCACATCAGGCCATAATCAAGATAATAATATGGATGTATTGACTGAACCCGCTTATTATACTGAGCAGGGGAACGTTGGACCCGTTCTTTCTTATAAGAGTTATAAGACTGAACAGGGAATAGAAGAAAATCTAGATTCTCAAGCCGCCCAAAAGAACATGCATGTTGATGCATCTTCTTCAGGTGTGTTAGTTATTGAGAACTGTTTCTCAGTTCACCCTACGTCCTGGGTATTAGATACCGGATCAGGATCCCACATATGTAAATTGTTACATGGGCTACGTAAAGGTAGAGAACTGGGAAAAGGTGATCATTCCGTTCAAGTAGGGAACAGTGCAAATATTGTAGCCAAAGCAGTTGGCGAATATCACCTTGTATTGCCAAGTCGTAATACACTGATTCTAAATGAGTGCTATTATATACCGAACATGATGTGCAACATTATATCAGTTTCTTTATTAAGTAAAGAAGGATATATATTTGTTGTAAAGGATAATGTTATGAAAATATTCCTAGATCAAAAGTTGATTGCATCAGGCTCGTTACATAATGGCATATTCATTCTAAATCAGAATACAGTCCTGAATATACAAAACACACACAAGAGGAAAAGTTCAGATATGAACGAATCCTACTTGTGGCATTGTAGACTTGGTCATATCAATACGACACGACTGGCTAAGTTACATAAGGATGGTTATTTGAATCCATTCGAATTATCATCTTATGATACTTGCCATTCATGTCTCAAAGGAAAAATGACCAAAGCTCCGTTCAGTGGACACGGAGAAAGAGTTACCGAACTCTTAGGACTAATACATAGTGATGTATGCGGTCCCATGTCTACGCATGCCAGGAATGGTTCTTCCTACTTCATTACATTCACTGACGATCTCTCTAGATACGGACATGTGTTTCTGATGAAACACAAGTCTGAAGCTTTTAAGAAATTCAGAGAATATAAGCACGAAGTAGAGAACCAAACGGGCAAAAGTATTAAGATTCTTCGATCTGATCGAGGAGGTGAATACTTAAGCAGTGAGTTCCTAGATTATCTAAAAGAGAATGGGATTCTCTCTCAGCTTACTCCTCCTTATACACCACAGCACAACGGTGTATCAGAACGAAGGAATCGCACCCTATTAGATATGGTGATCTCCATGATGAGCGAGGCTGAGTTGCCTATTTCCTTCTGGGGATATGCTCTTGAGACAGCCATACACCTATTGAATATGGTTCCTACCAAATCAGTGCCTACCACTCCATATGAGATATGGAAAGGGAAGAGACCATCTCTTATGTATATTAAGATATGGGGTTGTCCAGCCTATGTCAAAAGACAAAATCCGGACAAGCTCGAGGCAAGATCTGTCTTATGTAAGTTTATTGGATATCCCAAACATTCGCGAGGGTATATCTTCTACCACTCCGAGGAACAAAAAGTGTTTGTTTCTCGACATGCCACTTTTTTAGAAAAATGTTTTCTTATGAAAGAAATTGATGGCAATGAGGTAGAACTGGAAGAGGTTCCAGCGACACAAACTACGACAGATGATTTAGTGGAACTAGAGGATTCAGTAGTACCCGACGAACCCCAGCTTCTCCGCCGATCTAGTAGGGTTTCTCATCCACCTGAGAGATACTACGGTTTTCTCATTGATGGTGGAAGCGAGAATTGCATCATGGATGATGATGACACGACTAGTTTCGAGCAGGCCATCACGAGTGGTGACTCTGTGAAATGGCTGGATGCAATGCGATCTGAGATGGAATCTATGTACACTAATAAAGTATGGATTTTGGGAAATGCTCCTGAAGGGGTAAAACCCATTGGAAGCAAGTGGATTTTTAAAAAGAAATTTGGTGTAGATGGAAAAGTTGAGACTTTCAAAGCTAGACTTGTAGCAAAGGGTTTTCGTCAACGATCAGGTGTGGATTATGACGAAACCTTTTCTCCAGTGGCTATGCTTAAGTCCATCCGGATCTTACTTGCCATTGCTGCATACCATGACTACGAAATCTGGCAAATGGATGTTAAGACCGCCTTTCTAAACAGTGATTTAGAAGAGTGCGTGTACATGACTCAGCCAGAGGGCTTCGTAGATAGTGGGAGCAGCGGAAAGGTGTACAAGCTGCTTAAATCCATTTATGGGTTAAAGCAAGCATCGCGGAGTTGGAACATCTGTTTTGATGTTGTAGTCAAAGAGTTTTACTTCATCAAAAATATAGATGAACCTTGTATCTATAAGAAGGTAGCAGAGGGTAAGGTTGTCTTCCTCGTATTGTACGTGGATGACATACTCTTGATAGGAAATGATATTCCTATGCTGCAATCAGTCAAGCTCTTCTTATCACAAAGATTCTCAATGAAAGATCTAGGTGACGCCTCATGCATATTGGGGATTAGGATCTATAGAGATTGATCCAAACGGATACTGGGATTGTCCCAATCCAGGTACATTGACACCATCCTAAAGAGGTTTAGTATGGAAGAATCCAAGCGTGGGAACCAACCCACGATCTCTGGACTCACTCTCTCCAAAGAGATGTCTCCCAAGACTGATTTGGAGAGAGCTCGCATGCAAGGGATACTCTATGCTTCGGCAGTAGGCTCTATCATGTATGCGATGATATGTACCAGACCCGATGTAGCATACTCACTAAGTGTAGTGAGTCGGTATCAAGCAGATCCTGGAGAGAGTCACTGGACGGCTGTGAAGAACATTCTCAAGTACTTGCGAAGGACTAGAGACATGTTCTTGGTGTATGGTAACGGAGAACTCCGGGTGGAGTCCTTTACCGATTCCAGCTTCCAAAGTGATAAGGACGACTCTAAGTCGCGTTCGGGTTTTGTCTTTACCCTCAATGGAGGGGCGGTATGTTGGAAGAGTTCCAAACAGGATACCGTTGCAGACTCGACGATGGAGGCTGAATACATCGCTGCCAACGATGCTGCCAAAGAGGCTATCTGGATGAAGAAGTTCATTAGTGAACTTGGTGTGGTTCCATCCATTGAACATCCAATACCTCTGTATTGCGATAACAATGGAGCTGTGGCATTGGCCAAGGAACCCAGATCCCATCAGAAATCCAGACATATTCTGAGGCGGTATCACCTGATCAGGGAGATAGTTGATCGCCGGGAGATCGAGGTCAGGAGAGTAGATACGAAGGACAACACTACGGATCCACTCACGAAGGCCATTCCCCAGATACAGTTTAAGAGATTATTCGGGATGCTAGGTATGAGATACTACAGCAGCTGGCCTTAGTGCAAGTGGGAGATTGTTAGTTATGTATATGCCCTAGAGGCCATTGTTGTACATTTGATGTATATTATGATGGATGCTTAGATATATACAGAGAGGACTTTCTTGCTCGTCATGATAGTATGCTATTTGGTTTCACTTTATCTTAATATGTTGACTTGTATTGGTTTACTGTCTTTCTCTCACATGTTGATAAAGCCCTTAGGATCTGTACTCGACTACTGGGATTATGATGAGATCATACCAGTGGGGCCACGGTAGTCGATGAGTACATCCTATAAATGTTCCTAGTCGAGGGTATATCGAGACAGGGCATCGATACACCAGAGTAGACTAGCGTATACGCATCTTGACCCATATGATGGGCGATGGATGATCCCATATCCATCGGTGTTTGACATCAAGGATGATGTACGGGTGCTCAGTGGAGACTGGGTACACTGGACGGACTCGCCGAGAACTCCCAGTTGGTGATATACCACATGTCAGATGGCAGTTCTCCGGTGACACTGGTACAGGGTAGTCTGAAGACCCGAGATCGTCATAGAGTCTTGTGTGATTCCCACTGTGCTTTGATTTCCACCTTACCACGTCCAAGAGGGCGTGCAAAACGGTGGCTTTTAGGTACAGTCCCGAATCACATGGAGGCAATGAGCGATAGGAGGGGATTCGTCTCTCCCGGTATAGGGAGTTGATGTTGTGCTGTGTTCGATTGGCTATAACTGGAAGTCCCTAGCCAGGGCTGATATAGAGATTTACTGGTAAGTGTTACTAGTAGTTTCTCGACCTGTTATGAGCCTCACATCGACACGAATTATCAGTTAATGGGATCTGACGTTTACCACCCCTAGACTTGATATGCGACATATCAGATGAACAGACCGGACTGTACGGGAGTGTTACTGATTAGATTCACAGGAGAACACACAGGCTAGCTTGTTGATCTTCTGATCGCTCAATACCTGGGTGGCTGTTACGTTTAGCTGACCGCTTGCAGCTTGTGGGTGTTTGATATGATCATCACCTGCTACCGGCGTATTGACGATTCTTTAGAGTCCTACACAGAGGTTTCTTGGCTCAGGAGAAACGGAGTAGAGGCACATATGTGATATGTGCAGGACCGAGGATAATGCGATATGAGATACCGTATTATATTCTCGAGATATTTTGATTCGATGAATCGGTACATGATATATTAGCCGGTTATATTCGATATAGCCGGATCGTTGGATCAAGTGCTGATTCGATGATTTAATGTATAATAATATATATGATATATTGTATTATATTATCTAATATTGGCTCACTTTATTATTTCATTTTCTCACTGGATTAATACATTGATATATATGCGATATATGTTAAATGTATTATTTTCTTTTGTTGCAAATATATAATATATATGTGATATATATTATTGTGACATGATATGATTTATTATTAAACATGTTTAAGGATGATTAAATGGGATTAGGGTTTGATTAGGGTTAGCTTCTTCTTGCACATTCTAGAAGCTTTTCCTTTTGTCTTGGTTAAGATATTGTGGTTGATACTTATCCTTAACCTAACCAAACCCTAACTCTAGTTTATTCTCTACAACTTCTTAGCCACTCATCCTTGACCATGATTGATATATCAATCATATAGATTTCTTTCCTATTCATCACAAAAGGATTATCTTTTCTATTATCATCTTCTTCTCTCTTGAGTTCTAAAAGAAAATGCTTACTAGTTAATTCTTGTGTGATGATTTCTTGTGAGAAAGTAAATAAAAAGAAAGCATAAATACTACTCCCTCATCCTCATCTCATCTAGCCCATGAGATTAGGGTGTTCATCTCTATAGAGTGAGAAAGCTTGGGTTTTTGCAACTTCGACGTAGATCATCGGAGATTCGGAACACTTCAAGCTAGCAAGGATCGTTCGAGTCGTGGAGCCTCTCTTGAGTCCGGGAGATCATGGATCGCGGCGAAGGGACTTCTACTCGGAGCTTGTGAAGCGAAGGAGCGGACTACAAAGGTTGTAATCCCTCACACTTAGATAAAAAGATGTTATCTTGGCTGCTAAACCCTAATAATTTAGCAAAGATCCTGTCTTTGGGTTGTTCGGCACATGTAAAATTTTATTCATGCATGTTTGATACTTTATGAACCTTCATAAGTGTGCCTAGGAACCCTACAATTTCTGGTGATGGCCACCCGTGCACACCGCGACATCAACCCCTAATACCGGGAGAGACGAATCCCCCGACGATCCGCTCATTGCCTCCATGTGGCTCGGGACTGTACCCAACTAAAACCTGTTTGCACGACTCTTTTGAGCCGTGGTAGGGTAGTAATCAAAGCACAATGGGAACTCACACGAGACAAATGACGATTTCAGGTCGACAGACTAATCTGTACACATGTCACCACGGAATTGCTATCTGACAATAGGTATAATACCAACTAGCAGGTTCCCGGCGAGTCCGTCCGGTGTACTCATAACCCAATGAGCACTTGTATACATCTTAGGTGAAACAACTAACACCAATGGATTGTGAGACCGGCCACCGCCCCTCGTCGGGGTCTCGATCCGTATACACTAGTCTACTCTTGGAGTATCGATGCCCAGTCTCGAAACTCCCACGATTAGGGACACTTTAAGGATGTGCTTATAGACCACCCAGCTCCCACGTATATGATCACCATCATACTGCTGGTAGTCAAGCATGGATCCTATGGGCTCTATCAACATGTAATAGTGATCTGTAATGTCACCTGAAGCATGTACACGATGATAAAGACAAACCAGATAGCATACTATCATCTCGAGTAAGACTGTTCTACCGGTATAGGTCCTCCCTCAATCATTGCAATCACGTGCCTGCGATTCAATAACTGACTTGATGTCACTATAGCCAACAATGCGTATTCTAATTATTTTAGTTTTTCATTTCATTACTACGACCGTAAGTGTAATATGTAGGGTATCCCAAATCTCGTTGCTATATGTCAACGGAATTTCGGATACGCGTATTTACTTACGTTGATGAAATGTGATGTTATGTGTTGCTGTGATATGTTATATTAGATCGTCGTGAATGAATAGCCGGGGATTTTATATGAGATGAGAGTTTTTCAATTTCCATTCATGTAAAATTTGTATGTAATATTCTTTTATTGGGACACTTCCGGGTTGAGGATGATATCACCATTGATGTATATTATTTACTTTTCCGCATTAAGATAGACCCAAGGCGGGGAGCACAAGTAACCGGGTTCTGGAGTCCAGTGGGAGACCATCTGGAGGAGTCGAGACCGGGTCTCCTAACTCTAGAATTGGCAGGGTTGCTTGCCGCTCTCGTAGGGGTCTAGGAATGTGGGTTTGGCTATTCATCATGAATGTGGAATCCGTGTTTTTCATTACTGGCTGAATTTAATATACAAACCTCCTAGTATATCAAATATTTCATATGTTGACTTCTGCTACTTAGTTCTGTGATGTGATCATATAATTGCGTGAGACGAATGCTATATATATATGATATATGTAGGGATGCTAGGCACGCGCACAAGGGTCTACGAGGCATCAACCATGCCCGATTAAAAATTTAGCCGTGCCGAACAACCCGAATACGGATCTTTAAACTAGAGATTAGGTGAAAACTAACATGTTAACAACTTTAACACTAAGTGAGAGGGATTACAACCTTTGTAGATCCGGTCCTTCATTTCATATGCTCCGTGTTGTGGTCCCTTCGCTGCGATCATCGGGTTCCGGACTCTCGAGAGGTTCCACGAAGAGAAAGATGCAACCTTTGCTTCCGATCTTCGATACAAAGATGATCTACCTTGAAGTTTCGTTAACACAAGCTAACACTCATGAAATGATGTGAACACCCTCATCTAAATGGCAAGGGAAGATGAGGATGATGAAGTAGGATTTTTGCTCTCTTTATTTATCTTTTTCTCACATATTTTCATCACAAATATCAAAGCAAGAAAGCTTTGTAAGCAAAGAAGAAGAAGGAAGAAGATGAACAATATGATAGAATTCCTTTTGTGATGAATAATGCAAAGGAGATAATGATCAATAATGCAACCATGGTTGACTAAACTTTTGTAGAGAATTAACCAAGGCTAGGGTTTTGGTTAGGTTAAGAATGAGTCACTTGAAAATATCTTTCACAAAACAAAACCAAAACCTTATAGAATCATCTAGAAAGCTTAACCCTAATCCAAACCCTAATCATGTTTAAACTCCACTAAATATGTTGCATTAGTTATCATATCATGTTACAATATTATATATCACATATATAATATTTATTGTAACCAAATAAAATAATACATTTAACATATATCGCATATATATCAATGTATTACCCGAGTGAGAAAAAGAATCTTTTAGTGAGCTAATATTTGTTAATGTAATTTAATATATCATATATATTATTATACATTAAATTATCGAATCAACACTTGATCCGACAATCCGGCTATATCGCATATAACCGACTAATATTTATCCGTACCGATTCATCGAATCAGCACTTGATCCGATGACCCGGCTGATATCAAATATCGCGAGAATAGAATACGGTATCACATATCGCATTATCCTCGGTCCCGCACATATCACATATGTGCTCCTACTCCGTTTTTCCTGAGCCAAGAAACCTCTGTGTAGGACTCTAAAGAATCGTCAATACGCCGGCAGTAGGTGATGATCATATCAAACACCCACAAGCTGCAAGCGGTCAGCTAAACGTAACAGCTACCCAGGTATTGAGCGCTCAGAAGATCAACAAGCAAGCTTGTAACTTCTCCTGTGAATCCAAACAGTAACACTCCCGTACAGTCCGGTCTCGTCGTCTGATATGTTGCATATCTCGCCTAGGGGTGGTAAACGTCAGACCCCAGTAGCTCGATAAGTCGTGTCGATATGAGGTCTATAACAGTTCGAGAAACTACTGATAACACTTACCAGTAAATCTCAGCAACCCTGGCCAGGGATTTCCGGTTATAGCCAATCGAACACAGCACAACATCAACTCCCTATACCGGGAGAGACGAATTCCCTCCTATCGCTCATTGCCTCCATGTGATTCGGGACTGTACCCAAAAGCCACCTTTTTGCACGCCCTCTTGGACGTGGTATGATGGAAATCAAAGCACAGTGGGAATCACATAAGACTCTATGACGATCTCGGGTCAACAGACTACTCTGTACCAGTGTCACCGGAGAACTGCCATCTGACGTGAGGTATAATACCATCTGGGAGTTCTCGGCGAGTCCGTCCAGTGTACCCAGTCTCCACTGAGCACCCGTACACCATCCTTGATGTCAAACACCGATGGATATGGGATCATCCATCGCCCATCATATGGGTCAAGATGCGTATACGCTAGTCTACTCTGGTGCATCGATGCCCTGTCTCGATACACCCTCGACTAGGAACAATTATAGGATGTACTCGTCGACTACCGTGGCCCTACTAGTATGATCTCATCATAGTCCCAGTAGTCGAGTACATATCCTAAGGGCTTTATCAACATGTAATATAGAGACAATCAGAGTACATGTTAAGATAAAGTGCAACCAGATAGCATACTATCATGTCGAGCAAGAAAGTCCTCCCTATATATGTCCTAGCATCCACTACAATATACATCGTATGTACAGTAATGGCTTCTAGGGCATACATATAACTAACAATATATATAATAAACGTTGCTTATGTTTTGCACCCGCGCTAGTCCAGCCCCTGCTCTGCCGTTAGTTAAGTAACCTAACGGTGCATGACGGGCCCTATGGCGAATACGGATGGAATAAGCGTACGTTCTATTTTCGTTTGATTTTCTGTGATGTTTAGGGAAACATTAAATGATGTGACTTCATTAATGAGATTAATGAAAAGAAAAGAAACCTAAAGATGTTGTAGAATCAAAATTTTAAAAAGGTAGCTCTAGTTTTTGCTTTGCATAATGGTATTGCTTGATGAATATCCTGCACCTCATTCGATGAGGAAAGAGCCGAGATCCCTTCACCGGGAGCGACCTCTTTAGCAAAACTAGCAAATGCTACAACCCACTCAGTTTTGTTTTAATAGCTTCTCTAGTTCTTGTTTTGCATAGTGGTATTCTTTGATGAATATCCAACACCTCATTCGATGAGGAAAGAGCCGAGATCCCTTCACCAGGAGTCACCTCTTTAGCAAAACTAGCAAAAACACTCCTTTTCAAAACACTAGATTCTACAACGATATCAAGTTCATTACGTTAAAGGTTTTCTTAAGAACCAGTCGTAGCCCTCCGTCATTTCAGATAAGTGATATTTAGTATTCGTGCTGCGTTTGTTGACCAGAGTCAAGGCGTAGTGCGCGGTAGCTGATTAGTACTTATCTGCCATATTTGATGCGATTGGATTAGGGTAGTTGTACAGCTTTGTTGACCATAGTTAAGGGTCGTATGGGTAGGTTTAATTCAATCACGAAATGACGGGTTGAACTTGGCTAGCGCTTATGATTTGTTGACCATAGTTAAGGTCATAAGTTGCTAGGGGTAAAAACAGATATTGGGGATTTCAAGTGTTGAAATTTGCAATGAGATTGCATACCTTCTATGTGATAGTTGGATCCCGATACCCACTGCGAGTAAGAGTTACTCCTGAGAAAGTTTTCCACTTTACAATTAGATGATCCATTAGGTGTCTAAGAAAGGTGTTAATGGGGTGATACTCCTGCGGAAACGAGGTTATTTAATTAGTTCCATGCGAAAGCATGGTGAGACTCCCTCGGAGTACCAATACCTGCCTGGCTGAATGACCGTCGAACTTGTAAGGTGTAATTAATCCCGGCTAATCTTATCTTTTATGGTTTGAAGGAAGATTTGATAAAAACAGCAGGAGCCATCTTGATTAGATAAGATAATAGCCAATTTAATCTTGCAAAGAACACACGCTAATTCGTTTCCTTCTCTCTCTCCAGGTAGCGACCAATGACACGCCTTAATCATGATAATAATATGGATGTATTGACCGAACCCATTTATTATATTGGGCTAGGTTCCGCTCTATCTTATGACTGTCATAAGTCTGAGCAAAGAATTGGGGAATACCCAGATTCCCATGCCATCCGAACGAAGAAGGAGCATACTGATGCATCTTCTTCGGGTGTGTTTGTTACCAAGAACTGTTTCTCAGTTTGCCCTACGTCCTGGATATTGGATACTGGATCAGGATCCACGTATGTAATTTGTTACACGAGCTAAAGAGAGGTAGACAACTGGGGATGGGTGATAAGTCTATAGTAGTAGGGAATGGTGCAATTGTTGCAGCCAAAACAGTTGGCGAATATCACCTAGTGTTACCAACTGGTAATACATTGATTCTGAACGACTGTTACTACGTACCAAAGATGATGTGCAATATTATATCAGTTTCTTTGCAAACTAAAGAAGGATATAATTTCACATTAGAGGATAATGTTATGAACATTTTTTTCAATCAAGTGTTGATTGGGTTTGGCACGTTATGTAATGGTATATACATTCTAAATCAAAAGACAGTTCTAAAAGTACAAAATACACACAAGAGGAAGAGTTCAGAAATGAAAGAAGCCTACTTATGGCATTGTAGACTAGGTCAGATCAATACGACTAGACTATCTAAGTTACATAAAGATGGATATTTGAATCCGTTTGAATTTACATCTTATGAAACTTGCGAGTCATGTCTCAGAGGTAAAATGACCAAAACTCCGTTTATTGACATGGAGAAAGAGCTATTGAACTCTTGGGACTGATATATAGTGATGTATGCGGTCCTATGTCTACTCATGCCAGGAATGGTTACTCGTACTTTATTACATTCACCGATGATCTCTCTAGATTCGGACATGTGTTCTTGTTGAAACACAAGTCTGAAGATTTTGAGAAATTCAAGGAATATAAGAACGAAATAGAGAACCAGACGGGTAAAAGTATTAAAATCCTTCGATCTGATCGGGGAGGAGAATACTTGAGCACGGAGTTCCGGGACTATTTAAAGAGATTCTCTCCCAGCTTACTTCGTATACACCACAGCACAATGGAGTATGGAGTGGAGAAATCGCACCCTATTAGATATGGTGCGCTCTATGATGAGTGTTGCTGTGTTACCGATTTTCTTTTGGGTTATGCACTTGAGACAACTGCATACCTATTGAATAAGGTTCCGACCAAATCCGTGCCTACTGTTGGGTTACGGCAACTGCGATCAAATGCGGAACAAAAAATTTACAAAACTGGAGCTACCACAACCCGATGCCCGGATCGACCCTAAACCCTATACTAGCAATATGTAAACTAGGAGTTAGATGGTTATACCAAACGGATCGTGTCCTTCGGTCTTCTACCATTTCAAAGCTCCTAGTGGTCGCGGATTGAATTTGGTTGCCGGTCTTCCTCCATCTACGATGATCCACTCGAGGGAAACGACGCAAGCTTCAGCCTCGCCAAGAGAGGCAACCGACGCTCCAAGGTTGCTAGCAATGGAGAGTGGAGGTGTAGGATTATCTCACTATTGTTTTTCTCTCATCATAGTGCTCCAAGAGTAACTCAAGAAGAAGAAGAAGGAGGCAAGGAAACATGTGGCATGAGCAACTAAAGAAAAATGGCTAAGTGTTTTTCCAAGTGAGAAAGTAATGAAGCAAGTCAAGAAAAAACAAATGAGCAAGGCATTGTGAGAAAATGATGGCATCCCCCCTTTCAATCATGCAATGAAAAATATCTCATCTCATTTTTACAATAAACAAGTTCATGCCATACCTCTCTACATGCTAAGCAATGTTCATGCCACCTCATCCCCTCCACCTCATTTCCCAAAATGATTTTCCAAAAAGAAAAATCAATTAATGAGGTGCCCATCTTCTAGAAGCTATTCCGTATAAATACAGAATACAACCCGGCACACGTATCGAAATACATATACGCGTATTCGTACAAAAATACGAATAGCCAAGAGAGAAAATGAATAGTGAACAATAATACTAGAATACATATATATATACATATATAAATTATTAAATCAAAACCTGATTTAATAATCCGGATTAATCCTAAGCCGCTAGTATTATCAACCGTCCGATTAAAGTTTGTGTAGCCTGTACACATATTTAATCGGACACCTGTATGTCCCAACATACGTCATCTACACCATATCGCCTGAACCGTGAAAACGCTCTGTGTGGGACTCTAAAGACTCGTCAATATGCTGGCAGTAGGTTTAACCACAAGCACGTCAGCGACACTAGCTGTACGTAACGGCTACTCAGGTATTGAGCGAAAGGAAGGCCAGCGAGCAAACTCATCCGTACCTCTACTGAGCCTGACAGTGACAATCTCCGTACAGTCCGGTCTGTTCTTCTAAGAGTATCGCATATCGATTCTATGGTGGTGGATAAAGTCAGACCCCTAATAACGCGATAATTTGTGTCGGTATGAAACCCATCACCACCTGAGAAACTACTGATCCTAGATCAGTCTTTCTCGACTACCTTGGCCAAGGATTTCTGGTGATGGCCACCCGTACACTGCGCGACATCAACCCCAATACCGAGATAGACGAAACCCCGACGATCCACTCACTGCCTCCATGTGGCTCGGGACTGTACCCAACTAAAACCTGTTTGCACGACTCCTTTGAGCCGTGGTAGGGTAGTAATCAAAGCACAGTGGGAACTCACACGAGACAAATGACGATCTCAGGTCGACAGACTAAGCTATACTCTTGTCACCTGGGAACTGCAATATGACAATATGTATAATACCATCTAGCAGGTTCCCGGCGAGTCCGTTCAGTGTACCCATAACCCAATGAGCACCTTTATACTATCTTAGGTGACTAACTGACACCAATGGCTTGTGAGACCGGTCACCGCCCCTCGTCGGGGTCTCGATAAGCATATACTAGTCTACTCTGGAGTACTGATGCCCAGTCTCGATACTCCCACGACTAGGGATATTTAAGGATGTGCTTATAGACCACCCAGCTTTCACGTATATGATCGCTATCATAATGCTGGTAGTCAAGCAAGAATCCTATGGGCTCTATCAACATGTAATGATGATAAAGACAAACCAGATAGCATACTATCATCTCGAGTAAGACTGTTCTACCGGTATAGATCCTCCCTCAATCATCACAATCGCGTGCCTGCGATTCAATAATTGACTTGAGGGCACTATAGCCAACAATCTCCTACTTGCACTTAAGGCTAATTATTGCGGTGTCACATACTCACAGCCCGTGTGATACCGAACACCCAACTTCTCTACTAATCAGTCTCACAAAATCCGTTTGCGAAACTATTGCGTTCGAGAAATAGACTCAGTAAGTAGATCCGCTCCAGTGTTTCTATCTTTATCTCTCTATATCTCAACTTCGCGGAGAAAGACTATCTCCCGAAATGAGCAATACCTGTCCTAGAATTTGTTTGGATATCTGATGGGACCCAGTTCACAAATGAACTCCAAATCCAACAAACTTCTTAGACTGTATCATCCACTGAATTTAATCAGTATCCTGCGCCATGCCTGCCTCAGTATCTCCTTGGACCACTCGTCCAACATACTTCCCCTCAGAAGAGGGAAAACTAAAACTCAGACAGCCACTCTATCATCCTGGTCACCTTGGCAGCCTGAAATGATAACTGTCTCTCGAAGGAGGCTGCCGTTACCATATCCCACGAACATCGACTTATGTTCATAACTTCTTCCCAATGTTTCTCTAGGATTGGATATATGTTTATTGCAGCTAGTGCAAAAACAATATCTGGTGTTGTTCTTGACATTTCATGATTGACTCAATTTCCTAAGCAAGTGATATGCCAATCATGCAGATCCCTCTCTTCATCAGTCTAGAAGACAACTTTTTAGAGAGGGTGACTCTATCACCTGCAGGTACTCCACCATGCCAGGAGTCAACCATTCTAAAAAACCTTTAGAATAATGTCAAAGCACCCAGATTGGGACACTTCCCAAATCTAGATCTAAAACCATAGATCTAGTAACCAGAAAACCTGATATTATATCCATATCCAATGTGAAGAAACAACTTTATGACAACCACAGTATAACCGATCGTAGTATAGGAATTTCACTTCCTATAAAGTGCATGTCATCCAAATACTAGGACATCACACCCTACTACTTTCTTACCAGATCCATCTCCTATTCTGATGAGGTCAAAGCCTATGACCGTCACATCAAAAATAGATAATCTATCTCCGTTTTATCTGCTATAGTCTATAAATAGACACAAGCTACTTGTCCTCTATGCTTCCGCTGCTCCCACTGACTACAACAACCCTCTGGCAGAGTCATATACACGTGCACTTCTAAAGCTAGTTTAGAACGACGCTATACTCATCATCCTGTCGGGTCTCATAGTCTAGAACAACAACAATGGCAAGTCTGGATAAACAAGAACCTCCCTGCCACCGTCTCTGAGAAGACCAAAGTACCTCTCGGGTGCTTGAGGTTACCCACCATATCTGCGGAGTGGCTAATGGAATGTCAAAACCAATTGAATCTTTAGGTTCTATTAAATTTCCAGTAATCGTCCGTGGTTCTGTAATCACTTCCAGTTCTACCATACTCCCACTAATGTTTTCTGAAAAGAATCCATTTTTACTAAAACTGTGGCGAGTCAAGAACAATATAACTATTGATCTTCTAGATGGTAGAATGTTAACCCTCATCAATGCCCGGGATAACCCACAAACTGCCATTACCGAAACGTGCCTAGAGTTTGTCCCGATTCTAGTTTTAAGCATCAGCCAGACAACTCCATATGCCTTAACATCGTTATGATATGAAACCATTCTATATACAATATAGAAACAAATGCACTAATTTAATTGGAACCAGATTCAAAAACTTGCAGCTGTCTCCAGTGCATATCAACCAAATGGAAGGAGGCTAATCATCATTACTCAACTAGGAGTGCATACATATATGAGTAACCTGAAAGAGAAGCAAGTTCTCAAAACCATTACTATCAACGGAATACCAAACACAAGTATCTACATCTTCGACTATCTCGAAGAATCCTGATACTTCCAACAAATGGTTCTCTACTTTATTCTTATAGCTATAACTTCTCAATATCTGGACCTTGTATTTCAACGATTTCAACGAAACACGTGTCTAGAACTGGAGAAGTCATGAGTAAACAAAATATAGTACGGGTACCAACCCCTTTTTCCTAATAGACACTGGACAACATACAATACTTTGTACAAGTCCCCTGAATTTAATAACTCAAACCTTGTGTGTCATAGGTTGAAAACTGTACTATGGTTAAGAAGAATTACACCGCTGTTGAATGCACCTTTCCTAATCACCAATTGATATAGGTAAATGTTATAGACATGATTTCAAAAAGTTATATCTCACTTTATTAAATAAACGTACAGATATATCAATTTGAAATTGGTGCATAACAACGGATATTCAAAACCAAATATTTGCCGTCCGGCAAAAACCCAGGTGATTTCCTCAAATATCAACAATTACAACGAATTCCGATATAATCACCTGATTCCCAATATCTTACTCCCACTCACCATCTGTAATTCCATACAGATGTGAGAATCAAACCTGGTAAATACATACCCTGGAGTTAGAATCCAATTGGGAAAACAGTTTTCATTTAACATCGCACAGTGAAACTGAAACATGAAAATGTTTCAAAGGGGTAGCCGGGTATTCTTAGTAATTCCTCTTCCATTATCCAGATTCATGACTGTAACCGTATATTTCCTTGCCATCTTTCCAATCCCTTTATTTGTCTTTACTTATTACCTTCTGTACACCACCCTTATGCTAAATGGTTTTCTTCCTTCCCTACCGATTTAAAGATATTTTAACTAGCTTATGAGCTTTTAAAAGATGAATCAAAGAATATTTAATAACCGCAATCAAGAACGGCGTCGCTTGGTAGCTAGCCGGTGAGTACGGGTCGGTCCACAGGGATTTTGTGAATTTCCTAATCGCTCTTACGAGTTAATTCCGATGGGTGTCGGATCTTATTGATTAAATCTTAAAACTAAATCTATCTAGATCTAAATCTTGCTAGGGTTAGGTTTAGGGTAGGTTTGGAAATGTAAATAAATCTTACCGCTTTCTATACCCAAATTAAGATCTATGAGGTGTTATGGTAATTATCAATAAAGGGGATTAGAACCATTTAGGAAGGTGTTTCTTCCTCTAGGTTCTTGTCCTTCCTTTATCAATCCTTACCCTAACCTCCATGGAAAACACGCTCAACCGAGCCTTTATACTACGGTATCACCGCTACCTCGTAGGATAGGGTGCTGTAGGGAGCGGTGTGTGCTTATTTTGCATGGAGTCCTATAAAAAAGTGTGATGGGCAAGAAAGGGGTGAGAGATCTGCATCTCTCAAGCCTTCCCCAAAGCTAACCCTAACAAGCGAGGAGACTACTCACTCATTAGGGAATTGAAGAACATTCTATCTATCTATTTAGGGCAAGAAATTAAAGATCTATACTAGGGCAATTAAATAAAACTACTTACTTGATGGCTCTCTCCAAACATTTACACAAGACTTGTCAGATCTGAATAGATGAAATGAAAAGAGGCATCGATGCTCTCCAAAAGAAATCTGAATTTTATTAATGAAAGGAGGCATAACCTAATACAAGGATTTGGGTCTCTATTTATAGGACATAGAAAACCCTAGGTTTACAATCGCCGCATGTCTGCTATTACAAAACTACCCCTAGAGAAGACTAGTCAACGCACCATCGCGCCGCCACAGAAAAAATCCACCGACAAGTGTCTCCTATGGCCGCGGATCCGCGGCCAGAAGCAGGGTTTGGCCGCGGTTCCGCGGCCGTATGGTGATATCATGTGCTCAATTTTTCTGGGAATGTTCTGGTGCATGTTTCCTTCAAGATTCTTCAGTCTTTTTCTCATATTGGCTTCTAGGTTTCTTCCAGATCTCCATAGTGAATAATTGTAGTGGACTTTTACCGTTGCTTCGTGACGAAGTCTTGAACCTTGCGCTGCCTTTGTTCTTTGTGAATTTGTTAATTGATCTTCAATGTTCCTCAAGATGTAGGCACGATCAAGATTCCACCATCTATCGGTCGCAGTCTCACTTTTGTATCGTCTTTTGTCTTTTTCACTGTTTTTGTCCCGAGAATCTGTAACCTGTAACATTGTAGCAGACATGGGTCAAAAGCACCTGTTTATTTGTAAAACGAATAAGAATGGGGAATATAATAATGCAATATTATGATATGAACAAATACCCCCAAACTTATATTTTGCTCGTCCTCGAGCAAACATAGTTTTATTCTCAACAAAAACCTAACCTCACTTTCGCAGGGAATCGCGATTGTACTGAGCTCGTGCAACAAGCCGTTAAACCTCTAGGTGTCCCTAGTAGGAGGAGTGTTGTCTCCTGAGGGTTTTCAGCGGATACTACCCACAAAATCCTATCAATTAGGCCCATTGACTTTTATTCTCCAATTAGGTTTTCTAACAAGGAATTCTATTATCTTCGACTCATAAATCATCCACCCGTATTCTTCACGCTTCCTTATCATTTAACTTAAGATTATATATGTTTTGTAGACTTACTTAGCTTTTAGCATCTTTTAAGTTTTCCTTCTAGGGTTCCATCTCAACTTAAGAATTTTTATCATCTCTATTAAAGATATAAGTCCTATTCTTCATTCCTATCTCTTATCTAAACCCCAATCACATACCCCTACGTGTGTGTATATATAACCCCTACACTTGGAAATTCAAATCAAGCAATCATACTCTTGTCCGTTGTCCAAAGCACTTCTTAATAGGTGAATTTTTTAGATGAATTTCGCTCACACATCCTTCATGCGACTGTTAATACTTCTTGAGGTACCAACAACTGATTACAAGATGTGTTTGCACATTAAAGCGTAATTCCTAGTTTTGTAACACCTAATGCTTTAGCAGTGACTCCTAAACCAGTTGGTCTAAGGCACTAGGTGATGAAGCACCCTCGCAAAATATTTTTCTATTTTTTTGCAGCCTTAAGTAATCACAAAAACCAGTGTTCATTTTTTTATTATCTCTTTATTCATAATTGAATTTTTATTTTATTTTCTTTGTACTAAGGACTTCAGACAAGAGCATTTCAAGATCTCTCCTACTATTCCAAGTTTCAAGGTTCGTGTTTGTGCAATTTTGTAGGGTATATATTTTCAGAATTTAGACTTAAGCTAGGAGTTATTTTTCAAACTTATACTTTAATAAAAACATCAATACTCTTCCCTTGTTTTAACTTAGCCCAAGAAGTGAACTCAAAATTTTCCTATTTCTAGATAAACTACAAAGACATATACTTTCTACCGTTAAATTTTAAGAAAAGTTATTTTTAGGGTTTTTAATTTACTAAGTCTAAATCTAGTTGTTCCTAGCTAGTTAACCTTTTTGTAAAACTCAAGTCAATTATGGCCAAAATTGAATGTTTTAATTTTTATAATTTTTCAAATTTTCAATTTTTATGGATTTTAAAATAAGTAATGCAAAAGCAAAAAATATACACATGAATGCGAAGGAAGAAGGCTTACCGAGCATACCCCAAACTTAAACTTGACAGTGTCCTCACTGTCATGCCACACCAAGAGGGTCAAAATGTCGGCACTCCCCTGTTTAGTTATTTATAATTTTTTTAATGTTTTTTTATTGTTAAAAGAAAAAACAAAATAATATACAACAAAGTTCCCCCTAAACTTAAGTGAAACAGTGTTTCCACTGTTTAGTTAGGGAGGAGAAAAATCAAACTATACAAGGCCTTACACAGACCAAAAGTTAGCACCAACCATTCAAAAATCTTATCGTGGTAATGGTGGGGTTGGTGAAAGAATGGAGTGTAAAGAATGTAGGGTTCCTAGGCACTCAAACAAGGTTTTATAAGGCATCAACCATGCCCAGTTAAAATTTTAGCCGTGCCGAACAACCCTAAACAAGATCTTTGCTAGATTATTAGGGTTTCACATGCTAGTAAACATCTTTAAAACTAAGTGAAGAAGAAAATACAACCTTTGTAGATCGGTCCTTCACTTCATAAGCTCCTTGTAGTAGTCCCTTTGCTGCGATCATGGTGCTTCCAGACTCTCGGACGGCTCCATGAGAAGATGGCAACGGTTTTGCTTGAAATCTTCGAGGCCGAAGATGATCTACATCAAGGGAATATGAACTCAAGCTACCACTTCACCAAAGTGAACCAAACACCCTATACTAAAGTGCTAATCTAGTAGAGGATGGAGAAATAGGAAATGGGTACACTTTAGAATTTCTTTTCTCACTATATTTCTCTCTTTATCAAACCCTAGCAAGCTTTTGAAGGAGGAAGAAGATGAGCTCAAGAAAAATGAGAATGAAAAACTAATCAAGAGAGAGAGTGAACCATGGGTGAATTTATATTATATATTAACTCATGTAGAGACATAACCATGGCTACATTATAATGGTTAGGTTAATTAATATCTCAAGTAAAACAAAACTAGTAGACTAAGTCAATGCAACCCTAAGCTTCATGAAGCTTCATGCATGTGAGCTCATCATCCACTAATTTTAGAATTACTTTAAATATAAAAACCTAACACTATAATTAGTATGGTATAAGTCTTATACACCCATGTAAGTTGTATCAACAACCATGATACAAAATGAACACAAATAAATATATATCACATATATATTAAGTTGTGCACAAGTGAGAAAAAAAAATGCTTAAGTGAACCAATGTTAGTTAGTGTAAATTAGTATATCACATATACAATTATACACTAAATTATTAAATCAACACTTGACTCAATAATCCGGTTATATCACATATAACCGACTAACATCAAATGTATTGACTTATCAAATCAACCCTTGATTCGATAACCTGGTTATATCACATATAACCGATCGATACAAATATCGCGAGAATAGAATACGGTATCTTATACTCGCATTATTCTCGGTCCCGCACATATCACATATGCGCTCCTATTTCGTTTTGCCTGAGCCAGTAAAACCTCTATGTAGGACTCTAAAGACTCGTCAATACGCCGGCAGTAGGTGATGATCATATCAAACACCAACAAGCCGTCAGCGGTACTAGCTGGACGTAACGGCTACCCGGGTATTGAGCGATCAGAAGATCAGCAAGCAAGCCCGCTCCAACTCCTGCAAAAAGCCTGACAGTGACACTACCGTACAGTCCGGTCTCCTCGTCTGATATGTCGCATATCAAGTCTAGGGGTGGTAAACGTCAGACCCCAATAACCGATAAGTCATGCAGATGTGAGGCTCATAACGGGTCGAGAAACTACTGGTAACACTTACCAGTAAATCTCTAAACCAGCCCTGGTCAGGGACTTCCCTGTTATGGCCAATCGAGCATAGCGCAACATCAACCCCCAAAACCGGGAGAGACGAAACCCCTCCTATCGCTCATTGCCTCCATGTGACTCGGGACTGTACCCAAAAACCACCGTTTTGCACGCCCTTTTGGACGTGGTGTTGGATATATGTATGCCCTAGAGGCCATTATATGATAGTGGATGTATTTATACATGTATATATATATATATATATATATATATTCAGTGTACATTCTTGCTCGACATGATAGTATGCTATCTGGATCTTCTTTATCCGACATGTTTATTTGATCATGCTTTTATTCATTCACACATGTTGATAAAGTCCTGAGGATATAGGCTTGACTACTGTGATTATGATGGAGATCATACTAGTGGGACATCTGTAGTTTATAAGCATATCCTGAAATGTCCCTAGTCGTAGGTATATTGAGATGGGGCATCGATATACCAGAGTAGACTAGCGTATATGATACTGGACCCATATGATGGGCGATGGATGTTCCCACATTCATCGATGTTTGACATCGAGATTGTATACGGGTGCTCAGTGGTGACTGGGTACACTGGACGGACTCACCGAGAACTCTTATATGGAATTATATCTATCGTCGGATAGCAGTTCTCAGGTGACACTGGTGCAGGTTAGTCTGTAGACCCGAGATCATCATAGAGTCTTGTGTGTTCTCCCACTGTACTTTGATTACCACCCTACCACGGCTCTACTGAGTCATGCAAACAGGTGGCCGTTGGGTACAGTCCCGAGACACACGAAGGCGATGAGCGATAGGAGGGGTTTCGTCTCTCCCGGTATTGGGAGTTGATGCTGTGCTGTGCTCTACTAGCTATATCAGTAAGTCCCTGGCCAGGGCTGTTGGGATTTGCTGATAAGTGTTATCAGTAGTTTCTCGATCTGTTATAGACCGTTCATCGGCACGACTTATTGAGTTATTGGGGTCGACATTACCATCCCTAGACTTGATATGCAGCATATCTGATGAAGAGACCGGACTGTACGGTAGTGTTGCCGGTTGGCTCGACGGGAGTTGTAACAGGTTCGCTCGTTTTCTTCTGATCGCTCAATACCCTGGTGGCCGTTACATTTAGCTGATCGCTTGCGGCTTGGGGGTGCTTGATATGATCATCACCCACTGCCGGCGTATTGATGAGTCTTAGAGTCCCATAATGGAGTTACCTAGTCCAGGCGAAACGTTGTGGTGCGCATATGCGATATGCGCATGGACCCAGTTAAAATGCGCGTATGAGATACCGCATATTAATCGGGCGGTTTGCTTTTGGTCGGGTCGTATGCGATATGACCGGTTTGCTAAATCAAGTGTTGATTTATTATTGACCATTAGTTTCTCACTTGAAATCCTTTCTTGTCTTTTTGTTGTATGCATGCATGTATGCATTCATTCTTATTCATGCACATATGGATGTGCATGCACACATACATGCATACATCATTCTATCATGGTTGTTGATATAGTGGATGGTGGCAATATATGACTCACACCCTTTATAAAATATATGGATATTATTTTTGGAAAAGAAAAATGAAAATGGAAATTGTTTCATGGTTTAATATTTTATTCTTTCATTAACCCTTTTGTTTAACCATGATTTAATTTCTATGGTCATTTTTGTTCCAAACTAAAATATCTAGATATTTTATAACCATGGTTGAGAATGAGAGAGTGAAAATATATATATTTTCATTTTCTCATTTTATTTATAACCTTATCATTATCTTGAGTTTTAGAAAGCCATCATCTTCTTCCTCCTTTCTCTCTTGCTCTCGAGTTTTCTCAAATGAGCAAAAGAGTTACCAAGTTAGGATTTTGAAGTGAGAAAACCAACCACAACACCATTCTACACTAGTCTTGCCTATTAGTGTAGAGTGTTAGCTTCCATTTCTTCTCTTGATCTTGTGAAGCTTCAAGCTTGGACAAAGAGGACTCCGGGTGGATCGTCGTGGACCTAGAGGATCTCAAGCGGACCTTCTTCCAACCCTCAAGTAGCTAAGGACTCTAGCGTAGGGAGCTACAAAGGTTGTACTCTCAAAACCCTAGCTTTTACTACTTGTGTTTGTGTTAAAGTTTTGTTGCCCTAAATTTTTTAGCATGATCCTTTAGAATGTTTCTTTAGCACCATAAAAATTAAAATATGGCATATGTGTTGCATCCAAACCCTAGTAGTGGTGCTGTAGGAAACCCTTCATGTAAATACATCCACTATCATATAATGGCCTCTAGGGCATACATATATCCAACAATCTCCCACTTGCACTAAGGCCAGTTATTGACGTATCTCATACCCAACATCTCAAAAAGTCGCTCATGCTGCGGTTGAAGGAGGGCCTTGGTGAGTGGATCCGCGGTGTTATTCTTTGTGTCTACTCTCCTAATCTCGATCTCGCAGTGATCTACAATCTCCCGGATCAAATGAAAGCGCCTCAGGATGTGTCTGGATCGCTGATGGGACCTGGGCTCCTTGGCTAACGCCATAGCCCCATTATTATCACAATACAATTGTATTGGATCAATAATGGTTAGAACTACTCTTAGCTCCAAGACGAACTTCCTCATCCAGACAGCTTCCTTGGCGGCATCATTCGCAGCAATGTACTCAGCCTCCATCGTAGAGTCTGCAACGGTATCCTGTTTGGAACTCTTCCAACTTACCGCCCCTCCATTGAAGGTAAATACAAACCCGGAGATAGATTTGCTGTCGTCCTTATCGCTCTGGAAGCTCGAATCGGTAAAGGCCTCCATTTGGAGATCTCCATTACCATACACCAAGAACAATTCTTTAGTCCTTCGCAAGTACTTAAGAATGTTCTTCACAGCTATCCAGTGATTCTCCCCTGGGTTGGATTGATACCTGCTTACAACACTAAGTGCATAAGCTACATCTGGGCGTGTACATAACATCGCATACATTATAGATCTTACTGCCAATGCATAAGGTATAATGCTCATGCGAGCTCTCTCTTCATCGGCCTTTGGGCAAGAGTCCTTGGAGAGAGTGACCCCATGGCAAGCGGGTAAGGCACCCCGCTTGGAGTCTTCCATACTAAACCTTTTTAGGATGGTGTTGATGTACCTGGTTTGGGAAAATCCCAATAACCTCTTGGATCTATCCCTATAGATCCTAATGTAGGGTTCCTAGGCACTCTCAAGGGGTCTCACAAGGCATCAACCATGCCCGTTTCAAACATGACGGTGCCGAGAAACCCTAGACTACGGATCGTTAGCTAGATGTCTAGGCGAAAAAGAACTAGTTAACACTTAACTACAAGAATACGGAAATACAACCTTTGTAGATCGGTGCTCCACCTCCATAGCTCCGCAATGAAGTCTCCTCGCTGTCCAAGTCGAACCCCGGGCTCTTGCGTCGGCTTCATCAGAGAATGGACGGGCTGGGTCATCGACGATGATGCCGAAGATGATCTACGTCGAAGCATCACTAGATCAAGCTCCATCTTCACCAAGCCATGAAAACTTGTGAAGGAAACACACTCTACTACTTGGCAAGAGGTAGAGGATGAAGAAATAGGAAGTGGGTAGACTTTAGAATTGGATTTCTCACTCATTTTCATCAATCACCATTGATGAAGAAAGGTTTTCTTCAAGTGAAGAAGAAGAAGAAGATGATAATTGTTATGATAAGTTGTTTTCAAAATAAAAAGTAAATCAATACTTATCATAATAATAACCATGGTCAAGTGTAGAGAATGAATCATGGTTGAGTAGAATGGTTAGGGTTAAGCATGAGACAAAAGGTCACTTGGTCAAAGTCTTCATGATGCTTCAAGAAAGAACAAAGAAAGCCACCATTTTTCTCTTTTGCTATTATTTTCCAAAACTAATAAATAAATAAATGAATGAATAAATAATCATAACCCTAACCATTCATATAACCATGGTTCAATCTTCACACAAACACAAGTAAACATGTATCATCAAACATGATACAATCAAGTGCACAAAACTATATCGAATATACAATGTGCACATGCGAGTGAGAAAATCCATCTTAAGTAAACCGATACTAGTTAATGCAAAGTAATATATCAAATATATAATTATGCATTAAATCATTAAATCAACACTTGATTCAATGATCCGGTCATGTCGAACATAACCGACCAGTATTCAATGTATCGACTTATCGAATCAACGCTTGAATCGATAACTAGGTTATATTGCATACAACCATTCGATACATTCATCGCGAGAATGGAATACGGTATCACATACACGCATTATTCTCGGTCCCGCACATATCTCATATGCACTCCTATTTCGTTTCGCTTGAGCCAGGAAACCTCTGTGTAGGACTCTAAAGACTCGTCAATACGCCGGCAGCAGATGATGATCAAATCAATCACCCACAAGCCGCAAGCGGTCTGCTAAACGTAATGGCCACCCGGGTATTGAGCGATCAGAAGATCGACAAGCAAGCCCGCTCACACTCCAGTGAATCCAACCAGTAACACTACCGTACAGTCCGGTCTCGTCTTCTGATATGTCGCATATCTTGCCTAGGGGTGGTAAACGTCAGACCCCAATAGCTCGATAAGTCGTGTCGATGTGAGGTCTATAACAATTCGAGAAACTACTGGTAACACTTACCAGTAAATCTCAGCAACCCTGGCCAGGGATTTCCTGTTATAGCCAATCGAACACAGCGCAACATCAACTCCTTATACCGGGAGAGACGAATCCCCTCCTATCGCTCATTGCCTCCATGTGACTCGGGACTGTACCCAAAAACCACCATTTTGCACGCCCTCTTGGACGTGGTAAGATGAAAATCAAAGCACAGTGGGAACCACACAAGACTCTATGACGATCTCGGGTCAACAGACTACTCTGTACCAGTGTCACCAGAGAACTGCCATCTGACGTAAGGTATAATACCATCTGGGAGTTCTTGGCGAGTCCGTCCAGTGTACCCAGTCTCTACTGAGCACCCGTATATCATCTCTGATGTCAAACCCCAATGGATATGGGATCATCCATCGCCCATCTGTATGGGTCGAGAAGGTATACGCTAGTCTACTCTGGTATATCGATGCCCCGTCTCGATACACCCACGACTAGGGACTTTGAAGGATGTACTTATGGACTACCATGTCCCCACTAGTATGATCCGCATCATAGTCCAGGTAGTCAAGTACACATCCTAAGGGCTTTACCAACATGTAATAGAGAGACAATCAGTATACACGTTAAGGTAAATTACAACCAGATAGCATACTATCTTATCGAGCAAGAAAGTCCTCCCTATATATGTCTCAGCATCCACTACAATATACATCCGATGTACAGTAATGGCCTCTAGGGCATACATATAACTAACAATCTCCTACTTGCACTAGGGCCATCTGTAGCAGTGGTTGTAGTATCTCATACTCAACCATCCCATAAAAGTCTCTCTCTGGGAATAGGCCTTCGTGAATGGATCCGCCGTGTTATCCTTTGAGTCTACTCTCCTAACCTCGATCCCTTAGAGATCAACCATCTCCATGATCAGGTGATACTGCCTTAGAATATGTCTGGATCACTGATGGGACCGGGGTTTCCGGGCCAGAGCCACACTTCCATTGTCATACAATGGTAGGAACCTAGTTCATCTCATGAACCAATATACACCCAAACAGCCTCTTTGGTAGCATCTTAAGTAGCGATGTATCCTGCCTTTATCGTCTAGTATGTCACGGTATCTAGCTTGGAACTCTTCCAACATACCGTCCCTTTACTGAGGGTAAAGACAATGCCTGCGACTGACATTCAGTCGTCTTTATCACCCTGGAACACTTCCAGTGATTCTCCCCAGGATCGATTGATACCATCTTACTGCAACTAGTGAGAATCCTAACATCCAATTAAATCTATCTCATAGATCTAAAACTCAGGATTTAGGAGATATCACTTTGATCCTTTATGGAGAATCATTGTGATAAGCGGAGATTGATAGAGCGTAGCATAGGAAGCTCCTTCCCTATCAAGAGTATGTCATCCACGTACTCTACGAGGATCGTCACCATACTCCCTACTACCTTTTTGTTCATACAAGGTTCATCTACCATTATGATGATGTCAACTTCTTTGACTAATCCATCAAAACAGATGTTCCAACTCCGCGATGCCTGCTTCATTATGTAAAGCAACCTGCACACGTTTCCGCTGCTCCCACTGTTTACGAAGCCCTCTGGCTGTGTTCTTATAGACGTTCTCTTCTAAATCAGTATTTAGAAAAACAATCATGGCACCCAACTGCCAGATATCGTAGTCATGGTATGTAACCGTGGTAAGTAGGATCTGGATAGACTTAAGCATAGCTACTGGAAAAAGGTTTCATCATTATCCACGCCTGGTCGATGACGAAAACCTTTAACAAGTTTAGCTTTGAAAGTCTCAACTTTTCCATCTACACCAAGTAATCTTCTCAAGATATACTTGCTCCTGATGGGGATTTAACCCTTCAGATATAGCAACCAAAGTCCATACTTTGTTGGTGTATAAGGATTCCATCTCAGATCGCTAAGCATCTAGCCATTCTTACAGAGTCCCTACTCTTGATGGCCTGCTCGAAACTAGTTAGGTCATCATCTCATGATGTAATCCTTGCTCCCACTGTCATCGAGAAACCGAGGTATCTCTCAGGCGGATGAGGAACCCTACTAGATCGGCGGAGAGGCTGAGGTTCGTCGGGAACTATAAAATCCTTATGGTTCTGTCAAATCATCAACTGCAGTTTTATATAGCTGTAACCTTTCCAGTTTTACAGAACTGATCCTGCCTAGATCTTGTCCGGATTTTGCTTTAAACATAGGCCGGACAACCCCAAATCTTAACTCTCTTAAGAGATGGGTTCTTCCCATACCATATCTCATATGGAGTGGTAGGCATTGATTTGATTTAAACCTAATTCAATAGGTATGCAGCTTCTCAAGTGCATAACCCCAAAAGGAAATAGGTAACTCAGTAATACTCATCATAGAGCACACCATATCTAATATTGTGCAATTGCTCCGTCCTGATACACCGTTGTGCTGTGGTGTATTCAGAGGAGTAACACTGAGAGAAAATCTCATTCTCCTTTAGAATAGTCCAGGAATTCTAAGCACAAGTATTCTCCTCCCTGATCTTATCATAGGACATAATACTTATACCCGTATTTTGGTTCTCTACTTCTAACTTATATTCTGTGAATATCTCAAAAGGTTCGGACTTATGTTTCAACAGGAACATATGACTGAATCTTGAGAGATTATCAGAGAATATAATGAAGTATGAAGATGCAGTCCTGGCATGTGTAGACAGGAGACTTTACATACATCATCATGTATCAGTCCCAAGAGTTTACTAACTCTTTCTCTGTTTCTAATAAACAGAGCTACGGTCATTTAATCTTTGTGACATGACTGGCAAGTTTCACAAGATGTAAATTCAAACTGATTTAAATATGCATCTAAAATGTATCTTCAGCCAGTCGGGTCGCATCGATGTGACCTAGTCTACAATGCCTCAAGAAGAATTTGTTCATTTCTGAACTCTTCCTCTTGTGTGTGTTCAGTATACAAGGAACTATAGTCTGATTTAGAACGTCAATGCTTTTAGATAACGTGCCTGAACTGATCAACTTTTGATATAGGAAATGTTCAAAACATTATCCAACAATACAAAATTATATCCTTCTTTACTAATAAAGAGACTGATATGATTTTGTATATCAGGTTCGGTATCTAATAGCATTTGTTCAGAATCAATGTAGTGGTAATACAGGGTGACAGTGACCAACAGACTTGGCTGCAACACTTGCCCCGGTTTCTGTCTCATGAAACTTATCACCCGTTTTCAGTTTTTCTACCCTTTTGTAGCCCTATGTAACAGATTACATATCTGGGATCCTGATCCGGTATCATATACCAAGGATGCGGAGGATACTGAGAAACAGTTCCTTGTAACGAACACACCCGAAGATGATGCATCATATGCACTTTCTTCATTTGGGCGGCACGGAATTCTGGTAATCCCCAATTTCCTGCTCTGTCTTATAACAATTATAAGTTGGAGCGGGACCAACGTTCCCCAGCTCAGTATAACAAGCGGGTTCGGTCAATAATCCGTATTATTATCTTGATTAAGGCGTGACATGGTCGCTACCAGGAGAGAAAGAGAGAAGAAAACACTCAGCGTGCGCTCTTGCAAGATCAGATTGGTTATATTTTATCTAATCAGGATGGCTCCCACTGTTTTTATCAAATCTTCCTTCAAACCCTAAAAGGAAAGACTAGCCGGGATTAATTACACACTACAAGTTCGCAAATCTTTCAGCCAGGCCAGTGTCGGTACTTTGAGGGAGGTCCCCCGTGCTTTCGCACGAACCTAATTAATGTAAACCTCGTTTTCCCAGAGGCGTAACCCCGTTGACACCTTTCTAGACACCTACTTGATCGGCTAATTGCAAAGTGCAAAACTCTCCCAGGAGTAACAATTACTCGCAGTGGGTATCGGGATCCAACTATCATATAGAAGGTATGCAATCTCATTGCAAATTTCAACACTTGAAATTCCCGATAATATTTTGCCCCTAGCGTCCTATGACCTTGACAGAGGTCAACAAACCATAGGCTGCTAGTCAAGTTCAACCCGTCATTTCTTGATTGAAGTAAACCCACCCGCACGACCCTTGACAGAGGTCAACAAGGTCGCACGACTACCCTAAATCAATCACATCATATGCTTATGCAGATAAGCGCTAATCAGCTACCGCACACTACGCCTTGACAGAGGTCAACAAACGCAGCACGAATACTAACCAGTACTTATCTGAAATGACGGAGGGCTACGACAGGTTTTTCTGAAAACCTTTAACGCTTTGAACTTGATCTCGTTGCGGAATCAAATGGTTTTTAAATGGAATGTTTTTGAGGCTTTTCTAGTTTTGCTAAAGGGGTCACTCCCGGTGAAGGGATCGTCGGCTCTTTCCTCGTCGAATGAGGTGCGGGATATATCATATATATCACTGTGCAAAGCAGAAACTATAGAAGCGATCAAAAGACAAACCGAGGGTTGTAGCAACTGCCAGTTATTGCTAAAGAAGTCACTCCCGGTGATGGGATCTCGGTCCTTTCCTTATCGAATAAGGTGCAGGATGTTCGACAGGGAACACCAAGATGCAAAGCAAGAACTGTAGCTACCTGTTTTATTTTGAAATTCGATTCCACAACATCAATTAGGTTTATTTTTCTTTCATTAATCTCATTAATGAATATCCCATCATTTAAGTCCACCTAACCATCACAGATAAATATAACTTACGCTTATGCCATCCGCATTCGCCTCGATGTCCCGTCTGCACCGTTAGGTTAGGTAACTAACGCCAGAGCGAGGCACGGCTAGCGCGGGTGTAAAACATAAGCAACGTCTATATAATATATCATATATACTATATATAATACCTGTCACAGAACATCATATGATCGCATCACAAATAAATCACAGCAGAAGAAACATATGAAATATTGGATATACTAGGACGTCCGTGTTTTCAATACGAGCCAGTATAAAACACGGATTCCACGGTCGTGATGAATAGCCAATCCCACACCCCAAGACCCCTACGAGAGCGGCAAGCAACCCTACCAATTCTAGGGTTAGGAGCCCGGACTCGACTCCTCGAGTTGGTCTCCCACTGGACCCCAGAACCCGGTTACTTGTGCTCCCCTCCTTGGGTCTATCCTAGTGCAGAAAAGTAAATAATATACATCAACAGTGACATCATCCGCAACCTGGAAGTGCCCCAATAAAAGAATATTACATACAAGTTTTTACATGAATGAAAATGAAAAACACTCATCTCACATAAAAACCCCCGGCTATTCAAACACGACGATCCAATATAACATATTCAGCAACACATAACATCACATGTCATTAACGTAAGTAAATATGCGCATCCCAATTGTCGTTGACATATAGCAACGAAACCTGCGATATCACATATTACACTTACGGTCACAGAAAAGAAAGTGTAAAACTACAACAGTTGGAATCCGCAACCTCCTCAGACATCGCATGCCTGACCAAATGAATTACTTAGACATCGCATGCCTAACAATTATAAACCCCGCATTTTAGTCTCAAAATCGAAAACACTTTTCAATATCAAGTCGGGCAATTCAACAGGATTCTCGACATTCTGATCGAATGCTCGTCGCAAACTTTAGTAGGCGGCCGCACCCCCGACGCCGTCGACAAAGTGCACCAAGGCGGAACACCGCTGCCGTGAGCACCCGAACGGATGCTTTCAGCGACGGGGTTCTCTTACAGTCACTTGGTCGGGGCAATAGAGTGAGGCTGTCTATTAAGTTTACCCGGCGAGTATCCGCGTACGTTACGTGATTGCTACGGACTTTTGATCACATTAAAATTCCGTGGCAACCGATCAAGTGAGACTAAACTGCTATGTTTATAACATTCATTCAGTTATCTCATAACTATTTGTGAATTCCAATTATTGTATCACATTCCGGATAAATAGAAAATGTTAAACTTTCCGATCGAACAGTCAAACACCTAAGTTTTCCCGATACAGATCAACACATGAAACAAGTCTAAAAACATTCAGTTCGTAACTCAGTACCAACGGTCCAGCCGTAGAAGGGTCAAGCCAACGCCTCACATGTGGCACGCCGTACTGCCCCAAACCCGAAGGTTCAAAGGGTAGTTCAAGACGGTCACATAATCGAGTTAAGGTTTGTTGTCTTCTAGAGGGTCCATCACATTACTTGCACTACTTAGAATGTCGTTAAACTACGGAAAAATCCAACACTTGGAAATTTCCCGACAGGGGAAAAATTGGGTATTTATATCCGGTCGAACTTTTTAACATATTCTAAAATTTATCCGGAAAGCCACACAGACAAAATTTGATAATCCGATCGAACATTCGAATCCCCAAAACAACCCTGAAAATTAAAACTCTGGAAAAAATATTAAAAATACCCAGGAAAACCAGCACTGTTAAATAGGAGTTACTGTGCAAACTTCAACTCATAACACGACAAACAGGCCGCGGATCCGCCGCACGAGCCATGCTCGTGCCGCGGAAACGCGGCTCTTTAATGGAATTAGGGCATCGAAATTTACAGTAACTCTTAGATATTCCTGCTGATATTTCTACATATTTTTAATACTGAAAAATCCCTGTTTTTAGAAAAAGTCCAGAGAGCCATTTTGAGTTGGGGTTTCGGGTCGATCGGACTTCAAACTCCGTCCAAACTTCGCCTAAGGCTCTAGCTAGGCTCTGATACAACTATAGGGTTCCTAGGCACTCTCAAGGGGTCTCACAAGGCATCAACCATGCCCGTTTCAAACATTACGGTGCCGAGAAACCCTAAACTACGGATCGTTAGCTAGATGTCTAGGCGAAAAAGAACTAGTTAACACTTAACTACAAGAATACGGAAATACAACCTTTGTAGATCCGGTGCTCTACCTCTATAGCTCCGCAATGAAGTCTCCTCGCTGTCCAAGTCGAACCCCGGGCTCTTGCGTCGGCTTCATCGGAGAATGGACGGGCTAGGTCATCGACGACGATGCCGAAGATGATCTACGTCGAAGCATCACTAGATCAAGCTCCACCTTCACCAAGCCATGAAAACTTGTGAAGGAAACACACTCTACTACTTGGCAAGAGGTAGAGGATGAAGAAATAGGAAGTGGGTAGACTTTAGAATTGGATTTCTCACTCATTTTCATCAATCACCATTAATGAAGAAAGGTTTTCTTCAAGTGAAGAAGAAGAAGAAGATGATAATTGTTATGATAAGTTGTTTTCAAAATAAAAAGTAAATCAATACTTATCATAATAATAACCATGGTCAAGTGTAGAGAATGAATCATGGTTGAGTGGAATGGTTAGGGTTAAGCATGAGACAAAATGTTCACTTGGTCATAGTCTTCATGAAGCTTCAAGAAAGAACAAAGAAAGCCACCATTTTTCTATTTTGCTATTATTTTCCAAAACTAATAAATAAATAAATGAATGAATAAATAATTATAACCCTAACCCTTCATATAACCATGGTTCAATCTTCACACAAACACAAGTAAACATGTATCATCAAACATGATACAATCAAGTGCATAAAACTATATCGAATATACAATGTGCACATGCGAGTGAGAAAATCCATCTTAAGTAAACCGATACTAGTTAATGCAAAGTAATATATCAAATATATAATTATGCATTAAATCATTAAATCAACACTTGATTCAATGATCCGGTCATGTCGAACATAACCGACTAGTATTCAATGTATCGACTTATCGAATCAACGCTTGAATCGATAACTAGGTTATATTGCATACAACCATTCGATACATTCATCGCGAGAATGGAATACGGTATCACATACACGCATTATTCTCGGTCCCGCACATATCTCATATGCACTCCTATTTCATTTCGCTTGAGCCAGGAAACCCCTGTGTAGGACTCTAAAGACTCGTCAATACGCCGGCAGTAGATGATGATCATATCAGACACCCACAATCCGCAAGCGGTCTGCTAAACGTAACGGCCACCCGGGTATTGAGCGATCAGAAGATCGACGAGCAAGCCCGCTCACACTCCAGTGAATCCAACCAGTAACACTACCGTACAGTCCGGTCTCGTCGTCTGATATATCGCATATCTTGCCTAGGGGTGGTAAACGTCAGACCCCAATAGCTCGATAAGTCGTGTCGATGTGAGGTCTATAACAATTCGAGAAACTACTGGTAACACTTACCAGTAAATCTCAGCAACCCTAGCCAGGGATTTCCTGTTATAGCCAATCGAACACAGCGCAACATCAACTCCCTATACCGGGAGAGACGAATTCCCTCCTATCGCTCATTGCCTCCATGTGACTCGGGACTGTACCCAAAAACCACCGTTTTGCACGCCCACTTGGACCTGGTAAGATGGAAATCAAAGCACAGTGGGAACCACACAAGACTCTATGACGGTCTCGGGTCAACAGACTACTCTGTACCAGTGTCACCAGAGAACCGCCATCTGACGTAAGGTATAATACCATCTGGGAGTTCTCGGCAAGTCCGTCCAGTGTACCCAGTCTCTACTGAGCACCCGTATATCATCTCTGATGTCAAACACCAATGGATATGGGATCATCCATCGCCCATCTGTATGGGTCGAGAAGGTATACGCTAGTCTACTCTGGTATATCGATGCCCCGTCTCGATACACCCACGACTAGGGACTTTGAAGGATGTACTTATGGACTACCATGTCCCCACTAGTATGATCCGCATCATAGTCCAGGTAGTCAAGTACACATCCTAAGGGCTTTACCAACATGTAATAGAGAGACAATCAGTGTACACGTTAAGGTAAATTACAACCAGATAGCATACTATCATGTCGAGCAAGAAAGTCCTCCCTATATATGTCCCAGCATCCACTACAATATACATCTGATGTACAGTAATGGCCTCTAGAGCATACATATAACTAACACCTAATGCCCAGAATGTATGTGGCATCACCCAGGTCCTTCATGGAGAACCTTAGTGATAAGAAAGATTTGACCGACTGTAGCATAGGAATATCATTTCCTATCAGAAGAATGTCATCCACGTACAATACGAGGAATGTGACAGCTCTCCCTACAGCCTTCTTATAAACACAAGGTTCATCTGGATTTTTGATGAAATCAAACTCTTTGATAACATCATCGAAACAGATGTTCCAAATCCGTGATGCCTGCTTTAACCCATTTATGGATTTAAGCAATCTACATGCTTTCCCGCTGCTCCCACTGTCAATGAAGCCCTCCGCTGATCCATATAAACGCATTCTTCTAAATCCCCATTTAGAAATGCCGTTTTAACGTCCATCTGCCAGATTTTATAGTCGTAGTGAGCAGCAATAGCAAGTAGGATCCGAATGGATTTAAGCATGGTTACGGGCGAAAAAGTCTCGTCATAGTCCAAACCTGGTCTTTGATGAAAACCCTTCGCCACAAGTCTTGCCTTATAGGTCTCTACCTGCCCATCTACACCAATCTTTATTTTAAAGATCCATTTGCACCCCACAGGTTTTACCCCAGGGGGTACAACGTCCAAAGTCCATACTTTGTTGGTGTACATAGACTCCATTTCGGATCTCATGGCATCCAGCCACTTCACAGAGTCTCCACTCGTGATAGCTTGCTGAAAACTGGTAGGATCATCATCTTCCATGATGCAGTCTTCTCTGTCACCATCAATGAGGAAACCATAGTATCTCTCCGGTGGGCGAGAAGTCCTACCAGACCTTCGGAGTGGCCGAGGTTCCTCAGTTTCTATTGTAACAGCCGGTTCAACCAAGTCGTCATTTGTAGTTTGTGTCTCTAGAACCTCTTCTAGATCCACCACATTGCCATCATCTTTATCTGTGAAAAACTCTTTTTCTAAGAATGTGGCATACTGAGAAACAAACACCTTTTGTTCCTCCTTGTGGTAGAATAGATATCCATAAGAATTCCTTGGATATCCCACAAAGTTACACATGACCGATCGTGTCTCGAGTTTGTTCGGATTCTACTTTTTAACGTAGGCCGGGCAACCCCAAATCTTAATTCTCTTAAGAGATGGTCTCTTCCCATGCTATATCTCATATGGTGTGGTAGACACGGTTATGGTTGGAACCCTGTTCAGAAGAAACGCTGCAGTCTCCAATGCATGCCCCCAAAATGAGACAGGTAACTCAGCATCACTCATTATGGAACGGACCATATCTAATAGGGTCCGATTCTGTCGTTCAGATACACCGTTGTGCTGTGGTGTGTAAGGAGGAGTGAGCTGAGAGAGAATCCCATTCTCTTTTTAGGAAGTTTGCAAATTCTGTACCGAGGTACTCCCCACCTCGATCTGATCGAAGCATTTTGATACTCAAGCCGGTTTGTTTTTCTACTTCGAGTTTATATTCGGTGAATTTCTCGAAAGCTTCGGATTTGTGCTTTAATAAAAATACATGACCGAATCTTGAGAAATCGTCAGTGAAAGTAATGAAGTAAGAAAAACCGCCACTAGCCTGTGTAGACATTGGCCCACATACATCACTATGTATGAGGCCTAGGAGCTCAGTAGCTCTTTCTCCGTGTCCGGTAAACGGAGTTTTGGTCATTTTACCCTTGATACAAGACTGGCAAGTCGCATAAGATTTATATTCAAAAGGGTTTAAATATCCATCTTCGTGTAACTTGTTTAGTCTTGTTTCGTTAATATGACCAAGTCTACAGTGCCAAAGAAAAGCTTCATTTATTTCTGAAAGTTTTCTTTTATTAGTGTGTTGTATGCTGAAAACTGTGTGTTGATTTAGGACGTATATCCCGTTATTAAGCGTACCATACCCAACCAACATTTGATTCAGGTGAATGTTCATAACATTGTTCTGCAATACAAAATTATATCCTTCATTGTCTAACAAAGAAACGGATATTATATTACAAAGCATACGAAGTACAAAATAACATGGGTTCAAAACCAATATACACCCAGAGGGCAACCCCAAATGATACTCTCCCACTGCGACTGTATGTACATTGGAACCATTTCCAACGCGGAGAGTATGGTCACCTGTCTTCAAAACCTTGCTATTTCTCAGCCCCTGCATAGAATTGCAAATGTGAGAACCTGAACCGGTATCTAATACCCAGGAAGCAGAGTTTATTGAAAAACAGTTTTCTGTCACAAACACACCTGAAGCGGAAGCATCCCCATGCTTCTTCTTGAGATTTAAGTACCCTGTGCAGTTGCGCTTCCAATGTCCTGTTTTGTGGCAGTGATAACATTCCCCTTTCTCCGATTCTCCAGCTTTGGACTTGTCCTTCCCCTTAACCTTTTTAACTCCACCCCTAGGCTTGGTGGGCTTCTTCTTCATCTTTCCCTTGGCCTTAGCCTTTGGGCGAGAAGAAGAAGATTGCCCAACACTCAAAACGGGAGTTTTCACTGATTTCAGTGTGCTCTCTGCACTCCTTAACATATTAAGGAGTTCAGGTAGTTCCTTCTCCATGTTGTGCATGTTGAAGTTAACTATAAATTGAGCAAAGGTGGAGGGGAGGGACTGCAGAATAATATCCGTATATTGTTCATTGTCCATCGTCCATCCAAGGCCCTCAAGCTCTTCTATGAGATCTATCATCTTCAGAACATGGTCTCCTACTGGTGTGCCAGGGGCCATCCACATCTGAAACAATTTCTTTGATACTTCGTATCGTAATACACGGGATTGCTCTCCATACAACTCCTTTGTATGGAGGAATATGGCGTGAATGTCCATATTCTCGTGCTGCTTTTGATGTGTGTTATCCATCGATGCAAGTGCGAGGCATTTGGCCGTGGCACAGTCAGCGTCCCATGTCTTGCGGACTTCAATATCCGCAACTGAGGATTTTGGACCTGGGACGGGCGGGGCTGAAGCTGTGAAGACATATGATACCTTATCATAAGTCAAGGCAATGTTCAGATTGCTCAGCCAGTCTTTATAATTGGTCCCATTCAGTTTATTTTTATCTAGTAGAAGCTTGAATCCTGTCATTGGTATCTGCCATTAAGAGAGAGAAAAGAATACACTCAGCGAAAGCTCTTGCAAAGATCAGATTGGTTATTATCTTGTCTAATTGATGTCTCCCACTGCTTTAATCAAGTTTTTCTTTCAAACCTTAAAAAGAAAACTAGCCAGGATTAATTACAGTCTACAACTTCGCTAACCTTTCAGCCAGGCCAGTGTTGGTACTTGAGGGAGGTTCCCCGTGCTTTCGTACGGACCTAATTAAAGTAAACCTCGTCTTTCCAGAGGCGTAGCCCCGTTAACACCTTTCTAGACACCTAATGGGTTAGCTAATTGTAAACTGCAAAACTCTCCTGGGAGCAACTATTGCCCACAGTGGGATCGGGATCCAACTATCATATGGAAGGTATGCAATCTCATTGCAAATTTCAACTATTGAAATTCCCGATGTGTTTTTACCCCTAGTACCTATGACCTTAACTATGGTCAACAAATCATAAGTACTAGTCAAGTTCTACCCATCATTTCTTGATTAATTAGACCCACTCACATTGTAGGGTTCCTTGGCACCCTAGTGAGGTCTCACAAGGCATCAAACATGCATATTTCTAAAAATTACGGTGCCGAGAAACCCTAGAACGGATCGTTGGCTGAAGTATAGGCGATGCAAGCAAGTAAACGGAAATATAGCTAAAGGAAAGTGACTACAACCTTTGTAGATCCGGTCCACCACTTCCTAAGCTCCGCGATGATCTCCCTCCGCTGTCCAAATCGAACCCTTGACTCTAGCATTGGCATCATCGAAGAATGGGCGGCTTGATCGTCGGTTCGATGCCGAAGATGATCTACGTCGAGGCATCACAAGAACAAGCTCCAACTTCACCAAGCCTTGAAAACTTGTGAAGAAAACACCCTATACTACTTGGCAAGAGGTAGAGGATGAAGAAATAGGAAGTGGGTTCACTTTAGAATTGGATTTCTCACTTGTTTGCTCAAGTTGCCATTGGAGTAGAAAGCATTTCTTTCTTGCTCATGAAGAAGAAAAAGAAAGAAATGAATATGATAAGTTAATAAAAATAGAAAGGAAAAATCATACTTATCATATTCTAACCCTTGGTTAAGTGTAGAGAATGAACTAGGGTTAGTGAATGGTTATGTTTTGTAGATGAAGACAAAATGGTTAAAGCTTCTTGAAGTTTCAAAGAAAGGAACAAAATAATCAACCATTTTATTTTCATTCCAAATGAAGAAGGAATAAATAAATAAATAGTTAATAAATACAAAACTCTAACCATTACACAACCATGGTTCAATCATACACTTAACTAAGTATGCATGTATCATCAAACATGATACAATTATGTGCACAAAAATATATCACATATACAATATGCAATATCAAGTGAGAATATCCTTTTAAAGTGAACCAATACTAGTTAATGCAAAGTAATATATCAAATATATAATTATAAATTAAATCATTAAAAAAACACTTGATTTAACGATCCGGTCATATCGTATATAACCGACTAGTATCAAATGTATCGGCTTATCGAATCAATCCTTGATTCGATAACTAGGTTATATCGCATACAACCATTCGACACATTCATCGCGAGAATGAAATACGGTTTCATATACACGCATTATTCTCGGTCCCGCACATATCTCATATGCGCTCCTATTTCGTTTCGCTTGAGCCAGGAAACCTCTGTGTAGGACTCTAAAGACTCGTCAATACGCCGGCAGCAGATGATGATCATATCAAACACCCACAAGCCGCAAGCGGTCTGCTAAACGTAACGGCCACCCGGGTATTGAGCGATCAGAAGATCGACGAGCAAGCCCGCTCATACTCCTGTGAATCCAACCAGTAACACTTACCGTACAGTCCGGTCTGTTCGTCTGATATGTCGCATATCTCGCCTAGGGGTGGTTAACGTCAGACCCCAATAGCTCGATAAGTCATGCCGACCTGAAGTCCATGACATGTGTGAAACTACTGATAACTCTTACCAATATATCACTGCAACCCTGTCCAGGGATTTCCTGTTATGGCCAGTCGAGCATAGCGCAACATCAACCCCCAATACCGGGAGAGACGAATCCCCTCCTATCGCTCATTGCCTCCATGTGAATCGGGACTGTTCCTGTTGGAGATAGTGCCCTCATAGTCAATTATTGGATCGCAGGTACGTGATTGCAATGATTGCGGAGGAGCTATCCCGGTAGGACAGTCTTACTCGAAATGATAGTATGCTATCTGGTTTGCCTTTATCAGTCGTGTACATGTTCAGGTGACTGATTGCATGTTACACTTTGATAGAGCCCTTAGGATCTTGCTTTACTACCAACAGTATGATGGCGATCATATACGTGAGAGTTGGGTAGTTTATATGCATATCCTTAATTATGGTCCCTAGTCGTGGGAGTTTCGAGACAGGGCATCGATACTCCGGAGTAGACTGGTGTGTACAGTCGAGACCCCGACGAGGGGCGGTGGCCGGTCTCACAAGCCACTGGTGTCAGTTGGATCACCTAAGATGTATACAGGTGCTCATTGGGTTATGAGTACACCGGACAGGACTCGCCGGGAATCTGCTAGTTAGTATTATATCTACCGTCAGATAGCAGTTCCCTGGTGACATGTGTACAGGTTAGTTCATCGACCTGAGGTCGTCATTTGTCTCGTGTGAGTTCCCACTGTGCTTTGATTTCTACCCTACCACGGCTCAAAGGAGTCGTGCAAACAGGTAGTTTTTGGGTACAGTCCCGAGCCATATGGAGGCACGTGAGCGGATCGGCAGGGGATTCGTCTCTCCCGGTATTGGGGGCGAGGTCGTGCTGTGTCTAGGAGAGCCATTACACAAATCCATGGCCATGGTAGGAGATTTACTGGTAGGTACTCCAGTAGTATCTCAGGGTGTATTTGGGCTTCACTCCGACACGACTTATACTGCTATTAGGGGTCTGACGTTGCTAGCCCCCTAGGCAGGATATGCGATACTCATTGACGAATGGACCGGACTGTATATACATTGTCACTGTTAGGCTCAGTAGGGTTTTCGGAGGAGTTCGCTCATCGGTCTCCCTTGAGTTCGCTCCTCGGCCACCCTTGAGGTCAGTCCATGGGCAGCCGTTACGCATTGCTAGTGCCGCTGACGGTTTGTGGTTAAACCCACTGCCAGGGTGCTGACGAGTCATTAGAGTCCCCCACAGACAGTTTCCCAAGTTCGGGCGAAACGTTGTAGAGGCCGTATGGTTTTATGGCAGGGTTCGGAAAATGCACGTGCGTTTACGCACGTGTCAGTTTTCGGGCAGATGATACTGGTCGGCTTTGGTTTAAGCCGGATCCGAGTATTATATTGAGTAGGTATAATATCTTTGTCTCAGTTGCATTTGTATTCGGTCGTAATACAAATGCGGGTATATTTATACAGTTTCGGGGTTATCCTGAAATTCGTTTCAGGATCACTTTTGGAAGTTGCCAGTTTCCAGTTTTCTATCAGCCGTCTTTTAACATTCTGTTAAAGACGGATTTATCTTTTCTTCAGATAAGGTGAGTCATCATTCTAGAAGCTTCTAGAAGTGATGATGAGGCATATGACTCATTAGTGCATTAATGGTTTCATTAATGGCTAGATGAGGTGTTTATATGAATCACCATTTGCTTTAATGTGTTTTGGATTGGTTAAGATATTTGTTCATAATATCTTTTGCTTGTGGTCACCCCCCCTCTCCTACGGTCACCTCCCTCTTCACTATAAGAGGCCGGCCCCTCTCTCTCTCTCTCACTTGAGTTTTCATTTCGGTTAGAAAAGATATGATAGTATTTGGGGTGCATGTAATTTCACAGTCCATTTCATTCCATCACCCGATTTCCACGGCAACTTCATTAACCGATCGTCCACGGATTTGGACGAAGTAAGACAAAGTCATCTACTCATTCTCTACATCATTCTTGATCGTCTCTTTTAGCAAACTTGACGATCGAGTTGCCTCGAGTCAGAGGCGGGAGCCCGTTTAAAGAACCGATCATGTGGTGCCACCTCGACGAGGAGATCGGAGATCGACGAGATCGGAGCAGCCGCAACGGAGCGTGGGATGATGGTTGAAGAACGAAGGACTCGGATCATTCGGTATAACATTCCTACACTCTTTACAGTTTGTTAGTTTAGCAATAATGGCAGATCCGGGTTAAAGTATACGATAGCGCCAAGTTAAAAGTTTTTGTTCCGCATTTGGCGTCTGTAGACGGCCGGGGCGCTAGCGTAGACTTACAGTTCCCAATAACCACCTGTTTGCACAACTCAGTAGAGTCGTGGTAAGGTGGAAATCAAAGCACAGTGGGAGACACACAAGACTCTATGACGATCTCGGGTCAACAGACTAAGCTGTACCAGTGTCACCAGAGAACTGCCATCTGACGTGAGGTATAATACCATCTGGGAGTTCTCGGCGAGTCCGTTCAGTGTACCCAGTCTCCACTGAGCACCCGCATACCATCTTCGATGTCAAACACCAATGGATATGGGATCATCCATCGCCCATCGCATGGGTCGAGAAGATATGCGCTAGTCTACTCTGGAATATCGATGCCCCATCTCGATATTCCCACGACTAGGAACATTGAAGGATGTACACATTGACTACCCAGGCCCCACTAGTATGATCTGCATCATAGTCATGGAAGTCGAGTACACATCCTAAGGGTTTTATCAACATGTAATCAGAGAGACAGAAAGTATACATGTTAAGATAAAGGGCAACCAGATAGCGTACTATCATGTCAAGCAAGAAAGTCCTACCTATATATGTCCCAGCATCCACTACAATATACATCCAATGTACAGTAATGGCCTTTAGGGCATACATATAACTAACAATCTCCCACTTGCACTAGGGCCATCTGTAGCAGTGGTCGCAGTATCTAATACTCAACCATCCCATATGAGTCTTTCTCTGGGAAAAGGCCTTCGTGAGTGGATCCGCCGTGTTGTCCTCTGAGTCTTCTCTCCTAACCTCGATCACCCTGGAGATCAACTATCTCCATGATCAGGTGATGCTGCCTCAGAATTTGTCTGGGTCACTGATGGGACCAGGGTTCCAGGGCCGAAGCCACACTTCCATTGTCATACAATGGCAGGAACCTAGTTCATCTTATGAACCAATATACACCCAAACTGCCTCTTTGGCAGTATCTTTAATAGCGATGTTACCAGCCTTTATCGTCTAGTTTGCCACGGTATCGAGCTTGGAACTCTTCCAACATACCGTCCCTTTACTGAGGGTAAAGACAATGCCCGTGACTGACATTCAGTCGTCTTTATCACCCTGGAACTCTTCCAGTGATTCTCCCCAGGATCGATTGATACCATCTCACTACATCTAGTGAGAATCCTAGCATCCAATTACATCTATCTCATAGATGAAAACTCAGGATTTAGGAGGTATCACTTTGATCCTATTTGGAGGATCCTAGTGATAATAGGAGATTGACCGATCGTAGTATAGGAAACTCTCTTCCTATCAAGAGTATGTTGTCTACGTACAATACGAAGATGACCACCTTACTCTCTACTATCCTTTTGTATATACAAGGTTCGTCTACCATTTTGATGAAGTCAAACACTTTGACTATCACATCAAAACAGACGTTCCAACTCCGCGATGCCTGCTTTATTCTGTAAAGCAACTTGCACACGTTTCCGCTGCTCCCACTGTCTACGAGGCCCTCTGGCTGTGTACTTACAGACGTTCTCTTCTAAATCAGTATTTAGAAAAGCAATCATGGCACCCAACCGCCAGATATCGTAGTCATGGTATGTAGCCGTGGAAAGTAGGATCTGGATAGACTTAAGCATAGCTACTGGAAAAAGGTTTCATCATTATCCACGCCTGGTCGATGACGAAAACCTTTAACAAGTCTAGCTTTGAAAGTCTCAACTTTTCCATCTACACTAAGTAATCTTCTCAAGATATACTTGCTCCTGATGGGGATTTAACCTTTCAGATATTGCAACCAAAGTCCATACTTTGTTGGTGTATATGGATTCCATCTCAGATCACTAAGCATCCAGCCATTCTTACAGAGTCCCTACTCTCGATGGCCTGCTCGAAACTGGTTGGGTCATCATCTCATGATGCAATCCTCGCTCCCACTGTCATCGAGAAACCGAGGTATCTCTCAGGCAGGTGAGGAACCCTACTAGATCGGCGGAGAGGCTGAGGTTCGTCGGGAACTATAGAATCTTTTGGTTCTGTCAAATCATCAACTGCAGTTTTGTATAGCTGGAACCTTTCCAGTTCTACAGAACTGATCCTGCCTCGATCTTGTCCGGATTTTGCTTTAAACATAGGCCGGACAACCCCAAATCTTAACTCGCTTAAGAGATGGGTTCTTCCCATACCATATCTCATATGGAGTGGTAGGCACTGATTTGATTCAAACCTAATTCAATAGGTATGCAGCTTCTCAAGTGCATAACCCCAAAAGGAAATAGGTAACTCAGTAATACTCATCATAGAGCACACCATATCTAATATTGTGCAATTGCTCCGCCCTGATACACTATTGTGCTGTGGTGTATTCAGAGGAGTAACACTGAGAGAGAATCTCATTCTCCTTTAGAATAGTCCAGGAATTCTATGCACAAGTATTCTCCTCCTTGATTTCATCATAGGACATAATACTTATACCCGTATTTTGGTTCTCTACTTCTAACTTATATTCTGTGAATATCTCAAAAGGTTCGGACTTATGTTTCAACAGGAACATATGACTGAATCTTGAGAGATTATCAGAGAATATAATGAAGTATGAAGAACCAGTCCTGGCATGTGTAGACATGAGACTTTACATACATCATCATGTATCAGTCCCAAGAGTTTACTAACTCTTTCTCTGTTTCTAATAAACAGAGCTATGGTCATCTAATCTTTGTGACATGACTGGCAAGTTTCACAAGATGTAAATTCAAACTGATTTAAATATGCATCTTAAATGTAACTTCAGCCAGTTGGGTCGCATTGATGTGACCTAGTCTACAATGCCTCAAGAAGGATTCGTTCATTTCTGAACTCTTCCTCTTGTGTGTGTTCTGTATATTAGGAACTGCAGTTTGATTTAGAACGTCAATGCTTTTAGATAACGTGTCTGAACCGATCAACTTTTGATATAGGAAATGTTCAAAACATTATCCAACAATACAAAATTATATTCTTCTTTACTAATAAAGAGACCGATATGATTTTGTATATCAGGTTCGGTATCTAATAGCATTTGTTCAGAATCAATGTACTGATAATACAGGGTGACAGTGACCAACCGACTTGGCTGCAACACTTTCCCCGGTTTCTGTCTCATGAAACTTATCACCCGTTCTCAGTTTTTCTACCTTTTTGTAGCCCTATGTAATAGCTTACATATCTGGGATCCTGATCCGGTATCATATACCCAAGATACAGAGGATACTGAGAAACAGTTCTGTTTAACGAACACACCCGAAGAAGATGCATCACATGCACTTTCTTCGTTTGGGCGGCATAGGAATTCTGGTATTCCCCTATTTCCTGCTCTGTCTTATAACAATTATAAGTTGGAGCGGGACCAACGTTCCCCAGCTCAGTATAACAAGCGGGTTCGGTCAATACATCGTATTATTATCTTGATTAAGGCGTGATATGGTCGCTACCTGGAGAGAGAGAGAAGAAAACACTCTGCGTGCGCTCTTGCAAGATCAGATTGGTTATATATTTTATCTAATCAGGATGGCTCCCACTGTTTTTATCAAATCTTCCTTCAAATCCTAAAAGGAAAGACTAGCCGGGATTAATTACACTCTACAAGTTCGCCAATCTTTCAGCCAGGCCAGTGTCGGTACTTTGAGGGAGGTTCCCCGTGCTTTCGCACGGACCTAATTACTGTAAACCTCGCTTTCCCAGAGGCGTAACCCCATTGACACCTTTCTAGACACCTACTTGATCGGCTAATTGTAAAGTGCAAAACTCTCCCAGGAGTAACAATTACTCGCAGTGGGTATCGGGATCCAACTATCATATAGAAGGTATGCAATCTCATTGCAAATTTCAACACTTGAAACTCCCGATAAAGGTTTTTACCCCTAGCACCTATGACCTTAACTATGGTCAACAAATCATAAGTACTAGTCAAGTTCTACCCGTCATTTCGTGATTAATTAGACCCACCCACATGACCCTTAACTAAGGTCAACAAAGTCACGCGACTGTCCTAACTAATCGCATCATATGCGGTGTAGGAAGACATCACTTAGCTACCGTACACTGTGCCTTAACTAAAGTCAACAAACACAGCACGAATACTAAGTACTCTACTTCCTAAAATGACGGAGGGTTGCGAATGGTTTTTGTGAAAACCTTTAACGCTTTGAACTTGATCTCGTTGCGGAATCAAATGGTTTATAAATGGAATGTTTTTGAGGTTTTTCTAGTTTTGCTAAAGGGGTCACTCCCGGTGAAGGGATCGTCGGCCCTTTCCTCGTCGAATGAGGTGCGGGATATATCATATATATCACTGTGCAAAGCAGAAACTATAGAAGCGATCAAAAGACAAACCGAGGGTTGTAGCATCTGCCAGTTATTGCTAAAGGAGTCACTCCCGGTGAAGGGATCTCGGTCTTTTCCTTATCGAATAAGGTGCAGGATGTTCTACAAGGAACACCACGATGCAAAGCAAGAACTGTAGCTACCTGTTTTATTTTGAAATTCGATTCCACAACATCAATTAGGTTTATTTTCTTTCATTAATCTCATTAATGAATATCCCATCATTTAAGTCCACCTAATCATCACAGATAAATATAACGTACGTTTAGGCCATCCGCATTCGTCTCGATGTCCCGTCTGCACCGTTAGGTTGGGTAACTAACGGCAGAGCGAGGCAGGGCTAGCGCGGGTGTAAAACATAAGCAACGTCTATATAATATATCATATATACTATATACTACATCTATCTGAACAGAGCACAGAACATCGCATGATCACATCACAGATAACGCAGCAGAAAGAATCATATGAAATATTGGATATACTAGGACGTCCGTGTTTTCAATACGAGCCAGTATAAAACACGGATTCCACGGTCGTGATGAATAGCCAATCCCACACCCCTAGACCCCTACGAGAGCGGCAAGCAACCCTACCAATTCTAGGGTTAGGAGACCCGGACTCGACTCCTCGAGTTGGTCCCCCACTGGACCCCAGAACCCGGTTACTTGTGCTCCCCTCCTTGGGTCTATCCTAATGCGGAAAAGTAAATAATATACAAATGGTGACAACTGTTAGTTATATGTATGCCCTAGAGGCCATTACTGTACATTGGATGTATATTGTAGTGGATGCTGGGACATATATAGGGAGGACTTTCTTGCTCGACATGATAGTATGCTATCTGGTTGCTGTTTACCTTAACGTGTACACAGATTGTCTCTCTATTACATGTTGGTAAAGCCCTTAGGATGTGTACTTGACTACCTGGACTATGATGCGGATCATACTAGTGGGGACATGGTAGTCCATAAGTATATCCTTCAAAGTCCCTAGTCGTGGGTGTATCGAGATGGGGCATCGATATACCAGAGTAGACTAGTGTATACCTTCTCGACCCATACAGATGGGCGATGGATGATCCCATATCCATCGGTGTTTGACATCAGAGATGATATACGGGTGCTCAGTAGAGACTGGGTACACTGGACGGACTCGCCGAGAACTCCCAGATGGTATTATACCTTACGTCAGATCGCAGTTCTCTGGTGACACTGGTACAGAGTAGTCTGTTGACCCGAGATCGTCATAGAGTCTTGTGTGGTTCCCACTGTGCTTTGATTTCCATCTTACCACGTCCAAGAGGGCGTGCAAAACGGTGGTTTTTGGGTACAGTCCCGAGTCACATGGAGGCAATGAACGATAGGAGGGGATTCGTCTCTCCCGGTATAGGGAGTTGATGTTGCACTGTGTTCGATTGGCTATAACAGGAAGTCCCTGGCCAGGGCTGATCAGAGAATTGCTGGTAAGTGTTACCAGTAGTTTCTCGACCCGTTATGAGCCTCATATCGACACGACTTATCGAGCTATTGGGGTCTGACATTTACCACCCCTAGGCAAGATATGCGACATATCAGACGATCAGACCGGACTGTACGGTAGTGTTACTGGTTGGATTCACTGGAGTGTGAGCGGGCTTGCTCGTCGATCTTCTGATCGCTCAATACCCGGGTGGCCGTTACGTTTAGCAGACCGCTTGCGGCTTGTGGGTGTTTGATATGATCATCACCTGCTGCCGGCGTATTGACGAGTCTTTAGAGTCCTACACAGAGGTTTCCTGGCTCAAGCGAAACGAAATAGGAGCGCATATGAGATATGTGCGGGACCGAGAATAATGCGTGTATGTGATACCGTATTTCATTCTCGCGATCAATGTGTCGAATGGTTGTATGCGATATAACCTAGTTATCGATTCAAGCGTTGATTCGATAAGCCGATACATTGTATACTAGTCGGTTGTGTGCGACATGACCGGATCATTGAATCAAGTGTTGATTTAATGATTTAATGCATAATTATATATTTGATATATTACTTTGCATTAACTAGTATTGGTTTACTTTAAATGGATTTTCTCACTTGGATGCACAAGTTGTATATGTGATATACTTTTTGTGCAAATGTTTGTATCATGTTTGATGATACATGTTAACTTGGTTAAATGTAAAGAATTAGACCATGGTTAAGATTATGATTAGGGTTTTCTTTTCTTTATTTATGTATTTATTCATTTTGGAAATTAAATGGAAAGGAGAAAAGAATGGTGGCTTCTTTTGTTGTTTAGTTAAAGCTTGATGAAGCTTTGACTTAGTCCACCATTCTTATCTCATCCTTAACCCTAACCATACCTTTCAACCATGATTAATTCTCTACACTAAACCATGGTTCTATGATGATAAGAATGGATTATTCTTTTCATTTTAGAATTAACATAATATAACATTTCTTCTTCTTCTTCCTTGAACTCAAGAAGAAAAAGTTTTCTTCATCAATGGTGAATTGAGCAAATGAGTGAGAAATCCAAAACTAAAGTCTACCCACTTCCTATTTCTTCATCCTCTACCTCTTGCCAAGTAGTAGAGTGTGTTTACTTCACAAGTTTTCTTGACTTGATGAAGTCGGAGCTTGATTTAGCGATGCCTCGACGTAGATCATCTTCGACATGGACATCGACGACCTAGCTCGCCATTTCTCCGACGAAGCGACACTAGAGCCCGGATTTTGATTTGGACAGCGGAGACGACTTCGTTGCGGAGCCGTGGAGGTGTAGCACCGGATCTACAAAGGTTGTATTTCCGTTAAACTCGTAGTTAAGTGTTAACTAGTTTCTATTTCGCCTAGACATCTAGCAAACGATCCGTAGTCGGGTCTCTCGGCACCTAGAATTTTTGAATTTGGCATGTTCGATGCCTTGTGAGACCTCACTAGAGTGCCTAGGAACCCTATAGTGGTATCAGAGCCTAGCTAGAGCCTTAGGCGAAGTCCAGACGGAATCTGAAACCCGAACGAACCCGAAACCCGTCTCAAAACATGCTCTCTGTCCTTTTTTCAAAAATTAGGATTTTTCCATATTAAAAATATTCAGTAAACTCAGCAGGCAATTCTAAGGGATACTGCAAAATTCGTGTGCTTGATTCTATCAATGCGCCGCGTTTCCGCGGCACGAGCATGGCTCGTGCGGCGGAACCGCGGCCGTTTTGTCGTTTGTGGCATCCTAATTTGTACAATAATTCATAATTTTCTGTGCTGGTTTTCCTGGGTATTTTTGATATTTTTTCAAGAGTTGAATAATCTGGAGTTGTTTTGGGGATTCGGTATTTCGATCGGGGTATCACATTTTGTCTATTTGGCTTTCCGGATAAATTTTGGAATATGTTAAAAAGTTCGACCGGATATAAATACCCAATTTTTCCCCTGTCGGTAAATTTCCAAGTATTGGATTTTTCCGTAGTTTAACGACGTTCTAAGTAGTGCAAGTAACGCGATGGACCCTCTAGAAGACAACAAACCTTAACTCGATTATGTGACCGTCTTGAACTGCACTTTGAACCTTCGGGTTTGGGGTAGTACGGCGTGCCACATGTGAGGCGTTGGCTTGACCCTTCTACGGCTGGACCGTTGGTACCGAGGCACGAACTGAATGTTGTTAGACTTATTTCATGTGTTGATCCATATCGGGAAAACTTGGGTGTTCGATTGTTCGATCGAAAAGTTTAACATTTTCTGTTTATCTGGAATGGGATACAATAATTGGAATTCACAAAAGTTATGTGATAACTGAATGAATGTTATAAACATAGCAGTTTAGTCTCACTTGATCGGTTGCCACGGAATTTTGATGTGATCAAAAGTCCGTCGCAATCACGTAGCGTACGCGGATACTCGCCGGGTAAACTTAATAGACAGCCTCACTCCATAGCCCCGGCCAAGTAACTGTAGGAGAACCCCGTCGCCGAAAGCATCCGTCCGGGTGCTCGTGGTAGCGGTGTTCCGCCTTGGTGCACTTCGTCGACGGTATCAGCGGTGCGGCCGCCTACTGAAGTTTGCGACGAGTATTCGATCAGACTGTCGGGAATCTTGTTGAATTGCCCGAATCGATATTGAAAAGTGTTTTCGATAATGAGACTAAAATGCGGGGTTTATAATTATTAGGCATGCGATGTCTAAAGAATTCATTTGGTCAGGCATGTGATGTCTGAGGTGGTTGCGGATTCCAACTGTTGTAGTTTTACAATTTCTTTTCTGTGACCGTAAGTGTAATATGTGATATCGCCGATTTCGTTGCTATATGTCAACGACAATTGGGATGCGCATATTTACTTACGTTGATGACATGTGATGTTATGTGTTGCTGGATATGTTATATTGGATCGTCGTGTTTGAATAGCCGGGGGTTTTTATGTGAGATGAGTGTTTTTCATTTTCATTCATGTAAAAACTTGTATGTAATATTTTTTTATTGGGGCGCTTCCAGGTTGCGGAAGTTGTCACCTTTTGTATATTATTTACTTTTCCGCACTAGGATAGACCCAAGGAGGAGGGCACAAGTAACCGGGTTCTAGGGTCCATTGGGAGACCAACTCAAGGAGTCGAGGCCGGGTCTCCTAACTCTAGAATTGGTAGGGTTGCTTGCCGCTCTCGTAGGGGTCTAGGGGTGTGGGTTTGGCTATTCATCACGACCGTGGAATCCGTGTTTTATACTGGCTCGTATTGAAAACACGGACGTCCTAGTATATCCAATATTTCATATGTTTCTTCTGCTGCGATATCTGTGATGTGATCATGTGATGTTCTGTGATAGATACCGTATATAGTATATATGATATATTATATAGCCGTTACTTATGTTTTACACCCGCGCTAGCCCAGCCCCGCTCTGCCGTTAGTTACCTAACCTAAAGGTGCACGAGGGGACATCGAGGCGAATACGGATGGCATAAGTGTACGTCGTATTTATCTGTGATTTTAGGTACTTAAATGATGGGACTTCATTAATGTGATTAATGAAATAAAAGAAACCTAAGATGTTGTAGAATCGAATTTCAAAATAAAACAGGTAGCTACAGTTCTTGCTTTGCACAGCGGTATATGTGATATATCCTGCACCTTATTCGATGAGGAAAGGACCGAGATCCCTTCACCGGGAGTGACTCCTTTAGCAATAACTGGCAGATGCTACACACTCGGTTTGTCTTTTGATAGCTTTTAAAAGTTCTGCTTTGCACAGTGATATATATGATATATCCCGCACCTCATTCGACGAGGAAAGGACCGACGATCCCTTCACCGGGAGTGACTCCTTTAGCAAAACTAGAAAAGCCTCAAAAGCACTCCATTTCAAAACCATTCGATCCTACAACGATATCAAGTTCATTACGCAATAGGTTTTCAGAAAAACATGTCGTAGCCCTCCGTCATTTCAGATAAGTCCTGTTTAGTATTCGTGCTCCGCTTGTTGACCTTGTCAAGGCGCAGTGTGCGGTTGCTAACCAGTATTTATCTGCTTATGCATATGATGCAGATTGGGTTAGGGTAGTCGTGCGGCCTTGTTGACCTTGTCAAGGGTCGTGCGGGTGGGTTTGATTCAATCAAGAAATGACGGGTTGAACTTGACTTGCGGTCTATGGTTTGTTGACCTTGTCAAGGTCATAGATCGTTCGGGGCAAAATATTATCGGGAATTTCAAGTTTTGAAATTTGCAATGAGATTGCATACCTTCTATGAGATAGTTGGATCCCGATACCCGCTGCGAGTAATTGTTACTCCTGGGAGAGTTTATACATTACAATTAGCCGATCAAGTAGGTGTCTAGAAAGGTGTCAACGAGGTTACGCCTCTGGGAAAACGAGGTTTACATTAATTAGGTTCGTGCGAAAGCACGGGGGACCTCCCTCAAAGTACCGACACTGGCCTGGCTGAAAGATTGGCGAACTTGTAGTGTGTAATTAATCCCGGCTAGTCTTTCCTTTTAGGGTTTGATGGAAGATTTGATAAAAAGCAGTGGGAGCCATCCTGATTAGATAAAATAATAACCAATCTATTCTTGCAAGAGCGCACGCTGAGCGTTTTCTTCTCTCTCTATCCTGGTAGCGACCATATCACGCCTTAATCAAGATAATAATACGGATTATTGACCGAACCCGCTTGTTATACTGAGCTGGGGAACGTTGGTCCCGCTCTAACTTATAATTGTTATAAGACAGAGCAGGAAATTGGGGAATACCAGATTTCCCGTGCCGCCCAAACGAAGAGAGTGCATGCTGATGCATCATCTTCGGGTGTGTTCATTATACAGAACTGTTTCTCAGTATCCTCCGCATCCTGGGTATATGATACCGGATAAGGATCCCAGATATGTAATCTATTACATAGGGCTACAAAAGGGTAGAAAAACTGAGAACGGGTGATAAGTTTCATGAGGCAGAAAACGGGGCAAGTGTTGCAGCCAAGTCTGTCGGTCACTGTCACCCTGTATTACCAATACATTGATTCTGAACAAATGCTATTAGATACCGAACCTGATATACAAAATCATATCTGTCTCTTTACTAGTAAAGAAATGATAAAATTTTGTATTGTTGGATAATGTTTTGAACATTTCCTATATCAAAAGTTGATCGGTTCAGGCACGTTATCTAAAAGCGTTGATGTTCTAAATCAAACTACAGTTCTTAGTATATGGAACACACACAAGAGGAAGAGTTCAGAAATGAACGAATTCTTCTTGAGGCATTGTAGACTGGGTCAGATCAATGTGACCCGACTAGCTAGAGTTACATAAAGATGCATATTTAAATTAGTTTGAACTTACATCTTGTGAAACTCGCTAGTCATGTCACAAAGATAAGATGACCATAGCTCCGTTTACTGGAAACAGAGAAAGAGTTAGTGAACTCTTGGGATGATACATGTTGATGTATGTAGGTCCCCTGTCTACACATGCCAAGACTGGTTCTTTATACTTCATTACGTTCTCTGATGATCTCTTTAGATTCAGACATATGTTCTTGTTGAAACACAAGTCCGAACCTTTAGAGATATTCACAGAATATAAGTTAGAAGTAGAGAACCAAAATACGGGTATAAGTATTATGTCCTATGATGAGATCAGGGAGGAGAATACTTGTGCATGGAATTCCTGGACTATTCTAAAGGAGAATGAGATTCTCTCTCAGCATTACTCCTCCGTATACACCATTGCACGATGGTATGTCGGGGCGGAGCAATTGCACCCTATTTGATATGGTGTGCTCTATGATGAGTACTACTGAGTTACCTATTTCCTTTAGGGGGTTATGCACTTGAGAAGCTGCATACCTATTGAATGGGGTTCTAATCAAATCAGTAGCCTACCATTTCATATGTGATATGGAATGGGAAGAGCCCATATCTTAAATTAGTTAAGATTTGGGGTTGTCCAGCCTATGTCTAAAAGCAAAATCCGGACAAGCTCGAGGCAAGGTCAGTTATGTACAACTGGAAATGTTCCAGCCATACAAATTGCAGCTGATGATTTGATAGAACTAAAGGATTCAATAGATTCCAACGAACCTCAGCCTCTCCGCCGATCTAGTAGGGTTCCTCACCCACCTGAGAGATACTTCTGTTTCTCTATGACAGTGGGAGCGAGGATTGCATCATGAGATGATGACCCAACTAGCTTCGAGCTGGCCATCAGGAGTAAGACTCTGTAAAAATGGCTGGATGCTTAGTGATCTGAGATGGAATCCATGTACACCAACAAAGTATGGACTTTGGTTAATATATCTGAAGGGTTAAATCCCCATCAGGAGCAAGTATATCTTGAGAAGATTACTTGGTGTAAATGAAAAAGTTGAGACTTTCAAAGATAGACTTGTTAAAGGTTTTCGTCATCAACCAGTCGTGGATAATGATGAAACCTTTTCCAATACCTATGCTTAAATCCATCCAGATCCTACTTGCCACGGCTACATACCATGACTACGATATCTGGTGGTTGGGTGTCATGACAGCTTTTCTAAATGTTGTTTTAGAAGAGTGCGTCTATAAGTACACAGACAGAGGGCCTCGTAGACAGTGGGAGCAGCGGAAACGTGTGCAAGATGTTTTATAAGATAAAGCAGGCTTCGCGGAGTTGGAACGTCTGTTTTGATGCGTTAGTCAAAGAAGTTGACATCATCAAAATGGTAGATGAACCTTGTATAAACAAAAAGGTAGTAGGGAGTATGGTGATGATCCTCGTAGAGTACGTGGATGACAAACTCATGATAGGGAAGGAGTTTCCTATGCTGCGCTCGATCAATCTCCGCTTATCACAAAGATTCTCCGTGTAGGATCAAAATGATACCTCCTAAATCCTGAGTTTTGGATCTATGAGATAGATCTAATTGGACGTTAGGACTCTCACTAGTTGTAGTGAGATGGTATCAGTCGATCCTGGAGAGAATCACTGGAAGTGTTCCAGAGTGATAAGGACGACTGAATGTCAGTCGCAGGCATTGTCTTTACCCTTAGTAAAGGGACGGTATGTTGGAAGAGTTCCAAGCTAGATACCGTGACATACTAGACGATAAAGGCAGGATACATCGCTACTTAAGATGCTACCAAAGAGGATGTTTGGGTGTATATTAGTTCATGAGATGAACTACGTTCCTACCATTGTGAGATAATGGAGTTGTGGCTTATGCCAAGGAACGCCGGTCCCATCAGTGATCCAGAATTATTCTAAGGCAGTATCACCTGATCATGGAGATGGTTGATCTCCAGGGTGATCGAGGCAAGGAGAGCAGACTTAGAGGATAACACAGCGGATCCACTCACGAAGGCCTATTCCCAGAGAGAGACTTTTATGGGATGGTTGAGTATGAGATACTACAACCACTGCTACAGATGGCCCTAGTGCAAGTGGGAGATTGTTAGTTATATGTATGCCCTAGAGGCCATTACTGTACATTGGATGTATATTGTAGTGGATGCTGGGACATATATAGGGAGGACTTTCTTGCTCTACATGATAGTATGCTATCTGGTTGCTCTTTACCTTAACGTGTACACAGATTGTCTCTCTATTACATGTTGGTAAAGCCCTTAGGATGTGTACTTGACTACCTGGACTATGATGCGGATCATACTAGTGGGGACATGGTAGTCCATAAGTACATCCTTCAAAGTCCCTAGTCGTGGGTGTATCGAGATGGGGCATCGATATACCAGAGTAGACTAGCGTATACCTTCTCGACCCATACAGATGGGCGATGGATGATCCCATATCCATCGGTGTTTGACATCAGAGATGATATACGGGTGCTCAGTAGAGACTGGGTACACTGGACGGACTCGCCGAGAATTCCCAGATGGTATTATACCTTACGTCAGATCGCAGTTCTCTGGTGACACTGGTACAGAGTACTCTGTTGACCCGAGATCGTCATAGAGTCTTGTGTGGTTCCCACTGTGCTTTGATTTCCATCTTACCATATCCAAGAGGGCGTGCAAAACGGTGGTTTTTGGGTACAGTCCCGAGTCACATGGAGGCAATGAGCGATAGGAGGGGATTCGTCTCTCCCGGTATAGGGAGTTGATGTTGCACTGTGTTCGATTGGCTATAACAGGAAGTCCCTGGCCAGGGCTGATCAGAGAATTGCTGGTAAGTGTTACCAGTAGTTTCTCGACCCGTTATGAGCCTCATATCGACACGACTTATCAAGCTATTGGGGTCTGACGTTTACCACCCCTAGGCAAGATATGCGACATATCAGACGATCAGACCGGACTGTACGGTAGTGTTACTGGTTGGATTCACTGGAGTGTGAGCGGGCTTGCTCGTCGATCTTCTGATCGCTCAATACCCGGGTGGCCGTTATGTTTAGCAGACCGCTTGCGGCTTGTGGGTGTTTGATATGATCATCACCTGCTTCCGGCGTATTGACGAGTCTTTAGAGTCCTACACAGAGGTTTCCTGGCTCAAGCGAAACGAAATAGGAGCGCATATGAGATATGTGCGGGACCGAGAATAATGCGTGTATGTGATACCGTATTTCATTCTCGCGATCAATGTGTCGAATGGTTGTATGCGATATAACCTAGTTATCGATTCAAGCGTTGATTCGATAAGCCGATACATTGTATACTAGTCGGTTGTGTGCGACATGACCGGATCATTGAATCAAGTGTTGATTTAATGATTTAATGCATAATTATATATTTGATATATTACTTTGCATTAACTAGTATTGGTTTACTTTAAATGGATTTTCTCACTTGGATGCACAAGTTGTATATGTGATATACTTTTTGTGCAAATGTTTGTATCATGTTTGATGATACATGTTAACTTGGTTAAATGTAAATAATTAGACCATGGTTAAGATTATGATTAGGGTTTTCTTTTCTTTATTTATGTATTTATTCATTTTGGAAATTAAATGGAAAGGAGAAAAGAATGGTGGCTTCTTTTGTTGTTTAGTTAAAGCTTGATGAAGCTTTGACTTAGTCCACCATTCTTATCTCATCCTTAACCCTAACCATACCTTTCAACCATGATTAATTCTCTACACTAAACCATGGTTCTATGATGATAAGAATGGATTATTCTTTTCATTTTAGAATTAACATAATATAACATTTCTTCTTCTTCTTCCTTGAACTCAAGAAGAAAAAGTTTTCTTCATCAATGGTGAATTGAGCAAATGAGTGAGAAATCCAAAACTAAAGTCTACCCACTTCCTATTTCTTCATCCTATACCTCTTGCCAAGTAGTAGAGTGTGTTTACTTCACAAGTTTTCTTGACTTGATGAAGTCGGAGCTTGATTTAGCGATGCCTCGACGAAGATCATCTTCGGCATGGACATCGACGACCTAGCTCGCCATTTCTCCGACGAAGCGACACTAGAGCCCGGATTTTGATTTGGACAGCGGAGACGACTTCGTTGCGGAGCCGTGGAGGTGGAGCACCGGATCTACAAAGGTTGTATTTCCGTTAAACTCGTAGTTAAGTGTTAACTAGTTTCTATTTCGCCTAGACATCTAGCAAACGATCCGTAGTCGGGTCTCTCGGCACCTAGAATTTTTGAATTTGGCATGTTCGATGCCTTGTGAGACCTCACTAGAGTGCCTAGGAACCCTACAGTTGTATCAGAGCCTAGCTAGAGCCTTAGGCGAAGTCCAGACGGAATCTGAAACCCGAACGAACCCGAAACCCGTCTCAAAACATGCTCTCTGTCCTTTTTTCAAAAATTAGGATTTTTCCATATTAAAAATATTCAATAAACTCAGCAGGCAATTCTAAGGGATACTGCAAAATTCGTGTGCTTGATTCTATCAATGCGCCGCGTTTCCGCGGCACGAGCATGGCTCGTGCGGCGGAACCACGGCCGTTTTGTCGTTTGTGGCATCCTAATTTGTACAATAATTCATAATTTTCTGTGCTGGTTTTCCTGGGTATTTTTGATATTTTTTCAAGAGTTGAATAATCTGGAGTTGTTTTGGGGATTCGGTATTTCGATCGGGGTATCACATTTTGTCTATTTGGCTTTCCGGATAAATTTTGGAATATGTTAAAAAGTTCGACCGGATATAAATACCCAATTTTTTCCCTGTCGGTAAATTTCCAAGTATTGGATTTTTCCGTAGTTTAACGACGTTCTAAGTAGTGCAAGTAACGCGATGGACCCTCTAGAAGACAACAAACCTTAACTCGATTATGTGACCGTCTTGAACTGCCCTTTGAACCTTCGGGTTTGGGGTAGTACGGCGTGCCACATGTGAGGCGTTGGCTTGACCCTTCTACGGCTGGACCGTTGGTACCGAGGCACGAACTGAATGTTGTTAGACTTATTTCATGTGTTGATCCATATCGGGAAAACTTGGGTGTTCGATTGTTCGATCGAAAAGTTTAACATTTTCTGTTTATCTGGAATGGGATACAATAATTGGAATTCACAAAAGTTATGTGATAACTGAATGAATGTTATAAACATAGCAGTTTAGTCTCACTTGATCGGTTGCCACGGAATTTTGATGTGATCAAAAGTCCGTCGCAATCACGTAGCGTACGCGGATACTCGCCGGGTAAACTTAATAGACAGCCTCACTCCATAGCCCCGGCCAAGTAACTGTAGGAGAACCCCGTCGTCGAAAGCATCCGTCCGGGTGCTCGCGGTAGCGGTGTTCCGCCTTGGTGCACTTCGTCGACGGTATCAGGGGTGCGGCCGCCTACTGAAGTTTGCGACGAGTATTCGATCAGACTGTCGGGAATCTTGTTGAATTGCCCGACTCGATATTGAAAAGTGTTTTCGATAATGAGACTAAAATGCGGGTTTTATAATTATTAGGCATGCGATGTCTAAAGAATTCATTTGGTCAGGCATGTGATGTCTGAGGTGGTTGCGGATTCCAACTGTTGTAGTTTTACAATTTCTTTTCTGTGACCGTAAGTGTAATATGTGATATCGCCGATTTCATTGCTATATGTCAACGACAATTGGGATGCGCATATTTACTTACGTTGATGACATATGATGTTATGTGTTGCTGGATATGTTATATTCGTCGTGTTTGAATAGCCGGGGGTTTTTATGTGAGATGAGTGTTTTTCATTTTCATTCATGTAAAAACTTGTATGTAATATTCTTTTATTGGGGCGCTTCCAGGTTGCGGAAGTTGTCACCTTTTGTATATTATTTACTTTTCCGCACTAGGATAGACCCAAGGAGGAGGGCACAAGTAACCGGGTTCTAGGGTCCAGTGGGAGACCAACTCGAGGAGTCGAGGCCGGGTCTCCTAACTCTAGAATTGGTAGGGTTGCTTGCCGCTCTCGTAGGGGTCTAGGGGTGTGGGTTTGGCTATTCATCACGACCGTGGAATCCGTGTTTTATACTGGCTCGTATTGAAAACACGGACGTCCTAGTATATCCAATATTTCATATGTTTCTTCTGCTGCGATATCTGTGATGTGATCATGTGATGTTCTATGATAGATACTGTATATAATATATATGATATATTATATAGCCGTTACTTATGTTTTACACCCGCGCTAGCCCAGCCCCGCTCTGCCGTTAGTTACATAACCTAAAGGTGCACGAGGGGACATCGAGGCGAATACGGATGGCATAAGTGTACGTCGTATTTATCTGTGATTTTAGGTACTTAAATGATGGGACTTCATTAATGTGATTAATGAAATAAAAGAAACCTAAGATGTTGTAGAATTGAATTTCAAAATAAAACAGGTAGCTACAGTTCTTGCTTTGCACAGCGGTATATGTGATATATCCTGCACCTTATTCGATGAGGAAAGGACCGAGATCCCTTCACCGGGAGTGACTCCTTTAGCAATAACTGGCAGATGCTACACACTCGGTTTGTCTTTTGATAGCTTTTAAAAGTTCTGCTTTGCACAGTGATATATATGATATATCCCGCACCTCATTCGACGAGGAAAGGACCGACGATCCCTTCACCGGGAGTGACTCCTTTAGCAAAACTAGAAAAGCCTCAAAAGCACTCCATTTCAAAACCATTCGATCCTACAACGATATCAAGTTCATTACGCAATAGGTTTTCAGAAAAACCTGTCGTAGCCCTCCGTCATTTCAGATAAGTCCTGTTTAGTATTCGTGCTCCGCTTGTTGACCTTGTCATGGCGCAGTGTGCGGTAGCTAACCAGTATTTATCTGCTTATGCATATGATGCAGATTGGGTTAGGGTAGTCGTGCGGCCTTGTTGACCTTGTCAAGGGTCGTGCGGGTGGGTTTGATTCAATCAAGAAATGACGGGTTGAACTTGACTTGCGGTCTATGGTTTGTTGACCTTGTCAAGGTCATAGATCGTTCGGGGCAAAATATTATCGGGAATTTCAAGTTTTGAAATTTGCAATGAGATTGCATACCTTCTATGAGATAGTTGGATCCCGATACCCGCTGCGAGTAATTGTTACTCCTGGGAGAGTTTATACATTACAATTAGCCGATCAAGTAGGTGTCTAGAAAGGTGTCAACGAGGTTACGCCTCTGGGAAAACGAGGTTTACATTAATTAGGTTCGTGCGAAAGCACGGGGGACCTCCCTCAAAGTACCGACACTGGCCTGGCTGAAAGATTGGCGAACTTGTAGTGTGTAATTAATCCCGGCTAGTCTTTCCTTTTAGGGTTTGAAGGAAGATTTGATAAAAAGCAGTGGGAGCCATCCTGATTAGATAAAATAATAACCAATCTATTCTTGCAAGAGCGCACGCTGAGTGTTTTCTTCTCTCTCTCTCCTGGTAGCGACCATATCACGCCTTAATCAAGATAATAATACGGATTATTGACCGAACCCGCTTGTTATACTGAGCTGGGGAACGTTGGTCCCGCTCTAACTTATAATTGTTATAAGACAGAGCAGGAAATTGGGGAATACCAGATTTCCCGTGCCGCCCAAACGAAGAGAGTGCATGCTGATGCATCATCTTCGGGTGTGTTCATTATACAGAACTGTTTCTCAGTATCCTCCGCATCCTGGGTATATGATACCGGATAAGGATCCCAGATATGTAATCTATTACATAGGGCTACAAAAGGGTAGAAAAACTGAGAACGGGTGATAAGTTTCATGAGGCAGAAAACGGGGCAAGTGTTGCAGCCAAGTCTGTCGGTCACTGTCACCCTGTATTACCAATACATTGATTCTGAACAAATGCTATTAGATACCGAACCTGATATACAAAATCATATCAGTCTCTTTACTAGTAAAGAAATGATAAAATTTTGTATTGTTGGATAATGTTTTGAACATTTCCTATATCAAAAGTTGATCGGTTCATGCACGTTATCTAAAAGCGTTGATGTTCTAAATCAAACTACAGTTCTTAGTATATGGAACACACACAAGAGGAAGAGTTCAGAAATGAACGAATTCTTCTTGAGGCATTATAGACTGGGTCAGATCAATGTGACCCGACTAGCTAGAGTTACATAAAGATGCATATTTAAATTAGTTTGAACTTACATCTTGTGAAACCGCTAGTCATGTCACAAAGATAACATGACCATAGCTCCGTTTACTGGAAACAGAGAAAGAGTTAGTGAACTCTTGGGATGATACATGTTGATGTATGTAGGTCCCCTGTCTACACATGCCAAGACTGGTTCTTTATACTTCATTACGTTCTCTGATGATCTCTTTAGATTCAGACATATGTTCTTGTTGAAACACAAGTCCGAACCTTTTGAGATATTCACAGAATATAAGTTAGAAGTAGAGAACCAAAATACGGGTATAAGTATTATGTCCTATGATGAGATCAGGGAGGAGAATACTTGTGCATGGAATTCCTGGACTATTTTAAAGGAGAATGAGATTCTCTCTCAGCATTACTCCTCCGTATACACCATTGCACGATAGTATGTCGGGGCGGAGCAATTGCACCCTATTTGATATGGTGTGCTCTATGATGAGTACTACTGAGTTACCTATTTCCTTTAGGGGGTTATGCACTTGAGAAGCTGCATACCTATTGAATGGGGTTCTAATCAAATCAGTAGCCTACCATTTCATATGTGATATGGAATGGGAAGAGCCCATATCTTAAATTAGTTAAGATTTGGGGTTGTCCAGCCTATGTCTAAAAGCAAAATCCGGACAAGCTCGAGGCAAGGTCAGTTATGTACAACTGGAAATGTTCCAGCCATACAAATTGCAGCTGATGATTTGATAGAACCAAAGGATTCAGTAGATTCCAACGAACCTCAGCCTCTCCGCCGATCTAGTAGGGTTCCTCACCCACCTGAGAGATACTTCTGTTTCTCTATGACAGTGGGAGCGAGGATTGCATCATGAGATGATGACCCAACTAGCTTCGAGCTGGCCATCAGGAGTAAGACTCTGTAAGAATGGCTGGATGCTTAGTGATCTGAGATGGAATCCATGTACACCAACAAAGTATGGACTTTGGTTGCTATATCTGAAGGGTTAAATCCCCATCAGGAGCAAGTATATCTTGAGAAGATTACTTGGTGTAAATGGAAAAGTTGAGTCTTTCAAAGCTAGACTTGTTAAAGGTTTTCGTCATCAACCAGTCGTGGATAATGATGAAACCTTTTCCAATACCTATGCTTAAATCCATCCAGATCCTACTTGCCACGGCTACATACCATGACTACGATATCTGGTGGTTGGGTGTCATGACTGCTTTTCTAAATGTTGTTTTAGAAGTGTGCGTCTATAAGTACACAGACAGAGGGCCTCGTAGACAGTGGGAGCAGCGGAAACGTGTGCAAGATGTTTTATAAGATAAAGCAGGCTTCGCGGAGTTGGAACGTCTGTTTTGATGCGTTAGTCAAAGAAGTTGACATCATCAAAATGGTAGATGAACCTTGTATAAACAAAAAGGTAGTAGGGAGTATGGTGATGATCCTCGTAGAGTACGTGGATGACATACTCATGATAGGGAAGGAGTTTCCTATGCTGCGCTCGATCAATCTCCGCTTATCACAAAGATTCTCCGTGTAGGATCAAAATGATACCTCCTAAATCCTGAGTTTTGGATCTATGAGATAGATCTAATTGGACGTTAGGACTCTCACTAGTTGTAGTGAGATGGTATCAGTCGATCCTGGAGAGAATCACTGGAAGTGTTCCAGAGTGATAAGGACGACTGAATGTCAGTCGCAGGCATTGTCTTTACCCTTAGTAAAGGGACGGTATGTTGGAAGAGTTCCAAGCTAGATACCGTGACATACTAGACGATAAAGGCAGGATACATCGCTACTTAAGATGCTACCAAAGAGGATGTTTGGGTGTATATTAGTTCATGAGATGAACTACGTTCCTACCATTGTGAGACAATGGAGTTGTGGCTTATGCCAAGGAACGCCGGTCCCATCAGTGATCCAGAATTATTCTAAGGCAGTATCACCTGATCATGGAGATGGTTGATCTCCAGGGTGATCGAGGCAAGGAGAGCAGACTTAGAGGATAACGCAGCGGATCCACTCACGAAGGCCTATTCCCAGAGAGAGACTTTTATGGGATGGTTGAGTATGAGATACTACAACCACTGCTACAGATGGCCCTAGTGCAAGTGGGAGATTGTTAGTTATATGTATGCCCTAGAGGCCATTACTGTACATTGGATGTATATTGTAGTGGATGCTGGGACATATATAGGGAGGACTTTCTTGCTCTACATGATAGTATGCTATCTGGTTGCTCTTTACCTTAACGTGTACACAGATTGTCTCTCTATTACATGTTGGTAAAGCCCTTAGGATGTGTACTTGACTACCTGGACTATGATGCGGATCATACTAGTGGGGACATGGTAGTCCATAAGTACATCCTTCAAAGTTCCTAGTCGTGGGTGTATCGAGATGGGGCATCGATATACCAGAGTAGACTAGCGTATACCTTCTCGACCCATACAGATAGGCGATGGATGATCCCATATCCATCGGTGTTTGACATCAGAGATGATATACGGGTGCTCAGTAGAGACTGGGTACACTGGACGGACTCGCCGAGAACTCCCAGATGGTATTATACCTTATGTCAGATCGCAGTTCTCTGGTGACACTGGTACAGAGTAGTCTGTTGACCCGAGATCGTCATAGAGTCTTGTGTGGTTCCCACTGTGCTTTGATTTCCATCTTACCACGTCCAAGAGGGCGTGCAAAACGGTGGTTTTTGGGTACAGTCCCGAGTCACATGGAGGCAATGAGCGATAGGAGGGGATTCGTCTCTCCCGGTATAGGGAGTTGATGTTGCACTGTGTTCGATTGGCTATAACAGGAAGTCCCTGGCCAGGGCTGATCAGAGAATTGCTGGTAAGTGTTACCAGTAGTTTCTCGACCCGTTATGAGCCTCATATCGACACGACTTATCAAGCTATTGGAGTCTGACGTTTACCACCCCTAGGCAAGATATGCGACATATCAGATGATCAGACCGGACTGTACGGTAGTGTTACTGGTTGGATTCACTGGAGTGTGAGCGGGCTTGCTCGTCGATCTTCTGATCGCTCAATACCCGGGTGGCCGTTACGTTTAGCAGACCGCTTACGGCTTGTGGGTGTTTGATATGATCATCACCTGCTGCCGGCGTATTGACGAGTCTTTAGAGTCCTACACAGAGGTTTCCTGGCTCAAGCGAAACGAAATAGGAGTGCATATGAGATATGTGCGGGACCGAGAATAATGCGTGTATGTGATACCGTATTTCATTCTCGCGATCAATGTGTCGAATGGTTGTATGCGATATAACCTAGTTATCGATTCAAGTGTTGATTCGATAAGCCGATACATTGTATACTAGTCGGTTGTGTACGACATGACCGGATCATTGAATCAAGTGTTGATTTAATGATTTAATGCATAATTATATATTTGATATATTACTTTGCATTAACTAGTATTGGTTTACTTTAAATGGATTTTCTCACTTGGATGCACAAGTTGTATATGTGATATACTTTTTGTGCAAATGTTTGTATCATGTATGATGATACATGTTAACTTGGTTAAATGTAAAGAATTAGACCATGGTTAAGATTATGATTAGGGTTTTCTTTTCTTTATTTATGTATTTATTCATTTTGGAAATTAAATGCAAAGGAGAAAAGAATGGTGGCTTCTTTTGTTGTTTAGTTAAAGCTTGATGAAGCTTTGACTTAGTCCACCATTCTTATCTCATCCTTAACCCTAACCCTACCTTTCAACCATGATTAATTCTCTACACTAAACCATGGTTCTATGATGATAAGAATGGATTATTCTTTTCATTTTAGAATTAACATAATATAACATTTCTTCTTCTTCTTCCTTGAACTCAAGAAGAAAAAGTTTTCTTCATCAATGGTGAATTGAGCAAATGAGTGAGAAATCCAAAACTAAAGTCTACCCACTTCCTATTTCTTCATCCTCTACCTCTTTCCAAGTAGTAGAGTGTGTTTACTTCACAAGTTTTCTTGACTTGATGAAGTCGGAGCTTGATTTAGCGATGCCTCGACGTAGATCATCTTCGGCATGGACATCGACGACCTAGCTCGCCATTTCTCCGACGAAGCGACACTAGAGCCCGGATTTTGATTTGGACAGCGGAGACGACTTCGTTGCGGAGCCGTGGAGGTGGAGCACCGGATCTACAAAGGTTGTATTTCCGTTAAACTCGTAGTTAAGTGTTAACTAGTTTCTATTTCGCCTAGACATCTAGCAAACGATCCGTAGTCGGGTCTCTCGGCACCTGGAATTTTTGAATTTGGCATGTTCGATGCCTTGTGAGACCTCACTAGAGTGCCTAGAAACCCTACAACAACATCCGCAACCTGGAAGTGCCCCAATAAAAGAATATTACATACAAACTTTTACATGAATGTAAATGAAAAACACTCATCTCACATAAAAACCCCCGGCTATTCAAACACGACGATCCAATATAACATATCCAGCAACACATAACATCACATGTCATCAACGTAAGTAAATATGCGCATCCCAATTGTCGTTGACATATAGCAACGAAACCGGCGATATCACATATTACACTTACGGTCACAGAAAAGAAAGTGTAAAACTACAACAGTTGGAATCCCCAATCTCTTTAGACATCGCATGCCTAATCAAATGAATTCCTTAGACATCACATGCCTAACAATTATATACCCCGCATTTTAGTCTCATTATCGAAAACACTTTTCAATACCAAGTCGGGTAATTCAACAAGATTCCCGACATCCTGATCGAATACTCGTCGCAAACTTCAGTAGACGGCCGCACCCCTGATACCGTCGACGAAGTGCACCAAGGCGGAACACCGCTACCGTAAGCACCCGAACGGATGCTTTCGGCGACGGGGTTCTCCTACAGTCACTTGGTCGGGGCTATGGAGTGAGGCTGTCTATCAAGTTTTCCCGGCGAGTATCCGCGTACACTATGTGATTGCGACGGACTTTTGATCACATCAAAATTCCGTGGCAACCGATCTAGTGAGACTAAACTACTATGTTTATAATATTCATTCCTTTATCTCATAACTATTTGTGAATTCCAATTATTGTATCACATTCCGGATAAACAGAAAATGCTAAACTTTTCGATCGTACAATCGAACACCCAAGTTTTCCCGATACAGCTCAACACATGGAATAAGTCTAACAACATTCAGTTCGTGCCTCAGTACCAACGGTCCAGCCGTAGAAGGGTCAAGCCAACGCCTCACATGTGGCACGCCGTACTGCCCCAAACCCGAAGGTTCAAAGGCAGTTCAAGACGGTCACATAATCGAGTTAAGGTTTGTTGTCTTCTAGAGGGTCCATCGCGTTACTTGCAGTACTTAGAACGTCGTTAAACTACGGAAAAATCCAACAATTGGAAATTTTCCGGCAGGGGAAAAATTGGGTATTTATATCCGGTCGAACTTTTTAACATATTCTAAAATTTATCCGGAAAAGCACACCGACAAAATTAGACAGTCCGATCGAATACACCGAGTCCCCAATCCAACCCAGAATATTCAACTCATGAATTCAAACTAAAAATTCCCAGGAAAACCAGAACTGAAAACTAGGAGTTACTGTGAAAAAAAAATTGATTGATGGGACACTTAGGCCGCGGAACCACCGCAATAGGCATGCTATTGCCGCGGTTCCGCCGCTATTATATCGATTCATGGGTCCCGTCTTACACAGTAATTCTTAGAATAATCTACTGAGTTTCCTGCATATTTTTAATTCTCAAAAAACCACGATTTCAGAAAAAGTCCAGAGAGCATATTCGGGTTAGGGTTTTGATTCGATCGGACTTCAAACTCCGTCTACGCTTCGCCTAAGGCTCTAGCTAGTCTCTGATACTACTGTAGGGTTCCTTGGCACCCTAGTGAGGTCTCACAAAGCATCAAACATGCACATTTCTAAAAATTACGGTGCCGAGAAACCCTAGAACGGATCGTTGGCTAGAAGTATAGGCGATGCAGGCAAGTAAACGGAAATATAGCTAAAGGAAAGTGACTACAACCTTTGTAGATCCGGTCCACCACTTCCTAAGCTCCGCGATGATCTCCCTCCTCTGTCCAAATCGAACCCTTGACTCTAGCATTGGCATCATCGAAGAATGGGCGGGCTTGATCGTCGGTTCGATGCCGAAGATGATCTACGTCGAGGCATCACAAGAACAAGCTCCAAGTTCACCAAGCCTTGAAAACTTGTGAAGGAAACACCCTATACTACTTGGCAAGAGGTAGAGGATGAAGAAATAGGAAGTGGGTACACTTTTGAATTGGATTTCTCACTTGTTTGCTCAAGTTGCCATTGGAGTAGAAAGCATTTCTTTCTTGCTCATGAAGAAGAAGAAGAAAGAAATGAATATGATAAGTTAATAAAAATAGAAAAGAAAAATCATACTTATCATATTCTAACCCTTGGTTAAGTGTAGAGAATGAACTAGGGTTAGTGAATGGTTAGGTTTTGTAGATGAAGACAAAATGGTCAAAGCTTTTTGAAGTTTCAAAGAAAGGAACAAAATAATCAACCATTTTATTTTCATTCCAAATGAAGAAGGAATAAATAAATAAATAGTTAATAAATACAAAACCCTAACCATTACACAACCATGGTTCAATCATACACTTAACTAAGTATGCATGTATCATCAAACATGATACAATTATGTGCACAAAAATATATCACATATACAATGTGCAATATCAAGTGAGAATATCCTTTTAAAGTGAACCAATACTAGTTAATGCAAAGTAATATATCAAATATATAATTATACATTAAATCATTAAATCAACACTTGATTTAACGATCCGGTCATATCGCATATAACCGACTAGTATCAAATGTATCGGCTTATCGAATCAATCCTTGATTCGATAACTAGGTTATATCGCATACAACCATTCGACACATTCATCGCAAGAATGAAATACGGTTTCACATACACGCATTATTCTCGGTCCCGCACATATCTCATATGCGCTCCTATTTCGTTTCGCTTGAGCCAGGAAACCTCTGTGTAGGACTCTAAAGACTCGTCAATACGCCGGCAACAGATGATGATCATATCAAACACCCACAAGCCGCAAGCGGTCTGCTAAACGTAACGGCCACCCGGGTATTGAGCGATCAGAAGATCGACGAGCAAGCCCGCTCATACTCCTGTGAATCCAACCAGTAACACTTACCGTACAGTCCGGTCTGTTCGTCTGATATGTCGCATATCTCGCCTAGGGGTGGTTAACGTCAGACCCCAATAGCTCGATAAGTCATGCCGACGTGAAGTCCATGACATGTGTTAAACTACTGATAACTCTTACCAGTATATCACTGCAACCCTGGCTAGGGATTTCCTGTTATGGTCAGCCGAGCATAGCGCAACATCAACCCCCAATACCGAGAGAGACGAATCCCCTCCTATCGCTCATTGCCTCCATGTGAATCGGGACTGTACCAAATAACCACCTGTTTGCACAACTCGGTAGGAAATCAAAGCACAGTGGGAGACACACAAGACTCTATGACGATCTCGGGTCAACAGACTAAGCTGTACCAGTGTCACCAGAGAACTGCCATCTGACGTGAGGTATAATACCATCTGGGAGTTCTCGGCGAGTCCGTTCAGTGTACCCAGTCTCCACTGAGCACCCACATACCATCTTCGATGTCAAACACCAATGGATATGGGATCATCCATCGCCCATCGCATGGGTTGAGAAGATATGCGCTAGTCTACTCTGGAATATCGATGCCCCGTCTCGATATTCCCACGACTAGGAACAATGAAGGATGTACTCATTGACTACCCAGGCCCCACTAGTATGATCTGCATCATAGTCCTAGAAGTCGAGTACACATCCTAAGGGCTTTATCAACATGTAATCAGAGAGACAGAAAGTATACATGTTAAGATAAAGGGCAACCAGATAGCGTACTATCATGTCGAGCAAGAAAGTCCTACCTATATATATCCTAGCATCCACTACAATATACATCCAATGTACAGTAATGGCCTCTAGGGCATACATATAACTAACACATATGACCCTTAACTATGGTCAACAAAGTCACATGAATGTCCTAATTAATCTGCATCATATGCAGTGTAGGAAGACATCACTTAGCTACCGTATACTACGCCTTAACTATAGTCAACAAACGTAGTACGAATACTAAGTACTCTACTTCCTAAAATGACGGAGGGTTGCGGATGATTTTAAAGAAAATCTTTAACGCTTTGAACTTGATATCGTCGTAGAATCAAATGGTTTTCAAAAGGAGTGGCTTGAGCTCCGCAGTTTTGAAATATAGCTTTTTCATAAAGAGCCGAGTGGTTTTCAAATCTGATTCTACAACATCTTTTTAGGTTTATTTTCTTTACATTAATCATATTAATGTAGCCCCATCATTTAATTCCTTAAGCCAACCACAGAAAAGAAACGAAAATACAACGTACGCTTATGCCATCCGCATTCGCCGCAATGTTCCGTTATGCACCGTTAGGTTACTTAACTAACGGCATACCGGGACGGGACTAGCGCGGGTGTAAAACATAAGAAACGTCTATTATATATCTTATATATAATATATCATTCATCTCAGATATCACATCACAGTATACAGGCAGCAGAAACACAGATATAATGTAGGATATACTAGGACGTTCGTATTTAGTATTTAGCCAATCAATAGAAAATACGGATTCCACAGTCGTGATGAATAGCCAAGCCCACACCCCTAGACCCCTACGAGAGTGGCAAGCGACCCTACCAATTCTGGAGTTTAGGAGACCCGGTCTCGACTCCTCGAGATGGCCTCCCACTGAACCCCAGAACCCGGTCACTTGTGTTCCTCTCCTTGGGTCTAACCTAATGCGGAAAAGTAAATAATATACAATACTGGTGGCATCAACCTCAACCCGGAAGTGCCCCAAATAAAAGAATATTACATTACATTTGAATTTTACATGAATGAAAAGAAAACTCTCATCTCACATAAAAACCCCCGGCTATTCAATCGCGACAATCCTTCACATCATATCTCAGTAACACATAATATCATATATCATCAACGTAAGTAAGTATGCGTACCCCGATTATCGTTGATGTATAACAACGAAACCGACGATATGCGACATACTACACTTACGGTCACAGAAAAGAAAGTGTAAAACTACAACATTTGGAATCCACAATCACTTTAGACATCGCAAATCCGAAATATCACATACTTCGCATTTCATGCCTAACTATATGAATTCTACATATTGTATCACATTCTAGATAAATAGACAATATTAAACTTTCCGATCGAATAATCAAATACCCAAGATTTCCTTAATAGCTCAACACTTGAGTGGAGTTCAAAAATCCCGAAACATGTCACAGTAACAGCGGTCCAGCCGTAGAAGGGTCAAGCCAACGTCTCACATGTGGCACGCCGTACTGCCCCAAACCCTAAGGTTTAAAGGCAGTTCAGACAGTCACATAATCGAGTTAAGGTTTGTGTTCTTCTAGAGGGTCCACCACGGTACTTGCACGTATTTCCGAAAGATTTAAACTCGAGAAAAAATTCAACACTTGAAAGTTTTTCGTGCCGGGAAAAAGTGAGTTAATGATATCCGTTCGAACTTTTTAATACTTTCTAAATTACCCGAAAACAACACGAAATTAAATATTCCGATCGAATCAATGAATCCAAAACAATCCCCAGAACACTCAACACTGGAGTCAGATTAAAAATACCCAAAAATATGTACAAGCAGACAAGAACATTACTGTATAAAAACGAGGCAATAATATCCCTGTACGGTCGCGGATCCGCGGCCTAAGCAAGGTATGGCCGCTGTTCCGCGGCGGTATGTACGGATTATGGCTTCGTATTTTACAGTTTTGCTTAGAATTCCCTCATGAATTTTTTAAGTATTTTTAATTTTGAAAAACACCGTTTTTAAAAAAATGTATAGAGAAGGGTTAAAATGCGTATTTTTTTTGGTTCGATCAGAGTTTTAACTTCGCCTAAACGTCGCCTAAGGTTCTAGCTTGGCTCTGATACCATGAAGGGTTTCCTACACGTGGTAAGGTGGAAATCAAAGCACAGTGGGAATCAGACAAGACTCTATGACGATCTCGGGTCTACAGACTAACCTGTACCAGTGTCACCAGAGAACTGCTATCTGACGTGAGGTATAATACCATCTGGGAGTTCTCGGCAAGTCCATCCAGTGTACCCAGTCTCTACTGAGCACCCGTATATCATCTCTGATGTCAAACACCAATGGATATGGGATCATCCATCGCCCATCTATATGGATCGAGAAGGTATACGCTAGTCTACTCTGGTATATCGATGCCCTGTCTCGATACACCCACGATTAGGGACATTAAAGGATGTATTTATGGACTACTCTGTCCCCATTAGTATGATCTTCATCATAGTCTAGGTAGTCAAGTACACATCCTAAGGGCTTTACCAACATGTAACAGAGAGACAATCAGTGTACACGTTAAGGTAAAGAGTAACCAGATAGCATACTGTCATGTCGAGCAAGAAATTCCTCCCTATATATGTCCAAGCATCCACTAGAATATTTATCTCATGTATAGTAATGGCCTCTAGGGCATACATATAACCAACAATCTCCCACTTGCACTAGGGCCATCTGATAACAGTGGTTGAAGTATCTCATACTCAACCATCCCATAAAAGTCTCTCTCTAGGAAAAGGCCTTTGTTAGTGGATCTGCCGTGTTGTCCTCTGAGTCTACTCTCCTGACCTCGATCCCCTGGAGATCAACCATCTCCATGATCAGGTGACACTGCCTTAGAATATGTCTGGATCACTGATGGGACGGGCGTTTCTAGGCATAAGCCACAACTCCATTGTCACACAATGGTAGGAACGAAGTTCATCTCATGAACTAATATACACCCAGACTGCCTCTTTGGTAGCATCTTTGGTAGCGATGTATCCAGCCTTTATCGTCTAGTATGCCACGGTATCTAGCTTGCAACTCTTCCAACATACCGTCCCTTTACTGAGGGTAAAGACAATGCCTGTGACTGACATTCAGTCGACCTTATCACCTTGGAAGCTATCCAGTGATTCTTCCCACGATCGATTGATACCATCTCACTACACCTAGTGAGAACCCTAACATCAACTTAGATCTATCTCATAGATCCAAAATCCAGGATTTAGGAGGTATCATCTTGATACTATATGGAGAATCATTGTGATAAGAGGAGATTGAGCGAGCGTAGCATAGGAAACTCCTTTCCTATCAAGAGTATGTCATCTACGTACAATACGAGGATGACTGCCTTACTCTCTACTACCCTTTTGTATATACAAGGTTCATCTACCATTTTGATGAATTCAAACTCTTCGACTTTCACATCAAAATAGATGTTCCAACTCCGCGATGCCTGCTTCATCCCATAAAGCAACTTGCACACGCTTCCGCTGCTCCCACTGTCTATGAAGCCCTCTGGCTGTGTACTTATAGACGCTTTTTTCTAAATCACTATTTAGAACAGCAGTCATGATACCCAACCGCCAGATATCGTAGTCATGGTATGTAGCAATGGAAAGTAGGATCTGGATGGACTTAAGCATAGGCCCCAGAAAATGTTTCATCATTAGCCACAACTGGTCTATGATGCAAACCTTTAACAAGTCTAGCTTTGAAAGTCTCAACTTTTCCATGTACACAAAGTAATCTTCTCAAGATATACTTGCTCCTAATGGGGATTTAACCCTTCAAATAAAGCAACCAAAGTCCATACTTTGTTGGTGTATATGGATTCCATCTCAGATCGCTTAGCATCCTGCCATTCTTATAGAGTCCCCACTCCTGATGGCCTGCTCGAAACTAGTTGGGTCATCATCTCATGATGCAATCCTCGCTCCCACTGACATGGAGAAACCAAAGTATCTCTCAGGTGGGTGACAATAGAGAGGCTGAGGTTTATTGGGAGCTATTGAATCCTCCGGTTCTACCAAATCGTCAGTTGCAGTTTGTATAGATGGAACTCCTTCCAGTTCTACCTCATGACCACAAATTTGTTTCCAAAATAAATTCCTTTTCCTAAAAAGGTGGCATGCCGAGAAACAAAACATCTTTTGTTCCTCGGTGCGGTAGAAGATATTCCTTTGCGAATGCTTGGGATATCCAACAAACTTCCACAGAACTGACCTTGCCTCGAGTTTGTCCGGATTTTGCTTTTAGACATAGGCCGGACAACCCCAAATCTTAACCGACTTAAGAGATCGGCTCTTCCCTTACCATATCACATATGGAGTGGCAGGCATCTGACTTGGTGGGAACGCCATTCAATAGGTATACAACTTCTCAAGTGTATAACTCCAAAAAGGAAACAGGCAACTCAGTAGTACTCATCATAGAGCGCACCATATCTCATAGGGTGCTATTGCTCCGCCCCGATACACCGACGTGCTGTGGTGTAAGCGGAGGAGTAATGCTGAGAGAGAATCTCATTCTCCTTTAGAATAGTCCAGGAATTCCGTGCTCAAGTATTTTCCTCCCTGATCTTATCAAAGGACATAATACTTATACCTGTTTTGGTTCTCTACTTCTAACTTATATTCTTTGAATATCTCAAAAGGTTCAGACTTGCGTTTCTACAAGAACATATGTCCGAATCTTGAGAGATCATCAGTGAATGTAATGAAGTAAAAAGAACTAGACCAGGCATGTGTAGACTGGGGACCTACATACATCATCATGTATCAATCCCAAGAGTTCACTAACTCTTTCTCTGTTTCCAATAAACGGAGCTATGGTCATTTTATCTTTGTGACATGACTGGCATGTTTCACAAGATGTAAATTCAAACTGATTTAAATATGCATCTTAATATAACTTAGCTAGTCGGGTCGCATTGATATGACCTAGTCTACAATGCCTCAAGAAGGATTCGTTCATTTCCGAACTCTTCCTCTTGTGTTTTTTTTATACATTAAGAACTGTAGTTTGATTTAGAACGTATATGCTTTTAGATAACGTGCCTGAACCGATCAACTCTTGATATAGGAAATGTTCAAAACATTATCCAACAATACAAAATTATATCCTTCTTTACTAAATAAAGAGACTGATATGATGTTGTACATCAGGTTCGGTATCTAAGAACATTCGTTCAGAATCAATGTATTTGGTAATACAGGGTGATAACCGCCAACATCTTGGCTGCAACTATTGCATCGTTTCGAACTCTTGAATTTCTATCACCCGTTCTCAGTTCTCTACCTGTCTGTAGCCCATGTAACAGATTACATATGTGGGATCCTGATCCGGTATCTCATACCCAGGACGTAGAGGATACTGAAAAACAGTTCTTGGTAATGAACACACCCGAAGCAGATGCATCATCATGCACTTTCTTCGTTTGGGCAGCACGGGAATCCTGGTAATCCCCTATTCCCTGCTCGGTCTTATAACAATTATAACTTGGAGCGGGACCAACGTTCCCCAACACAGTATAACAAGCGGGTTCGGTCAATGCATCCATATTATTATCTTTGATTAAGGCGTGACATGGTTGCTACCTGGAGAGAGAGAGAAGAAAACACTTTAGCGTAGCTCTTGCAAGATCAGATTGGTTATTATTTTATCTAATCAGGATGGCTCCCACTTTTTTTATCAAATCTTTCTTCAAACCCTAAAAGGAAAGACTAGCCGGGATTAATTACACCCTACAATTTCGCCAATCTTTCAGCCAGGCCAGTGTCGGTACTTTGAGGGAGGTTCCCCGTGCTTTCGCACGGACCTAATTAAAATAAACCTCGTTTTCCCAGAGGCGTAACTCCGTTGACACCTTTCTATACACCTACTTGATTGGCTAATTGTAATGTGTAAAACTCTCCCAGGAGTAACAATTACTCGCGGTGGGTATCGGGATCCAACTATCTCATAGAAGGTATGCAATCTCATTGCAAATTTCAACACTTGAAATTCCCGATAATTTTTCCCCTAACCTCCTATGATCTTGACAAAGGCCAACAAACCATAGGATGCTAGTCAAGTTCAACCCATCATTTCTTCATTGAATTAAACCCACCCGCACGACCCTTGACAAAGGCCAACAAGGTCGTACGACTACCCTAACCCAATCTGCATGATATGCATAAGCAGATAAGCACTAGTCAGCTACCGCACACTACGCCTTGACAAAAGACAACAAACGCAACACGAATACTAACTACTACTTATCTAAAATGACGGAGGGCTACGACAGGTTTTTCTGAAAACCTATTGCGTAATTAACTTGATATCGTTGTAGAATCGAGTGAATTTTGAAATGGAATGATTTTGAGGCTTTCATTAGTTATGCTAAAGAGGTCACTCCCGGTGAAGGGATCTCGGCTCTTTCCTTATGGAATAAGGTGCAGGATATATCATATATATCTCTATGCAAAGCAAAAATTCCAAAAGCAATCAAAAGACAAACCGAGTGTTGTAGCATCTGCCAGTTTTGCTAAAGAGGTCACTCCTGGTGAAGGGATCTCGGCTCTTTCCTCATCGAATAAGGTGCATGATATATCATATATATCGCTATGCAAAGCAAAAACTGTAGCTACCCTTTTTGAAAATTTGATTCTACAACATTTTTTAGGTTTCTTTTCTTTCATTAATCACATTAACGAAGTCCCATCATTTAAGTCACCTAAACATCACAGATAAATACGACGTACACTTATGCCATCCGCATTCGTCTCGATGTTCCCTCAAGCACCGTTAGGTTATGTAACTAACGACAGAGCGGGGCAGGGCTAGCGCGGGTGTAAAACATAAGTAACGTCTATATAATATATCATATATACTATATACAGTATCCATCTCAACATATCAAATGATCACATCACAGATATCGCAGCAGAAGAATCATATGAAATAATGGATATACTAGGAGGTCCGTGTTTTATTTTGAGCCTCAATAAAATACGGATTCCACGGTCGCGATGAATAGCCAAACCTACACCCCTAGACCCCTACGAGAGCGGCAACCAACCCTACCAATTCTAGAGTTAGGAGACCCGGACTCGACTCCTCGAGTTGGTCTCCCGCTGTACCCTAGAACCCAGTTACTTGTGCTCCCCTCCTTGGGTCTACCTAATGCGAAAAAGTAAATAATATTCAATGGTGACATCATCCTCATCCCGGAAGTGCCCCAATAAAAGAATATTACATACAATGAATTTTACATGAATGAAAATAAAAACCCTCATCTCACATAAAACCCCCGGCTATTCAGAACACGACGATCCAATATAACATATCACAGCAACACATAACATCACATGTTATCAACGTAAGTAAATATGCGCATCCCAATTGTCGTTGACATATTGCAACGAAACCGGCGATATCACATATTACACTTACGGTGGCAGAAAAAAATTTGTAAAACTACAACATTTGGAATCCACAATCTCTTTAGACATCGTAAATCCGAAATATTGCATACTTCGCATTTCATGCCTAACTATATGAATTCCATATATTGTATCACATTCCAGATAAATAGACAGTATTAAACTTTCCGATCGAATAATCAAATACCCAAGATTTCCTTAATAGCTCAACACTTGAGCGGAGTTTAAAAATTCCAGAATACGTCACAGTACCAATGGTCCAGCCGTAGAAGGGTCAAGCTAACGCCTCACATGTGGCACGCCGTACTGCCCCAAACCCTAAGGTTTAGAGGCGGTTCGGACGGTCACATAATCGAGTTAAGGTTTGTGTTCTTCTAGAGGGTCCATCGCGTTACTTGCACGTTTTTCCGAAAGATTTAAACTCAAGAAAAATTCAACACTTGAATGTTTTTCGTGTCGGGAAAAAGTGAGTTAATGATATCCGTTCGAACATTTTAATACTTTCTAAATTATCTCGAAAAAGAACGAAATTATATTTTCCGATCGAATCAACAAACTCAAAATAATCCCCAGAACACTCAACACTTAAGTCAGATTAAAAATACCCAGAAGAATGTACAAGTACCTACGGATATTACTGCACTAAACACTAACCCTAATTCTACTGTTCCACCGCAGAACCGCCGCGCAAGCAAGGTATTGCCGCGGTTCCACGGCTCTTTAGTGGAATTAGGATGTCGTGTTTTCAAGTAACTCTTAGAATTCCCTGCTGATTTTTTGAGTATTTTTAATGCAAAAAAAAAATCACATTTTTACAAAATTTCCAGAGAGGGGGTCTAGTTTGATATATCGGGGTTCGATCGGAGTTTTAACTTCGTATACATGTCGCCTAATACTCTAGCTTGGCTCTGATACCACTGTAGGGTTCCTAGGCACTCTAACAAGGTTCTACAAGGCATCAACCATGCCCGGTTAAAATTTTAGCCGTGCCAAACAACCATAAATAAGATCTTTGCTAGATTATTAGGGTTTCATATGCTAGTAAACATCTTTACAACTAAGTGAAGAAGAAAATACAACCTTTGTAGATCGGTCCTTCACTTTATAAGCTCCTTGTAGTAGTCCCTTCGCTGCGATCATGGTGCTTCCGGACTCTCGAACGGCTCCATGAGAAGATGGCAACGGTTTTGCTTGAAGTCTTCGAGGCCGAAGATGATCTATGTCAAGGGAATACGAACTCAAGCTACCACTTCACCAAAGTGAAGCAAACACCCTATACTAGAGTGCTAATCTAGTAGAGGATGGAGAAATAGGAAATGAGTACACTTTAGAATTTCTTTTCTCACTATATTTCTCTCTCTTTATCAAACCCTAGCAAGCTTTTGAAGGAGGAAGAAGATGAGCACAAGAAAAATGAGAATGAAAAACTAATCAAGAGAGAGAGAGTGAACCATGGGTGAGTTTATATCATATATTAACTCATGTAGAGACATAACCATGGCTACATTATAATGGTTAGGTTATGTAAGTCCACGGTAGCGCCCCGGCCATCTAACAGACGCCAAATGCGGAACAAAAACTTTTTAGAACTGGCGCTATCACGTACTATAACCCGGATCTTCCATTAAAGCTAAACTAACAAACTACAAAGTGGGTAGAAGAGTTATACCGAACGATCCGAGTCCTTCGGTCTTCAACCATCATCCCACGCTTTGTTGCGGCTGCTCCGATCTCCTGAATCTCCAGTCTTCTCGTCCAGGTGGCACCACATCGACGGATCTTTAAACGGGCTCCCGCCTCTGAACCGAGGCAACTCGATCATCAAGTTTGCTAAAAGAGAAGATCAAGATTGATGTAGAGAATGAGTAGAACACTTTATCTCGTTACGTCCAAAGCTATGGACGAACGGTTATGGAAGTTGCCCTTTTGAAATTGTGATGGAATGAAATGAGATATCAATTTTCCATACACCCAAAACTATGTCTTTTTATCCAAATGAACAACCATTCCTTCTCAAGAATGAGGGGCCGGCCAATATATGGAAGGGGGGTGAGTGTAGGAGAGGGGAAGGTGACCATAACAATTAAAGAAAGAATGAGTCACAATTACACCTTGCATAACCATTAAAGCATACAATGAATCACTAACCTTTTCATCTAAAACATTAAATGAACATTTAAAGTACTAATGACTCACTAGCCTTATCATCACTTCTAGAACCTTCTAGAAGCATGACTCACCCTCATGACCCACCCAAGAAGAAAAGATAAATCCGCATTTAACCGAATGTTAAATACGGCCGATAGAAAACTGGAAACTGGCAACTTCCAAAAGCGATCCTGAAATGAATTTCAGGATAACCCCGTAACAGTATAAACATACCCGCATTTGTATTACGACCGAATACAAATGCAACTGAGACAAAGATATTATATCTACACAGTATAATACTTGGATCCGGCTTAAACCAAAGCCCACCAATATTATCCGCCCGAAATATGACACGTGCGTAAACGCACGTGCATTTTCCGAACCCTTCCAGAAAACCATACGGCCTCTACAACGTTTCGCCCGAACTTGGGAAACAGTCTGTGGGGGACTCTAATGACTCATCAACACACTGGCACTGGGTATAACCACTAGCACGTCAGAGATACTAGCTGTACGTAACGGTTGCCTATGTATTGAATGGAAGGGAAGCTGACGAGCGAACTCATCTATAAACCCTACTGAGCCTAACAGTGACAATATACATACAGTCCGGTCCATTCGTCTAAAGAGTATCGCATATCGAGTCTAGGGGGTGGATAAAATCAAACCCCTAATAATGTGATAAATCGTGTCGGCATGAAGCCCATCACCATCTGAGAAACTACTGATCTGAATCAGTAATTCTCCACTACCTCGGCCGAGGATTTCTAGTGATGGCCACCCGTGCACTGTGCGACATCAACCCCCAATACCGGGAGAGACGAATCCCCGATGATCCGCTCACTGCCTCCACGTGGCTCGGGACTGTACCCAAAAAATACCTGTTTGCACGACTCCTTTGAGCCGTGGTAGGGTAGAAATCAAAGCACAGTGGGAACTCACACGAGACAAATGACGATCTCAGGTCGACAAACTAACCTGTACATATGTCACCAGGGAACTGCTATCTGACGATATGTATAATACCAGCTAGCATGTTCCCAGCGAGTCCTGTCCGGTGTACTCATAACCCAATGAGCACCTGTATACATCTTAGGTGAACCTGCTAACACCAATGGCTTGTGAGACTGGCCACCGCCCCTCGTCGGGGTCTCGACTTTATACACTAGTCTACTCTGGAGTATCGATGCCCTGTCTCGAAACTCCCACGACTAGGGACACTTTAAGGATGTGCTTACAGACTCCAGCTCCCACGTATATGATCGCCATCATACTGCTGGCAGTCAAGCAAGAATCCTATGGGCTCTATCAACATGCAATAGCGAACTAAAGCATGTATACGATGATAAAGACAAACCAGATAGCATACTATCATCTTAGGAAAGACTGTCATATCGGTATAGGTCCTTCCTCAATCATTGCAATCACGTACCTGCGATCCAATAATTGACTTTGAGGGCACTATCTCCAACAATCTCCCACTTGCTCTTAAGGCTAATTATTGCGATGTCGCATACTCATAGCCCGTGTGATACCGAACATCCAACTCCTCTACTAATCAGTTTCACAAAGCTAGTTTGTAAAACTCTTGTGTTCGAGAAATAGCCTCAATGAGTGGATCCGCCCTGATGTTTCTTTCTATATCTCTCTTAATCTCAAGTTCGCGGAGAAAGTCATCTCCCGAATCGAGTAATACCTGTCTTAGAATATGTCTGAATATCTGATGGGACCTAGTTCATAAATGAGCTCCAAATCCAAACTTCTTAGACTTTATTGATAACTGAACCTAATCAGTATCCAGCACCATACCTCCCACAGTATCCTCTTGGACCACCTGTCCATAATACTGTCCCTCGTCAGAGGAAAAACTATAACTCTGACAATCACTCTGTCATCCATGTCACCTTGGAAGCCTGGAATGATAACCGTCTCCCGAAGAAGGCTGCCGTCATCAAATTCGTAGAACATACATTCATGTTCTAAAACTGCTTCCTTATGTTTTGTCAGGATTGGATTAATATAAACTTATTGCATCTAGTGCAAAAACAACATCTGGTGTGGTACTTGACTTCTCACGATTGACTCAATTTCCTAAGCAAGTGATCTGCCAATCATGCACATCCCTCTCTCCTTTAGTCTGTAAGACACCTTTAGAGAGGGTGACTCCATCACCTGCAGGTACACTACCATGCCGGGAGTCATCTATTCTAAAATACTATTAGAATATTGTCAAAGTACCCATATTGGGAAACTACCCTAATCTAGATCTAAAACTATAGATCTAGTAACCAGAATGTCTGATATTATATCCATATCCTTTGTGGAGAAACAACTGTGTGACTACCATAGTACAACCGATCGTAGTATAGGAATTTTACTTCCTACTCTCTGTATATCATCCAAATACCAGGACATCACACCCTACTACCTTCTCAACAGATCCATCCCCTATTCCGATGAAGTCAAACCTATGACTCTTACATCAAAATTAGATGATCTATCTCTGCTATATTTGCTCAAGCCTATAAATAGACATAATCTTCTTGTCCACTATGCTTCCGCTACTCCCACTGACCATAACAACCCTCTGGCATAATAATATATATACGTGTATGTCTAAAACTAGTTTAGAACGACGCTATACATATCCTCCTGCCGGGTCTCATAGTTTGGAACAACAGTAGTGTCAAGTCTGGGTAAACAAGAACCTCCCTGTCACCGTCCGTGAGGCTACCGGAGTACCTCTCGGGTGTATGAGGTTACCCACCATATCTGCGGAGTGGCTATTGAAATGTTAAAATTGATTGAATATATAGGTCCTATTAAATTTTCCGTAATCGTTTGCGGCTCTGGAATCTCTTCCAGTTCTACCATACTCCCACTACTGTTTTCTGAAAAAATCCATTTTATTAAAACTGTAGCGAGTCAAGAACAATATCACTATTGATCTTCCAGATGGTAGAAATGTCAACTATCGTCAAAGCCAGGGTCAACCCACAAACAGCCATTACAGAAACGTGCCTTGAGTTATCCAGTGTCTGGTTTTAAGCATAAGCTGGACAACTCCCCTTACCTTAAGATCGTTAAGATATGAAGCATTCTATATGCAATATAGAAACTTTGGCATTTATTTAATTGGAACCAGATTCAAATCATGCAGCTTTCTCCAGTGCATATCAACTTAATGGAGAGAGGCTAATCAGCATTACTCAACTTAGGAATACATCCAATTATGAGTAACCCGAAAGAGAAACAAGTTTCTCAAAATCATTACTATCAACTGAATACCAATCACAAGAATCTACATCTTCGATCTCTTTGAAGAATCTCGATACTTGCGACGTCTGGTTCTCTACTTTATTCTTATACCCACAACTTCTCAAAACTTAGACTTTGTATTTCTACGAAACACTTGTCTAATAACTAGAGAAGTCACAGGTAAACAGAACATAGTATGAGGACCTACCCCTCTGTCCTGACGGACACTGGACAGCATACAATACTCTGTATAAGTCCACTGAGTTGAATAACTCATAACCTGTGCATCGTAGGTTAAAAACTATACCCAGGCGTTTTCCTCAAATATCACCAATTACAACGAATTCCGATATAATGAGGATAATCACCTAATTCCCAATAACTTACTCCCACTCATCATCTGTAAAACCATACAGATATGAGAATGAAACCTGGTAAATACATACCCTGGAATAAGTATCTAATCGGGAAATCAGTTTTCCTTTAACAATGTACTAAAACATGAAAATGTTTCGTAGGGGTATCTTGGTATTCTTAGTAATGCCTCTTCCATAATCCAATTCATGACTTTAACTGTATATTTCCTTTGCCATCTCTTCAAATCCCTTTATTTGTCTTTAGTCGTTACCTTCTGTACACCATCGTTAGGCTAAATGGTTTTCTTCCTTCCCTACCATTCGGCACCAGCCTATGGTTTGGAAGAAGACTATCCAGTAAGCATAATAGGTGTACTCTCCTAATCCTAGGAGTACTCGCAACTTGAGAGAAGGTGATGATAAAAGATAACTGAATAATACTTTATTCTATTTCTCCCGAACTGGGAAAAAAGCAAGGGTGAAATAGGAGTGGCGATGAAGTACGTGGTTTGGTCATGAATGATAACAGTCGCAATTTACTTTGCCCTCTTTCTAATCCCTTTATTTTTGTCTTTAGTTATCACCTTCTGTACACCCTACTTAGGCTAATTTGTTTTCTTCATTCCCTACCTTTTGGCACCTGCCTATGGTTTGGAAGAAGACTATCCAATAAGCGTAATAGGTGTACTCTCCTAAACTAAGGAGCCCTTGCAACCTGAGAGAAGGTGATAATAAAAGACAACTGAATAAACCAATTCTATTTCTCCTGAACCTGGATCCATCCTCGAAGAAGTCCCTTCGAGTTCGTATATAACCATACGATGGATCTATCCAATGGAAGTGGATGTCCGTAGTAATACGGGGTGTTCTGAGAAATACAAAGGGTAAAATAAGGAGTGGCAATAACTTATGCAACATAGACAATCCAAAAGTCAGTATTTTAAGAAGGTTCAGTCAACTTGGTTACCGAGTCATAGTCTAGGGTCGTTCAAAGGTCGCTGCCATAGAGAGAGAGAAAAGAAACACTCTGCGTGCACTCTAACCAAGATCAGAATGGTTATCACTTTATCTAATCAGGAAACCTCCTACTGTAATCTCAAATTCTCCTCCAAACCTGAAAGAAGAATTAGTCGGGATCACCCGAAGAGTAAACCAACTCATCAGTGAGAATCGGGATCCAACTATCATTGCATGATAACTTGATGGAAGCCACTCAAGTTATCACACTCCAGAAGGTATGCGCATGCCTGGCAAGTTTCCTGTATGTTTGAAACTCCCGATGTTATTTTTGCCCCTTGCTCTTATGACCTTGACTAATGGCCAAATATCTCATAAGTCACATGTCAAGTTCTATCCATCATTATCCAGGTCAATTTGAACCCACCCGTACATACTCTTGACAAAGGGCCAAATATAGTAATACGACTGTCCCAAACCAACGCATCTATCTATGCAACATGTGAACACCCCAGCAACTACCAATCACTATGTTTTGACTAAGGGCCAAATATACATAGCTTGAATACTACTGACCATCCATAAGAAATGACGGAGGGCTACGGCTGGTTTTTGGCGAAAAACCTTTAACGTAATGAACTTGATCTCGTTGAAGGAACCTGATAGCTTTTTATAAAAATATAGTGACGAAAACTTTTTGCTAAAGAGGTCACTCCCGGTGAAGGGATCTCGGCTCTTTCCTCGTGGAATGAGGTGCAGGATATTCCAACTGAATACCGCGATGCAAAGCAACTTGTAATCGACTATAGTAAAGTTATTACCCTGACACAAACTTCTGCCCAAGGGGTCACTCCCGGTGAAGGGATCTCGGCCCTTTCCTCGTCGAGTGAGGTGCAGGATATTCTAAACTGAATATCCCTATGCATAACAAAAAGAAACGTCTTTGTAATAACACTTTTTAAATTGGTTCCAACAACATCAAATATAGGTTTGTTTTATCCTTGCATTGATAAGAATCAATGCAGTCCCATCAATCACACAAGAAAAGAACGAAAATAAAATATACGTATATGCCATCCGCATTCGTCACTGGGTCCCGTCATCACCCGTTAGGTTACTTAACTAACGACAGAGCGGGGGCTGGACTAGCGAGGGTGTAAAACATATACAACATCTAATAGTATATATACCAATATACAATAATCGCTCTAGGCGTGATAATATGCAACATTACGGAAAAGTAATAAGCATCACAGAACAATACAGATAATCTAGGATCCCCGGGTTTCACAGAGCCGCTGCTGAAACCCGACGTTCCCCTAGTCGTTTGGATAGCCTGTGCAATGAAACCTAGACCCCTACGGGTGTGGCAAGTTACCCGTCAAAACCTGAAGCGAGGTAGTCCCCCACAACATAGTGAATGGAACACCCGGCACTTCACGGAATCCGGTAAATTGAGCACCCCTTCTTGGGTCAACCTGTGCCCCCTACGAGTGCGGTGAATATTCTGCCAATTCTAGAGTGAGGTCCCTTTTCCTCTCAAAGCCATGAGATACGGACCTGTTGCCCTCCAGAACCCGGCTATCCGTGCACTCCGTCACGGGGTAAACCTAGTACAGAAATGAAAAATATATACAACGGGTACATCGACCTCAACCCAGTCGTGCCCCAAAAGAATATTATACAACAGGCAGTGACGACAGTCCACATGTTAGACGATCGCCCCGCAATATCAAATGTATAAATAAATCCAAACTGCACTATCATTGCACCCTGCTATCCACCACGACAAATCCACAACATCACAGCACAACACAGAACATCAACGCGAATGTTACGTTCACAAACCCGTCTAAAAAAACTATAGCAATTAGACGTGGTTTACCGCTCGAATGACATTCATGGTCGGAGATATAAAGTAAGTACCGTATACTAACAAGTTTAAAATTTCGATCGACAAAATTTCCCGAAGTGGGTCCCATGTACATCTGCTGTACAGTGACAAAAACTGGGCCCAAAAGAACATTACCAGAAACCACAATTTCCAACAAAGAAACATCAGAAGAAAAATGGCCAAGTGAGTCACCAAGACTGCCGCGGTTCCGCGGTCAAAGCTAGGCTTTGATCGCGTTTCCGCGGCGGTACGGTCGAATCACTTGATCGTTTTTCTTCTGTATTCTTATAAAAGCCTGCTTGATTTTCTGGTATGGTCAAAATGATTTTTAGACACAGTTTAAAATCGACAGAAACTTTAATCCTGGAATTTGCGGTTTTCGAAAATCCGTTCGATCTATGTTTTAAACGCGTTAGCACAAATTAGTAAAGCTTAATGGTGAGTCTCTGATACCACTGTAAGTCCATGGTAGCGTCCCGGCCGTCTAACAGACGCCAAATGCGGAACAAAAACTTTTTACAACTGGCGCTATCGCGTACTATAACCCGGATCTTCCATTAAAGCTAAACTAACAAACTACAAAGTGGGTAGAAGAGTTATACCGAACGATCCGAGTCCTTCGGTCTTCAACCATCATCCCACGCTTTGTTGCGGCTGCTCCGATCTCCTGAATCTCTAGTCTTCTCGTCCAGGTGGCACCACGTCGACGGATCTTTAAACGGGCTCCCGCCTCTGAACCGAGGCAACTCGATCATCAAGTTTGCTAAAAGAGAAGATCAAGATTGATGTAGAGAATGAGTAGAACACTTTGTCTCGTTACGACCAAAGCTATGGACGAACGGTTATGGAAGTTGCCCTTTTAAAATTGTGATGGAATGAAATGAGATATCAATTTTCCATACACCCAAAACTATATCTTTTTATCCAAATGAACAACCATTCCTTCTCAAGAATGAGGGGCCGACCAATATATGGAAAGGGGGGTTGAGTGTAGGAGAGGGGAAGGTGACCATAACAATTAAAGAAAGAATGAGTCACAATTACACCTTGCATAACCATTAAAGCATACAATGAATCACTAACCTTGTCATCTAAAACATTAAATGAACATTTAAAGCACTAATGACTCACTAGCCTTATCATCACTTCTAGAACCTTCTAGAAGCATGACTCACCCTCATGACCCACCCAAGAAGAAAAGATAAATCCGCATTTAACCGAATGTTAAATACCGCCGATAGAAAACTGAAAACTGACAACTTCCAAAAGCGATCCTGAAACGAATTTCAGGATAACCCCGTAACAGTATAAACATACCCGCATTTGTATTACGACCGAATACAAATGCAACTGAGACAAAGATATTATATCTACACAGTATAATACTTGGATCCGGCTTAAACCAAAGCCCACCAGTATTATTTGCCCGAAATATGATACGTGCGTAAACACACATGCATTTTCCGAACCCTTCCATAAAACCATACGGCCTCTACAACGTTTCGCCCGAACTTGGGAAACAGTCTGTGGGGGACTCTAATGACTCATCAACACACTGGCACTGGGTATAACCACTAGCACGTCAGAGGTACTAGCTGTACGTAACGGTTGCCTATGTATTGAATGGAAGGGAAGCTGACGAGCGAACTCATCCATAAACCCTACTGAGCCTGACAGTGACAATATACATACAGTCCGGTCCGTTCGTCTAAAGAGTATCGCATATCGAGTCTAAGGGGGTGGATAAAGTCAGACCCCTAATAACGCGATAAATCGTGTCAGCATGAAGCCCATCACCATCTGAGAAACTACTGATCCGAATCAGTAATTCTCCACTACCTCGGCCGAGGATTTCTACTGATGGCCACCCGTGCACTGTGAGAAATCAACCCCCAATACCGGGAGAGACGAATCCCCGACGATCCGCTCTCTGCCTCCATGTGGCTCGGGACTGTACCAAAAATATACATGTTTGCACGACTCCTTTGAGCCGTTGTAGGGTAGAAATCAAAGCACAGTGGGAACTCACACGAGGCAAATGATGATCTCAGGTCGACAAACTAACCTGTACACATGTCACCAGGGAACTGCTATCTGACGATATGTATAATACCAACTAGCATGTTCCCGACGAGTCCTGTCCGGTGTACTCATAACCCAATGAGCACCTGTATACATCTTAGGTGAACCTGCTAACACCAATGGCTTGTAAGACCGGCCACCGCCTCTCGTCTGGGTCTCGACTGTATACACTAGTCTACTCTGGAGTATCGATACCCTGTCTCGAAACTCCCACGACTAGGGACACTTTAAGGATGTGCTTATAGACCCCAGCTCCCACGTATATGATCGCCATCATACTGCTGGCAGTCAAGCAAGAATCCTATGGGCTCTATCAACATGCAATAGCGAACTAAAGCATGTATACGATGATAAAGACAAACCAGATAGCATACTATCATCTCGAGCAAGACTGTCACATCGGTATAGGTCCTTCCTCAATCATTGCAATCACGTACCTGCGATCCAATAATTGACTTTGAGGGCACTATCTCCAACAGGTTAATTAATATCTCAAGTAAAACAAAACTAGTAGACTAAGTCACTGCAACCCTAAGCTTCATGAAGCTTCATGCATGTGAGCTCATCATCCACTAATTTTAGAATTAGTTTAAATATAAAAACCTAACACTATAATTAGTATGGTATAAGTCTTATATACCCATGTAAGTTGTATCAACAACCATGATACAAAATGAACACAAATAAATATATATCATATATATATTAAGTTGTGCACAAGTGAGAAAAACAAATGCTTAAGTGAACCAATGTTAGTTAGTGTAAATTAGTATATCACATATACAATTATACACTAAATTATTAAATCAACACTTGACTCAATAATCCGGTTATATCACATATAACCGACTAACATCAAATGTATCGACTTATCGAATCAACCCTTGATTCGATAACCTGGTTATATCACATATAACCGATCGAAACAAACAACGCGAGAATAGAATACGATATCTTATACTCGCATTATTCTCGGTCCCGCACATATTACATATGCGCTCCTATTTCGTTTTGCTTGAGCCAGTAAAACCTCTATGTAGGACTTTAAAGACTCGCCAATACGACGGCAGTAGGTGATGATCATATCAAGCACCCACAAGCCGTCAGCGGCACTAGCTGGACGTAACGGCTACCCGGGTATTGAGCGATCAGAAGATCAGCAAGCAACCCTGCTCCAACTCCTGCAAAAAGCCTGAAGTGACACTACCGTACAGTCCGGTCTCCTCGTCTGGTATGTCGCATATCAAGTCTAGGGGTGGTAAACGTCAGACTCCAATAACCGATAAGTCATGCCGATGCGAGGCTCATAATGGGTCGAGAAACTACTGGTAAACCAGCCCTGGCCAGGGACTTCCCTGTTATGGCCAATCGAGCATGGCGCAACATCAATCCCCAATACCGGGAGAGACGAAACCCCTCCTATCGCTCATTTCCTCCATGTGACTCGGGACTGTACCCAAAAACCACCGTTTTGCACGCCCTCTTAGACATGCTAAGGTGGAAATCAAAGCACAGTGGGAATCACACAAGACTCTATGACGATCTCGGATCTACAGACTAACCTGTCCCAGTGTCACCTGAGAACTGCCATCTGACGTGAGGTATAATACCATCTGGGAGTTCTCGGCGAGTCCATCCTGTGTACCGAGTCTCTACTGAGCACCCGTATATCATCTCTGATGTCAAACACCAATGGATATGGGATCATCCATCGCCCATCTATATGGATCGAGAAGGTATACGCTAGTCTACTCTGGTATATCGATGCCCTGTCTCGATACACCCACGACTAGGGACATTAAAGGATGTACTTATGGACTACTCTGTCCCCACTAGTATGATCTTCATCATAGTCCACGTAGTCAAGTACACATCCTAAGGGCTTTACCAACATGTAACAGAGAGCCAATCAGTGTACACGTTAAGGTAAAGAGTAACCAGATAGCATACTATCATGTCGAGTAAGAAAGTCCTCCCTATATATGTCCAAGCATCCACTAGAATATACATCTCATGTATAGTAATGGCTTCTAGGGCATACATATAACTAACAAAGAAAATAAATGAGAAGCACACGAGACCGTGTGGAAAGAAGAGTGGAATATGGTCTCGGTGGAGGAGAAGAATGGAGAAAAAGAGAAAGAAGTGTAGTACGAACTTGAGGGTGTAAATCGAGTGAATAAATTAGCGCAATTTGTGATGACCGATGTGTTAAAAGCGATTGTGCTAATCTATCAACCCGTCGAGAAATAGGGTCAAATTTGTTAAGATTCGCAAGAAAACATGGGTACGTCGAACTTGGTAAACCCTCCATTGAAAGTGGAAACGCGACGGAGTCTTGCGTGGTCGAAACGATAGGAAGGACGAAAGGGAGTGATTTAGGGATAGTCTTAATCTTACCTAAGTAATCTGTCTCGAACTTGAAGGATTCCATCAATGGTTCGAAATGACTGTAAGCAACCGAGTCTGATGGTTCAACTAACTTATCTGAATATGTAAAGGACTTAAACTCGGGAGGTGAGTTGTCAACATCGTCCGAAAAAGTGAAACACTCGTAATCATTATCTTCTGTGAGAACTGTGTCAGATTCAAAGAGAAATTTTTCAAGCTCACAGTCCTCCTGCATGATCTTTTGCGTGGTCGGAACGATGGAAAAGAGCGGGTTTGATGTAGGAAGTATAACAGTTAAAGGTTCACGAGGATGAAGTGGAAAATCCGACACATCAAACAAAAATGGTTCAACCTCAATATTATCCTCAATACTCTCCTCAATACTATCCTCATAATTCTCCTCAAAATTTAGCTTATCCATGCCATTATCATCAAAATCAAGACGCATATGAGGTTCGGGAGAAACATTTAATGACTCGGAATGATGAATTGGACATAAAATTTCAATCAAATCTACGGGTTCATCATCCAAAATATTCCCGGCGTCAATATCCTCAATCAAGTGAAAATCAATTTTTTCAGATACCTCATCAAAAGCATGGATATTTATCGATTCAGGTTCTAGAGTGGAGGTGTAAGATTCAAAAGGATTAGGTATGGTTTCACTCGAAAGGGACTCTTCACAATCTGGCAAATCAAGCACTACAAAGTCGCACAACTCATTAAATGTTTTATTTTCAACTGATGAAACATTTGGAACACTTGTTTGAAAACCAGAGTTGTGGGATTCAATTGGGTATGGGTAGGTTTGATTTGGAAGTGCGTAGAACTTACTCTCTCCTCTCAACTTCTCACTCTGTCCAACCGCCTCCTCATACATTGGAAGATTTGGAGCTAGTTGGAAACTAGCTACCGGTTCACTAGGTTGCATAAGGGCGGCCATGGACGCATCCACATTCTTAATCATTTGGTTTGTCGCTACCATATAAGCCTCCAACGACTGTTCTAGACTAGACATGGGTTGTGAATGAGTTTCGGTAAAAGATTAAAAATTGTTTGGATACGTGAAACTCCTAAATGGTTTTGTCGAAACAGTGTCGAGGGAAGGTATGAAAGTTGGGTAGGACTGGTAGGAAGTGGATGGTTGGACAGGAGTAGGATCAACATTTGGATAAAAAGATGAATGGGCTTGTTGATCCCTAGAACTGGATGTATGGAGAGGAGTGAAAGATCGGCTACGAGATTGTTCAATATGCTCAGCAATAGACATGGGTTTAGGAGTTACAACAGGACTCGAAAAAATGGTATCAACGTACGACAGTGGTGAAGGTTGAGATGGTTGATACAAAGTGGATTGCAAAGTCGAACTGTTTCTCCTAGATGCTTCTATTCGATCTTTCAAAGAAATTTTGGGCATGGAGGGATCGTGCTTAAATCGACCGAAACAATTCGCGTAAGAGGCAAAGTTTGGTTCAGGATACCAAAGTTCGGCAAGAGATTTGTGAGGTGGGGTACCCATGATGTAAAAAGGAGAAGAGAAAGAAGGTGGTACAAGGAGTTCTTAGCGACAAAATTTTGCAAGTCTTTTATAATTTTTTTTTCCTTTTTCCTTTTTCTCTTTACTTGGAACTTTTTGCAAAAAAGATTTTCGATAAAGGGCTTTGACACAAATGCAATCAACCACAAATGCACAATCAGGCCTAGAGCTAGGGTCACCTAGGTCAGCTAGACAGCTCCTAATTGTTCCAAGGGCAAGAAATAGGACCTCAAACGGCCTCTTCACCGCCAATTGCGGCCAGGTAAGTGCCAGGTGAGTGGGAGGCTCTCCACTACAAGTAGTGGCCCTAATTAAGTAACCACTCGCCTTAGACACACTTGCCTAGACACCGCAAAGTCAGGTTAGGATCAACGGCCGATGCCTACAACTAGTCCTCTGTCCTATTGAGCGCGACGTCCTTAGGGCTGAGTCTAGTATTTTTTAATTAAATATTGGTCAATGTATATGCCTTATGTGATTTCTAGGGTCCTGGGAAGGGTGATGAAATCCCCACCCAATCTGGATTGGTCTCAATCCCCTTAAAGTCAGATTAAATATATGCAAAATAGTAACAACCACTTGCAATCAAAGATTTTTTTATTTTAAGCGCGGCGCAAAGAATCCTGCACAAGATTTGTTATTGGAAGGGGGAAGAATTTTTTTTAAGCGCAAAGAATCCTGCAGGAGATTTGGCTAAAGATATATCGTGATTTGCAGAGGAGAGAAAAGAAAAGAAAACTTACAGCTTTTTTTTTTCAGATGAGGACGTCACTTGATCGCCGCGGTTCCGCGGTCAGAAGACGCTATTGCCGCGGTTCCGCGGCAATATTTTTTTTTCTCTCTCTAGGCCGCCGCGGTTCCGCCGCCAAAATGCGCTTCTCACCGCGGTTCCGCGGTCACGTGGCTGGTACAGGTCCCGAGATTTTTTCTGTTATTCTGTTGTTGAAATCCTCTGCTGTTCAGATTTTTCGTTTTCTGTTTCGCTTTCTCGATTTTTCCAGATCCGAACTCGATTGTTGATCCTGCAAAATTCAAAAAAAATACCCTTCACAAAATAACAAAATGATAAATTTTTATATTTTTTAATTTTTCAGTTTTTATGATTTTTTAATTTAGATTAACCCGAAATTGCAAAAAGGAAATTTTACGCCATCTCCGACAACGGCGCCATTTGATTTGTAGAGATTTATGATCAAAAATAATATTATTAAATTGTAGTAGAGTGGTAAGTATTCCCGTCTGTCACGCGGGTGACCCGGGTTCGATCCCCGGCAACGACGGCATTTGATTTAAAGAGATTTTAACTAGCTTATGCGCTTTTAAAAGATGAATCAAAGAATATTTAATAACCGCAATCAAGAACGGCGTCGCTTGGTAGCTAGCCGGTGAGTATGGGTCGGTCTACAGGGATTTTGTGAATTTCCTAATCGCTCTTACGAGTTAATTCCGATGGGTGTCGGATCTTATTGATTAAATCTAAAAACTAAATCTATCTAGATCTAAATCTTGCTAGGGTTAGGTTTAGGGTAGGTTTGGAAATGTAAATAAATCTCACCGCTTTCTATACCCAAATTAAGATCTATGAGGTGTTATGGTAATTATTAATAAAGGGGATTTGAACCATTCGGGAAGGTGTTTCTTCCTCTAGGTTCTTGTCCTTCCTTTATCAATCCTTACCCTAACCTCCATGAAAAACACGCTCAACCGGGCTTTTATACTACGGTATCACCGCTACCTCGTAGGATAGGGTGCCGTAGGGAGCGGTGTGTGCATATTTTGCATGGAGTCCTATAAAAAAGTGTGATGGGCAAGAAAGGGGTGAGAGATCTGCATCTCTCAAGCCTTCCCCAAAGCTAACCCTAACAAACGAGGAGACTACTCGCTCATTAGGGAATTGAAGAACATTCTATCTATCTATCTAGGGCAAGGAATTAAAGATCTATACTAGGGCAATTAAATAAAACTACTTACTTGATGGCTCTCTCCAAGCATTTACACAAGACTTGTCAGATCTGAATAGATGAAATGAAAAGAGGCATCGATGCTCTTCAAAAGAAATCTGAATTTTATTAATGAAAGTAGGCATAACCTAATACAAGGATTTGGGTCTCTATTTATACGACATAGAAAACCCTAGGTTTACAATCGCCGCATGTCTGCTATTACAAAAATACCCCTAGAGAAGACTAGTCAACGCATCGTCGCGCCGCCACAGAAAAAATCCACCGACACATGTCTCCTATGGCCGCGGATCCGCGGCCAGAAGCAAGGTTTGGTCGCGGTTCCGCGGCCGTATGGAGATATTGTGTGCTCAATTTTTCTGGGAATGTTCTGGTGCATGTTTCCTTCAAGATTCTTCAGTCCTTTTCTCATATTGGCTTCTAGGTTTCTTCCAGATCTCCACAGTGAATAATTGTAGTGGACTTTTACCGTTGCTTCGTGACGAAGTCTTGAACCTTGCGCTGCTTTTGTTCTTTGTGAATTTGTTAATTGATCTTCAATGTTCCTCAAGATGTAGGCACGATCAAGATTTCACCATCTATCGGTCGCAGTCTCACTTTTGTATCGTTTTTTGTCTTTTTCACTGTTTTTTTCCCGAGAATCTGTAACCTGTAACATTGTAGCAGACATGGGTCAAAAGCACCAGTTTATTTGTAAAACGAATAAGAATGGGGAATATAATAATGCAATATTATGATATGAACACCTACCGTTCGGCACCAGCCTATGGTTTGGAAGAAGACCATCCAATAAGCGTAATAGGTGTACCCTCCTAATCCTAGGAGCCCTCGCAACCTGAGAGAAGGTAAAGGGAAAAGACAACTGAATAATCCTTATTCTATTTCTCCTGAACCAGAATCCATCCTCGAACTGGAACAAGTTCCTTCGAGTTCGTATGTAACTATACGATGGCTTATCCAATAAAAGTGGATCTTCGTTGTGATACGGAATGTTCCGGTGAAATGCAAAGGTGAAGTAGGAGTGGCGGGGGTATACGCGGTTTCGTCGTGAATGATAGTAGTCGCAATGTCGTTTGCCCTTATTCTAATCCCTTTATATGTCTTTACTTATTACCTTCTGTACACCACACTTAGGCTTAATTTGTTTTCTTCTTTCCCTACCTTTCGGCACCTGCCTATGGTTTGGAAGAAGACTATCCAATAAGCGCAATAGGTGTACTCTCCTAATACCGGGAGCTCTCGCAACCTGAGAGAAGGTAAAGGGAAAAGACAACCGAATAATCCTATTCCATTTCTCCTGAACCAGAATCCATCCTCGAATCTGGATCAAGTTTCTTCGAGTTTGTATGTAACTATACGATGGAATATCAAAGAAATGTGGATCTTCGTAGTGATACAGAGTGTTCTGGAGAAATGCAAAGGGAAAGAAGGAGAGGAAATGATTTATGCGACTAAATGACAATCCAAAAGCCAAAGTGTTTTAAGAAGGTTCGGTTAACTTGGTTCATGAGTTATAGTTTAGGGTCGGGCCATGGTCGTTGCCAAAGAGAGAGAGAGAGAGAAAAGAAACACTCAGCGTGCACTCTAACCTAGATCAGAATGGTTAATCAATTTATCTAATCAGGATATCTCTCACTATTTCCTCGAATTCTCCTCCAAACCCAAAAGAAGAATTAGTCGGGATCATCTAAAATCACCCGATGAGTAAACCTACTCATCAGTGGGAATCGGGATCCAACTATCATCGCATGATAACTTGATGGAAGCCACTCAAGTCACCACACTCCAGAAGGTATGCGCATGCCTGGCAAGTTTCCTGTATGTTTGAAACTCCCGATGTAGTTTTTTCCCCAAGCGACTTATGACCTTGATGAAGGCCAAAACATCATAAGTTGCAAGTCAAGTTTAATCCGTCATTATCCAGATTAATCTAGACCCATTCGTATAAGCCCTTGACGAAGGCCAAAACAGTTGTACGCCTGTCCTAGACTAATGCATCTATCTATGCTACAAATAAGCACCCACTAGCTACCAAACACTATGCCTTGGCGAAGGTCAAAACACATAGCATGAATACTAGTAGATACCTATCTGAAATGACGGAGGGCTACGACTGGTTTTTGGCGAAAAACCTTTAACGTAATGAACTTGATATCGTTGAAGGAACCAGATAGCTTTTTAAATATACAGTGGTCCAAACATTTGCTAAAGAGGTCACTCCCTGTGAAGGGATCTCGGCTCTTTCCTTGTCGAATAAGGTGCAGGATATTCCTAACCGAATACCACGATACAAAGCAAAAGAAACGACTATAGTGAAGTTATTATGATCACGCAAACTTTTGCTCAAGAGGTCACTCCCAGTGAAGGGATCTCGGCTCTTGCCTAGTTGAATGAGGTGCTATATATTCATAACCGAATACCGCTGTGCAAAGCAAAAGAAAATGTCTGTAATATCATTTTTAAAATTGGTTCCAACAACATCAAATATATATAGGTTTGCTTTCTTTGCATTGATCAGAATCAACGCATTCCAATCAATTAAACATATCACACCAGAAAAGAACGAAAATATGATGTACGTATATGCCATCCGCATTCGCCACTGGGCCCCATCATCACCCGTTAGGTTACTTAACTAACGACAGAGCGGGGGCTGGATTAGCGCGGGTGCAAAACATATACAACATCTACTAATATATATATAAATATATATAACAATCGTCCCAGGCATGATATAAAGCAACATCATAGAATCTCAGCTAAGCAACACAGAGTGGTGGATAATCCTGGAGCCCCAGGTTTCACTTGAGCCGCAAATGAGACCCGACGTTCCCTGTCGTGTGGATAGCCTGTGAAATGAAAACCTAGACCCCTACGAGTGCGAAAAGTTACCCGCCAATCCCATAAGCGAGGCAACCCCAATCAACAACATGAATGGGTCATCCAGCACTTCACGGAATCCGGTAACTTGAGCACCCCTCCGTGGGTCAACCTATACCCCCTACAAGTGCGGTGAATAGCCCGCCAATTCTAGAGTAAAGTCCCCTCCATCTCAACGCCATGAGATGTGAACCCGTTACCCTCTAGAACCCGGATATTCATGCACTCCACCATGAAGTAATCCTAGTACAGAAAAGAAAATAATATGTACAAGGGTGACATCGACCTCAACCCGGTCGTGCCCCAAACAAATAATATACAAACCGGCAGTGACGGCAGTCCACATGTCGGATGCTCGCCCCGCAATATCAAATGTACAAATAAATCTAAACTGTACTACCATTGCACCAAATCTATCCACCACGACGATCCAACCACAATCATAGCACAACACAGAACATCAACGTGAATGTCACGTTCGCAAACTCGTCTAAAAGAACATATAGCAGTTAGACGGGTTATACTGCTCTAATGATATTCACGGTCGCAGATAGTAATGTATGTATTGTATACATTTAAACAATGTTAAATTATCGACTTCGAAGCACCCCGAATTTCCCCTTCACAAAAGATAATATAATATCCAAACTGGGCAAAACAAACAATACCACTAAACCAACATTCCAGAGACCAGTACACACCAAAAATACGAAGTCCAAACTCACTTAAAAAACCGGCGACACTCCATTTTTAAGCAATCTCACCGGGTCATATCCGGCGGTTTGGGCTTGTCTTTGTGGTGTGTTCTAGTGGTCACTCAAGTAGTCTTCTGCAATTGCTTAAATTTTTTTTGAAGACTCTGAAAAATTGACAGAGACTGGAATGTGCAGTGCACTGTTTCGGGGTTGTTTCGGTTTCGATACTTTAACATCGTCTAAACAAGCTAGCAAAGGGTTTAAGAGTTGGCTCTGATACCATGTTGGGTTACGGCAGCGCCCCGGCCATCAAACCGTGACCAAATGCGGAACAAAAAATTTACAAAACTGGCGCTACCACAACCCGATGCCCGGATCTACCCTAAACCCTATACTAGCAATATGTAAACTATGAGTTAGATGGTTATACCAAATGGATCATGTCCTTCGGTCTTCTACCATTTCCAAGCTCCTAGTGGTCGCGGATCGAATTTGGTTTCCGATCATCCTCCATCTACGATGATCCATCCGAGGGAAACGACGCAAGCTTCAGCCTCGCCAAGCGAGGCAACCGACGCTCCAAGGTTGCTAGCAATGGAGAGTGGAGGTGTAGGATTATCTCACTATTGTTTTTCTCTCATCATAGTTCTCCAAGAGCAACTCAATAAGAAGAAGAAGGAGGTGAGGAAACATGTGGCATGAGCAACTAAAGAAAAATGGCTAAGGGTTTTTCCAAGTGAGTAAGTAATGAAGCAAGTCAAGAAAATACAAATGAGCAAGGCATTGTGAGAAAATGATGGCAGCCCCCCTTTTAATCATGCAATGAAAAATATCTCATCTCATTTTTACAATAAACAAGTCCATGCCATGCCACCTCACCCCCTCCACCTCATTTCCCAAAATGATTTTCCAAAAAGAAAAATCAATTAATGAGGTGGACATCTTCTAGAAGCTATTCCGTATAAATACGGAATACAAACCGGCACACGTATCGAAATACATATACGCGTATTCGTACAAAAATATGAATAGCCAAGAGAGAAAATGAATAGTGAACAATAATACTAGAATACACACACACACACACATAAATTATTAAATAAAAACCTGATTTAATAATCCGGCTTAATCCTAAACCGTTAGTATTAACAACCGTCCGATTAAAGTCTGTGCAGCCTGTACACATATTTAATCGGACACTTGTATCTCCCAACATACGTCATCTACACCATATCGCCTGAACCGTGAAAACCCTCTGTGTGGGAGTCTAAAGACTCGTCAATATGCTGGCAGTGGGTTTAACCACATGCACGTCAGCGGCATTACCTGTACGTAACGGCTACCCAGGTATTAAGCGAAAGGAAGGCCGACGAGCAAACTCATCCGTACCCCTACTGAGCCTGACAGTGGCAATATCCGTACAGTCCGGTCTGTTCGTTTAAGAGTATCGCATATCGAGTCTAGGGGGGTGGATAAAGTCAGACCCCTAATAATGCGATAATTCTTGTCGGTATGAAACCTATCACCACCTGAGAAACTACTGATCCTAGATCAGTAATTCTCGACTAACTTGGCCAAAGATTTCTGGCGACGGCCACCCATCCACTGCGCAACATCAACCCCAATACCGGGATAGACGAATCCCCAACGATCCACTCACTGCCTCCATGTGGCTCTGGACTGTACCCAACTAAAACCTGTTTGCACGACTCCTTTGAGCCGTGGTAGGGTAGTAATCAAAGCACAGTGGGAACTCACACGAGGCAAATGACGATCTTAGGTCGACAGACTAATATGTACTCATGTCACCTGGGAACTGCAATTTGACAATAGGTATAATACCATCTAGCAGGTTCCCGGCGAGTCCGTCCAGTATACCCATAACCCAATGAGCGTCTGTATACTATCTTAGGTGACTAACTAACACCAATGGCTTGTGAGATCGGTCACCGCCCCTCGTCAGGGTCTCGATAAGCATACACCAGTCTACTCTAGAGTACTGATGCCCAGTCTCGATTCTCCTACGACTAGGGACATTTAAGGATGTGCTTATAGACTACCCAGCTCCCATGTATATGATCGCCATCATAATGCTGGTAGTCAAGCAAGAATCCAATGGGCTCTATCAACATGTAATGATGATATAGATAAACCAGATAGCATACTATTATCTTGAGTAAGACTGTTTTACCGGTATAGGTCCTCCCTCAATCATCACAAACGCATGCCTGCGATTCAATAATTGACTTGAGGGCACTATAGCCAACACCTACCACTCCAAATGAGATATGGAATGGGAAGAGACCATCTTTTAAACGAGTTAAGATATGGGTTGTCCGACTTATGTTAAAAAGCAGAATCATGCAAACAGGTGGATTTGATTTCCTTCCTACCACGGCTCAAAGGAGTCGTGCAAACAGGTGGATTTTGGGTACAGTCCCGAGTCACATGGAGGCAATGAGCGATAAGAGGGGTTTCGCCTCTCCCGGTATAGGGAGTTGATGTTGCGCTATACTCGATTGGCTATAACAGGAAGTCCCTGGCCAGGGCTGTTGATGAGATTTACTGGTAAGTGTTATCAGTAGTTTCTCGTACCGTTATAGGCCACACATCGGCATGACTTATCAAGTTATTGGGGTCTGACGATTCCACCCCCAGACTCGATATGCGACATATCAGATGAAGAGACCGGACTGTACGGTAAGTGTTACCTACAGGCATCTTGGGAGTTTGGACAAGCTTGCTTGTTGATCTTCTATTCGCTCAATACCTGGGTAGCCGTTACGTCCAGCTAGTACCGCTGACGGCTTGTAGGAAACTGATGTGATCATTACCTACTGCTGGCGTATTGACGAGTCTTTAGAGTCCCACATAGAAGTTTCCTGGTTCAAGCGAAACGAAGCAGGGCACATATGTTGATCTATGCGGGGGCCTGATAAAATACGATGAGATACCGTATTATAATCTGGTGGTTATTTGATATCAATTAGGTTATATGTGATATAACCGGATTATTGAATCAAGTGTTGATTTGATAATGTGATATACAGATAAATGATATTAGTCGGTTATATGTGATATAACCGGATTATTAAATCAAGTGTTGATTTAATAATATGATATATATTTATATTTGATATAATTATATATTAAATAATATTATTAGCTCATTAATTATTCTTCATAATATATATATATATATATATTATATGAAGCATAGCATGAATTTTCTATTTTGGGAAAATAGAAAATGAGGTGGAAAATGGGGAGACTTTTCTGTGGAATGGGCAAGCATGGCTTTGCTATTTATTTTATTCATTTGCTTGCACTATTGAAGCATGGTTACAATTTTTAATGGTTAAAAATTGTATGCTTCAATAATGTATGAGCTTTGAAGAGCGATTCTACACTTCATTCTTCACTTGAGTTATTTTCCTCACTTGAGCTCCTTGCTCTCTAGCTCTCTCCATTTTCTTCACCTCCTCCTCCAAGCTCAATCCCTCACATCAGTTGTGAACCCTTGAGCTTGTGAGAACCCTAGTGAGCAAACAAAACCCCCACTTCCCCATCCTACACATAATTAACACTTGAGTGTAGTGTGTTTCCTTCACTAAAGAGTTTAGTGAAGAGGTAGCTTGGTTTAGCGGACTTCGGTAGATCTTTTTCGGCACGAAGGTCATTGAAGTAAGTTCGTTCAACCTTCATGTGGATCCTAGTGGAGTCATAGGGACTACAACCCGGAGGTTTAGAAGAGAAGGACACGTTCTACAAAGGTTGTAGCCACCTTTCTCTTATATTAGTTTTAGTTATATCATAGTTAAACCCTAATCATCTAATTTAAGATCTTGATTAGTGTTGATTAGCACTCCAAATTTTTTAAAATCAGCAAGTTTGATACTAGTAAAACCCAGTGGTGGTGCTAACATACACTTTCATACCTATCGGGTAATGATATTGTGAGATGATGAGTTAAAATGAGATGGTCAACTCCGACCATTGGATCGATGATTGGATTTTTGCATCGTATTCTACACGTCAAAATATGTATGTGTAATTAGATGATTTGGAGGTTTATTGTAACTCATGAATTAAGGGTATGTATTACGTGCAACTTCCACGATTATTTAACAATCATCCATTTTGCGAACTTGATATCCTTATCTTAGAAGTGTCTAAATCATCTAAATTAGAACAAGATGTACACATATGTAGATTGGCATGTAGAACAAGATGTATGGAACCGATCGTCATTTTGATGGATAGATGACGATCAAATTTTTCCATCACAGTTTAAGATCTCATCTCACCATCTCATTACTCTATATTTACGTATATATCTATAACACTCTTAAAGACAAATTAATGTATAGTTTTCTTCTGTCATACTCATAACCCAAATAAATTTCTAAAATTTCTTTTTAAAAAAAATATTGCAATGAGTTAGAAAAAAAATCATATCTATGTTATCATATCAACCTTTTCAAATTAAGATTCAAAATTATATTTATTTTAATAAACTATTCTATTTAAACATAAATTAAATTATCCACTTATATAAAAAAATTAAGTAATTTGAATTTTAAAACATATATTTTTAATAAATAATTAGAGAATGGACATCAAAAATTTATTTATGGTTTCTTATTAATGGTCCTCCTAAAATCAAAGTCAATGTTTTTTTCTCATGCATACTACGCTGAATTTTAGTTTAATCTTAATAAAATCTTATCCATATGTATTTGTAATTTATTATATCTATAATTTTTATTCTATTTATTTTCATAGTCCATCTATACTAATGTTTTGGCATGTGCCTTGAGTGTAATTAAAACTGATAAATTGTTAAGAATAAAGAAATCACTGCTACAAATGTGCCCAGTTGTAATGGGCATTTGGTCACGGTTGAACTTATGACTAATTTCTGGTCACAGTTATAAAAAATTTGGTTTCGGTTATGACCGCTACGAATAAAAAAATATGGCGGGCCCCACAACCCACTGAAGATAAATCCCCTTATCCTCCTTTTTTTCCCTGACCCTTTTAATTTCCCTCACCCTAAAAAAATTCCTACACCCTAGCTCTCGTCGCCACAGCTGGGCCTCTCGTCGTCACCGCCGACGATCTCCATCGCCTCCTTGTCGAACCCAAAAGAGCTCTTCGCCTGACTGCATCGATCTCCTCATCGCCGACGCTCATCAGCTCTTCACCGCCGTGCTCGCCGCCTTGAGCTTCGCCACCGCTTCTGTTTCTTCGAATTTTCGCAGCCGCAGGTTAGTTTTTTCAATTTTAAATTTAATTTTCATAAATTTGAATTTGATTTTTTCAATTTCGAGAATTTAACTTGTAATTTTGTTAGGGTTAGGGTTCTGATTTGGGTTGGGGTTAGGGTTAATGATTTGGGTTAAGGTTAATTATGGGTTATGGCCGGGATATATTGGGGTTAATTAGAGTTAGGGTAATGATTTGGGTTAGGGTTAGGGTCGGGGGTTAGGGTTAATTAGTGTTAGGGATATGATTAGGGTTAGGGTTAGGGTGTGGGTTATGGTTAGGGTAAGGGCTGGGGTTAGGGTTAGGGTTATGGTTAGGTTGGGGTTTATGGTTTAGGTTAGTGTTAGGTTTAGAGCTAGGGTAATTTAGCTAATTTTTGTAGGTAACTTAGTAAAAATCAACAATAGTTAAGGATATTTTAGTGAAAAAGAACAATAGTTAAGGGTATTTTCGTGTAAATAAGTAACATTGAGCTAATAGGGTTTTTTTATTTAAAATTTTAATGATAGTTTAGTGAAAGCAACAAAAATTAAGTATATTTTAATGAAATTTATAGTAATTTAGTTAATTTACTGAGAGAATACGTTTAATTAAATTTTGAAGGTAGTTTAGTCCAAAACTAGAATAGTTAAGAGCATTTTAGTGAAATTTATAGTAATTTAGTTAATTTAAGGCAGTTTAGTGAAAAACCATGAATAGTTAAGGGTATTTTAGTGTAATTTATTAAAATGGAAGAAATAGGTTGTTTAGGGGTGCGAGCGCGTGCATACACACACACACAGTCACACACACACATATACACAAACCCATACACATACAAACCAGGACAAACATTAATTCATCATTAATCTCCTCTACATTATACTCTTGTCAAATCCCATCATAACCCCAAACCTAAATCCAAAATTTTAAACTCGATTAAGAAATCCCTTAACTTTAAAAAATTGTACCCTAAACCAAAAACATCGAAACTTTGAAATTGATACGTAAACGTAAAACTAATTCAAATTAAATTTTAAACTAAGTGTATGAAACTCGAAGATAATATGAAATTTTCATATTCTTATCAATAATCATATATGAATATGAAAATGCTACTTAGTTCCCGTTTATCAGTTAACACATGTTCGATGTTCGTCGTGACATAAAACTACACGAAGATTGTTAAATATCGGACGATATCATTTGGTTCTAACAACCGTCGTGTAGTCTATTTGATGAGAATATTCAATTGTGTGATAACCGATAGATTTGTCCTGTGTGGACAAGTTAAGAATGTATAAAGCAAACACCTGCATTCAGTTGTGTATTTCATTCGTTTTGAGATATTTCGTCAGTTCCTTTCCGCCGGTTCTCCGTGCATATCGATAGATTAGATGTTCATTTTAATGCTATTTGACAGTATTGAGATGATCATCTTTTCTATTACAGTCTTCTTGGAGAAAAACAGAGAGGTGCTGCCGAAATTTTCTCGAAACGGATGAAAGTACAAGTGAATGGGGGTATGCTTTATACATTCTTAATGGGATAGGTGCCTTACCCCCGACAGCCGCAATCCTCGACATCCAATATAGAACATTTAATATCATCATCATTTTTCTTGGAAGAAGAATCCAACTCCCTATCCATGAGCATTTGCTCTCGGTCCTTAATAATCTTTATAGCTAAAACGTCAATTGAAACTTAAATTAACCAAGTCCTCAATTAAATCTAGCATTAACGCTTCTTAGTATCACGTCTATTGCGTACCTATCAGGAAATCTTAATCCGATGCGTCTTGTCTATAGGAACCTTCCTTCGTTCGGACTGTTCCAATATGACATTCCCGTACCTCCACGATAAGAGTTGGATGTACTTCGATACTCCCTCGAGAGTCAATGTCTTTTTCGTTGACGGTGTTAACTTTTCAGCGATTTTTCCTACGCACGTCTTGGGTTACCGAAAGAGCACGAAATCTATTGTCATTGCTTTAAGTGTATGAAAAAGATATTGCTCAAGAAGTCATAAGTTGAGTTACACATCGTGAGATACAGTTTCATTAGAGACTACACTGCGTGGGAACTTCACGAAGAAAAAGTCGTTTTAATGGGATATGAGGCATGAGTGCAAGAGACGGAAAACGAATTCATCAAAACGGAAGCGCAACGTGGCAATGGATAGTAGAAGAAGAGGAGGAAGAGGAATGACAGTTTGAAGAAGACGAAGCCATCGAAGAAGATGATACTGTAATCGCGCTGATCGATGACATGGATGAGCTTATAAATGCCACTGGACTTTCTTATGATACGGATGTTGGGGTTTCCTAGAGCCCTGACCATCTACCGTGGCCGTTGCGGAACAAAAATTTTAGGGCTAAAAAAACTGGCGCTAGAAAAACCCGTCCTAGAATTTACCATAAACCGAAACTAGCTAAAAAAAAGGAAATTTTAACTAATATGATAGAAATGTCTCACCAAAAGATCCGTGTCTTTCGGTCTTCTATCCTCTTCATTTGCTCCTTGAGATCACCTTGATCGCCGGTCTTCCTCCGTCGAAAATGATCCACCCGAGGGATGTAGTCCATGACTCTAGCTCCATACTAAAAGTCTAGTAGAGCAACTAGAGACTTTAGGTTGCTAATCTAAAGTGTCTAGAATGCAGTGAGTGGTCCTTAGTGTATATCTATCTTGAAAGTGTACGTTAGTGTTGGATATGTATGCCCTAGAGGCCATTATTGTATAGTACTAGTTTGTATAATACATTTTGGAAGCTTGGGATATATACACGGATTTACGCCAGTCTTGCTCGATATAGTAGTATGCTACTTGGTTTGTATCTACCTTAATATGTGTATATATTTCTTTTAACATATCGCTAATACATAATGATGGAGCCCTTAGGATCTTTGCTTGACTACCGACGTTGTGATGGCGATCACACTAGTGGGGGCTGGATAGTCTATAAGCACATCCTTATACAGGTCCCTAGTCGTAGGGTTATTGAGACAGGGCATCGATACTCCAGAGTAGACTAGTACATACGCTTTTCATCCCAGCAGGGGAGATGGTCTGTCCCACAGCCTGTTAGTTATTTATATGCCCTAGAGGCCATTGTTGTACATATGATGTATATTATGATGGATGCTTGGATATATACAGAGCGGACTTTCTTGCTCGTCATGATAGTATGCTATTTGGTTTCACTTTATCTTAACATGTTGACTTGTATTGGTTTACTGTCTTTCTTTCACATGTTGATAAAGCCCTTAGGATCTGTACTCGACTACTGGGATTATGATGAGATCATACTAGTGGGGGCCACGGTAGTCGATGAGTACATCCTATAAATGTTCCTAGTCGAGGGTGTATCGAGACGGGGCATCGATACACCAGAGTAGACTAGCGTATACGCATCTTGACCCATATGATGGGCGATGGATGATCCCATATACATCGGTGTTTGACATCAAGGATGGTGTACGGGTGCTCAGTGGAGACTGGGTACACTGGACGGACTCGCCGAGAACTCCCAGATGGTGATATACCACACGTCAGATGGCAGTTCTCCGGTGACACTGGTGCAGGGTAGTCTGTAGACCCGACATCGTCATAGAGTCTTGTGTGATTCCCACTGTGCTTTGATTTCCACCTTACCATGTCTAAGAGGGCATGCAAAATGGTGGCTTTTGGGTACAGTCCCGAATCACATGGAGGCAATGAGCGATAGGAGGGGATTCGTCTCTCCCGGTATAGGGAGTTGATGTTGTGCTGTGTTCGATTGGCTATAACTGGAAGTCCCTGGCCAGGGCTGATATGGAGATATACTGGTAAGTGTTACCAGTAGTTTCTCGACCTGTTATGAGCCTCACATCGACACGACTTATCGGTTACTGGGGTCTGACGTATACTACCCCTAGACTTGATATGCGACATATCAGACGAACATACCGGACTGTACGGGAGTGTTACTGATTGGATTCACAGGAGAACGGACAGGCTAGCTTGTTGATTTTCTGATCGTTCAATACCTGGGTGGCTGTTACGTTTAGCTGACCGCTTGCAGCTTGTGGGTATTTGATATGATCATCACCTGCTACCGGCGTATTGATGATTCTTTAGAGTCCTACACGGAGGTTTCTTGGCTTAGGCAAAACGGAGTAGAGGCACGTATGTGATATGTGCAGGACCGAGGATAATGCGATATGAGATACCGTATTATATTCTCATGATATTTAGATATGAATCGGGACATCGGATCAAGTGTTGATTCGATAAATCGGTACATGATATATTAGTCGGTTATATTCGATATAGCCGGATCGTTGGATCAAGTGTTGATTCGATGATATATATGATATATTGTATTACATTATCTAATATTGGCTCGCTTTATTATTATTTCATTTTCTCACCGGATTAATACATTGATATATATGCGATATATGTTAATTGTATTATTTTCTTTTGTTGCAAATATATAATATATATGTGATATATATTATTGTGACATGATATGGTTTATTATTAAACATGATTAGGGATGATAAAAAGGGATTAGGGTTTGATTAGGGTTAGCTCTTTCAAGTTCATTCTAGAAGGATTCTATTTTGTCTTGGTTAAGATATTATGGTTGATACTTATCCTTAACCTAAGCAAACCCTAACTCTAGTTTATTCTCTACAAGTTTTATCCTATCATCCTTAACCATGGTTCTATAATCAATCATATACACTTGACTACTATTCATCACAAAAAGGATTATTCTTTCATTCTTCATCTTCTTCTCTCTTGAGTTTTGAGAGAGAGCTCACTAGTTAATTCTTTTGTGATGATTTCTTGTGAGAAAGTGAAATAAAAAGATAGCATAAATACTACTCCATCATCCTCATCTAATCTAGCCCATTAGATTAGGGTGTTCATCTCTTTAGAGTGAGATAGCTTGGGTTCTAGCAACTTCGACGTAGATCATCGGAGAATCGGAACACTTCAAGCTAGCATGGATCGTTCGAGTCGTGGAGCCTCTCTTGAGTCCGGGAGATCGTGGATTGCGGCGAAGGGACTTCTACTCGGAGCTTGTGAAGCGAAGGAGAGGACTACAAAGGTTGTAATCCCTCACACTTAGCTTTAAAGTTGTTATCTTGCATGCTAAACCCTAATAATCTAGCAAAGATCCCGTCTTTGGGTTGTTCGGCATATGTAAATTTTTATTCGGGCATGTTTGATGCTTCATGAACCTTCACATGTGTGCCTAGGAACCCTACAGTGGTATCATAGCCTAGCTAGAGCATTAGGGATGTGTTAACGAAGTTAAAACTCCGATCGAACCCTAACCGACGAAAATGAACCCCTCTCTGGATATTTTTCAAAAACTGTCATTTTTCTGAATTAAAAATACCTAAAAAAATCAGCAGGGAATTCTAAGAATTACCATAAAATACAAGCTCACAATTCCGTACAACCGCCGCGGAACCGCAGCGCCAACCCACTTTATGCGGCGGTTCCGCGGTGGAATAAGTGAAGTGTGAACAGTATTTTGTTCAGTAATGTCCGTAGGTGCTTGTTGATGCTTCTGGGTATTTTTAATGTGACTCAAGTGTTGAGTGTTCTGGGGTTTATTTTGTAATCGTAGATTCGATCGGAAAATTTAAATTCGTTATTTTTTCCGGATATTTAGAAATTGTTAAAATGTTCGAACGGATATCATTAACTCACTTTTTCCCAGCATGGCAAAATTTTCAAGTGTTGAATTTTTATCGGGTTTAAATTTTTCGGAAAAATGTGCAAGTAACACGGTGGACCCTCTAGAAGACAACAAACCTTAACTCGATTATGTGACCGTCTTGAACTGCCTTTTGAACCTTCGGGTTTGGGGCAGTACGGCGTGCCACATGTGAGGCGTTGGCTTGACCCTTCTACGGTTGGATCACTGGTACTGTGACATATTCTGGGATTATTTGAACTCCGCTCAAGTGTTGAGCACTTCAGGAAATTTTGGGTATTTGATTATCTGTTCGAAAAGTTTAATACTGTCTATTTATCTGGAATGTGATACAATATGTGGAATTCATAGAGTTAGGCATGAAATGCGAAGTATGTGATATTTCGGATTTACGATGTCTAAAGTGATTGTGGATTCCAAATATTGTAGTTTTACAATTTCTTTTCTGTGACCGTAAGTGTAGTATGTAGTTGTATTGCCGGTTTTCGTTGCTATACGACAACGACGATTGGTGTATGCATACTTACTTACGTTGATGATATGATATATTATGTGTTGCTGAGATATGATGTACAGGATTGTCGCGAATGAATAGCTGGGGGTTTTATGTGAGATGAGAGTTTTATATTTTCATTCATGTAAATTCAAATGTAATATAATATTCTTTTATTTGGGGCACTTCCAGGTTGAGGTTGATGCCACCAGTGCTGTATATTATTTACTTTTCCGCATTAGGATGGACCCAAGGAGGGGAGCACAGGTGACCGGGGTCTGGGGTTCAGTGGGAGGCCATCTCGAGGAGTCGAGACCGGGTCTCCTAAACTCCAGAATTGGTAGGGTCGCTTGCCGCTCTCGTAGGGGTCCAGGGTGTGGGCTTGGCTATTCATCGTGACTGTGGAATCCGTATTTTCTATTGTTGGCTAAATACTAAATACGGACGTCCTAGTATATCCCACATTATATCTATGTTTCTGCTGCGATATCTGTGATGTGATCATTTGATATGTTGTGATGGATACAATATATAGTATATATGATATATTATATAGACGTTACTTATGTTTTACACCCGCATTAGCCCTGCCCTGCTCTGTCGTTAGTTACCTAACCTAACGGTGCATGAGGGGACATCGAGACAAATACGGATGGCATAAGTGTACGCCGTATTTATCTGTGATGCTTAGGAAGCATAAGCTGATGGGATTTTTTTTATTAATGAGATTAATAAAAAGAAAAGAATCCTAAAAGATGTTGTAGAATCAAAACTTTATAAAAAGGGTAGCTACAGTTTTGCTTTGCATAGCGGTATATATGATATACCCTGCACCTTATTCGATGAGGAAAGAGCCGAGATCCCTTCACCGGGAGTGACCTCTTTAGCGAAACTGGCAGATGCTACAAATCTCGGTTTGTCTTTTGATTGCTTTTAGAGATTTTCTCTGCACAGTGATATATATGATATGTCCTGCACCTTATTCGATGAGGAAAGAGCCAAGATCCCTTCACCGGGAGTGACCTCTTTAGCAAAACTAATGAAAGCCTAAAAAACACTCCATTTCAAAATTTCACATGATTCTACTACGATATCAAGTTCATTACGCTCATGGTTTTCTGAAAAACCTGCGTAGCCCTCCGTCATTTCAGATAAAAACTAGTTAGTATTTGTGCTACGTTTGTTGACTATGTTAAGGCGTAGTGTGCGGTAGCAAATTAGTACTTATCTGCTAAAACATGAGATGTGATTGGATTAGGGTAGTTGTACGACTTTGTTGACTATGTTAAGGGTCATACAGGTGGGTTTAATTCAATCGGGAAATGACGGGTTGAACTTGGCTAGCAATTATGATTTGTTGACTATGTTAAGGTCATAAATTGCTAGGGGCAAAATATTATCGGGGATTTCAAGTGTTGAAATTTGCAATGAGATTGCATACCTTCTATGAGATAGCTGGATCCCGATACCCACTGCGAGTAAGAGTTACTCCTGGGAGAGTTTTACACAGGACAATTAATCGATCAAGTAGGTGTCTAGAAAAGTGTTAACGGGGTTACGCCTCTGGGAAAACGAGGTTTACTTTAATTAGGTCCGTGCGAAAGCACGGGGAACCTCCCTCAAAGTACCGACACTGATCTGGCTGAAAGATTGACGAAATTGTAGGGTGTAATTAATCCCGGCTAATCTTACCTTTTAGGGTTTGAAGGTAGATTTGATAAAAACAGTGGGAGACATTCTGATTAGATAAGATAATAACCAATCTAATCTTGCAAGACCATACGCTAAAGTGCTTTCTTCTCTCTCTCTCCAGGTAGCGACCATGTCAGGCCATAATCAAGATAATAATATGGATGTATTGACTGAACCCGCTTATTATATTGAGTAGGGGAACGTTGTACCCGTTCTTTCTTATAAGAGTTATAAGACTGAACAGGGAATAGGAGAATATCTGGATTCTCACTCCGCCCAAAAGAACATGCATGTTGATGCATCTTCTTCAGGTGTGTTAGTTATTGAAAACTGTTTCTCAGTTCACCCTACGTCCTGGGTATTAGATACCGGATCATGATCCCACATATGTAAATTGTTACATGGGCTACGTAAAGGTAGAGAACTGGGAAAAGGTGATCATTCCGTTCAAGTAGGGAACGGTGCAAGTATTGCAGCCAAAGCAGTTGGCGAATATCACCTTGTATTGCCAAGTCGTAATACACTGATTCTAAATGAGTGCTATTATATACCGAACATGATATGCAACATTATATCCGTTTCTTTATTAAGTAAAGAAGGATATAATTTTGTAGTAAAGGATAATGTTATGAACATATTCCTAGATCAAAAGTTGATTGCATCATTACATAATGGCATATTCATTCTAAATCAGAATACGGTCCTCAATATACAAAACACACACAAGAGGAAAAGTTCAGAAATGAACGAGTCCTTCTTGTGACATTGTAGACTTGGTCATATCAATGCGACACGACTGGCTAAGTTACATAAGGATGGTTATTTGAATCCGTTCGAATTATCATCTTATGATACTTGCCATTCATGTCTCAAAGGAAAAATGACCAAAGCTCCGTTTAGTGGACACGGAGAGAGAGTTACTGAACTCTTAGGACTGGTACATAGTGATGTATGCGGTCCCATGTCTACGCATGCCAGGAACGGTTCTTCCTACTTCATTACATTCACTGATGATCTCTCTAGATTCGGACATGTGTTCCTAATGAAACACAAGTCTGAAGCTTTTGAGAAACTCAGAGAATATAAGCACGAAGTAGAGAATCAAACGGGCAAATGTATTAAGATTCTTCGATCTGATCGAGGAGGTGAATACTTAAGCAGCGAGTTCCTAGATTATCTAAAAGAGAATGGGATTCTCTCTCAGCTTACTCCTCCTTATACACCACAGCACAACGGTGTATCGGAATGGAGGAATCGCACCCTATTAGATATGGTGCGCTCTATGATGAGCGAGGCTGAGTTGCCTATTTCCTTCTGGGGTTATGCGCTTGAGACAGCAGCATACCTATTGAATCAAGTTCCCTCTAAATCTGTGCCTACCACACCATATGAGATATGGAGTGGGAAGAGACCATATTTTAAACGAGTTAAGATATGGGGTTGTCCAGCCTATGTCAAAAGGAAAAATCCAGACAAACTCGAGGCACGGTCAGTTCTTTGCAAGTTTGTGGGATATCCTAAGAGTTCCCAAGGATATTTTTTCTACCACGCTGAAGAACAAAAAGTGTTTGTTTCTCAATATGCCACCTTTTTGGAAAAGGAATTTCTTTCAAAAGAAATTAGTGGCAAAGAGGTAGAGCTGGAAGAGGTTCCAGAAACACAAATTGCAACTGAAGATTTAGTAGAACCAGAGGATTCAGTAGTACCCGACGAACCCCAGCCTCTCCGCCGATCTAGTAGGGTTTCTCATCCACCTGATAGATACTACGGTTTTCTCATTGATGGTGGAAGCGAGGATTGCATCATGGAAGATGATGACCCGACTAGTTTCGAGCAGGCCATCACGAGTGGTGACTCTGTGAAATGGCTGGATGCAATGCGATCTGAGATGGAATCCATGTACACCAATAAAGTATGGATTTTGGAAAATGCTCCTGAAGGGGTAAAACCCATTGGGAGCAAGTGGATTTTTAAAAGGAAATTTGGTGTAGATGGAAAAGTTGAGACTTTCAAAGCTAGACTTGTAGCAAAGGGTTTTCGTCAACGACCAGGTGTGGATTATGACGAAACTTTTTCTCCAGTGGCTATGCTTAAGTCCATCCGGATCTTACTTGCCATTGCTGCATACCATGACTACGAAATCTGGCAAATGGATGTTAAGACCGCCTTTCTAAATGGTGATTTAGAAGAGTGCGTGTACATGACTCAGCCAGAGGGCTTCGTAGATAGTGGGAGCAGGGAAAAGGTGTGCAAACTGCTTAAATCTATTTATGGGTTAAAGCAAGCATCGCGGAGTTGGAACATCTGTTTTGATGTTGTAGTCAAAGAGTTTGACTTCATCAAAAATATAGATGAACCTTGTATCTATAAGAAGGTAGCAGAGAGTAAGGTTGTCTTCCTCGTATTGTACGTGGATGACATACTCTTGATAGGAAATGATATTCCAATGCTGCAATCAGTCAAGCTCTTCTTATCATAAAGATTCTTAATGAAAGATCTAGGTGATGCCTCCTGTATATTGGGGATTAGGATCTATAGAGATAGATCCAAAAGGATACTGGGATTGTCCCAATCCAGGTACATTGACACCATACTAAAGAGGTTTAGTATGGAAGAATCCAAGCGTGGGAACCAACCTACGATCTGTGGACTCACTCTCTCCAAAGAGATGTCTCCCAAGACTGATTTGGAGAGAGCTCGCATGCAAGCGATGCCCTATGCTTCGGCAGTAGGCTCTATCATGTATGCAATGCTATGTACCAGACCCGATGTAGTATACTCACTAAGTGTAGTGAGTCGGTATCAAGCAGATCCTGGAGAGAGTCACTGGACAGCTGTAAAGAACATTCTCAAGTACTTACGAAGGACTAAGGAGATGTTCTTGGTGTATGGTAACGGAGAACTCCAGGTGGAGTCCTTTACCGATTCCAGCTTCTAAAGTGATAAGGACGGCTCTAAGTCGCATTCGGGATTAGTCTTTACCCTCAATGGAGGGGCGGTATGTTGGAAGAGTTCCAAACAGGATACCGTTGCAGACTCAACGATGGAGGCTGAATACATCGCTGCCAACGATGCTGCCAAAGAGGCTGTCTGGATAAAGAAGTTCATTAGTGAACTTGGAGTGGTTCCATCCCTTGAGCATCCAATACCTCTGTATTGCGATAACAATGGAGCTGTGGCTTTGGCCAAGGAACCCAGATCCCATCAGAAGTCCAGACATATTCTGAGGCGGTATCACCTGATCAGGGAGATAGTTGATCGCCGGGAGATCGAGGTCAGGAGAGTAGATACGAAGGATAACACTGCGGATCTACTCACGAAGGCCATTCCCCAGATACAGTTTGAGAGATTATTCGGGATGCTAGGTATGAGATACTATAGCAGCTGGCCTTAGTGCAAGTGGGAGATTGTTAGTTATGTATATTCCCTAGAGGCCATTATTGTACATACGATGTAAATTATGATGGATGCTTGGATATATACAGAGAGGACTTTCTTGCTCGTCATGATAGTATGCTATTTGGTTTCACTTTATCTTAACATGTTAACTTGTATTGGTTTACTGTCTTTCTTTCACATGTTGATAAAGCCCTTAGAATCTGTACTCGACTACTGGGATTATGATGAGATCATACTAGTGGGGGCCACGGTAGTCGATGGGTACATCCTATAAATGTTCCTAGTCGAGGGTGTATCGAGACGGGGCATCGATACACCAGAGTAGACTAGCATATACGCATCTTGACCCATATGATGGGCGATGGATGATCCCATATCCATCGGTGTTTGACATCAAGGATGGTGTACGGGTGCTCAGTGGAGACTGGGTACACTGGACGGACTCGCCGAGAACTCCCAGATGGTGATATACCACACGTCAGATGGCAGTTCTCCGGTGACACTGGTGCATGGTAGTCTGTAGACCCGACATCGTCATAGAGTCTTGTGTGATTCCCACTGTGCTTTGATTTCCACCTTACCACGTCCAAGAGGGCGTGCAAAACGGTGGCTTTTGGGTACAGTCCCGAATCACATGGAGGAAATGAGCGATAGGAGGGGATTCGTCTCTCCCGGTATAGGGAGTTGATATTGTGCTGTGTTCGATTGGCTATAACTGGAAGTCCCTGGCCAGGGCTGATATGGAGATATACTGGTAAGTGTTACCAGTAGTTTCTCGACCTGTTATGAGCCTCATATCGACACGACTTATCGGTTACTGGGGTCTGACGTATACTACCCTTAGACTTGATATGCGACATATCAGACGAACAGACCGGACTGTACGGGAGTGTTACTGATTGGATTCACAGGAGAATGGACAGGCTAGCTTGTTGATCTTCTGATCACTCAATACCTGGGTGGCTGTTACGTTTAGCTGACCGCTTGCAGCTTGTGGGTGTTTGATATGATCATCACCTGCTACCGGCGTATTGACGATTCTTTAGAGTCCTACACAGAGGTTTCTTGGCTCAGGCAAAATGGAGTAGAGGCACGTATGTGATATGTGCAGGACAGAGGATAATGCGATATGAGATACCGTATTATATTCTCGTGATATTTAGATATGAATCGGGACATCGGATCAAGTGTTGATTCGATAAATCGGTACATGATATATTAGTCGGTTATATTCGATATAGCCGGATCGTTGGATCAAGTGTTGATTCGATGATATATATGATATATTGTATTACATTATCTAATATTGGCTCGCTTTATTATTATTTCATTTTCTCACCGGATTAATACATTGATATATATGCGATATATGTTAATTGTATTATTTTCTTTTGTTGCAAATATATAATATATATGTGATATATATTATTGTGACATGTTATGATTTATTATTAAACATGATTAGGGATGATAAAAAGGGATTAGGGTTTGATTATGGTTAGCTCTTTCAAGTTCATTCTAGAAGGATTCTATTTTGTCTTGGTTAAGATATTATGGTTGATACTTATCCTTAACCTAACCAAACCCTAACTCTAGTTTATTCTCTACAAGTTTTATCCTATCATCCTTAACCATGGTTCTATAATCAGTCATATACAATTGAATACTATTCATCACAAAAAGGATTATTCTTTCATTCTTCATCTTCTTCTCTCTTGAGTTTTGAGAGAGAGCTCACTAGTTAATTCTTTTATGATGATTTCTTGTGAGAAAGTGAAATAAAAAGATAGCATAAATACTACTCCATCATCCTCATCTAATCTAGCTCATTAGATTAGGGTGTTCATCTCTTTAGAGTGAGATAGCTTGGGTTATAGAAACTTCGACGTAGATCATCGGAGAATCGGAACACTTCAAGCTAGCATGGATCGTTCGAGTCGTGGAGCCTCTCTTGAGTTCGGGAGATCGTGGATCACGGCGAAGGGACTTCTACTCGGAGCTTGTGAAGCGAAGGAGCGGACTGCAAAGGTTGTAATCCCTCACACTTAGCTTTAAAGTTGTTATCTTGCATGCCAAACCCTAATAATCTAGCAAAGATCCCGTCTTTGGGTTGTTCGGCACATGTAAATTTTTATTCGGGCATGTTTGATGCTTCATGAACCTTCACATGTGTGCCTAGGAACCCTACACAGCCATCAGTACGTCATACTTGAGATAGTATGCAGGTGCTCGTTTGGTTACGAATACACTGGACAGGACTCGTCGGGAACTGTTGGTTGGTATTATACCTATCGTCAGTTAGCAGTTCCCAGGTGACATGAGTACAGCTTAGTCCATTGACTTGACACTGCTACTTCGCCTCAAATGTGTTCCCACTGTTCTTTGATTGCTACCCTATCACGGCTCTATTGAGTCGTGCAAATAAGTAGTAGTTGGGTGCAGTCCCGAAGCACTTGGAGGCAGTGGCGGTTAGATAGGATTCGTCTCTCCCGGTATTGAGGGTTGATATCGCGCTGTGTTTGGAGAGCCATTACACAAAATCCCTGGCCAGGGCAAGTGAGATTTACAGGTAGGTACTCCCGTAGTTTCTCAGGTATTTTGGACTATGCTCCGACATGACTTATACCGCTATTAGGGGACTGACGTTTACCGCCCCTAGGCCCGATATGCGATACTCTTAGACGAACAGACCGGACTGTACGGAGATTGTCACATTCAGGCTCAGTAGGAGTTCGGATGGGTTTACCTCATCGGTCTTCTTATCGGCATCTACTTGGGGACCGTTACGTACAGCTAGTACCGCTTGCAGCCTATGGTTAAACCCACTGCCAGCGTAGTGTCGAGTCTTTAGATTCCCACACAGAGGGTTGTTCACCTTTGGGCAAAACATAGTAGAGGTCGTATGGTTTTACGACAGGGTCCGTTCACATACGCGCACTTGTGCGTGCTTGGTGTTCGGGCAGTTGACACTAGTGGGCTTTGGTTTAAGCCAGATCCTAATATTTAGTTTTGGGTTGGTTCGGTCTCATTGTATTCGTATTCCTCGGAACACGGATGCGGATGTGTATGTACAGTTGACAGAGGCAGAGAAACCTCATTAGGGTTTTGACCACTGACTTGATTAAAACCATAATGAGATAGAGGAAATTGATTAATGAGTTTTAATTAGAGATAATTGTATCATGGTTAATTGGTTTGACCATTTGACTTGTTGACTTTTGTTGACTTAGATATTTTGTTTAAGCATGAGATATTTTGTGCTTAGCATTAATTATGACATGATAATGGTCAAATCAACATCAACCATGACAATTATCTTAATTAAAATTATCATTATTCTTTTTTCATCATATGAGAGCAAACACCTCATTTTATGATGACACTTTCTTTCTCTTGCTAGCTCTCTCCTCTTCCTCTCTCAAGGCTCTCTTGTTTCATGAGTTGAAAATCAAGAGCATTGTGAGATCAAACCACCGAAACAATTCTCTACTCACTCTAGGATTCTTAGTCTAGCACACCAAGAACCTTAGTTACTTCAAGATAGAGGTAGGAGCTCAAGGTAGAGGCCTTCGGGTGGATCTTTTTTTGGCATAGAGAAGACGGTGAGGAGGAGCCATCTACACAACTCCAAGGAGATCACAACAAGGAGAAGCACCACAAGAAGAGAAGGAGTTCAAGTTTGAAGTATAACTTTCTATCATAGTAGATAGAACCTTCTTTTGCTAGTTAGGTTTATGGTAATGATCCGGTTTAGGGTTTATTCTAGCGCCAAGTTTTGTATCGTAGTAAAAATTTTGTTCCGCATTTGGCCATGGAAGTTGGCCGGGGCGCTAGTGTAACCCTTCAGTTAGCACCACCACTTGGTTTTACTAGCATCAAGCATGCCGTTTTATAAAATTTCTGGGTGCTAATCTACACTAACCAAGATCTTAAACTAGGTGATTAGGGTTTAACTATGATATCACAAATATTATACTAAGAGATGGATGGCTACAACCTTTGTAGTTCTTGTCCTTCTCTTCTAAAGCTCCGGGTTGTAGTCTATGCGACTCCACTAGGCTCCACTTGAAGGTTGAACGAACTTGCTTCGATGACCTTCATGCCGAAGATGATCCATCCGAAGTCCGCTAATCCATGCTACCTCTTCACTAAACTCTTTAGTGAAGTAAACACACTACACCAAAGCGCTAATCTAGTATAGGATGGTGAAGTAGGGGTTATGTTAGCTCACTAGGGTTCTCACAAGCTCAAGGTTCACAACTTATGAGGGGGATTGAGCTTGGAGGTGGAGGTGAGGAAAAGGGAGAGAGCTAGAGAGAAAACTCATCACATGAGTTCAACTCAAGAAAAATAACTAAGTGTGGAATGAAGTGTAGAATGGCTCATCTAAACTCACACATTATTGAAGCATACAATTTTTAACACTTAAAAATTGTAGCCATGCTTCAATAGTACAAGCAAATGAATATAATATAGAATAAGCCATGCTATGCCCATGCCTCCAAAGTCTCCCCATTTTCCTCCTTAATTTCTATTTTCTAAAAATAGAAATACCATGCCATGCTTCATATAATATATATATATATATATATATATATATATATATATATATATATACACATCACATATATATTAATATATATAAAGATAAGCATATAATTAGTGAGCAATAATATTAGTCAATATACAATTATATCAAATATAAATATATATCATATTATTAAATCAACACTTGATTCAATAATCCGGTTATATCACATATAACCGACTAATATCATTTATCTGTATATCACATTATCAAATCAACACTTGATTCAATAATCCGGTTATATCACATATAACCTCACTGATAACAAATAGCCGCCAGATTACAATACGGTATCTCATACTCGTATTTAATCAGGCCCCCTGATTGATCTAATTTATGTATAGTAAGTAGTTAACCGCAATAAGAACGGTGTCGCATGTAGCTAGACCGAGATGAGTACGGGTCGTCCTTAGGGAAACGTTGAATCTTTTAGTCTTACTTTAGGCGTGTTGATTAGAAAAGGAGGAAGAATAAAGAATGGTGAAGAATGGTAGTAGGTTCTAGATCTACGTTAAACACGGATGCAGAATATAGATCTAGATTAACTATGGATGTAAGTTTTATATAAAAGGGGGCTTGTAGGGTTCATTAATATTTAGTAGTCATGGATGATTAATTAAAGATTACTCCTTTTATTCTTTAATAGATTTAAAACTAGATCGACAGTGATGCATGTAGATTAGGGTTCCTGGAGGGAAAAGGGTTCCCACTCTTAACCCCTATCTCGACAAGGATCTCCGTTCATGTCTAGCCTTTACCAAAACAATTGTTAATCTAATCTCTAATTGTGGTCGTGGTTATCAATGAATTGATAGCGCACCCAATTAGTATGTTAACTATTCTTTTGATAAAGTTTATAAACTTTATAGGATGTAAAAAGAGTTTAAGGATCTTCATCATCCATTAATCTACCATAATCCTATGAACCCTAACAAGTAAAGAATTACTCGTCCATTTGGGGAAAAGAAAAGATAGAGAGGAAAATCATATTGAGAAACTACAAAGAAATAAAATAAGAAAACAACTACCTTTATTAATCAACAAGATCAATTACACTTTGTTCCCTTAGAAAATGATTACAAAATGCTAGTTTGCTTCTCGATCTCTTCTAAGGAGGTGGATGAACTGTTGATGATCAACCAGGATTCTTGAGCCGTCGTGGACTTCGTGATCTCGTCGGTTTGATAAATTTTCCAAGAGGCTCTCGGTCCTTATTTATAGTCACAAAGCCAGAACCCTAGTTTCCTAATATGGAAACTAGTTGTTAGGATCCTAACCACCAAAATCCCGAGCCTTAAATCTTTAGAAGCGCGGTGGAACCGCGACCATTGGATAGGTTGCGCCGCAGATCCGCCGCCTTTTGGTGAGATCATGGCCTCTAATTTTTGTAGCTTCATATCTGTAACACTTGGTGATCTTTTGAGTATCTAGACTTTGAAAATCTTTTCTATGTTTCTGCCAGAATTAGTTTCTTCAATTTACTTGAATATCTTCGGCAGATTTGATCTTGCCAACTCGGATTTCCTTGATTTCAGTCATGATATAATTCCTGCACAATTATCTCAATAAATGATATTAGTAGAATTTATTTTAATTGAGATATTATCTTAACCATTTGTCATGATATTTTAGTTTTAAGAGAATTGGTCAAAGATATTTAATAAGGTAAGCATATTTAAATAGACCAAATATTACATGAATATTATATGCTTACATTTTCCTTCATAATGTTAATTATAATATATAAACACATGAAAATAGTATTTTTACAGATAAACCCTCATATGTGTCATATTTATAATAAACACCTTTTATTATATATAAATAGTATGGAAAATATCATATTAAAAGTGCAGTTTTATCAACTGAACACCCCCGCACATATCATTATATGTGCCCTACTTCATTTCGCTTGAACCGGGAAACTTCTATGTGGGACTCTAAAGACTCATCAATACGCCAGCAGTAGGTCATGATCACATCAATCACCCACAAGCCGTCAGCGGTACTAGTTGGACGTAACGGCTACCTAGGTATTGAGTGAATATGCCCTAGAGGCCATTATTGTATCATACTAGTATATATATTACTTGATGGAAGCTTAGGATATTCACCTTGTATTGACAATCTTGCTCAATATAGTAGTATGCTACTTGGTTTGTTTCTACTTTAATGTGTGCATGTGTTTATTATAGCATATCGCCTTTACACATTAGTGGAGCCCTTAGGATCTTTGCTTGATTACCAGCGTTGTGATGGCAGTCACACTCGTGGGGGCTGGGTAATCCACAAGCACATCTTTATGCAGGTCCCTAGTCGTAGGACTATCGAGACAGGGCATCGATACTCCGGAGTAGACTAGCGTATGCGCTTCTCATCCCAGCTGGAGAGACGGTCTGTCCCACAGCCGTCAGTATGTCGTACTTGAGATAGTATGCGGGTGCTCGTTAGGTTACGAGTACACTGGACAGGACTCGTCGGGAACTGTTGGTTGGTACTATACCTATCGTCAGTTATCATTTCCCAGGTGACATAAGTACAACTTAGTCCGTTGACTTGACACTGTCACTTCTCCTCGAGTGTGTTCCCACTGTACTTTGATTACTACCCTACCACGGCTCAAAGGAGTCGTGCAAACAGGTAGTTTTTGGGTGTAGTCCCGAAGAACTTGGAGGCAGTGACGGTTAGACAGGATTCGTCTCTCCCGGTATTGGGGGTTGATATCGCGCTGTGTCTAGGAGAGCCTTTACAAAAAGTCCCTGGCCAGGACAAGCGAGATATACTGGTAGGTTTCCAGTGTTATCTCAGGTGTTCTAGGCTACACTCCGACACGACTTGTACCGCTAGTCGGGGACTGACGTTTACCGCCCCCCTAGGCCCGCCATGCGATATTCTCAGACGAACAGACCGGACTGTATGGAGATTGTCACATTCAGGCTCAGTAGGAGTTCAGATGGGTTTCACCTCGTCCGTCTTCTTATCGGCATCTACCTGGGGACCGTTACGTACAGCTAGTGCCGCTTGCAGTCTGTGGTTAAACCCACTGCCAGCGTAGTGTCGGGTCTTTAGAGTCCCACACAGAGGGTTATTCGCCTTTGGGCAAAACCGAGTAGAGGTCGCATGGTTTTGCGACAGGGTTCGTTCACATCCGCGCACTTGTGCACGTTTTGGTGTCCGGACAGTTGTTACTAGCGGGCTATGGTTTGAGGCAGATCCTAGTATATACTTTGGGGTTAGTTTTATCTCATAGTATTCGTGCTCCTCGGAACACGAATGCGGGTGTGTATGCACAGTTGACTGAGGCAGAGGAAGAGGATTCTCATTAGGGTTTTGGTACGGGTGTGTATGCACAGTTGACGGTTGTCGTTTACCAAACCCTAATGAATATGTGAAATATCAATTGATAATGTTATTTAAATGAAATTGGGTTATGGTTAGGGTTTGTTGACTTGTTGACCAAGGTTGACTAGTTGACCAAGGTTGAAACATTGACCATCATCATTTCTTTCCAAAGATGCTCTTTGATCTTTGCAAAAAACATTTAATGTGAAATGATAATGGTCTTATCAAACCAACCATCACCTTTTTCATTTTGGATTAATATTATTAATTAGATAATTCACATATATTGTTATGGTTGTAAAACTATTCTCATTCTATCATATTGATTCTTTCTCCTCCATTTTGCTCTCCCTCTTCCTCTAGCTCAAGGAAAATTCATCTCATGTGTTGAGAACCATTTCCTTGGAGATAAAACATCAAAGCCACTCTCTACTCATCCTAAGGTTGAAGGTCTAGCAAGCCGGACACTTTAGTTTTCTCAAGTTCGAGAAAGAAGCTCAAGGTAGAGACCCTCAGGTGGATCCATCTTCGGCAAGAGAAGGCGACGAGGAACGAACCATCCGACCACCACAAAGAGCCCTAGCGATGGAGTTCAAGTTTAGGTATAACCCCTAACCGAGTAGGAAAAACTCTAGTTAGTTGCTAGTGTGTAGTTTAGCAAAGATCCGTGTTTTATAGTCCATGTTACCATGACCCGAAAAATCGTTTTTCATCATTTCCGCAAGCCCGAAAGAACCGGGATAGGTAACGTGGACTTACAGTGGTATCAGAGCCTGGCTAAACACACCCTAGCATGTTAGCAAAGTATCTAGAATTTCGATCGGATGAAAAACCGCAAAACACGTTAAAAATATCAAGTCTCTGCCGATTTTTATTTCTGCTCAAAAAATAATAAATCATGTATTAAAAATCGGCTCAGGCTTTTTAAAGAACAGGCAAGAAAAACGATCCAGTGAGTCGATCAAGTCACCGCGGATCCGCGGCCGAGTTGACTCGGCCGTGGATCGTTTCTCCTGCAGTTTTCTCCTGTTGGTGTTTTGTGATTTTTCAGATGGTTTGTTTCTGCCTAGATTTTCCAGAGAACAAGTTTGTTTTTGGGGTGGTTACAAATCCGTATTTTGGTCGATTTTCTGTAGACTTTGGCTAATGGGTTGTATCTGTAATGTTATATATGTATTGAACGTCTGCTAATCGCTATACGTCGATTAGTGGGGGTTATACATATCTGTGATTTGTAATGTTGATGGATTGTGTATATGAATTCGTTGGATTATCGCGGATGAATAGCCGGGGGTTGTGAGATGATAGTTTTCTTTATCTTTCAATTCATGTAATATGTAAATTGATGTAATATTATTTATATGGCCGCACAACCGGGATGGGGTTGTAGCCGTCATTGTATAATTTCTTTTTACTGTTTTTGCTCCTAGGATAGACCCAAGGTGGGGTGCACAAACTACCGGGTATCTCAAAGTGCCAAGTGGCCTACTCACGTCGTTGAGGGAGGTTGCTTCGCTTCGGGTACTTGGCGGGTAGTTTGCCGCACCCGTAGGGGTCTAGGGTGGGGTATTGGCTATTCATAGCGACCGTGTAATCCGCTTTTCGTTACAGGCTCGAACGGAATGCGGATTCCTAGTATATCCAATGTATTCATCTGTGATCTGGAATGGCTATCATTGCATCTGACGAATGTATCTATCTATATGTAGATATCTATTTAGGCGTTGCTTATATTTTGCATCCGCGCTAGTCCAGCCCCCGCTCTGTCGTTAGTTAAGTAACCTAACGGGTGATGACGGGACCCCGTGGCGAATGCGGATGGCATAAGCTTACGTCATATTTTCGTTGTTTTCTGCAAAGGTAGGATTAATTGATGGGACACATTAAAATTAATGCAAGAAAAATAAACCAAAGTAAAAGTCGTTGGAACACTTTCAAAAACCACTCTGTTTCTTTTCAAAATAACTTTTAAACGCGGAGCTTAAACCACTCCTTTTAAAAGCTATCTCGTTCCATCGATTATATCAAGTTCACTACGTTCACGGTTTCGCCAAAACCATTCGTAGCCCTCCGTCGTTTCACATGGATGGTCAATAGTATTCAAGCTATGTTTGTTGGCCAAAGTCAAGGCAAAGTGATTGGTAGCTATTGGGTATTCATGTGCAGCATAGATAGATGTGTTGGTTTGGGACAGTCGTACTGCCTTGTTGGCCAAAGTCAAGAGTAGGTACGGGTGGGTTCAAATTAACCTGGAGAATGACGGGTAGAACTTGACATGTGACTTATGATTTGTTGGCCAAAGTCAAGGTCATAAGAGCATGGGGCAAAAATCCACATCGGGAGTTTCAAAAGAATCGAAACTTGCTAGCGCTGCATACCATTTGGTGTATGATGATTCTGGTCGGATTCCTTCAGTTTTATCATGCAATGATATTTGGATCCCGATCCTACTGTGAGTATATGCTACTCCTCGGGAAAATTCTTACTTAACGATCAATGCTATAAACCTAGTAGGTGTCTAGAAAGGTGTTAGCGGGGCTGCGCCCCCAGGGAAAAGAGGTTATTTAATTAAGGAACTTCGTGAAAGCGTTGGAAAACCTCCCTCGAAGTACCAGCACTAGCCTGGCTGAACGGTTAAGCAAGTATTGTACGGTGAGATTGATCCTGACTAATTCTTCCTTTTTGGTTTGAGGAGGGATTCGAGAGACAGTGGGAGCCATCCTGTTTAGATAAATTAAAAACCACTCTAAACTTGCAAGAGCATCATGCTAAAGTGTTTCTTCTCTCTCTCCTAATTGCAGCGACCAAACATCATGACTGGACTTAAGTTACTACTAGATAAAAACATACTAACAGGGCCAAACTACAAAGATTGGCTCAGGAATGTCAAAATGGCAATCACTTATGACAAGTTGGCGTATCTCCTTACCACCAAAGCTCCCCCTGCCCCAGGTCCTACCTCCAGCGTCGTGGATAAGGAAATCCGTAAGACTTGGGAGATTGATTGCGCGAAGGCCAAGTGCCTCGTGCTTGGCTCTATGGACAATGAACACCAAAGGAGGCATGAGAATATGGACTTTGAATCCATATTTCTTCATACAAAAGAACTGTATGGAGAGCAATCCCGTATCGCCAGATACGAAGTCTCGAAAAAGCTGTTTTCGGGGAGATTGGCCATCGGATCACCGGTAGCGGAACACGTGCTTAAGATGATTGGCTTCATTGAGGAGCTTGCGGACCACGTTGGAGAATGATCTCTATACAGACTTGATTCTCCAGTCCCTTCCTTCCACTTACTCCCAGTTCATCTTGAACTTCAACTTACAGGAAAAGGAAGTTGAACTTTTAGAACTCCTCAATATGCTGAGGAGTGCAGAGGGCACCCTACAGAAAGGTAGGGAAACATCCGCTTTGTTTGTAGGAGGATCTTCCTCTTCTAGGTCCAAGGCGAAAGCCAAGGGAAAGAAGAAGAAAACCCCCACCAAACCAAGGGGCGGTGTTAGTAAAGTGGATACGAAGGGAAAAGAAAAGGCAATAATGGTAGCGGGAAAGCTTGTAGGAAAGGAAGAATGCTTTTGCTGTCACAAGAGTGGACACTGGAAGAAAGATTGCAGGGCTTGGAAGGCCAGAACACAGGATCTGAAGCAAGTTGCGGCTTCGGCTTCAGGTGTGTATGTTATTGAAAACTGTCTATCAATAAACTCTACTTCCTGGGTATTGGATACCGGATCAGAATCTCATATCTGTAATTCTTTGCAGGCGTTGAGAAACAGTAGGGTTTTGAAGGCAGGTGATATGACCCTCAGAGTTGCAAACGGAGATAGCATGGATGCTGAGTCCGTGGGGGACTATTACCTGGGGTTGTCAGATGGACACGTTTTGGTTTTGCGTAATTGTTATTTTGTACCCAATGCAACTTACAATATCATTTCTGTATCTTTAATATCTAAAGAAGGTTATGAATTTGCATTTGTAAGCAATGTTGTAAACATTCACCTTAATCAAGTTCTGATTGGGTCAGGTACATTAAACATGGAATATACGTATTAAACCAACCACAGATTTTCAATGTCCAGAATACACACAAAAGAAAGTCTCTGGAAACAAATCAGGCTTTCTTATGGCATTGTAGACTGGGTCACATCAATGAGAGAAGGTTAACGAAGTTACATACAGAAGGATATTTGGATCCGTTCGAATATCAATCATATGCAACTTGTCAATCCTGTCTTAAAGGAAAGATGACAAAGACTCCGTTCACTGGACACGGAGTAAGAGCGAGTGAGCTCTTGGGACTCGTACACAGCGACGTGTGCGGTCCAATGTCTACACATGCGCGAAGCGGTTATTCTTACTTCATTACTTTTACGGATGACTTTTCAAGGTACGGATATGTCTTCTTAATGAAACATAAATCCGAGGCCTTTGGAAATTTCCAGGAATATAAGAATGAAGTAGAAAAACAAACAGGCAAAAGTATCAAGACACTGAGATCTGATCGAGGTGGTGAATACTTAAGTGCCGAGTTCCTGGATTACTTAAAAGAGAATGGAATTCTCTCTTAGCTTACTCCTCCATACACTCCGCAACATAACGGTGTATCGGAGAGACGGAATCAGACCCTATTGGATATGGTACGTTCCATGATGAGTAACGCTGAGTTACCGCGATCATTCTGGGGATATGCACTAGAATCAGCTGTATACCTTTTGAACCGAGTTCCAACTAAGACTGTGCCTACCACACCATATCAGATGTGGTGTGGGAAGAAACCGTATCTTAAGCACATTAAGACATGGGGATGTCCAGCTTTTGTCAAAAAGCAGCATGCGGACAAACTCGAGGCATGCTCAGTACAGTGCAAGTTTGTGGGATATCCAAAGAACTCCAAGGTATATTTCTTCTATTGCGAAGAGGAACAAAAGGTTTTTGTTTCTCATCATGCCCACTTCTTGGAAACTGAGTTTTTGGAAAACCAGATAAGTGGGAGCGCAATAGAACTGGAAGAAATTCCAGAACCACGAGCTATTACTGAAAGCTTAGTAGAACCAGAGGGTTCGAAATATCAGGACATTCCTGCACCGCTCCGCAGGAGTAGTAGGCAGTCTCATCCGCCTAAGAGATACTACGGTTTTCTCATAGACGGGGATAGAGAGGATTGCATCATTGATAGTGATGAGCCGACTAGCTTCCAGCAGGCCATTCAGAGCGCTGACTCGGTAAAATGGCTGGATGCAATGCGGACCGAAATGGAGTCCATGTACACCAACAAATTATGGACGTTGGACGTTGCTCCAAATGGGGTAAAACCCGTAGGATGCAAGTGGATCTTCAAAAGGAAGATTGGTGTAGATGGACAGGTTGAGACCTATAAAGCTAGACTTGTTGCAAAGGGTTTTCGTCAAAGACCTGGTTTGGACTATGACGAAACCTTTTCTCCAGTGGCTATGCTGAAATCCATTCGAATCCTTCTTGCCATTGCTGCTTTCCACGATTATGAGATTTGGCAAATGAACGTAAAGACCGCTTTTCTGAATGGAAATTTAGAGGAGTGTGTCTATATGGAACATCCAGAGGGTTTCATTCAGAGTGGGAGCAGCGGAAAGGTGTGCAAGTTGCTTAAGTCCATCTATGGACTAAAGCAGGCATCGCGGAGTTGGAACATCTGTTTTGATGAGACGGTCAAAGATTTTGGCTTTATCAAAAATCCAGATGAACCATGCATCTATAGTAGATTTATAGCACGAACTGTCGTATTCCTCGTTTTATACGTGGATGACATTCTCTTGATAGGAAATGACATTCCTATGCTACAATCTGTCAAAGGGTTCTTGTCACACAGGTTCTCCATGAAAGACCTGGGTGATGCCTCTTACATTCTGGGGATCCGGATCTATCGTGACAGATCCAAGAGGATATTAGGACTTTCACAGTCCAGGTACATAGACAGCATACTAAGAAGATTCAGTATGGAGGATTCCAAGCGCGGTAATCTACCGGCTTGTCACGGGATCACCCTCTCCAAAGAGATGTCTCCCAAGACTGATTTGGAAAGGGATCGCATGCCTATTATACCCTACGCTTCTGCGGTGGGCTCTATAATGTATGCGATATAGTGTACCAGACCAGATGTATCTTATGCACTGAGTGTGGTAAGCAAGTATCAGTCAAACCCTGGGGAGAAATACTGGATAGCGGTAAAGAACATTCTCAAGTACCTGAGAAGGACTAAGGAGATGTTCTTGGTGTAAGGCAGAAAAGACCTCCAGATCGAGGCCTTTGCTGACTCCAGCTTCCAGAGTGACAAGGATGATTCCAAGTCCATGTCGGGTTATGTCTTTACACTCAATGGAGGGGCGGTGTGTTGGAAGAGTTCCAAATAGGAAACCGTTGCTGACTCGACGATGGAAGCGGAATATATCGCTGCATCTGATGCCGCAAAAGAAGCCGTCTGGATGAGGAAGTTCTTGATAGAACTTCAGGTGGTTCCGTCCATTGTTGATCCAATACCTCAGTATTGCGACAACAATGGGGCTATAGGTTTAGCGAAGGAACCCAGGTCCCATCAGAAGTCCAGGCACATCTTGAGGCGGTATGACCTGATCAGGGAGATCGTGGGTCGCCAGGAGATCGAGGTTTGGAGAGTTGCTACGGAAGATAACACTGCTGATCCACTCACAAAGGCCTTATCCCAGACTCAGTTCGAGCGGCTGATCGAGATGATAGGTCTTCGATACGCCAGTACATGGCCTTAGTGTAAGTGGGAGATTGTTAGTGTATATGCACTAGAGGCCATTACTGTATCATACTAGTATGTATATTACTTGATGGAAGCTTGGGATATTCACCTTGTATTGACAATCTTGCTCAATATAGTAGTATGCTACTTGGTTTGTTTCTACTTTAATGTGTGCATGTGTTTATTATAGCATATCGCCTTTACACATTAGTGGAGCCCTTAGGATCTTTGCTTGATTACCAGCGTTGTGATGGCAGTCACACTCATGGGGTCTGGGTAATCCACAAGCACATCCTTATGCAGGTCCCTAGTCGTAGGACTATCAAGACAGGGCATCGATACTCCGGAGTAGACTAGCGTATGCGCTTCTCATTCCAGCTGGGGAGACGGTCTGTCCCACAGCCGTCAGTACGTCGTACTTGAGATAGTATGCGGGTGCTCATTAGGTTACGAGTACACTGGACAGGACTCGTCGGGAACTGTTGGTTGGTACTATACCTATCGTCAGTTATCAGTTCCCAGGTGACATAAGAACAGCTTAGTCCGTTGACTTGACACTGTCACTTCGCCTCGAGTGTGTTCCCACTGTACTTTGATTACTACCCTACCATGGCTCAAATGAGTCATGCAAACAGGTAGTTTTTGGGTGTAGTCCCGAAGAACTTGGAGGCAGTGACGGTTAGACAGGATTCATCTCTCCTGGTATTGGGGGTTGATATCGCGCTGTGTCTACGAGAGCCATTACACAAAGTCCCTGTCCAGGGCAAGCGAGATATACTGGTAGGTTTCCAGTGTTATCTCAGGTGTTCTGGGCTACACTCCGACACGACTTGTACCGCTAGTAGGGGACTGACGTTTACCGCCCCCCTAGGCCCGCCATGCAATATTCTCAGATGAACAGACCGGACTGTATGGAGATTGTCACATTCAGGCTCAGTAGGAGTTCAGATGGGTTTCACCTCGTCCGTCTTCTTATCGGCATCTATCTGGGGACCGTTACGTACAGCTAGTGCCGCTTGCGGTCTGTGGTTAAACCCACTGCCAGCGTAGTGTCGGGTCTTTAGAGTCCCACACATAGGGTTATTCTCCTTTGGGCAAAACCGAGTAGAGGTCGCATGGTTTTGCGACAGGGTTTGTTCACATCCGCGCACTTGTGCACGTTTTGGTGTCCGGACAGTTGTTACTAGCGGGCTCTGGTTTGAGCCAGATCCTAGTATATGCTTTGTGGTTAGTTTTATCTCATAGTATTCGTGCTCCTCGGAACACGAATGCGGGTGTGTATGCACAGTTGACTGAGGCAGAGGAAGAGGATTCTCATTAGGGTTTTGGTACGGGTGTGTATGCACAGTTGACGGTTGTTGTTTACCAAACCCTAATGAATATGTGAAATATCAATTGATAATGTTATTTAAATGAAATTAGGTTATGGTTAGGGTTTGTAGACCTGTTGACCAAGGTTGACTAGTTGACCAAGGTTGAAACATTGACCATCATCATTTCTTTCCAAACATGCTCTTTGATCTTTGCAAAAAACATTTAATGTGAAATTATAATGGTCTTATCAAACCAACCATCACCTTTTTCATTTTGGATTAATATTATTAATTAGATAATTCACATATATTGTTATGGTTGTAAAACTATTCTCATTCTATCATATTGATTCTCTCTCCTCCATTTTGCTCTCCCTCTTCCTCTAGCTCAAGGAAAATTCATCTCATGTGTTGAGAACCATTTGCTTGGAGATAAAACATCAAAGCCACTTTCTACTCATCCTAAGGTTGAAGGTCTAGCAAGCCGGACACTTTAGTTTTCTCAAGTTCGAGAAAGAAGCTCAAGGTAGAGACCCTCAGGTGGATCCATCTTCGGCAAGAGAAGGCGACGAGGAACGAACCATCCGACCACCACAAAGTGCCCAAGAGAAGGAGTTCAAGTTTAGGTATAACCCCTAACCGAGTAGGAAAAACTCTAGTTAGTTGCTAGTGTGTAGTTTAGCAAAGATCCGTGTTTTATAGTCCATGTTACCATGACCTGAAAAATCGTTTTTCATCATTTCCGCAAGCCCGAAAGAACCGGGAGAGGTAACGTGGACTTACATGTACATATTCTCTAATGAGCACCTGTGTACAATCTTTGATGTCAAACACCAATGGATATAGGATCAACCATCTCCCCACACAGGGTCAAGAAACGTACACACTAGTCTACTTTGGAATATCGATGCCCTGTCTCGATATTCCCTCGACTAGGAACAATTGAAGGATGTGCTTGTGGACTACCCAGGTCCTAGTAGTATGATCCATATCATAGTCTTGGTAGTCAAGCCAATATCCTAAGGGCTTTATAAACATGTATATGAGAGACAATATAATAATACCAGTGAACATGTTAAGATAAAGACAACCAGATAGCATACTATCATGTCGAGCAAGAAAGTCCTCCATATATATATCCAAGCATCCACTATATCATACAATAATGGCCTCTAGGTCATACATATCACTAACATATCTCACTTCCTCTCTTAATTCTCAACACATGAGATTGTAGAGAGGAAGTTCTAGAAGAAGGAGGAGGAGCTCATGAAAGGCTAGTGAAAAGAGAGAAGCAAAATGGTGAGAATGAAATCATCCATGAGAGAGAAAACAAGAACCATGGTTTTGTATAAAACATTTTTACAATATTAAAACACAACCATGCTTGAATAGTTTGCGCAAATAAATATTCAATTCATTTGTCAACACTATTGAAGCATGGTTCTCACCATACCCACCTCACTACCTTTACACCTTATTTTCCATTTAAAATAAATGGATAAAACTAAAATGAAGTGTCCACCTTCTAGAATGTTTTCCGTATAAATACGGACTACACTCTACCGTATACTTATATCCATATTCGTATCAAAATACGAATACCCAAAGAGATGAAATAACATAAAGAACATAATACTAGAATATACATATCGAAATATATATACGTAAATTATTAAATCAATAACTGATTTAATAATCCAGCTCATCCCAAGCCGGCTAGTATTATCAACCGTCTGATCGAAAGTCCGGGTAAGTAGTACAATCATTCGATCGGAACGCTATACGTATCCCAATCGAAACTTTGGGTAACTAGTACAATCATTCGATCGGAACCCTACACGTTTCAAAATACGGCTACTACATCATTTCGTCTGAACCAGCGAAACCCTCTGTGTGGGACTCTAAAGACTCGCAAGTACGCCGGCAGTGAGTTACTGGATATATTCATAACCACAAGCACGTCAGCGGCACTAGCTGTACGTAACGGCTACTCGGGTACCTGTCGAAAAGGAAGGCCGACGAGCAAACTCATCCGGATCACTACGGAGCCTATCTGTGACAATCTCCGTACAGTCCAGTCTCTTCGTCTAAGAGTATCACATACCAGGTCTAGGAGGTGGTTAACGTTAGACCCTAATAACCCGATAATTCGTGCTGATGTGGCTCATGACCAATCCGGGAAACTAATGATCTAACTATCAGTAAATCCTAACTGCCTTGGCTAAGGCCTTATGGATCCTGCACATATAAACATACGGCCACCACATCGTTTCTCCTGAACCAGAGAAACCCTCTGTATGGGACTCTAAAGACTCGATGGTATGCTGGCAGTAGGTTTAACTATAAGCACGTCAGCGGCACTAGCTGTACGTAACAGCTTCCCAGGAACCTGTCGAAAAGAAGGCCAACGAGCAAGCTCATCCAAATCCCTATTGAGCCTATCCGTGACAATCTCCGTACAGTCCGGCCTCTTCGTCTAAGAGTATCGCATACCGGGTCTAGGGGGTGGTAAACGCCAGACCCGTAATAACCTGATAAGTCATATCGATTTGGCTCAGGACCAATTCGAGAAACTACTGATCTAACCATAAGTATATCTCAACTGCCTTGGCCAAGGTCTTATGGTTCTGGCCAACCGGACAAAATGCGATATCGACTCCCAATACCGGGAGAGACGAATCCCGGACAATCACTCACTGCCTCCATATGGCTCGGGACTGTATCCAACCAAAACCTGTTTGCATGACTCAGTAGAGCCGTGGTAGGGTAGTGGTCAAAGTATAGTGGGAACTCACACGAGACAAATGATGATCTCAAGTGCAAAGACTAATCTGTACTCATGTCACCTGAGAACCGCTATCTGACGATAGGTATAATACCATCTAGAGGTTCTCGGCGAGTCCGTCCAGTGTACTCACCTCCCAGTGAGCACCTGCATATGATCTTAGGTGATCATACCAATGGCTGTGTGACTAACCACCGCCCCTCGTCGGGGTCTAGAAACGTATACACAAGTATACTCTGGAGTATCGATGTCCGGTCTCGATACTCCTGTGACTTGGGACCTTTAAGAATGCGCTTATGGACTACCCAGCTTCCATAAGTATGATCGCCATCATAGCGCAAGTAGTCAAGCAAAATCCTACGGGCTTTATCAACATGTAACCGCCATATGTTATATCAAGTATATCATATGCACATGTTAAGATAAAGTCAAACCATAATAGCATACTACTGTATCGAGTCTTTATTAATATGTGCAAGCAATATAAAGTATCAATAGAAAGAAATACACATATCAAGATAAAGACAACTCAAATAATATACTATATACAAATGAGCAAGATTGTCATGTATATACATATCTCTAGCATCCTATACAATATAGGTCTCTAGGGCATACATATCCAACAATACCTAGCATAAGTATCTACATCTTCGATCACCTCGAAGAATCCTTCTACTTCCAACGTATGGTTCTCTACTTTATTCTTATAACCTATAAACTTCTTAAAATTTTTGAACCTTGCATTACAAACGAATGCGTGTCTAAAACCAGAGAACTCATAGATAAACCTGAATGAAGTAAGAGTGCCAACCCCTTATCCCGAAGGATACTAGACAACATACATTTTCATGTATAAGTCCCGAGAGTATACTAACTCAAATTCTGTAGTGTTGTAAATTGAAAATTTTATTTTAGTCGAGAATGTCTTACACCGTTATCTAATGAACCTTACCTTATCCTTAACTGATAAAGTTAAATGTGTATAACACAATTTTCAAAATGTATATCTCACTTTATATAATAAATGTACAGATATTTAATTTTAAAATTTGGTGTATAACAACGGTTATTCAAAACCAAATATTTGTCGTTAGGCAAAACCAGGCGATTTAATTCAATATCACCAATTTCAACGAATTCCGATATTGAGAATCAAATCGCCTATTTCCTAATATTCTACTCTTACTCAACATCTGTAACACCGTACAGTTGTAAGATCCAAATCTGGTAAATACATACCCCGGAGTCAGAATTAATTAGGAAAACGGTTCTCTTTTACAAATACACAGAAAATCTGAAACATGAAAATGTTTCATAGGGGGTGGCCAGGCATTCCTAGTAATGCCTTTTCCATTATCCAGATTCATGATAGTAGTTGCAATTTCTTTTGCCCTCAATTCAATCCCTTTATATGTCTCTACATCTTACATTCTGCACACCGCACTTAGGCTAATTGATTGTCTTCCCTCCTTACCTTTCGGAACCAGCCTAAGCTTTGGAAGAAGACTATCCAATAAGTGTAATAGGTGTACTCTCCTAATATAAGGAGCTCTCGCAACCTGAGAGAATGTAAAGGGGAGAGACAACTGAATAATCCTATTCAATTTCTCCAAAACCTGTAGCCATCCTCGACTGAAGTAACTTCTTCGAGTTCGTATGTAACTATACGATGGCCGTTCCAGGCAATATGGATCATCGTAGTGATACGAAGTGTTCTGAAGAAATGAAAATGGTAAAGAAGGAGTGGCAGGGATATGTGTGACTTTGTCGTGAATCATGACAATCCGAAGCCCAAGGGTGTAAGAAAGTTCGGTTAACTTGGTTCATAAGTTTTTAAGGTAAGTCATGGGTCGCTGTACCATAGAGAGAGAAAATAAACGCTTAGTGTGCACTCTATCAAGATTAGATTGGTTATCACTTTATCTAATCAGGATGGCTCCTACCGTTTCCTTGAATTCTCCTTCAAACCTTAAAAGGAGAACTAGTCGGGATCATTTACACTTTACAAGTTCGCTAACCGTTCAGCCTGGCTAGTGTTGGTACTCCTAGGGAGGTCCCCCATGCTTTCGCACGGACCCAATTAATAACCTCGTTTCTGCAGAGGCGTAACCTCGTTAACACTTTCTAGACACCTAATAGGTTAGCTAATTGTGAAGTGAAAAATCGCCCGAGGAGTAATGCCTACTCATCAGTAGGAATCGGGATCCAACTATCATCATGTGATAACCTGACGGAAGCCAACCAAAATTACCACACTCCAGAAGGTATGCGCGTGCCTAGCATGTTTCCTTTATATTTGAAACTCTTGATATGATTTTTTCCCCTAACGGCCTATGACCTTACCAAGGTCAAACTGTCATAAGCAACTAGTCAAGTTCAACCCTTCATTATCCTGGATTAATCTAAAGCCACCTACACGAGCCCTTGACAAGGTCAAAATGACCGTGCGACTGTTCTAGATAATCGCATCACAATGCAACAGAAATTTTTTGCATAGCTACCGAACACTACGCCTTAATAAGGTCAAAACACATAGCACAAATACTAAACAATACTAATCTGAAATGACGGAGGGTTACGACTGGTTTTTGGTGAAAAACCATAAACGTAATGAACTTGATATCATTAAAGGAACTCGAGTGGCTTTGAAATGGAGTGGCTTAAGCTTCACTTTTTAAAACTAGTAACATAAACCTTTGCGTAAGAGAGAACTCCCAGTGAAGGGATCAAGGCTCTTCCTCATAGAATGAGGTGCGGGATATTCCTAACCGAATAGCTCTATGCAAAGCAAAAGAATATGACTATGAGTTTTGAAGAAAACCGAGTAGTTTTAAAATTAGTTCCGACAACATCATTTAGATTTATTTTCCTTGCATTATTCAGATAATTTGTTCCCATTATTTTTAAGTTTCTAAACCATAGAAGAAGCAACCAAAATAGCATGCTTTTATTTGCCATCCGCATTCGCCACGAGGCCCTGTCATGCACCGTTAGGTTACATAACTAACGGAATAGCGGGTGCAGGATTAGCATGGATGCAAAACATATAGAAACATAATATATATATATATATATATATATATATATATATATATATATATCGCAGGCAGATAATAGTCATCATAGGCATGCGAACAACAATATGGAATATCGGAAAATCTTGGAGCCCCGCGTTTCATTTGAGCCGTAAATGAGACGTGACGTTCCCTGGTTGTATGGATAGCCAGTGCATTGAAAAACCTAGACCCCTATGAATGCGGCAAGTTACCCGCCAATACCGAAAATGAGGTAACCCCAATCCGTGAGTCAACCTATACCCCTACGAGTGCGGCGAATAGCCCGCCAATTCTAGAGTAAGGTCCCCCGTTCTCAACGCCATGAGCTGCGGGCCCGTTGCTGTAACATTTCAGAAAATAAAATATTTTTTTGGGAATTTAAATAATTAAAATAATAATTTCTACGAATATTATTAAGTATGAGAATTAGTTTTAATAAAAGGGTATAATTATATACCGATAATTTGGAAAATTAATAAGAATTATTGATTTGAAGGTATTTATATGATTTGGGGCATTTTATGAATTATCGTACAATTATTTGTAAATGGGTTATTTACTTGTAACATTTCAGAAAATAAAATGTCATTTTTCGGAAATTAAATAATTAAAATAGTAAATTTTATAAATATTAGAAAATATTTGGAAATTTATATAATTATTGATTTTGAAGGTGTTAAGTTGACTTGGGTATTTTATAATTAATTATACAATTATTTGTATGCGAGTTTATTTCTAAACTTGATAAATATTCACTAATCATGCACTAATCATACTTATATGCATGGCATGCAACATGATATGTTGCAAAAACACTTGTCACATTTTAAAGAACCAAGGCTATGTTTCATTACATTTAAACTTGGTTTTGCTCTTGATTTTTAGAAAAAGGGAAAAAGAAAAAGAAAAAAAATGAGATGAGAGTGACTTGATGGGACAAGTATCATGGGGTATGTGTGTGTGTGAGAGAGAGAGGGGGTAACCTTCTACACACTTATCATTTCTTTCCTCCTTCATTCTCATCTTCATCTTCTTCATTCTTCTCCTCCTCCCTCCACCTCTTCTACCACCTCAAGCCACCCCCAAAACCAAGCCAAAAACTTTATTCCCCTTCACAAAAATTGTTCACAACCCCACTACAAAGACAAAGGTGATATCAAGCTAAGATTTTGAAGACTTTGAGCAACTCAAGAAAATTCTTGAGTTGCCAAATAAGGTATATTCCTAGACCTTCAGTGTTGTTTTAGTTTTCCCTTATGTTCTAATTTAGTTCAAAGTTAAACAAGTGAGGTTAAGTGAGGTTAATTATTCCTAGTTGAGGGTTAGGTGATTCTTGATGTGTGATGGTGTTATTAAGATTTAGATAGTGTCTAAACCCCCTGTAGTATCTATTTTATGGACCAAAACTGAGACTAAAACCCCAAGATTTGAGTTTAGATATTTCAAAATGTCGGTTTTGTGAAGATATTAGGAACTATAGGGAATCTGGAGCAACCTGGGGTATTTTTAGAAAAATCAAACAAGTACATTAACCTAGTTGGACCAATAGGAGACCACTACGAGAAGACGAGACCAAGACTCCTCATGTAGACCGGCGAGATCGGGGAATTTGGCATTCTCACCGGATCATTTTGGTGCGATGGTGTTGTGTCTTTTCCAGTAGCTCACTTACCATATAGAATAGCCTCTGTACTGTTTGTTTAGCCCCAATTTACCTGACCAAAAATCTGGAAGCATTTAGTGTTGGTTTTAACTATGTTTTCCGATTTCAAAAACTTGGTTTTTGGTATTTGAATATGGATTTGGTCGTTGGACGTTTGTACGTCAACGACGAGGGTTTTATGATTGTTTTCGCATGCGTAGGCTATATGTTTTAACCTATAGGCACCTCGCGTGTCGTGTCGGTTTTTGAATCGGATATTTTGATGCGATTCGATATATGTGATAAGTAGGTACCTCTGCGTGGACGTCGTACAACAAGGAAGAGCGTGGCGTCATTGACTTCGGCAAGCGAGAATCAAGGTGAGTAGATGTATATCTACGAGGAAAGTCGGGTGGATGTCGTATAGCACCCCCGCAACCGTAGAATAGGGTTATTACTATATTTTTATAAGTTTGGATGCGGTTTTGGATACTTAGCGAGTAGGGTATGTAACAACCCTAATTTTCCTATACAATTTTTTTCGAATATTTTTTCAAAATCCATAAAGGGGTATTTTAGTTTGAGCACAAGATATAAGTAGTTATTTTTCTTTTTAATTACAAGTTAAAAGAATATAACAACTCTATTTTTAGTGTACAAAATTTGCTTAAAAATTAATGTATACTTGGGGTATTTACATTTACTTTTATTACTTTAAGTAATTAACTAGCTCCATAATTACAAGAAGGAGCTTGTAGTTCATAGGTAATACTTTGCATTGCTGAACCAAGCCACCAGAGTTCAAATCCCATACCCCGCATTATTTTTTAATATAGATTTTTTAAAACCTTTAGAATACCAAGGGTTTACACGTGCATATCTCACAAAAACCCCACAACACCAAAAAATGTAACATTTACAGAGGTTAGATGAACCGTCGGGGGGATCCTGACCGCCTAACTCGGCCGGGAATCGGCCAAATCGGCCTCGACTCGGCCGACTCAGTCCTCCGACCAAGTCACGGCCGCGTCACGGCTGAGTCGGCCGATTTCGGCGACGACCCTGACATGAAAATTGTGTATTTTCACATTCCCTATGCACCTGCAAAATTTTAGCCTTAGACCATTTCCAGAGCTCTTTTAAAACCCCAATTACTCCACTTTTAATATATTTTTAATACATTTTATCACATTTTTCATTTTAACTTTTCACATACCTTAACCCTAACCTAACCCTATAAATACCACCTCTACCCTCTACACTCTTAACCCAAACTCTGAGCCAACTCTCTAAAATTCTCAAGAACTCTTGTGTGCAATCGAATTGAGTGAAAGGCGAAACTCCGGCGAATTCTTCGGCGGAATTTCCAGCAACGACCGTAGGAACTCTCGGAGACGAAACGACGCACTGGCGACTCCTCCCGATCCACCTTCCTCTTATCTTTGATCGAAACCCGTAAGTCCCATTTCTAAATTCTCTATTCTATTCTAAAATACGGATTTAGAAAACCCGACGGAATCGGAACAAATCCGATTTCCGATTCGGTTTCTTCTTAAAACTTCACTTTTCGTTAATACAATCATGCTTAAACCAATTCATGTTGACTATTAAACAATAATCAACCAAATTGATCAAATTTCATATCATAAAAGTAATTGCTATTTCATTTTACCGCATTTTTCATGTAAATACAACATAGTTTCAATTCCACCTTTAACATCACAATACTTGATATACCTTTAAGTAGATCATGAGGTAATGACCTATCTCCTCACACATTCATATGCAACATAACACGATATCTTCGAGAACATAGAATACGGGAAAATGACACTGTTTCATATAAATACCATTTACTTAATAAAACCGTTTTCTAAAGGATTTAGTATTTATACAATCTTTGCAAAGCACCGTTACAACCCATTTTGGGGAACCCGTTCGGGATGGTGTAGATTATCGCACATCCTCGGGATTAGTAGTGCGAGATTCAGATTTCCGCAATGAGCATTCGGTCTCGAAAGATTTAAAATACGACATCTTAAGAAAAACGAGATTTCTAGAATAATATATTTATAAAAAAATTATTTTCATATAAATATATGTATATGTAACATAAAAATATCAATTTTTGAATTATTATAAATATCCCACCTTTTTCTAAAAATCACAAGAATCAATTTTAAACTAAAATACTATGAATTCTATATAATCCATATTACTAATAAATACCTCTATTTGTGAAATTAGGATATCTTCACTAGAAATATTCCAATATAAAATTCACATTCATTATAAATCTAATGACGAATAATAAATACTTGGGGTGTATTTTGAAATGTACATAAAAGTATTTTTACATAAAACCCCCTCAAGTTTTGAAAATTACCCTAAGGGCCCTAGTAAACATAGGTTTAAGCGGGACCAATATCTTGAGCCCCGGGGAGCTGGAGAAGTGGGTGCTTGCCTATTTAAGGTAGATAACTTAATAACGGTGTTATCAATAGGGCAATCGTCTTTGAAAAAGACACAAATCCTGCCGCCCATGTGCAGCGGTTACCGATAACATCAAAACAATCAGGACTTCAATTTACTTTTTTAATTGTCTGACTCAGATCGAGTCTCATTATAATCTGACTTGAATATGATTCAAGTACAATCTACAATCTACAAGCTACAATCTACAATTTACAATATTACAATTCAACATGAATCCATGAATCCATTATTTAATCTATCAACTTGACTGAACCGAACCATAGATATACATTCCATTTACATGATTATACAGCTACATACATGATTCTCCAGTTACATCCGTTTACTGATATCATGGTTTCGGTCAGTCATCCAAACATATAATCTATACAGTTTACAATGCAATACAACAATACAATCAAGATAACACGGGGTTTAAGGGGTAGACTGGTACGGAAGGTGTTAAAAGTGGCACGAGACTGCAAGATTTAAGACACCTAATATGAATCCAATTGACGTTGTTCCGGGTTGTATAAAGGAGCCTTGTACTCTATATTCCGTTTGCCCTGGTCTCTAGCATACTGAGACCCCTCTCGTATACACTGGTATCCTTCTGTACCAAGCTACAAACAACATCGTTAACAAAACATCATAACAATATAATAAACCTTTAAAAGCTACTCTCTCTCCTTTTCTTCTTTTCTATTTCTCCCTTATCTTTGGGACTTACCGAGCGACCTGTTCGCTGACGAAATTCTCTTTCTTTCTTCTTTGAATGTCTTCAGACGATCTGGACACTTCAGAGATCGAGCCCACTGCTGAAGACTTGGACCAGTTCAGTGAAGTCCCCGAGCTCTAGTCATTGTACACTTTCGATTCAGTACTTTTCATTTCTGTTATGCCATTGTTTAGGCATTGCTTTATTTGAGTTGTATCTACTTTCCATGTATTGTACAGAAAGAATGTGAATAAATAAAGTTGCTGTTTTGATTATATCTTGTCTCTTGTGCATTTACTTTTATATTGCTTAGATACGCTTAGAGTATGTACTTCTGAGTATATACGTAGCGGCCTCATCGCGTCATCTTCCCGTACACTGGGAAGCGGGGCGTGACAGGTTTTGTTGGTGGCCCATGCAGGTCAGAGTTGTATGGAACACTGCCATGCAATTATGTTCTCCGTGAACAAACCTACGCAATATAACACAAGAACCAGCAACTAAAACATTCTTTACAATCATGTTCCTTGAATTCCATCATTCCTTATTCTTTAAATCATATACTTGAATCTGTCCTAACTTAAATTTTTCTTCAACGTTATGGATTCCCCGAACAACACCAGCACCAATGTCAACAAAACACCTCTACCATTACCACTCACACCTTCCATTTCTGCTCCGATCAACGAGCAGACGATTCTACTTAAGGCAATCCGAAGCCTCCTAGAGGGACAGCAGCAGACTGGTCTTTTAATGAACCGTCCCGAGGCAGAAGCACCTGGGGTGAAGAAATTCAAGGCTTTGCACCCCAAACAGTTCTCAGGAAAGGAGAGCCCACTGGAAGCTGAGGAATGGGCTCAGAGTATCAAAGATGATCTGGCAGCGGCACAAGTGCCAGAATTAGCTTGGGTTCGTGTTGCAAAATTATAGCTCACGGACAATGCACGAAACTGGTGGAAGGTGGAAGAAAGCCGTCTTGAACAACCCATCGAATGGAAGACTTTTCGCAACATGTTCGACGCTAAGTACTTCCCTGAGACTACCAGGTTCGACATGGAACAGCAGTTCATCCATCTACAACAAGGTTCAATGTGGACCAAGTCAGTAGATGAGTATGACGCTGAGTTCACCATGCTCAGTCGATTTGCGGCACACCTAATACCAACAGATGAGATCAGAGCCTGTCGATTTCAATAAGGTTTGGATTCGGAGATCCAGGCTGCACTGGCCACAGGAGATTTTCCGACTCATGAATCGGCTCTAAAAGCTGCCCGCCGTTATGAGGCAGTGGTAAAGACGAGGGGAAGACCTCATTCGGCTGGAGTTAAATGCCCTGTCAACCAGATGACAGGAGGATCCTCGTCTAGGCCATCGTTTGAACCCAGGAGAACTGAAGAAATTTGCCACTATTGCCATAGAAAGGGACATTTGTGGAAGGACTGTGGGCGCGCAAAAGTCCTGTGTCTAATTTGTGATGCATCCAACCACGGAATTGGGAACTGTCCTTATAATAGCAATCCATCTCACACACCCACCAACTACCCGCAGCGGCCAGTAATCCAGGCTCCCGCACCTCGTTTTGCACTCCCTGCTCCAACACCTGCACAGCCTGCTCGCCAATTCCAACAAGCAATGAGGAACATGCCTCGAGGGCAGAGAAACAGGCCCCAAAGACAGAATGTGCCTCCAGCTAGAAGGAATGTACCACGGCGACAGACATTCAATTTAGCAGCCATAGAACCTGAGACTGTGAACCAAGGTAACCCAGATAATCCCTCACATTCATTTCAACTTTGACCAAAACTTTTTATAATATTTCTTTCTTCTAAATATTTTCATACACTATCAATACTCCAGTCACCAGACTTTCCTTGAAACTGTTACACTTTCCTTTTTCAAATTTCGAGGACGAAATTTTTATAAGAAGAGTAGAATGTAACAACCCTAATTTTCCTATACAATTTTTTTTCAAATGTATTTTCAAAATTCATAAAGGGGCATTTTAGCCTAAGCACAAGATATAAGTAGTTATTTTGCTTTTTAATTAAAAGTTAAAAGAATGTAACAACTCTATTTTTAGTGTACAAAATTTGCTTAAAAATTAATGTATACTTGGGGTATTTACATTTACTTTTATTACTTTAAGTAATTAATTAGCTCCATAATTAGAAGAAGGAGCTTGTAGCTCATTGGTAATACCTTGCATTACTGAACAAGGCCACCCGAGTTCAAATCCCATACCCCACATTATTTTTTAATATTGATTTTTTAAAACCTTTAGAATACCAAGGGTTTGCACGTGCATATCTCACAAAACCCCCACTACACCTAAAAATATAACATTGCCAGAGGTTGGATGAACCGTCGGGGGGTGGGGGGTGGCATGGGGGGATCTCGACCACCTGACTCGGCCGGGAATCGGCCAAATCGGCCTCGACTCGGCCGACTCAATCCTCCGACCGAGTCACGGTCGAGTCGGCCGATTCCGGCGACAACCCCAACATGAACATTGTATTTTTTCACATTCCCTATGCACCTGCAAAATTTTAGCCTCAGACCATTTCCAGAGCTCTTTTAAAACTCTAATTACTCCACTTTTAATACATTTTTAATACATTTTATCATATTTTTCATTTTAACCTTTCACCTACCCTAACCCTAGCCTAACCCTATCAATACCACCCTACCCTCTACACTCTCACCCCAAACTCTGAGCCAACTCTCCAAAATTCTCAAGAACTCTTGTGTGCAATCGAATTGAGCGAAAGGCGAAGCTCCGGCGAATTCTTCGGCGGAATTTCCGGCAACGACCGTAGGAACTCCCGGAGACGAAACGACGCACTAGCGACTCCTCCCGATCCACCTTCCTCTTATCTTTGATCGAAACCCGTAAGTCTCATTTCTAACTTTTCTATTCTATTCTAAAATATGGATTTACAAAACCCGACGGAATCGGAACAAATCCGATTTCCGATTCGGTTTCTTCTTAAAACTTCACTTTTCGTTAGTACAATCATGCTTAAACCAATTCATGTTGACTATTAAACACTAATCAACCAAATTGATCAAGTTTCATATCCTAAAAGTAATTGCTATTTCATTTTACCGCATTTTCATGTAAATACCACATAGTTTCAATTCCACCTTTAATATCACAATACTGGCTATACCTTTAAGTAGATCATGAGGTAACGACCTACCTCCTCATACATTCATATGCAACATAACACGATACCCTCGAGAACATAGAATACGGGAAAATGACAATGTTTCATATAAATACCATTTACTTAATAAAACTGTTTTCTAAAGGATTTAGTATTCATACAATCTTTGCAAAGCGCCGCTACAACCCATTTTGGGGAACCCGTTCGGGATGGTGCGGATTGTTGCAAATCCTCGGGATTAGTAGTGCGAGATTCAGATCTCCGCAAGGAGCATTCGGTCTCGAAAGATTTAAAACACAACATTTTAAGAAAAACGAGATTTCTAGAATAATAAATATATACAAAAATTATTTTCATATAAATATATGTATATGTAACATAAAAATATTTATTTTTGAATTATTATAAATATCCCACCTTTTACTAAAAATCACAAGAATCAATTTTACACTAAAATACCATGAATTCTATATAATCCATATTACAAATAAATAGCTCTATTTATGAAATTAGGATATCTTCACTAGAAATATTCCAATATATAATTCACATTCACTATAACTCTAAAGACGAATAATAAATACTTGGGGTGTATTTTGAAAAGTATATAAAAGTATTTTTACATAAAACCCCTCAAGTTCTGTAAATTACCCTAAGGATCCTAGTAAACATAGGTTTAAGCGGGACCAATCTCTTGAGCCTCGGGGAGCCGGAGAAGTGGGTGCTTTCCTATTTAAGGTAGACAACTTAATAACGGTGTTATCAATACGGTAATCTTCTTTGAAAAAGACACAAATCCTGCCGCCCATGTGCAGCGGTTACCGATAACATCAAAACAATCAGGACTTCAATTTACTTTTCTAATTGTCTGACTCAGATTGAGTCTCATTATAATCTGACTTGAATATGATTCAAGTACAATCTACAATCTACAAGCTACAATCTACAATCTACAATTTACAATATTACAATTCAACATGAATCAATGAATCCATTATTTAATCTATCAACTTGACCGAACCGAACCATGGATATACATTCCATTTACATGATTATACAGTTACATCCATGATTCTACAGTTACATACATGATTCTCCAGTTACATCCGTTTACTGATATCATGGTTTCGGTCAGTCATCCAAACATACAATTTATACAGTTTACAATGCAATACAACAATACAATCAAGATAACACGGGGTTTAAGGGGTAGACTGGTACGGAAGGTGTTAAAAGTGGCACGAGACTGCAAGATTTAAGACACCTAATATGAATCCAATTGACGTTGTTCCGGGTTGTATAACGGAGCCTTGTACTATATATTCCGTTTGCCCTGGTCTCTAGCATACTGAGACCCCTCTCGTATACACTGGCATCCTTCTGTACCAAGCTACAAACAACATCGTTAACACAATATCATAACAATATAATACAACTTTAAAAGCTACTCTCTCTCTCTCTCTTTTCTTTTCTATTTCTCCCTTATCTTTGGGACTTACCGAGTGACCTGTTCGCTGACGAAATTCTCTTTCTTTCTTCTTTGAATGTCTTCAGATGATCTGGACATTTCAGAGATCGAGCCCACTGCTGAAGACTTGGACCAGTTCAGTGAAGACCCTGAGCTCTAGTCATTGTACACTTTCCATTCAGTACTTTTCATTTCTGTTATGCCATTGTTTAGGCTTTGCTTTATTTCAGTTGTATCTACTTTCCATGCATTATACAGAAAGAATGTGAATAAATAAAGTTGCTGCTTTGATTATATCTTGTCTCTTGTGCATTTACTTTTATATTGCTTAGATACGCTTAGCGTATGTACTTCTGAGTATATACGTAGCGGCCTCGTCGCGTCCTCTGCCCGTACACTGGGAAGCGGGGCGTGACAGGGTATCTGGAAGACCTTAGGATATATTAGGTTGATTTAGGAAGACCTATTCATAGGATTTTTACCTTGGTAGCGAATCGCATGTTATATGTAGTCACACACACGCACACACGCACACTTGATTTTGTGTGTATATGTATGTGTGTGTGTGTGTGAATGTGTGTAAGTTTATATATATATATATACACACACACACATATACACGTGTGATGGGGATAGTATATAATATATGGTGATGAGTCGTTATGATCGGGCATGATGCCGTGAGATTTTGATATGTGTTTGAGTCGTAATATTGTTTATGATATGATGTAATAAAGGATTGTTGGGCGATATATATATATATATATGTATATATATATATATACAAACATGCGATAACATGTGACTTGATGAAAGATAGATTGTACAAGACCTTAGATCCGTACCCCTGATTATGATATTGTATGATGATGATGCCGTATGAATTATGATGTATATGATATTTGATTCATACCCTCGATTTTGAGGATGCCGTATGATGTATATTACCGTATGAGGTATATATGATGATTGATCCGCACTCTTGACTCGAGGATGCATTACGATAGATATTACCGTACTTGATGATATAAGGCTGGATCGCTGACTATTAGATATATCGACTCAGATACGTATAGTCTTCCACTACTTGACTAAGGTTTTAGTTTAGCTTTTAGTTAGTTTCTTAAATTATTAATTAGATGCTAGACTAGGCTCGAGTCATACCTATTTTCAAAACTAACGAATCGTGAGTATTTTCAAAAGACAATCCGATGGATGCTACGGATTTCGAAGGAAATATCTTTTCTCAAAAACACCGTGGCCCCTACTTTTCTAAAAACCACAGTTCGTGCCATTTTAAAACACTAAAACCGTATGACTCGTACACCGATATGTATATTTTATAATGTTACATTTACTATTCGCTTGTTTGTTATAATTATATTGTTCTCATTGCATTGCATATTTATTACATGTGTTACTTTAGCTACTATGAATCCCGTCTGTTAGGACACCAGCACCATTACTGATGATGCGTATGTTTCACGTACACTTGCTTGCTGGCTCACACACATCATCACCGGTAATTTCCATGTCACGTACACTTTAGAAAATGTTAGTTCATTGGTATAACCTGCTAGCCGGTAGTTTCAACACATTATTAGTAAGCTTGCTCGCATATGCTAGTTTAGATATTGCATTCCTTACGTAGATACCCCATATATTTATATATTCATTCTGTTATGCAATATCGTGGGGCTTTATGCCGATATTCACTACTTATAGACTGTTGGTTTTGGGATTTTGGATTTCCATGAGATTTCTGGATTTGGGGGAAAACCGCAAGAATTTTATAAACTTATTATCATTTTAAAAATGCAAGTTGCGGTTTTCTTGTGATATGATGTGTGTGGCGTCCACCATGAGTTTTCTCGGTTCTTGAGCCACGTGTGTAGACATACCCGATTCAAGGAAAGAGACGCCGTCTGCAGGTACATGGTGTAGGGTTGCTAGGCACGCTCACAAGGTTCTACGAGGCATCAACCATGCCCGATTAAAGTTTTAGCCGTGCCGAACAACCCAAAGCCGGATCTTTAAACTAGGGTTTAGGCGAAAACAAGTATGTTAAACGGTTTAACACTAAGTGAGAGGGATTACAACCTTTGTAGATCCGGTCCTTCACTTCAATAGCTCCGTGTAGATATCCCCTCGTTGCGATCGTGAACTCTAGACTCTAGAGAAGCTCCACAAGAAGAACGAACGTGCTTGCTTCGATGACTTCGAGGCCGAAGATGATCTACGTCGGGGAGACACTAACTCAAGCTATTCCTTCACTAGGTCAAGAACTTTGTGAAGAGAACACACTCTACTACATGGCAAGTGGTAGAGGATGAAGAAGTAGGAAATGGGCTCACTTTAGAATTGATTTTCTCACACTTTTTCTCAAGGCACCATTAGAGCTAGTAAGCTTTTCATGGAGCTTGATGAAGAAGAAGAAGAAGAAAAGAATAATATCATCATATGAATTATTATCAATAATGTAACCATGGGTGAGTTAATCTATCATGGTTAGGTCGTGTAGAGAATTGACCAAGGTATATGGTTAAAGGTTGGGTTAACTAAATATCCTTAAGAATGACAAAAGAGTTGACTTTCTCAATGTTTCCACAAGCTTTATGAAAGCTTGAGAACTTTGAAAAAGTCTTTCTCTTTTTTTATTCTTAAGATATAAACAAAACCCTAATCTTTACCCTAATATTGGTATAAGTCTCATACACCCATCTTTGATGTATCATCAAGCATGACACAATCATATGTACACAAATATATATCACATATACACTCATGCACAATCAAGTGAGAAAATAAATCTTAAGTGAGCTAATACTAGTTAATGTAATGTAATATATCAAATATATAATTATACATTAAATTATCGAATCAACTCTTGATTTAATGACCCGGCTATAACCGACTAATATCATGTGTAACAACTTATCGAATCAACACTTGATCCGATAACCCGGCTATATCGTATACAACCGATCAATGTCACAAATCGCGAGAATAGAATACGGTATCTCATATCGTATTAATCTCGGTCCCGCACATATCACATATGTACTCCTACTCCGTTTCGCTTGAGCCAGGAAACCCCTGTGTAGGACTCTAAAGACCCATCAATACGCCGGCAGTCGGTGATGATCATATCAAACACCCACAAGCCGCAAGCGGTCTGCCAAACGTAACGGCCACCCGGGTATTGAGCGATCAGAAGATCAACAAGCAAGCCTGTACATTCTCCTGTGAATCCAATCAGTAACACTCCCGTACAGTCCGGTCTCGTCGTCTGATATGTCGCATATCTCGCCTAGGGGCGGTAAACGTCAGACCCCAGTAGCTCGATAAGTCGTGTCGATATGAGGTCTATAACAGTTTGAGAAACCACTGATAAAACTTACCAGTAAATCTCAGCAACCCTGGCCAGGGATTTCCGGTTATAGCCAATCGAACACAGCACAACATCAACTCCCTATACCGGGAGAGACGAATCCCCTCCTATCGCTTATTGCCTCCATGTGATTCGGGACTGTACCCAAAAGCCACCTTTTTGCACGCCCTCTTGGACGTGGTATGATGGAAATCAAAGCACAGTGGGAATCACACAAGACTCTATGACGATCTCGGGTCAACAGACTACTCTGTACCAGTGTCACCGGAGAATTGCCATCTGACGTAAGGTATAATACCATCTGAGAGTTCTCGGCGAGTCCGTCCAGTGTACCCAGTCTCTACTGAGCACCCGTACTCCATCCTTGATGTCAAACACCGATGGATATGGGATCATCCATCGCCCATCATATGGGTCAAGATGCGTATACGCTAGTATACTTTGGTGTATCGATGCCCTGTCTCGATACACCCTCGACTAGGAACAGTTATAGGATGTACTCGTCGACTACCGTGGCCCCACTAGTATGATCTCATCATAGTCCGAGTAGTCGAATACATATCTTAAGGGCTTTATCAACATGTAACCTAGAGACAATTAGAGTATATGTTGAGATAAAGAGCAACCAGATAGCGTACTATCATGTCGAGCAAGAAAGTCCTCCCTATATATGTCCAAGCATCCACTACAATATACATCGTATGTATAGTAATGGCCTCTAGGGCATACATATAACTAACAATCTCCCACTTGCACTAGGGCCATCTGTTTTGGTATCTCATATCCAACAATTAGCTGTGGCTGAAGTATCTCATACTCAACCATCCCATAAATGTCTCTACTGGGAAAAAGGCCTTTGTGAGTGAATCCGCGCTGTTGTCCTCTGTGTCTACTCTCCTAACCTCGATCTCCCTGGAGATCAACCATCTCCATGATCAGTCTATATTACCTAAGAATTATATCTGGATTTTAGATGGGACGGGGGGTTCCTTGGCAAAAAGCCGCAACTCCATTCTCACACAATGGTAGGAACGAAGTTCATCTCATGAACTTATATATATCCAGACTGCCTTTTCGGAAGCATCCTTGGTAACGATGTATGTTGCCTTTATATCATCTAGTATGTCACGGTATCTAGCTTGGAACTCTTCCAACATACCGTCCCTCCACTGAGGGTAAAGACAATGCCTGCGACTGACATTCAGTCGTCCTTATCACCCTGGAACCTTTCCAGTGATTCTTCCCAGGATCGATTGATACCATCTCACCACAACTAGTGAGTATCCTAACATCTAATTAGATCTATCTCATAGATCCAAAATCCAGGATTCAGGAGGTATCACTATGATCCTATATGGAGAATCCTTGTGATAAGCGGAGATTGACCGAGCGTAGCATAGGAAACTCCTTCCCTATCAAGAGTATGTCATCCACGTACTCTACGAGGATCACCACCATACTCTCTACTATCTTTTTGTATATACAAGGTGTAGGGTTCCTAGGCACTCTTGTGAAGGTTCATAAGGCATCAAACATGCCCGGATAAAAAATTAGACGTGCCGAACAACCCAAAGCCGGGATCTTTGCTAGATTATTAGGGTTAAGCATGCAAGATAATATCTTTTTATCTAAGTGTGAGGGATTACAACCTTTGTAGTCCGCTCCTTCGCTTCACAAGCTCCGAGTAGAAGTCCCTTTACCGTGATCCACGATCTCCCGGACTCAAGAGAGGCTCCACGACTCGAACGATCCATGCTAGCTTGAAGTGTTCCAAATCTCCGATGATCTACGTCGAAGTTTCAATAACTCAAGCTTTCTCACTCTAAAGAGATGAACACACTAATCTCATGGGCTAGATGAGATGAGGATGAAGGAGTAGTATTTATGCTTTCTTTTTAATTCACTTTCTCACAATTTATCATCACAAATGGAATTTCTAGTGAGCTCAAAATCAAGAGAGAAGAAGATGATAATGGAAAAGATAATGATAATTCCTTTTGTGATGAATAGAAAAGAAAACTATATGATTGATATATCAACCATGGTCAAGGATGAGTGGCTAAGAGTTTGAAGAGAATAAACAAGAGTTAGGGATTGGTTAGGTTAAGTTATGAGTCATGAAAAAATATCAACCATAATATCTTAAGCATGACAAAAACAAAGCATCTAGAAGGTGTAAGAAGAAGCTAACCCTAATCAAACCCTAATCCCTTTTAATCATCCTTAAACATGTTTAATAATAAATCATATCATGTCACAATAATATATATCACATATATATTATATATTTGCAACAAAAGAAAATAATACAATTAACATATATCGCATATATATCAATGTATCATCCAGTGAGAAAATGAAATAATAAAGCGAGCCAATATTAGATAATGTAATACAATATATCATATATATTATTATACATTAAATCATCGAATCAACACTTGATCCGACGATCCGGCTATATCGAATATTACCGACTAATATATCATGTACCGATTCATCGAATCAACACTTGATACGATGACCGGGTTCATTTCTAAATATTGCGAGAATATAATACGGTATCTCATATCGCATTATTCTCGGTCCTGCACATATCACATATGCGCCTCTACTCCGTTTCGCCTGAGCCAAGAAACCTCTGTGTAGGACTCTAAAGAATCGTCAATACGCCGGTAGCAGGTGATGATCATATCAAACACCCACAAGCTGCAAGCGGTCAGCTAAACGTAACAGCCACCCAGGTATTGAACGATCAGAAGATCAACAAGCTACCCTGTGCGTTCTCCTGTGAATCCAATCAGTAACACTCCCGTACAGTCCGGTCTGTTCGTCTGATATGTCGCATATCAAGTCTAGGGGTGGTAAACGTCAGACCCCAGTAACCGATAAGTCATGTCGATGTGTGGCTCATAACGGGTCGAGAACCTACTAGTAACACTTACCAGTAAATCTCTATATCAGCCCTGGCCAGGGACTTCCAGTTATAGCCAAACGAACACAACACAACATCAACTCCCTATACCGGGAGAGACGAATCCACTCCTATCGCTTATTGCCTCCATGTGATTCGGGACTGTACCCAAAAGCCACCATTTTGCACGCCCTCTTAGACGTGGTAAGGTGGAAATCAAAGCACAGTGGGAATCACACAAGACTCTATGACGATCTCGGGTCTACAGACTACCATGTACCAGTGTCACCGGAGAACTGCCATCTGACGTGTGGTATATCACCATCTGGGAGTTCTCGGCGAGTCCGTCCAGTGTACCCAGTCTCCACTGAGCACCCGTACACCATCTCTGATGTCAAACACCGATGGATATGGGATCATCCATCGCCCATCATATTAGTCAAGATGCGTATACGCTAGTCTACTCTGGTGTATCGATGCCCTGTCTCGATATACCCTCGACTAGGAACAGTTATAGGATGTACTCATAAACTACTATGGCCCCACTAGTATGATCTCATCATAATCCCAGTAGTCGAGTACAGATCCTAAGGGCTTTATCAACATGTGAGAGAAAAATAGTAAACCAATACAAGTCAACATATTAAGTTAAAGTGAAACCAAATAGCATACTATTATGACGAGCAAGAAAGTCCTCTCTGTATATATCTAAGCATCCATCATAATATACATCATATGTACAATAATAGCCTCTAGGGCATATACATAACTAAGAATCTCCCACTTGCGCTAAGGCCAGTTGCTGTAGTATCTCATACCTAGCATCCCGAATAATCTTTCAAACTGTATCTGGGGAATAGACTTCGTGAATGGATCCGCAGTGTTGTCCTTTGTATCTACTCTCCTGACCTCGATCTCCCGGCGATCAACTATCTCCCTGATCAGGTGATACCGCCTCAGAATATGTTTGGACTTCTGATGGGATCTGGGTTCCTTGGCCAAAGCCACAGCTCCATTGTTATCGCAATACAGAGGTATTGGATGCTCAAGGGATGGAACCACTCCAAGTTCACTAATGAACTTCTTTATCCAGACAGCCTCTTTGGCAGCATCGTTGGCAGCGATGTATTCAGCCTCCATCGTTGAGTCTGCAACGGTATCCTGTTTGGAACTCTTCCAACATACCGCCCCTCCATTGAGGGTAAAGACTAATCCCGAATGCGACTTAGAGCCGTCCTTATCACTTTAGAAGCTGGAATCGGTAAAGGACTCCACCTGGAGTTCTCCGTTACCATACACCAAGAACATCTCCTTAGTCCTTCGTAAGTACTTGAGAATGTTCTTTACAGCTGTCCAGTGACTCTCTCCAGGATCTGCTTGATACCGACTCACTACACTTAGTGAGTATACTACATCGGGTCTGGTACATAGCATTGCATACATGATAGAGCCTACTGCCGAAGCATAGGGTATCCCTTGCATTGGAGCTCTCTCCAAATCAGTCTTAGGGGACATCTCTTTGGAGAGAGTGAGTCCAGAGATCGTGGGTTGGTTCCCACGCTTGGATTCTTCCATACTAAACCTCTTTAGTATGGTGTCAATGTACCTGGATTGGGACAATCCCAGTATCCATTTAGATCTATCTCTATAGATCATGATTCCCAATATGCAGGAGGCATCACCTAGATCTTTCATTGAGAATCTCTGTGATAAGAAGAGCTTGACTGATTGCAGCATAGGAATATCATTTCCTATCAAGAGTATGTCATCCACGTACAATACGAGGAAGACAACGTTACCCTCTGCTACCTTTTTATAGATACAAGGTTCATCTATATTTTTGATGAAGTCAAACTCTTTGACTACAACATCAAAACAGATGTTCCAACTCCGCGATGCTTGTTTTAACCCATAAATGGATTTAAGCAGCTTGCACACCTTTCCGCTGCTCCCACTATCTACGAAGCCCTCTGGCTGAGTCATGTACACGCACTCTTCTAAATCACCGTTTAGAAAGGCGGTCTTAACATCCATTTGCCAGATTTCGTAGTCATGGTATGCAGCAATGGCAAGTAAGATCCGGATGGACTTAAGCATAGCAACTGGAGAAAAGGTTTTGTCATAGTCCACACCTGGTCGTTGACGAAATCCCTTTGCTACAAGTCTAGCTTTGAAAGTCTCAACTTTTCCATCTACACCAAATTTCTTTTTAAAAATCCACTTGCTCCCAATGGGTTTTACCCCTTCAGGAGCATTTTCTAAAATCCATACTTTATTGGTGTACATGGATTCCATCTCAGATCGCATTGCATCCAGCCATTTTACAGAGTCACCACTCGTGATGGCCTGCTCGAAACTATTAGGTTCATCATCATCCATGATGCAGTCCTCGCTTCCACCATCAATGAGAAAACCGTAGTATCTCTCAGATGGACGAGAAACCCTACTAGATCGGCGGAGAGGCTGGGGTTCTTCGGGTACTACTGAATCCTCTGGTTCCACTAAATCTTTAGTTGCAGTTTGTGTTGCTGGAACTTCTTCCAGTTCTACCTCAGAGCCACTAATATCTTTTGCAAGAAATTCCTTTTCTAAAAAGGTGGCATGTTGAGCAACAAACACTTTTTTCTCCTCACTGTGATAGAAAAAATATCCATAAGAATTCTTCGGATATCCTACAAACTTGCAAAAAACTGACCGAGCCTCGAGTTTGTCCGGATTTTGCCTTTTTACATAGGCCGGACAACCCCATATCTTAACTCGTTTAAGATACTGTCTCTTCCCACTCCATATCTCATATGGTGTGGTAGGTATAGATTTAGTTGGAACTTGATTCAATAGGTATGCTGCTGTCTCAAGCGCATACCCCCAGAAGGAAATAGGTAACTCAGCTGTACTCATCATAGAGCGTACCATATCTAATAGGGTGCGATTCCTCCGCTCCGATACACCGTTGTGCTGTGGTGTATAAGGAGGAGTAAGCTGAGAGAGAATCCCATTCTCTTTTAGGTAATCTAGGAACTCATTGCTTAAGTATTCACCTCCTCAATCAGATCGAAGAATCTTAATACTTTTGCCCGTTTGATTCTTTATTTCGTGCTTATATTCTCTGAATTTCTCAAAAGCTTCAGACTTATGTTTCATCAGGAACACACGTCCGAATCTAGAGAGATCGTCAGTGAATGTAATGAAGTAGGAAGAACCGTTCCTGGCATGCATAGATATGGGACCGCATACATCACTATGTACCAGTCCTAAGAGTTCGGTAACTCTTTCTCCGTGTCCACTAAACGGAGCTTTGGTCATTTTTCCTTTGAGACATGAATGGCAAGTATCATAAGATGATAATTCGAACGGATTCAAATAACCATCCTTATGTAACTTAGCCAGTCGTGTCGCATTTATATGACCAAGTCTACAATGCCACAAGAAAGATTCGTTCATTTCTGAACTTTTCCTCTTGTGTGTGTTTTGTATATTGAGGACTGTATTCTGATTTAGAATGAATATGCCATTATGTAACGATCCTGATGCAATCAACTTTTGATCTAGGAATATGTTCATAACATTATCCTTTACTACAAAATTATATCCTTCTTTACTCAATAAAGAAACTGATATAATGTTGCACATCATGTTCGGTATATAATAACACTCATTCAGAATCAGTGTATTACGACTTGGTAATACTAGGTGATATTCGCCAACTGCTTTGGCTGCAATACTTGCACCATTCCATACTTGAACGGAATGATCACTTTTTCCCAGTTCTCTACCTTTTCGTAGCCCATGTAACAATTTACATATGTGGGATCCCGATCCGGTATCTAATACCCAGGACGTAGGGTGAACTGAGAAACAGTTCTCAATAACTAACACACCTGAAGAAGATACATCAATATGCATGTTCTTTTGGGCGGCGTGAGAATCCAGACATTCTCCTGTTTCCTGTTCAGTCTTATAACTCTTATAAGAAAGAACGGGTCCAACGATCCCCTGCTCAGTATAATAAGCGGGTTCAGTCAATACATCCATATTATTATCTTGATTATGGCCTGACATGGTCACTACTTGGAGAGAGAGAGAAGAAAAACACTTTAGCGTATGCTCTTGCAAGATTAGATTGGTTATTATCTTATCTAATCAGGATGTCTCCCACTGTTTTTATCAAATCTACCTTCAAACCCTAAAAGGTAAGATTAGCCGGGATTAATTACATCCTTCAATTTCGTCAATCTTTCAGCCAGATCAGTGTCGGTACTTTGAGGGAGGTTCCCCGTGCTTTCGCACGGACCTAATTAAAGTAAACTTCGTTTTCCCAGAGGCGTAACCCCGTTAACACTTTTCTAGACACCTACTTGATCGACTAATTCTGCTGTGTAAAACTCTCCCAGGAGTAACACTTACTCGCAGTGGGTATCGGGATCCAACTATCTCATAGAAGGTATGCAATCTCATTGCAAATTTCAACACTTGAAATTCCCGATAATATTTTGCCCCTAGCGATCTATGACCTTGACAAGGTCAACAAACCATAAATCGCAAGTCAAGTTCAACCCGTCATTTCCTGATTAAATTAAACCCACCCGCATGACCCTTGACAAGGTCAACAAGGCCGTACGAATACCCTAATCCAATCACATGTCATGTTTTAGCAGATAAACACTAATTAGCTACCGTACACTGTGCCTTGACAAGGTCAACAAACACATCACGAATACTAAGTAGGATTTATCTGAAATGACGGAGAGCTACGACAGGTTTTTCAGAAAACCTATTGCATAATGAACTTGATATCGTCGTAGAATCGAGTAGTTTTTGAAAAATGAGTGTTTTTGAGGTTTTTCTTAGTTTCGCTAAAGGGGTCACTCCCGGTGAAGGGATCGTCGGCCCTTTCCTCATCGAATAAGGTGCAGGATATATCATATATACCGCTGTGCAAAGCAAAACTTTAAAAGCAATCAAAAGACAAACCGAGTTTTGTAGCATCTGCCAGTTTCGCTAAAGAGGTCACTCCCGGTGAAGGGATCGCCGGCTCTTTCCCCATCGAATAAGGTGCAGGATATATCATATATATCACTGTGCAAAGCAAAACTGTAGCTACCCTTTTTATAAAGTTTTGATTCGACAACATCTTTAGGTTTCTTTTCTTTTTATTAATCTCATTAATAAAAATCCATCAGCTTATGCTTCCTAAGCATCACAGAAGAAACGAAAGCAGTAATATTTAATATACAGCATATATATATATATATATAGTATCAGCATTCGTCTCAGGCAGTAATATGATCTCATCACAGAACATTGCAGCAGAAGAACATATATGAAATATTGGATATACTAGGACGTCCGTGTTTTCAATACGAGCCTGTATAAAACACGGATTCCACGGTCGCGACGAATAGCCAAACCCACATCCCCAAGACCCCTACGAGAGCGGCAAGTAACACTGCCAATTCTAGGGTAGGAGACCCGGTCTCGACTCCTCGAGATGGCCTCCCACTAGACCTTAGAACCCCGGTTACTTGAGCTCCCCCTCCTTGGGTCTACCTAATGCGGAAAAGTAAATAATATACAAGGGTGACATCAACCTCAACCTGGAAGTGCCCCAAATAAAAGAATATTACATTACAAATGAATTTTACATGAATGAAAATAAAAACCCTCATCTCACATAAAACCCCCCGGCTATTCAGAACACGACGATCCAATATAACATATCACATCAACACATAATATCACATATCATCAACGTAAGTAAATATGCGCATCCCAATTGTCGTTGACATATAGCAACGAAACTGGCGATATCACATATTACACTTATGGTCGCAGAAAAGAAAGTGTAAAACTACAACATTTGGAATCCATAATCACTTTAGACATCGTAAATCTGAAATATCACATACTTCGCATTTCATGCCTAACTCTATGAATTCCACATATTGTATCACATTCCAGATAAATAGACAGTATTAAACTTTTCGAAAAGATAATCAATACCCAAAATTTCCTAAAGTGCTCAACACTTGAGCGGAGTTCAAATAATCCCAGAATATGTCACAGTACCAGTGATCCAGCCGTAGAAGGGTCAAACCAACGCCTCACATGTGGCACGCCGTACTGCCCCAAACCCGAAGGTTCAAAAGGCAGTTCAAGACGGTCACATAATCGAGTTAAGGTTTGTTGTCATCTAGAGGGTCCCACCGCTTAACTTGTACAAGTTTTCCGAAAGATTTAAACCGATAAAAATTCAACACTTGAAAGTTTTACGTGCCGGGAAAAAAGGGAGTTAATGATATCCGTTCGAACTTTTTAACAATTTCTAAATATCTGGAAAAAAAAATGAATTTAATTTTCCGATCGAATCTACGAATACAAAATAAACCCCAGATTAAACAACACTTGAATCATTTTAAAAATACCCAGAAGCATCAACAAGCACCTACGGTTATTCCCATGAAAACCACGTGTCACAATTCCAAGATTCCGCCAAGGAACCGCCGCGGGAAGCAGGTTCCCGCCGCGGTTTGGTGGATTTGTGGGCTCGTGTTTCATGGTAATTCTTAGAATTCCCCTGCTGATTTTTTAAAGTATTTTTAACTCAGAAAAATCCCAGATTTGAAAAATTTCCAGAGAGCGGGTAAATTTTGTCGGCCGGGTTCGATCGGAGTTTTAACTTCGTAAACACGACGCCTAATGTTCTAGCTAGGCTCTGATACCACTGTAGGGTTCCTAGGCACTCTTGTGAAGGTTCATAAGGAATCAAACATGCCCGGATAAAAAATTAGACGTGCCGAACAACCCAAAGCCGGGATCTTTGCTAGATTATTAGGGTTAAGCATGCAAGATAATATATTTTATCTAAGTGTGAGGGATTACAACCTTTGTAGTCCGCTCCTTCGCTTCAAAAGCTCCGAGTAGAAGTCCTTTTGCCGCGATCCATAATCTCCCAGACTCAAGAGAGGCTCCACGACTCGAACGATCCATGCTAGCTTGAAGTGTTACAAATCTCCGATAATCTACGTCGATGTTTCAATAACTCAGCTTTCTCACTCTAAAGAGCATGAACACACTAATCTCATGGGGCTAGATGAGATAAGGATGAAGGAGTAGTATTTATGCTTTCTTTTTAATTCACTTTCTCACAATTTATCATCACAAATGGAATTTCTAGTGAGCTCAAAATCAAGAGAGAAGAAGATGATAATGGAAAAGATAATGATAATTCCTTTTGTGATGAATAGAAAAGAAAACTATATGATTGATATATCAACCATGGTCAAGGATGAGTGGCTAAGAGTTTGTAGAGAATAAACTAGAGTTAGGGTTTGGTTAGGTTAAGTTATGAGTCATGAAAAAATATCAACCATAATATCTTAAGCATGACAAAAACAAAGCTTCTAGAAGGTGTAAGAAGAAGCTAACCCTAATCAAACCCTAATCCCTTTTAATCATCATTAAACATGTTTAATAATAAATCATATCATGTCACAATAATATATATCACATATATATTATATATTTGCAACAAAAGAAAATAATACAATTAACATATATCGCATATATATGAATGTATCATCCAGTGAGAAAATGAAATAATAAAGCGAGCCAATATTAGATAATGTAATACAATATATCATATATATTATTATACATTAAATCATCGAATCAACACTTGATCCGACGATCCGGCTATATCGAATATTACCGACTAATATATCATGTACCGATTCATCGAATCAACACTTGATCCGATGACCCGGTTCATTTCTAAATATCGCGTGAATATAATACGGTATCTCATATCGCATTATTCTTGGTCCTGCACATATCACATATGCGCCTCTACTCCATTTCGCCTGAGCCAAGAAACCTCTGTGTAGGACTTTAAAGAATCGTCAATACGCCGGTAGCAGGTGATGATCATATCAAACACCCACAAGCTGCAAGCGGTCAGCTAAACGTAACAGCCACCCAGGTATTGAGCGATCAGAAGATCAACAAGCTAGCTGTGCGTTCTCCTGTGAATCCAATCAGTAACACTCCCCGTGCAGTCCGGTCTGTTCGTCTGATATGTCGCATATCAAGTCTAGGGGTGGTAAACGTCAGACCCCAGTAACCGATAAGTCGTGTCGATGTATGGCTCATAACGGGTCGAGAAACTACTAGTAACACTTACCAGTAAATCTCTATATCAGCCCTGGACAGGGACTTCCGGTTATAGCCAATCGAACACAGCACAACATCAACTCCCTATACCGGGAGAGACGAATCCCCTCCTATCGCTCATTGCCTCCATGTGATTCGGGACTGTACCCAAAAACCACCGTTTTGCACGCCCTCTTAGACGTGGTACGGGGAAATCAAAGCACAGTGGAATCACACAAGACTCTATGACGATCTCGGGTCTACAGACTACCATGTACCAGTGTCACCGGAGAACTGCCATCTGACGTGTGGTATATCACCATCTGGGAGTTCTCGGCGAGTCCGTCCAGTGTACCCAGTCTCCACTGAGCACCCGTACACCCATCTCTGATGTCAAACACCGATGGATATGGGATCATCCATCGCCCATCATATTGGTCAAGATGCGTATACGCTAGTCTACTCTGGTGTATCGATGCCCTGTCTCGATATACCCTCGACTAGGAACAGTTATAGGATGTACTCATCGACTACTATGACCCCACTAGTATAATCTCATCATAATCCCAGTAGTCGAGTACAGATCCTAAGGGCTTTATCAACAAGTGAGAGAAAAACAGTAAACCAATACAAGTCAACATGTTAAGATAAAGCGAAACCAAATAGCATACTGTCATGACGAGCA